>CM077124.1:25119850-26448321 GCA_039645545.1 Dendrolimus houi
ATTGGTAGCTCCATATATTATTAAATATTTAGACTAGTAGTGTAGTTTATGCACATTTCTTAATTTGTGTATCAAATAATCACAATAAATTGTAAATGCTGTTTATTTTGAAATAATGAAGGTAATTTTGTAACCATCTGTTGAGTTTGCCTGGTGGCGCCGCCTATTAACAAATATTTAAACAAATGTCGTATGTTTCAAAATATGCGGTAAGATTGCAAAATCTATAACATTATAAAATTCTAAACATGCCGTGTATGTACATTGAATCTATTAAAAAACAACTGGAATAGGAAGCAATTTTTTTAGATCTTGTCTGTTTGTCGTTTTGTCTGTTTGTTCAGGATTCACGTAAAAACTACTGGGCCGATTTCGGTGAGATTTTCGCTGATCGACAGCTAATTTTTAGACTAAGTTCTGCGTTGCTTTTTACTCTGGGAATCCTGCGGAAATTTTTCTGGGAATTATTTAGAATAGCCATATTTAAAAAAAACGACCTTATTTGGGTTTTTTTTACTGATAAATAGAAAATTTAATGTACTAAAATGTGTGATATTTTTTAACCCGGGAATCCCGCGGGAATTTTCCCGTAATTATTTGCTAATACGATGACGGGTCTTTGCGTAGTCAGCAGGTTGATGGGCAGCGGTGTGTCCACCGGTTGCCTAACTCGAGTTAGACGTTTTTTTGAACAGCGGTGTAGTCGGCGCTTGCATCATAGGATATGTTTTTTCAACCGGCTAACCCTAGCCGAATTTTTACCTCTGGTGAATAATAAGATCTATTCCTTGGATATGACGATATTCTCACTGCTGATATTGTTACAACTTAGCCAAAATACCACGAAGCACGCCAACAAATGTGAATGCACACCTGCCGGCCATAAAAGCGCAGTTTATTACCTGCCCGCATTTTTACTTCTTTTGTTTACTTTGTGTTTAATATTTGTAATTAGTAAAGCCGCCTATTGTATATTGTAATCCTTTATGGTAGGCAGTGGTTAGTTGAGGTTCTTAGAAACCATTGTTCACGCGGTCGTGACATATTGTTAGCTGAGTATAAAGGTATGCCCGAACGGAGAGATCGGCAGTCAAGCGACGATTACGATACGAGCAAGACGTGTACATTCGATAAGCTATATAGTGACGGACTTTGCGCGTGTTATTTAATTGTGCATTACATTCGGACTTATTGCGTTCGGTTATATTTGTACCTGTGTTATACGTGTTTGTATCGTTCAAATAAATTCTATAGTAATTCCAACGGCATTTTAATCCGAGTCCCGTAACTAGTAACTATATTGATTGTTAGGTAAATATGACAATGTGTCCTAACTTAACAAATGAAGTAGCGGCCAAATGTAATAATATACATAGATAGTGACCACCAAAAGTCATCAGGAAAAAACTATAAGAGACCGCATAAATCACTTAGTCATAACAATATATGAATCAAATGTAATTTTCAACGCAATTCACATAACAACAAAGCCACATTACATAATAATGATTAAGTTTGAGACAGCAAAGTCTGCGTTTGTATTAAGGTACATGCGTAACTGGTAGATGGTGGTTACCATGTGCCAGTTAGCAATGTTGCGAAATTTGATACTTACTGGTTTTACACGGACCGTTTGCCATATAGCGTTTACCGCATTGGTCTACTTTTAAAATGCCTGTCTATCTTAACACATCTATATAGTATTATAATAAATCTGTAAATGGTTCGAGTTTGTACAATGCGTTTAAAAATGTGAAAACAATCAGGGGAGATAATTTGAACAAAGAGACTCCGAAAATGAAGTTTTTTTTTGTTTGCTAGTAGGCAAACTGGCAAACGGACCACCTGGTGATAGGTGGCTACCGTCGCCCATGGACATCTGCAACACTAAGAAAGCCGATGCGTTGCCTACCTCGTTGAGACTTTAGGTATCGAGCCCCATATTGTAGCGCTCTGGGAAAACCGCGGGAGGGAGTTCGTTCCATAACTTGGACACATGGCATGAAGGAGCGTCCGCTACGTATCGTGGAGGACTTCCAAGTGCCTAGAAAGTGTGGGTGAACTCCCAATCGCCGGCGAGTGGTGCGATGATAGAATGGCGGCGTAGGCACCAAATCAAACAGACAGTAGAATACGCTTAGAGCGCCAACGTCTCTTCTATGGCTGAGAGACTCTAAACCGTCTGTAATTTCGGGATCGCCGACTATCTGTCTGTCTGTTAGAGTATCGCGAGAAAACTGCTGAACAGATTTAAATGAAACTTGATATAGAGCTGGCTTATATCCCGGGGCGTAACTTAGGATACTTTTTATCCCAATAAATGACGGCGTTTCCGTGGAACAGTCGATCTTTTTTGGAAACTACTGAACGTGTATGAATGAAATTCGAACTAATACTGGCTTATAACCCGAATTACCACTTAGGATACATTTTATCCCAATTAATGAAATCGTTTCCTTAAAATAGACGGATTAGCAAAATAGATGCCGCTGCAATTGCAATGTAGACAACCATCGCTGTAATTCAATAACAAATACTTTGTCATGTTGCCCACATGTCATTCATTACGCATTAGGTACTTCAAATCAGGTTGGCTGCGACTTTTCTTTGTTTTGCTGTGCAGTTGTCAACACTATATTGACTTAGTTTCTTTGTAATTGTAGTAAATTGAACAAGAAACTAAAGTATTGAAGGTTTATATATATAAAACACCTAATTAATTTTTTATGTACATAATATACAGCTCCTACCTAGGGCTATTCACGCGGCGTAGCCATGGGGAAAACGCTAGTTACAGAATATAAACATAACAATATCGTCTATAGCTCCAACTCAAGTTTTTATTGAAACTAAGCTCCATTGGAGAACATTTTTTAAGATCATACATATAGCGTCTTATATACGTGTGATTTAGGAGGTGGGCACTGAAAATCAGTCCTGTGTCAGACTACATTTCGGCACAGCAATATACTGAGTGCCAACCTTATTCCTAAAGCTGCGGCATACAATTTCTGTATACGTTTTCTTTAAATTTGTTTATCTTGTATATATTCCTTCTTTCTTTATAAGCTAGAAATTAAGGCTTCTTATTCTATGTTTCCCGCTCAGCCCCGGATCTTGGATTTTTTGGAGGGGGGGTAAGAACTGAAAAATGCCGACCCCGCTCGCCTTTTATATGCATGTTACGCGATTTCTCCGTCAATTGTGGATCAATTTTTAATTTTATTTCTTTATATACTCCCGAGGCGGTGCCGTGGTCACCAAGTCAGGATCTGATGAGTAGATCCCAGAGAAATCGAGAGTGACCCTTATTAAAAAAGGCCGAGAGCCTACATTAAAAAAAACGCTTGTATACGCGTACTAGTATTACACTTTCTACAGGCGCTTAATTTCTTTGTTGGCATGTTACGCGATTTCTCCGTCAAAAGTGGACCGATTTTCAAGTTGTTTTTTTTAACTCCCGAGATGGTCCCATAGTCACCAAATCAGGATCTGATTTGTGGATCGCAAGAAAATGGCAAATTTGTATACGCGTGCCAGTTGTACAATTTCTGCAGGTGCTTAGTATATTATTTCTAAAGCTATTAAAGTATTTGCGCAACTAAAAAGTATATATCTTTTTAACAAAAACAAAATCAACTTCACACTAAAAACCAAAAAAAAATATTTAACCGACTTCTTTCTACAACATTTGAAGTCGGTATCGAGTAAAACATACAAATTACTATAATTTGTTGTTACTCTTTTATGTTTTAATTGGCACCGACTTCAAGATGTTCTAGAAAGAAGTCGGTTAAACATTTATTTTTGGGTTTTTAGTGTGAAGTCGGTTTTATTTTTGTGAACAAAAAATTATGTTATGGTACTAGTCGCGAAAATTTAATAAAATACAAAACAGAAATAGTCACGCAGAAGATAGTATAAAAGGCTGGAGCGAGCCATATACATTGAACATTTCGGGTTCGATACCTGGTATAGTAAATTTCGGAAACGAATTTTCTCCTTTATTTACTATGGTCTGGGTGTCTGGGATCGGCCCCAGAGTGGTACGTTGTATATTACCCATAACACAAGAGTAACTTGCTTAATTTGGGGATATACAAAATATGTGTTTGTCTGCCGATTATTATTATTAATATTATTATATTATTGAACACAATTAAAAAATACAGGGCATTTCAATTCCTTATTCATTAGTATAACGAATTATGAAATTTAATTCATTAAATTCATTCATTAGTAATATAATTATCGTAGCAATAACTCATCACGTGATATTTCACAAAAAAAAAACACGAAACAACTGTATTTCTAAAAGTACTCAACGGATATTTCTCAAATTAATTTTCCTTGAAAGTATTTTATGTATTTAAGTATCTTGATTATTATAAGAATTGCCCATCTTAATATTCAAAAGTGAGAGGGGGGCACACACTTCAAAAAAATCAGTATATATGTATGATTTATTTATAGTTTATATTGTAAAATTGTAAAAATGTAGTCTTTTGTTTTTTAGATTTTTTGTGTTTATCTGTTTTTTATTCATGTAAAAACTACTAAGCCGATTTCGATGCGGTTTTCACTGATCGATAGAAAATCGCCAGACTTAATATCTGCGGTACTTTATATCTCGAGAATCCCGCGGGAGTGTTCCTGGAAATGGTTTTAGGTTGTTAGGACACGTATAAATTATTCTGACCAACGTGGACGAAGTCACGGGCGAATCCCAGTTCATTATAAGTTATTTACTTAACGGGCAATCTTAAGTGGAGTTCGCTATCTCACTCGCACATTAGCACATTTCTGAAGATATTAATTGACAGAGTCTCAACAATAAATAATAATAATAAATCGTCAGACAAACACACCCTGTATATCCCCAAATTAAGCAAGTTACGCTTGTGTTATGGGTAATATACAACGGACCATTCTGGGACCGATCCCAGACACCCAGACCATAGCAAATAACGGAGAAAATAAGTTTCCGAAATTTACTATACCAGGAATTGAACCCGGAGCCTCTGCGTTGCAGTGAGGTAAGCCGGCAGAGGCTTAGCCCGCTCAACCACAGAGGCCGTCAATATAATACGAATGTTCATTACGAATCTTGATTCAATTTAATTGGTCCGTTTAATATTAGCATAAGGTTGATATTAGACGGTTCACTTCTGCTTTTCAATTTGAATGAATCAACTAAACACCATATATACATAGACTTGAATCATTCAATTATATTAAATACCTTCATGACCTTTCAATTCTATACGATTTAACCAAATCTATTGAATTTGATTGATTCATCTATTTTTTTTTTTCAAGTTCATTTATTTCTAGGCCTTATACACATCTCAAACTTAAAATAATGACACATTTTAATATAATATTTTCTTAAGTTTTCGCGACTAGTATACACTAGTACATAATAAAACTACGTTTTAACGGTTTTAAGCGCGGTAATTTATTTAATTTTTATTCGACGTTTCGGCCACTTTTCACTTTCAGTTCAGGTCTTTGAGAAGGGCGTTATAAAATTTCTTAGAGGTTAGCGACGCTCCTGATGTTGCAAACGTCCATAGGCGACGGACATTAACCACTTTCCATCAAATGGACCACCGCCTGTTCCAACTTCGTTAAGCAAACTACCACTTCAACTTGCATACTTTGCGAGTGACATATTGACAACCCCCGTGCAATAATGCAGTATTCGACAAAATCAAATTTTACGAAATGATACATTCACGAATACACGGATTTTCATATAATATTTTTGAACTGAAACTTCTTTAGAATCGTTGTGATTTGAAACTCGATGAAACGAAAAAGCGACATTAAAAAGAGATTAACACATAAATCTATAGGACTAAGCCTGCGAGAGAATGAGATAGAATACATTTACAGCGTTTCGTACTACTCGGTCTCCTTTTTGCGCGGTGCTTCGTAGGAGGCACCTTTGTCTACCAAGCATTGTAGACATAATTATAGTAGTATAGTATATATATTCTAATTCTACTGCGTGTGAACTGCACACAGCCATTTTTTTTAAGTAATATTTTGTTAATCACGTAAGTTATATTACTACTTACAAGTAACGAAACTATGAATCGATTTACTGCATGATTAATATAACAAACCTTCTAACAAGACAATCTAATATTACCATAAATTCCTCACGTTTGTCCGTAAGCTTTACTTTAATATTCATCTGACATAACTCGGCCGTGTTACCGAACATCTAATACATTTAACAATAAGTTGAGCAAATACAATGAGTATGTTAACAACTTCAAGTTCGTCGCCCACCGATGCTTTAATGATAAAATATTAAACAAGAAGCATTTGGTATGCGTGGGAGGGTATGACTTTAAACTCCCTTTTAGGCTTGGTGTGCAAGATCCAAGGTCAGCTCTTCAGGTGGGCACAACTTTTGAACTCACTAACTTTCTAATTAACTATGTTTACAAATTTACAAACAACATATCCAGCCAGTACCGCCCACTATTAAGCTGTGGTCAGACACACCGATTACTCGCTGCGAGTCCAATCGCCGTGAATAAATAGTCACAGCGACAATTCGCTGCCTGCCTGTCACAGACAGCGAGTTCTACGCGAGAATTCCGACAGTCTATACAGCGACGAAACGACCTGTAGCACAGACCTGTCTAGTCTAGAGCGCGCGGAATGGCTATTCGTAGCGAGTACCCTGTCACACACAGCGCATTCGCCGAGAGTAAAATTGAACATGCTCAATTCAAATCGCGGCGAATTCAACTCACGACGAGTGAGTCTATTCGCAGCGAATAGACTGTCACATACTCGCGGCGAGTATTCGCTGTGTGTGACCGCGGCTTAAGCGATGTTTGTACCTAAAATATACAATAATAGTTATTTATGACACTAGTGCGGTAAGTTGATTTTTACAAACGAGTAGATGAATGTAACCATAGTCACGGGTTTGCAAAAGCCAACAACCGCATACAACGTTTTTCAACACATTTGAGAGAAAACTGTACAATAGATAATGAAACAAACATAAATACCAGTCGAAAAGTTGCAACAATCTTTGTGTGCGTGGTGTAAATTAAAACTACATATTTCGTCTCATTTTCTCTATAGTATTATATTAAGACAAATTTATTGATTAAAAGCGCTTCCATGGAGGTTAGATTAGGCAGCTTATTTATTTTCGTAATGTGAAACTCGTTAGTGGAATTTTTATTTTTTTGTCACCTAAATACCTATTTTACCGCACTTCCTATGGTGTAGTGCATAATTTTTAACAGCCAAACAATGTAATACAGGCTTCGTAAATGCACTTTTTCAGCAAAAGTATTTTAAACTATTATTTTGTTTTTAGACTTTCAGTTTTGATATAATTAGGCTCTACTGAACCAAAAATTAAATGTTGTTAAAACGCTTGCGATAAAATCGCTGTACATCAAGAACAAATAGACAAACACAATTTTATAAACTAGCGGCCTATCCCGGCTGCGCATGGGTGGACATTTTTTTTTTTAATTTATGGATAAACGTCTAAATATAGCTTACTTAGACGCTCAAGTTATGTTACTCAAGCTACTCAAGGATAATGTAGCATTCTAATGGTGAAAGAATTTTTGAAATCGTTCTAGTAGTTTTCGAGTTTATGACTGCCTTGCACATCATAAATACGCGCGCAGTACTTAGTCATTATTTTGCTGCGATTTTATTTTAAAACTGCGATATTTCCTAAGTTATTCATTGAAATCGAATGATGTAAATGGCAATTATGATTTAAATTAAATACTTGTGATGAATAACGTATTTATTTGGATAAGGATTAATATCATGTTTATAAAAACACCTTCGCAAATAATGCATTATTTTAGAACAAATTTGGTTAGAATAAAAGAGGTTATAGTGAACCAACCTTAAAAGATAGACATATGCTGTCGGGGACTTTTTTTAGAACTTTTAAAGGAGAACATTTCTATCATACAGGATTTTTGCGAAACTTTAACCATTTACGCAGCGCACGCAGCGGAAGCTCTCAAAGGAAAAAAACCCGATTATGAAACATTCTTCACTGGTGCTCCGTTCCTATTGGTCTTAGCGTGATGATATATAGCTTATAGTCTTCCTCGATAAATGGGCTATCTAACACTGAAAGAATTTTTCAAATCAGACCAGGAGTTCTTGAGATTGGCACATTCAAGCAAAGAAACAAAATCTTCAGCTTTATATATTAGTATATATTCGACATCCCAATAGATTTATTGTATAGATAGACAGATTATAAATTTTAGAATATTATACAATTATAGAAATTATTATTTAAATAAATGTATCAGTAGCTTTCTGCAATCGTTACAATTCATCATAACTCATCATTTCGCTACACATTTCATTTGCATTTCGTCTTATAAGGAATGTTATCCACAAGTTACAGTCCAGTGATTTTACTCTCTCCGTATACAGTTTACACATAAACGTCTCGATTGTGTGTTTTTTTTAACGTAAAATGTAATAAGATTTGCTTTCGAAAGTTGAAACTATCAACTTTATCTGAAGCAGTTTTAAAATAATAATGCTAAGTACTATTATATATATTACTTAGCATTATTATTGTTACGAGTGCGGGACTCGAATTAAAGTGCCGTTTGGAATTACTATAGAATTTATTAGAACTACACAAAACACGTATAACATACAAATATAACTGGACACAACCAGTACAAACTGCACGATTTAATAACGCGCGCAAAGTCCGTCACTATATCGCTCATCAAATGTGCACACGTCTTGCTCGTATCGTAATCGTCGCTTGACTGCTGTACCCCTCTGTTCGGGCATTGTTTTATAGTCAAGTGTATAATACACAATAGTTTGCGTGGGCTGGGTTCTTCCAAGACAATGTAATTTGCACACCTGCGAACGGCCAACAAAGTCGAAAACAATAAGGATTAGTTCGACTCTAATGATGGCCATAAAACAAGTAGAATAACAATAGCATGTTTTTCTTAATTACAAATTCTAAACACAAAAGAATTCCTAAATCCGGGAAGACAATAAACTGCGCTTACGACAGGCAGCTGTGCGTTTATCTTTGACGGCATATAACATTATTTTAGACCTGTGAACTGGAGATAAAATTCCCATCGATTAATGAACCAAGCAAAATTATTATCGCTATTAGCAGTACTAAAAACCTTAGAAAATAATAATTAAACAAATGTATTATTTGTTAAAAGATAGATTTAACAGAAATTAATTTTAACAATACAATACACCTTCTTGCCGTTATTACTAGTGTCTTCTAGACAGCCTTAGATTGATAAGAATTTTGGTAATAATTTAAGAAGTACCTATGTGGCATTATTATCTATTCATATACCTATATAAAACCTTGTTCATTCCGCTTAGTCTTACAGAAGTAAAATAACACGCATTCGTCTACATATATATACTTCCCATCTAATACTTACAGCTTCTCTACTTACTATCAGTATTCCAGAATTTTTTGCCTTATACATATAGTGTTTCAATGCTTTGTAAATGAGCAAATTTATGAAAAGTAAACTTTTTCAGATATTTTTTTGTTATTACACTTTATTTTTGCTAAATAATAAAGCTATAAATAACAGCTGTGATGTAGGCACAGCCTAACTTTAGTACCTACAACGAGAAGCGGATGGGCGTATTGGAATGCCTCTGAATGGAGCTGTGATTTCATACAATAATACATCAGCACGGTCCAGTAGTTGCGGAGAGGATATCAGCAGGTCACGTGACGTAAACAAAAAATGCCTACTCTATAAAAATCTACCAATTATAATATTGATGGGTAAACACAATTATAAATTTATGCTTTGAATTTAATAACAAATATTTTTTTTTTCTTTAGTACAGTTGTTTATTTATTTATCTACTAACTGACCCGGCAAACTACGTACCGCCTATACGTAGTTTCTAAGGGAATGCAAAATCCCTGGACTTCCACAAATAATTCAAAACCAAAATTAGCCAAATCAGTCCAGCCGTTCTCGAGTTTTAGCGAGACTAACGAACAGCAATTGATTTATATATATATATATATATATATATATATATATATATATATATATATATATATATATATATATATATATATATATATACGAGTTTCCGAAATTAATAAATAACAATAATAAATTTATTGGACATTGGACTGGAAATAAACATATAACTATAATGGCTATAACATATTATTCTTTACACCGAAGTTAACAATTTTATATATACATTTTATAGTTTTTTTAGTAGAATTTCAATTCAATGTGTAATAACATTTATCAATTAATCATTAGAAATAATTTTATACTACACCCGCTCGGAAAGTGCATTAAAACTAGAGATGACACGATTATTAATGGCCGAATACTATATAATATTCGGCCGAGCCGAATATTAATAGTATCTCTATAAAAAACTTACTTTGACTATCAATAAATTTGTGATTTAAGTATATAGATTTTTGAGTAATGTGTGCATTATTTTTACACAATTTGGTATTCGGTATTCGGCCGAATACTCTACACAGTAACTGGCCGAATGGCGAATGGAAGCCAAATATTTATGGCATCTCTAATTAAAACACCTTAATTAAAGAGAAAGTATATGATTTTTTTATATGCTGCCCTTTTTATTCTGGTTAATTATCACTGGGTACGTTATTCAGAAAATAAATCAAACAAAATAAAATACATAATAAATAGATAGGTTGTTTATGCTCTCCTGAAGGTTAAGATGCGTTAATGGCTACGTTCCACAAGAGACTCACAACGACTACGTTCACCACCGCGATTTTTTCCGTTCCACTTCCTTGCGGGCGTTACAATCATAAACTCTAGTGAAACGTATTATGGAGCGTTGATGTCATAAACGACGAAATACACAAATGTCATTGGTTGATTTAAAAATCGCGCCCTTTTTCAATGTCAATCGATAGAGAATTAATGCTCTGTGGTCAACGCCCACTTCGACCCAGCTCTTGACATGAATCGTTGTGAGGACTGTGTGTGTGTGTTATTCTGTCACTCAATTTCAAACAAAAAAATATATACCTAGCTTTATGGCTTGTTAACAGTTGTAGCTCCAATTAAATTGATAGCATTGTATTACTTCTAATTACAACAAAACTTAAGTCAAAGCCGTCACAAAGAGGATATTACTAAACAGCGGTTGTAACTGAAACTAGCTAATTGCAATGCGAAACTCTATGTAACTAGCGCGTAATGTGTACTAAACAATATCACCCGTTTAAAACCAAACTTTAAGGCGATACAAATAAGGTTTTAAGTGCGCTTACGAAATTCAACATATCCTGACAAAAGTTAAGCTGAAATAGACTTTATAATAAGTAGAATAAGTAGAAAATTGTTTAATAAAAATGATAGCATGTATTCTGAATGTTTGCGCAATAATCTGGTACGTTTAAAAACCAGAGTGCGTTCGAATAGCGGAACGTACTCTGTATTAGGGATTGTATATGAGTGGTATTGGTAATTAGTAGCCCTTATTGCTACGGTATAAGGTTGTATATCAAACGCTAATGCAATGACCAGTGAGTCCCAGTTACAAGTATAGTTATGTAAGTTATGATTTTGTGTTAAGGTAAAAATGATTTATCGAAACAACAGTTAATTTGATAAATATCAGCTTGTTAGCAAAGTATAAGTAAGATAGTGATTTTAAGCAATTGGCTAAATTGCAAGATCAATCTGGGTGTATACAGACAGCCGCACAAGTCGTACATACCAAATAAAAGCTTTTGACATAATTATAAAGCCTGTTATAGAAGAACAAAGCAAGCTATATATATGCGAGGGAAATGGGTGTTTGGTGGTTGGCTCGCTCTCGTGCTCATAAGAGTTACTTTCCAAACTATTTTTTAATTTATTATTTTGTGTATTAAATAATAAAAAAAAAATAATTTCTTGTTTTATTTAAATCTTTTGTGAGCACTGTTTTACAAAAAATGGTAGAGAGAAGAGAAAGCATAGATAAGGTTACATTGTCTTTGGTAGAGAGCGAATTAAACGTTTGGATACATTGACATAAAATTATACGTTCGGATACGACACCTTACTCGTATATTTCCGATTTTTAGTATATTCATAAGTTTGTCATCATCGCAGATATGGGTTTAAGGATCTTTGTATTATGATCAAATTATTTTAATTGTTTGTTACAAAATAAAAATGTAATAACAAAATTCTGTCGCTTACGATGTTTTTCCATAATACGCTTGATGTGTTTAGTTAATATGTTCTGAAGATTTTCCTTAGTCCCTAGTATTATTCTTTAGTATGAAGACTGAAGTATCAGATATAGAAACTGCAGATATATATTTAGCTAGGATATGCCCGCGACTTCATCCACGCTTGACTCGAAATTCCCGCAGGATACCCGGGATACAATGTATCGCGGCCTTTAAAAAATAATGTGCTGTCGTTTTAGTGGAAACTGTGTAGGAATGAGCAAATTTTCATGCATCCGAACAACTTCAAACCGCTTCCGGGAAAATTCCCGCGGGATACCCGCGATAATAAATATCACACATTTTATTACATTAAGTTTTCTATCGATCAGTAAAAAAATCACATTGGAATTCGAACTTTTTTTTATCTGGCCATTTTAAGTCATTCTCAGAAAAATTCCCGCGGGGTTCCCAGGTTAAAAAGTAGCGCAGAGTTTAAGTCTAAGAATTAGTTGTTAATCAACGAAAACCGCATCGAAATCGGCCCGGTATTTTTACGTGAATCCCGAACAAACAGACAAGAAATTTTAAAAAAATAGCATCTTATTCTCCGTCGTTTATATATTCTAGTCCAGTTGCTTTTTTTAAATAGCTTAAATGTACAGACACGGCATGTTTAGAATTTTATAATATTATAGATAGATTAAATCAAAGCTTGCGTAGTAAGTTTTGACGTCATAACTTAAGTCAAATAGCGTTATAATTATCGTTTAAATATTTATTAAAATTATTTTTATCGTGATAATTTAAAATACATATGTCATAAAAGACAATAGTATGGCATATTTGCGGCCACTTTTATAAATGAACATAATTACAGAATTGTTTGTAACATGTGTCATCTACCCCAATAAGAAAAAAATAATGAACACAGGAAATCGTAACGAAAGTTAATGAAATCAAATACCTCTTACTTCCTCTGCAGTTACCCTTTCAAATACTGATGTCATTACTATCCACATCGACATGCTCGGACACCTTCACTTTCTAAAGAATATAAGCACTGCCAGAGAAACTTCGTTTGCGTTGGCTTGATGCGTAATTATTCGTCAATTGCAATCGCGACATCGAAAAAACGCGAGCGAAGCACCATTTTTTTGGATATATTCCGCGGAAACGACTGCATTTATCGGGATAAAAAGTATCCTGAATGTTGATCCGGGTTATAAGCTAGCTCGGGTCGAGTATTATTTAAATGCGTTCAGTAGTTTACACGTGATGCTCTAACGGACAGAGACAAAAATTATATATAGTATACATATTATTTTAATATTGAATAGGTTCGCGTTTGACCGACATTGCGCCTGATGTCAAGTGAAAATGTAGTCTAAGATAAAGCCGGCTTACCTAGAAGATACCTGTTCACGCGAGACTTGAAGACACCTAAATTGTATGTTTCAGGAAAATCAGACGACGGTAAAGAGTTCCTTTATTTATTTTATTTTCAAAATCTGCTAGTTTGAATTTGCCGCCCTGCTTTTTTTCCTCAATTTTGAATTCATTGTACAAACTTGATATCTCTATACTATAGATAGACAGATTGGAAAAAAGGATCTAGAAAGACTAGATGCATTTTCCATGTACTAGATGCATTAGATGTGGTGTTGGAGGCATGTGGAAAGCATAAGCTATAAAAAGAAGAAGATCAATGAAGTAGTGTTGACTTATTGTAAAAGAAAGGAGTGCAATTCTAAAAACCATAGATGAAAGAAGAGGAAGAATATTTGGACATTTACTACGACACGACGCTCTTCTTTGTAAGTTAGAAGGTACAAGAGGGAAGATCTAGGAGGGCGTTATCGACCAAATAAAGGAAAGGATGTGTCGTTGGAAAAGCCGGTGCCCGATCGGGTTATGAGTTGCTATTTCATCCACGTGTCGAAAACCGCCAAGCGACCTTTTGGTCGCTGGTTAATTTATAGAGACACTAGTAATAATATGTTTAAACAAAACGCGTAAACGCCAATGAATGCATAGCGCTTTCGACCTTTTGGTCGCTAGTTTCTTAAAGGTAAGCTATGAATTAATATAGTAATAAGTTATTCGTAAGGTACACCACAACACACATAATTAAATAAATGTCACACACAAAAACAAAAATTACCAAGAAGCGTGTATAAATACTTAAAACTTTCTTCAAAATTAAGTTATAAAAGGGTACGGAACTCGAGTCCGTAGAATTGTTAAAAAAAAAGGTAGGCTATGAGGACTATATAGAGTTGTATGAATTCCACGCCACTGGTATTTACAAAATTCGTCTACAAGCTAACATAAAAAAATAATGCAGAGGGCAGTGAAACCGCTCCCATGCGCACGCGCATCGTATTGTTCGCTTCAGGAAATGCCGTTTGTATTGTTAACTAAGTTTAATAAAACAGGAAGCCAGTATTACGAACAATGTGATTGTTCCGTTGAAATTATATTTATTAACTTTCGCAGCTAGTTTAGTGGCAATGATTATTGCTTTAGTTAATTTGTATTTTTTTTATTGCTGGAGTATGGTAGACGGGCGGACAACGTGCCTGATGGAAAGTGGTTACCGTCGCCTATGGACATTTGTAACACCAAAGGTAATACCAATGTAGTCACCAACCTTGGCCACTATTGCCGGAACACAACTCAAGATTGTTATGGTGGCATACTTTAGACCAGGGATGGTAGCTGTTTAGACGGAAAAATGCCCTACATTGTATAAATTACCTTGGGTATAAAATCGCGCTTACAGATGTCATGGAAGAAACTAGACGATACACATTAAGTAAGAATGGCGGGTATTTCGTTCCCTTAAAAAAATGGGGAGGCCCGAGCCCAGCACTGGGAAGTTCATACATTGATAATTGTCTGATGACCTTATTCCCATGAAGTCTTTATTTAAATTAGTATTTCGCGTCATTAATAAGTAGGCTGTGATGCTCAATAATTGGAGATCAAGCCTTTTTTTGTAGATGCAGGGGGAATGTCTGGACACCATACTCAGGCCTGCGGGAATGTTTGAAACCGAGGGATGTATGGGGCGGGGGCTAAACGACCGTATTCCCACCGTGACCTCCGAACGGAGGGCAAGGTGATGTCAGCCGTCAGACTACCCACTAAACCTATTCTGTGTTCCTATCCTGTGCGCTTTTATAGGGTGCCACAGGGACTAGTTCGTAGACACTACATCTGTGACACCCCGACGTTTGGCTCTTCACTTAGGGTACCCTCTTCACCGACAGACGGTTTCAGCCTGAAATAGTATTAGTCAAGTAGTTAGTTAACTTGCGAATAAGTTTTTTTATGTTTGCTTATAGGCAAACTGGCAGACGGGTCAACTTGATGGCAAGTGGCTACCGTCGCCCGTGGACATCTGCAACACTAAGGGAGCCGATGCGTTGTCTACCTCGTTGAGACTTTAAATATCTGCTTACGCCCTTTTTGAAGAGCCCCATATTGTAGCGCTCTGGGAAAACCGCAGGAGGAAGCTCATTTCACAGCTTGCTCACGTATGGCACAAATGAGCGAGCGCCATGTACAGTGGATAACTTCCAGGTGTCAAGGAAGTGTGGATGAACTCCCAGTCGCCGGCGAGCAGTGCGGTGGTAAAAAGGCGACGCAGGTACCAAACCAAACAGCTCCTCAGAACACTCCCCATTGTACAGACGGTAGAACGCGCTTAGAGCGCCAACGTCTCTTCTGAGACTTACAAGGTTCTAAACCGTCTGTAAGTAAGTCCTCCAACATCGACTTCATCGACAACTTATTACTCATTTAACTAAAAAAATTAAGTCCAAACGATGATAAGGATTTACCTCGTCAATTTAGCAAGGTAACTAACTTCTTAACTAATGTAAATAAGCCTTTAAGCATATTTTAAACTGTAATATTACTGTACATTAATAAAGAATAAGTTGTGAAAAATCCCAAGTCATTTAAGTTGCAAAAAGCGTGACTAAAACAGCTAAATTCTATTATTCACCTGACATATGAGTAAACACATTAAAATCTATACATCTATACATATAATAAAATTGTAGATGTCGAATTTCTATACAATGAAAAAAAATGCTAAAAACCGAGTCAGAGGGATGTAAAAAGTGAAATAGAACTAATTTCGTTTTTTTTTTAATTTTATGTTTCTCTGTTTGTCTGTCTGTTTGTACCGGTTAATCTCCGAAACGACTGGATCGATTTAAATGAAATTTTGTATTGTGGTAGCTTATATCCCTAGTCAAGATATAGGATACTTTTGATCCCGAAAAATTGAAGAGTTCCCGTGGGATAGTTAAAAAAACCGCACCACGCGGACGAAGTCGCGGGCATAAGCTAGTTCAATATAATATTTGAATAGCCAAACGCTCCACGAAACGTGACCTATCAGGCAGTAATACTTGAACAATGTGCAATAAAATTAATGGAATCGTAAAGTAAACTACATAAAGGCCAACTCTTCAAACGGAAAATTTTGTGTCAAGTAGGAAATTCGTAGAAAATGTAAAATCGCCGTGAAAATTTACCTATAATATGAAGGGTACAGACAAAGAACAGGGATTGTCACAAAATTTATCAATCTTTGTCTATGGTAGTTTATTTCCCAATCACTAACTTTTATATAAAATTATTTACCCACAAGTGAACTTAAATATAAAGACTTGATGTGTCTGATGCCATCTTGTACCAGAGAAGCACAGGTGTTTTACGAACCATTAGAATATGATTCCAAAACTAAAGACGCCGATGACTGAATTGGACATTCCTTGTTGTCTGTTCTTCCAAGATTGTTTTATTTAATTTTTGTCAAATATTAATATTTTAAATGACTAAAAACTCCATCATAACTACACAGTTATATTAATTAAATAAACATTTAAGTAGTTTTAAGTAAAAGTTACTGCATACACCGATCTCAATAAAAAATATATACTTCTAAACTTTTAATTGCGTTTTTCTCAAAATCTATTTATTGAGACATTCCCTGTTCTTTGCCTGTACCCTTCATGGAGTTATAGCACCGATCAACAATGGTTTTGTTGCCCTTGATATTTAAATGCTTTTAAATATTTTATGCAAACAGTTAACGAATCAAATCAAATCAAAAATCATTTATTGAGTAAAACATAATTCACTATTTTTGAAACTCATTGGTCCCCAAACTAGGTCGACCTATCTCAGGGACCTCCTTCCTGATTGGTACGTTGCTGGGGGGCTTCTTGCCGCTTCTTCTCCTTAACAGCAATAACGTTGCGAAGCGGTGTACATAGAATAGGAAGAAAAATAAATATTTGACTTATATATGTTACCTTCAAAAAGTGTTCTCCAGTAGAACTTATTTTGAATAAAACCTTTGAATTTGAATTTGATTTTGTGTGTGTGCGTGTGTGCGTGCATGCGTGTGCGATGAAGCTATGAATGATTTTGGAATAATGGGCCTTATATTTTAAATCCTCATTTTCATATTACAGTAAAAAGCAGTTAGTATGAAAAATACATATCAATTGTATTTTATATAATTATATTTGCCAGGTGGTAGTAGGGTACTTGCTCACCTGGATGGCTACCACAGGGGTGGTAGAGTATGCCGCCATAACAACCTTGAGTTGTATTCCAGTATTAGTGGCCAGGCTCCAGTCTCCCTTTAGAGAGCGCCAGCACATATAAAACTCCTTTGGTGTTACAATGTCTATCTCTCTTATCAAGTGGGCCGTCTGCCTGTCTGCTAACTCATGCAATTAAAAAAAATTATATACCTTCGCGTCGTCAGCCAATCGCAGTCCACTGCTGGACTAATGGACCCGGCAGACGTTTTACTGCCCCAAACAATAAAAATCAGAACCCGATCGCAGCGCCATCTAGCGGATTAAATTGTAAATATAAACCATCCCGGGACCCACTCAAACACACACACAAAGTTTCATCAAAGTCAGTCAAGCCGTTTTTGAGATTTAGCTAGACTGACAAACAGCGATTGATTTTTATATATAAAAAGAAAACAAACAGAAGAAGAAGGTATTACAATGGAAACAGAAGACTGCATTGTATTAATTGTTTTTAGTGTCTAATTGCTTAATTAATTTAAATTATAAGTTTGAACATTATTAAGGTTTGTTGTTAAAGACTATAACTTCTATAATCACAGATTTCGATTTTAATTTGACTTGAACAATAAACAAAAGAATATATATGCGTGTGTGTGTGTCAAATACATGGTAGATAGAAAGATAACACTTTATTATACACCAATACAAAAATGAACTTAAACACTAAAATTACATCTAGTTGTGTACAAAGGGCGGTCTTATCGCTACAAAGCGATCTCTTCCGGACAACCCCAACACACAACATACAACAACACATGGTAGTGTGTTTAATGTTTTTTTTATTGATTTAATGATTTTTTATGCATAATTAAAAAAATATATTAGCAACTTCTATATAAACTATAAGTGTGCGAAATTTCATACTCCTCCGTCGGCGCAATTTTGGTAAAAACGGGTACAAAGTTTTTGCTTCACGTATTAATATAATGATTACTTATCATGCCATATACCATAAAAATAATTAATCATGCCACAAAGACTATATTTTTTATTATTGAAATACAACAGATAGGCTGACGACCTGGTGAATGCGGTAACCGTCGTCTATGGACATTTGCAGCACCAAAAGTGCTACCAATTTGCTGCGAGCCTCAAAGGGAGGACTGGAAGGATCCAGTCCACTAATGCCAGAACACTACTGAAGGTTATAATGGCGGCGTACTCTAGGGGTGGTAGCCATCCACACAGGCAAATGACCTATGGATATAAAATGCTGCCTCTGCGTTTTTTTTATCGCCTCTTACGACAGGCCAAGGGGCCGCAGCAATTAGTATTTCTTCCCCGTTTTGCACGAATCGATATTTCACAACAGATAAGTACATACTTATCAAGTACAAAGCTTTCATAGTCAATTGTGAAATAAAAAATATCATTGTTAAACCCTATGGCGATTGCACAAAAGTAACTTTTAAATCTGACAAAAGAAATCGCTATATCAATAGAGTTTCACCCGTGGAATATCTATCAATCATATTTCATCTTGTTTTGGTAATAGAGAAATTAGACACGGAATTTTGACAACCAAGGTTTTTTTTTTAAATCTTTATTTATTATAGAGGGTTTAATCAATTAGATTATGTCACCCTCGAACATAGACTTACACAAACTAATTCTTATCTATTTTTAAGTGCTATTTTAACTATTCTTAATAGCACATTGGCTTCTCTTGCCTCGAGGGAACGCCAATTATCTATTACAGAAACCTATATCTAATTTATTTAGACTATAACGCTCGATATAGATACCTCTTTCCACTTCGTTCCGGGTACATTCCATTAGAATATGATAAACATCTTCAACCACTCCACACTCTGAACAATTTGATGAGGTTGTTTTACCCATGAGGTGAGGTCCGGACCGTAGCCTTAAGAAAGTGACTACATCTGATCTGGCCATATTCAATCCTTCAAACCAAGGTGTTCTACTCAAACAAGGTTGTATTGTTTTGTACCAAATCCCCTTACTCAATGATCTCTCGTCAAAATGCTCTTTCAAAAGTTCTATACATTTAACTTTGACTAGGGTCAGGAGATCATCGTGATATGGTAGCCAATGCATAGTTATACCATCTGTAATGGCTTCTTTCGCAAGTCGGTCAGCTAATTCATTGCCGGACAGGCCTACATGTGAAGGGTACCTACTGTAAAGTAACTTTTGTAATGGGTGGTTGGTTGGTGGTTAACACCAATCAAGGTTAATGTTCCCTGTTTACCTGTTCCCCGGCCACTTGATTATAATCTTAGTGAGCATCTACAATGCCGCCATAACAAACTGCTCTTTCCCCGCGATCTGGAAGGAAGCAGACGTCATCGGTATTCACAAGCCTGGAAAACCGGCTAATAAACCGTCCAGCTACCGCCCAATCAGCCTACTGGGCACACTCAGCAAGCTTTATGAGAGGGTCATCCTCTCTAGACTTAGAGATTTTGCCATCAGCAAACATCTACTACCCGATGAGCAGTTTGGATTCCGTGCCAGACACTCATGCGTCCAACAGGTGCACCGCATCACGGAGCACATACTATCCCACTTTGCCCATCGCCCTCGCCCTATAGGAACAGCCGCACTGTTCCTTGACGTAGCTAAGGCCTTCGACAAGGTCTGGCATAACGGTTTGATTTACAAGCTGTACCAGTTCGGTGTACCAGACAGACTCGTGCTCATCTTGCGAGACTTCCTCCTAGGCCGTAGCTTCCGTTTTCGAGTGGAGGGAACACGCTCGTCCCCTCACCCACTCACAGCCGGTGTACCACAGGGCTCGGCACTATCTCCACTACTCTTTACGCTGTACACCAGCGACACCCCGAAAACTCCAGATGTAGAGTTGGCCCTCTTCGCGGATGACACCGCACTCTATACATCAGATCACAACCGACAAATAGCTTGCGTCCGGCTAGCTAGGCGAATGGTTTCGCAAATGGAGGATAGAGGTAAACCCGGAGAAAAGCGCAGCAATGTTCTTTTCCCCGGGAACGCTTCGCTCTCCCAAACGCGCTTGCCTTCGCTTAAAAGCCATCTCGCTCTACGAACAAGAGATCCCCTGGGCAAAGTACACCAAATACCTGGGTGTCACCCTAGATCAGAACTTGCGCATCAACGAGCATATCACTATAGTCCGGAATAGAGCGCGATTTGTGATGGGTCGTCTAGCACCCATGATAGATAAACGAAGCAAAATGTCCCTCAGACACAAGCTTACTCTATATAAAACATGCATCCGCCCGATCATGACATACGCGAGTGTGGTATTCGGCCATGCCAAGCCTTCCCTTTTAAAGAAACTGCAAATCGTTCAGAATAAATTCATGCGCAGAGCCGTCGTTGCTCCCCTCTATATGCGTAACGTCGACATCCCCGCGATCTGGAGCTTCCTCCATCAAAAACTACATTACGTCGCTCTCGCGTAAGTATTTCGATCTAGCGCCGCACCATCGAAATCCCCTCGTCGTGTCCGCGTCCGATTATAAGCCTCGACGAAAGGCTCTCGTGCGACGACCGCGTAACATCCTCACGGACAAGGTCGACGATATCACAAAACAGCTGGCTCGGATCAGCCCGCCCGCGGTTAGGACGGCAGGCTGGCAGGCACCGACAGACAGACACAGACGGCGGCGTCGACGCCGCCAATCACGATCTCTCCACGTCCCCGCGAGGGACGCCAGGAGACACAGCCCCCCATAGGATAGACTAGGCGTGTTGCTGGGAAGTTTCTTTCGCCGTTTCTTCTCTCCCAACCATAACACGTTGCGAAACGGCAGTAAGATAGTATAGGCCACCGCGAACCGCCGATCCCGGTCCGCCGGGATCCTACCTCTCGGGCTTTATATTACCCGTCGCCCGCTCTCAATTAGTGCATTGTGTCGCCCTATGGTGGGCATCATTAGATTCATCCCCCTCTCATGGCAACAGTCCAGCCGAGGTGAAACTCTCTAGGGAGCCCCCTCGAGCAAGTTGCCCCCGGGCTCGAGCGCCTTCGCTTCGCAAAGGCACTCGCCCCAAAAACCCCGGTAAAGTTGTGAGGTCTTCGGACCAACAACATAAAGTCAAGTCCAATAAAAAAAACCAATCAAGGTTGGTGTTAATCAAATCATCTACAAATAAAGGGCTTAAGGCAAAGCCACAACTCTGCGATGCGAAGAGGCTCAGCGAGAACGACGCGCGACGTCCCATCGCAAAGCGAAACGATGACGCAGCGGAAAAAATATCACATACGGCCTTCTACGAGTCGTGGTAGCGTAATGGCTAGCGCCTGCGTCCCAAACTCAAAGGGCGAGGGTTGGAATCCAGGCCGGAACGCATGTACCATATGGGGATGGTAATTAAATGGTGCGTCGATGATATTTAATAATAATAATATTTTTTTATTGAAGTTTCTGCCTTAACTTTAGATACCTTGGTGGTGGGAGAATCTTCTTGTAAGTGTAACATACCTGTATCAGAAGATTCCACTCTTCACGTTATGACTAACAACTGCTACCAGAAATGTATATATCTATTACAAGGAAATATATATACATATATATATATATATATATATATATATATATATATATATATATATATATATATATATATTTGCGCGGTGTGTGTGTGTGTGTGTTTGATTTTTAAATATGTGCATCGAGTATTAGAGAGGAATTAATCAACATTTCTATTTCATCATATGTATTAAATTTTAACCATTTTAAAACAGCCATTTTACAATTATAGTAGTTCATGGGATATATATTTAGTTTGTTATGTATTCTTTTATATATAAGTTTAGATTGTCGTTCATATTAACGAGAAACAAATGTAGTTTTCGTAATATGAGTTAGGATTCTAAAATTTCTTCTACCTATAGTGAGAAATTCGTCATAATGTCTTTTTATGTTCTTTCAAAGTAATATAACTTTCTAACACTAAGAACGTCAGTAATGGAATATAACATTTCAGTAGAAAATCTTTAGTGTTTAAAGAGCATTATTTTAAAAAGGGAGCGTTGAGCTCTTTCGATATCAATGAGTTTTGATTTGATGGCGCTATCCCACACTGGTATACAGTAGGTGATCACAGATTGGCAAAGAGCTACATATATTTACCCCGTTGGTTAGGGTGACGCACCACTAGTGAGAGCCCATAGCTCCATCGCCGCGGGAGCTAGGCTCAACCGCTGGGGGGAAGTACAAAATAATATTGTTACGAGTTGCAGGACTCGAATTAAAATGCCGTTGGAATTATTATAGAGTTTATTAGAACTATACAAACACGTATAACACAGGTACAAATATAATCAAACACAACAAATCCAAACGTAATGTAGAAGGTCGTAATTCAATAAAACTCGCAAAGTCCGTCACTACTAGATTCCTGATTGTACACACATCACGCCTTGATCGTGGTTATCACTTGACTGCCCGCTCTCTCCATCAGGCCATCGTTTTATACTGCACAAACGCAAACATACCCGCCCGGCCACGTGGACCAAATTTCCTAGAATCGGCTTGTACTTTATAATCCGTGACACCTGGCTAATGGCCTGCAAGCGGTCGTAAACGCGAACAATAGGTTGTTCTTCACAATACTAGAAACGTATGCCAATAAATAAGTAAACAAAAGAAGCCGATCATAAAAGAATTACAATTAGTTCAAATGCCGACAGGTAATAAAATGTTTTTACAGATATGCAGGTGGATTTTGTTTTTGTCGGAACCTAAGTTGTAACAATATGATGTGGTGTTGTACACTAGATGTAATTATTGCTTAATTAATTTAACATTGAACTTAAGACTATACCTATATATACAGAAATCTTAACTGCTACGTGAAAATATGTAAAACCTAAACATGTTCGTAGATGTGTCTCTGCAAGTTTTCTGTTTTCGACAGATTTTGGCACGTACATGGACTACTCAGTTATAACCTTGCTAATTATTTATCAATAAATTATTCCATGTATGTGACGTAACACACCACTTAGGCAGTTTTATGACCTAATGTGCATATTGTTACAATCACCACGTTCTAACAACGGCGAAGGAAAACATCGCAATGAAACCTGCACATCGAGATAACCGATGTGGCATACCTGCCAAGCCACCTTGGACAAGTGTGAGACCTGAGCCCAGTAGTGGAACGTTTATGGGCTGTTATATACGGCATTCTACGAGAGATGATGAGCATAAATTTCTGAGTCAACTCTTAGGATAATTTTTATCCCGATAAATGACATTGTTTCTGTGGTATAGACAAACCTTAGGATACGTCATCATCATGGCAACGACGACAACGAAGTGTTGCTGGCAAACGTTAGTAATTATATCTTATACTAATATAAAATTTGAAAGTGTGTTTGATTGAACGCGCTAATCTCAAAAACTGCTGGTCTGATTTGAAAGTTCTTTCAGTGTTAGATAGCCCATTTATCGAGGAAGGCTGTAGGCTATATATCATCACGCTAAGACCAATAGGAGCAGATCACCAATGAAGAATGTTTCAAAATCAGGGGGGTTTTGAAAACAAATTCCACGCGGACGACGTCGCGGGTACAGCTAGTATAATATACAAATATTTCATAGGATACATACCTAAATAACTTTTGGTTAAGTTTAAGAAAAGACAGGATATGTGGCGCAAACTTAGGAAAACCTACAATCGTCTGCAGCCAACGAATTGTTAATTCATTTTTTTAATTCTTTCGAAACCTTAAAAGAAAAGGCTCGACAGCTGAAGGCTCTATTTTCAATACATGGGAACATGCATGTATTAACAATAGCTCATTGAATTTTATTTCGACACACGTGTACGTTTTTGATTTTAAAAAAACACTTAGACGCACAAGGATATCACATTGATTTACTTGACAAGCGTATTGAACTTTTGTTTAATAGAAAATTAGTTTCATTTGTCTGTCTATTGATATATCGTGTCTCAAATAGCCAATTTGTTTTCATAAATCTATTTCCATCATAAGAAGAAATCCTTCATACGTTAAACTGCTAATTTTATGATAAAAATGTGCAGTTATTTGAACAAAACTATACACAACAGATATTATAAATAACCTTAGAAGCATATATTTACAAATATACAATAAAATCTTGTTATTTTTGATTACACGTTCTCGTACTTTGTACAAGGGTATATTTGATTACCAATTTTTCGCTCAATAGAATTTCGGAAAAGGAAATACGTACTAAACGCTTCCTTTTGAGATCTTCAGGAAATAATATTCCACTGTTATGTCATTTCAATAGACCCGTATTATTTTATATGTAAAGGCACGCTTGGCTGTCCATCAACGGGTGTTGGTGCTAACACGAATGTACGGCAGTGAAAGTTGGGTGTGGCAGAAGAAGCATGAAAGTAGAATAAATGCAGTTGAAATGAAAGTAGAATAAATTATGACAGTTGGAATAGTGTAATAAGAAGTATATGTGAGGTAAGACGTATGAGTTGAAAAAGGAATATGGTATGACACGGAATAGTGAAAATAGAATCACAAAACTTGTAAGACAGTTTGAAAGAGAGTTGTAATAACAAGAGTTGAAAACAGGAAATGTTAAAACGAGGTGGTTTGGGCATCTCAAATAAAGTAGATGAAGAGGTTAATGAAAGTTGTTAGAAGCAGGATCGTCGCAAGTCGTCGCAAGTGGAGATCTATACTCTCTGCCTACACCCCTATAGGAAACAGGAGTGATAATATGTATGTAATTTATATCAAATAAGCTAGATATACGCAAAAGTAAATTAGATTTGACAAAGGGCTGGAGTGATAGAAGAGATGTAATACAAACATTTCTTCTTTTTATGTAAATTAAATATGTTATATATCTCAATTAATAATAACTAATGATGTTTTCGAGCATATATCACGCTTAGCTATGAAATATGTATTTGTTCATGCGAGATTTGAATACACAAGAGTTTTAGTAGCATAAACGGAGTTGAAATGAGAGCTTTGAGAAGTACATGTAAGGTTAATGTAAGTGATATGATAAGAAACAGTGTGATAAGGGAGATGTTGTGGATTAAAAGAGGATGTAGTGACAAGAGTTGAAAAAGGAATGTTAAGGCGGTTTGGGCATGTAGAGAGGATGAATGAAAACAGAATCACAAAACAAGTATAAGACAGTAATGTGAGTGGTAGAGACGGTGTCGGTCGACCACGATGAAAGTTGATGAAGCGAATCAGGATCATAGCAGGTGGAAATCCATCGTCTCTGCATTCTACAACTCTGAGAATTCTGATTAATAATAATAATAATCAACGCTACTTGATGGTAACCTCGTGAAAGCCGAGAAAGAATAACAAATAAATTATATTGAACTCGCTCACGAGGTTTCTGCCATGTGGAACTTGGACTCTACAATTATAGTACCAATAGTGGTGTCAGTAAATTGACTAATAGCGAAGAGCCTTGACCTTGAAAGGCTCTCGCTTGGTATCTGGATGAAGGGTCGGATGCAGAAGGCAGCCCTGCTGGACACGGCGCGTATCGTGAGGAGGTTCCTGTCGCTGGGGCCTTAACCACCGGTAGCCTGGACCCCAGTAACTATAAAACCAAATTTAAAAATAATTGAAGCTAAATAAATATGTGAAATAATAATAAACTTTATTTTCAGTAAAAAAAAATGGCTAGGCAGCATAACAAAAAATGTATATGTAGTACATAAATATTTTTGTGACTTAGACCGAAACTAAAAATAATCTTGTATCTTATGCCTCAGCACCTTCCCATTGAATTTGACCATATTGTAACACATACATTTTAATACTACGATTTTGTCATCGTGTACGAATCACGGTGAAGTCGTGTGAGACACTCCGGCTTGGTTTCACCCTTGTGGAGGTAGTTGCCTTTGCCGGAATACCTACTAAAACTCCCCGTGTTCCCTCTTAAAATTCTATCCGAATAAACTTTTGCATATTATATACTTTTAATAAAACTTGAAATCTATGTTTTTGATTTGACAGATCAAGTTTGTTTACAACTGTACCACTTTGGCCGATGCGATCATCGCTATATTGCACAACTTGATGCATTTGTTTGGATAAATAATTTAGATACTATTTAATATTAACTTGTATACTTAATGTTTTTTTCACATTGTATAAAGATACTTTTTATAATTACTCATATTTTATATCTCTTGTTATTTTAGGACAGATTTAAACTACTCATTAGTGTACACCTCCCTCGATATTATTAGTCTCATTTCCTAGATTAGATTGTTATTTAAATGTTGTATCTGTGTTACATAATTTATTGAAAAAAATATTACTTAACTTAAGCAGATTTACATTTGCATTAGTTAAGTAGTTAGTTGCGAAGACAGGCAGTTAAGTCCTTATCATCGTTTGGACAGAAATTGGAAATTTTGTAGTTAAGCAATAAGTTGTCGAATAATTAGAAGGCTGTCCAAACGTTGATAAAAACAAATGAGCAAGTTAATAAACTACTTAACTAAACTTCGACGGCCTCTGTGGTTGAGCGGGCTAAGCCGTTGCCGGCCTACCTCACTGCAACGCAGAGGCTCCGGGTTCGATTACTGGTATAGTAAATTTCATAAACGTATTTTCTCCGTTATTTACTATGGTCTGGGTGTCTGGGATCGGCCCCAGTGCGGTACGTTGTATATTACCCATAACACAAGCGTAACTTGCTTAATTTGGGGATATACAATATGTGTGTTTGTCTGCCGATTATTATGATTATTATTATTAACTTACAGCATTAAAAATAACGCCGTTAACGAATAGCTACAGTAGTGTGCATATATACATGCAGTATATTTCAATATAGAATATCATTAACAATTAACAACGATATCACATCACAAAATTTACAAATAACGCATTAAACCCATCGCTACATCCGTCATTATCTATAACAGTATCTCAGATGGAGCAGTAGTAATTGATCGTAGAGATGATATATAAAAGGCTTAATCTAAAATGCCTTTCGTCGTTCGTTTTGTTCGAATATCGTTTGGCGGAGTCAACGAAAAGCTTTCATAAGTAAGCCCTCAGATGTACACACATAACGCGAACAATTATAATGCAGATTAGTTGCGATTGTTCTACACTAGTAAAGTCAACAGGTAACAGTGCGATACACATTGAGTGCGAACGCACTTTGAAAAGGCAGATTCGTCGACCTTCCGCGCGCTGCGTAACTTTCCTAGCTGTTGCGCAATGTGTGAATTTAAACGCTCAAAGCATCGCAACAGGTAAGCGTTGCTTTGAATTTAATGTGGGTGGATTAATAAATTAAATGTCAACTCTATTGTACATTTCTTTGAATGAATGAATGAAAAATAGCCAGTGGCTTTGCTAGCTTGATATTAACAGGCAGCGCGTTCCAAAGACGGACTGCTTGGACTATGAAGGATTTCCCATAAAAGGTAGATGTATGAAGAGGAGTTATAAGTTAAAAAAAATCTGATTCGAAATCCGCAGGTCTGAGAGACTTTAAGTTACCGGAATGAAGGTACCGTGAAATGTGGCAACTTAATCAATGGTTGTCAACTTTGCCATTATACGTTTTCGTTTGCAATATTACTATTACCTCTCACAAAATGTCTTTTTGAGGGACATTATATGCTCAAAAAAGTAATTTTGTTAGAGGTAATTGTAATCTCGTAAACGAAAGTCGAAGACCTAGAAATGGCAAAATTGACAACCGTTGGTTAAGTTGCCATATTTCACGGTAATTAAATTGTTCCTTGAGGTATGCAGAGGTCTGAGGGTTAAATAATATATTATACAGAAGAGACAAAAGGTGGTGGCCTAAAGCGTCTGTTTTCGCAGACTCCTATAACGAACATGACAAGTATCAAAATACAGTGGAAATTTGTGCCGTCTTATATTCTTTTATAGATGAAGTACAGCAGACAGGCCGACGGCTCACCTGATGAAAAGCGGTTATCGTCACCTATGGACCTTTTGCGACACCAGAGATGTCACCAATGAGCTGCCAGCCTCGAAGAAATTTCATGGCACCCGTTTAAAAAATCTCCATATCGGAGTACTATCGGAAAATCTTAGTGGGTAGCTCACACCGTGGGAAGAAAAGTTCATACAACAAAATTTTTATCACAGAAATTTAATTTATCTTTTGGATACCCAAAGAGCGTGCCTGTGCTACTTGCGATGCCGGAGACTCAAACGACGAACATAAGTCAAATTACTATGCTGCTGTTGAAGCTATGCAAATGGATAGAAAAAAACCCACCCTGGAAAAATATATTCTGTACATTACGATTGATTGATTGATGAACAAACAATGCCGTTGCCCAAACTGACAACTTCGAAAGCGTTCTACTTACGCCAACTGTGGGTATTCATATTAATGATGGAGGTAAGGAAAAAGCCGTATGTTGTACATGGACTGAAGATGTAGCGGATCGCGAAAGTATCGAAGTCGCAAGCGCACTTCTAAGATTTGTGGAGGCAGAACAAAGTTGCCAAAACAAAGATCACTTATTGATTTGGTCAGATTCATGTGCCGGACAAAATAAAAATTTTAGCACTTTATCAATACATTATCTTAAAAGGATATTTCAAAGTAATCGACCACAAGTTTTCCGAAGTTGGCCATACTTATTTAGATTTGGATCGTGATTTTGGTAGTATTGAAAAAGTCCTTAGGAAACGTGATACGGTTTATGTTTCTGACGAATACCGGAGCATCATATGCAAATCTTCTCGTAATAGTACTGTTATTGATATGACCGAACATTTTAGAACAATCGGTGAGCTACAAGAGAAAATTAACAGAAAAAAAGATGTCAACAATGCAAAAGTAAGTTTTAGGGGTGGTATTAAATGGATACGCCTGGATGAGTATGGTTCCTATCTGTACAAAGAAACATACGATGAAATGACACCCTTCAAAAAGGTGGACATTTAAAAAACAAGATCTCATGTCAGTGGAAGAAAAGAGAATTTTCGAGACCACCTTAAGTACTTGAAGCCAGTATATCGCTACTTCTGAGTCGATTTTAAGACAAAAGTAATATTTTTACTATAGTTAAGACATTACACACAAATGATCACTGCTATAAGTTTGCGTTTTCTTTTATATTGTTTAGTTATAAGAAAAAACGAGACATTGTTTACTTACATCCTACTTACCTACTTAACACCTCATTTTGTATAGCTTAAAGTGTAGAAGAGTTTACTTTTGTTCGTGGAAGAAGGAGTTATGTTCAGATTTATTTTTCAAATTATATAATAAAATATATTACAAGTGTTTATTTGCTATCATATCATTAATAGGTTATTTACACAACTTTGCATGATTCATTAGTACAAAAATGAGTTTCGAAGAGACTTATCTTAAAAAATAAAAGTAAAACTTTTACCTCGTTTCACTCAGAATTGGAATTATGCGACTTATCACCTTCATTCCAGTCATGTCTTTATTGTAATTTTTAAATATTATGTGAAAGAAATTTAGTTAATAAAAAATTAAAATTTCGTCCTTCTAACTTTAACAGTTGCAAACTTCGAAATCACGTCATCGAAATTTATATTTTGTATTGTTTCATGTTCTAGCGTTAAAATACCAAGATTGTTTAATCTGTCAGTCATTGTAAACCGCAAGTAATTTTTCATTAATTTCAATTTGCTGAAACTCCTCTCATGCACATATTGTTACACATAACTTTAGTGGGACTTTTTAGGTGTGCACTATGACTGCATGTTCACGGTCTGGTTCTGGGTGTCACCCGCTTAGGGGTGACACCTGGAACAACTCCCCCCCGCCCCCAGGGAGTGTCGAAGGAAAAGACATATTGTGCCGACCCCAATTAATTGGGATATGGTGTGAAAGAAAAGAGATTTAACGTCATTAATAATCTCACATCTCTTCTCATATAACGCATTAAACCCTTGACTACATCTGCTTGACAAACACTAACAACATTATCCCGGTTGTAACACGGACAGTATAAAAAAATGTGTGTTTACAGTTCATGCAATAGAAATGAAACTAGAACGTTTCACTATCCTATTTATTGGGATAATTTTCGCATTTTATTTTGGGCGGCTTTATTCTCAGATATTTTGACCCTTATTCGTAATAATTCAATCTAAATTACACTTTAAATCACTAGCGTAACGTTCAAAATTCAATGCACTTTTACGCACAATTTCCATTGATCTACGTATAAAAGAACAGAGTTCGAATTCATTTGAAATCTTTTAAGTGTTATTTAAAGTGAAAATTAATACTAACGGATAAAGATAAATGTGTTTGAATTTTTATGCGTTTATCCCTTTTTCGCTTCATCGAGTTTCAAATCACGATTCTAAAGAAGTTTCAATTCAATAACAGAAATGAAGAGAAACAGAGTTAAACAGAGAATACTAACGTGTGAAGAGATTGAAACAAAAAATGGCCTTCCGTTATTTATTTAAATAGTAATAAACACTATGAAGACAATGGCTATAAATCTAGAATTATTACATTACATTACAAAGAATTTTTGATGTATTGTCTAATAATTTCCTACAAAATCTAGTTTAATGTCCGCAGACAAAAAGAGACTTCCTTCAATTAAAACAATTATGTGAAAGAAGTCAATGTTACGCATATTGTGCATGTTACACCAACATGATGACATTTTGCTTGAGAACTGCTTCGTTATTAAATTCAAAATCTTATCAATAAAGCCCCTTGCAATAATATGTATAATTATTATTGCAATATAGTTATACAACCTATCTACACAATAATGAACAAATGATATAACTATATCAAGGGTACAGGCAAAAAACGCAATTATAAGTTTAGAAGTACATATTTTTTATTGAGATCGGCGTATACAGTAACTTTTACTCAAAACTAATTAAAGGTGTATTTAATTAATATAACTGTGTAGTTATGATGGACTTTTTAGTCATTTAAAATATTAATATTTGACAAAAATTAAATAAAACAATCTTGGAAGAACAGACAACAAGGAATGTCGAATTCAGTCATCAGCATCTTTAGTTTTGGAATCACATTCTAATGACTCGTAAAACACCTGTGCTTCTCTGGTACAAGATGGCATCAGACACGTCAAGTCTTTATATTTAAGTTCACTTGTGGGCAAATAATTTTATATAAAAATTAGTGATTGGGAAATAAACTACCATAGACAAACATTTGCTTTCAATAGAATACAGAGTAAATAAATTTTGTGACATTCCCTGTTCTTTGCCTGTACCCTTCATATGTAAGAGCCCATAAACGCAATATTGCTGGGCTCGAGCCTCCCATTTCATAGGGGAGAACCGACAGCATACTCGCACGCTTGTCCGCGGTTCGACGGGTTTAACATCTGGGTTATCTCGATGTGTAAGTTTCATCACAACGTTAACAGGTGGTAATTGGGCAGTGGTGCATGCTTTCCGGCTAGAATTCGAACACGCGCCCTTTGAATTTGGGACAAGTGCTCTAACCACTAAGCTACAACTGCTTGTGTATGTATATGATTATGCATACAGATCTTAATTTTAAAATATTTAAATATACATCTACATTTAGGTATAAGTACTATATACGATGAATGTTTACTGCAGACAACCCCTGTTTTACCCTCTCTAAAATAGATTTGCTGGTTGCTGGAATAAAATTAATTTAAGAATTGTTAAGTTAGACTTTGCACATGATCAATATTTTATAGTTTGATATATGTAACTTTTTGTGTACAATATATCTTCTATATAAATAAAAATGAATCGTAGACTAAATGCATGCACGCGCATAACTTAAGAACGACTTTACCGATTTTGATGACATTTTTTGTGTTTGAGTGGGTCCAATTAGAACTGGTAGATGGCGCTGGAATTGGGTTCTAGGATCCTACTAATCTCCTGAACCGATTTGGACGATTTTTCTAGTGAAACTTCTTTAGAATTGTTATGATTTGAAACTCTATGAAACCAAAAAGCGACACTTAAAAGAGATAAACACAAATCTATACGACTAAGCCTACGAGAGAATGAAATAGAATACATTATATTTAATAATTTAAACACGTATGCTTTTACAAATAGAGTTGGAAATGTTTTGAAGTTTTTATAACGATAACTTTATAACGATATAATATATGAACTGTGACGTCACGAAATTTAGAATTACCCCCCCTGTCACACTTTGTTTCACTTCTACTACGTGTGAATTGTACACACACACAATTTTTTTATGTGTTTCAGTGACTCCCAGGATGGTTTAGATTCACAATTGGAACCGTTAGGAGGCACTAGAATCGGGTTCTACATTTTTATTATTTCAGGGCAGGACAACGTCTGCCGAGACCGCTGCTAAAGAATAAAAAAAAGGGTATGTGAGACTCGCCAACTCATATTTAAAACTATTCTCTGCCTTATCAAGTACTATATAATTCGCAATAAGTACGCACGATTATTTAATCCTTTCATCACAATTTGTAAATCTGCAACATGTTAAACGATATAATTTGTAAAGAAATGTCGTAATTAAGGTTTCGATACTTAAAATTAAAAAAGTATGTCTTGACAGTTACATTCGTGATTGAATAATTGAGAAAAAATGCGTACTGTGTCGACCAGAAATAATTGGGTAAAGGTGAAAGGAATGAAGATGAAGAAGTTAGGTAAAAATATTGTGGCGAGCAAGAGCAGAACGTTCTGGCAGCGTAAGCCGGTCTCAAGACTTTCAGAAAAAGTAGAAGATTCTGAAAGGAAAAGCCAAGGACAGATAGAAGTTTAAAAAGGTATAGACATGAAATGAAAGAAGATCGAAATTATGGGTTCCAGAAGATTCTTCCGGGTATATAAACAGCATAAGACGCGCCTACAGGGAAGTTCAGTTGAAGGCAGCAAAGCGATAAGTGCGATACGAGAGAGTTGGAAGAAGAGTTAGCCCGAACTCACGTAACAATATATAAAAAAGAATTTCCTATACCTATTATTAAAAAATATAACTTAAGAAAGTTTTCCCCACGGCTTCACCGCTGATCAAGTTCTGGTAGATAACCCCAGTTTACTTAGAGACTAACGGCCGTATTCATAGAGTTAGAGTAAGTCTAAACGCTACTTTATGGTTCTTAAAGAAGCGTTCAAACTTACTCTAACTCTCTATGAATAATTATTTTAAATTTATTGAAATATATAGTGTTTATTCGGAAGTTTTTTTAAACGCTCTCCGGAGCCTCCGATATAACAGTACGCAAAGGGGGCTCAGTCTATTCGTACGTTTTTCTTGTGGAGATGCGCGTACCGTCTCCATCAAAGCAGTTGCAGATGCGTGGAGCACAGTTGGCACACGAACATAGTGGACACCCAGCTGAACAGACAGTGTTACTTTCGCATTTATAATATTACGTAATAACATATTAAAAACTAGCTTCTGCCCGCGACTTCGTCCACATGAAATAGTAAAAATAAAAGTAAAATAAACCCCCCGATTTTTAAACATTCTTCATTGGTGCTCCGCTCCTATTGGTCTTAGCGTGATGATATATAGCCTATAACCTTCCTCGACAAATGGGCTATTTAACACTGAAAGAATTTTTTAAATCAGACCAGTAGTTCCTGAGATTAGCGCGTTCAAGCAAACAAACAAACTCTTCAGCTTTATATATTGGTATAAGATTAATTTCCTACACTATTAAAAATATAATTTATGAGCCATATGAATGTTTAACAAGTTCTTCTTTGTGTTTAGAAATTATTTCCATACTGTTAGGAAGAACTAGAATGGCTAATGATACGAATTAGGTAATAGCTTTATATTAGTCAGTCTGGTGGAAACATCGAAATTTCTACAGTTCAATGACTTATAGCTAACTGTGCCTAATAATTTATAATACTGGTTAGTAGAATCAGTTTGGTGTGTATGGGAAAATTGTACGTAATGTTTATAAATATATACACAGTCGACTCTCGATAATTTGATATTTTATACCGGTCCCTTGAAAGATAATAATAATAATCGGCAGACAAACGCACATATTGTATATCCCCAAATTAAGCAAGTTACGCTTGTGTTATGGGTAATATACAACGGACCACTCTGGGTCAGCCACGAACACCTCGCGATTGACAAGCTATCATAGGCGTGTTTATAAATTAGTATAATTTGATAAACAAAATATGTCTCATCTGGTTATCAGATGGCGAAGGTCGGTCTTCACTGTCTCCTTTACTAATTTCTATATTCAAAAACGACAAAGGCGTTAATTATCGTTCTGCAAACACATTCTTTTTTCTCAGCGACCACAATATGTCGAAAGAAAACTTTGTAACGCAGTATTAACAAACAAGACATTCAAAATATATTCACAGATTACAGCAAATATCATAACCACCTTACATTTGAATGGTTACTACATAAAATGCACGCGAAGTCGAAACGTGCGACCCAATTGCATACTATATGGTCATCTTTACGAGTTGTACATACATACATACTATTACGCCTGTTTCTCGTGAGGGTAGGTAGAGACGATGGATCTCCACTTGCGAAGATTCCAAAAAACAACTTTCGCTACATCTACTTTGTGGAGAGCACGTAAACTGTAGTATATATTATAACTCGGACATGAAGTAACACGAGAAATTTCATATTATAATAATTTTTATTATACAATTATACAGTACAATGCAAGGATAAATATAGAGTGAAGAAAAAACAAAAAAAGTCCGACAAATGTTAAACCATAAAAAGTAAATTGTAAACCGCGCGCAGGTTTGCCGATGACTACTTACTATTATTGTATTGTATGACTTACTATTCTTGTATATACTTATATAAAGTATATAGAATAATAAATGAATGCAACAAATATTTATGTATCGACGCGTGACATAATGAGGCTATCGGCAAACCTACCGCGCACGGGTAGTAACTAAAGAGATTGAATCCAACAAGTTTCATTAATCTTTACGAAGTCTATGTTTTACCTTAGAACATTTTGGTGCAACAAACACACGAATTTTGCAATCAATTGCACTATTTAATGATGATTAAATGACATGTAGATAGACGAAACATCTAAATTAAAACTTAAAAACACCTATAATAAACATAAACGTATGAAGAGGTTAAGGAAAGTAGATCAAGCACAAAATGTACGTTAAAGTTCTAGTTTTGGTTTATTTCAAGTTCTTGAATAGTCTGTAAATTTACTTGTATGTGTAGGAATTTATATTCAGGTGAAATAAATGAACTTTATTTAATAATGACCAAAGAAGTTGTTCGAAAAAAGAGTCATACTTATACAGTAGAACCTCTTTAAGTCGAACCTCCATAAGTCTAAAAAATTAGTGAGTCCCTATAAACAAATTCAGTACTTATTTTCCCTGTATAACTCGAAAAAATTTATTGGACCTCTATCTCGAACATAGCAATATTTGATTTTACAACATCTATAAATATAAATATAATATAAATGTTAACCTCTACAAGTCGAATGTTTTCTTACAAAATTCGGTAAGTCGAAATCCTCCAAAGGGGAAAACTCTATAACTCGAATTTTTTGGTGTCTCCCTTCAAGATCGACTTACAGAGGTTTTACTGTACCTACTTTATGATTAAAAAAGTATAAAAATTCTTAAGATAATCAAAACTAAATTGCACAAGTTTAAATACATATTATACGTATGAAGAGATTACGGAAAATAGATGAAACAAAAAATGTATGTCCAAATCGTAGCAAGTGAAGATCTATCATCTCTTCTGCCTACTCTTATTAGAAACAAATGTTACAATATATATTTATCTATTTAAATCTAAACACACAATTAATTTAAAATCTTATTTACTTAGGTCTTAAAGCTTTTAAGACGTACGCAAATAAAACGACTTTTATTTTGACAATTCGGACACTTTTCATTAGCCGTGATTACGAAAAAAAAAATAAGTCAAGTGTCAATGAGTAATGTTAAAGTTATTATTTACTAAGTTGGGGGTAACTAGTTCATTTTAATATTTAATTTTTGGTTATGGTTAGATGTACTCTATAACTCTATGGAAGACTAATATACTTTACCACCGCTTCGCAATGTTGTGCTTCAAACCACGTTAGAAATAACACGCTTACGTGCTAAAATACTAGAGACTTTTTGAGAGAAAGGAAGGTGATGCTTTACAACTATTTTTCAAAAAATCTGGCAAGTGCGTAGCAGTGCATAAACTATGAAGGGTTCCGTAGAGGTGGCAAGTGTCTACTATTTTCGTAATTTGACTACGGGACTACAAACGGAGTTTATTCAATACAATTTTTTTGAAAATCTTATTTCTTGCTTGCTTGCTATCATTAATAATAAGTTGATTGTTAATTAAGAAGGCGACATAGCCAAACTGTGGCTAAGCCTTTAGCAAGATTAAAAAATAAAGCCCTACCAACAAAATGTTTCCAGAACTTTCCACTTCATCATTCATAACATATGGTGCGACACAATTTTTATATAAAAAGAATATGACTGTTCCGATTGTAACAATTCTCCCACATTATTTTTAATCCACAGACTACACAAATATTGTACAACCACAAGCAAGAAAGTTAGTATTGTGAAGTATAGAGGCCGAGTCCGGTAGTCACCTAACAACCAGACCAGAGTAGTTTATCGAAAAATTATATTATACCAGAAAAGTACTCCAGAAAATATCTAGATAAGATCTCGAAGACCAAACAATTGACGCTTAGCGCTTAGGTCAATAATAAATTTATTTGAGACAAAACATATAAAATAAAATAAACGGACAGGCAACACACATTGTATATACTACCATGCGAAGCATATTATATTAAACATATAAACTATTCTTGTGTGTTATGGATAATATAAAACAGGCAACTCTGGAATTAATCCCGGATATCTAAATTAGAGTAAATGTTGGAAAATTAATTTACGACATTTTCTCTGCCGGGAATCGAACCACCATAAAGACCGTCAAGTATTTCTCAAAATTTATATATATATATAAAACACGGTATCATGGATAAAAAAACATGGTTAATGTATAATATATTTCGCCCCTATGGAGTGCACATATGTAGATAGATAGATAACACTTTATTATACACCAATACAAAAATGAACTTAAAGACTAAAATTATATTATAGTATCTAGTTGTATACAAAGGGCGGTCTTATCGCTAAAAAGCGATCTCTTCCAGACAACCCCAAGAACGAATTGAGATGATAATGGCGATGGTGGTATATGTAACATATAGTACGAACTACTTACATTTTTAAATAAATACATAAATGATAAATATATATGTAGATATTTTATATATTACATAGATATATACTTAATATACATATGGCACTGTAACTACAAGCTACAAGATATAGGTAGTATCGTCAGATTAATCAATATTCCTAATGAGTTTCGTTTTTTAATAAAAATGATAATGGCAGACGATATTCATGTATGCACCATCCAAGGTAACTCGGTCTCTTCGCTTGCCGTCACCAAGCAAGTTTTCAAATGCGAACACTATTGTAAGCATAATATATACAAACTTACCTGGTAAGAGACTCGCCTTGGCGTCCTTCCTTTGGTCAGGTTCCTCATTCCTCACTGCACCCTCATCCGTGTCTCCATCATCACACTTCCCTTCACGAAACGTGAGCAAAAACGCGCACACACACACAAAAACAATCCTAGCCACTTCTCTCATTTTCATTTTAATTGTATCTATTAAACGCTATCGATTATAGCCATTTTCTTTTATTTTTTCAGTCACATTTTCACCTGTTGCAAGCTCACACATCAATGACATACATGTACTCATATAGAAACATTTTCAAAAACATCACTTTTACCAAAAAAAAATCTATTAAATCACATCATATTCACTCCACTGAAGATTTTGTCATTAAATTCGGTTATAATATATAAGAGAAATTTTAACTTTCGAATATTGTGTTCGAATTTCGTGATTCAAAGTTTTGAATGAAGTGACGCGCATTCGTTACAGTGTTAGCGACTGTACTGCTTGTTTTGAATCTCCCCCACTGCGTGCGCGCACCACAGCAGGGCTGTCACTTATCACACACAATTTTCATAAAACATTTTGATATTAAACTAAATACTACTTAACTAGGATATTTCCGCGAATTCATACACACTCGACTTGAAATTCTCACGGGATTACCGAGACACAAAGTACAGCGGCATTTAAAAAATAATATAAGCTATCGTTTTAGTGAAAACTGTATCGGAAAAGGTAATTTTTAAGAACCTGAATAATTACAAACCGCTCCTGGGAAAATTCCAGCGGGATTCCCGTGATAAATAGTAGCGCAGATTTTAGGTCTTAAGAATTTGCTGTCGATCAGCGAAAACCGCATTGAAATCGGCCCAGTAGATTTTACGTGAAACCTTAACAAACAAACAAGAACTCGAAAAAATTGCATTGTTTTCACCTTCGTTTATATAGTGTAATCCTGTAGTTTTTTTTATTATTTTTTATTTAGGTTTATGGCTTGGCAGCTAGACCTTTAAGCCAAATCTTAGATTACAATGTAATTTCTTCATTTTCCGAAGCCTATATGTAGCACAGCTGAACTGTAGGTTATCAACTGGTGCCATTCAACGGAGTTTTTGTGACAACTCAAAAGGCCACATTTGACTACACAGTTCACATTTTTCACAAAACACATAATTACTATTAGAAAATAAAACTGCACAGCACAACATCTCCTTTCAGTTCCCGCCAAAAACTCCCTGCAGTTTTTTAAATAGCGTTCAGCTAGATAATTTTTCAAGGGAGGTTTATGTACTAGCTTTGTGCCCGGCTTCGCTCGCGACATATAAAAACTTGATTTTTATATAAGTAAGATAGAGCTAAAATAGAAAATAAAAACGCAATATGAATGTGAAAGTATATTTCGCACGCTCAGTTAAACAGAGTAATATGTCAAAAATTGCTTTTTTTGGGAATGTCCGTTTAAAGTTTTGGCCTGTTACGAGTTTTTTTTGTTTGTTAATCAATTATCAATCACAATTATTTCAAATTGTTGAATGGTCTGTAACTTAAGATGGATATATAAGAATTTGTATTCAAGTAAAGTAAATTAATTTTATTTGATAATGCCCAAAAATGTAGTTCGAAAAAATAAAGTTCTACTTATTTCATTTTATGATTAAAAAAGTATACGCATTCTTAAGACAATCAAAACTAAATTACACTAAAGTTGAAATACACCAGCGACCCTCGTACTCTTTTTTGTCAAAAAGCGAAATAAGTAGCGAATAAACTCACTTGGCAAATAAAACAATATGCAAAATAAATCTCACCAGTTATTAATAAAGCGATTTATTGGTGTTTATAATAATATATTTTCTCCACTCGTCGCAAAATATAGTATAAAAAAAGATCAAATTGCGCGGCAGTTGGAGCGAATTTATTCTTTACGATAAGTCCTTAAGTTTTATAAAGTAATCTCCAAACTTTGTTACTTCTTTGTTTTAATAAGCGTGCAATTTGTTTAGATATACATAGGTACCTATTAACACCTTTTAAACTTAGACGCTGCAGCCCTATTTCACCGTTCTATGGCTAGGGTTGTGTTGTGTTGTGTTCGAAAAAAAACTGGACAAGTTTTTAATTTTTTTTTACGTATACTTGCGTGCTTAATAAAAACTAACTTTTTAGTCACTAAATTTGCATCGAATGCTTAATTAAAAGCCAATCTCCTTTTTCATATATTTAGTATTCGATGCCAATGCTTTTAAAACACTTTTATTGCCTGAGATGGCATTTTGCATTCAGTGCAACTAGCAGTTATATTAAACAAAAAGCACAATCCACTTATTACAGTATTTATGGCAAAACACGAGAATTCCTCAAATAATTAACGAATTTGCTTTAAAACCGGACAATCTCTTGTCCGGTTTACCAAGACTTTATTGACCGGACAAAGATAAAGAAAACCGGACATTCGGAAACTATATGTAATTACATAATTATATACATAGACATAGATACCCATGATATACATACATACATACATACATAGGTACCTATTAAAATGTAAACTTCCACGCTACAGCCCTATTTCGCTAATCAATGGCTGCCAGGCTGCCACCGATAAGAGCAATATTAAGGCATCAAATCTGCGGTTTCTAGTAATTGTAGTTCATTTTTTCTTCTAAATAACTGTCGATATAGTCCATGAACATTGTCTAATGTAAGACTTCTCGTACTGTTACCAATCGGCCTTCCACGAGGCTGAACGCCGTACGGTGTCCGCATTTCGAGTAAACTATACAATAGGGTTGTTAATAGTAGACAGTGAAAATCAACTGGGATATTTTATAAAGTCTTCGAAAACGCCGAAGCCGCCTAGGGCTAAAAGTTATACGAGCGTAGTAAGTTGTAAAGTCATTTCTTTAACGAGTTAATTAACTTATTAATTACTCTGGTGAACAGTGGTTTTGTTGTCCTAAATATTATAATGGCTTCGAATAATTTTATCCCAACAATTAATGAAACTATGAATTATTTTGAAATAGTAGCTATAATTTTTTTAATTTTCATTATCATAGGACAGTAAAACCCAGTATGAAATAAAATAACAAATACTTGCCTTAATCTTATACTAATATACAAAGCTAAAGAGTTTGTTGGTTTGCTTGAACGCGCTAATCTCAGGAACAGCTGGTCTGATTTGAAAAATTCTTTCAGTGTTAGATAGCCCATTTATCGAGGAAGGCTATAGGCTATACATTATCACGCTAAGACCAATAGGAGCGGAGCACCGATGAAGAATGTTTCAAAATCGGGGTTTTTTTTAAACTATTCCACGCTGACGAACGAGTTGTTTTAGATTATGAAATCTAAAACAAAAAAAAATGTATATAGACGTAAAAAGAAAATAATCTGGTGAAATCTATCATTTACTTAATAGAAACACCTTTATAAGATTTTCTTATATATTATTTTTTAATTAAAATTGCCTTTTAAAGGTCAACAGTAATCTGCCAATACCTGACGGTCCCATCTACCTTGGTACCTTTCCACCATCACTGTTAGGTCCTAGTAGAAGTGCTCACCCTGTTCCATACTCAAATTCTCCAGATTCGATATGTAACTATGGAGAAAATGTAACTTTATGCTCATATATCTATAAATCGAACCAAAGCCAATTCAGTACTTCCTTCAACATATTCGCAAATTGTGTACTGGAAATTATAAACAGCTGCATACATATCTAAGGCAACAATTACACCAACCACAAAAGTTAAAAAGTGGTCTGTTCTTTTGACCAAATCCATCTATTCTCATGTATTTCGATGCGCTGAATCTGCCGCCATTTTATCGTAAGCGACATTTGGACCTAAGTATATTTTTTGTTGCAAAAGGTACCTATTTTAAATTATTATTTCGTTTTAAGACTTCTAGTTTTAATTAGATTAGACCGTACTGAATCAAAGACTGAAAGTCTTAAAACAAAATAATTGTTGACGATAAAACCTATGGATGAACGGCCCACTCGGTGTTACTTGCAAAATAAAACATATAAAAAAAATGTTACAATATACAATAATATATAAATACACGCAGGGGGCTTTGTGGCAAAGCCTTAGGTGACTAGCGACACCTCGGGCCCGACTCCGGGGGCCAAGGCAAGGCCCCTACCTACGTGCTTGCCTTAGCCAGCCGGCACGGAGTGGAGATCGCTAGAGCTAAAACTCAAGCTCCAAGGGTGGAAGTGATAAAATGGCATCACATCAGAGGTAGCTTCGGTGACCCTGTAGCCCACCTCTCTACACCCCTTATCCACTCACACCCATGTTGCCCCTGTCTTCTATGGCATTTTCTAGGACCCATGCAGCAAGTGGCGAATCATCGTCTGCCTATTTTTCGATGTTCCCCGAACATTGTGACGGGCAGACGCCACAGCCCACACATTCCCAGACCCTTAATACCACTAGCAGTTCATCCCAATAGCCCAGTACTTTTTGCTCTCATTTCCCCAATAGTCCTACACTGGCCGGGGCTTGTCCTTGGGTGCATTATTATATGGTTTAGACAGGAACAATCGCCTTCAGTGTCACATCACATTTACATTAAATTTGTTAAGGGGCCTTTACGTGTTGGCCTTCCCATGGCCCCATGCAAGCCCTCTAAAAGTCCAGGCCATTTTTATGGCCCGTGGTCTTCAAAGACATACAGAATATAATAAACATACATATATAGAGATAAGTTATAAAATGTTTGTATATTTACTTGTTCGTGTTTATTAATAAATAATAGCTAATTAAGTGCACAGAGAATAATCGAATTCACGAACTTCACTCGGGATCGACCCGAGCCAGTTGCCCGCGACGACCGACTGATTCTCTCTAAGCACTAAACGACTAATTTTCAAACCTTCAAAAACCTTGTTTTTATTCTCCTTTGCATGATTGAACGTTGTCTCAGTTACTATAATAGTTTAAAATACCTTTTGCAACAAAATATATACTTAGGTCCAAATGTCGCTTACGATAAAATGGCGGTAAAGGCTCGATATTACTATGTTCACGTAGTAGGAACGCATTCTAAGAGCAGCCGAAGTATAGATCGTTCTTCCATACAAGTATTTTCAGATTATATAATACCATCATTTTACGTATAAAATAAACCCTAAATATTACCAACAGAAGTGTGAAGATTCATGTTTAAAAACTAAAATAATTCATACTAATAATAATATTTAAATATCTTTAATTACTATAATACAACAATTAAAATACCACAGTACACACCATTTATAATCATATATTATTCATTGAAATTTCACTTGCTACAATACGAGTCTTTGGCCAACAATTAATTCAGATTATTCAATCATAAGGTGCCCACACATCATGGGACGCGCCGTCAGCCGCGGGTGACTGACGCGTCTGAGCGATATGCACGCTAGAACCATAACACACTCTCCAGATTGCTTTAGGACTTCCGAACGCTCAAAGTCACGTCCGCGAACTTACGACTTATAATGTGCACTTCAATGGTCTTTCCTTATCCAGATACGTTGTAAGTCACGCGCTTCAGCCGCGTCCGTCAGCCGCGACAAATAATATGCACACACCTGAAGTAGAACATGGTTTTCATATTTAAAAAATTGGTTTATGTTTTCTCTACGAGTAGTTACTTATAAAATAACAAGAAATCTATAAAAAATTGTATTGTATTCTGCATCATACATATAATCTATTTCAGTTTTTTTTTAATAGCATCAATCTACAGACACAGAATTTTTATATTATTATAGATTTGAAAATATATAATCGATAAAATATAGTTATTTATTTCTCTTAAAATATTTTACATTTAAAAGAAAGATGATACACAAACATTTTTTTTCGGTTAAATATAAACTATTATTTTAAATTTATTAAAAAGTTAATTAAAAATACAAGCATATATTATATATATTATAATATCAGCCTCTAAACGGCCAGTGTTGGTATACCCAACACTGGTCTCCCTATTTTAAAAGGGAATGGACAACATACTCACTTTTTGCCAAGACATTCGGTAATCATAACAATGTGCATATTCAGTCAAAAATCTATTTTAACCGAACACACTTCCAGGCCAGAAATCAAACGCATGTCATTATGAGTTGCAGGTGAATTATCATTAAGTTACCATGTCTTCAGCAATAAAGACATAGTTGAGTTTTATTGGTTATGTTACCCAAATTATTTACATTTTTAAGTTCTTGAGAACCTAAATGATTACTTACAATTATAATATTAATTTCCCAATGAAATTATATAACACATAGTATGGTTTTAATTTTCTTCAGCCATTCTCTTCTAAGTTCTTCTTGAACATAATTAAATGTTTGATCAAACTTTTCATCTTGGCCAACTTCTTTTTCAGTCTGCTTTTTGCCAACCACAGTTTGTATGCTCTCCTCTTTCTACTCTCTGCTAAAATTTCCAGCCTGTGTAGTTTTTGTTTCAGAGCTATAACTTCTTTGGAATCTGTGGGATTGATATCAAAGTCGATTGTTGATATTGTTGGTTGAGATTCTTGACAGGGCTGCAAAAGATGCAATTTAAGGTTAGATGGTGGAGTGTAGGGGTTATTTTTGGAAGAATTATGATTATTCAAAGTTATTTTTTTTATTGCATGAGTACAGCTGACAGACAGCTGGCCGGCAGGCAGTTACCATCGCCTATGGACATTTGCAATACCTAAGATGCTACCAACATTCTGGTAGCCTCAACGGGAGCACTGGAGCCTAGCCGCCATTGCCGGAACACAACATGAAGTTGTCATGGCAGCATACTCTAAATCAGCAGTGGGCATCCAAACTGTGAAGGCCTCACCACCTAGCCACTCAACTGCAACAATTAGCAAACTTTAACCCGTTTCTGCATGGAGAAATGATGTTGTGTGTTTGACCATAAGCTAAACCATGGTCACTAAATTTAGACTTTGAAGTATGTGACTCAGACAGGTTAACAACACATGAAACAGTGGGCTGTGAAACATGATACATCCACTTAATATACAATTCTTATGGGAGGGTCAACTTCTTCGTTACGTAACGCGTTACGGCGCCAGTCTGTCTGGCTTCCCTTTCTCTCACGCATAAGGCAGTGGTAAGCAGGCCCCTGCTCTCTCACTCTAACCCATGCGCTATATACATAAAATTTAAGTAATAACCTAAGCATTTCTCAAGTTAAACAATTTCAGTATTAAATAGTTCAACTTAGATTAGTTTTAGTTATCACTTCTGTCGGGTATTCCGAGACGCACACGTTTTTTTTTAAAATAAAGTTACATACAAAGCAGATATTATAGGCAACATTGCACTTGCATGATTAAAAAAAAATATAGACATAGCTAATGACAGTACTAATTTCTCGCAAGCAATGTCACTATCAAGGTTTTATAAAAGTTGTGACGGCGGTTAAGGTTGGCTCTCGCAGTTAAACTTGGCTCTCGCACGAATTTCAAATATCAACTGTTCATAACTTCGTTTATAAATATTACTTTATAGATTTCATAACTTCCTTTAACTTTATTAAATTAACTATGAGTTTCCGCTGGGTACCAAGGCTACCCTTACTTTGCTTAAGAAAACCTGCCAACATATCCCAGATGCGGACAACTACCAATCTAGCTAATACTAGAACTATTGAACTACTAGACTTGAAGAGCTTTTAAGGCTTCGAGAGGCCAGTGTACCTTTTTGTGCATAGCAGTCTACCGGTTATCACCTAGATTGAATATGATATATACTACATAATTATCTTCTATAATTCATCGAACCTCAACATCACAGTTATGTGTTGCAGTCTCCAATACTATGTCTCACTCATGCCTTAAGAGTACTACACCATAGAGTAAGACACTACCTATAGTGTAAAAGCACTAATACTACATTTAATTCACACATACATTAGTATGGAGAACAACATTATTTAGGAATAAAAGTACATAGAATAAAATGTAATTAATAATAATTCCCGATTATTCATAAAGTATACCAATGTATAGATATAAAATAATTATGATAGGTAATAAATAATATGTATAACATATATTTATCATAATATACATATAAGTAAATATTGATGTAAAAGGTGTCTATGATTAGGGCTGTGGAAAGTAGATAAACAAATTTAAAAAAAAACATTATTTAAGAAGCAATGGATTATAAAATATTATTTTTAGAATATTCAACTATAAGCAATAGCTTGATTTATAACTCATGTGCCAATTGGCAAGTGTGATATTGCAAAAATATGCTTGTATTAACTAGTGAAACAGGAAAAACGGTAATTAAATCAATGAAAATCAATTCTGAATTGAAATCAGTGGTAATAAATACTGATTTATTGTTTTTATTCAATCAAGGCATTAAAGAAGTACAAACAAATAATTACATTCTATGGATCTGTGTGAAAAATAAAGCAAAGTAATAAGTTGTATAAATTGCAATTAAAATTCAAGTTTTTATTCCAATTGTAAAAATATTAAAAGTTCATAGATAAAAAATGAAATCACTAAACCATAGATATAAAATAATAAAAGTCCAGTTATAAGATTAAATCTCACTCAAAAAGTTTCAAAGATTAACCTTATGAACAATTAAAATTTATTATTAAATTTTTAGGATGCAGTATATTTATTTATTATTTGAGATATAAAGTGAATAAAAGAAATAACCACGAAGACCAAGGCATGAGCAAAGTGAAGTGGAGCTCCCGCCTTAGCCTTCTAACCTATATTAAAAAAGTTCTGATCTACATATTACTATACCCCACCCAATTTTTAAAAGCCGAGATAGTCATAACATAAAATGAAAGCATGTAATATTCACACACCATGACCAATGTTTAACAAACTCTATGGTCAAGTTGTCCATTAATCTCATAATAGATAACTCTTTTTAAGTTTCTACAGACACAGTGTATTTATAATAACACAACAACAACTGACTGCAGATATAAATGGGAAATAAAATTGATGTTAGACATTTATATTAATTAGAGATTAGATTAAAAATGTATTTAGGATTTGTGTTCTTTATGGGGTGACATGCCGCTAAGCGGCAAAGCCCTTTCTTAATAACAATAAAAAAAAAGATGTTAGTCATACCGAGATATTTATTGCAGGTACAGCATCATGGGACAGCCTCCTCAGTCCACTGTCAGTTAGATAGAAATCATTGACATTAAAATGTTCAGAACAGACTACACTAAAGTCTGAAGGTGACCATTCACTTTCTCTATTCACGGCCACCTTCCATTGCTTACATCTATGTTTATCTCGAGGAAACCTGGAAGTATATATTGCTTATGAAGCAAAGCTCATGTACTTGAAAAATGCGTACGTAAGTACAGGGCGTTTTGAAACTGAAACTTTGGTGTATATCTGTATATAGAAAAAATATAAAATATAAATAAAACTAACTTAGCCCTCCAACTTTAAAAGTGAAGAAAGCAGTCATGCTTAATAATTTATGACACTGAAATTTTACATAAATTTGTAACATTGTTTCAAAATATTTAAAATTTAATGAGCAAATATACCTATGAAACGTTATGCCATGTATCTTCTTATTAATTGAAGAATTATTTTTACAATTTATGATGGCACAAGTAACCATTATCATATACCTAAATATCAAAATTACTTTTGCTAACTAAATATCACGACATGAAATTTTGTAAAAATATTTTCAAGTCTAATCGTAAATAAATAAACAAAGACTGTGATTACGTTCCAAAAGCAACTGTCATTTTTTTGGATTTAAGCATTATAGAGGAATCAGTTTTACCCGCACAGAGTATAATACAATAAACAAAATTGTTTTTCAGAAACATTTGTACACATACAAGCACATTAGTTTAATAATAAAATTGATCCAGTAAAAAACACTTCACGCAAGTATGAAATAATTAATGATAGTAGTTTGTGTTTGTCAGAATCATAGTAAGTAGAGATATATCGCTTCTGCCTACCCTTATGGGAAAGCAATCAAAATAAAAACAACAAACACCTAGGAATATACCAATTTTTGAAATAAATAAATGTTATAATCTTTTGTACTTCTAACTGCTAGGCTAAAACAAAACATTATTCCAGATTAAAACTTTTTGAGTGAATGGGGTAAACAAAAATAATCGACTTTAACTACATAATTTTATATACGGCTTCACGAAAAGAGATAACAAACTAAAATCGAGTTACAGGTATTAAAATTTAAGATTGTAAGCATTTGCTCAAAGTTCAAATGTCATTTTTTATTATTTATTTAGGTTCATGGCTTGGCAGCTAGGCCTTTAAGCCAGATCTTAGACTAAAATGTAATTTCTTCATTTTCTTAAGCCTATGTGTAGCATAGCTGAACTGTAGGTTATCAGCTGGTGCCATTCAACAGAGTTCTTGTGACAACTCAAAAGGTCACATTTGACTATACAGTTCACATTTCTCACAAAACACATAATTACTACTCAAAAACTATCAATATAAAAAAATATAAAAAATAAAAATGTATTTATTTCAATAAGTCCATACATGTAAGTTGCCGGGGCTTCCCAGAAAGTAATCAAACGATACTTGTGTTGGGAAACCTCGCTCTTCCTATGTTGCTTAAATTTTAAGACTATCTATTTACTGAATTACAGAGAGTACTTTTACTAATATTAAAGAAAATAAAGAAAGAGATAAATAGATGGGTTTCGAGTGGTTGTGTCCGCAGTGGGTAAATAGCAAACAGGTGTGAGGTGCGGGTGTGCGCGTGCATGCGTGTGCGTGTTTGTGTGTGTATGCGTGTGTGTGAGTGAGTGTATGTGTGTGTGTGTGTGTGTGTGTGTGTGTGTGTGTGTGTGTGTGCGTGAGTGTGTGTGTGTGCGTGAGTGTGTGTGTGCGTGAGTGTGTGTGTGTGCGTGGGTGTGTGTGTGTGTGTGTGTACGCGTGAGTGTGTGTGTGTGCGTGTGTGTGTGAGTGAGTGTATGTGAGTGTATGTGTGTGAGTGAGTGTATGTGTGTGCGTGAGTGTGTGTGTGCGTGAGGGTATGTGTGTGTGTGTGTGCGGGTGGTAGTTTGAATGGAACACAAATCCCTACTAATTTATTATGAGTCTTATTGAATACATTAAGCATGTATCAGTTTCACGCTAATGTAACCAAGATGTCTTCCACTTCATCATAATTAAGGGTAAGGAGCCATTCAGTTAGATTTTTCTTACACTCATATAGTTGCATGGGGTAAATGTTAAGAATGCGATTAATTTTATTATAAACACGTGGGGCTTGAGAAAATTTTTGCCGACTAGCAAAGACTGAACGTGCGGAATATGTAGGAGCAACTATATCATAGCGTCTTTTTCTAAGTTTGGCACGATCGAAAGGTAACCCTTTGTGGTATCTAAGTGTCATGTGTAAGATAAAGAGTTTCCTGACGGAGAGAAGCTTAGAAATCGCATACAGGGATTGAGTAGAAAATCTATATGGCTTACAATACATAACTTTAATTAAGGATCTTTGCGCCCGTTCTAGGTCTATAAAGTATGACTTAGCTGCACTGCTAATATATAATTACAGATTGGGCTAGTGCAATGTATATTTTATTTAGTAGCTCGGTACACATAACTTGTCTCAGAGATTTGAAAACCCATATAAGCTTCCTTACCCTCCCTCCCTATGGTTAGTTCAAGGTGTGGGTACCAACTTAACTTTTGGTCCACAATAATTCCAAGGTACTTAACAGAGCTAACCTTCTCGGCAACTCGGGCAACCGTAAGTGCAAGTGAATATCCTACAACTATTGTTCATTTTAGAGTAATTTTACATCTATTAAGAAAATAAAACTACACAACACAACATCTCCTTTCAGTTCCTGCCAAAAACGCCGTTCAAATGTCAATTTTTGACTATAGTAGGAAGGGACTTTACCTACCCTATTTAATAAATAAAAAAACGATAATTTCCGAAACAATATATACACTGGGGCTAGTGTTGCGGTGTCGTATTCCACTTTCGGTATTTAGAAATCTATAATGCATTAAATCTGTAGAGCGCTCGAGTTTGTACAATGAATAGAGAAATAAGAGGGCTATTTCGATCCAGTAAATTTCAAAAATACAACTTTTAGAATTTTTATTTCTCGGTTAGGGCATCACGCAAAAACTACTGAATGGATTTAAATGAAACTCTACATAGAGCTAGCTCATATCCTGGGTCTTAGTCTTGTACTTCTTACACTGATAAATGACGTGGTTTTCATGTAATAGATGAATGTAATATGTATAGCTAAAACGGTGTTAGCGATCACATTCTGTTTTTGGTGCCGCCGTTAAAACTTTGCTAACGTAATGTAAAGCGTCATCAGTCTCGTTGGAATACGCCAGTAGCCAATAAAATTAGATAAGTGCTTGGCAATCCGCGCACAACTAGGTTCTATACAGTATGTGATAAAAACTCAGTAAAGCAATCAATTTTAATTAATGGCATAAAAAAAATCTTAAGGAGTTAATAGCGGCTTCTTTGATATTATCTTATTTAACGCCATGGCGAAAATTGAATAAGGCTGAATTAACTTTATAATGAATTAAATATTAAAATACTTTATCTAAACGCAGCAGTATTTTTTTCGTTTAACCAATTCCAAATAGTAATTATAGGTTTAGATTTTTCCATTCCAATGTCTGATGGCTTCATTATTTTTTCAAATGTAGGGAGCGTGACTGTGTGGCGGTAACGCCCCCATTTAACGGGTATAATAGAGACATCAAAATTAAGGGTTTCGATGCGCTGTAATAAGGCAGTGGGTTCTTGATATAGTGATGTACGTGATAGCTGAAAATGTCGATAACAAAAATGTCTACACAATAAGTAAAAAACAAAACTTTTATCAAAATACAAAATAACTGCATCTATGCTATGTAGACTTTACAAGCTTTATAGGCTGTACACAGCCTATAAAGCTTATAAAGTCTACATAGCATAGGTTATACATAACCAAAAAAAAAAATCCTATCCTTCCCACTTTTTAAAGGAAACCGATAGACCGATAGGGTCCAAGATAGACCCGAGAATTTAAGATATCTATTTTTTGATGTACAAGTTTCATCACGGTACTTTCATTTATCGTATAGGTTTTTGAAAACATTCTGACTTACTTCTAAATGGTTCCTTATAAGATATTTATTATTTTGTCGTCAGTGAAGTTTTGAGCCGATAGGCTACTTTGGGTCAGTATATATTTTAGGCAGATAACTATTAGTTAAATATGTATTTCCATAGTTCGATGTCCAAAGTTATGCTAATCTAGACTTTATATGGTTTAGTCTGTTATATTAATCTAAGGATTTAGCTACTAAACTATGGTTCTCCGTAGTATAGACATTAAGTAAAATAAGCGGCCAACATTTTGGGAACGCTCTCCCTGACAGCGATCTAGGCTACATTTTTTACTCTTAGATATGTTTATCATAGTATTTAATTTTTATTATTTAGAAAGATCTATTATATATATATATATATATATATATATATATATATATATATATATAAGTACAATTAGTTATGTTCTTTTGATACGTAATATGTATCAGCAAAGAATATTTGGATATTTCAATGTTTGCCACAACTTTAAAAATCATTTGGATGTTCTTGTTTTATTATTTAGTTTAAGGATGGTGGACAAATTTACGTCTAATAGGACTTAAACTGACCAAACCTTTAAAAATGTATACCACCGTGTCAAAAGCTATGAAAAATGTACACACGCTGGCTACAAGCACGAATTTCCACGACGCGGGGTTGAAAGTACGGGGTGAAAATTCATATAAATACTCCCACACGTAAAATATTGACACCATTTCAGTGTGAATTTAAGAAAAATGAACACTCTCCTAGAAACTTTAGAGGATCCAGAACGGCCGTTCTTGGGGCCTAACTATTGGTTATTAAAAAAAGTCGGCTTGATTTTACCAGAAAATAGAATAACTGAGATCATTTATATAATTTTACATGAAATAGCAACTGTGTTCGTAATCACGCAATACATGGAGTTGTATGTGATACGAACAGATTTGGATTTAGTGTTAACTAATCTGAAGATTTCGATGCTGAGTGTCGTTTGTATTGTCAAAGCGAATACATTCTTTTTTTGGCAAAGAGATTGGCGAGAAGTATTTCAGTATGTTACAGAAGCTGATAAATTTGAGAGGAATAGCCGCGATCCCGTGAAACAGAGAATCATCAATACTTATACCAGATACTGTCGACGCCTAACGTACTGTTACTGGGCATTAGTTTTCACAACCTTCCTGACGACAACCTTAACACCCCTCATGAGATATCTAACATCATCAACCTTCAAGGAAAGCTATCATAACGGGACAGAACCTTTTCCACACATCTTCAGCTCCTGGATGCCATTTAACAAATATAACTTTCCAGGTAGTTGCATAACGGTCATTTGGCATACAGTACTCTGTGCTTATGGAGCTGTTATTATGTCAGCTTATGATACTTGTGTGGTGGTTATTATGGTTTTTTTCGGAGGCAAAATTGATTTGTTAAGAGAAAGATGTAAGCAAATTTTTGGAGATGGTAATGAAGTGGACGAAATAGAATTTAGAGATACAATTCGGCAACTACACAGAATCCATATTATGTTACTCAAGTAAGTGATCAAGATTTAAAATATGTTTTTATGGTATTAAATGAGGTCCGCGTATTGGTGGGTGTTTATTGGCAGACGTTACCAGAATCTGAAAATCAGAAACGATACAAATTGGATTCTCCGGACAAATATTGGTTTATTTTCATAAGAAATATTTCTTGTAATATTCCCAGTGACACAATGTATTATACAAATGTTTCTTTGAGGCGTTCTACTTCTTTCAAAATTATTTAAAATAATTATTACTTTGAAATATTATTATTAAATGATCAATGTGGCTGTTTATTATAAGTAATAATATTATCTACCCATTGTATTGTACCTCAGTTTTAAAACTCAACTCTTTTTGTAAAGAGTAGGTACATTCTTTTATTTTTGTGCTTATTGCAAAATTTTCCATGTAAACAATTTAAAAATTCTAGCACTCGAACCCAAACTATGCTCATTTATAAAAGTTCACATACCATTTTTATGATAAATCTCCAAAATTATATTCAAATGATATGAACTTATTAAACGTGTGTGCTTATACAAATCATTGAATAAATTTGACATAACACTTCCATTTTAAGTTCAGCTTAGCGAATCGCGATGCGGTGTGATATACAAACCAGGACGAGTCTCTGAATACATAAAAGTTTTCATCTATATAGTACATATAATAGACACTACTCGTTACGATTAGTTCTGGTAGGGATAAGCAGATATTATGGATTTCCTACTTAAAGTTTTGACGTACATATTTCGTTGTAACCTCTTCATATACTTACAGCATATATTACTTTTACCCTCTCCTTTTATAAAGACGTTAATAAATTGGTTGTTGGAAAAGTCGTGTTCTTTACCCATAATATCTTAGATCTACACTGAACCGTACACCGTGTTGATACATACATAGTGTAAATGAGAAATCATTCCCTGTTGAAAACCCGAAATACAACTATATATTTCACCGTAACTATACTTTGGAATTTTTGTGATTTGATATCACCAAAAATCATCCGTGCGTCTCTAATTCATGCAAGGTGTTCTATCATTTTTGTATTAAAATCTTATATCGGTTATTAATTCAATATTTTATTATCGAAATAATTTAAATGAATTTTAAATATATGGCTTGTGACTTAAAAAAATAAAATTGATTCAAAAATTTAGAGAAAGCAAACCAGTGTGCTACGCAAGAAACATCTTTTAAAAGTGAATAAAAATCATTGGACCAATTATATTATTTAAAAAACAATTGACCGAGAGGACAATGAAAGTGTCCAACGATGATAAATAATAAATTATTTCAAGGTCGATATGAGGATAAGTCATTAATAGACAACATATGCTAAAATAAATCATTCGAGGGATAATGCACATAATCTACATCCCAATAACTGAAAAATACTAGATAAAATATTAAAATTTAACCTTTCTGTTCAAATACAAAGGACATTTCAAATAATACTTCTTATTCTAGCATATTAAGAACTTATTCATATAAGGAGATGAGAACTCACCCATCATTTTGAACTTAAATAGTGTTCCTTATACTAGGAAATTATATTATATATAGTAAAGATATAGAAAAAAATTCAAAATACGACCTATATTTATCACACATGTTTCCGTTTTGCCTCTCAATAGTAATTTCTTTTACTTTGGAAATTAATTTTAAGTACATTTATTCTCTTTAATTTTGGCGATAAGCCACAACAAATAATAACTTGATTCGATTTATATCACGATCAATTTTAATAGCAATGTTAAGTCTTAAAAGTAATGAACATTAGCAGAAAATGCACATTTTAATTTTAATCTCATCATTATATAACCAGTTTATCACAACGAATGCACAAAATCATAAATAAAATGTATGATATCATGAGTTTTGTATGAGAAAACTAAAGAGCATAAAAAATCTCATAAGTGTTTTAAAAGTTTGTATAAGTTTCACTTTAAATGACTTGGCATAGAAACTATTATTTTAATTTTTATAGACTACGGCAAGTTGGTTATTCGGCTGCATAGAAACTTTTCAGTGAAACTCTATTAATGGATTTTTTTATGTAATATGATAAATGAATTAAATTTGGAACAAGCTACAATCAAAGACAAAGAGGAATGTAAATAACTTTTTTTAGAAATTGAAATTACTACTTAATTCGAAAAGTGTTAAATTAGTTTACACATAACTACGCTCTTATTATTAATTATATTATTGAATTTAGACTATCTCGCATGTTTTCTGAGTAATCTTAGATCACAGTCATAGTGACTAATAGCTTATTTTTTTAAATGAAGGAATTCTTTCTTTTCTTTTCCAACTTTAACGAAATCAATTGTAAATCACGATATAATGAAATTTAATATGCCTTTGCCTACAAACGCTAACATCGATAATATCTTCGCCCAAACACTACCGTAGAAAACTTACAACTTTGTTTTATGAACCCAAAACTAAAATTAGTTAACCATTATTCGAAAATTATGGTCTTTTTGTTTCAGGTATACACGGCTGTTCAACTCCCTACTGTCACCTGTTATGTTCTTCTATATGGTTATGTGTTCTCTCGTGTTGTGTGCAAGTGCTTATCAACTAACTGTAAGTATAAACTAGTTAGAAATAATGATATTTCGTTAAAGAAAAAATTGTTCTAGTCTAAAATAAGATATTTATGTCACTCAATTTTATATTTATTCAGAATAAATGTTTGTAAAATTAGTTCGAAATTTGAATTAAGTTGTCTGTAATTTGAATTGGAATTTATGCTTTTATTTTACAGTCGGCGCAAAACGCAGCTCAAAAACTATTGATGGCAGAATATTTAGTATTTGGGATAGCTCAGCTCTTTTTATTTTGTTGGCACAGTAATGATGTACTAATAAAGGTAGCTTTGAGATATTTTGAAGATTATTATTTACTAATATTCTAATAACCATTAGTTAATGATCCACAGACTTTAACCTCCCCAATTGAGGGGAAAAAAATATACCTACTCACCACGCTTTCCCAAAGCGGTTTATTGGAAGTCGCACGTCGGTAATCTCGATATGCAAATTTCTTTATTATTTTATCTCCTAAATTGGATTTTATTCTACATCATTAATATGTAGTACTGCGTTCGCGATATAATCGTAACAACTCTATTATTATTATTATAATACTCTAAAAAATTACAGATCTATTTATGTACATCTATCCAATTTTATAGATTTCGTTTACAGTTCCGTGACTCAAAGAATTTTATGAAATAACAAACTGCACTGTTATAATTATTTCCATCCTCCTTTTTAGAATCAGAACGTTACTCTTGGGCCATATGAAAGTAATTGGTGGACAGCAACTCTTCAACAAAGAAAAGACGTGCTTATATTGTCTGGGCAACTTCGCATCAACAACGTGTTTACTGCGGGGCCTTTCACCAGACTTACCTTGTCTACTTTTATAACGGTATAAGTAAAAATAAATTATTTATGAATTTTGTGGCGAATGGGTGACATAATAACGAGGACAGTTTTTATTCGAACGTAGTATATTTGGCTTTTACTTTTTAGAATGCAGAATAAAAATAACAGTAAAGTGTTAACTATAATGTTTTAAGTTTTAACTTTACACGACAAATAGCTCTAATAATATAACTAAATAGTGCGGGATATATTTTTCTCTCTGTATTAAGTTAATTTTTACGAAATCTTATAGGTATAATTTACATAAAGAATAAAAATAAGTATATTTATATACCTAGTACAATTATGTAGTTGAAGTTTACCAAATTTGATTTTAAGAAAACCTCTGGACTTAGAACTAGCTTAGACTTATGATCTACCTTGTCGCCTCAGCTTACATTCTAGCCGGTATCTACAGCTCCAATATTATTATCTTATTATATACTAGGATATGCTCGTGACTTCGTTCATGCTTGATTTGAAATTCCCAAGAGATACCCGGGACACAAAGCACCGCAGCATTTAAAAATAATGTAAGCTATCGTTTTAGTGAAAACTGTGTCGGAATAAGCTAATTTTTATGCACCTGAACAACTATAAACCGCTCTCGGGAAAATTCTCGTGGAATTCCTAAGATCACACGTTATATTACATAAAATTTACTATCGATCAGTGAAAAAGTCACATGGGAATTCGATTTTTTTAATCTGGCCATGTTAAATCATTCCCAGAAAAACTCCTTCAGGATTCCCAAAATGAAAATTAGCCCAGATTTTAAGTCCAATAATTTGCTGTCGATCACTGAAAATCGCATCGAAATCGGCCTAGTAGACTTTACGTGAGTCTTAACAAACAGACAAGTAATTTAAAAAATGCATCGTGTTCTTTATCTTTTATATAGTGTATTCCAGTTCGGTTTTTTTAATGTTTTAAGATTGTATAATATTACATATTACATATTATCCAACATCAATTCACTTAGTTTAAAAAAAAATCAAACACGAATACATTTAGTACTGCATAAATATTCATAATGTTTCATAAGATACACATTATTTTAAGAATTAAATTTGGATGTATAATAATTACTGGTTTATTTCAGATCTTGAAAGGAGCATACAGTTACTACACGTTGCTACGGAAATAATGAAGTCGAAACCGTTATAAGTAGTGCTTTTATAAATACTTGTGTTTTGTAGGTAATTGTGTTTCGGAAATACAATAAGCTTTAAAACTCTGTTCTTGAAATACTGTAAAAATATAATCATTTAACATAAAATATTGTCAAAACAATAAAATAAATCATAAATTCATGTTTATAAGATATTTTTTATTTTTGTCTATTAATGTTTAAGATTTTGTAACCGAATGACAAAACTTCCTCAGATGAAATAAAATTTGACAGATATTTTACATGAGGATTTTTGTTTCGTGACTTCTGTTATTTAGGTTAATACTTAATAGTTAGTAAAATAAAACATACGTTTAAAAATAAATTGAGAGATGTAAAAAGTAAACCCCTTATTATTATAACTTTTTATTGATATGATGGCAATTAACTATAAAGTGGGAAATTACGAAAAATAAGGATCTCAAAATGGTATATGGTATGGTATACACTTTCAACGAAAATTAGCCTAAACCAAATAAAAATATCTGGTAACTATCTAAATTACAGTAAACAATAATAATTATCGTTTATTCTTTATTCTTTATTGTACACAAAATAGTTGCAAATAAAATTACAAAATAGTGGTGATGTACAAAGAGTTTTCTTCCAGCAAACTTATGGGTCTAGCGAGAGTGGGAAGACAAGAGGCAGGGTTGTGTACATGAAAGTACTTATTGAAAATAAATATTACATTACAAACTACATACAGATATAGATACATGCACATATATCTATACATACATTATTATTGAAATACTACAAAATAAATTAAATGTTAGTAACGCCATCTATTAGATATGTAATAATACCTAACTTTAAAAAGTGCAATATATTCGATGTTATATAATACATAAATAATAAGGAATATTAATGAGGCATATTAATAACCATAATTACCCTATTCTTATTATTAAATCAATTTGAAAATTATGGTTTTAGAATATGCGGTTATAATACACCGGTTCGATGTACTCATAACTTAGTTACCGGTTTTCTTGCAATCTGACTTCAGTCCGCTCGCCCCGCCCGGGAAATTAAAAATAAAAAACTACCTCTCTCTTTCACCACGGAAGCTCCTTTCTTTTTGTTTCTGACGAGCTTTGACTTAATTTTATTGGAGCTTAATTAAAATAAACAAAAAAATAAACGGTGTACTGAATGATAGTTAGCAAGTGTAAATATATCCCAATTAGACGCGGCTTGAGTTCATTAGACTCTCGTGCAAGTATTTGATTTTAGAAATGTCATTGGGGAGCTTTCTTCGTGATGTTTAGTAAATTTTTCTGTAAATAAGTAAGTCATAGCGTGTTGCTATGGAAAATCAGAGCGTGCCGGAACGGACCTTGCCTGTGCAATTTACTCGCGGTTCCAGGGCTTTCCGTCAGTTCAAAAATCCTCCACAGCCTCACATGTGTATTCAGGACACTATAAAAGATAGTACCGACAAACTGTACATAAATGTATTAGGATGGCAAAAAATAGCAAATCCAAAACATTATTCTGATCCTATTCCTCTATATGGAGGTATGCAGGTAAGAGTCTCTGATATGTGTTGTCTAAAATTACTAGGTACATTCACTGATAACTTTATATGTATTAAAAATGTATGTCAGTTGTTATAAGCCTTTTTACCTTATGGCCTTTTGTTTAAAATTAGAGTTCATTAGGACTTGGTTTTTTATTCTAAATAGAAATCCATTACTACAAGATCTTTTGACTTTTAATTTATATTGGTATGTAATAAAATCACATAGAACCATGTACCTACCTTCACATTTGTTTAATTAGTGATTAATGAAAATAGCTCTATATTATCATTATTTATAAATACTACTGCTGCTTTATCATTTGTAATGAAGAGTGTACTTCTATGCACATACTTCCTACACTCTGATTCCATATTATGAGTTAGTAAGTATATATTTGTAATATTACTTTTTTATAGTATATTGATAATATATAGTAATAGCATCCTATAAACATTCCTCTGTTGAGGCCAGGCTTGCCTATTTTTTTTATTTTTATTTTTTATTGCAGGAGTTCAGCAGACAGGCAGACGGCCCACTTGATGGAAAGTGGTTACCATCGCCTGGGGACATTTGCGACACCAAAGGTGCATTTTTGGGGAATGGATGGTATACCGGCAGTCTTTATTAGAGCATTGGTAGATTCACAAATATTTCGCAACTAGAATATGATAATTCTAACAATATGCACATTTGGTTAGAAGAACTATTAAACTATGCAAAATACCTAGTGTGGATTAGAACACATATCATATGGACAAGACACTCTTCTTTTCTTAAGTATAAGCTACTGTGAGTTCCCTCTGTTTTCTCAAGTGCAGTTACATTGCTTTTAGAGGCCACTTTTTGTTGTCATTGACAACATTCATGGCTCTACAGATGACAAAACTAGCAATGGTTAACACATCGGTCAAAGAATGACAAATAATGAAAAAAAAGACAAAAAATAATAATAATCACGAAGTAAAGATATGTTGCTGGGGAGTTTGTTGTGCTGCTTGTTCCCCTTTAAAAGTAACTGAAATTGCTTTGGAAGAGTTGTTAAAGTCATAACTTTCAATGAGTAATCTGCAAAACACTATTTTGAAATAAATACATTCATTTTCATTGTCAATGCGGTGATTATTTATAAAGGAAATTACTTTCCACCAAATGGGTTAACCCGTTAGCGTCTGTCATACTCCAGCTAAAAAAAATATAATAGAATATCAAAATTAAAAATAGAATTTTTGTTTTTGGAAGTAATTCTTGGGATTAAAAACTGCTAAAATTTTTCATTTATTAATTTTCAGGTACCTCAAGGCTGTGGGCCTAACAGCAACAGACCTCCATTGCTGGTATTTGCAGTTATGGTTAATCCAGACATCCTAAAAGCAAATGGAAAGAATGCTACTAGTCCAACTGTAAATATTATTTTTAATTTTTTTCTTTCATATTTAAAATTTTTCTCAAGAATTTTGTAGTGTTAAGTAAAAAAAAACATAGAGGCAGACATAATAATAATAATCGACAGACAAACACACACATTGTATAAACCCAAGCTAAGCAAGTCATGCTTGTGTTATGGGTTATATACAATGGACCACTCTGGGGCCGATACCAGAGACCCATAGTAAATAACAGAGAGTTTGTTTCCGAGATTTACCATGTCAGGAATTGAACCAAGAACCTCTGGGTTCCAGCGTGTTTAGCTGGCTAAAACTTAGCCCGCTCAACCACAGGGGCCATCAAGATGGATTGAGAACCTCCATTTTTTAATCAGTTAAAAAAAGTCTTGTCAAGTAAGTGCTTTATAAAATAGATGGAACAGTTTTTAACATAAGTTATTTTTGGTTATAAACTATTAAAAGTGTCATAGCCAAAAAATGTAAATATTACATTCAACTTGCATTTGACTACAATCCTTTTTTTTCAATGCAATTTGTCTTGTTTATTCTAGGACAGAGATGCCCTGGTTAGCCTCCTATGTGACTTTGTAGAAGCCATGAATCCAGGGCTGGTGCTAGCTCGGAGTCCAGTGATCCTCAAGGACAGGGATCTAGCTGGTGAGCTTAAGGATGTGTGGCTCGCAGTTCAGAACAAACGGGAGCGAGAAAAGGGAACAAATCAAGATGTTATGTACAAGGTATAATGTTTGTAAATTTGTTAAAGGTGTAAGGAAATTGCTTGGATTTCATTTAGATATTTTTGAGCACATTTTTCCAAGTTTCAAGTTTGTATTTCCATTTTAAATTTTGAGACAATTTGAACTAATCAATTATTTTGAATTTGGTATATTTGTGCATTCAACATAGGTATAGACTATGGAAAGATCTTTATTTTTTATATTTGTCTAAGAGTTTTGCGCCGTGGGGTTATCAACCTCTAGTGCATGCCTCTTGTGTAAAGAACAAGCGTTATACACATTACATTGTATTAAATTTTTATGTTAGTGCTATTTGCCCCTGGAAGATTCACTTTTATATTGCAAACTATCCCATCTCCCTGTATGAAAAGTATTTATGTATAAATACTAAATTTAACCAAAATTACAGCAAAACCCATCCTGTACTCCTATTACTTTTTTCACGAAGCTTAACAGGCAGTTCGAATTACTATCGCATTTTTTATAAATGATAACTTTTTATATCTATAAACTTGAGAAATGATTGGTCTCCCATACAAACTTTCATCCCCTATTTTAACCCCTTCTAGTTTTATTTGTCTATCTATCTGTTAATTACAAAAATGACGTAAGTGACGATAATGGCAAATAACAAAAAAACCTATACTACTTTCTGGGATAACGTTTACATAAATCTATCCCATTATCTGGGGTAAAAGGTATCCCTTATCCCTCGGCATTAAAATTAAATATAGACCGAATTTCAGCCAAATTGATCTAATAGTTTTTCCATAAAAGCATAACAAAAAGAGAGCCAAATATATGGCATCGAAAATATATATATACTGAGTTTCAGCGAAATCAGTCCAGTACTTTTGTCATGAAAGTGTAAAAGACAGATACAAGTTACTTGTGTATTTATTATAATATTAATAGGGAATGGTGATATGTAAAATCTTGTAATTGTGGAGTACAATCTCTTAAGCTAACAACAGAAATGCTTCAATGATATCTATTTATACAGTTATTTTCTAGAGATGAAAACTATATTAATTTTTCTTATGCAAGCAAACCTGAGAAGAAACCTTCAGTTCCAAAATAATTAATGAAAAAGTGTAATCTCTTCTTTCAGGTGTATGACATTGATGGCATTGGAGACGAAGTAAATGAGGAAAATAAGAACAACACTAAAATTACTAAAGGTGAATCACCGAATCGAACCAATGAAAAGAAACCAGTAAAATCATCTAAGCAAATACTCTTAAACGCCGGGCAAAAGTCCGAATTTGACTCGGGCATGAATAACTGCCAATTAAGTCTGAACAATCCAAAAGACAATAGGTGTAGCAATGTTAATTCTGATACTACATACTGCACACCAGTGTACGGGCAGATAGTCTCGAGTAGGGAAAATCATAATCAAATAAATGATATACAGCAAAAGATGTTACACGAAATGAAACCTTCAAGCTCATTTCGTAAAGACTGGAATCCTGTACACGGCAAAACAACAGAGGGATGGGATGAATTCTCCAAAAGGAACATATCGATCAAAGGCGAAAAGAAGAAAAGTAAAGCAGATAAAAAAGTAAGTAATGGCAAACCTCATTACAATTTCTTTCCATATTTCGATAATAAGGCGAATGATGCAGAAGATACAGAACAGGACGTTGTCAAGGAAATGGGTGATGATAATTCTAAAATATTAATAGAGCCAATGCAAAAATTAGTGTTGCATTCGACTGAAAAAGACATATGTGATAGTAAAACTAGTACTCTCAGTCCTGTTGGATCATAATGAAGCTTTCTATGTGTATTTAATGTTTTTACCATGGTTGATATTTATGACAGAGCCCTAATTCACTATTTGAACACATGGCAATGTAATGCAATCATACTATCTATTAATAAAATAAATATTTTTATATGTAATAATTATTTAATTATTTATACAAGGTAGTCCAATACATACACAATAACACAGTATAAAAGATCCTAGTATTAGTAGTATTACTTTATATCTATTTAGTTATTTGTTACTATTTACTAAATACCAAAATAGCAGAAATTAACATGGTTATTGATCGAATGTTTATTAGGAATACTTTCGATTAAAATAAATTATATTCGATTTTCTTGACCACAATCAATTTAAACGAAAAATTTACAATTACAAATTTAGTAGTAATGATACAAAAATGTTGTTTCCATCTACATTTTGTTTTTCATTTCTTTGTATATGTTTTATTTAAAATTTGGCCGAATATTTGCCTATTCGGCCAGAGGACTTCATATACTCACATTTCATTTCTCTTTGTATACATTTGAGTATTCAATAATTGGTTGAATATTCGGCTATTTGGGCAGAGGACTATTTATATATTCACACTTTATTTCTCTTTGTATACAATTGACTATTCAATAATTGCTCAAATATTCGGCTATTCGGCCAGAGGGCTATTTATATATTCACACTTTATTTCTCTTTGTATACAATTGACTATTCAATAATTGCTCAAATATTCGGCTATTCGGCCAGAGGGCTATTTATATATTCACACTTTATTTCTCTTTGTATACAATTGACTATTCAATAATTGCTCAAATATTCGGCTATTCGGCCAGAGGGCTATTTATATATTCACACTTTATTTCTCTTTTTATACAATTGACTATTCAATAATTGGTCGAATATTCGGCCATTGGGCAAGAGGACAATCCGAATATTCAGTTTTCATTTTTATGTAATATTATTTTTTTCAACTTCCTTTAGTATTTTTCTCTACCATATTTAATGACATGGCATGGAATTGTCAACATACAGCCATATCCAACTGTGTTTCATAGTGAACTGGGGCTCAATTTTGTATGTTATAATGTGTGGATATAATACTTATCATAATTTTGTAAAGTTTTCTACATATTTAGCTTTTTACCAGTGGCTTTTATAGCTTTTATTTTAATTTTACTTATGCCTAGCACTTTTTAAGGGTTTTTGACATTCTCTCGGAGCATATATAAGTGTATATGATTAGATAGATAAAATATAAAAAAATGACATTTGGCTCCCGAATGTGCAAGATTCCATTTGTATCGTTACCTTCATTAAAACTAATATGGACTAAAAACGCTTAATACAAGCATTATGATAACATGGAAAAATCTAGGAACGATAACTGCCTAACAAAATCTAAAAAGCCACCAAATCTCTCGTTTCTAGGGGGCGCTGCAAGTTTTTCTTCTCTTGTGTTTCGATACCGCAAAACACCGTAAGACTTTCAAGCAACATTTTATTATTTCATATCCGAATGTCAAACTGCCCCTGGAACATTCGTAATTCTGAAGTGCACGAACATTTAAATATACCTATTGTAAAGGTAGAAGTAAAATACTACAGCAAAGCATATAAATCCCGCTTACAGTATCACAGCAATAGCTTGGACAGAGTACTGCTCGACAGAAACAATGAAATCCATTGACTAAAGAGATGGCATATATTGAACCTAGATCAAAGGCTATAAGCCACCTGATTTTTTGGAATGGTTAAGTACTCACTGGAGTATAGACATAGACCAACAAAGTGACACACTGAACATATCTCATTATGGCTCTCTACCCGATTGCAGATGACAATGGTGTGAAAAAATAAAAAAAAATCTGAATGAGATAGAGCAATGCTGGAATGATTATTTTGATTCTAACTTTTAGGGCCAGCTCGATTGGTGTCATAGCACATTTTCACAGAATATCGCCATGCAGCGGTTAGCTTTTAACGAATCGTGTTTGGTACAAGAGAGAGTTTCACCTTTCGTTCTTTCTGATATGAATATTTCATCCCCCTTATCGCATCCCCTCTACCCCTTCCAGAAACTTCGCCTCTGGTGTTACAGACGTCCATAGGCGACGATAACCATATTTACATTGGGTGGGCCTGCTGCCTACTTGCCAGCTTCTCAATAGGAAAATAATAGTATTCAGGGATTTTTCAGTTACATTTTTTACTGGACAGTTCGTTCCTTAGTATTATTTTTCCATGGTATAATTTATGTTTTTTATGTAGAAAAGTTAATAGTTGATGAGATAAAACAAACTTGTCTTATGAGATTCTCTAGTTTTAACATTTTTTTTACATATTTTTAATGACATTAGTGAGATTTCGGCAGCTGCAAATGTGAAAATCTTTTATTTTATATTTACACATAAGTTTCTGAGAGTGCATGCATTTATTGGTTTATTTTTTTAATATAATGACGAGTTAGTCTTGTGTAGTTCATGAAAAATGTGCTATAAGGAAACCGTTCCCTATACTGTACTTAAAAAAAATTATCACATTACCAAACTTTAATTAGTCTATTGGTTTGCTTGGTCAGCGCTCAGCGCGCCATTCAGCGATCCGACAGTCTTGTGTAGTTCATGAATGATGAACTATTAGGGCCAGTGCTTCAATTGCTAACGAAAAAGATGGAAAAGTTCTAATGACCGAATGTTCGATGTTAAGGTGAACTAGTACAATGACTGAATTGTACTAGAAAAGAATCCTCACTTGGATGACCGAATCAGCACAAGACTACTTGACATCAGTGTGTAATAGAACTGTAGTCATTGAAACTGGTGTCAAAAAAGCAATCATTGTAATTATTATAATATTCATGAGCACATTTTGTGACAATATTGAATGATGTATACTCTGAAAATATCAGCTTTCTGTGTGCGCAATGTGGGTTGTTATTATATGATTGTTTTTAATTATTACCACAATTAGAGTTCATCGGATAGAAATCACTCCAACATTGAACCCACCCTAATTTTTTTACTTTTTTAAACTATTCAGGCAATATTCCCTATGACGGCTAGATTGCTGTTAAATCCTGCAAAAAAATATTATTTTCTGACGTGGAATTCGATATTATTTATTGAAATTAGGTTGCTATAGCTCTTGCGTAATGTGCGTAATGTGGGTACATTACGTAAGAGCCTACTTTTTCGACAAGCCTGCATTGGTAACTTTCTCGTTTTGTCAAAGAAAACAACATAAAAATGATGTGTAAAACCAGTCAAATCACAACCCTTGCCTAAAGGCTGTTAATTTTTCAAATTATAATTGTGACATAAAGAGGATACATTAAAATATTAAATATAAATTTATTTCTAACGCCATCTGTGTTAAGCAGGATGCAAATCACGTGGAACATTCTTTGCTAATGTGACTCATTAAGAAACAAATGTTGATAAGAGTGATTGAGTTCTGAGGTGTTCTCTTAAATTTTATATTAGAGCTAATGAACAAAAATTTTGCTATAAAGTTTTTACCTCGTTGCCAACTTGTGGAGTTAAATAATAGTATGCTTGTTGTGAGTGACATGAAAATTATAATGTTTTTGCCAGAAATGGTGTTATATTGACTATATGTTACCTCAAATGTATGACAATCAGCTGTAATTATAATATAATAATAAGTAATATAATAGTATAATAATAGTGAATTATTATTATTATACTACAGTATTTGTCAGTTGAATTCGTGCCTACAAAACTAGTAAGTGGATACATTAAATGAGAATGTTTATATTTTGGGCTAATTATGAGCCGGTATAAAACAATATATGAAAAAAGTTATCTGAAATTATTAATTTATAAGCAATTTAATTTTTACAAGCCTTAAATCCAGCCCCGTGTTGAAAATACAGTGTAAATTCCATGTAACGTCACTCGATTTAACGACAAACTCCCTTAAGCGTCGAAATCACTTGGCTTTGGTTTGGTTGTCTTCTTTACAATGATACACTCTATATAGCATTACACCCACTGTCAATAACGACAACAATTAAGTAATAAAAAGTACCTTTCAAGTTGCCAAAATTAGTAAAAACTGCGCAGCTGTGTAGGTTTTTATCGCTTTATTATCCTAGCCCGTAATAAACTCTGTTTGTTACGGGCATCATGCATACCGAAATTTCTAAGTAAAAAGATACAACAAAATTACTGGTGCAGCAAAAGACGTCGGACAAAAATAACAAACTACTCTCTATTTAACGATAACTCTCTATAACGTCATAAAATGCACGGTCCTTTCAGTATCGTTATATAGAGTTTACACTGTAATTAGATATTGTATATATGGCAACCTTATATGACAGTTGTTAAAACCGCCAAATATAAGGATAATTTGAAGTTATACACTAGAATTGAAAGATATATTGCTAAAACACCCAGAAACTGATAAAATGTTGTATATCTGAATTTAACTTTATAATTTACTTTACAGTGGAAATTTGATTAACCGGACTGATTGTTGTCATAAGGGATCCGTATAGAAGATAACTCGCCTCGTTCGCGTACACGTGTTTATTCGAAACTAGCTTTACCCGGCAGAGGTTGTCCTGCCCTTAAAAAATAAAAATCTAGAATCCGATTGCAGCGCCATATACCGGTCCTAATTGTAAATTTAATCCATCCTTAGACCCACTTGAACACACAAAAAATTTCATCTAAATCGGTCCAATCCTTTACGAAGAGTTCGATCTATTGTTTAGGAACGCATATTCGACAAACATAAAATCATGGATTTTTATTTATAAGATTTTTTTTATTAAAACTTTCCGTGTACCTTAAGGAAGATACGAATTTTTTTTTCCGAATTGGTCGAGCCGTTCTCGAGTTTTGCGCTTAGCAACATTCATTTTTATTCATATACTAACTTCTACCCTCTACTTCGCCCGCGTGGATTAGTTAAAAACATCCCCTGATTTTGAAACATTCTTCATTGGTGCTCCGCTCCTATTGGTCTTAGCGTGATGATATATAGCCTATAGCCTTCCTCAAGAAATAGGCTATCTAACACTGAAAGAATTTTTCAAATTAGACCACTAGTTTAAACAAACTAACAAACAAACTCTTCAGCTTCATATAACGGAACTACTGGTCTGATTTGAAAAGTTATTTCAATGTTAGATAGCCTATTTCGCGAGGAAGGCTATAGGCTATATATCATCACGCTAAGACCAATAGGAGCGGAGCACCAATAACTATTCCACGCGGACGAAGTCGCGGGCAGAAGCTAGTATTAGTATAAGATAGATAGATAACAAATAAAACTTGTCAAACAAATTATACAAATATTAAATATGTATGTATGAATGTAGCTACGTATTTAGTCAAATTACTAAAATATTGCAATCTTATTCATGAAATGACTGCCAAACCGGATAATCGAGTCTCCACTGCTGTACTTGATTTTGTAACAGTAACAAATCTGTTGCTTAAATAATAACATTTATATTTGGCGAATATAATAACTTCAATATTATGCATAGTTTACCCAAAATATACCATAATAGTAAATGATTTATTTCTCCCTACAACCTAACACTGCCAATGTACATTAAGTGATTATTTTTAACGGTTATTGATATTCAAGGATATAGTTCAAAGTAGAACCTGGGTTTTGCATTTTTTGGGTTTTTTTCAGTACTTTTAAATAAGTACCTGATTAACTGACTATAGTAAGTAATGGTCAGTATAATAAAAAACATGACAGGGGCCCCAAGACGATAACTGGCAATTGTACCTCTTCTTCTTTAAATATGGCTTCGCGCAGTCTCTGCATCTAACTTGTAAGCATTTATTAATATTAGCGGCCTTTCTATATCTGACTATCCATTCTTTTCCCTACCATTGTGCATTGGTATACTATTTGCACTGTTACATGGTGCGGGTGACAGCTGTCAATGTCACATTACTAGGCATGTGACATTGTGCAATAGGGGAACGGACAGTCAAATCAATGAAGAGATACTTTTTATGAACTTCAGAACGTTGCGGCTTCATAGATTTTATACGAGCGTGTCTACTTATGACGTCATAAGTAGGTAGAAAGTAGTAAAGTAATAAAAAATAGTCGATTGTTACACGAGATGTGAAAGTGACCTGATTGTAATAAGTAGTACATTTTATCATCGTCATCTAGCTCATTATCTTCGTTAATTTTCCTAAACTGTGCCCAAAAACCAATCCAATTTTCAATTTGGCCATCAAAAGTAGGCAGTTCAAATTTGGGTGATTTTAAATAACGGCGTCTCCACTTATTGGAGTTATTTGACTCTCAACCGTCAGAATCTCTTACGATCTTTGTGGGATGAAGCTGGAGTGTTACGTATATTTAAAACTTTAGCCGACCTATGCTTTAAAATATAATATTGGTTCTCATACTCCTCATTGCTATCTAAATCCGCGTTCATATCATGTTCGTTATGATTTTCGTCTTCTAACCAAATGTGCAAGAATAGAATAAACATTTATTGTATAAACTGTCACAATCATACAATTATAAAGGTGTTGGAGTTTTTTGTTGGGACGACAGTTTGTCTTTTCGGACGTACAATATACGCGATTGTAATGGTGCCTGGCCATAATTACACTATTTAATCAATTTAAACAAATGATTAAATTAATAAATAAATAAATAATTGCAAAATAGTGTTATTTATATTCGACGACTTCATAATGGTTATTAAATTTTTCCAGTAGTGCATAAATCAAAACATCGTTACCTTTTACGAGTTCCTCTTCTAATTGCTTAAAGCACTTACTGAAATTTCTTCGAAATATGGTTCTCCTTAATTTTGCTGATTCCATATTTGTCACGGTCGCCAGATATTGTGGAGTGTTTTATATAATGTAAATACTTAATAGCGAAACCGTAATAAATAAAATCGCTTCTGTGTATAACATATATATTGAAAGATTTTCCTTTCAAGTTACATAAAGAAACAAAGAAATGATATAACATATAAATTTAAATTTTGAAAAGTAATACATGCATTCTAAAAAGATTCAATACATGAGATGGTATGGCGTACGAGCGCAGCGAGGGCGCTAATAGTTCGAGTGCCTAAATAGACCTTTCACCCGAGGTTAATACTCTGCTTCTCATTTCGAACATGAGGAAAGTACATAAAATCTGATTTGTCAAGCGAACAACAACTTCTACAGTGACATCAGGCGTTAAATTCATAGTTATATCTGATGAACTCATTTCACATATGAAACGTCAAGTAAATTTCTATTTCTGTGGCATTTTACCTACCAGTATTTTTTTGTCATTGATGATAGTAAATATTTAGCTCTTATGTAAAGTAAATAATAATTTAATGAAAAGTAATTTATAACGATAAAATGATGTTACAAAATTGTTCATATTTTTAATTACTATTTATGCCGCATTAAAAAAGTTATGACATGAGTCGCGTGAATTATCTACGATTCGCATAGTTTTAAAAAAAATTGACCACAGGGAACATCGTTTCCCAGGAACGAAAAGTACTATTTTTATCCCTGTGATCAGACAACTCCAAGCGTACTTCAGAATATGAGAAATGAAAAATATATTTTAAAACTTAAATGATAAGATATTATTTTAACACCTGTTCTCTCATATATAACATGTGTCTATATCCCTGTTGCATTCTATAGAAAACGTATATCGTGTCGTGGCGAAAAAGCCGTCATTAATAAGTGTTAATGCACATCACTAGCCTTCATATCAATTAATTAGCACATCACTATCATCTGCCATTTTCGTCAGCGACGCGCGCGCATGTAACAGTGCATAAAGTAATCATAAATTAAAGTAAAAATAATCACCAACAATAGGTTCATATTAAATTTTAACTAACAGTAAAAAATAGCGTATGAATGGATAGTAATAAGATGTAGGAACCAGCTGATTGTATAAGTGACAATTGCTAAAGTTTACCCTACAGTACACTTCTTCAAGCCACAGCATGTTTCGAAGCAGTTATAAATTACAGTAGGCTCCCATAGAGTAAATAATAACCGTACACAAAAATTAAAATGAACAAGTTGGCGGTAGGCTAAATAAAAAGTAACATTACTCATTGGAATTTGACACCTTTCTCTTCCGTGATTACGGCTACTGAAAAGCGGCCGAAACGTCAGAATAAACATCAAATTGAATACAGCAGTTTTATTGCGACAATTGTTATTTATAATCTGGTGCCCCTTAAGAATAAAGTCTATATAAAATATTATTGAATGCTATTGTTATTGATAATGGAAACACAAATAATATTAGTGATGCTGTAATATAGTGTAATGTAGATTTTGTATGGTTGAGTAGTAATTTTTACCCATTTTAGAATGTAATTATTATATAATCATCTGTGTGCAATTTATCGGTTCTCCGTTATTATTTAATTTTTATTTTAATCTTTTAAAGAAGAATTATTATTATCTTTGATTACCACAAAAAATTGGCAGCCTATGCTGATAGCACACAGTTCAACCGAATCGAATCAGTTCGGTTCGTAGAACTGAAAGAATGTGACGTAATTCAATGTTATTTTTTTATATAGGTCGCTTTGGTCGGTTCAACCGAGTTGAAAGACAATTGAACCGTGTAATATCAGCATTATAGAACGCTATAGCATCTGCTCTTTAATTAAATTACTGTATTGTGACGTCGCTATGTTTGTTGATATTTTTATGAATGGAGTTGAATATCTAATTTATGGTTTATGTAGCTGTACGTCTAGTATTTGTCAAGTTTTATCATACACATTTGAGAAAAAATATGTTTTTGAATAATGAATTAAGTCATAGTGTAAAATTATTGACATGCAGTACAAATAACTTTCAAAAACAATCTGTATAGTGGTATAGACTGTATTTTGTTTACTTACTTTATTTCATGTCTAAATCCTGGAAGATCTTTATGTTGTCGCAATATAAATCTTATGGTGTTATAATGAACGAGGTATAGTGGATCTCGATACTTGATTCTCTTGAGTATTTTATGTGTAAATTAGTCATTTTAATATTACTTGAATGGAATTGATTAATGCCCGATTTTTTGTACGTTTCGTGGTAAGGAAACATGTATTTTTATATTTTTTACTTTATTACAAAAATTCATATCTGCATCAGAGAAGCTATAAATGTCTTTTGATTCGATGTGATTTTGTACTGGAACTTTGCCATACTCTTCAGTTAAAATTTAAAAAAAAATGTTATCACGTCGCTCCAGTATTACCAGAATCAAATTATAAATTCCTCAGTTCTGGGAATATCTGCTAAACGTGCTTAAACTTGATAATAAATATATAAATATCTTTTATTAGTGCAGAAATTTTATAAGCTCTCCACATTCTCCGGTTCTCGTGAGAATCTGGAGCATCCATAGCCACAGTCGCAAAATAATATCGTGTCAAAAATTTTATAATGTTATTTTATGCTTTCCATTTATTTTTTAAAGACACGGATTATAATTTTAAAGTGATTTATTTTTGTCACATGCAATTATTATTAAGAACACAATAGTTCATTGGAAAATGTTCGCGTGTAATTAATATTTAGCTTTTATAGTAAAATAATTATTTCTGAAAGAATTATTCAAGCAATACGTTAGTTATTTAATATCGACAATATATTTTTGTTTATATTTGCATTTATATTAATCTATTCATTTTAATATATTTTTCGAATTGGTACTATATTTAGTGTTGTATAAAGAAGTATTCCTTTTAAATATCATATCTTTTAGATAGGGTTTATCATTGTATTGAGTTTTTAATTATTAGTTTTGGTATGTGAATATTATTAGTCAAGTAGTTGTAACATGAAAGATGAATACTAGTTGTAACAACCGTCTAGTAAAATGGTAGCACTGAAAAAGTTCCTAATACCCACATTTGCACAGGTCCTACGAGTCTCTCGTCTCATGTGTTTTGATATAGCACAACATCACTAGACTTTCAATCAACATTTTTAAATTTTAAACGATTAGAATCTGGATTGTGAAATTCGAACCTGAAAATCGCGACAAATAAAAAAAAATATCAGAGTGTGGCAACTCCAAATGAGCATAGATTATTTCAACAATACGTAAACAATCTTGTTTTTCCTTGAATTCAGTCTTTCTTCTGTTGTTTTCTCAAATTCGGATATCATGCAAAACAATATCACCCACACTTCATTTTTAATGGTGTTATTCATGTTTTAAGCACGTAAATACTAAAACACAATTATACCATAATAACAAAATTATATTAATATTTGTATTAGAATTGCCACGTACAAAGTTCTTAAATAATTCCTGTGTCTACTTTCGTCAGCTAAACTTTCTATTCTCATTTTAGATCGTTTCAGTTAAAAAGTTAAACTCTTAATAAGTTTATTTTTAAATAAAAAAAATGGCTGTTGAAAGTTTATTTGCTTTGCTATATCAAAATACACAAAAAGAAGGACTTGTGGCCACCTCTATGGCGATTGCAATCGCTAACTTAGCGCTTTCGGCCATAGACCTGACGCTTTTCTGTCTCTGTTAGCGCATAAAAAAATATTTAGCGATTTTTCAAGTTATATTATTCATCACTGAAATATCGACGTGTATTGTAATTTAAAAAAAACAAACAATAAATTTATAATAATTTATCTTTGATCTCTTTTTGTATATATATATATATATATACATATATATATATATATATATATATATATATATATATATATATATATATATATATATACATATATAGTAAAAAGCGCCTTTATCGATATACAATCCAATTTAGCGCAAATTAGGAGATGTAGCGCGTTTTCTCTAACGAATGTCGGCAACACTGGGGCTCTATGAAAGTTACATTTTTAAGTTGCGAGCGTTGTTCGTAGTATTTGTCTTTGATGATTTTACTACGAATTTAAGTTCCTTTCTTAAATAATAATAATTAGTTGTTATTTTTTCATTGTTTTAAAGACATGTTGATATAATATTTTTTATATTTGACAGTTGTAATCTACAGTTATGGTTCTCTCTAAATTTAGTTCTACATTAATCATGCGCAAGTAGACATTTGAGATGATAACCGACAAAATTAAAATGTCACCTACACACTAGCGATGCTTGAATCCAGAAGTACATTTCAACTTGGACAGATATCAACTCGCGTCTTTTAGTACATGAATATTTTTCTAGAACCTAATATCTAAAGCCTGACTAGTAAACTATTGAATATAGAAGCATGCGCAGTAACTAATTTTAAAAGCGGAACTGTAACTGAGCAACCTTCTATTGATTGCTTCATAAATTTGACGAGACTTCGCTCGACCTGAAAAATAATCGTTAATTTTTATGGATTTATTGAAATTGACTTGATGACTGATTACATTGACTTTTTATGTAACATTTTCCAAATTTCAGAAACATTATGAAATTCACCGATATAGTTGAATCCAGTACAATAATTCATTAAAATTATTGTATTGGATCCAAGTGTTTGCAACACCAATCCGTAAATCGCTGGTTGATTACCGGCTCGAAGGACCACATTATCGGGGTATGAGTCGCTCAAACTCGTGTAAAGAAATATTAGAAATTGCACCATACGAGATAACAATAATTATTTCAATTTATACCATGTTAATATGAGGAAAAATTTTGTGACAAAGTCAATTAAATATTGTTGGTGTTGCCAACAGGAACTATATAATATTTTAATTTAAATAAGGTACATAATGTAAAAGTCTCAATATGTGTAAATAATAAACCACTGTAACGAAGTGTTCAAAGTCACAATTTATAATTTCAATTTTGTAAATAATGTTAAACTCAAAATTTTAGTCTTTATCGGTATCAGATCCCAAATATGTGATCTTTACATGAGATGATTTCACCACAATGATGTTATTCTGCAACCTCAATAAAATTTAAATTTCGAAACTCGTTCAAATCATTACACACATTTTATCTATGGATATCTAATGCCTCGTTTACACTATGTCCACGACTAGGGCAACAAGTAGGAATGTGGCGAGTGAAATGGAGAGCGCGAGTATGTGAACGCAACATGATAACATTTGATACTCGTGCTGCCCACTTTCCCTTTTGCTTACGTGTAAATAAATGGGCATAATGTAAACAAGCGGTTAGCTGTGTACACATCAGTGTACTTTCATTTGCAACATCAACTTTTAAAAACGTAATGTTCAACAAAACTGAAAGGACATGATGATATTCAATGACACTGAATGATTCAAGTTTATGATTATATACATAGATCACTTTGGTTGTTTCATCCGATTTGAAACACAGAAATGAATTGTCTAATGTTGGCTTAAAATGAACATGTAAGTGTACTGGTGTAGACATGAATAGTCCAAAAGAAATGTGTGTTTATTACAATTTGTTTTATAATATTGAAGTCAGGACTCCTTGTTTACAGTATATTTGTCTAAAGACAAAATCTTATGGTCTTTGTACTGTTAATATTAAACCCTGAATAAAATGTATAGTTTTATGTAAAAGAATCATTAACCGTTATAGTCCGCTCAATCCAAAATAAATTCAGTGCGCTAGCGTTTCATGAAAGAAATATAGTCCTATGAACCTAAACATGTCTTCACTTCAATTAATTTTAACGGCATTTTATTCTATTTATTCAGTGTTTAATATAGAACGTAACAAAGGGGTAAGTTTTATTTACAAGTATATATGTTTTTTTCTATATTGTATTTCTACATAATGAAATTAAATGCAGATCTCTTGTTTACAGTATTTAAAATTACATGTCATTTATAAGACTGGCTGAAGTCGTTTCATTTTTCCTGCTTTGTTTTATCTGTGACCTAAGTATTATTCTCAGATTATGTAATAATCTCCAGCTACTCTGTGATTCTTAGATCAAATATACTCCCTTGGAGAATTATTTGTGTGTTCCGTTTTACTCTGCCTCTCCTATATAGTATGAACTGATTTGTATGTAATTTGGTTTAGATGACTTTTCTATAGTTTATTTTATCTAAAAGTTGACTTAGTGAAAATATTAAACTGTTTTCGGGGGCGGAGCCGTTGTAAGACATTTATTTACCTACGCGGTATAACCATGGAGCAAGAATTTTCCGTGGTATATAAATATAATTCCTATGTTTATCCGTGCAGGAAACGGAGAAAGAATACAATTTCCTGCGGCCGGGCGGCCTGTCGTAAGAGGCGACAAACAACCCACAGCCAGGTGGTAGGGCATTTGCCCGACTGGACGGCTACCACCCCTGATCTAGAGTATGCCGCCATAATAACCTTGAGTTGTATTCCGGCATTAGTGGCCAGGTTCCAGTCTCCTTTAAGAGAGCAGCAGCGCATTTGTAGCACCTTTGGTGTTGCAAATGTCCATAGGCGATGCTAACCGCTTTCCAAATATGCGCTTTGCAATAAAAAATGTGTGATAAACACAGGCTAAATTGCTTCTAATGAAAAGTACACAGTACAAACCTACATACATCACTCAAGGAGTCACGAGTTCCTACTAGAAAGTCCATTTTACTAAATCTCCATATGCCATATTTTAAATAGTATTTATAAAAACTGACTTGGGATGCAATTCATATCTTAAAGGCATTCTACATTCTCACGAGAATGTGAACCGATTATTATGTTCGTTATTGGTTGTAAATGGCAAGAACTTGCAACACTACATATTATGTTTCTCAGTGGCATACGGGCCACTAATGACATGATAGCTGACGTGTATTTATTGTGATCAAAATGAATGTGAAATGGTTGACGAAATACGATATAATTTTTACTATCTTCATTTTCTGCACTTATTATTAATTTGTTTTCAGTGAAATTATAATTATTGTCAATAAAAGATCTTTCAGATTATTTATTGTATGTGTGTGGATCCGAAATAAAATATCCCGGATAGTACTGTAGATAATAGTATAATTTTGTTATTCTCAGTTGTTGTGTAAATGTTTGTCACATAATAAATAAGTACAAATTAGGTTCAATACGGTTCAACTTTAATATTATAGCATTAGTATAAATAATGCTCTCAAATACTTTGTGATTGAGTTGCTAACAAGTTGTAATCAAGTCGCTACGAGCTGTTATTAGTCGTAACATACGACTTCAACTATCACTAATTTGAACCCAGGGATCAGCATCCAAGCCCAAGTACTACGAGAATAAATCCCTGAAAGCAACAAGGTGTATTTTCTTCATCCTATTACAAGAAAGCACCAGCATCCACCACAAAAAGCAAGAACAAGTGTATAAACTGTACAATAGGCTTACCCAAACTTATATCCAAACACTATGTCCGTTCTTGGCTTCAGAAGTATATATCTTGCACATCTTGAACCAGCTCAATCAATCATTCTCACCAAATTCAAGACTTTTCAGGGCAGCCGCCATTTAGTTTGTTTCAACATCTCACTGCACTTACCAAAAAAACTTATTATTTGATACGTCTGTCTATTTAACACCGCAAACGAATCCGACGAGATAACGGTGGCATCTTCATGAAGTAAGTAATAATTGGGGGGACAGAGATAGATATACATACATACCAGTATACAAAAAAAGAAGTAAATATGAATGTATCAAGAATGTATACTGAAGTTTGAACAAGGGTTGGGGTTACCATGACTTAAAAACCATTGTTCAGCATTAAATAACAAACGAATAAGTTTTCTTTTTATTTATTAACTGATTTTAATTTTTTACATTGTGCTGAGTATATCTTCCAATTATTTTTGCGTTAATTTGGTTATTATTATACCTTAGTATAGAAGGTACTCTCTATAACAACAAACAAATACAACACGAATATATATATATATATATATATCAGTCTATAAGTATTATTTCAATGCTATAAGTACTTTACTATGAAAACAAGGCTTTTGTAGGTATAGGATTCTTTTTTTTTTAATTTTTTTTATTGGACTTGACTTTGTGTTGTTGGTCCGAAGACCTCACAACTTTACCGGGGTTTTCGGGGCGAGTGCCTTTGCGAAGCGAAGGCGCTCGAGCCCGGGAGGCAACTTGCTCGAGGGGGCTCCCTAGGGAGTTTCACCTCGGCTGGACTGTTGCCATGAGAGGGGGATGAATCTAATGATGCCCACCATAGGGCGACACAATGCACTAATTGAGAGCGGGCGACGGGTAATATAAGGCCCGAGAGGAAGGATCCCGGCGGACCGGGATCGGCGGTTCGCGGTGGCCTATACTATCTTACTGCCGTTTCGCAACGTGTTATGGCTGGGAGAGAAGAAACGGCGAAAGAAACTTCCCAGCAACACGCCTAGTCTATCCTATGGGGGCTGTGTCTCCTGGCGTCCCTCGCGGGGACGTGGAGAGATCGTGATTGGCGGCGTCGACGCCGCCGTCTGTGTCTGTCTGTCGGTGCCTGCCAGCCTGCCGTCCTAACCGCGGGCGGGCTGATCCGAGCCAGCCGTTTTGTGATATCGTCGACCTTGTCCGTGAGGATGTTACGCGGTCGTCGCACGAGAGCCTTTCGTCGAGGCTTATAATCGGACGCGGACACGACGAGGGGGTTTCGATGGTGCGGCGCTAGATCGAAATACTTACGCGAGAGCGACGTAATGTAGTTTTTGATGGAGGGAAGCTCCAGATCGCGGTGGATGTCGACGTTACGCACATAGAGGGGAGCACCGACGGCTCTGCGCATGAATTTATTCTGAACGATTTGCAGTTTCTTTAAAAGGGAAGGCTTGGCATGGCCGAATACCACACTCGCGTATGTCATGATCGGGCGGATGCATGTTTTATATAGAGTAAGCTTGTGTCTGAGGGACATTTTGCTTCGTTTATCTATCATGGGTGCTAGACGACCCATCACAAATCGCGCTCTATTCCGGACTATAGTGATATGCTCGTTGAAGCGCAAGTTCTGATCTAGGGTGACACCCAGGTATTTGGTGTACTTTGCCCAGGGGATCTCTTGTTCGTAGAGCGAGATGGCTTTTAAGCGAAGGCAAGCGCGTTTGGGAGAGCGAAGCGTGCCCAGGGAAAAGAACATTGCTGCGCTTTTCTCCGGGTTTACCTCTATCCTCCATTTGCGAAACCATTCGTCTAGCTCTGTTACAGCTGCCTGTAGCCGGACGCAAGCCATTTGTCGATTGTGATCTGATGTATAGAGTGCGGTGTCATCCGCGAAGAGGGCCAACTCTACATCTGGAGTTTTTGGGATGTCGCTGGTGTACAGCGTGAAGAGTAGTGGAGACAGGGACGAGCCCTGTGGTACACCGGCTGTGAGTGGGTGAGGGGACGAGCGTGTTCCCTCCACTCGAAAACGGAAACTACGGCCTAGGAGGAAGTCTCGCAAGATGAGCACGAGTCTGTCTGGCACACCGAACTGGTACAGCTTGTAAATCAAACCGTTATGCCAGACCTTGTCGAAAGCCTTAGCTACGTCAAGGAACAGTGCGGCTGTTCCTATAGAGCGAGGGCGATGGGCAAAGTGGGATAGTATGTGCTCCGTGATGCGGTGCACCTGTTGGACGCATGAGTGTCTGGCACGGAATCCAAATTGCTCATCGGGTAGTAGATGTTTGCTGATGGCAAAATCTCTAAGTCTAGAGAGGATGACCCTCTCGTAAAGCTTGCTGAGTGTGCTCAGTAGGCTGATTGGGCGGTAGCTGGACGGTTTATTAGCCGGTTTTCCAGGCTTGTGAATACCGATGACGTCTGCTTCCTTCCAGATCGCGGGGAAAGAGCAGTTTGTTATGGCGGCATTGAAGATGCTCACTAAGATTATAATCAAGTGGCCGGGGAACAGTTTTAAGACGCGATTGTTAATGCCATCGATCCCTGGGGCCTTTCGCGGTTTGAGGGACTTGATCAGATCTTGCACTTCTTCCACCGTGACTGGGTCGAGTGTGGTTTCCGCTGGTAAGGAGGATCTACGTTCGACCTCGGAGTCCACCTCCGTCAGGTGTGACTGGTCGACGTTTTGTGTAGTGGGGGAGCATTGAAGCTCTAGACTGTGAGCAAGGCATTCGGCTTTCTCCTCATCATCGAACGCCTCGGTGTTGTCGGCTCTTTCTAGCGCGGGTATGACAGTGAGGGTATCTGATTTGAGAGCTCTAGCCAGCTTCCAGTACGCCTGGTGAGTTGGTTCGATATCTCTCAACGTTCTGTCCCAACGTTGTTTCCTGACTTCCCGGATACGTAGTTTGACCTCGCACTCTAGTTGGCGGAGTCGGACTCTGTTGTCTTCGGTGGGATATCTGTCGTGAGCTCTGGAGGCGGCTCTCTTTTCCCTCAGCAGTACCCTCACTTCGTCCGGCAGGCATAAGTGGCGGTCATCCTCCACTGGCACCTGTCTGGACGAGTTCCGCACTGCGGATTGAAGGTGGCTGGTGAGGGCCTCGATCGCCGTCTCCGTGTCTTGGTGGGTTTCGATGTGGTCCGGGATGCGGTCCAGGTCTTGTGATTCGGTTGCCTTGAGGAGGTCCCCAAGTCTCAACCAGTCCACAGAGGTCCTAGTTTCAGATGTCTGGTCCGTCTGTTGTCCTAATTTGAGGATAACCGGGCGATGGTCCGAGTCTATATCGTCCATCGTTTCTATCGAATGGAACTGAAGAGTTACGCCCCTCAGTAATGCTAGGTCGAGAGTGTTTGGGGTCCCCCAGTCGCGGTTGGGGGGATATCGTGTGGGGGTCATGGGAGTTATTATATCAAGCAAAAGATTGTCTGATATATTTATTAGGGCTCTGCCATTGGGGTTAGTGGTATTGCAATTCCACTGTTCGTGTTTACAATTCAAATCTCCGGCTATTATAACAGCTGGGCCTAAGTTGAATAGGGTTTCTAGGTCTTTCTTAATAAGGGTTTTCTGGCACGCGAGGTATGCTGAGACTATGACTAGAGGTTGGTGGCCAGTCATTGCTAGTCTGCAGGCGGATACCTCCATACCTACTAGTGGTGGGGTGACTAGAGGCATGCAGTGTAGAGATCTTCTGAAATAGATCAGGTGCCGCCACCACGGCCTATCCTGTCATGTCTAGTGACCTGATAGTTAGAGATCTTTGGATCTCTTTCACTCGGTTTCAGGAAGGTCTCCTGCACTAGTAGTATATCTACTTGATTGGTAACCAGGAAGTCATGGACCAAGTCGCGCTGGTTTCGAAGGCCGTTGGCGTTATAAGTCGCCAGAGTCAATGAGCGTGGTTTATTTCTACCTACATGCGCCATTTGTTACCGGTAACAATAATTTAACTAGGTTGTTTAGTTATAACGACCTAAGTACCTGGAGGAGGTACGCGTGATCCATTTCGATCACGAGTTGATCCCGGAGGGAGGGTTGATCTGACTCTGCCACTTGTCTCAGTTTTCGAGCCAAGAGTTGGACCTCTGCTAGGTCGAAAGGCAAGTTCTTGGCGAATTTAGTCGCCAAGGCTAAGTCCTCCGCTAAAAAGTGGTGGGGTGACGGCCCAGAAGGTGCTTTTAAAATGGGGGCGGGGGCATGGGTTGCTGGGGGTAGGCCGGCCAAAATTGGGGCGCGCGTCTTTAGTGGAGGGAACGCCTCCGTCGTGGGAAGACCCGTCCAGTGATTTACCACTGGAGGGGGGGCCGCCACGAATGCGGGTTTGTTCGGCACTTTTCTAGTGCCTTTTTGGGCGTTGCCCTTTCCGAACTTAAGTTTGGGTCGGGGGGCGGCAGGACAGCCTCTGTAGTTAGCGGGTGACCCGCTTGGCCGCAGAGAATGCAGCTCGGTGGCTCCGGGGAGTCCCGGGTGCGTGTGCACTCCGAGGTCCCAGGTCGCCCAGGCACTTAACGCACCTGGGACGGATTGACAATGTGGGGCAGAGTGCCCATAAAGTTGGCAACGATGACACTGCCGCAGTGTATGTTTTTCGTGTGGGCGTTCCACACGAAGGCCAGAGAGGCCACAGACCTTCTCAAGTTCGAAGATCTTTTTCCTCTGGGAGAGGTCGAGGACAACTAATACTAGGTTTAGAGGAGACTTTGTTGCGTCGCCTCTGTGTATACGGTGCACTTCGTGCACCGGTACAGCTTGGGACTTAAGGTCCTCGAGAATGTAGGAACACTCGATTTCCTGTGGGAGTCCGCGGATTACAGCCCGAAGGCGTTTTTCTTCCGGCAGGGCATAAGTGTAGTAACCGATTTTACGGTCACATAACAAGGATGTTAGGGGAGCGGTGGTCACTTGAAGACGTGACCATAACTTTGATGCCGTGTTGGGTATCACGGGCTTCTTTATAGAGATTGCCTTACCTGGCAGCTCCTTAGCGAGTTGAAGCCAATGGGCTTTCTCGCGGATGATCAGGGGTGGCGGCGGGCGCTGTGAAGGTGGCCCAGGGCGGCTGGAAGGTGCCGCTGTTGGTTTTGTGGCCGCAGTGGGAGCGGGGTGGGGGGACCTCCTCTGGGTCTTCCGTTTTTGGTACGATTGACGGTTATGAAACCGTCATCGTCCTCGCAGGTTTAAGGGGATGTTCGCGGGAGGCGCGACATCCATGGGGTGATTTTATCAGCCGGTGGAAGAGGGGCATCCCTGAGGTATTGCGGACCGTCAGGAGATAATTCGATTTCTCGACGAGAATCGATTACGCGGTGTATGGGCGATCGCGAACGCGATGTCGTCGAGCTCGCGGAGCTCGATCGCGGTTGTCCCGACGCGGAACCGTGAGAAAACGAGGCGCGTGATTTTGGTGCCACACGGTGGGCATCGTTGAGCGGGGGTGCGGGCGGCGGGCGCACCGGTAACACGGCGGGTACGGATGCGGGGGGCGCGGGCGCTAAGGCAGAGCGCAGGTGGTCAGCGATAAGCGCGGTGGCGGGGGTCGCGGGGGGTGCGGTGGTCGCGGCAGATGCGGGTGCGGGGCCCCTTGCACGTGTAACTTGCAGGACACGGGTTTCTCGGAATTAAGTTCCGAGATAACGGACGCCATTGATTGGGACTCCGGAGTCCTCAAATATTGGTCGAGCGCTTGAGGGAATTGCTGTCGTAAAAACGACAGGAAACCCTCCAACTGCAATGGAGAGAGCTCCACGCCGTCCATTGTCCCTGAGGGTGACGAACGATTTGGTGGAAAAACCACCTGATGACGCACTTTTCACTGCACTGTCACAGAAAAAAAACACAGATCGACCGGGTGAACGAACGAACACAACGAACACGAATAACGGACAGCCGAGGCGGAGCGAGAGACGTGCGCGCGCGACGAACGACAACGGGCGAATGAGGATTCTTTTAATATTTCTGGTTCTCGTTTTTAAAGTTTTCAGTAATCGGTTTTTCATTCATGGAGGAGCCGTACTAGATCTCCACTGCAATTATAATAGTAAAATAAATAAAACTACAAAAACACAATCGACTTAGATATAGAACAAAACAATTTATTATTCATTCGTTGTTCCGTTTAATGTATCTAAGAAATTATTGTTTAATTTATAACTGTTAGGTATTAGATGTATTATTTAAGTTTCAATTCGTTGTCAAACAAAACATTGTATCTATATATACTTCGATGTTTAACAACGAGTTTACATGTTCTTTTATACTAACTTAAAAGTTATATGAAACATAATATCTATGTAACAAAAAATAATTTCATAGTTACTACAACAAATTGGTATTCTAGAAAATATTTATTACAGTGTTTTTTAAAAATCATGTTCTTATTTTCATTTTGTATCTAATTTAGATTGTAATGTTATAGTGGTAGATTTAAAAATCTCAGAGAAATAAGTCTTCTACTAAACTTAAAACTGCAGCAAATTGTATAGTCATATTTGTTGAGTGTGAGAACTATACCGAGAAACTTGTGACATGATATCCATGACAGCTGTCGCTAAAATAAAAACTGACGAGATTCTTACGACAACGGATCACGTTTTTAAATTGCTCTTTGATTAACATATCTTTATCTGATATCCTACCTTCAAAAATCCCCAAACCCATAAATATGAAATCTCGACTCGTATATACCCATAAACCCTTTGTCCTACACCTACTTTGTAAATATATTAACGATAATAATATTAAATTGTGATTTATAATATGTTAAAACTAATACATAATTATTTGTATAATATGTTTGTGTGTGTCTATGTTAAGTTTTAAAATATCCGCCAACCCATAGCTTCCCTCCTGTATTTTGTAATTGTGTCATATGTGTTATCTATTCTCCTTAGGTGGTGGATAAAATAAAACGAAACAAGGCTTATTTCACTTTAAAATATATTTAAATATACCTTACTTGATATTTTTATTAAATATTCGACTTTTAACTTTTTACACCTGACACTAGCACACTGGCAGTAAATAGTCGCTATACTTAAAGCGTGACTAATTGCCATAACAAAAAAAACATTCTTACGAGTATGTGGAGCGCTCTTTAGATCTTTATCGTAATGTTAAAAATACTAAATATTTATATTCTAGATCACTGGAGTACAATACATATGAAATTAACAATTGTTATAGTCTTGTAAATTAATTTATATAAATTTAATTTTATAATAAGACATTAGATTTTAAATAAGCGCAAGCAATAGGGTTCTGTGTTTTTCTAGTTACAACAATTGAGTTTAAAGCGGTTTTATAATTCGGTTATAAAACAATTATTTGTAGGTTAAGATTTTTGTTTTGCTATTATGAATAACAAAATGAATAAGAAAAATAGTTGGGGTTTTCGTGGTAGAAATAGAGGTGGTCTAAATAGGGGCGGATTCAACCACGGTGGAGGCCGAGGTTGGGTTCAAAATCGCAATTGCGGCTTTCCGGATTCAAGGACTCACAATTTCGGCGGTGGGTCCAATAGTCAGTGGAAGAAGAAGCCGAAACGCGATACCCCGACGAAAAGACTTTCCGAAGAAGCTATTGGAGTTACAGAATACATATCAGAACATGAAGGATTCAATGGTATAATTAAATCAAGGTACCTGTTATACCAATATATATATTTTATAAAAGTCGCCGGTATTTTTAGTTATTCTTCCGTTTAATAGTAGAATTTGTCTAACACGAATAATATTTAAGTGCAGATAATTAAATGGCACCATTTTACTACTTACAATAAGAAGAAAGGATGAACATATCATAACTAACATCATGGAAATATTCAAAACTTGACTTCAACAGAGCAAAGCCTCTTGAATTCTAGATTGAGCATTAGTTGTTAGTATACAATACTCAAGTAGTTTTTTATACAAACAAGTAAAAGAAATTTAAATAACAATGAATGTATATAGTAATTTACATCATATACATCTATTCATTGGATTTTTTTTATTTCATTATTTGCAAACTAAAAAATACAAACAGATTTCACTTTATATACTTGCATGCTTCTGAAATGTTTACCATAAGAATCATAGAACCATTATTTCCAAACCCATTTTCAACAGCTCTAGAGACTAAGTCATGATATCATAAATGTGGGAAAACTATTTAACAAAATATGTTTCTCACTTTCAGATATTCAGATTTCCAAGTATCAGAGATCAATGAAAATGGTGAGATTGCAAAACTTACCACTAAATCAACACCTGAACCGCCAGCAGAAGAGACTGTGGATGAAGATGAAGATTTACTTCTCACAAAATATAATCTTGAGATATTGCCTATGGAAACATGGGATAAGATTAATTCCTTGGTCGCTGGAACTAGTAGTGAAATTGTTGAGGTGAATCTTTGTATATATGCAGAAAAGGGACATGCATGCTATTCTGGGGTTAACTAATAGAGGATCGCCCAGATCTATTTCAAAATGTTACAAATTCTTACCCTACCTTGCTTATTAGTATTTCAAGTAACCTTTTACATCAGGGTCAGTGATTCCATATATGAAAAGCACAGCAACATACATTCATATTAGACTCTGAACTGAGAGAGGTGCAAAAATCTAACACACTATTGTATGTTATGGGTCCGACTATATACCACATGTTTGTTTTCAAATGACAATAAATCATAATTTTAGCAGTTGTACTCCATACAAATTTTTTGGTACTATTAAATCAATCCTAATGTCAAAATTAAAAAGAAGCAATTTCCGAAATCATTAAGGTCTGAAACACGTGGTATAATAAACTACTGAACCAAAATCACACTTTCTTTGATTTGGAGTCCAATCCTAGTATTACTTTTCAATGTTGTTATAGTAAGGCTACTCTAAGACTGTTGCGTTTTGTGCTGAACTAATTTAGTTTAACATAAATTGTTGTTGTCCTGGTGATATGAATTTCAACTGTACCTTGATTCAATAATAAATACAGAAATTTAAAAAAGAAGTATGCATCTTGGGACGTCCGACAGAAGTGATAACTTAAACTATTTAATATTGAAATTGTTTAATTTGAGAAAAGCTTAGGTTATTAGTTAAATTTTATGTATATAGCGCATGGGTTAGAGTGAGAGAGGAGGAGCCTGCCTGCCGCTGCCGTATGCGTGAGAGAAAGGGAAGCCAGACGGATTGGCGCCGTAACGCATTAGGTAACAAAGCGGTTTACCCTCCCATAAGAAGTTATCACTTCAAAAAATATTTTATCATGAATTATTCTTCAAGTCCTGGTAGCTAATGGCTAACACATGTCCTTAAATTCAAAAGGCATGGGTTAGAATTCTGGCCGGAATGCATGCACCACTTAGGCAGTTTTCTGACCAAATATGCATTTTATTACAATTATCGCCTGCTAAAAACAGTGAAGAAAAACATTATGACGCAAGCTGCACATTGGGATAACCGATGTGTCAAACCTGCCAAGCAGCCTTGGATAAGTGTGGCGGGTATACTGTCCGTTCCATAATAGTGGGAAGCTTGAGCCCAGCAGTGGAATATTTATGGGCTGTTATTATAGTCTTCTTTACATTGCTATCCATCCATTTGTTCAACAAAGTCGGAATGCATTTTATGAGCGGCCGAACTATAGCTCTAATGAGGTGGTTTAACACCTTGAGAAAATGGGTCTGTATATGCAGTACTTATTGGATATGGGTTATTCTCAAACTACTTGTTGTTTTTGCCTTTTAGATTGATGTGACAGAGGTGTCAAAAGAGCAGAGAACAAAAATCCATGATGCAGTAAAGAAGGCATTTGGCAGGAGTATAGTTGGCAGCACTGTTAATATTGAAGACAAGAAACTTATCAAATTTGAAAAGTATAGAAAAGGAAGTATGTCATTTTATACTTCTTTTTTTTATCCATGCAGGAATGGAGAAAGAATACAATTTCCTGCGGCTGGGTGGCCTGTCTTAAGAGGCAACAAAATTACCCACAGCCAGAGATAAGTATGGCAGCATGGACATTGTTTAAAAAAAACAATTTATTTAGACAACTTTATTCGAAGACAGTTCTTACAAGACTAATTGAATTACAATTAAATTATATTCTCTCTAAAAACTCAAATTAACACTAATTCTTATAAAGCGATGACTGACCACTGCGTGGTCAGCAGGTTTGTAGGCAAACGCATGTCCAGCGATTGCCTAACTCCAGGTGGTAGGATATTTGTCCGACTAAATGGCTACCACCACTGGTCTAGAGTATGCCGCCATAGCAACCTTCAGTTGTATTCCGGCTTTAGTAGCCAGGTTCCCAGTCTCCCTTAAGAAATCAGTAGCGCATTTGTAATGCCTTTGGGCATTGTTGCAATTGTCCATAGGTGATGGTAACCGCTTTCCATCGAGTAGGCGCTCTGCCTGTATTAACTCGTGCCATAAAAAAAACAACTTAAGCTATATATGATTATCTACCTATAAAATAAAATAGTTTCACTTATTTCTGAGGTATTTGAATGTTCTTTTTTTGCCATTTATGCTTCAGTTACATTTCTCTACATATCAGTAGTTAATGAAATTAACAATTCATTAAGTTATAACCGCTTTTTGGAAAACACTGTAGGATGGCATCCTGACTGGGCTCAGAAATGTGTTAATATGAAATAACAAAGTAAAAAATATTTATGTAAATCCCTATTTTAAATTACACTGATTTAGGGGCCTGGTATATCGAGTAAAGGGAGTGCCCCGTATAGGGAGGAGTAGGCGTGAGGCATATGCTAACAGTTAATAATAACAGATATTCACAGACAACAGATAAGATTTGTTATTTCTAAAACACAATACCTGTTCTCCCGATAACAGGCACAACAAATCATACAAACATTAGCTACATAACCGTTCTGTTAATTATTATTTTTCTCTCGTTCTATCTAAGTCTCATTTACACTTCAAGGACTTATACAGGCTAGATCGAGATACACCTAATATTTGTAAGGTAACAGAATTTAAACCATTTAAAATGCGTCGACATTACGGGACGCGTCTAGAAACAATGTGCATGCCTAAAATCGGACGCGGTTTTTGTGTTGCCAACTTTCCTTAGAGAAAACATGATATGTGAACTCTTAATAAGCGCTAGATTGGCAAGGAATTGGAACAAGCGCTGAAAATAGAGTAATAAGACTAGATACTATCTTGGTTTACTTTTTTATAAACACTTGGTCTTTTGACGATAATATTGCAATACACGTCGATATTTCAGTGAATACTTACATAATTAAAAAAGCGCGAAATAAGATGCCAACCGCTGAAAAATAACTTTGTGTGTACATAGAGATAAAAATCTAACACTGAAAGCGCTAAGTTGGCAACAGCAGGTATGCACCGCAAGCCGCCTAAAGGAACTTCTTTCCAATAAGAAGTAAATAACAGTTAATAAATGCTGTTATTTTTGGATAACAGTAACAGGAGTAACATATTTAAATTGACCTGTTATAACTCATCTCTAGGGTGGAGGAGCGAGATAGAATGCCCTCCATCTCAAAGGAAGCTCTTGCAGCGAGGCCAATGTCGTTCCTCGCAGGCCTAGGCCCATTTGTTATTGTTGAAAATTTGTATATATTCTTTGTATGTTTCGGGAAACGTTTGCGACCTCAATTATTGCACAGCGCCATCTATTGGCTTGTAAGTGTTCCACTACAGGAGTTTACTGCTACATGGCCTAGCTAAAGATTCTGCTTTTCATATTTTATATTACATATCCCTAGTTTAGACAAAGGGTCCTTAAATGAGTGTAGTGTAATAATCTCTTAATATATTTTAGTTCGTATCGACAAAAGAGTGAAGTGGGTGTGGCCAGCGGAATATGTGCACTTTATTGTTCATAAGGAGAACTGCGACACTCTGGAGGCAGCAGTGAGGATTGCTGAACGGTTGAGAATAAGGTATGTCTCCAGCACGATTCTTGATCAGTCACCTTGGCCTATGCACAGTGAAATTTCAGTTCTTTTTAAAGTAGATCATCAGACTCACTTTTCTCCAAACTACCTTCACTTTAGTATATAAAAATAATGTTATTGATATGGCTATGCATAAATGTGTGAAGTGGTCCTACTATTCTGTGGACTGTCACATTTTATCTTAGGATAAATAATATGCAAACAAAACATGATTTAAGTTAGTATATTTTTGTAAGAAAACTAGTATATGCCCGCGACTTCGTCTACGCTCAACTTGAAATTCCCGGGACACAATACCGCAGCATTTGAAAAAGAATGCAAGCTAGCGTTTTAGTAAAAACTAACGTAATAAGCTAATTTTTATTAACCCGAATAACTATAAACCGCTCCCGGCAAAATTCCCGCGCTATTCCCGGGATAAAAAATATTAAACATTTTATTACATTAAATTTACTATCGATCAGAAAAAAAACGGCTAAATGACGGTAGATTTATGCGAGATAGCGTGAATCTACCGTCATTTAGTTGTTTATTTAGTCCAACGCTTAGTTCATTTTACGTATATAAAATTATTGCATGACACTGGTCTATTATACTGTTTCCAAGCGTTTATTTTACTTTTGACGTTTGCACGTCTATGAAATTACATATTTCTTGACAGAATCGCTCACATGAAACAAATAACATAATTGTCGTACTATATTGTTGTGGGTGACGTAATAATGATGTTCTGCGAGTCATGTAACGCACAGACTATTAAACTATCGACACTATACATGAATAGATCGAAAGTAGGCAATCGATTTGAAAATATAAAATATTCCACTTCTTTTTTAATTTATTACAAAAATGGCTTATTTAACACATGTAAAATATGTCCATTGAAATGTGGGTATATTTATTACACGATATAGTATTTTTAGCCTAAATATATAGATAAGTTATATTGATTAAAACGTATTTATAAATGAAGTCGATTTTTATAACAAATCGAGTCGCTAATGCATTAGGGCATATATGGGCAACAACCGGCCCGCTGTAAGATATGATCCGGCCCGCGAGACATTTGAGAAAACCCAATTAAAAAAATATTACATTAGGTACTTATACTCATGGGAGTGACAGTGAGGCGACAAACATCAAATCCTTTGATGTTTGCCACCTCACTCTTTGATAATCGCCGCCACTCCGTTTGCTCGATCGAATTCTTTGAGGTTTGCCGCCTCACGGGCGACACATCTAAAGATTTATTGCTTCTCAATTATTCTAAACTAGTTTATTTAAAAATATTATCACTACTTTAAAATGCGCTAAGTACTTTTAAACGCGGCCCGCGAACGTACTTGCACGCTAAAGTTTGGCCCTCAACATGTCAAAGGTTGCCCATACCTGCATTAAGACTACTAATTGATCCAGTTCGCGATCAGCTTCCTTGCGTAGCGGTCACGAATGCGCTCCTCACATCTATCTAATACAATTTTTCGCGCTTTTTTACCTGGAAAAGCGATAAATTGTTAGTTCTGTGTACAGGTGATAGTGTACTAGTGTTTGTTCGTTTAGATTGCGGTGCGGAAAGCAGTTTTGGCCGGTGAGTCCCATTTCTCTCTCCGCTTGCTAGTGTCGTGCGCAAAATCAGTTGCGCGCGCTTTTGTAACGGTTTTTGTGTGTGTAGTGTTTTCGCGCGCCTTTCTGGTCTCCTCTCCCGTCAGGGCCTCCAGTATGTCCCGCGCAAGCGGGATCACAGCGGCTCCAACAATGGATGGGCCATGAAAGAGATAGGGGAGACGCGGGAAAAGAAGTCTTCCCTGGTTCGTCGCAGCCGCAGCGCCGCGGAACCTCGTCTCGGGCGCCCGGGTCCAGCCGTTGTCACGGCTACCGGGCTGCCCGCTTCGATAGGGGTGCATCGGCGGTGGTCGACCTCACCGCCGCCGGGCCCCGCGATAAGGAGAGCGCGACGATGGGGCCGCCTTCGGCTCCCGCCGCGCCTAGGTTCCCGCCATGCGTGCCGCGCGCAAGAGCGCGGCACACACGGCCGTAGGTAGGGAGGTGGTGCTCGCCGCGAACTCGGCCGTTCTCATGGCCGTGAGCGCGGCGAACGCCATCGTAGAGAATGTCTACAGGGCGCAAACGCCACCTGCACGGGCTTCACCTGTGCAGGGGCCAAGCGCCTTCGTGGACCACGTAGACATCGCGCCGTCGGGCAGCGTCCCAGATTCGCTGGAGTACGCACTCGACGACGCGATTCGCGTCTTCTGCGGCCCGCACGCCGAGGCGGCTGCATGTGCGCCGACACCGGTTAGTTCGGTGTACACAGCGGCCGGCTCAGCGACAGCGGGGGGCGATGGCCCCACGACGGTGTCGACTAGCGCGCGGGCTTCACCCGTGCCCTCGGCATCGGCTTGCGCACCGGCTTCACCCGTGCGCAGCGTGGGGACGACCGCCCCGCGACACCGGTTGCCGCGCGGGCTTCACCCGCGCCAACGACCGGGGTCGTTGTTAGGATGGTGATATAGGTGCGGTGGCGGCGATGATGTTGTCTTCTTTCCCTACTGGGACTGTCGCCGCCACCGCTTCGTCCAGCTTCGTCCCCGAGTCGAGGCAGCGGTTCTGGGACCGCAGCGCCGACTCGGAAAGCACATCGGGTGCTTCCACGCCGGCGCGGGCGCGATCGCCGCTGCGTCGCACGGGCGACGCGACGGCGAGCGTGCTCGCGGGTGCGGAGGCCTACCTCCGCACCGAAGGGGAAAAGGGTCGCAAGGCCAGGAAGGCCACTGCTGCCAAACTGGCCGCGGCTAGCCAGTGCGCCGCGCTGATAGGGGACGTACGTGTGCTCGGCCCTGGGGAGCTCCGCCTGGCGGCGAGCGCCCAGGTCGCCGACATCCTCCAGGTCGCCCAGACGTCGGGCAACCTGAAGGGCGCATACGTGCGCCGACTGAAGGAGGCTGCGACCCGGCTGTCGGACATAGTCGACACGCTGGTGACGCGGAATCCAGAGTCGGAAGCCTGGAGACTCGGCAACGAGAACTCCAGGCTGCGCGCCGAGCTCGGCGCCTTGCGGGAGGAGAACCTCTCCTACCGCAAGGAGTTCGAGCAGATGCGGAAGGCCATGAAGGCCCCCGCTGCGGATGCGGCCCCGGTTCCCGCTGTAACGGCGGAGCCGGGTCCCGTGCCCGCTAAGCGGAAGGCCAAGGCCGCCGCGGCGGAAAAAGTCCCGGCCCCGAGCCGGTTCATATCTCCGCCGCGGTCCCCAGAACGGTTCCGGCTACCGCCGCTGTGGCGGAGCCGGTTCCTACACCAACCGCTGCGCACACCGGTGTGGATTATGATATGCTCACGCATATCATCGCCCGCACGGTGGGCGCGATGTTGACGCTCGGCTTGCCGGGATTGAGGAGCGGCTGCCGCCCGCGCCAATTCTTCGCCCGCCGCTTGCGGCGGACAGGAAAAGGCCGCGGAGACACAACCGCTGCCTAAAACGGCGGGAGCTGCCGCCGCCGCCCGCCGGGCCCCGGGGGAAGTAATTCCCCCGGTACCGATGGAGGTGGTGGTAGCCCCCGTCGTAGGGGTGGCGGACTCCCCACCGCCACCCCCTCCCCCCAAGAAGAAGGTGAAGAGGGGGGGAGTAAAGCAGAGGGCGAAGAAGCTGCGCCGAGCCGCAGCTCTCGCCGCCGCCTCTGCTCCGGCGCCTAAGCCTGGGCCACCGGCCCCCAAGCCGGCCCCAGACTCATGGCTAAACCCGCGGCCGCGACACCGGCCGTCGCGGCACCCGCCGTCGCGGCACGCGCCGTCGCGGCACCTGCCGTCGCGCCACCATCGGCTGCGGTGGCCCCTGCCCCCGCCCCCGTTCCGGAGGGGGGGGCGTGGTCCACGGTCGTCCGAAGGAAGAAGGGCAGGGGAGCGGGGGCGGAAACGCCCCGCCCCCCTCCCTCGGCGCAAGCACCGGCTTCGCCATCGGGGCGGAAACCGGCGCGCAAGCCACGGGCTACGAAGCCCGTGGTATTTCAGGAGCCGAGATCGGCAGCAATTATCATTAAGTTGCTGCCGGAATCGGCCAAAAACGGTATTGGCTACCGGGAGGTCTTCGCGAAGGCCGCCTCGGTGGTCAATATCACCGAGCTAGGCCTCAGAGAGGGGCTGAAAGTGACGCGGACCGCCCGGGACGCTCGACTCCTGGACTTCCCCCCAGGACCCGAGAGCGCGACTAGGGCGAACCGCGTCGCCGAGGCCCTTCGAGGGGCACTCAAGGATGGCCGAAGTCATCCGCCCCGTAAAGCGTGGGAGCTTTACGTCTCAGGGCTGGATGAGTCGGCCACAGTAGATGGGCTTCGCAGTGCCATCGCCAGCGTGGGCAACTGCCTGCGCGACGATGTTAAGGCGAGGCACATCGGCATAGGACCTGGGGGATGGGCGCATCATACGTGATGTGCCCCGTCTCTGCAGCCAAAGCCATCGCCGAGCGGGGCCACCTTCTGGTGGGCTTCACCTCGGCGAAGGTGGAGGCTCTGGAAGCCCGGCCCATACGTTGTTACCGTTGTTTCAACGTCGGCCACGGCACCCAGACTTGCCCGGACTCGTGCCCGGACCGGACCGGCTTGTGTCTCCGCTGCGGTAAGAGCGGACACAAGCAGCCGGACTGCACAGCCCGCGACCCCCACTGCGCCGTCTGCGCGGCGGGGGCAAACGCGCTACCCACCCGACGTTGGCGAGGCACTGCCAGCCCCATACGTCAAGGGTAATTAGGACTACTAATTGATCCGTCATCGAGCTGTCAAAAGTAAAATAAATGCTGGAAGGAGGGCCGATTATGCCTGATTCCCAAGGAGGCCGTCCTCCCAAAGGGTCTAGTTTGTTTTGTCCGTTACAGTCCAAGGGTGGACATTCGTGTAGGCCCCTCAGATGAAATATCTGGGGCTAATTCTTGATGGGAAATGGCTGTTCAAAGCGCACTTTGAGCAGCTATGGGCGGTTATTTTTTTTTAATACATTGTATATTATTAATTATAGTCATGTTTTATTTCACTTTATTATTATTATTTATATATTTTTTAACTACGTTCTGTATCTCACGCCTTTCCTGCCAGAATTTTTAAGCAGCTAGTGTATGTAGGTGCTATAGGGCTGCATTTCCCCCTTATTTCCGCCTTAAAAAAAAAAAAAAAAACTACTAATTGATCCATGCTGGGTACTTGTCAACAATATATTGTTGTTGGAATCGGCCCCAGAGTAATCCGTTGTATTGCTCATAACACAAGCATAACTTGCTTAATTTGGGGATATACAATAATTATGTGCGTTTGTCTAACGATTATATATAATTAATTATAATCAAATAATTGAAAAAAGTCATACTGTGTGTATAATTACATGTTTGAACAATTTTCTTGATGTATTTGTGTTTAGCCTTAGACCAACGATGCTGGGTTATTCCGGCACAAAGGACCGCCGCGCGAAGACCTCCCAATGGTTCAGCCTCCGGAAGGTGGATCCTCGGAAGGTGGTCAACTGCTGCAAGGATTTAAGGGACATACACATCGGCAACTTCAGTTTCAGTAAGACTCATCTCAAACTGGGAATGTTGAAGGGAAATGTGTAAGTAGACCATTGTATGGAAGATTTTATTGTGTTCTGTTAGCTATAACTAGGATTGCCATCTCTATAATTTGGCATCCAGGTCAAAACGCAAGAAAATCCCAGATTTTGGAGCCCAGGACATGTCAACGGGTTTTTTTTAAACTTAGTATAATAAAGACAGTCCAAAATGTCATAAAACAACTTTTTATTTCGCGCCTCACTGCCAGTGTCACTGTGGTGAAGTCGAAGAGCGGATTACAAATTATATTATAATAAATATTATATATATTAAATAACAAAACAAAAAGGTACACCACAACACAATATGATTGAATAAATGTCACAACAAAAACAAAAATTACCAAGAAGCGTGTATAAATACTTTAAACTTTCTTCAAAATTAAGTTATGAAAAAGGGTACGGAACCCGAGTCCGTAGAATTGTTAAAAAATGAATCAAATCATTTATTTGCTTAAAAACATGGTTAGAAAAAAACATTAGATGACAATATTGTTACGACCTACACGCTGACAAAAGTAAACAGCTATCTGTAGTTTTTCAATTAAACATGGCCCTGATACATCTCTTTTGCGCCTTAAAAGTAATGTCTTTATTTGTGAAGTTTATTACACTAGAATTATTACAATTACAATATTAAATACAGCACAATAATACACAGAAATATTAGGACAACTCCAAGAAGTCCATCCATGCTTGTCAGGTGTCGAGCAGCAATTTGCCCTCAAAGAATACTGCGATTATTGGACGTATTTATCGACTACAATATATTATGCGCTCTTTGTCCAACAGAGCTTTCGCTCTGTTCAATCGGCCAACGTAGAATGTGGAATGTAGAATATTACAGGAATTCATCCTAAAATATTTATAAAGTGCTCAACAATATAACTAATACAACCCAGTTTTAATTAAGCTAAAACACTACTTAATAAAATTAAGTGCAGCTACCTTAAGAAAAATATAAGTACCCTCAATTTAAAGTCACAGTGCGTTCTCAGTACGGCAAATACATAATTTTCATTTACTAAATACCTTCATATTACATAGAACATATTATATAGAAATTTGTACAATTATATCTTCAACATTTAATATGTGCAGCAATCTGAGACATATATATTACTAGAGTTTACCCCGCGAGTCACCCTCTAGTGCGTATCTCTTCTTTAAAGAGCAAATGGTACAGGTTACATTGCATTATGTTTTTATGTGTTTGCCCCAGAAGATTCACTTCATTTTATATCGCAAACTATACCATCCCCCATCTATCTGTAAACTACATAAGTGATAAAAATTGTCAAAAATGACAAAAGTGGACCAAGGGGACCAAGTGGACCAACGGGACCAAAGAGACCAACGGGACTAACGGGACCAACGGGACTAAGTGGATGAAATGGACAAAATCACAAAACCTATGCTAGTTCCCGGGATAATCTTTACATAAATCTACCCCATTATCCGGGATGAAAAGTATCCCTTGGCCACCCTCGGTATTTAAATTACATAGTACCGAGTTTCAGCCAAATCGGTCCAATAGCCTTTCCATTGAAGGATAAGAAACAGAGAAACAAATATATTTTTATCCCGGAAACTATCCCATTTTTCGGGATAAAAAGTATCCTGTGTTCATCCTCGGTATCGAAAAAATATATATATTGAGTTTTAGCCAAATCGGTCCAGTAGTTTTTACGTGAAAACGGAACAGACACAGACAGACAGACGCATTTATAATATTAATAGGGATTCTGTGCAGGAACGGAGAAAGAATACAATTTCCTGCGGTCTGGCGGCCTGTCGTAAGAGGCGACAAACCAGGTGGTAGAGTATGCCCCCATAACAACCTTGAGTTGTGTTCTGGCATTAGTGGCCAGGTTCCAGACTCCCTCAAGAGAGCAGCAGCGCATTTGTAACGCCTTTGGTGTTGCAAATGTCCATAGGCGATGGTAACTGCTTACCATTAGGTGGGCCGTCTGCCTGTCTACTGAACTCATGAAATTAAAAAAAACCAAATTAAACCGCTCTCCGAACGCCCTCTAAATTCGGACAAATCCAGGGAAATCCGGATGGATAGAAACTAGCTATATCTCCATTAATTGTAGGAAATTTAATTGTGTAACATACTTATTTAAAAAAAATCGAAATGTGTGTTGGAAAATTTCGTTGCGATTCGTTTTTCCACTTGTCCGTTGAATTTTCACTTCTACTCAGCGGCGTAGCGTGGGTGACGGCCGTTCGGGGCGGAAGACAATTTTTCCGCCCGGGGCGGAAGACAATTTTGCCACCAATTTACCGCCCGGGCGGCAGAATACCGCCCGGGGCTGGAGACAATTTTGCCGCCCGGGGCGGAAAACTAAATTACCGCCCGGGGCAGAAAACAATTTTACCGCCCGGGGCGGCAGACAACTTTGCCGCCCGGGGCGGAAGAAAATTTAGCCGCCTGGGGCGGAAGACAATTTTGCGGCTCGGGGCGGAAGACAACTTTGCCGCCCGGGGCTGGAGACAATTTTGCCGCCCGGGGCGGAAGACAATTTTACCGCCCGGGGCGGCAGACAACTTTGCCGCCCGGGGCTGGAGACAATTTTGCCGCCCTTTTATTTAGGTATTTCAATTTAATGCATACTATATCTATACTAATACTATAAAAAGGTAAAGTGTTAGTGACGTTGTAGGGGGTAATCTTGACGGCCTCTGTGGATGAGCAGGCTAAGCCTTTGCCGGCTTACCTCACTGCAAAGCAGAGGCTCCGGGTTCGATTCCTGGTATAGTAAATTTCGGAAACGTATTTTCTCCGTTATTTACTATGGTCTGGGTGTTTGGGATCGGCCCCAGAGTGGTCCATTGTATATTACCCATAACACAAGCGTAACTTGCTTAATTTGGGGATATACACTGTGTGTGTTTGTTTGCCGATTTATTTATTTATTTAATCTCCGGATCTACTGAACCGATTTCGAAAATTCTTTTTGTGTTGGAAAGCCCACATATCGAGGAATGTTATAGGCTATATAACATCGCGCTAGGACCAATAGGAGCGGAGTGGTAATGAAAAATCTGCCCGTGTTGAGCCGGCCGAGTAAAATTTCGTGCTCTTTTCAAGCGCTCCGAATTTGTAGTTGCGATAATAATATGAAATGGTTCAAATATTTATATTATTTGTTGTGAAATTTTTCCGCCTGGGGTGGGTCGCCCCACCACCCGCAGTACGTTACACCACTTCTACTACTGTGTCCCAGCACACATTTCAATGTTGTAGATTATGTCCCATTAAAATCTTTCAGGTTCCGTATTGCGCTGCGAAATGTGACAGCTTCCGACGAGTCCATAAACCAGGCCTGCGAGAACTTGCGGAAGCACGGCTTCATCAACTATTACGGCCTCCAGAGATTCGGTTCCAGGATCAACAAGCCCACGTATGAAATCGGCCTGAAGTTGTTGCAAGGCAACCTGCTCGAGGTCTGTATTCTTTTTCAGTTTCATAGTAATTTAAATTAATCTTTTATAAAATCATCATGTCCAAGTAAATTTCACAAAAGCGTTTTACAAAATAATAAAATACAATATTCTTTACTGTACACCAACATTACATAGAAAAATACATAATAAACTTACCAACATTACTAAAAGGTAGTACAATGGGCGGCCTTATTGCTAAAAGCAATCTCTTCCAGGTAACCTTTGGATGGACAAGAACTAATTGCATATATAGCGTTGGCGTGTAGTTGAAATAGATATTAATATAATAATAAAATAATTATTATACATATATTACAATTATAAAAATAATAGGTTGGGGAAAGTCTTTTTGCATATAGTATGTATGAACTTGTAATAAGATTTCTTTGGCTATGTCATTTGTATCTGGTTGGTTTTGGTATCATTAAAAGTTTTAATTTTAAAAAGGGCAATTCCAAATTCTAATTAGGAAAATATGCGATTTTCATTTGTTTTCCTTATTGTTAAAATGAGTGAATCTAATGAAGAAACTCGATACATTTTAAAATTTTACTACAAAAAAGGTAAAAATGCAACACAAGCCGCGAAAAAAAATTCTAATGTTTCTGGACCTAATGCAGTATCTGTGAGAGTAGTGCAAATTTGGTTTAAGCGTTTTCAATCCGGAAATTTTGATATTAAAGATGCAAGTCGCTCTGGTCGCCCTGTTACGGACAAAATTGATGCCATTTTTGAAAAAGTGGTGCAAGATCGGCATATTAGTAGTTACGATGTAGCTGGAGAACTGGGAATTGACCACAAAACGGTTTTGGCGGATTTGAAAAGAGTTGGGTACACAAAAAAGTTCGATATTTGGGTGCCTCACGAGCTCACTGAAAGAAACCCAATGAACCGTGTACTCATTTGTGATTCTCTATTACGACGTAATGAAACCGAACCATTTTCGAAGAAGCTGATAACTGGTGATGAAAAGTGGATCACGTACGACAAGAACGTGCGAAAAAGGTCGTGGTCAAAGGCCGGTCAGGCTTCACAGACTGTGGCGAAACCCGGGTTAACTCGCAACAAGGTGATGCTGTGTGTATGGTGGGATTGGAAGGGCATTATTCATTATGAGCTGTTACCCCCAGGCAGGGCCATCGATTCTGAACTGTACTGCGAACCACTGATGAGATTAAAGCAATAAGTTGAGAGAAAGCGGCCGGAATTAATCAACAGATGGGGTGTGGTTTTTCACCATGATAACGCTAGACCTCACACATCTTTAGCCACTCAGCAAAAATTACGAGAGTTTGGCTGGGAGGTGTTAATGCATCCGCCGTATAGTCCTGACCTTGCACCTTCAGATTTTCACCTGTTTCGGTCTCTGCAGAATTCCTTAGGCAGTGTCAGGTTAACATCACGAGAGGACTGCCAAAACCACTTGTCGCAGTTTTTTGATCAGAAGCCCCAAAATTTTTATAGCAATGGGACCACGTCCCTACCTACAAGATGGCAAAAAGTTAACCAACAAAATGTCACCTACATACTTTAGTCAAATGTAAATAAACGTTATAAAAAAACCTTTTGAATTTTTATATAAAACGTGAAGAAACTCTTTCCCCAACCTAATACATACATGCATAGACATATAAAACAAATGTTGGAATCTCCAACAAAAAGTTTTTATCCATTTGGTGCGACATAATACTGGCCACCAAACATACTAAATATTTAATTTTAGAACATAGATGTTCTTTTGTTTTTATCTGTTTTCCCTCCATTACTATTAAAAGCGTCATGTCACACACGTGCAGTTTTCTTATATAATTAAAATAATTACTGAAATTAATATTTATAGAAGTGTTTAACAACAAACAATAAACACGTTATACAGTTAGATAGTATCTGGGAACAACCCCAGAATAGTTCACATATTTATAATATTATAAAGTTATAAACATGCCATGTACATTAAGTTATTTAAAAAAAACTGGAATAGACTATAAACGACGGAGAACACGATTTATTTTATTTTTTATTTTTTGTCTGTTTGTCCGGGATTCACGTAAAAACTGTTGGGCCGATTCCAATGCGGTTTATGCTGGTCGCCAGTTAATTCTTAGACTCAAAATCTGTGCTACATTCTATTCTGGGAATCCCGTGGATTAGCTTAATCCGATACAGTTTCCACTAAAACGATAGCTCACATTCTTTTTCTACATGCTGCGATACATTGCGTCCCGGGAATCCCGCCGTAATTTCAAGTCAGGCGTGGACGGATTCCCGGGCATATCCTAGTAAAGTTATTATAATCAAATTCGTCTTTTTTTTAAATATAAATAACTGTAAATTGGGATGGGATTCAGGCGATAGAGAGCGTGCTCGAGGAGAGGGAGGGGCCCCTGGGGGCGGCGTTGAGTGAGTTCTGCACTCACGGCGCGGCGGCGGCGGCGGCGGCGCTGCCGCGGCACGCGTCCGCCGCGCACGCCGAGGTGCGCCTGCTCCGGGCGCTCGCCCTCAACCCCAACGATCTGCTCGCGGCCATCAACCAGGTGACCGCATCGTTCTGATACCTATTCACTAATGTTTGATCGAAGTTCCTTATCGCACGTTACTCGGCGAATGGGGGCCGGACGAAACAAAGTGTAACCGAAACGAAAAATGCTGACCGCTATTTAATATTGTACAGTTTGAAACTTTAATGCATTGGAATTTTGTGGCGTTTTATTTAAGTCGTGTGTGGTGTGTCAATGATGGTTACCAGATTGGATGGGGACGCACCACTGGCGAGAGCCTATGACTCAATTGCAAGAATAAAGAAGAAGAAATATGCACACCAGTATTCTAATCAATATTATATTTACACGTTTATGAAATTGGTCATTTTTGATGATTTAGACTAGGTATGGGCAACCTTTGACATGTTGAGGGCCAAACTTTAGCTTGCAAATACGTTCGCGGGCCGCGTTTAAAAGTAATTAGTGTATTTTTAAATAGTGATAATATTTTTTGCGATAGATATTAGACATGAAATAATACGACAATGTTATTACAGTACAATTTATTAAAATAACAAATTGAAATTTAAAAAAATGTTACATTATAATTAAATAGTTAAATTTGCAATTGTTACAAACTACGAAAGTTAAATACACCGAAATGAATGCGACACTTGAGCTTGAATTTGGGAAACTATTCCATCGATATTTGGATTAATTCCACTGATACAAAGACGTAAATAATTTTCCAAATTATCGTCAGCCAGTCTTGTACGATGTGTTAATCGAAGCGCCGACTGTGAGGCGGCAAACATCAAATGATTTGATGTTTGCCGCCTCACTGTCACTGTCACATGATTTTCGTAACTTCCTTCCAACATTCTACAATACATATATTAGTTTGGGGAAAATTGTTTGGTGACTTTTAAGCACACAGAAACCGTGAGGACTTCAAATCATTCTCTTGACTTCACTCACAACATCCATAAGTCATTCGTGTCTCTCTCTCTCTCTCTTCTCACACTACCTGAATTTCATGTTTATATTTACTTTAATGTTTATGTTTACGTCATGTCATTATTATAACTAATTATATTTGTTTTTCCTTTTATTGTGTCTTTGTCTTATTGTATATGCATTGTTTGCTACAACTCCCTTAATTCTTCAAAAGTAATTCTGTAACATACTTCTGTATAAAACGTTTATAAGAAAGGACTTGAGATATAAATAGAATAAGAAATATAAAGAAAATCAATTTTTCGCTAGACGTGTTGCTGGAGAGTTGCTTGGCGCTTCTTCTCCTTAACAGCAATAAGACGTTGCCAAGCGGTGTATGTAGAATAGGAAGTAAAATTAAATTTTAACTTATATGCATGACCTTCAAAAAGTGTTCTCCAGGGGAACTTATTTTGAATAAAAACTTTTGAATTTGAATACTTAATAATTTTGTAAACATAGAAAAAAGATAACCAGATAAAACTTATACCTCTTGGGCAGTTTTCGTTTGCAGGAATAAGGCAGTTAGGTTTTCGACGTGTAAATAATCTATAATAAATGTTCGCCAGTTTTCAACTGGATTGTAAAATGGCAGAGTGTTGCTTAACTCGATTGTTATTTTAGACCAGGGGTGGGAGCTCGGAGATAAAACCCTACCACCTGGCTGTGGGTTGTTTTGTCACCTCTTACGACTGGCCGCCCCAACGCAGGAAATTGTATTCTTTCTCCGTTCCTGCACGGATGAAAATATGTCCTCCAATCCTGTGCCGCAGATACCTCGCAACGTGCGGCTCCTGTACCTGCATTCATACCAGTCCTTGGTCTGGAACAAGGCTGTCTCCGAACGGATCCAAAGGTTCGGCCTCAAGCCTGCAGTCGGGGACTTGGTGCCACTCACTGAGGTCCACAACGAAGGTAACGCTTGGCTGAATAAAATAAACTTATCGCACTTCCCTACTATGGTAGTTATTTCTATAATAATGTTACATGCCGTCAAAGATAAGCACACAGCTGCCTGTTGTAAGGGCAGTCTATTGTCTTCCCGGACGGATTAAGGAATTCTTTTGTGTTTTGAATTTGTAATTAAGAAAAACATGCTATTGTTTTTCTACTTGTTTTTTAACCATCATTAGCGTCAACTAATCCTTATTGTTATTGTTTTCGACTCTGTGGCCGTTCGCAGGTGTGCAAATTGCTACTTCTCGGAAACTCAGTGCGCGCGGCCAATTTATTTGTACTGTGTGGCGAGTATAAGACAATGCCCGAATGGAGGGGCGGGCAGCCAAGCGACGACTACGAGACGAGTAAGACGTTGGTAGTACTCTCGATTAGCGATATAGACGACGGACTTTACGCGTGTCGAATTGCATCGAATCGTGTAGTGTGAACTGGTTGCATCCAGTTTTATTTGTATTTGTTTTATACGTGTTTGTATAGTTCTAATAAATTCTATAGTAGTTCCAAAACGGCATTTTTAATTCGAGTCCTGTAGCTCGTAACAATAATAATGGAGTTTTTATCGGGAACTGAAATGGGACGTTGTGCTGTGCAGTTTTATTTTCTAAAAATGTGTAAATCAGTCTAAAAGAAAAATAGTTGTTGTAGGTTATTGATAGTTTTTGAGTAGTAATTATGTGTTTTTGTGAGAAATGTGAACTGTATAGTCAAATGCGGCCTTTCGAGTTGTCACAAGAACTCCGTTGAATGGCGTCGATTGTAGCCTATAATACAACCACGCCTGGCTTAAAGGCCTAGTTGCCAAGCCATAAACATAAAAAATATATATAATAATAATAATTCTTCATTTGCTCTCACACTAAAAATAATTAAATTAGTAACAATTTTTCTTATAAACTATAATGGTGGAAGCCTGCTGTCAGTAAAAGGAATAATCCTGTGTGACTGAGCCTTTTTCTCCCGGGAAAAACCAGCTAAACAAATTGAGATAAATATTGTCTATTGAGTGTAATTGTGTGTGACTGTGTGTGTATGTTATCGTGTATAATAGATGTAGAATAGTAATACGTGTTTATAAATAAGAATTACATATAAGTTAGACCAGCCTATGATTATGAAATACGACTAAATTTTAAATATTGTTACGAATTACGGGACTCGCATTAAAATGCCGTTGGAATTACTATAGAATTTATTAGAACTATACAAACACGTATAACACAGGTACAAATATAACTGGACACAAACAGTCCAGTACAAACTGCACGATTAAATTACACGCGCAAAGTCCGTCACTATATAGCTTATCGAATGTTGCACGTCTTGCTCGTATCGTAATAGTCGTTTGACTGCCTATCTCTCCGTTCGGGCATTTCTTTATATTCAGCTTACAATATGTCACGACCGTGACATATTGTAAGCGGAGTATAAATAAACCAACAATGATGTCTGAGAATCTCACCTGGCCACTGCCCATCATAAAGGATTACAATACACAATAGGCGGCTTTTCTAATTACAAATTTTAAACACAAAGTAAACAAAAGAAGTCCAAATGCGGGCAGGTAATTTACTGCGCTTTATGGCAGGCAGGTGTGCATTCACATTTGTCGGCGTGTTTCGTGGAATTTTGGCTAAGTTGTAATAATGTAATGAAGTGTATATAATATAATTTTATATACTTCATTAGATTTAAAATTTAGTCGTCGTCTGTGTATTGATCTTACGTTAAAAAATGACAAACAAAGTTCTGATTGTGTGTTACGTAAATTGTATTCACTTGATTTACTCAAAATTAAAAATACTGAAAAAATCATAATCCCTATTAATATTATAAATGCGAAAATCACTCTGTCTGTCTGTTACGCTTTCACGGAAAAACTTCTGGGCCGATTTGGCTGAAACTCTGTATATAGGTATATATATATTTTCGATGCAGAGAATGGACGTGGGATACGTTTTATCTTATAAAATGGGATAGTTTCCGAGATAAAAGTATATTTTTCTGTATGTCTGTAATGCTTTCACGGAAAAACTATTGGACCGATTTGGATTTTTTGAATTTATATTTTATTGAAAAAAAAAAAACCAACAGCGCATATCAACATACAAACAACAACAAAAATTACTTTTAATGTAGGGCTAATAACAGGTTTTTCTGAGTTAATTTTCAAGCTAACGAGCGAACCAAAGTTTAAAATGCAATAAATATATACATAAGTGAAAATAAGTATATACTTACACACACACACACACACACATACATACATACATAATAAAATAAATAATTAAAATAAATATATTATAATAAAAACATATTGATATTAACTAAACATATTACTTGATGAATTGTTATTTTCATATGATGTGGTGGTGTCTGTTCGAACAATTGTTTTGAAGATTAACCTCTTGAATACGGGCTTAGAGAAACGAAACAAGTCAATATCACTAAATTTAGTGTTGTAAGTCTTAGCAATTCGAGTAAATATGCTATTGCTGGCGTAATTCGTTCCATGAGAAGGTGTATGCAGTAGAGGAGTATGACGTGTACGCCTAGTCGGCGTATTAAATCTAATTCTAGATAATATATCTGGACAATCTAACTTCCCGTATCAATTTACAATATCATACAACAGACACATGTCCAATGTCTTTTTCGTCATTTATCGTCATTCGTAGTTTACAGATGATAGACGAGAAGATACAGGCTACTACTTTTTATCGCAAAAATAAAACTAGAACGGGCTTAAAATAGGCGATGAAAGTTTGTATGGGAGACTAATCATTTCTCAAGTTTGTACAGATATTTTAGTAGATATAAAAATGTATCATCTATATTGAAATACATTAGTAACTCGGTCTGGAGTACTGGATTGGTTTTGCTATAATTTTCTACATACGTAGTTTTAATACCGGAAACGGACTTAGATACTTTTCATCCCGGGAGATGGCATAGTTTGCGATATGAAATGAAGTGAATCTTCCGGGGCAAATAGCAGTAACATAAAAATTTAATACAATGTAACCTGTATCAACACTTGCTCTTTAAACTAGAGGCACGTACTAGTCCGTACTAGTTATTATATATAACTAATATCAGAACGCCTGACAGTAATATAATAGTAGTTTCGCTAAAACTCATCTTGTTAAGCAAGATGATATAGGAGAGATGAACATCAACATACAGATTCACACTAAAACTTAAATTGCTTTAATTAACAAAACCAGCTTAACCGATTTGAATATTTCTTTTTGTTTTGTTCGCTTTAATATATGGGTGGTTTAAAATAAAAAAACTAACGCCTCTGTGATACGCTTGTATTATTTCAATCCTTATAAAATTTCTACACCGGGGCTTTGTATGAAAATCGATTCTTAAGAAGTAAACAATTTATTGTGATTAAGACGCTTGTCCATCCAAAGGTTGCCTGGAAGAGATTGCTTTAAGCAATAAGGCCGCCCATTGTACTAATACCTTATACTTTTAAGATATACAAATGTGTTACTGTTTTAAGTTGGTGTACAATAAAGAGTATTGTTGTTGTTGTTGTTGTAAACTCCAAAAATTATGTTATTCTCTTTTACTCTCCAACGAAACGTAATAAAGTACTCAGTCCCTTCAATTTCGCTGTATGGAGTCGATACTGTATTTGAGATTTTACACATTACCCATCGTTGGATTACCCAACATTCACATTATTTAGTTTACTTGCAACACTGATTTTGTATAAGCAACACTAAAAACCCTATCCATTGTTGCACCCCCATTGTATACCACCCTCTCTTCCGCTTCTAACCGAACAATACGCGCCATTTACAGTTCACTCCGTGCCTTATTTATTTAACAAGACAACAAAATGATTACAACTTATTGAATTTTACATACCATAGAAAACCTCTGGGGTTTATATTAGTGCTGTGGATATCTACGTCAGTAGCATTTAACAATTTTAATATTATACTTGGTTTAAAAAGTGCATTTTAAGTTAATTTTTATTTTTTGTTGTAATGTTCTCCCTAAACTCAAGGGGTAAGTCATTTAGCAAGCGGGTAGGTCATTTAGCAAGCGCGGAACTAAATATGCAGTTGTATGTATATATAATTTATAATGAGCCTAAGGCCTAAATTAAGATTTAAGTTAAATTACATTAAAATACCGCCAAGTTTAACACCCATTTCAGATGAACCCGATGACGACGAATCGGATAGTGAAGAAGGTAAACATGATTCGGAAACATGCGACGACGCGGCCGCAAAGGACAAAGAACCCAAAAATGACAGTTCTACACAAGATGGCGACGCATTACAAGATGGCGGAACAGGTGATGTATAAATAATTTTTTAAAACATGTAGTACATACAGTTAATTAAACATATGCTTAATCTATAATATTATAACATTCTAAACATGCTGTGTCTGTACATTGAAGATTTATTTATTTATTTAATTTATTTGGCAAACGTAAAATAATTATAATTCTTACAATATAAAACATAAAATTAATATACATATCAATTAAGTTTCCACTAAAAAAATAATTCGTGTTACGCATTTGGCTCATACAAATATAAGAAAATTATAATATATTTGATACAATATTGGAACTTAAGATTTAAAAACAAAGGAATTAAATAATACAAGGCCACACAAAAACTAAACAATATGTCTATTTAACTATATCATTATTAAGTAATAATTATCATGTCATAAAAAAATACTGATACATGATAAATATAAGTCATTATATTAAAAAAATTATATTAATAAAATCAAAGTCAAAATGATAAAAAAATATACGAGTATATATGAAATTAGTAGAACGTCATTTATTTTTTTTTCTTTTTATTTTGAGTCCTAAACTTAAATATATCAAAAAAACAACAATGCGAATACACTGTATAAACGACGAAGACAGGTTGAAAAACGATGACCTATTGTGTTGGCGTTTTTTTCTTTCCGCTTTCATTAACAAGTACTTTTATCCCGAAAAATGAGATAGTTTCCATGGGATACGCGTGCGAAGTTTACGCGATATAAAATTTGCCTGAAATCATCTAGTTTTTTTGTTCAAATTACAGACGCAAAGACAGAAGAGAAAAAGTCTGAAAAGAATGGGAAGTCTCAATACGAACCGAGAGAGAAGATTCCGGTGAAAGTGTTGACACAGGAAGATGTAGACGGACAACATTATACAATGTTCGATATAGTTATGCCGTTGCCTGGCTTCAATGTGGATTATCCCCCCAACATGAAGGATTTCTATCACGATATGTTGACCAAGGACGGATTGCAGATGGAGATGAAACATAAGATGAAGTAAGTTTAATATTTATATGTAATAAATAGCAATAGTCGGCAAAGCTATTATCTATACTATAATAAATCTGTAAATGATTCGAGTTTGTACATTACGTATAAAAATGTGAAAATAATCGGGGGGGTTTAGTCGGACCAGCAGATTTCGAAAATGAATTTTTTAGAATTTTTGTTTGTCTGTCAGATAGAGCATCACGTAAAAACTGATTACTGAACGTATATGAATGTAACTCGGCACTGAGCTGAATTTTAAGCCGAGTCAACACTTAGGATACTTTTTATCCCGATAAATGACATCGTTTCCACGGGATAGACGGATTCGCAAAATAGATGGCGCTGCAACTGCGTTGTAAACAACCATCGCTGTAATGCAATAACAAATACGTTGTCAGGTTGAAAAAAAAATAGCGACGTAATTACATTCGTTATACATTATTATACACAGAGCATATTTTGAGAATTTGTACGCTGCATTTTCGGCAAACAAGGTTTGCACTCAGCATATGCTGTGCCGGAATTATATCCGACATAACGCTGATTTTCAGTGCAGGCCTTCCTTTTGGCGTAAGACCAAAACGATCCAATTTTGTTAATTAAATAATAAATAATAATAATAATTGATAAAACTAATTCTAATAATAAATACTCGTGTAACAACATGTATCGAATCATTTATTCGAATACAATTCGCTAGAGTGCTTGTCGAGTATTACTACATTCTGTGTGCCACGTCACTGACATGAGGGAAGAAAGGACATTTTATTTCATAACCTATAAAATTGTTGCCCACATGTCATTCATTACGCACTAGGTACTTCAAATCCGGTTGGCTACGACTTTTCTTTATGTTTTGCTGTACAGTTGTTTACACTATATTAACATGGTTTCTTTGTAATTGTAGTGAATTCAACAATAAACTTAAGTATCGAAGGTTTGTGTATATATAAAACCCCTAATTAATTTTTTACATACGTAACATAGAGCTATAACCTAAGGTTTTTCACGAGCGGGAAAAACTAGTCTATTTATAATATTATAAAATTTTAAATATGCCGTGTCTGTACATTAAAGCTATTAAAAAAAAAAACAATCGGAATAGACTCTTTAGACGACGAAGAACACAATGAAATTTTGTTTAGATATCTTGTCTGTTTGTTCGGGATTGACGTTAAATCTGCGCTACTTTTAGAAGTGAAAGTTCTTTAGAATCGTTGTGTTTTGAAACTCGATGAAACGATAAAGCGACACTAAACACACAAATTTATAGGACTAAACTTGCGAGGCAATGAGATAGAATACATTATATTTAATAATTTAAACACTATTGACAGATGGAGTTGGAAATGTTTTGAAGCATTTCGTTAACACTTCAAAATTTCAAATTTAAAACAACATGTAATAAAAAAAAGCATGTAATATATGAAATGTGACGTCACGAAATTTAGTCACCCTTTGTCACAATGTTTTATCCCGGCGATCCTGCGGGAACTTCAAGTCGAGCGCGGACAAAGTCGCGGGAATCTCCATGTTTATAATAATTACATGTATTATGTGTATATATGTGTGTGTGTGCGTGTGCGCGTGCGTGCGTGTGTGTATATATGTATATATAAATAACAGTGCAACATCCATCCGTCCTAGGGTGCAGTTGAGAACCAGCGTCAGGCACCTGTTGAACTGCACCTATTTGGTTCATCGTACAATTCATCGCCATGTGTTTCGCTATGTGAAGACCAAAGAAACGTTTTGGTCTCTTTTCTTTCTTCCTTTCTAGTATTCGTGTATCGTTGCAGGAGTTGCAGGAGCTTCAACATGTGCGGCGCGTACAGGCACGTGGTGGCGCGCCCCCTGGCGGTGGCGTGGCGCTGCGTGCGCTACCACGACCCCCACGCCGACCTCATCGCCTCCGACCTGGACGAGATGCACCGCCGGCAGATCAAGGGGATCGTCCCAGGTAAGGCACTTACCTCCAGGACCTAGGAGTTCAAATAACACTGTAAAAAAAAAGAAAAAATATGTCTAGGGTAGTTTTTTTTAAATTTATTCATTCAAACAAAAACATACATAGTTTTTATATAACTACATCTTAAAACCCGAAAGAGTTTATCGAAGATGCTAAGTCTGCGCTTTAAGTACAATTATAAATATGAGGTAGTTTCAGTTATTACATCTAATGTCTCAATTTCTAGTACCAAGTGAGAGGGAGACAGCAAACATTAACACGTGATATTGAGTATGTAGTGTCTTTCTTATCGTTTTAGTGAATAAATTAATTTAGGATAAATAAAGTAAGAAAAACTTTATTTCAAGAAACAGCGACGTAATTACATTCTTTTTACATTACTATACATAGAGCATAATTTGAGAATTTGTACGCCGCATTTTCAGCGAACAAGGTTTGCACTCTGCATATTCCTGTGCCGGAATTATATCCGGCATAACGCTGATTTTTAGTTCAAACCTTCCCTTTGGCGTGAGACCAAAACAACCCAATTTTGGTAATTAAATAATAATAACCATGAAAACTAATTCTACTTCTATAATAATAATATTTAATTAGTAAAACAAAATTATTAATAAATTCAAAATTAAAATAAATACTCGTGTAACAACTTGTATAAATAATAGAGATATACCTATACACACATCCGCACCTCATGTTACCTCATGGGATGTGAAGACACCACCGGCGAGAACCCATGGCCCCTTCGTCGCGGGATCGGCTCGACCCCTTCAAGGGGAGTTCAAAATGATACGATGACACGTTGTACCCTCGTGTGACAATATTGTTTGTTTGTTACAACTCCGTTATTTCTTTGTAAAGTGATTGTAATACAACTTCTATATGTATTTAAAGAAAAATAAGAGCCTGAGATATGTAAAATATGTAAATTGTTGCGGAAAGAGAGCACCCCCTGACCCGCCCGCCCGAACCTCCGCGCCCCGTATACCGCCGACGCCCATAGCTCGCACAGTTAGCAGCTAGGCGTCGGACGGAACGGGGGATAAAAGAGGCGGCCTTGGAGGCCGGACAATGCACGCATACATATTGCACAAGCACTTGCACTTAATGGCACTACTCCCTTTTTTTTTCATAATTTTATTAACATAATAAATTTATTAACAAACCATTATAATCACAGTAAATATCTTTCTAAAGTTCTAGTGGATATTTTTGTTACTTTCAAACTATACGTATTTCCATGTTTTACGATAGATGGCCTCAAAGAGTCGGTTTGGCAAAACTTTGTAGTTGATATTGTCAGTATTGAATTAAGCATGTGATACATATAGTTAATCTATACATATAATAAAACTGTAGAGGTCGAATTTCTGTACAATGAAAAAAAATGCTAAAAACGGAGTTAGGGGGATGTAAGAAGTGAAATAGAACCAATTTAGATTATTTCAATTTTTTTTGTTTCTCTCTTTGTCTGTCTGTTTGTACCGGCTAATCTCCGAAACGACTGGACCGATTTAAATGAAATTTTGTATGGTGGTAGCTTATATCCCTTGTCAACATATAGGATACTTTCGATCCCGAAAAATTAAAGACTTCCCGTGGGATAGTTAAAAAACCGCACCACGCGGACGAAGTCGCGGGCATCAGCTAGTTATGTATAGTATGTATAACCAAATATTCCCTCTTTTCTTGCATCTTCTCCCAATCATGAATGTTAGTCTATGTTATAGCAGTGATGTGGCAATCACAAGTTAGCATAGATTATTATTTTATTTTCTTCTTTGTGTTTATGGCTTGGCAGCTAGGCTCTTACGCCAAAGTCATAGTTTAAATATGATAATATTAGCATAAAGTGTGCTTATTTAGGATAGGTATTTTTTATTTCTTTATTTTTTCTTATTATTTCATTGTTTTGTTAGGGTATAGGTATATTGTTGTATTTTATTTTTTATATATGTAATAGTTTAAGGTTACCTACATACTTGAGGTCTTAAGACACATGTAATTTTGGAGGTGGGCACTGAAAACCTGTGCTGTGTCGGATGATTGAGTGCCAAACCTCATTTCTTAAATTGCAGTATTCAATTTTTGTATGTGATATATTTTCTAATGTGCTTGTATTGTGTGTCAGTCGGTACAATGTCTTTCTTTATCTTCCGTACTTTTCTATTTCTATTCTAGCATACGTTCTCTGCTACTAACGCCTCAAGCCATCCTTCACACAATCCATCCATTTTATTTTTGGTCTACCTTTACATTTGGACCCGTCAATCTTGCAGTTTGACATTTTCTTTTATATGTTTAACCAAATGGTTTTGTTTTTTCAGACGGAAAATTCAAAGCACTCCTCCTGACAATGTCATTACCATCCAGCAGTTATGCTACGATGGCACTCAGGGAGCTTCTCAAAGTCGACACGTCGTGTGATTTCCAAGCTTTGCAGAACAACTACCACAAGAAGAAGGCAGAAAAAGAAACCACAGGCACTGAAGGCAGCGAGGATATAAAACCAGTTGAAACTGATAATGAGTCTAAAGGTGATAATGAAGATAGAACTGAAGAAAGTGCTTCTGAAGTTAGAGAAAGTGGCGATAAAAGGAAGTGCGAAGAAGAACAAGAGAATGTGAAGAAGATAAAAGGAGAAGGTGGTGGAGAATAAATAAATGTTTAATGTGATTTGAGTTTTATTTCATTACTTATAGAACTAATTTATATTGAGGGGTGAGAAGCTTATTTGTTTTAGGCCGATTTTTTGACTGTTTGCAAAATTAAATTCTTTGCCTGATACGTTTTCAAAATATTGTATGAAATAAATAGCCTCTCGATACTTCATATTTTCATACAGGTTGTACCAGGCTTCACATGATTTTAATCTGAAACAAATACAATTTTAATCATTGAAAATGACTGTATTTGATTAAAAATCTTACTCATTGACAGTCACACCGCTTCCAAAGCAATTTTAGTTACTGTTAAAGAGGAAGAAGCGGAGCAATAGCTCCCTAGCAACAAATCTTTACTTTATAATAATTATAATTCGTCCTTTTTTAATGCAGTTTATACAAATATAAGTTTTAATAAAGTAATTTGTATGAATGATTACTAAAAGAGCTTGATGGCGATCGCTATATACCCATTTGGTGTGGTCGTATAAAAAAATCTTTCGTGGTATAATAAGCCTTCTCGCACAAACGTTTTAAAATTTTTTGTTTGTTTATTGAAAGCTCTTGAACGTTTTCTGGGATTTTGTTGATTAGATAGAGTATCGTCATTCGTCAAATAAGATTATAAAAGTATTAAACTATTTAACATTAAAAGGTTTAGTTGGGGACCAATTTTTTTATCATGGCTCCGCACTGTTGGTGTATTTAGCCAGTGTCAAGTAATCATGAATAATCAAGTTTTAGTCAGGAAATGGCTAATTTACGACCCAATGTTCTACATATATATTGTTGATATTTAACCAAATGTATATGTTTATAGGGTAGATTTTTGAGAAAAACTGCTTCTTTTAATCTGCTATGTCCATCCATCCAAGTATATCACCATTTTAACAGACATCAAAAAAAGAAGTTGATGCTCAATTCATCTGTAAAACTATTGGGTCCATATTGATGAAATATACTCATTCCAAACGTTTATTTTACTTTTGACGTTTGCATGTCTATGAAATTTCATATTTCTTGATAGAAAAGCCCACATGAAACAAATGACATAATTTTTTTCTTTTTTTTGTTATGGCAATTGGTCACGCTAAGTATAGCGAACATAATTGAAATGACATAATTGTCATACCTACTTTATTGTTGTGGGTGGCGTAATAGTAATGTTCTGTGAGTCATGTAACGCACAGACTATTAAACCATCGACTTTAAATGTGAATAGATCGAAAGTAGGCAATCGATTTGAAAATATAAAATGTTCTACTTTTTTAAAATTTATTACAATAATGGCTTATTTAACACATGTAAAATATGTCCATTGAAATGTGGGTATAATTATTACACGATATAGTATTTTTAGCCTAAATATATAGATAAGTTATATTGATTCAAACTTATTTATAAATGAAGTCGATTTTTATAACAAATCGAGTCGCTAATGCATTAGGACATTCTTTCCCAAAGTGGGCGATAACGCCCCCTTGTGGGCGCTGCAGGCCTAAAGGGGGCATAAAGGGTAAGAGACTTGAGACCTCAGCGCCTTTGTGTACTGCGCTTAGGTCTCAAGTTAACTCTTGCGGGCTATAGTAAAAGTTTCGTTTAGAATGAATGTTTAATCTCCGCTAATATAGCTCATAAAAGTCAATTAATTTAATTTGACGTTATAGTGGTTTTTAAGTAGGTGAAAAAATGGGGGCGCTAAAAAATAATTTATTCTCAAAGTGGGCCAGTATACAAATAAGTTTGGGAACCACTACATTAGGACATTACTAATTGATCTGTCATCGAGCTGTCAAAAGTAAAATAAATGCTTGGAAAGGTGTATTTTCTATGCCAAAACACAATTGTACAGCAAAATCTGGAAAAAAGCAACGACATAATGGATGGATAGGAAAATATTGTATCTAAAGCATCGTTATACGTGGAAACGTGTGAGAATGTTTTGGCAGGGTCTTGAATCCTAGGTAGTGCTTATTTTCAAAAACGTAAATAAAATTTGGTTAAAACAGAACCGTGGTAGCTTTGTCGGTGACGTTATCGAGTCTTAAACTCGCGTTTTGAATAGACAGACACGTAGGTTCGAATCCTGTCTGGGAAGCAGGCATCAGACAGTTTTCTGACCTTGTGCATATTATTACAACTGTGCGCAACTCGTTGCATATGTAATATTTATATTACGCTGATGGTACGCGATACTTTGGTCGTTGTAGGTATAAAGGTTAAACACGGTTAGTGGTGGAAACTTATAATAAGTCACTTTTAAATGCAGAACGTGTGCACTCGGCTACAACCAAAACGGAAGAGAAAACAAAATGCAACGACAGTGTTGCAAGTTTAAAAATAATAAAAATATCTTATATTGGTGTTGCCAACAACAACTACTACGTGCCGACGGTGATGGAAAATATCTTAATGAAACTTGCACTTCTAAATAACCTACTAATCGGTATTGATGGCAAGCGTCACTGGTGTGCACAAATGGGGAAGCTCGAGCCACAGTTAATATGTATATAGGACAATAGTGTAATTTTATGGGAGAAGGGACAGAAACCATAAAGGTTTCTAATTAGTGGTTTCTACCTACTATTCCTCTATATTTCTGATTTAAAAACTCACATAATATTTTGAAGCTCGTTGTCCTCCTAAGGGTACATCTGTTGCTTGCAACGCAGCGAAACAGTGGGATGCCACTCGCCCGTACTCCCATGGCCAGCGATGTGCGCTCTCAGTTCGCCAGGAGTGGGAAACGAACGCGGACAGAAATTGCACTTATGAGGTTTATTCTGGAAAAAATTAATTATGAATTTATTTTTTGTTTGAAATAAAATCGTAACATCTTCATACAAAGTTTAATGCAACACGGTACAAGATTTATCTTTATAACGAACTTTACATATTTAACAGATAAACGTATGGAATGCGTGACGTTTTCTACGATTTGAGTTTACGAAAATCACCGAACAATGATTGTCATCGCCTCGTCCATTGGGCGCCTAACTTCACGTCGTAGACACCGTCGAGCACCACCAGGGCGGCGCTCGCGTTCCAATTATTTGACAGCTGTCAGTCGGCTTCCGCTTGTCGATAGTCGATGTTTTTATATATATAGTATAATCTATGGTCTATGTACCAAGTCGACTACCGGTTACTCGAGTTCCGATATCCGTTCTCCTCTATAATAAACTGGTATCTGGTTATTCTTAGTCAAATTTGAAACTCAGCGATAATTTATCATATTATGAGTGAGCTAGGGTGCCCCAACTTTGTTGCATATGACATTAAGACCTCGAAATTTTATCTCTTGACTATATGTGCTTGTGTGCCAATAAATAAAGTGAAATTACAGGATGTATTGTTGGATATATATGATCACATGTTCCCTTAATTATTAACCTATATTGAGACAATCATCAGCGCTCCATGACGCGAAAAGATGTTGCAACATTGTTCAAATTACGTTCCGGACACATTCCTTCAAACAAGTTTGGATATCACTAACTGTGTAACATGCAATATGACTGAAGATGCCCAACATGTACAGTGACATTGTGATAATGGGCTTAGTATAAATAAACAACAAATTAACGTATACATAACACGGACGTCTCCACGTCCATGTCTCGTGTCTCCACACGACACGAAAATAAGATTATCTTTTTGAGCAAAAATAATTGTTTAATTAGCGATTTTAAACTAATAAACTATACCTACTTATTTATTAATAACTAGGTACTCCCGCCAGGTGGTTTTATTTGCAAAAACTACCGAGATGACGATATATTGAATAATTGGAGTTAATCTAAACCGGGTTCTTAGCGGTACCAAAACTAAAGCCCTTTGTATTATTGAAAAGCTGGATAACAGGCATGCGGCCCAGCTCATGGAAAGTGGTTACCGTCACCTATAGACGTATGCAACACCATTGGCGAAGCTTTTTTTTATTGCATGAGTTCAGAAGACAGGCAGACGGCGCACTTGATGGAAAGCGGTTACCATCGCCTATGGACATTTGCAACACCAAAGGTGCTACAAATGCGCTGCTGCTCTCTTATCTTATCTGGCCACTAATGCCGGAACACAACTCAAGGTTGTTATGGTGGCATACTCTAGACCAGGGGTGGTAGCCATCCAGTCGGGCAAACACCCTATCACCTGGTTGTGGTTTGTTTTGTTGCCTCTTATGACAGACCACCTGGCCGCAGGAAATTGTATTCTTTCTCCGTTCCTGCACGGATAAGTGCTAACGCGTTGCTAGCTAGCCTTTAGGGTGGGATAAGGGGGATGAGATAGAGGGAGCAGACAGGAGGAATGGGATAGAGGGAACGAATGAAAGAATGAATACGTTTTATTGTATTTTAAAAGATATAGTTAACAGAAATAAAATTTTACAATACAATAGGCGGCCTTATAGCTATTAGCGATTTCTTCCAGCCAACTTTTGGATGGACAAGAAGTTTGATAAGAACAGAGGCATGTTGCATTATTCTCACTACCGAATCAGTATCTTATAAATATAGGGATGTGGTATTGGATCGGAATACGGGGATGAGATAGGAAAATGGGGAAGTAGGTCATCAGAACTCGCACTCATTGCACGAAACACGTTTAGCTCAAAGCAAATCGTTTTACGTCGATATTCTGTGAGAGCGTGGTATCACACCGATGGAGTCGGCCCTAAGGGCTGAAATGAATGATTCCAGCATCCTACCTGCTCTCTACATGACTCTACAACGTAAGCCTGGCATGTGTTTTGATTAAGTTAGTTAACTTGAAGATAAGTCTTTATCATCATTTAGACATACAGTAAAACCTGTCTAAGTCTATCTTGAAGGGGGGAACCCCGAAAATTCGGGTTATATAAGTTGAAACTTATGGAGGATTTCGACTTACGCGCAATTTTGTAAGGAAACATTCGATTTGTAGAGGTTAAGATTTATATTTATAGTGGTTCTAAAATCAAATATTGCTATATTCGAGATACAGAGGTCAAATTTATTTTTTCGAGTTGTAGAGGTAAAACAAGTACCCACTGAATTTGCTTATAGGGATTCACTAATTATTTCGACTCATAGAGGTTTGGGAGGTTTCGACTTTCGAGGTTCGACTTACAGAAGTTCTAGTGTAATGGCGGCCACTGTGGTTGAGCGGGCTAAGCCTTTGCCGGCTTATTTTACTGCAATGCAGAGGCTCCGGGTGCGATTCCTGGTATAGTAAATTTCGAAAACGTATTTTCTCCGTTATTTACTATGGTCTGCGTGTCTGGGATCGGCCCCAGAATGGTCCGTTGTATATTACCCATAGCACAAGCGTAACTTGCTTAATTTGGGGATATACTGTGCGTGTGTTTGTCTGCCGATTTATTTATTTAATTATATTATTATCGACCACTTATTACATAGTTGGAAAATTACTGTCCAAGTTAACTATCTACTTAAATAATGCATCTATAAAGCAGGCTTAAAGTTCTTAAGCCATGGCGGCTTAGCGGGTGCCGGGACAACGGGTAACGAGCACAAGGGGATTATATTATAAAATTATGAAGCCTGCTACGAGTCGACGCGCTCGGCCGTCGCTAAGACCAAAGGCCTGGCCGCAACGTGGTTTTGGTCAAACAATACGGTTATGACGAATTCACTTACCTTGGTGTGTGTCATACGATGATAATAAAGGTTGGAACTGGCCGTGAAGCATTTACCGCACTCCGGACACTTGTGTGGCTTTTCTCCTGGGAATAAATGAAAATTTTGAAAAAAAATTGTGTGTATGTGTTTGTGCAGTTCACACGCAGTCGAAGTGAAACAAAGTGTGATAGGGATGGGAGGGATTCTAAGTTATAATATATTTAAGTTTTAAAACACGAAATTTGAAGTATTATCGAAAAATTTCAAAACATTTCCAACTCTATCTGTATGAGAATATAGTGTTGTATTCTATCTCATTCTTTCGTAGGCATAGATTTATGTGTTTATCTCTTTTTAGTGCCGCTTTTTTTATTTAATCGAGTTTCAAATCACAGATTCTAAAGAAGTTTCACTTCAACAAGCTCTTATTGAAAATTGAAAAAATAAACTTGTAAGTATATCAAAGCCATCAATTTGTTACATCTTCTTTAAACAAAGTCGCTTTTCGCGTCTAGGTATCCGTTAACTCCTGCTAAATCATGCAACGTATTTTCAAGCATTTTTCGCTATCAGTTACATTTTTTTTTTAATCGGCAGACAAGCACACATATTGTATATCCCCAAATTAAGCAAGTTACGCTTGTATTATGGGTAATATACAACAGACTACTCTGGGGCCGATCCCAGACACCCAGACCATAGTAAACAACAGAGAAAATTCATTTCCGAAATTTACCATTCCAGGAATCGAACCCGAAGCCTCTGCGTTGCAATGAGGTAGGCCGGCAAAGGCTTAGCCCACTCAACCACAGAAGCCGTTTATAACAGCTACACACACACACACATATATATGTATATATATATATATATATATATATATATATATATATATATATATATATATATATATATATATATATATATATATATATATATATATATATATATTCTAGTTATATTGCAAAACCCACATGTTACACAATTTTTCTCTAACCCATCCTAAGGTTGTCTGGAAGAAATTGCTTTTAGTGATAAGACCGCCTATTGTCTTCTGTACTTAAACTTCTTGAATTGTATCTTAATGTTGTGCAATAAAGTATATTCTATTCTATATATATATATATATATATATATAAATAAAAGCTTATTGCGAAATCTCTTTTACATAAGAAAATCTCTACAAATGCATTTATAAAAGTATGTTTTCGTAAATATATTAGGTTGCGGAAAAAGTTTTTTCGCATTTTATATAAAAATTCAAAGGGTTTTTTATAAAGTTTATTTACATTTGACTAAAGTATGTAGGTGCTATTTTGTTGGATAACTTTTTGCCATCTTGTAGGTAGGGACGTGATCCCATTGCTATAAAAATTTTGGGGCTTCTGATCAAAAAACTGCGACAAGTGGTTTTAGCAGTCCTCTCGTGATGTTAACCTGACACTGCCTAAGGAAACCTGCAGAGACCGAAACAGGTGAAAATCTGAAAGTGCAAGGTCAGGACTATACGGCGGATGCATTAACACCTCCCAGCCAAACTCTCGTAATTTTTGCTGAGTGGCTAAAGATGTGTGAGGTCTAGCGTTACCATGGTAAAAAACCACACCCCTTCTGTTGATTAATTCCGGCCGCTTTCTCTCAACTTTTTGCTTTAATCTCAACAGTTGTTCGCAGTACAGTTCAGAATAGATGGTCCTGCCTGGCGGTAACAGCTCATAATGAATAATACCCTTCCAATCCCACCATACACACAGCATACACAGCATCACCTTGTTGCAAGTTAACCCGGGTTTCGCCACAGTCTGTGAAGCCTGACTGGCCTTTGACCATGATCTTTTTCGCACGTTCTTGTCGTACGTGATCCACTTTTCATCACCAGTTATCAGCTTCTTCAAAAATGGTTCGGTTTCATTACGTCGTAATAAAGAATCACAAATGAGTATACGGTTCATTAGGTTTCTTTCAGTGAGCTCATGAGGCACCCAAATATCGAACTTTTTTGTGTACCCAGCTTTTTACAAATGCGCCAAAAACGTTTTGTGGTCAATTCCCAGTTCTCCAGCTACATCGTAACTACTAATATGCCGATCTTGCTCCACATTTTCAAAAATGGCATCAATTTTGTCCGTAACAGGGCGACCAGAGCGATGTGCATCTTTGATATCAAAATTTCCGGATTGAAAACGCTTAAACCAAATTTGCGCTACTCTCACAGATACTGTATTAGGTCCAGAAACATTAGAATTTTTTTTCGCGGCTTGTGTTGCATTTTTACCTTTTTTGTAGTAAAATTTTAAAATGTATCGAATTTATTTATTAGATTCACTCATTTTAACAATTAGAAAAACAAATGAAAATCACTCATTTTCCTAATTTGAATTTGGAATTGTCTTCTTTAAAATTAAGACTTTTTAATGATACCAAAACCAGCCAGATACAAATGGTATAGCCAAAGAGATCTTATTACAAGTTCATACATACTATATGCGAAAAGACTTTTTCCCCGACCTATTAGATTATTAAGTCGTGGTAACGTAATGGCTAGCGCACGCGCTCCACACTCAAAGGGCGCGGGTTCGATCCTGGCCGGAACGCATGCACCACTTAGGTAGTTTTCTGACCTAATGTGCATATTGTTACAATTACCATGGCTAACAACGGTGACGGAAAACATCGTGATGCAACCTGCACATCGAGAGAAACAGATGTGTCAAACCTGCTAAGCCGCCTTGTGCAAGCGTGGTGGGTATACTGTCTGTTCTCCCCTTTAATGGGAGGCCCGAGCCCAGCAGTGGGTCATTTATAGGCTGTTATTGTAATACATTATTAAAATGTTCATGTTTAATATATATTTCTTATTGTAATGTACTACAATGAAACAAAACTAGTTTATTCATCATATACAAAAGAACTACCCACAATGTATAAACATTCATCTCATTTGTCTGTACTGATTTAAATAATAGAATAGTTAATTGTTTCAGATGACTGCGATAGTTAACTGAAACTCAAACTCACCAGTGTGTATCCTTCGGTGTGTGTTTAAGGAACTAGACGTACTAAAACCCTTGTTGCATACGTTGCATATGTGAGGCTTCTCTCCTGAAATAAAGAGTGGACCGATTAGGAATTACAGAATTAAGTTATATTGACTTAGCTAAGCTTGGATAAATGTTTAGATGAAATGAATATTACTATTTTTGTTTGCTTGTAACACCGAAGTCTGCCACAGATGCTTGAAGCAGCATCTAGCGTAAATCGACGTTGGACGCGGATTGACGTTTTACAGACGGCCATTTTGGAAAGGTCTAAATGTGCTTCAGCTTTTTCGCGTACTTTGTATGATTGAGCTGATTTCTTTGATAGAATTGACGTCACAAAGACGACATCTTTACTCTGGAATTATTGCGGACGTGGCGTACGACAAAGACCACTATAGTGCATTTTCATAAGAAAAATTCGTCGGTTGCGTACAGACAGCATTACGCTGAACGCAGCCTACCGCGTTTAGTGTTGGACGACTACCTAAAACTTTCAACACTAATTTATTGATATTGTTACATGCAATTTATTGTCTTCCCGGATTTAGGAATTCTTTTGTGTTTTGAATTTGTAATTAAGAAAAACATGCTATTGTTTTCCTACTTGCTTTATGACCATCATTAGCATCGAAATAACAATAGGGATTAGCCTATTGTTATTGTTTTCGACTTGTTGGCCGTTCGCAGGAATAGATAACCAGGTGTGCAAATTACTATTTCTCGGAAACTCAGTGCACGCGGCCGATTTCTTTCTACTGTGTAGAGACAATGCCCGAATGGAGAGGCAGGCAGTCAAGCCACGACTACGAGACGAGTAAGACGTTTGTAGTACTCTCGATTGGCGATATAGACGATGGACTTTACGCGTGTCGAATTGCATTAAATCCTGCAGTGTGAACTGGTTGCATCTAGTTTTACTTGTATTTGTTTTATACGTGTTTGTACAGTTATAATAAATTTTATAGTAGTTCCAACGGCATTTTTAATTCGAGTCCTGTAGCTCGTAACAGTATTGTACTATATTTCAGCCAATTGTACTGTAATATATTTTCATCGCTAATTCACTTGTCGCGCATTTTATTCAGTTTCTTATTATTATTTTATACTAGCTTCTGCCCGCGACTTCATCCGTATGGAATAGTTAAAAAAAAAGTAAGTTCAAAAACCTTCCCGATTTTAAAACATTCTTCATTGGTGCTCCGCTCCTATTGGTCTTAGCGTGATGATATATAGCCTAATTGTTTTTTAATGTATAAATTGTTTTATTGTATGATGATGATACCGGCAATATCAATACTTAATAAGGTGCGTAAGTTGTATAATAAGCTGTTTAAGTAATTAAAAAAATATTAACTATCCCACGGGAACTCTTTAATTTTTCAGGATCAAAAGTATCCTATATATTGACTAGGGATATAAACTACCATCATACAAAATTTCATTTAAATCAGTCCAGTCGTTTCGGAGATTAGCCGGTACAAATAGAGAAACAAAAAATTTAATAAAATCTAAATTAGTTCTATTTGACTTCTTACATCCCCCTGACTCGGTTTTTAGCATTTTTTCATTGTCCAGAAATTCGATCTCTACAGTTTTATTATTATGTATGTATAGATTTTATAGCTTCGCTGGCCAGAGCAAAAAGTAGTAATAAATACACACGGAAAATTAAATAATGAAATGAATAAAATATAAAATAATTAATGAAAATAAATCTGTACTATTTTTTCCCTTAATATTGCCAAAAGTACAACATATTTTTTAAGGTTAAAAACACAAATACCATATTTTCTTCAAAACCAGGCCCTAGTTAGTAGCAACACATCTTTTGTTTTTTTATGTATGTCAATTTTTTCTCTTCTATTCGCATCTGTTGTTTTAGAGCTGGTTCCTATATCATACTATTCATATACTGGTCTTACCATCGGTTGAATTTTGACATCAGATCTATGGATCTTATGTCAAATTATAACCGATAGTAAATTCGTCTCCGATTGGGTCAAGTCTGTACTCCGGTATTTCTAGCGAAACTCAGATTACGGGATAGTTCTCTGTATGAGTGTGGCTTGGACGAGGGTTCAGTTCATCACATGTTTTACCACTGCCCGAAAATTTCTGTTCCCCTATATGATATCCTTCCTGTACAATGCCGCCGTCCCAACATTGTAAACCTCCTACTAACATTAGTAAATAGTAATTTTGTGAATTTCCTTTGTAAATGTGTAATGCTTAATAATATGTACTTATATGTGTAACGTAGTTGGCAATTTTATGTTTATGCTGTCCACAGATTCGCAGAAACGACTATAAATCACGGATCAAAATTCAGTAGCTAAAATTGCACTTAGATTAGCACCTGTCTTTTCTAACTTTGAAATTGGCAAAACCAATACCGAAGGCGTTGGAGCCGTAATTAGAAAAAAAAACTCGATACTAAAACAAATGAACGGTCGGTAAGATATAGGAACTGGGCGTTATTAAAATGAATATAATTACAGTCAACAACAAAACTGACATTCAAAGCGGTGTTTTACAGGTCTATATTTACCAGTATGTGTCCTCATGTGCCGTTTTAAAAGTGAAGGTCTGTCAAATGTCTTCAAGCAAACTTGACAAGGCAGAGCGTTCTTACCACTTCTTTGGGGGAAGCAAAAGTTCTTATTGCAAACCAAATTTGTACGTTGTACAATTTCACCAGATGACTGTTTAATCCAGACAAGAATTTAAAGTCAATTACGTTGATTAATTTTTCTTTTTTGGGTTTTTTTGATAAGTCCAAAGGTTCTGTTTGAACATCCATTGGTCTGAATTATGTATTTTTTAAATTTGTGTCATGGCAGAAGAGGTTGGTTCAAGTATTTGAATTTAAATTGAATGTATTTCCTCTTTTTTTATTCTTAATGTTATTTGTTTTTTCAATTTATTTCCCTGGAGTCAATTTTTGTAAGTGTAGTGTTATTTGTACTATAGTTTGGATTATATTTAGGATTTTATTTATTAACAATAAAATATAATTATATGCTAAAAATACACTAAGATATTCTGTGGTGAACGCTGTGTTGTTTAAACTGTAGTCGCGTTTTTTTTTAACTTAGATATAAACATAATTAAATTGACTTTTTGATTTATATCATTTATCGAATGTTTCTATACTAACTGTCACTGCCCTTGTTTATTGAATTAAGTTTCAAAACTACCCGCATATGTAAATAATAAAATATTTAACTTGCAGTTACTAATGAATTTTGAACAAGTTTTTAATCTGAGCAGGTTATTTTTTGAACTTTTAACTGAAGCTCTCTTAAATACATTTTATATTGTTTTAAATTACTATTTTATATATGTTATTATTGCTAAAAATTACGCTGTCATATATTAGCAAAATAAATGTTATATCACACCACTTCACAAAATAGTGATTTTCCTTCGATTTTCCATATTTAACTGCGTGAAAATCTTCAGGGTTGCCCTTTAAATAGGCTTGCAGGGTTGACGGGTACAAATGACTGTGATATTTGGAATTATTGTATAACAACTGTCGTTTGGAGCTTTGTGGTGTCGCACAATGAGTTTTGTAGAGCACCGGACACTAATCGACGTGATTGGCAACTTTTTTCGTATGCTCTATGGTTCACGAAAGGGTGGATGCGGTATTTTTTAGAGGAAAGTTAACTGTTGTCTCTTAAAGTTGCTGATTTTTAACTACGTTTAGTAATAACAACATTTATGAGCGATTATCAAATTTCTTGACCATGATTTGAAAAATCTTTTTTGTTACTACCTTACATACGACTAGCTTCTGCCCGCAACTTCGTCCGCGTGGAATAGTTTAAACAAAAGCAAGTTAAAAAAAACTTCCGATTTTGAAACATTCTTCATTGGTGCTCCGCTCCTATTGGTCTTAGCGTGATGATATATAGCCTATAATAGCCTTCCTCGATAAATGGGCTATCTAACACCGAAATATTTTTTCAAATCGGACCAGTAGTTCCTGAGATTAGCGTGTTCAAGCAAACAAACAAACCTTTCAGCTTTATATATTATATAAGATATTACGTCTTAGTAAAAAAAAAACAGAAGCAACGAATTTATGGCGTAAAACGTTCATAAAGTAATAATATTCTATATTAAAACGATGCCTCTCGAAACGATGAACTCTTAACTAATAAGTTTTTTGAAAATATTGACAACAATTGAGTTAAAAGTACTGTGATATCTTGGTACAAGCAATTTTCAATACATTCCAATGTATTTGTACTTATCGTTTTTTAATAAAATCGAGTTACTTTTATTGTATGTTTTTATATTTTTTAATGATAATTTGATAAGTTGAGAACTTATTAAAATCAAATATCGACATATCGACTTAGTATGATTATGGACTGTCATTTATTCTTTTGCAAAAATGTGGGACACATAACCTTATCGTTTACGTGATGTGCACATCAGTATTCTAATAATTATTAAATATTGTTACGTGCGAGCGGGGGTACGCACTTAGATTTGGAAGAAAACACCAGTTTTATTGACTTACACAGCTGTGCGTGATTCCTCTTTGCAGGATTGCCCCTACACACACAACGAACGACGCACTGTACCGACGATAAGATATCTCACTCACAATACCGTCACCGATATTGCGTAGACACACCTTCTGCTGCTGCAGTGTTCGCCTCAGAATTTACCGCGCGTAGCTCGCTTCCGGACCTCCTTTTAAACTACGCGAAACTCGTCCTTCACTAAATTGTCCACTAAACTTTTCACTAAATTCACCACTAAACTCGTCACTGTCTTCTATTAAATTCTTCTTTCAACGCTTTCGTATCGCACTTGTCGCTTCACTGTCTTGAACTTAACTCAACTCTAAACTGCCCGGTAGGTGCGCCTTACGCTACTTATATAGAAGAATCTTCTGGAACGCATAATTTCGATCTTCTTTTCGTTATTCTTTTATTTACTATCTGTCCCTTTCTAAACATCCATCTATCTCTGTCTTTTCTTACCCGAACTTTCTATTCTAGAACTTTCGTTCATCGTTTATCCCTTTCTAAAATGTATCCGTCCTTGTCTTTTCCTTCCAGAATTATTTACCTTTTTCTAAAAGTCTTAAACTAGATTGTTCCACCATCACTCGCCACAATATTATATTTTACATGTTTTTGAGATTGGACATTTTTGATGACATAGACAAATTTCCAATTTTACCGGGAGCTCGGACACTGATATATATTATCTGTATTTACATAGCATCACGTTCATGTATTTGAACAGTTCCCATGTCCACAATATTTTTCACATCACCGTCAAGTATTGAAGAAACGTAATCGCCTATATAGAGGTGAGTAAGCACAATATTTGTATTTCGTCGCTTTGTGTCACAAAATGTTTATGAGCTGTATTATGCCGTGCTTACAAACTCAATAGGGGGAGCGATTTCCACGTTAATGTTGGAGAAAACGCTTTGGTGGGTTTATGTTATTATTATATTTGGGAGGTAAGTAAGCACATCACTTTTAAAATTTATTTATTGGATTAAAATAGACTACACTAACTTATAAATAAATGAAAGTAATGAAAATTACAAACAATATATGAGTACCAAATCGCCGTCAGTTGAGAACTTTCCCGCTGTATGGCAAGCTCTTTGGTCACGTGAAACCTCTATTAAAATATATTTTATTGAATGCATGCGCCACTTAGGCAGTTTTCTGACCTAATGTGCATATTGTTACAATTACCACGTGCTAATAACGGTGAAGGAAAACATCGTGATGTAATCTGTATATTGACATAAACGATATGTCAAACCTGCCAAGCCGCCTTGGACAAGCGTAGCGGATATACTGTCCATCCCTAATAGTGGAAGGCCCGAAAGCAGTAGTGGCACGTCTAGGTCGTCGTCAGCCATTCGCAATGAACTGCTGGACGTAGGCCTCCCCAAGACGGCGCCACTTATCCCTGTCCTCTGATTTCCTCATCCAGCGCCTGCTGGTGACCTTGCACAGGTCGTCGGTCCATCAGGCTGGACACTACGTTTACCGAGACGTGGTGTCCACTCCAGGACTCCTCTGCTCCATCGGCCATCGGTCCTGCGGCAGACGGGACCGGCCCACTTGGTAATTTTGCGAGCTAAGTCGGTTAACTTGGTCCTCTTACGGATATTCTCGTTTCTAATTTTATCCATAAGAGAAGCATCCGAAATAGCTCGCTCCATAGCCCGTTGAGCGACTTGGAACTTGTGGACCAATCCTGCCGTCAGTGTCCATGTCTCGGCCCCGTCGGTCAGGACGTATAGATATGAGCTGTTATTATTAATTTATTTATTTAAACAATAACATACATGATTTTAGATAGAGCCGGGGCAGCTTAGAGGTTAGCGCACCCGCGGCCCAATCTCACAGGGTGCGGGTGTGAATCCTGGATGGAACGCATGCACCACTTAGGCAGTTTTCTGACCTAAGTGCACATTGTTACAAATACCACGTGCTAACGCTGAAGAAAAACATTGATATGTGACCTACAGATCGAGATAACCTTTGTATCCAACCTGGCAATCGGTTGGACAAGTGTGGCGGGTATACCGTTCGTTCCCTTATAAATAGGAGGCCCGAGCCCAGCAATAGGGAGTTTATGGGCTTTTATTATTATTTATACAATAGCGTATGCCCGCCACTTCGTCCACGCTTGACTTGAAATTCCCACGGGATTCTCAGGACACAAAGTATCGCAGCATTTAAAATAGAATGTAAGCTATAGTTTTAGTAGAAACAGTGTCGGAATAAGTAAATTTTTATGCATCCGAACAACTTCAAATCGCCCCCGGGAAAATTCCCGCGGCATTTTGTTAGATTAAATTTTCTATCGATCAGTAAACAACAGAACAAACAGACAAAACGACAAACACAAGAAATCTAAAAAAAATGCACCATGTTCTCCGTCGTTTATATAGTCTATTCCAGTTGTTGTTTTTTAATGGCTTCAATGTACAGACACGGCATGTTTAGAATTTTATAAATAAATACCTGAAAGCGTTTAACTAAAATATTAAAAATAGTTTAGGTACGCTTTAGGTACTAATAATAAGTATGAGGTAGTTTGAGTATGGTTACGTACATCTATGTGACACAATTCCTAGTTAGAAGTGTGAGAAGGACAGCACATAGTAATACGTAACATTGCATGTGTTGTGTAAAATATAAGAGATACATACCGTGTAGACATACTAATGTATACGTAAATGTGCAGGAGCGGAGAAAGAATACATTTTCCTGCGTTCAGGGGTCTGTCGTCAAGAGGCCACAAAACAACCCACAGCCAGGTGGTAGGGTATTTGCCACCACCTGGCTACCACCCCTGGTCTAGAGTATGCCGCCATAACAACTTTGAATTGTGTTCCAGCATTAGTGGTCAGGTTCCAGCGTCCCTTTAGAGAGCGGCAGCACATTGGTGGTACCTTCGGTGTTACAAATGTCCATAGGCGATAGCAACCGTTTTCCATCTGGTGGGCCGCCTGCCGGTCTGCTGTACTCCAACTATAAAAAAGAGAAGAAATTGTACTAACAGTTTTTGTAATGGGAAGGTAATATATTTAAAAAATATAAAAAAAGTAAATAAAGTAAATACCTTGACGTTATTACAAGGTCAGAAGGAACAAGGAGGAAAAGTAAGAAAAAAAATACTTTTATGTAATTATATTTAATTTTAATTGTAGCATATAAATTTATATGTACATTTATATAATAATATTAATATATTGTTACAAGCTACAGGACTCGAATTAAAAATGCCGTTGGAACTACTATAGAATTTATTATAACTGTACAAACACGTATAAAACAAATACAAATAAAACTGGATGCAACCAGTTCACACTGCACGATTCATTGCAATTCGACACGCGCAAAGTCCGTCGTCTATATCGGTAATCGAGAGTACTACAAACGCCTTACTCGTCTCGTAGTCGTCGCTTGACTGCTCCACCCCTCCATTCGGGCATTGTTTTATACTAACTATATAGTACAAAAAAATCGGTCGCGTGCACTGAGTTTCCGAGAAATAGTAATTTGCACACCTGCGAACGGCCAACAAAGTCGAAAACAATAACAATAAGGATTAGTTCGACGCTAATGATGGTCATAAAACAAGTAGAAAAACAATAGCATGTTTTTCTTAATTACAAATTCAAAACACAAAAGAATTCCTAAATCCGGGAAGACAATAAACTGTGCTTACGACAAGCAACTGTGCGTTTATTTTTGACGGCATGTAACAATATATTATTTAACATTAAAAAAAATATTGTGCAACAAAACCCTGCCCTAGTGTTTGTGCCATATTTCTCTCTCCATCCCAAGGTTGTCTGGAAGAGATCGCAGTCAGCGTTAAGACCGCCATTTGTACCTAATTCTAAGTTGTTTTTGTGTGTTGTTTAATTTTTTTTATTGTTTCGTAATTTGTATTTTTTATATTCTATTCTATATATGGGTAATGCTATTTACATAGTGATACGAATACTATGCAAATAGAGTAGTATTCCAGTATCATATGCCATAGGCTTGACTGGTTCCGAGCCACCTCCATCATTCAATCATTCAACCAGTGGCGCTCAAAAGTTGGTCATCAACGTACAACGATCCAGTAATTATATCTAAAGAGGTAACCCTCATTTTTACCGATAAGGTCATCCATTTTTTTAACTAGTCTCAACCGAATTCGCCCGTGAGATAACTGAGTCAGTATCTAGGGTACAGGTAGTCTTGAAATGCTGGTATAGGAAGGTTGAATAATTTTGTAAGCCTTATTTTATGCAGGAGGATTCAATGGAAGAACTCCGGGTTCCCAGAACCAAGGAGTTGTAGGCTAGCCGCCTAGTAGTGAAAGTGTGTATAATAAATAAATCTATTGACAGGCTTACGTTCTTTTATTTGCGTAACAATTCTATACCTACCCCAGTCAAACGGGCAAAGACCCGATTTATGTAGACATATTTAATATATAGATGATTATTTCTCTATCAACCCCTTCTATGTTATGTTGATACCAGTACAAATAAATAAATATAACAACACTCTGCAAGCAAAGCAGCGTGAAAATCTTAATGCAGCAATAACCCAGATTTAGTGTATACGAAATGGGGGCTAATCAATACTAAAATATTGCTTCTATGTAGTAAACCTTCTTTTCCAGTATAAGGAAATGAGACAGCGTTTTCATTATTTCCTTGGTGGTATTGTCCCAAACCATTACTTTTATAACCTGCTACATTAAGTTTATTGGTATTATGTAAATCAAGACTTTTATTCTAGCTATTAATTAATTAGAAGACACGCTAGCTTAATGGCTAACAGAGCCGCGTCTCACTCTAATGACGTCTGTTCGGATCCTGGCAGTGAAGCATGAACTGCCCAGTAATTTTTCTAAGCGGCCCATCTGATGGAAAGTGGTTACCATCGCCTATGAACATTTGTAACACCCAAAGTGCTACCAATGTGCCTCTCTCTAAAGGGAGACTGGAACCTGGTCACTAATGCCGTAACACAACTCAAGGTTGTTATGGCGGCATACTTTAGACCAGGGGTGGTAGCCATCCAGACCGGCGAATTGTTTTGTAGCCTCTTACGACAGGCCACCCGGCCTCAGGGAATTGTATTCTTCGCAGTCAATCTTTTGGAAAGTTTGTTTTTTGAGCAGCGGTCTGAGATCTACTAATCTACTTTGATACTAGTAAAGTTCTAATTATTTCATTTAGTCTATAGTTATTTATGTAGGTATATTATATAGGTACACAAATAATTACAAAAAATTAAACTATATGTGTATAATTTTATAAAATTCTGAACATGTTGTGTCTATACATTGAAGCTATTTAAAAAGGAATAACTGGAATAGACTATATAAACGACGGAGAACACGATGTATTTTTATATTTCTTCTCTGTTTGTTCGATATTCACGTATAAACTACTGGGCGGATTTCGATGCGGTTTTCGCTGGTCGATAGTTATTTCTTAACTTAAAATCTGCACTACTTTCTATCCCGGGTATGCCGCGGGAATTTCTTTGGGAATAATTTAAAATGGCCAGATGGAAAATTGAAAATTTACAGATCGATAGTAAATTTCATGCAATAAAATGTGTGATACTTTTTATCCCGATCATCCCGCGGGAATTTTCCCGGGAGTGGTTTGAAGTTGTTCTAATGTATAAAAATCAGCTTATCCCGACAAAGTTTCAATTAAAACGATAGCTTACATTATTTTTTAAGTGGTGTGATATTTTGCGTCCCGGGAATCCCGCAAGAATTTCAAGTCAAGCGTGGACAAAATCGCGGGCACAGCTAGTTCTAAATAACAATAATAATATACATATAGAAGACTTTATATATTCAAAGACGATAAATAAAGGTACGCAGAGTGGAAGCCTATCCTGTATTTTCTACAAAGGGAACTTGTCAAAGCACTCTGCCGTCTTATTCAAATGTACCACCAAATCCGATTTATTCAAAGACTTGTTAAGAACGCCTTGTTTTACTTCAGAGTTACGTTGTTTTTTTAATTTATTTTACTTCCTTATTTTATTTATTTTACGAAAGCCTATTGTTGGAAAGTTAAATTAAAAAAAGTTGGACCATTCAATTCAATTTTGAGTTTGTAAGTCAATAGATATTTCTCAGACCCTTGAAATGTCGGTGTTTTTGTTTATACACGGGAAGGATATACACTTTTCTTTCTCAACTTAACTTAACCTCAAGAAATTTCTAAATGCTCATCAAAACGCACAATGCGATCTTAGGCACGGCACAAGTGTTATATGACTTTAGGAATTTATTTATCTATTTTTTAATTTATATCATTTGATTAATTTATAGATATATGTTGTTTCGGTGTGTGTGTTGCTACAATTATTTTATATATGTATGTGTTATTTAAATCATAAAATATGTACTGTTCATTTGTCCGAAGTCATCTTGAATACGCATCACAAGTTTGGAATCCACAATATAATATATATATAAATAGAATTGAACAAATTCAAAAAAAGTTCCTAAGATATCTAGATTACCGGGCACAACAATCATCCAAATGCTACAACGAGCGCTGCAAAAAAAATCACTTTTTACCTTTAAATGTTAGACGCAATATAAACGATATAACTTTTTTGATGAAGTTGGCTAGAGGCGATATTGATTGTCCACACTTAATTTCAAAAATATATTTACGGGCTAATCAGCTTGGTCTTAGACAGAGAGATTTGCTTCATATACCTTTAGTGACCATTAATTATAGACAAAACGCCTTTATCTTACGAAGCTCAAACTGTTTCAACAAAATAGTAGTAAAATTGAACCTAGACTTATACTGCACCAGCATAAATTCGGTCAAGCGAATACTGGCTCAAGATTTTTTTGGAAAGACAGACACTTAGTAACTATATTATCAATAGGAATCGTGTATGTATGTATGTGTTGATTACCAATAGGTGGAGGCTTGTTATCAGCATTTATATACTAAATTTTTTTTTACTATACTGATATGTATTAGTCTATATATATATATATATATATATATAATATATATATATATATATATATATATATATATATATCTGCAATTCATTTACATTTATTATCAAACTGCATTATGCTGTATATATTGTTGTTGTTATGTGTGTTGTATTGTCCTCCGTGACTTCACTTTATGGTCCCAGACGGAAGAACAGCGCTAGTCCTTGATGCCTAGCATTCTGAGACTGGGTCCAATTTAGGACTTATTTTGTTTCTTTTTCTATTTGACTTAGTTTTTGTCCTAAATAAAATATTTTTCTTTCTTTCTTTCTTTTTATGGTTTCGTAGCCATTTTAGCAAAAATGAAACTCTTATGAAATATGTTGATCCATCTATTCATCTGATTTTGAAGTCACAGTTATTGTTCTTGGAAATTGCTAAAGCTACAGGAAATTTCATAAGAGGATTTACGATGTATGTATGACACTACGGAGTTATAGAGGTTAAATCTTGAAAAACATAATTAACCATTCATGTAAGACCTATTTTTTTTAAAGTGTACATTATTACAGTAGAATCCGTTTATAATGATGTAGAAGGGAAGTTACAAACAAGTCATACAAAGCATGCAGATTCTTCAAAACTCATTTACTTACAAACATTGCTATCATTACAGTTGTCACCAATACGATAGCGTGGTACACATAATACATTATATATAAATGTATACATATTCAATCGTCATAACATGTAATATAGTACGCAGATCTAGTGAATTCAGTCATAGTACAAATAAAAATGTCAATTTGTTGATATACATGGGACACTCAGAAAGATTTGCGAAAATAAAAAAAGTTATATACGTAAATATTTTTTATTACATCTTTTCAAAGTACTCTCCACCAGCCTCTATACAAAGATTCATGCGTCTAAACCAGTTTTCGAAAAAGTTTTTCCATTCCGCCGTAGACACCTCGTTTACAGCTTGCTCGAACGCTGACAGCGCATCTTCCGGCGACGAAAATTCTATCCCTTTGAGCTGAATTTTTTATTTTCGGGAATAAAAAGAAGTCACACGGTGCTAGGTCAGGGTTGTAAGGAGGGTGACCTAGAAGTTTGACCGGCGTGCTATCCAGGAAGTCACTCGTGTTGAGCGCGGTTTGGGCGGGCGTGTTGTCGTGGTGGAGCAATAGCCCGCGCAGCCCAGTGTTTGGTTGCTTGTTGCTCACAACAGAGAAAACTTCTGCCAAGCATTTGGTAGTATACCATTCGGCGTTGATGATTCTTTGGGTCCGTAAATATATTGGCACCAAGTAGCCAGTCAAATTGAAAAATCTCGCGATCAAATTATCCCCCCGCTTCTAAATCGCTTCACTTTGGTAGGCGTTGATTCGTTTTGAAACACCCAAACCATCAACTGGCGCTTCGTTTCTGGGTCGTATTGATAAATCCAGGACTCATCACCTGTAAGGATGTCGTAAACAGGCCGAGACGAGCCTGCTTCAAATTTGTTTATCATATCACGGCACCATTCCACCCGGGCCTGGTTCTGAGCATCGGTGAGGTTGTGGGGCACCCAGCGTGAAACGATCCTCCTCACGCGAAGATGCACGTGTAGAATCTCGTGAAGGATTCCCGATCCAATCTGCAGTACGTGCTGAATCTCTTGACACGTAACTCGCCTATTGGCTTGGATTAAATTTTTCATTGCTAGCACGTTTTCTTCCGTAACAGCCGTCCAAGGGCGTCCACTTCTTTATTCATCCCCCAAAGTTAATCGACCGCGCTTGAATTCGTTGTACCAACGATACACGGTTGCCTTAGAAGGGCCTTCATCCATGGAAGCCATTTGAAGTCTATCGTAAGATTCGTCCGGTTTCAGGCGCAGATCCATTTTTCAATGAGACACGATAATTTAAGCTCACAAACAATATGGAGGGAAATTTTGAAATTGGAACTTACCTAATTTTTGTTATAAATAATCATATTTTCAAAATAGATTATAACTGACCAGTCTCTCATACATAAAAACATTTTTCCGCAATACTTTCTGAGTGGCCTCGTATGTACATATGTATATATACATACGTATACACACGTATATATATATATGACAATATACACACAAATATAATAATATAACAGATTAGGAATTACTATACGCGATAGAAAAGTTACGCTTCTGAACTTGAATTTTTAAAAAATTGACAGGATTTGGTCTGTCTTATAGCAATAGGTAGCTTATTCCAAAGACGCACACACACAGCCTGGACAATAAAAGAGTGATTATAAAAACAAGAACACACACAGGTGTGTTTATTCTGTATCTAGTTCTTGTCCTTGAAGTAACGAGGAGAAAACGATATACTATAAATAAAAGTGAGAATGTGAGTATTCCGGCGAAAACCACTTCAGTTTTTAGGGGAATTTAGAGACATGGTCATATGAATATATGAATTTAGTAGTTCATCTACATATATACGTAAGTATAATTACTAGACCTCACTGACTAACTGACATATCAGCCCATACTGGTAGGGCTAGGAACGTGAAAACTTGCATATGGGTTCTTACTATGTTGTTTGTGCATACTAAGAAAATAATTTTGAAAATTCAATCCTGAAAAAGGGTGAAAGTTTGTATGAAAACCTGTCATTATCAAAGTAAGAAGCACGACTAAAACTACGTTTTAACGCTGTTACGTAATTTATTTGATTTTTATTATTCTGACGTTTCGGCCACTTTTCGGTAGCCGTGATCACGGAAGACAGAGACTTCTTTCGCCGCTTCACTTCAACATGAACACACAACAACATGTTGCGAAGCGGTGGTAAATTAGATTAGGCTCCCATAGAGTAAATAATAACCATAAACAAATTTAAAACTAAATAATTAAAATTAACAAGTTGATGGTAGGCTAAATAAAACTTTAACAATACTCATTGACACTTGACATCGTTGTCTTCCGTGATCACGGCTACTGAAAAGTGGCCGAAACGTCGGAAGAATAAATAATAAAAAAAACTTATCACGCTCAAAACCGTTGAAACGTCGTTTTATTATGTACACAAGTCGCGAAAACTTAAGAAAATATTAAGAATCACGAAATTTTACGCACCTGCTTCTGGTTAGAAATAAATACACACACATTATACATGTCAGTGTTTTTTGAATTTCTATCCCTGATGTGGTGAAAAAGGGGTTAACTTTTAACTTTTTTGGTTACTTAATCTATGACTTTCTTACCCCGTTGGCTTAGCGACCCCAAGTGAGTCTTGGCCTCCGAAACGAGAGCACGCCACTTTCCTCTGTCCTGCGCAGTGTCTTGCCAGTAGTGGGCTTGTAGTGCGGTCAGGTCAGCTTCCACTCTATCCTTCCAGCGATACTTGAGACGACCAAACGGTCGCCGACCGACTGGTCGCCCCAAGTATGCTTTCTTCACCTCCCGATCCTCCCCCATCCGCTCTACATGACCGAGCCAGCGGAGACGATGATATTTTTTCTCCCCAATTATGTTGGGCTCGGCCATGAGGTCTTCTATTTAGGAGTTGGTCCGGACCCTCCAGCTGCCATCTCCTCTTATTGTTGGGCCCAAGATTTTTCTGAGAACCTTCCCCTCTGTGACCAACAATTGTTTCTCCTCCATTCCATTGCCATCAAAATTGATCTGATCACAGTTTTGTAGACCCGGATTATAGTTTTCCTGTTTAGGAGCCTGGACACTAACACCTTATGTAAGGCAGCACTGCACCTGAGGGCATAATCTATGACTACTATTTTCAATCTACGCGAGCAACAGCTAGTTGAATATAAACTGAATATCACAAGATCATTTGCTTAATATGAACTATAAAGTAGTATGAAAGAAAAGTTAGTTATAAAGATCCTCCCTCTTGCCATCTAAAAAAAACATCAAATACTAAAAACAAACATCAAAGTATGAAAATGAAAATAAGAGATAAAAAGCGGGTATTCTCACAATATTTTGCGAAATTACGCGCCGTATCGATCGTCCCGCGCCGCCTATTGCATAAATGCATTAGCCTGAAGATAGGCACCTCGGGCCGCGGCTTGGCGCCCGAGTGTTAGCATGTCGCGGGTATCACTAATAATAAAAATCGACAGATAAACACACACATTGTAATATTCCCAAGCTGTTGAAAACTGCTGTTTTTCAACAACAATTCCCAGTCAACACATTGTCACAACAATTAAACAATAACTCATAACACCATACAAAGTCAAAAACACACAACTAACAACAAAACTTACACACATACTCACGCCAATGCGCACTACCACCGCATTGCATTACACGCACACTTGACAAACAAACCAAGACATACAAAGAGCCTAAAAATTAATAACCCAGCAACAGAAAGGAAAAAACAACATATGGCACTAGTTAGGATAATATACTCGTATATAGGTATAGATATAAGGCATACACTGTACATGCACTTCCTCACAACACCAGTATGTAATAGATACACTCTACATTAGTATAAGTTTAGTATTAAAATTAAAATAAATTAATATAATAAGTTATTCGTAAGGTACACCACAAGACAAACATACATTCAATAAATGTCACACACAATAACAAAAATTACCAATAAGCGTGTATAAATTTTAAAAACTTTCTTAGAAATTAAGTTGTAAAAGGGTATGGAACTCGAGTCCGTAGAGTTGTTAAATAAAAAATTAAATAAATATTCCCAAGCTAAGCAGGTTACGTTTGTATTATGGGTTACAACGGAGCACAGTCGGTCGATAGCAAACATCGAAACCATAGTATATAACGAAATTTACAATGGCAGGAATAGAACTCGTAAACTTTGCGTTCTACTGAGCTAGGCCAGTTAACATAGGTACACCCTGGCGCAGACGAAGACCCGCGAGGTATTTTCCGCCATGCAGTGACAATGGATGAGGCCATTTCGGCCGGTGCCTGCAAGGTCTTTTGCAGACAGCCGACAGCCACTCCCGCGGCCTTAGCTATAGGGGAATGGAAGGAACACGGGGAGTTTTAGTGGGTATTCTAGTAATAGGCCGGTGAGTAAAAGCTTAGCTCATTCAGTTACATAGATATAAATACATTAAAGTTTTATGTGTTCATGAATAATGATGATGTTTCATCGATTGGTGCAAATAATATATTGGTGGAGCAGACAATTACATCAATTGGGATGATTTTTATTATGATAACACGCTTTTATTCGCTTGACCTTGACTTACAACGTAATTTTCACTAATTTCGATACGTCTGATTTACACACGTGTTAAGGACCGATGCCAATATAATCCTACGAATAATATAAACGCAAAAGTTTCTAAGAATTCAAAGATGCATGGATGCATGTTTGTTACTCTTTCATGCAAAAACCACTGAATGGATTTTAATGAAACTTTACAATAGTATAGCTTACACACCAGAATACTACATGGGCTATAATTTATAAAGTTATAGTGTGAATTATTCAAAATATAACGATTTTCCATCACCACGCAGTTGAAACCGCAGGGCGCAGCTAGTAATTATATAATTTTGTCCTCATGTCTTACCAGGCTTACCAGTATAACTACAAGGATACAAAAGGTATTATTCTCTTACAAGATCTTTTTCCCGCTACTCTCTTATGACTTGGGCCCAACACGTCCTCTCAGTGGGCTCCAAATTTATTCTTAATAAAGCGCTGGGAGGTCGGACGTTGTATTTTTTGATATCACCCGCTTTGTGGAGAAAGCTCCCAATCTACGGGTGTTTTCGTTGGGGATTTCATTTGTGAGCCGTTCTGATCGCGTTTATAGCCCACCATTGGGCCTCTGGGAACAGATACTGACCCGTGAACCAATTGTTTCGGGATCGATAGCTTTTAATATAGTTCTTGAGGTTTCGTATTTGAATTTGGGGTGAAGATATTATTTGAAGTGACTATTGCTCATTGCAGCATTTTGCTTGTAATAATAAAAATTGTATATTTTTTTCAATATGCACGATTAGTTTATATAGACAGTGTCAAGTATACGAATATCGAGATTTTGACATTGTAGATTTAAATAAATGGCAAGGAAGTTTTTGTGACATCAAAAAAGCACAATTCACTAAACAATTGAGACTTAAAACAAACGCACAATTTGTCGTTAATAACAATCAACATCCTATAACTATGGTTCATTTTCAACTAATAATACCTATAGCATATATATTTGAAAATAATTTATTACCTACTAGCGTCTGCCCGCGACTTCGTCCGCGTGGAATAGTTAAAAAAAAGTAAGTTAAAAAACCCTCCCGATTTTAAAATATTATTCATTGGTGCTCCGCTCCTATTGGTCTTAGCGTGATGATATATAACCTAATTGTTTATTAATGTATAAATTGTTTTATTGTATGATGATGATATCGGCAATACCAATACTTAATTAGGTGCATGAGTTGTATAATAAGCTGTTTAAGTAATTAAAGTTTTTTTAACTATCCCACGGGAACTCTTTAATTTTTTGGGATCAAAAGTATCCTATATGTTGACCACAGATATAAGCTACCACCATACAAAATTTCATTTAAATCGGTTTAGTCGTTTCGAAGACTAGCCGGTACAAACAGAGAACCAAAAATTTGAAAAAATCTAAATTAGTTATATTTCACTTCTTACATCCCATTTATAAATATTTATATATTCTGTAGATATGTATTTGTATGGTATGTACATTAAGTATGTATCTATGAAATATATAAAATATCTACATATATATATATATATATATATATATATATATATATATATATATATATATATATATATATATATATATATATATCATTTTATCATTTATGTATTTATTATTAAAATGTAAGTAGTTCGTACTATATGTTACGTATACCACCATCGCCATTATCATCTCAATTCATTCCTAGGGTTGTCTGGAAGAGATCGCTTTTTAGCGATAAGACCGCCCTTTGTACACAACTAGATATAATTTTAGTCTTTAAGTTTATTTTTGTATTGGTCTATAATAAAGTGTTATCTATCTAACTATGCCCCTGACTCGGTTTTTAGTTTTTTTTATTGTACAGAAATTTGACTTCTACACCTTTATTATATGTATGTAAAGTAATATAATGTAAGATATATAACAAATCTGTAGAGAGTTCGAGTTTGTATAATGAATTTAAAATATGAGAAAAAGTCAGAGGAACTAATTCGGTCCAGCAGATTCTGATAATACGAGTTTATAGAATTTGTTATACTATTTGTCTGTTTATTAGAGCATCACGTGAAAAGTACTGAACGGGTTTAAATGAAACTTGACAAAGGGTTAGCTTAAGGCTTGTAGCAACGCTAACGTCCTTGAGGGTTTTTCGGGCTATAGCGAGGTTCCATAAACGCGGTCGTTTTTCAGATGCATTATTATTTTATTATGAATAAAATAAACTGGTATTTAAAATAATTAATAAATCCAAGTTATTAGTCTCTCTTTTATAAAGATTTAGATATATTTCTATCCCGTTTTGATAACAATTGAAGGACTGAAATAGTTTCAACTCAATAATTGGGTGAATTATTTTCTGAACTTAAAATTACACAAATGTTAGGAAAAAAGTCATATCGTGAAGATTTCTGGTAATTTTTTTTTTGGTAAATTATTAATCAGTATATAAAAACGAGAAATTGTTTCGTTTGCACCCCACTTTCGACTTTTGCGGCAATAGGAGCCTTAAGATACATAAAAAGATCGCGCTGCAGTCGCGTTTTTTTTTGCTGCTGCCGTTGCAATTCACTGACAAACATGTTATCATGGCAACGCGAACAAAGTTTTGCTAGCACCGCGAGTTACATAAATGTATATATATCTGCACAAGTCATATTTTTGTATATATATATATATATATATATATATATATATCTTCGTTATATATTTTCATATATATCTTTTCCTTTTTCTTACGACTTTTTTTTTAGCCAGGGGAAATCCACTTGAGGACCATAAGCCACTACAAGGGCAGAACCTTGGGGGGATAATTCGCGACCTGTGTGTGGGATTCGCCAGATCGGGGGTGGCACCAGCATGCCCAGTCAGAACTGGTGCCATGCTGTTGCCACCCCCGGTTAGGGATACCCACTAAATCCCCTGGGTGTTCCGTCCTTCGCCTTATGCCAGGGCTAGGGGAAATATGACCTAGTCTCTCCGCAGCCCTGGCAGGTGTGGGCCCACGAGGCCTCTTCCATTGGCGGGGGACTTATCCTCCGGCTTTGTTACGACCCTGCTCTATCTGGGTTAGTTTAATGGTTGTGATCAAATGGCACTTGCTTAAAACATTATACCGTTAATGATTCGCTACATTAGTGGTTGTAATGGTGAATTTTTCGAGTGGGCCTTCAAGGCTACATCCTGAAGGTCTGAGGCCACATACGAAATGGCGAAAATTACTCAAAAGAGTCTCGAGGCTGATTTTGACGAAAATTAAAGTGCTATCATTAGATTTTTGGAAAATATAATATTGTTACATGCCGTCAAAGATAAGCGCACAGCTGCCTGTTGTAAGCGCAGTCTATTGTGTTCCTCCCGGATTAGGGAACTCTTTTGTGCTATGAATTTGTAATTAAGAAAAACATGCTATTGTTTTTCTACTTGTTTTATAACCATCATTAGCGTCGAACTAATCCTTATTGTTATTGTTTTCGACTTTGTTAGCCGTTCGCAGGTGTGCAAATTACTATTTCTCGGAAACTCAGTGCGCGCGGTCAATCTTTTTTTTTGTACTGTGTAGTTAGTATAAGACGATGCCCGAATGTAGGGGCGGGCAGTCAAGCGACGACTACAAGACGAGTAAGACGTTTGTAGTACTCTCGATTACCGATATAGACGACGGACTTTACGCGTGTCGAATTGCATTGAATCGTGCAGTGTGAACTGGTTGCATCCTGTCTTATTTGTATTTGTTTAATACGTGTTTGTACAGTTCTAATAAATTCTATAGTAGTTCCAACGGCATTTTTAATTCGAGTCCTGTAGCTCGTAACAATATAATATAAATATAAATCGGCAGACAAACACATACTGTATATCCCCAAATTAAGCAAGTTACGCTTGGGTTATGTGGGTAGTATACAACTGACCACTCCCAGACACCCAGACCATAGTAAATAACGGAGAAAATACGTTTCCGAAATTTACTATACCAAGAATTGAGCCCGGAGCCTCTGTGTTGCAGTGAGGTAATCCGGCAAAGGCTTAGCCCGCTCAACCACAGAGGCCGTCAACCAATTATCCTAGTCAGGAAACGAATTGGCTGTTTTCGAAACATTCTGTATTATTACATGAGTAGATAGGGTAGCTTACAAGGATCAATTTCTGTTAAGAAATGTCCAACGTCATATGGCAAAATCGTCCTCGGGATTCGTTTGAGTATTTTTTTCTATTTAATATTTTAATTTAGGTTTCGGCCCTGAAGGCTCACTTGAAAAATTCACCTGTATACATGAGTTATTTGTCAGTGTTTAATATCATTAAACGCTTGGTTACATCTGCGTAACACTCACATTATCCCAGGTGTAGCAGGGGCTTTAGAAATGTTGGGTCACTTTTAATCCACCAATTTATTGATGTATAATTTAGCACAGTTAAAGGCTATTGTCAATACTTGAGCGTGATGCTATGTAAGTATAGATAATATATATCGATATTAGAGCTGTCGATACGATTTGGCATCTTTCGATATCATGAAAATGTCTAATCTCATGAACGTGTAAATATAATATTTAATAATGATTAGAATACTGATGTGGATATTATGATAAGATTTCTGTATATATAGTTAAATTAGGAACAAGTAAGAAAGTAATTCCCTGGCAGTGGATGAGGCCGATGGGTTACCGCCTGCTAGAGTTGGGTAGAGCAAGCTTTTAAAATGAGTTTGTAAGAGCTACATGACATTTTATATTGAACCAGCACAATGTACCACTTCCAATGAGGTGACGAGATTTGTATGGTTTGTACTGAGGCAGTACATTTGAAGCGATGAGGCCGGTGAGGCGGTGAGCGTCATTCCCTCATGTGTCCCGTACAAAACTTTTAGTTTGGAAATGTTCGTTAAGTATCGGATGTGACCGGCCTCGGTCACGTCATTTTACTAACAGTAGTACATAGCATGTTGTCCCTCTTTGTCATGTGAATATCCGTAGAAGCGTTATTGTACTGTTGTCCTCGTTCCGTCCTTCCTCTTACATTTGACGCGTAAGTAGTAGCGGGACACAATTTTTAAAGTAGTACAAATTTAAATTTTGAGCCGTATCAGTACAAATCTGTTTTGTACGGGACAAATTAACTACCTCACACGTGTACTACTCATCACTACCGCCTGCTATATATCCGTAGCCCTGGCATTATGGGCGAAGAACGGAATACCAAGGGGTTTTAGTGGGTCTCCCTAACCATGGCGTGGCAATAGCATTTTTAGTTTAGTCTGGAGATGCTAGTGCCACCCCGACCTGGCGAATCCCACACACCAGCCGCAATTTTACCCAGTTCACTGTGCGGCTGATGGAGCTCAAACGGGTTTCCCCTCGTAAAAAAAGGTACAAGTAAGGAAGCAATATACTACAAGACTACAACAACTCGTTGTCTTATTATGTACTCTCCTTTCGGGCGATTGAGCCATGGGCTCTCGCCAGTGGTGCGTCACCCTATCCAACAGGGTAACCATCATCGACGCACCATACGACTTATTTCAACCCCACAAGAAAAAAGAAAAAATAGCATTTACATCTAAAAACGTCTCGTCAGAAAATAAAACGCAAAATCTCTGTAACCTTAATTTCTCTCGAAACTTCTTCAGCAGAAAGGCGAGTTGGGTAAAAAGCAATATATTTTGGGGAGACAGAGGTGGCTGGGCGTGGCTTGTGAGTGGGCGGGCGGTCCACTGGGCGGGGCTTGGCAATCGTGTCAAGTGCCCTCTCAGCTGAGATGGATTATTTTCTTTGAAAGCGCTTCCCAGCGTCCTAATGGAGTGGCTCTTTATTATACTGTATTTTTATAGCTATGTTTGTTTTCTTTGGCAACTAGAGCAGCAATAAGTACTCAGTATTTTGCTAACAAATAACAACTCATTGTTTTTCTGTAATCAATCTATAAAAGCAATGAAAGTAAATATAGGACTATTATACTAATGGCTTGGAATATTTCAAAGTATATTTTATAGGATGTTTTATTTATGATTAAAACTTTTCATGTGGCTTCGCATATCTAATATTAATTCTTTATCTATTAGTTGTTATCTAACCAAATGTTAACTTATACAAAAAAAAAAAAAAATGTATTTGACTTGCTTCAATGCAAATGGTACCAATGTCAAAGTATGAAGAAGCAAGTGGAAAAGAAAAAAGTATGTATAAATAAATCTAACAATTTGGCCCGTAATTTATACATATTTTCTGCGAGCTTGAAGTTAAATTTATAAAAATAATATAACATATAGTAATATTTTCTTAAGTTTTCGCGACTTGTATACATAATAAAACTAGGTTCCAACGGTTTTAAGCGCGGTAATTTATAAATTTAATTAATAAATTACCCCGCTTATAATCGTTAAAACGTAGTTTTATTAATATATGGTATTTATAATATAGTATATCTAAAATACTGTATATCTATACAAATAAATAAAATTGAGCTGTCGGTTTGTAATGTCAAAATAACAGCTTTTTACTAAATGCATATGAAAGTATATAACGGTACAAATCAAATCAAAAGATTTTTTTCTGACCGTTTGTTCCAGCTAATCTCTGAAATGGTTGGACCCATTTTGACAGGACTTTCACTGGCAGATAGCTGACGTTATAAGGAGTAACCTAAGCTACTTTTGCTTTATAAAAAAAAATTAAAGGCCCACACACACAAATACAAATTTGACAAATTAAATTCTACGCGGACAAAATTGCCAGTAACGGCTAGTAATATAATAATACCTGGATGTATATACAAACTATATACTTACTTACTTTTGTCGATTTTGTCTTAATATCTCCTTATTACAATGTCAAATGTAATAATGATCTAGATCAGGGAAGGTAGCCATCCAGATGGATAAATACCCCATAATCTAGCTGTGGGTTATTTTATCGCCTTTCGTACGCATTGTAAAAACCATCTAAATAGCGGTTCTTCATAAAGTAGCCATGGCCATGTTATTTATCAACTTGTTAACTGGCTAATGGCTGTCGAATAAAACCGAAAACTGATAAGTTTACAGCTTAGCCATTAGCCATCGGCAGTTGGTTAGCGAGTCATTCCAAAGCCAAATAACCATCAGCTGGTTATTTAGTCGGCTATTGGTATTACATATTAAGGTATATAATTGTTACATCTTTCTCATATTTACTCATGTTTAATGTAATTTGAAAATGAAGATTTAAAGAAAACTAGAGAAAATATTATAATATCAAGGGCAACAAAGCCGCTGTTGACCAGTGAAAACTATATATATAACAATTATGTCAATGATTTATTAACTTTCGTAATAAAATATACACTCCTTAATAAAATCAACAAAGCACTTTAATAAAACATTTCACATCCTCCAATACCTCCATTACAATCTGATTAGCATGTAGACAACATTAGACAGGTACAAATGCCTGCACAAAGCCCCCGAACCACGTCCATAAATTGAAATGAGGTGGCGAATTAAAAAATAAATCAAAAGAGGATTTTTCTAGACACGTTGACTACGGCGTCGCGCGAAATTGGAAAAATTGTGCCCGCGACGACAGCGTGGGCACGTTTCCGTTGTCTCAGAATGTAACATCCGATATTTTACTTGATATATTAGGCAAAAGCGGCAGTGCCATGTTAGTGTACTGATGTGTAAAAAAGTGTTACCTGAGTAGTGTTCTACAAAGTCTCTCTCCTGTTACATTTATTTAGTAGCATAGTTGTTCTTGTCATGTATCTTTTTAAAGTTAATAATTAATTTTGTTATGTGCCCTCTTATTTCTAAGCGATACAATCGGCCATTTCCTTAATTGAATATTAATGTTATATTTTTATTTATTCTGTGATTAGCGCCTGTTTTGTATAAATTAGTTGTCTATAATTTACCATAATATTATGTAACAATATTTATCATTTATATGATGTTGTAATTGTGTAGATTATAATTCAAAATCTCTCTATTGTATATAGACGGTATTCATTACATTTTATTTTTATCTTGGCAGACGCGATAGATTTATACTGTGTTCGGTTTATTTTATTACATATAAAACTTTAAGTATAGTATTTTGTATAATATCTTATATAAAATATCTAAAATTTCCAAACAATAATATATTCAATTCTTATCATGTCATGTCTTGTCATCCCTTTAATTAAAATAGTTTATCAATGACTTCAATCCGCTATCAGTTGTGTCAATTTTGCTAAGTTTGATATACTGTAAAATTGTTAGAGGGATGACGAGGTGTTCTAAAAATGCTTGAAAAGTGTAAAAAGTCAGTGTATTAAAACCGTAGGGTTCTCTGGTTATAAAGTATTGTGACCAGTTGTTCTTTTATTACCATAATCTCTGAGTTATTGCAAGTATTACACTCCTATTTAAAACATCGCTATGTATTCCGAGCGAATTTTAATATTTATTGTGATAAAAAAAACATTATGCTGTACTCGGTACATGCGGTACCTATATGTCAATTATGCAAAGCAGTGAAGAAGGTATAAGCAAACAAAAATATATAGAAATTTGTTGATTTATGCATAAAAGTTATATAGTTATTTTGTGCATACAAATACAGAATGTTTGTATTTGTCTACTAATTTATTCTTTATTAATATTATATATTCCGAACAACAAAATGATAATACGTTCATACAGCTTCACGAGCATAAATAATCTCTCATTCCACTGGAAGTATACTATTTTTAGAAAATATTTGCTCTATCACGTTCGCCAGATGTGCTGGAACCGAATGAGCTGAAATAATTAATATTTACATAGGACTAGATAAAATAAAACGCCATTTTTCCTACTTTCGAATGGCAACCAACTCGATTTTAAAAAAAAATATAATTATATCAAAATCAAATGGCCAGTATTATAATATACAAACAAATAAGTATTTATTCTACAACATTCATCTTATATTTACTCCCGACATACAAAGTTTATTAATTCCTTTCTTAGATTCGATTCTATATCAATTTTCTATATATCATAATTATTTATTTTGATTTCTAGGCTACACGATAGCTAGGGGAATTAAAAACGATTTATTTTAACACTTAATGTGTGAAACTTGCATGATATTTCGATATTTAACAAAATATTTTTATTATAAGAGAAGACGACTTTTCGAAAATTCGTGGCATAACGAGCACGCGCACCCGACAAGATATTATGTGTACTATACATATTAAGCCGTCGCGCCCTCCTACAGACAGTTATATAAACCTCATTTAAATATACAAGATAAAATTGAAACAATTTCTCAACGATATTTCTAGAGAATAACTCTTTATGATACTCCGCTTGTAAGAAAGTTACAAAATAAATTTAAAAAAAACAAAGGAAATTAAAATATATTGACAGAAAACTAACTAAACGCTACTTTGGGCGATGTTTATCACTCATTTAGAATAATAATCGCTCCTCGTAATAAAAAACTAAAAGGTTTCACTTTCCAGTCAGGTTTCGCTCCTGCGTCATTTAAAACTCAAATGCGTCAACCACTAAGCTACAAGCCGCGCGCAGAAAGTTTGCCGATGACTACTTACTATTATTGTATTGTATTACTTACTGTTATTGTATATACTTATGTGAAGTGTATACAATAATCAATTAAAATAATACATTTATTGATACAACTATTTATGTAACCTTTTTCTAATACTTGCAACAACTCAGAAGGGTTTATGGTTGTAAAAGAACAGCATCTAGTCACAATACTTTATAATTAGAGATTTAGAGAACCTTACGGTTTTAACACTTTACATACACTGACTATTCAAACTCAAGCATTTTTAAAACACCTCGCCATCCCTCGAACAATTTTACAGTACATTAATCTTAGCAAATTGAAGGGTTATGAATGAAAAGAATTTAATACATTATTGTTTGGTAATATAAACCGAACACAGTATAAATCTATCGCATCTGCCAACATGAAAACAAAATGTAATGAATACCGTCTATATACAATTGAGAGATTTTGAATTATAATCTACACAGTTACGACGTCATATAAAAGATAAATATTGTTATATAAAATTATGGCAAATTATAGACAACTACTCCATACAAAACAGACGCTAATTACCGAATAAATAAAAATATAACATTATGATTGAATTAAGGAAATGGCCGATCGTATCGTTTAGAAATAAAAGAGGGTACATAACAAAATCAATTATCAACCTACTGACATCATGCGACTATCGGCAAACCTGCACACGGGTAGTATTACCACTTACACTTGCCTTTCGTATCAACACCCGGTTGTTTTAACATCCTTCGGTTTGGTGTAGGCAGAGCCTTGGTAGGCAAGTAGCCAATATATTACTACTGTTACGGTTATTGAGTAGCATAGTTGTTCTTGTGTTTCTTTTTAAAGTTAATAATTGATTTTGTTATGTACCCTCTTATTTCTAAACGATACAATCGGCCATTTCCTTAATTCAATCATAATGTTATATTTTTATTTATTCGGTAGTTAGCGCCCGTTTTGTATAGAGTAGTTATCTATAATTTACAATAATTTTGTTACAATATTTATCATTTGTATAATGTGATAATTGTGTACGGATTATAATTCAAACCTCTCAATTGCATATAGACGGTATTCACTACATTTTATTTTCATGTTGGCAGACGCGATAGATTTATACTGTGTTCAACTTATTTACACAATATCTTATATAAAATATTATCTGAAATATCCAAACAACAATAATGTATTAAATTCTTGTCATGCATAATCCTTTAATTAAAATAGTTTATGAATGACTTAAATCCGCTATCGGTTGTGCCAGTATGCCAAGTTTCATATACTCTAAAATTGGAGGGATGTCGAGGTGTTCTAAGAATGCTTGTCGAGTTTGAATAGTCAGTGTATGTAACGTGTTAAAATCTTAAGGTTCTCTCATTATAAAGTATTGTGACCAGTTGCTGTTCTTTTACTACCATAAACTTACACACGTACACTTTCACGGCATCAAGCAGGGAAGTAGCGAGGGAAACGATAGTGTGTAAACATCTGTCGCGTATGACACACTCGCGCTGCCCAGTTTCTTCGTTACTTCCCCGTTTGTTGCCGTAGAAGTGGGCATAATGTTCAAGGCTAGAGTAGTTTGGCATAATATCTAATAAACAAATTTCATGAAAATCAGTAAATCCAATCTGGAATTTCGAACAGCTTTGTTTATAATGCCAAAGGCTGGCAAACTGGTCACCGCCGCCGATGGACGTTTGTAACACCAGGGGCGTCGCCAACGCGTTGCTGACCTCGAATATATTTTATAATTTATGCGATTCAGAAATTGTCGTAATATTTGATAAAATTCTGTCAATTATTTTGTAAAATCAATTTTATGAAAATTTAATTAAAAAATGTTCGAGACTGGCAACACTCCTGGTGTTGCAATTTTATTTGATATTCTTTTATAATATTCCATAGAAGAATATAGAGGAATGATAATCGTCCCGTTCAAAACGTAACTTAAAACGCTGCAGATGGCGCCAACAGTTCGTTTTTGATTTTATAGAATCCTCTCAACTAAAACTTTCAACCACGTAAATTAGTCATAAATATTTTATTTATTTGAGGCGTTCTATAAAAATCATCCATGTAGTGTTAAGCTATATTGTGTTTGCATACAACGTATGCGTACATATAGACATACAAGTTGTATGTTCCCAACATGAAAAAAGAGGTATGTATAAAATAAAACGAAAAGATTACATACGAGAAAAAAGTTTAATGAAATGGAAATATGTATCAAGTTACAAAAAAACTTACAACTATAATATATAAGAGCAAAAAATAACACTTCTAAATGGTCCGTTTAAAAAAAAAGCACACGAGAAAAAGTTCAAAAAATTAACAAAATATTTTAAACATTATTAGTATTTTAAACATTGACATTTAAAAAAAAACAACAGTCAAACCTTTTAAGAAGTTACATAGGAGTAAGTTATAAATTAATCCTGATAGTAAATGCTTCTTACTCTAACTTTATAAAAAAAAACAAAGATTATACACCAGGCGTCTTAAAATATACTATGAAAATAGAACAGAACTAACCTAAATGCGCAACTTAGGGTCCATAATAGCAACTTAAATATAATAAATGACTGCAGAATACATGTTAAACTTTACTGAAAACAATCTTATGTTATGTAAATAAATGAAAAAGTAACGGAATTGCGATGGTTGAATAAAAAAAAAGCTTAAAAAATTAAAAATACAGCTTACGCCACCGTTCCCGGAATAATCAAGCATGGATGAATGGAAAAGTCAAGTAGTGTTCTTAAACAAAGCGCTTAGTACAATTATAATTATACTGTCGCTTTATTGTATTGTCCGTTATAAAGTTTATTTCTGAAACAAGAGAAAATATTCAATGACTGTTTTTTTAGGTTCCCTAGCCATTTTGGGAAATATGCAATTGTTGGAATCTCCAACAAAAAGTTTTTGTTGTGGCCGATAAAGTTTGTTACTGGCCACAATATACCATTTTTAAATATGGAACACAGATGTTCTTTGGTTATTTTTATCTATATTTTTCCCTCCATTAAAATAGTCTTATTTCGCACATACAATTATGTACAGAGCGCTTAGTTTTTTAAAATTTAAAGAAGCGTTTAACATAACTAATGAAGAATCTTAATATCAGTCGGTAGGTCAGTTATTTTCTTTTGAAATTACATTACTGGGTCTAGATAGATGAAATTTATAACAGGGAGACGTGGCTTATACGGTACCATTCGAAGACTACATACATTCATATATTATTCACGCTGTGTTTGCATAAAAGCTTATGAAACGGTGTCAATGTATAAAAATTGTACTGAAATCGCGAAAAACGAAAGGCAATTTCTGATCGCCATCATACGACAACCGATTAAAAAAAATGAAATTTAATTCTTAAAAATATTTTCAAATCTCAAAAAATCGATTTTCAATTAAATCAGTTAGTGTGAAAGTAATTATATCAGCTCTATAAAGTTTTGAAAATAAAATTGAAACCTCCGTAAGATTTCAAAAATAAACACCAAGATGTAAATGAAAACTGCTGCTACAACAGTACGCCAAAATATCACAGTTTTTAGAATTGTTCGAATTGGATACTGTATGGCTCAACGGATTTCATAAATCCAATTGAAGTGTGAAGTGCATATAAAAGTATATGCGTTAAATTTTTAATCTGTCCCCGCCTGTGTTTGTTCCGGCTAATCTCGGAAACGGCTGAACCGATTTTGATTAGCCTTTCACTGGCAGATAGCCGATGTTATAGGGAGTAACTTAGGCTACTTTTAAAATTAGAGTTCCGCGAAATAATTCCACGCGGACATAGGGGCCGGTAACAGCTAGTTGTATATATAGTACGCCAAATTATCACAGTTTTTAGATTTATTCGAATAGGCTACTTTATGGCCTCAACGGATTTCAATGGAAATTTTAGGGAAATCAATGTTTAAATTTTATATAAACAATATCGGCGCCATTCTCCTGTGTCAGGTGCGACGAAATCGGTGAAATGTGCATTTTCAAAGCTGCCACAAGAACACTTGGAGTCATACAGAAACCTCCGGGTTCAGATTTGTGTGAAATTAAAATTCAATATTTGGAATATTCACGAATATGTGACACTGGACGTACATGTATAAAACTCAAGTCTTACTTACTAATCGTCTGTACCTCGTGGTAAGTGGTTACTGTCGCCTATGGAGGTCTGCAACTAAGGCAGTCCTCGCCTACTTTATGTATCCCTTATAAACCTTATTTGAAGGTGTGGCAGCTTACTGGTTAATGCACTTTTACTAAACTAAAAAACCTTGAACTGAAAAAGATAGGAAAAGCATGCACTTAGGCAGTTTTCCAACCTATTTCCAACCTAATGTGCGCATATCTTTATAATTGCCACGTGCTGCCGATGAAGGAAAATATGGCGATGAAACCTGCACAATGAGATTACCGATGTATCCTATAGGTCGCTTTGAAGAAGCGTGGCAGGTATACTGTCCATTCCTTCCAGAGATTAGGAGGCCCGAGGCCAGTTAACGATCTCTGCAGTCGAGGGGCCCGTCCCTCACTGCAGCGCAGAGACTCCGGGTTCAATTTCTGGCATGGTAAATATTGTAAACGGTTTTCTTTTGTTTGTCTCGGTGTGTCGAATCGGCCCCAGAGTGATCCATTGTATATTACCCATGACACAATCATACCTAGAGTGTTAAGCCCCGGTTGCTTTCGGAGCATTCACTCCGACGCCCAGGCCCACTTTCTTAATTATTCTACTTCACTGCGCGTTATTCAGCATCCCGTTTCGAGACTATTGGTACGCATGTCATCCTTCCCAACGTCAAGCCAGCATTTCTAGGGCCTTCCCCTTCGACCGGGACCTGACGGAGGGGACATGGCCGGTCTCCGTAAAACGTGGCCGTAAGAGCGTAAGCAACACTGTAATACCCTTTTTAAAAAGTTAGAACAAGAGAAGACACTTACTCAAAGTGAATGTCCTTGCGGCGCGTGCGTTTGATCTCGGCTCCTTCAACGGAGCGGAGTCAATGTTAGCGCTGGGGCCAGAATGGCGGCCTACCGGCGTCGGAACCGCGACGCCGGGGGCCGCGGCGGCATCGGGCGGGCCCGCGCGCCGCGCGGCCAGCAGCCCAGACCCTGGCTCACTGAAATGATTAAATAATTGGAAGAAAGAAGAACATTTTATTTAGGACAAATAACAATGACCCGCAGTGGGGGAGACTATGTGGCGAAGCCTTAGGTGAGTAACGATACCTCATACACAACTCAGAGGACCAAAAGCAAGGCCGCCGCCTCCGTGCTTGCCTTAACCAGCCGGCACGGAGTGGACATCGCCAGAGCCAAGATAAAAGCTCCAGGCGGTGAACTTGCAGCCCATCTGTACACCCCTTAGCCACTCACATCTACGTTTTCCCCGTCTTCTATAGCATTTTTTGGGGTCTAATCCTTCCAAGTTCTACGAAAATTGCGACGCAAGTCCTCCAATGTCCGGGCCTTTTTTATGGCCTGTGGTCTGCAGACATACATGTTACGTTATAATAATAATAACAGCCCATAAATGTCCCACTGCTGGGCTCAGGCCTCCCATTTCAATTTGCAGGTTTCATCACGATGTTTTCCTCCACCGTTATTAGCACGTAGTAATTGTAAATATACACAATTACATCAAACTAATACAAACTTGTCCTAAATGGGGCACAATTCTAGAAAACCAGCGCTGAACTTCCGCGAAGCCTTTAAGGTATCGTCATGATATAATAATTCCTCATTAGGATATGACCTGTCAACCATGACGAGGTCAGGCAGTTTACTGCGGTCATACGAGAAAGACAACCGCAAACAACAATAATTAATCCTCCATCCCTTTCTAAAGGCTGGCAATACATTGGCTATGTACGTGGTGTTTCAAACGTTTGTAAGCGACGGTAACCATTTTATAGAACGTTAGCAGTTCCAGCTTTGGAATTAAAAGGTTTTCAAGAACCGGTTTCACACGTCAATTATCTTGATCAAGATGTTTTCAATCGCCATTGGTATATGGTATTATATGCACATTCACAAATACTACCTATCGATGAACGATTTTAGGCCAGAAGTCAAACCGACAACATTTGAATAAAACGCAAGTGCTTTAACTACCAAGCTACAATGAAACAACAACGCGCATTGGCTTCACAAAATGGCGTCCAGCCGCGGAGTTCGATTAGCGAATCAACGAAAGCATAACGTGTGTGCAACTGAAATAATTTATATAAACGTCCGACAAAACGAAGAATTAAAAACATTGAAATAATTATTAACGATTCAATTACAAAGAAATTTAAACACAAAGCCCCGATATAACTAATAATTTGTGTTTTAGAAATATTAATATCAGGTATCGTTTATTAAAAACAAATGATTAAATTTTCAATATTATAGTTTTAATAATTATCCCGATGAAACACCATAAAAAGATCAGCGAATTAAATTATGAAATTTAAACAGTTTTATTTAAACCTGAAATCCTTAATTAAAAGCCATCAAATGGCAGCCTATTAGAAATTATAAAGAGAATGTACTTACGTCCTGCTGCTCCGCCCGAATACGAGGTGCGCGTACGCAATTTGCCCTTTTATATTAAAGTGGGAGCGAAATAGAAAAGCAATGTAACTTTATTTCTAAACGTCTAGAAAGTTCCGGGGCGAAACGCATGATTTTACATAACATGATTATCAATTATAAATTTTGAATTTTACTAATAACGCACGAGGTCATTTATCTCGATATTATACATACAGGTGACTTATTTATTTGCATTATTTGGATTATGAAATATTATGATACATTTTATTTTGTTTGACTTTAATCATTTGACATGATGTAAACCAGATTAATTTGTCTTCACTTAAATTTAAGTATAAAAAGTATTTCACACCGGTACCGGCATAATATAGATGAATTAACGACTTATTATAATACCTTTTATTTTACCTATATTCGCAATAAAATGGATTTGAATTTGAATATTTTCATTTATAATGTTGAATATTATGGTTAAAAACTTGTAATTATTAATTTATGTAAGAAGGTTTCTGAATCATATATGTCCGAAAACTGAATTGTTTAAAATAGGGTCAATCTCATGACCTACGTTACCAGTGTCATAAATTCACTATTACAGATAATAAATCAGACAAACAATATTATAACACAGTCTATTAAATTTACAATTGTTATAGAATAACGCTTAAACAATTAAAGCTAGGTATAGTAAATAAGTAAGTACTCCAGAACTTCAGATTTCTTGACCTTTCTACTCCAAGACACTATGAATACTGTGCATCTATGACTGGCATTTCGTTTGAAGATATTTCATCCCAGAGTTAATACGTGTTTAAAATTATTTACTTGAAAATAATTTTAAAGAAGTATTAACTCTGTGATGCAGGCTACAAAAATTTAGTTTAACGTTTAAAACGTATCTGAATATTTATAATTTAAATTATAAGTTAATTATAATGATTGTAATAATTAATTAAATCATAAATACGAGTATCCGGTAGACTTAGGAACCGCGTGTTATATTTATTCAACTTATTGAAATAAGAACTTTAATTAGCAAATTATTGCTAATCAATTATGTGATGACTCTAAGGACATTCGCCAATTAACAAACACCGCTTTGTGCATAAACAATATCACCAACGTTATTGATGCTGGAACTTGGATCGATGATGAGCAATTTTATGATAAATAATGTAATATTATGTCAGAAAGGGTACATAAAAAATTGTGTATTATAAAAATGCGTAGGGGAACATTAAACTTGAATGAACGTCAGAATGTTAATATCATTATAACTCGGAATGATAGTATTTAACAAATGGACTTATTACGTTCATATAATTTGAATAATAGTAAAAGCTGGTAGTCAGTGATGGCATGGTTTTTAAAATTATTTCTAGAACTTTACAGACATTACTTAATTAGTGCTAAATTGTAGTCATTAATATATTGATCGCACCTTTAAGCGTTTGAATATTGGCTACGCATTTTATAGTAACTCTTGCATCTTCTGGAATCAAAAGTATCTTGTTCATTGAAAGTCCTAAATTACCGTTTATGGCGTCGTACAGATAAGTTCTTACTTAAAACCATGTCCCTTGAAATAGTAGAGACTTCTATTTTATTTATAGACACAGATGATGAAAATCATGCTAAAATAGGGATGATTTTTTTTGTTAAGTTACAACGCTTTACGATAGATAACTTCACAACTCTAGTCAAATGGTAGAAAATTCAAATCTACCTACGTTATTTATTTTAAATTTGAAAAATTTAAATAATTTTATATACTTATATATATATAAATTTCGTTTATAATTATATGTGTATTAACACATAAAGAAAGCCAAAATCAGGCAGTCGAGAAGTTATATACAGAAGAAGTTTTTTTAAAGATAAATTCTCATCATATTTCTAACCTACAACCCGATTCCAGCGCCATCTACCGGGTCTAATTGTGAATCTAAACCATTCCCGACCTTTTTGTGTAATAATAAATATAGCCTATATTAATCTGGGATCATGTAGCATTTTATAATGGTGTAAGAATTTTTGAAATCGGTCAAACATACAAAAATACAAATCTTTCCTCTTTATTTTAGTAAAGAGTATGGTTATGTATGTATGTATGTTTAACGTAATTTTCACCCACTTCCAGAAGTGTGATTAATTTGAAATATAGCATACATTATAAGAATACAATACAATAATTTCATAGCCTTGTCCTGATGTCCTGATCAGAATCGTAAGATCGTAAGAATCAGGATTGGAATTTGATACATTCCTTCAATAGTCATTATCTGTACTATGATTTATATGTTTTTCCAACATCTATCGATTTTCACTACCTCTGTTATGTTTTTCTCTATGATTTACATTATTTAAATAAAAATACACCGTGAAAATAATTTTACTATAGTGCATTCCTTGTCCTGCAAGGAAAATTCCCTATTTTTTTAGTACTCTAATCGACTGGACTTCTTAAGCCCCGTCGATTGAGATCTCTCCCACCTTCCTGTACCGCCGGGAATTGCCTTTTTTAGAAATATATGCTTAACATATACCTACTATATATAATAAATATATGTGTATATATATATATATATATATATATATATATATATATGTATATATATATGTATACGCGATTTTTTTTCAAAATTTTATAGTATATGTCGGGAAAAATCCCTGAACTATAACTCAGCCGCATTTTATGTTATCACATCGAGTTTGGTCATGGTTTACTTAGAATTAAGCAATCTACAATAGTGTCCATTCCGTCTTGAGTGTAACTTATACAGGTGAGTTGGTACACGTCATTGAAGTTGATTTTCACCTAAAATTCGAGTATTTTTGTTATTTTACAAAAACAAAAAAATGTAATCATCAAATTTGTTGGAAATGTAATGCCAGCAAAAAAGTATCATAGACCTAATTGCTTAGATAAATATTTTCAGAAAATTTTAGGTTAAGTATTGAAGGTCAAATTTGAAAAAAATATACCGTGTACGATAAATTTATATAATAAATATTATATATATAGATAGACAGATAATACTTTAATGTACACCATTACAGAAAACTTACGAACTATTATTCTAATTGTGTACAAAGGGCGGTCTTATCGCTAAAAAGCGATCTCTTCCAGACAAACCGTGGCAGGAGTATTGCTGGTTAGGAGTGGCGATGGTGGTATACATAATTATTGTACGATTACTTACATTTTAATAATAAATATATAACTATACTATATATACAAATATACACATAAGTTTTATACATATACAAGATATAGTGATAAAATGCAACTATTTAAACATAATAAATATATAGCTATATGCAATATAATACTGTGGGAATGATGATGTATCTTGAACGCATGATGTGATGAATGTAAGACGGTATTACTGAACGAGTCCATAGTATGAAAGAGATGACGAGTGAAAGAGAGAATTAAAGACGACGAATGGACGACGTACGCACTCTCTGTTATATTTTTTAAATATTATACGTTTTTTAATCTTAAAATACAAAATAAACGCACGCGCATATCGCCAGTACGGGAACTCGTAAAGTATGCTTTTACTTGCCAGCCCAACATCCCACAATACTAATTATATAAAATTACATATCATTACACAGGCGTCCCGACGGAATGACTCTAATTCTCTGGCAGCGTGGCAAGCCTTTGGTGTGGGATGCGACTTGCGTAGACACGTTGGCCGCATCCCATTTACCAAACACGTCTAGATCAGCCGGTACAGCGGCGGAAACAGCCGAATCACTCAAGCGGCGCAAGTATGCAACCCTCAGTGAGAGTTATATGTTTGTGCCGTTTGCTGTCGAGACGCTTGGACCGTGGGGTCCTGAGACCATGAGCCTCTACCAAAATTTATCGAAGCGACTCATTAGCTCTTCAGGTGATCAGAGGGCTGGTGCTTACCTCGGCCAACGGATCAGTATGGCGATCCAGCGAGGAAACGTAGCCAGCCTTCTGGGCACCTTACCCATAGAAGACGGTGATCTGGGCTCAGTATTCTACTTATAGTATTGAGGGACTATGAGTAGAATATAATACGAATAAGTTAAGTTTTCTTGCGTTGTATTCGGTTATATGTAATTACATTTTCATTATATTGTAGATAGTATTTCCTGACCATGTTCTTAAATGTTATTAGCGATTTTGCTTGTCTGACAGCAACAGGCAATGTATTCCAAAGTTGGACAGCCTTAATCGTGAAAGAATTATTGAAAAACGTTGTATTATGAATAGGAGTAATAAGTTTATGTTGACTGGAAGGGTGTAAATTGTGAGAGGAAGAAATAAATTCGAAGCGTTCTTTATGATACTGATGATGATCTTTGAGAGAGAGGAGAGAGTTATATATATATGTGTGTGTGTGTATTATATAATACTATTTATTAAAAGTATTTAAGTCTGAATCAGTTGTAAGTAAAGTTATTAATAAGCCTCAAAAGGAAGGTAATGTTTGTATTTATATTTAGTCATATTAGTTTTCCCGTCAGAAGTGTCACAGTATTATGATATATTGGATAATTAATTTAGATTTATTTAGCTTAATTTTTATATTTCTGTTCCTTTTCTAGATCATAAGTATCCATTTTTAGTTGGGATGTTTTATTCTGTGTTGTTTGGCCTCAATACTGTAGGATACTTTTTAATAAAAAAAAAACAAAACTGAATTATTAAATCTCATTAACGCCTTGTCCAATCAGTTCTTGACTTTGAATGAATAGTACCTAATGGATATATTAGACGGATCAATCAAATTGAATCAATTTGGTTGAAAGGCAAGGAGTAACGGTATTCAATGACATTGCATGATACAAGCTTATCTATATACAGTCTACTTTCGATAATTTGACACTCCCTAATTTGAATCTCTCGATAATTTGAATTTTTTTTCCGGTCCCTTGAAAAATACTCGATAAATTGAATAAAATCAATGATATGGTATTACATATGAATGGTACCTTCGGTAATTTGAATTTGAAGGAATATTATCTTGCTCGCAAACATGCGATAATTTGAAGTCCGGGCTTTCCTACTCTCTATAATTTGAAGCGTTTATCATGCACATACCTGTCGTTTGTTCACATACATGTACAGACCTGTCAATTGTTTACATAAATGAGATATGAGTAAGTTCGCATTCCAGTCTTCTTTCAAACGTTACTGAGTCATGTTAATGTTTGATTTGTGCTATTAAAATGAATTCTAAAAAGAACAAATGTCTTTCCATAAGTAAACGCTTGTTATTTTGAAATTTATCTCTGGTCCCTTGAGTTTCAAATTATCGAGAGTCGACTGTATATAAAACAAAGTCGTATTAGTTATACCATTTATAACTCTAACGGCTGGACCAATTTTTATGATTTTTGTGTTTTTGGAATTGTCTTCGTCTGGAATAGGGTTATAAATATTAAAATATGATATTTATCAATAAAAAAATATCAGCCTAGCCATTCATTTGTTATAGTCTTTCCTGGCCGATTTCGGCAATGGTGACTGCATTTAAACTCATTTTCATTTGTCTGATTTAGGTGAATTATTTTTGTGTGTGTTCAAGTGGGTCCCGGAATGGTTTAGATTCACGATTGGAACTGGTAGGTGGTGCCACTGCACACCTCTTAACGGTGGGACCGATTCTGATGATTCTTTTTGTTTTTCAAGTAGATTCGAGAATGGTTTAGATTAACAATTGGTCCCGGTTGATGGCGCTGCAATCGGTTTCTAGATTTTTTAATTTTTAAGGCCAAGACAACGTCTGCCGGCTACAGCTAGTGTTTATATGGACACTTGGGTTGATTCGTCTAAATTGTAAAACAGAAACTAGGCGTTTAATATCAGCTTTATGTTTTCTAATGGCTGGTTCCTATACCTTACTATTCATTCACTTTGCCATCGGTAGACATCGATATTACATATATGGAGCTTATGTCAAATTTTAACAGATATTACGGCAAATGAACGGTCATCGGCCATAAATCTTTCAAATTAAAAAGTCCATACTATTAGTGTATTCTGATAGTTTTTATAGCCTCACATATATATAAAACCACTAGCTTTTGTCCGCGGCTTAGAGCTCGTTAATATTATCCCACAGGAACCGTATAATTTTCCGAGATAAAAAGTAGCCTCTGTGCTATTCCAGGCTATAATCTATCTCTGTGCCAAATTTCCTCCAGATCAGTTCAGCTGTTCTGGCGTGATGGAGTAACAAACATTTATTCAAACTTTCGCATTTATAATGTTATTATATATATAGATTCGCAGAAGAAAAATGTAGTATGCCACATACAGAAAACATTATGTTCAACATAGTTTATCCAGGGAGATCAGAGCCTGAGGAGGCGTGGTCAGACCACGCCCATTGGAACGTAGGCGGGGCCTGTCCTTTCTCTCCTAGTTTATTTCTCAGCAATTTCGCTTTGCCCGGGATACTGTGTGTAATACATAGATTATATAAAAGATATTTGATGGAGGTATATAATTTTCTCAGAGCGCTGAGGGGGTAGGGGAGGGGAGGACCGCTAAAGTAAGGGATGGTATTACGTAAGTTTCTTGTTGTTTATAGGTATAGAGAATTTATAAACTAGTTCGTCTTTGTTAATGGAATTAATTCATAGTATTATATGAATGTATAATTAAAAAATTATCAAAATATAGTCAATTTTAGATTTACTTGGCACCGACTACAAGATGTTGTAGAAAATGTTTATTTTATGCTTAATATTTTCTTAAGTTTTCGCGACTTGTATACATATAAAAACTACGTTTTAACGGTTTTAAGCGTGGTAATTTATTTGTTTTTATTATTCCGACGTTTCGGCTATTTTTCAGTGGCCGTGATCACGGAAGACAAATACGTCAAGTGTCAATGAGTATTGTTAAAGTTTGTCTTCCGTGATCACGGCCACTGAAAAATAGCCGAAGCGTCGGAATAATAAAAACAAATAAATTGCCACGCCTAAAACCGTTAAAACGTAGTTTTATTATATTTTATGCTTTCTAGTTACTCTTTCAGTCGGTTTCTTTTTTGCGAGATTTTTTTTGTAAAGGTGATATGATACACTCGGGAGAATCACCCATCTACCTTACAGGCCAAAGTGAGCTCAGCTCTAGTATCCACTTTCTCTCAGCAAACATTCCCATAGCTGGTCATTTGTGCGAAGGTAATCTCTGATTCACGTTCGGCGCGTAATGCCCGGTTGCGTCGCCCGAAGCGCTTGCAAAGCGCACGCGCATCCTCACCGAGATCCCACGATTGTTACATATAAAGCATGTCCGAAATTTCGAAATCATAACTATTTTGGACATCAATCATAAACTTTTCAGTATTTACTAGTTTTCCCCGCGGCTACTGAGCAGGTCAAACCCTAGAAGGTAGCTCTAGTTTGCATACACAAACACTTAATTGGTGTTTTTATATACATAAACTTTCTGTGAAAACTTGTCTGACTGATGTTGAAAACGGCTCAAAAGTACATATTCATATTCATTTATTCGATACTTAATGTACATTTACAAAATATATAATTATACATTAACCCTTAGTAGTGGTCGACCGTGGTCGAAATTCGACCATGATAATTAATTTAAATTTTAAGTTTGAACATTATTAAGGTTCTGTGGTCAAAGACTATACTTCTATAATCACAGATTTCGCCAAGGCTACACTGTTCATTTGACTTGAACAATAAACAAAAGAGTATATATGCGTGTGTGTGTATCAAATACATGGTAGTGTGTGTAATGTTTTTTTATTGATTTAATGCATTTTTATGCATAATTTAAAAAAAAAATAGTATTCTGCACTCATTCTCTATATAAACTATAAAGTGTGCGAAATTTCATTCTCCTCGATCTGCGCAATTTTCGTGAAAAGGGGTACAAATTTATTGCGGTATTTTTGCTTGACGTATAAATATATAGATAATAAATGTATACGTTTTAGGGTCGAGTTTTCAATCAGCAGATAAAAATTATCAGTCGAATAAATTATAACCCGAGTGAAATCATTCAATTGTTTTATTCATACAACTGACGTTTTTAATCTTCCCGTGTTATACTTTATTCCATGAATAACTTTATCTAACGATTGAAAAATCGGCCCTAATTAAAATTCATCTTATTATTTTATTTGTGTATAACATTAATTATATTTATTCTTATAAAGTCATAGTTTGTCATTTAGATAGCCTTGAACAGAGTAATATCATCAAAAACATGTTAAATTTATAATTAAATAAGTTTATAATTATGTACTTCTGCTATATTACGACGAATTGTCTGAGAGATAGGATTGTATAATATGCTGTTACATCGGCTACCTATAAATGTTTCATAGCTTTTTAGTTGCATCTGGATAAATAAGCTACTTTCATAAAACTACGTACAAGGAAGCGTTAAAAATTTTTGATTCAAGAAACATTTCTTGAGTAAACCACGCAATGGATGGTTCATGTAAACCATATGGTTTACTGAACCTTCCGTTGCGTAGTTTAGGATTATCAGATATACAGACAAGACACTGACAGCATCATCCACAAAACGTTTCTCTTACGTTGTGGGTTTTGGAATGAACTACCAGCTGAGGTATGGCATTTTTCAAAAGGGTAAAAAAAATCCTCGAGGCCTGCAGCGCGTTGATGACCAGTATAAAATTTTAGTACGTCATGTCATTATTATAATTATATATTTTTCTTTCCTTTTACTGTGTCTTTGTCTAACAGCTCGTTCACATATGCTCTCCGTTTTACTGGTCCGTTTTATCGGATACGTTTTTTTCCATCGATGGAGTATGGAGTTGTATGAGCGACTTCACATGTGATACAGTATTCAGTATACAGTAAAAAAAAACGGTCCGGTAAATTATGACATTCCGTTTTGTCATCGAATACTAGATGAAGGGAATACGTGTCCGTCGTGTTTCCGTACAATTTTACCGGATAGAAACCGTGCGGAGGTGAGGGGGCCGGCGGGCGGTGCAGCTAGACAAACAAGTTTGTACGCGCACGCATTGTTCACATGCAAACTACGAATTTGCTTGTGAACATCGTATCCGGTAATGATACGTTGAACGTTGTACGGTGCCGATGTGTGAACAAAGCATAAATTTTGTCCCATCCGTTAAAACGGGTACCGTATACACGGAGACTATGTGTGAACGGGCTCTTACTGAGTATACACTGTTTGCTACATATCCATTATTGCTTCGAAAAGTGATTGCGTAACACATTTGTGTAAAATTATTTAAAAAAAACAGAAAAGTTAATCAATTTTTAGCTAGACGTGTTGCTGGGTAGTTTCTTGTCGCTTCTTCTCCTTAACAGCAATAACACGCTGCAAAGCGGTGTACATAGACTAGGGAGTAAAATTAAATTTTAACTTATATGTATTGGCCTTCAAAAAAGTGTTCTCCAGTGGAACTTATTTTGAATAAAAACTTTTGAATTTGAATTTATATTAAAATTTAAGCTATATTTATACTATTAACTGCATATATATGTGTATAACATTATATTATTGTTATAATTATGTTGTGTAATATCTGCCTTCACGATAACTTATGGGCTCATAGGAATATCAGCGTTGATGCCTCTTCTAGGAGAAGCTTTCTTTTCAAGTCTATTTTTGTTAAGACGAAACCACCACAAATTTGTTGCCGAACTGTCAGAAATATAGGTAATTGAAATGAACATTGAAACTGATGCTTTTTCCCTCTTTAACTACATAGAATTTGTATTAGAATAAAAGAGACGATATAATTCTCTTGGTTTTGATATATAATAAACGTTACGATTGACATCCGAACAAGCCCGATTTTGACATGGAAAATTTCGTCTCCCTACGGTAGTTTGAAATAAATTCATTTTTAATGTATAAATTCAATTACAGTAATAAAACTACTTATTTATTATTTACCATATACCATTAATTACCATATACCCTGTTATAACAAGAAAATGTTGCAAAATATTGTAATTTTTATGGTTTACTTCGCACCGACTTCGACATGTAGAAAATGTTATATTATGTTGTCTCTTAATAAACTAAATAAATTCTTTATTAAGTTATTTTATACTGTTTAGTTTTTGAAGTCGGTTTTTTTAAACGAAGTTTCTTTTTCATAACTATAAAGGGCATAACATATTATTTCAAACTTGTTTGTACATTTTTTATGATGCTCTAAGTGAACATGTGTGAGTTTTTTCCATGTGTGTTTTTCTTTAAAGAATTTGAAACACAGATACATTATAATCTAATTGGATTTGTATTCAATATAAGCATGTATTATCACAGAATCGATTATTTTTCGATTGAAGGACATTCGTTGGATAGTTTTTATCTGTATTTTTGTTGAACTAGGCAAAAAATTTACAGCGCGGCAATTTTGATGGCAGCTTGTGGAAAATAATAATATTAACATTTGGCTCCCAAAGGGGTTAACTGTTCTAATTTTTTATTTTTTATTATTTTTATTGCTGGAGTACAGCAGACAGGCTGACAGTCTAACAGTGATAGAAAGTGGTTACCGTCGCCTATAAACATTTGTAACACTACAGGTGCTACCAATGTGCTGCCGGACTCGTAGATGGGGCTGGAACCTAGCCACTAATACCGGAACATAACTCAAGGTTGCTATGGCGGTATGTTCTAGACCAGGGGTGACAGCCATCCAGATGGTCAAACACCCTACCACCTGACTGTGGGTTGTTTTGTCGCCTCTTACGACAGGCCGTCCGGCCGCAGGAAATTATATTCTTCCTCCGTTGCTGCACGGATTAAAATTTTCTTTCAAATTATTTTTTCTTTTTTACTTACACAGTTCTTATTTAATGGCCGGTTCCTATATCTATCATTCATTCATTAGCCCTACCATCAGTTGAATTTGGACATTACTTGTAAACGAACGGTCGAGTCGGTAAGATATAGGAACGGGTCATAAAGCATCACACTGTAGATTATGTAGAAATTGATGATTCAGTGTTTGCACAGTGCACCGATTATTGTAAGGGGTCGATGAAGATCACGATGTGCTGACGGATGCCCAGATAGGTAGCATTTAACAAGGCATGATTCTGTTATCGATCTGCGCATGCTCGATCAATGCGGTTGTAATAACAAGGAACATTGATCTTCGACCTTTAATAATGATAATAGTGTGTAATTGTAAAAATAAGTGCCTATTGGAGCATGCATATTTCTTTATATTGGAAAAGTACAGTTATCGTCGCCTATAAACATTTGCAACACTACTGGTGTTAGCAATATTCTGCTGGCTTAGAAGAAATATTATGTAATTTGTTTTAAAGACCCATACCTTAGTGCTGTGGGAAAAGCTCAACTGGGATCGTGGGCGTACTTATGGCCCAGAGGGGCGATTGAGAAGTTTCTTAAGTCCCGTACTTCTCCCCCGAGCTTGTTTTGCCCTACAAACAAACCAAAACACCTACACGAAGCATTCGGTATATGTAGTGTGCAGGGGGGCTGGGCAGCATTCGGTAAGCTTCGTCAAGTCTTTTCGTCGGCCATCCCGCAATGCCTGAAGACGAAAGTTTTCGAGCAGGGCGTCCTCCCCGTCCTGACCTACGGGGCCGAGAGGTGGACGAACGGACTGACATAGCTCGCAAAATTAGCAAATTGAAGTAGCAGTGCGTCGGTCACATTTGTCGAAGGACCGATGGCCGATGGAGCAGACGAGTCCTGGAGTGGAGACCGCGTCTCGGTAAACGTAGTGTTGGACGCCCTCCAGCCAGATGGACCAGCCAGCGCTGACTTGGGGAGGCCTACCTCCAGCAATGGACGGTGATTGGCTGACGACTCACAGTGTGCAGGGAGAAACATCCGCAGGAGATCCTGCTTTATAGATGGTCAAATAAATAAACATACGGCATTGCATAAATACGAGTACAACCTGACTGGGCGCCCAGCGCGGTTTTATTTAAAGTTAACGCGTAATATATTGTAAAGTAAGTCGTAATGTGATCTGCCATAACTTTTATCGATGTTAAATGCCTGCATGCCAACTTCGATTAGCTGACCGACATGCTTACTTTTTTAGTCCCAAAATTTACAACAGAGTTAATAAGTTACTAAATATATACTCTCTTACTCATCGCGAATGTAAATCAAAGTTATTCAACTGGCTAATAGAACTCTCTTATGACGACACCGAGAAATTACTAAACTGACTGCACTAGTTTACTAAGACACACACACTCACTCGTTCACTTGTACACACATCACACACATACACACTATACACATATATACATATACACAGCCATTCACACATCTATACATTTAAAATATTAACACGAAACATTTCCAAATGTATAAACTTCAATGTAATTTTCTTTTTATAATGCATAACAAATGAATTGTCTGAAAGTGGGCGCTAACAACTGCAACACAGTATTATACTACAGCAGTTGTTTGCGACACCAAATTGTTTTTGTACACTATGTTAATGGTTTCGAATAAATTCTTTAATTCTCTTTAAATCGACAACAGTAGGAACGTAGGCATACAATCCAGGGGCAGCTGCCCTCCCCTCTCCCTCTCCCCTCCTGGGTACGCCGTAGTCTTACTTTGACCTTGACCTACCTAAAAGGCCTAAAAACCTGCTGCGTTACCTATTTTTTATAGCTGGAGAAGAGCAGACAATTTCACCGCCCATTTGACGAAGAGTAGTGCTACCAACGTGCTACCGGCTTCAAAGATAAGACTGGAACCTGACCTGGCGGTCAGGTAACGGAACACAACTCGAGGTTGTTATGACGGTATATTCTAGACTATGTGAGGTAGCCAAATGCTCCAGACGAGCAAATGCCCTACCACCTGATTATGGCTTGATTTGTCGCTTCTTAAAACAGGTCGCCCGGCCCCAGGAATTAGTATTCTTTCTGCGTTCCACCATGGAGGAAATGTCTATATCGTTAGCTCAGACAAATAAAGTAAGTAGTTTTAATCCGTGCAGGAACGGAGAAAGAATACAATTTCCTGCGGCCGGGCGGCCTGTCATAAGAGGCGACAAAACAATTCACAGCCAGCTGGTAGGGTATTGGCTCGTCTGGATGGCTACCACCCCTGGTTTAGAGCATACCGCCATAACAACCTTGAATTGTGTTCCGGCATTAGTGGCTAGGTTCCAGCCCTATCTACGAATCCAGCAGCACATTAGTGTTGCAAATGTTTATAGGCGCCGGTAACCACTTTCTATCACTCCTGTCTGCTGGACTCCAGCAATAAAAAAATGTAGACCGAGCCCCGAGCTCTCAGAGTGAAGCCAGCTAAAGGAAGTCAATTTTGAAATAGGAAGCCGCTCGTAACGCAGTGTGTTACGAGAACTTAGAATTACTAATACGGATAACGTTGGAATAATTTTCAGTGGATACATTACTATAAACCACATAGACGCAAACCACTTATATTTTTTAATTTTTTAAAATTTTCATTGCATGACTACAGGAAACAGGCGGACGGCCCACATGATGGAAAGCGGTTACTATCGCGTATGGACATTTATAACATTTTGATGCTACAAACGTGCTGCCGCTTTCTTAAGTGTACGTTTTAACGGTTTTAAGCGAGGCATTTTATTTGATTTTTATTTCTACATTTCTGTAGTCGTGGTCACTTTAAAAAGTAGTTTTAATTATGTGCACTAGTATGTAGCGAAAACATTAAAACACATAAGTTTAAAAAAAATGCTTCACTTCATTTGACGCTCTTGTTCACATAGGTTCCGTCTATACTTTTTCAGTCATTCGTCTGAGATCGGTGGTTAGTCAAAAACATAATTTACCCACATTCATATATTATTTTTAAACGACTATTACGCTATCTCCGTCCTGGTACATTGTAAAAGCGGCCATAAATCTCCACCAGAGGGCGCCACGGAACGTTTTGTACTTTTTAACGAGCACAAAGGACGAGCGAGTCGAATTTTTATTCTAAATACCCACTTAGTAAATAAAATGTGTTTTTATTTGGAACAAAGGACAGGAATTGGGTGGAGATTGTCCTTTTTCCCGGCTTCCTGCTTATTTAAAATGCACTTTTCCCTTCGGTCTTCCTTGTTTTGGGGTCCCGTAAATACACATAGTTGAAGCTTTAAGAACTTTTCGTGTTTAAATTGAAACTATGGAAGAAAACTCACTGCAGTCACTGTTGCCTACTTTGTTCTTATTGTTAAGGAAAATATCAATTGAAATTCGAAATAAATTGACGGCTTCTGTAATTGCTGGCCAACCTCACTACAACGCAGAGGCTCCAGGGGCCCTCTAGCACCTAGGGAGCAGGGGGTTCTTCACCCCTGTCGACGAAGTGAGTTTGCCTGTCCCGGGGCATTCTCAAGCAATGATGCGCTAGGATCAGCGTGGGCGTAACTACGTCCTAAGTCTCACGCTCTTCCTACCACAGCGCGGGGCACATGGGAGGAGGGTGGTTTTAGTGGGGTATTGAGTAATCGAGTCTCCACACAAGCCGGTTGATTAGTGTTTGGATTGTCCTCAGTGGAATGCCTCTATAATCGACTATGGTCTAATCCCTAGCAAAGGACCCGGTACTGTGCGAAATGCATTTCCCCCGTCTCAAGAAAAAAAAAACGCAGAGGCTTTGGGTTTGATTCTTAGTATAAGAAATTTTAAATTTCGTAAAGAATTTTCTGTTTATTTACTATGAAGTGAATGTCTGGGATCGGCCCCAGAGTAGTCCGTTGCACTTATTTTTATTGCACAAGTTTAACAGACAGGCAGACGGCACACCTGACGGAAAGCGGTTACCATCGCCAATGGACATTTGTAACAGCAAAGATGCTACGAATGAGCTGCCGCTCTCTAAAGGTAGATTGGAACCTGGACACTGATACCGAAATACAACCTAAAGCTGTTATGGCGGCATACTCTAGAGTCTAGATCAGGGGTAATAGCCATCCAGACGAGCAAATGCTCTGCTCTACTACCTGGCTGTGGGTTGTTTTGTCGCCTGTTACTATAGGCGACCCGGCCCCAGAAAATGGTATTTTTTCTTCGTTCCTGCACGTACATGTTGTATGTCACTCATAACACAAGCATAACTTGCTTAGCTTAGGGATACACGATGCGTTTCTTTGTCTGTTGACTAAAAAAAATATATTAAAGAAATCATAAATTAAAAGTTCTAATTAATGTTAACAATATCATAAATAATCTAATACAAGAAAAAAAAATAACTTATTGTTAGTCACAGTTCCAAGTTTAATGCAATAGAAAAACAACTATATAATATTTACGAACATAATGATCTATTTCCTTTACCATAATACATCACACTTAGCATGGATTTTACGTACATTTTAATAAGCGGTTCACAATTTAATTCCTACAACTTAGTCTTGGACTCTTAAACTGTTATCTATTATAATTCCTCCTTATCCAATTGGTCTGATTCATAATTATCAGGAGCCTTATGTCTACTTCGGTGTTCCGAACAGGACAATGGCTCTGTTTAGGTTTTCAAAAACAGGGTTACCACCCGTCAAGCACAGGCTATTATTTACTGTTAAAAGAAAATTTAGACTGTTGTTGGATGCAAGCTAACATTATTTATATTGTATTCCCTCAAGACTATAAGTAGAATACTGAGCCTAGATCACCGTCTTCTATGGGAAGGTGCCCAGATGGCTAGCTACGTTTCCTCCCTGGATGCTGATCTGTTGGCCGAGGTAGGCACCAGCCTTCTCATCACCTGAGAGATTTAATTAAGGCGGTTCACTTCTGCGTTTTAATTTGGATGAATCAACAAAAATGATTCATATATAAAAACATATATTTTTTTATTGCCTGAAGTAGGCAAACAGGTAGACGGCCCACCTGATGGAAAGTGGTTACCGTCGCCTATAGACGTTTGCAACACCAGGGGTGTCGCCAACGCGTTGCCGACCTCTAAGAAATTTTATAACGCCCTTAAAGAACCCCATGCCATAGCGCAAGGGGACATCCGCGGCGGAAAGTTCCCTCCAGAACATTGTCGTACCCGGAATAAATGTTCGAGAGAACCGTTGCGTAGTTGAGCGTGGGAGCCAAGGAAATGGGGGTGAACATCCCGTCGCTGGCAGTTGTAGAAGTAAGGCGTTGACACCAGATCAAACCATTCCTCGGCAAAGTTTCTTTCAAGGCTAAGCGGTTCTAAACCGCCTGTTAGTATGGGATCGTCGACGATACGAACGGCGCGACGCTGGATGGAGTCGAGGGGGTCAGTCTGGTAGGCGGGTGCACCGGCCCATAGATGTAAGCAATACTCCATTTGCGGTCTGACTTGAACTTTGTAGAGTGCAAGTCGTTGTCGCGGGGTGAAGTACTGCTTGGACCGGTTTAGCACACCAAGCTTTTTAGAGGCTAGTTTGCCCTTGCCTTCCAGATGACCCCGAAATTGTACGTCGTTCGTTATGTCGACCCCAAGGATTCCAATACTATTATTAAATTTGAATCATTCAATGTTATCATCGTCAAATCGTCCTGGCATTTCAGTTCTGCGCTTTCCAACCAATTTGATTCAATTTGATTGATCCGTCTAGGCTTTAGTTTCTATTCAATTGCGTAAATTGCACTATCGATGATAAAATTTAAGAAATTGACAAGGAGCTAATTAGTTTAGGTTTAAAAAAATATGTTTTTTCTCTTTGCATAGCATAAAGATAATCGCTTTTAGCGTCTGTCTGTCTGTGTATACATTCGCTAAGTCCTCATAAACCATGCAACGGATTTTCAAGAGGTTTTCACCATCAGTTAGATGATTTATCATTGAAAGTTCTTAAATAATGTTACGAGTTATAGGACTCGAATTAAAAATGCCGTTGGAACTACTATAGAATTTATTAGAACTGTACAAACACGTATAAAACAAATACAAATAAAACTGGATGCAACCAGTTCACACTGCACGATTCAATGAAATTCGACAGGCGCAAAGTTCGTCATCTATATCGCTAATCGAGAGTACTACAAACGTCTTACTCGTCTCGTAGTCGTCGCTTGACTGCCGCACCCCTCCATTCGGGCATTGTTTTATACTAACTATACAGTACAAAAAATCGGCCGTGCGCACTGAGTTTCCGAGAAATAGTAATTTGCACACCTTGTTATCTATTCCTGCGAACGGCCAACAAAGTCGAAAACAATAACATTAGGCTATTGTCTAATTGAAAATTTAAATACGAAGTAATAAAAAGAACTCCGAATGCGGGAGTGGCAATGTATGTGACAATAGGTATGCAGATGACCCAACTTGTAACAATAATAAAATGTTGATTGATAGTTTTTATTTTGATTTTCAATAAAAACAAGAACTGATATGTGACGCCAACGGTGACTGCAGAGTCTTACGATTTACTCTTTTTACTGAGCAATTATCATTGTTTAATACATTCTTCTTCCATAATTGGAACAATCAGAGATTTTTACATAGAATAATTCTATCCATAAGAGTGAGAACATATTTCCGGCGTATGTCGTAAGAGGGGAGTAACCAAACCACAGCCAGGTGGTAAGGCATTTGCCCGACTGGCTGGCTAACACCCCTGGTCTAGAGTATGCCGCCATAACAACTTTGAGTTGTGTTCCGCGGCATTAGTGGTGTGGTTCCACTTTCTCTTTCAAGGCCGGCAGCATATAGGCAACACCTTTGGTATTGCTAATGGTTCATAGGCGACGGTAACCAGTTTCCATCACAGCTGGGCCGTCAGCCTGTCTGCTGTATCTCAATAAAAAAATCCTGAGATAACGCAAACGAAATCTATTGCTTTATAAATAACTATCTATTCTGCTTTATTGTCACTAAGCCTAAGAGATTATACTCGGCAAAATACTCCGCAGACAAACACACATTGTATATAACCAAATTAAGCAAATTACGCTTGTGTTATAGGTAATATATACAACGGACTACCCTGGGGCCGATCCCAGACACCCATATGGAGAAAATTTGTTTTCAAAATTTACCTTACCAAGAATCGAACCTGGAGCCTTTGCGTTGTAATGAGGTCGGCCGGCAAAGGCTTAGTCCGCTCAACATGATATGAGCTATGTTGTAAGTAGAATACAGTATAGTTCATATCATAGAAGAAGAATTCTTTGTCCATGCTAATATTGTGTAATTCCATACAGAGAATGACAGACACCTATTATCTATACTAATATTATAAAGAGGAAAGATTTGATTGTTTGTTTGCATTGAATAGGCTCCGAAACAACTGAACCAATTTGAAAAATTCTTTCACTGTTGGCAAGCTACACTATCCCCGGGTGACACAGACTATATTATATTTTCAAAATCATTAGGGATCCTTACTAAAACTTCATTTATGTAACCCAAGGTGTAAAAAAATTACCTAAAATCGCGTGCATTGCGAAAACTATTGATGATAGAACAAAATATTGTACTACGACTTTGCAGAACACATCATTATTTACAAAAAATGTAGCGACAACATATATCTAACTGTTATAGTTATGCCACAATAAGTGTTCTTTTATTTAAAAAATAATTGAAATGCCGCCGCTAGAAAAGGCTCTTTATTTGTATCTTGGTATTCATCGTTATCAAAATAACTTATTTCATATTCAAGACTGCTTCAATACCTTTATATAACTTTTTTAATTATTCAATTCTGACATTCCATTCGATCACGAGTTTAAAAATGTAAGCATTAGAAAAAAGTTGCGTGGTCGCCACGCACCCTGCTCGCCTTATGCGATGTAGGCGTCACTGGGGTACGGACCGTACGAGAGGGGAAATATTTTGAATTCGCTTAGTAGGTAATTAAACTCAATAAAAAAGTTCTTTCGGACCGCTAGTTATAGATAAAGCAGAAGAAGAGAATTAAAGAATTTATTCGAAACCATTAACATAGTGTACAGAAACAATTTGGTGTCGCAAACAACTGCTGTAGTATAATACTGTGTTGCAGTTGTTAGCGCCCACTTTCAGACAATTCATTTGTTATACATTATAAAAAGAAAATTACATTATTTTAAATGTATAGATGTGTGAATGGCTGTGTATATGTATGTATGTGTATATGTGTGTAGTGTGTATGTGTGTGATGTGTGTACAAGTGAACGAGTGAGTGTGTGTGTCTTAGTAAACTAGTGTAGTCAGCAAATAAATGATGAAGAGGATGTGCATTGCGGTGTATTTCTTGTATTAACTTTTTATCAGGCGTCAACGAGCATTTTAAATAAAATAATTGTTTCCAAAGAGTAAAACATAATGTTCTTGAATCTCAAACTCGCATTTCAAATGAGGCATGACTTCGAATCCTGGTCGGAGAGCAAGCACAAATTCTATTCACACGATAACTGATGTGTCAAACCCGCCTATCCGCCTTGGATAAGCGTGGCGGGTATACCATCCCTCTAAAAATGGGGACATCCGTGCTCAGCCATGGTACGTCGTGGACTGTTATTATTATTTTGGTCACACTTGTGCATCTGAGAGTATATACATTGTGGTTGATGACTAATTTTACTGCATAAGTCAGAGGTGCCTAAACTTTTGTCTCAAAAATCATCACACAATATTTTACCATATAGGAATAGTGAATTTGTGGAGGTTTCAGACACCTCCGGGTTCAGTTGGAGATAAATAAAAATCCAGAGCACTTGGATAACTAACACTTATTTATTCCCACAAGCAGAAGGTCAAAAGTATTATATATTACTACAGGTACTAATAATGATTGACAAAAATTTTGCCGGAAAGACTGTGTTCATAGTCATAATGTGACAGCATTAGTTGTAGTAGTAGAATTCGCCACAATGGTAGGCAAAGAAATCTTTAGCCTATAAAGCCAATTCTGATGTATAAGTCTTCGTATAGTAGCTCAGTTGTATTGTAGGCTACAACTGACGCGATTCAACGGAGTTCTTGTGAAAACTCGATAGGCCACATTTGACTATACAGGTCCCATTACTCACAAAAACACATAACTATTACTCAAAATCTATCAATATCCTACGACTATTGTTTATTTTAGAGTGATGTTACACATTTTTAGAAAATAAAACTGCAGAGCACAACTTTCCCTTTCAATTCCCGCCAAAAACTCTGGGACAGCATTATTTTTTCTCGTAGTTAGTGATGTGACGCGCAACTAGTGCTGTACACATAATGCCGCCTAATTAAAACCAATTCAACTTAACTGATTAGACTGAACCGGTAAATTAAAGCCAGGTCGAATTTGTAATACATTAATACACTTTTCAGGATCGTAGGAAGTGGAAATCTATCATCTTTATCTACCCCTATGGAATATATATATATATATATATATATATATATATATATATATATATATATATTAAATGTATTAAGTTAAGTTTAGTAACTGTGTTCACCATGTGAATAAAGAAAACATTGTTAAATATCAAAAATAAAGTTAGTTACAAAACTAAGTTATATTCGCAAGTTAAGGTTTTTCTGAAATTTTTATATTTTCCATTCTCTAAAAAGAATGTGTAAAACATGCTTTAAAAAAGTTCTTGATATGTTTCAGCATGTTTTTGAATAAGTTCTGTTGTCACGGGTTGTCTGGAAGAGATCGCTTTTTAGCGATAAGACCGCCCTTTGTAACAATTAGAATTATACTAGTTCGTAAGTTTTCTGTAATGGTGTAGAATAAAGTGTTATCTATCTATCTATAAAAAGAAACAATGTCACATATACGTCTAACTGTATCCAATTTATAATATTTTATCGCTGACATATATTACCCAGTTAGGGGTTTAGACCTCTTTGAGAACCAGTGCTCGAAACCCACTCACACAATTCCATTACACTCTATTCTGAAATCTCAGCAACATGCAGATGATACGTCAACACCTGACACCGTAAAACCAAAATATATTTACCACTATCCAACATAATTATTGAACATTAAACCTAAAATGCAAACATATAAGGTGCAAGTTTAAATCGTTCATGTTGTACGAACGCAAATAAAACTTGTACGTATTTTAACCCTGTGCTCGCTGATATCCAAATACGCGCAGTAGTTCGGTAGTGCGGAAAATGACATGTCATAACGCATGCAACGGGTTTGTGACGTCATATTAACACCTTGTCGACTGTTGTGGAAAAATTGGGAGAAATGAATATGTTCATCCAAATTGTATTCAAAAATAAATTTATCGGGACACCGGGATTTAACGCTAGGATGATGATGATGATGACGAGGTACTTTTGTCTATGTGTCATGTCATTTTTCCTTTTATATTTTTTTTCTCCACCTCTTCCAGTATCTCTTCAAACACCGTTTATCTACCCTTGAAGCTTTAAAAAAAGAGACAAAGAGATTTTTGAAGCCGTGGTAGCTGAATGGCAAACATTCGAATCCTGTCCGGGAACCATGCTTAGACAATTTCTCAGACCTAATTTAAGTATTATTAATAACTAGTAGTCGCCTAGTTGGTCGAAATTCGACCATAATTAATTTAAATTATAAGTTTGAACATTATTAAGGTTCTGTCGTCAAAGACTATACTTCTATAATCATAGATTTCGCCAAGGCTACACTGTTAATTTGACTTTTAACAATAAACAAAAGAGTATATATGCGTGTGTGTGTCAAATACATGGTAGTGTGTGTAATGTTTTTTTTATTTAATGCATTTTTTATGCATAATTTAATAAAATATTAGCATTCTTCACTTCTTCTCTATATAAACTATTAGCTTTTGCCCGCAACTTCATCCGCGTGGAATAGTTAAAAAAAAATAAGTTAAAAAAAACACTAATTTTGAAACATTCTTCATTGGTGCTCCGCTCCTATTGGTCTTAGCGTGATGATTTATATATATATATAGCCTATAGCCTTCTCCGATAAATGGGCCATCTAACACTGAAAGAATTTTTCAAATCAAAATAGTTCCTGATATTAGCGCATTCAATCAAACAAACAAACTCTTCAGCTTTATATATTAGTATAAGATAAGTGTGCGAAATTTCATACTCCACCGTCCGCGCAATTTTCGTAAGAAGGGTACAAAGTTTTTGCTTCACGTATTAATGAAGAAGATAATATACTATATAATGATTACTATATAATGATATATATAATGATTACTACATGCTGACGGTGAAAGAATTCATCTTGATGAAACTTGCACATCAAAATAACCGATGTCTGAAACTCGCTAACCCTTTTTGGACAAGCGTGGTGTGTACTATCAATAACCTCTTAATAATGGGAGGACCCATGTTACACTATACGGCCCAGCAGTTGGATGTTTAGGGTTTGTTATTATGTATATCCCAAAGGTCGATGTTTGCAGTATTAGAAAGTTCATCTTTGTTGCTGCAAATGCCAATACAACAACAATAACGTATAATAAGTAATTACAGCACTACTAAATAAATAATAAGTAGTAAACTGGTATAAGTTAATTAGAGAGAGCAATAAAAAGTCTTGACATAATATGTAAAACATATTGTCTGTGCAATTTTAAAACCTAGTAAGTGCATTCAAGAAATTTTGCACCACAGCAGGACAAAGGTCATGAACTTCAACGGTACACCATTTCAGAACTATTTATTAATATTACTGGAAGCGATATCATATTTTGATTCAGTGTTTACATGTTTTGGTAAAGCGGAATACATCAGCAAATGCCTAGTAAGAACACAAATGCACACATATACATTTAAAAAAAAACAATGTTAGTTGCTAGGTTTTGAAATTGCATATCTGTGTATGTTTATATTTGAATGTCATCAAACTTTATCGTAAGAAATCAAATATTCAAAACGATAATAAACTCATTTTAACACAAAAATCAAATTCATTGCCAATAACATGCTAAAATATTCCAAACATTATGTTAAAGCCGCCATTACTAAAGACACGCACGCCACCTAGCGGTTCCACTTACTTTTCCAACTGACAGCTTTCCAAGATGGCCGCCCGACTCGCGCACTTGAAACCTCTTAGCACACCAGTTGATATCTTCCACAAAGCAGTAACACTATTACACTACTTATTTGTTATACAACACTCACAGACACTGCACTCATAGACGAAATAAGTCAACATTAGTAGTTTGTTATTGGTTGTGATTTAACGACTTATTATCGCGACATATTATAGGTTAGGTCATCTGTCAGAGTAATTAAAAATGGCGGGAGATATGTCTTCCCCGGCAGCGGACGGCCGAATGAAAAGCTTCACCATGTTGTTACTGAATTTTATACTCGATCCCGTAACCAGAGCCTCCAAGTTTGCCTCCTTCAAATTCGTTATGCATACAGCACAAGGGCTGTTGAATACCGTTCGCGTTTATTTATGAACAGGCAAAGTTCTGGTGGTGGTATAGGCGCCTCCCCGCGTGTTGGCCGCCGGCCGACGTCGTTCACAATGCATGCGATCGCTGAAAAAGGGCTTTTTATGTATTCAACCTCACAACTCATCTGCAAGTCGTATTATGGATCTAATTAACAAGTTAATATGGAAGTCCGCGTCTGCGCATTCTGCCAATTGCACGACACCTCCCGCCATCACCAGTTTTCAATAATCATTCAATTATGACTGGTCAAATTTGCATTGAAAATCATCATCAGACAAAGTAATCGCACATTATAAACAAAGCGGAATATGATTCTAGATGAAAAGGTAAGTCTTATTTCACAGCGCATTTTGAAATGCATGTAGATTTTAAAAATACATCGCCAAATTGCTCGTGAGGCTTGTGAAATAATTCCGTTTCACCTTAGGTGGAGGTTCGTCGGAACATGTTTCGGTGGGAGCTGCGACTTTGCAATGGTAAGAAGCAACGTTCAGAAATTCCGCCCCGCCCGACACCCTCGATCACAAAGTATAATGATATCGTCGCCATCGTTATTATGGGAGTCGTCATAAATATTTCATAGAGAGGGCCGTAATGACCGGGTGACCGGCGATCGAGACTGCAGTTCGCGATACATTCACTCAACTTTGTATAAAGACCACTGTCCACTCCTGGAATGAGTCGTTTGCAACTTGAAATGTCAATAAAAATAAACTTGACAATTCTTAATGAAAACAGTTATAACCTTGATAATTATTTAGCAATAAATTATTCCATGTACGTGACGTAACAATAGTCATATGTATTCATTTTGACAAAAAAAAAATTGTACCTAAAAATTCTAAATTCAAATGTTCACTTTCAATTTGGAAGTTAAAATAATTAATGGCAATATTATGTTATATCTTAGTATCCCATCAATTGGCCTTACTACTGGTTAAATTTGACATACTCTATGGATATTATTGTATGCAATTAATGTTATTTCTCTACCAGTTACAAAAAACCATTACTAGGAATTCAGGAGGAACCAGGTAAAAGAAGAAATCCGGCATGCTGGTAATACGGAATATTAATGAGGAAACATCATCTGGGTCATTACAAGACCGTGTAACTACTTTTTTGGCGAATGTATTTCCTTTTTCGTTGTCAAAATTGTTAGATAATAGTTGTTACGTCACGTACATGGAATAATTTATTATTAAATAATTAGTAAGGTTATAACTGAGTAGTTCAGTTTATTTAATATAACATTTAACAATTTAACATTAGACTTAATACTATGTATACAGAAATCTTAACTGCTACGCCCAACTATGTAAAACCTAAACATGTTCGTAGATGCATCTCCGAAAGTTTTCCGTTGTCTGTATTGACAGATTTTGGCATGTACATGGACTCCTCAGTTATAACCTTGCTAATTATTTAGCAATAAATTATTCCACATACGTGACGTAACAATAGTCATATGTAATCATTTTTACGAAATACAAAATAATTTCAGCATAAAATTTACATATTTACAAGAACAGAACATGAAAATGTATTACTTGATAATAATGTATAGTCAAGGAATGACCTTACCAAATTACTGAACTGAAACGATCCTTTCGTACATTTTGTGATGTACAAGCTCTATACCAAATAAATGAATACGATAAGAAATACAACAATGGTGGTATAATAATAATTTATTTCCCCCAAATCAGATCCAAGACAATCTATTTCTTTGATCGTTGAATGTCTACTATTTCTTCTTAGTCATTGTACAGTCGTTAAAGTATGATTCGGTCAGTTTCAAATATATCTATAACATTATAAAATTATAAAAATGCCGTATCCGTACATTGAAGCCATTAAAAAAAAACAAACAACTGGAATAGAGTATTAAACGATGGAGAACACGATGCATTTATTTTTAGATTTCTTCTCTGTTTGTTCGGAATTCACGTAAAAACTATTGAGCCGATTTCGATGCGGTTTTCGCTGATCGACAGCAAATTCTTAGACTTAAAATCTGCGCTACTTTTTATCCTGGGAATTCCGCGGGAATCTTTCCGGGAGCGGTTTGAAGTTATTCGGATGCATAAAAATTAGCTTATTCGGGCACAGTTTTCAAAAAATGATATCTTACATTCTTTCTTAAATGCTGTAGTACTTCGTGTCCCGGGAATACCGCGGGAATTTCAAGTCAAGCGTGGATGAATCCGCGCATATATCCTAGTGTATGTATAGTGTTAACACAGGCTGTTTTCTTTTAATAAACTTAATGGGATCCAATTATTTGTTATTATTATTTAGCAAAATATGTGTCGTGTTGGTCTTACGCCAAAAGGAATACGTGCACTGAAAATCAGAGTTGTGTCGGATATAATTCCGGCACAGCAATATGCTGAGTGCAAACCTTGTTTGCTGAAAACGCGACGAACAAATTCTCAAAATATTCTCTGTGTATAATAATGTATAAGTAATGTAATTATGTCGCTATTTCTTCAAATATAGTCTTTCTTTCTTTCTTTCTTTCAATTAATAATTATATGATGAAATCAGCTAATACTGAAGGTCGCCAGATATATTGATCTATAACTATATCTTGTTTTGCGTTTTCAACCGACTTCTGAAAGGTATGTTTGATATGTCTGATATTTTTCCATCAATTGAGGTCAAAGTCAGTCGATTGTAAATTGTTTTTATTCGAGATGAGACCATCTCATTGTCACCAAGTCAGGATCTGATGAGTGGATCCTAGGGAAGTCGGGAGCAATCCTCGATTATTATAGGCACATATGTGTTGAATTTTTTTTTCTAAAGCTAGTCGTATTTGCGTGAATTAAGAGTAGAAGTTTTCTCCGGGCAAGAACGGATAAAGAATACAATTTCCTGCATTGGGGCGGCATGTCGTAAGAGGCGACAAAATAACCCACAGCCAGGTGGTAGGGCATTTTCCGGACTGGATGGCTACCATCCCTGTTCTAGAGTATGCCACTATAACAACTTGTTGTCTTCCGGCATCAGTGACCAGGTTCCAGTTTCTCCTTCAAGGCTGACAGCATATTAGCAGCATCTCTGGTATTGATAATATCAATAGGCGACAGTAACCACTTTATATTCAGTTGGGCCGTCAGACTGTCTGCTGTGCTTCAGCAATAAAAAAAAGAAAATGAAAAAAAAAAATACAAAACCGATTTCAAAAGTAACTAAAAACAAAAAGTAATTATTTTCTACGTCAGCTAGAAGTCGCTGCGAAGTAAAACAGAAAATAAAAACAACAAAGGTCATTGGGCATTTTGTTCGGACATATGACCCACGGCGTACACAAACGAAATAGGGCTAGGGTATGTAGATAAATGTACCTGCCACTCAGTGGTATGGGTCGCATTCTTGCAGGCCCTGGGAAAATTGAGAATTTTTTAAAATCGTTATAGTATTTTTAAAGCATTATTGTAATTAATTATATAAAAACTATTGGATCGATTTCGAAAATATTTTGAACCGCAATTGTTTTTGACAATACCTGTTCAAAGCACAAAAATAAAATACAGTTCTACATAAATAATATTTTTATTCTGCTTGATCGAAATCAATGGTTAATTTATCTAAAAAGGCGAGTGAGAGAGAATGGCAACCCTTTATGCTATACAAGCGTTTATTATGCTTGTACCTTATATTTTCACATGCTGATATTTTACACACATACTGTTGAATAACTATTTCTGCCGGTCGTCACAATATATATATATATATATATATATATATATATATATATATATATTTGAAAAGTGGGATTTTATTCTTCAAAGTAAAATTAGTTTGGTCTCTGTACGTTTAAAAAAAAAGTGGGTCAAAAACGCCCAATGACCGTTGCAATGTATAGTATTTTTTATGTTTTACTTTATACAGACTTCAAGATGTTGTAGGAAGTATTTATTTTTTTGATTTTTAGTTCCTTTTGAAAGCGGTTTTGTTTTTTGTTAATATTTTTTATTTACTACTGGAATCTAGAAAATAGGAGCACAATAGGGACATTAATGTGAACTAGCGTTATAAGTCTTAATTCGAAATATTTTAAATATGTAATTATAAAATTCTTAATTTCTTGCTCGTTTTCTTTTTAAAATACAAGCACGTGCCGTCTAGTGGGTGTTTGTGAAGGTGCCTAATTAATCCATCTCGGCCTCCGCCGGACACCGTCCTTTGATCAAGGCGCTTTGATCGGTCGCCGACACCGCTTCGGCGACATACACTGCGCAAAAGAGGACATTTATGGAGCCTCAGTGCTGTCTATAAATATTACCCGACTCTAGTGCAAGATTTGGGCCAAAACATAAAATATAATTAAATGTATTCAGCAGACATGCACACGTATATCTCCGAGATAAGTTACAAGGAAAACCTCGGATAGAACCTAGACATTGTTTGTGTGAAATTTATGTCAAAAACTGTGATATGTATGATATGTATAAAGAAAGCTAAAGAGCGAGAGTCATACCATGAAGGCCTTCATCCGACAGTGGATGGACCCTTTAAATTAGGAAGCAAACAGTATTATTCAATCTAGAGGTTATTAAGAAATAAAGGCTTCTTAATTAATTTATTTATAAACGAAGCAATGGGAAGTTACTAATACGAAATTTACCATACCAGAAATCAAACCTTCTGCGATCCAGTAAGCTAGGCTAGTTCAACTACAGAGGCCATCATATAGAGGTTAGAGATAGAGGTTAATATTTAACACCTGAACAATAGAAGTACAAAACGAGCCAACACCAACAAAAGCGTCAAAGGAAGATTTAAAAAAAAAATTGCTGCGTAAACTTATGTATGTGTATGGTTTGCGTCTGTGAGGGTGAAAGAAATATGCATATCTACATGGAATAAACTGTTCCACGTTTGTCCGTACTAATCCGATTATTTAATAATAAGTTATGTAACGCACTGCAGCGCGACCACTTTCATTAGTCGGCTTCACTCTGAAAGGTCGAGGTTTTGTCTAATTTTGTTCGTAAAGGCCTGTAAATCAATATTTGAATAATAACGCATAATTCACGCACAAGTCACACACGCAAGCACAATTACAAGTCAATTTGCGAGTGTATTACACGCACGTAGACTACTCCAGAATGTCAACTTGCATACAACACGCTATAGTAACTGTGTAGGATCGTGCGTACATCGTTCTTTCTCAAAAACAATTAAATAATTTTATTTGAAATGAAAGCACAGTTTAAAATAAATTTAGTACAAAATTTACAAAGATCGATCATTATTGGTTTAGGTCTTAAACACACTTGTAAGCCGATCTCAAAGAAAGCCTGTTAAATTCCAGTCGTTATTATGTACAAATTCGTAGATCAAATGGTTCAGCAAATTGATTATTTTAATTTTTAATATTTATCTGCTAGGTAACGAGCGTAGTGCTGCTACGGAAGCTTGGTTACCCACCAACCTATCCACCAAAGCAATCAATGAGTTTTTCAGGTTATTGTCACCTAGTTTGCTATATTACCACAGCGTCGTTATAAGTTCCTATATCACAATCTATATATATAAAAATCAATTGACGTGTGTTAGTATCACAAAAACTCGTGAAGGGCTGAATCGATTTGCCTAATTTTGATTTTGAAATATTTGTAAAAGTCCAAGGAAGGCTTAAAAAGTATAAAATGGAATCAAATAAGTGAGAAGGACTTTACTTTACCGATTTTGATGATTTTTTTTTGTGCGTAATTGACTGGGTTCCGGGATTATTTAGATTCACAATTGGAACTGGTAGGTGGCGCCGGAATCGGGTCCTAGAGTTTTATTTTTTCAGGGCAGGACAACGACCTCTAATCTTAAACTTAATACTCCCAAACATTATTAATCTTTTTTCAATAATTCTTACTTACTTACTTCTTACTGTACAGGCTATTCGACCCTGGAATGCACTGCCTGTTACTGTTAGATAAGCTAAATCATTAATAATATTTAAGAACATGACAAAAAAGCACTACCTACAACATAGTGATGTTTGATATTTTTACCTATATATATATATATATATATATATATATATATATATATATATATATATATATATATATATATATATATCTATTAAGTATAATTCTTACTTATATAATATTGTTACATGCCGTCAAAGATAAACCGCAAATCCTATTGTAAGCGCAGTTTATTGTCCTTCAGCCGTATTAAGGAATCCTTTGACTTTTGAATTTGTAGTTAAGAAAAACATGCTATTGTCTTTTTACTTGTTTTATAACCATCATTAGCGTCGAACTATAATTCCTATTGTTATTGTATTCGACTTTGTGGACGTTCGCAGATGTGCAAATTAAATTTCTTAGAAACCTTCTGTGCGACTATAATTTCTTTGTAATTTGTAGTTAGTATAAGACGAGGCCTGAATGGAGGGCAGGGCAGTCAAGCGACGACTACGAAGCGAGTAAGACGTTTTCTAGTACTCTCGATTAGCGATATAAACGATGGACTTTGCGCATTGTATTGAATAGTGCAGTGTGAACTGGTTGCATCCAGTGTTATTTGTATTTGTTTTAAACGTGTTTGTACAGTTCTAATAAACTCTATAGTAGTTCCAACGGAATTTTTAATTCGAGTCCTATAGCTCGTAACAATATTTTGAAATATTGAAATCTTTATTTATTTGTATGAAACATGGATAACAAGGTCTTATGATATAGTGAGAACATGATGCGCTATTTACTGGCATACATATTTTCTTAAAACTAATATGGTTTATAAATATTATGTATTTTTATTTAATAGTCGTGTATGATCATTACAATTTCTTGCACAACTTTGTCACCTTTTTGTCAAAGTTTTTTTATTTTTTATTTCAGGAGTTCAGCAGACAGGCAGACGGCCCAGTTGATGGAAAGTGGTTACCGTCGCCTATGCACATTTGCAACACCAAAGGTGCTACAAATGCGCTGCTGCTCTCTTAAAGGAGACTGGAACCTGGTCACTGATGCCGGAACACAACACATGGTTGTTATGGCAGCATACTCTAGACCAGGGGTGGTCGCCATCCAGTCGAGCAAATACCCTACCACCTGGCTGTGGGTTGTTTAGTCGCCTGTTACGACAGGCCGCATGGCCGCAGGAAATTGTATTCTTTCTCCATTCCTGCACGGATAAATACAAAGTTAAATAAAATTATATATTTTATGAATGTCACTTTATTAATATTAATGAATTGTCGAATATACTGAATAATAATCGCATGTTGGTAATAAAATAGTAATAATAAAATAAATAAATGTCATTTAATGTGACTAAGTAATTCTGATACCTGATAAAAACATTTCTCAACCAGACATGGGAAATTTTTTTTTAAAATTGTTTGAGAGGTAATTCTCTTATTGATGCAGGTATTCGATTATAACCTTGTATTACTGGTATACATATTTATATGCTTATAAATAATAAAATATAATGTAAGTAATTGCATATCCTATAATATTTATGTATGCCACCTTTGAAAAATACAATTGGTTTTATTCCTGCCACGAGTTGTCTGGAATAGATCGCTTCTTAGCGATAAGACCACCCTCATTTAGAGTATTTTTAGGCTATAAGTTTTTCTGTGTTTTCTGTAATGGTGTACAATAAAGTGTTATCTATCTATCTATCTGTCTAAAATGTAAATATAAAAAAAATACTATATCACGTAAATAAATGTTTCACAATGTCCGCTGCACTCGCCAGCACGGTTCCAGTGCGAGTCCTACCGATTTACTTTGACTGAAAACTTGTTAGGGTCCCGTATTAAAATTCAAAAACGGCGTACAGCAACTCAGTCTCGATTCCTGAAAACATTATTCACTGAATTTGAATAATTATTTTGTTTCAGTCCTGCCAGCACCAGTTTAATGTATGCGTGAAGAATGCAAGAACTTTGTAACGTGATTTTTGGACTTAAACGGCTTTCCAAACTCAATTTACTGCGGACGCAGACAGCTTTTGTGGTGCTCAAGGTGTTTAGGATAATGTGTAGTATATTGCATAATTTATGTATATATAATTTACGAGGACATTATTTGTTTGTAGTCAAGGAAAGCGAAATTAAATACACGAGTTGCAGCTTATTGTTTTCTTTGGGAATTTTCTGTGCATTTCAAATTATATTCGTACAGTTAGCGTTTTCTACAAGGCTTATGATCTTTAAATTAGACACGATTATCGTTTTTCAGTAACGCCACAATAACAGGAAAAGGAACAAGATCCATACATCTTAACCACATGGTTCACATGTAACATGTGTATATAATAACTGCTCTATTTAGGTTTATTTATTTTTAGTTTTTTAAATTATGCTATCACAGATTTCTGTTATTATTTTATTCACGTATACCTTGATTATAATTTAATTTAATTTGACTAGTTTTTACCGTGGGTCGCATGACTTTTATGGTTAAGGAGGTGAGCACTGAAAATGAGACTATCTTTCGGCACAGCAAAAACCGAGTGCCAACCTCATTTCGCAAATTGTGGCACACATTTCCATTGTTGTTGTTATTATTATAAATTATTGTTAAGTGTCGCATTTTCAGATATAAATATTTTCTTTCTTTTCTTTTTCCTTCACATACGGCGTAACAGCCGCTTTTTATTTTACTTATTGAAAGTACTTAGACGAATAAGATCACCCAGACAGAAGACAAATCTCGATGAAGAATTTGCACAAAGATTAAATATAAAAACAGAAGTATCTGATGTAAATAAACGATTCGTATCAGACTAATAAAAATGTTAATTTGGGAAAAACAAACAACGTCTAATGTATGCGAGAGGGAGGAAGGGAATTAAACGAGACTTTCGTTTATCAGTACGTTCTTGCTAATGTACTGCTATGAGTAGAAAGAATGGCAAATTAAATTTTGCGAAATAAATCAATTCATTTTATGAATTTACGCATAATCTATTGAAGGAAGCACTGGTTGGTTAGTGATTAAAGCAATCGCGTTTCAAAATCAATTGACGCAGGTTCAAATCCTGGTAGGAAAAGCATTCACATCTTACACAGTTTTCTGACCTAATGTGCATATTGTTTCAATTACCACGTGCTAACAACGGTGAAGGAAAACATCGTAATGCAACCTGCACGTCGTGATAACCGATCTGTCAAACCTGCCAATCTGCCCTGGACAAGCGAGGCGGGTTTAGCTGTCCGTTTCCCTATAAAAAAATGTAGGCCCTAGCCCATTAGTGGGGCGTTTAAGAGCTTTTGTTATTATTATTTCACGTATTTATTTAGCCTTAAATTCTTTTACATTTTTCTTTAAATATATACTAAATAAAAAAAAAACAAATTATAAAAAAAATTAAAAAATCGATGTCCGCCGGCAGCAGGGCCTAGGGTCCAGGCTACCGGTGGTTAAGGCTCCAGCGACATGAACCTTCTCACGATACGGACCGTGTCCAGCAGGGCTGCCTTCTGCATCCGACCCTTCATCCCAGATACCAAGCGAGAGCCTTTCAAGGTGTCGGTCAAGGCTCTTCGCTATTAGTCCATTCACTGACACCACACTACTATTATTAGTATATTAATACGTGAAGCAAAATCTTTGTACCTCTTTTTACGAAAATTGCGCTGACGGAGGAGTATGAAATTTCGCACACTTATAGTTTATATAGAGAAGGGACGAATGCTAATATATTTTTAAAATTATGCTTAAAAAATACATTAAATCAATAAAAAAAAAACATTACACACACTACCATGTATTTGACACACACGCTTATATACTCTTTTGTTTATTGTTGCATGGCGAAATCTGTGATTTTAGAAGTATATGATAAGTATAGTATAATATAATAGTCTCTGGCATTAATTATTATGGTCGAATTTTGAACACTGGCGACCACAAGTTATATTAAATTTACAGATAGACGTCAATATTAAAAAATCATGAAACGCTTAATAGTAAAGAAAACAGTTCAAGCTTGTGATAACTATACAATTCACCGTTTACTCCATTAAACGAAGGCCTGTTATAGCAGCAGGTGTGAATATTTTATCCCGTAAAAGGGGAACTTTATTTAGCGGCTTTATTTCCAAGAACATCCATCATTTCAAGGATATACTGGAGATTGATAGTGCCTGGTTAAGTCGTTGCTTAGTTGCTACTATTTTCGTAATCTGTCATAGTAATTACTGGATCAATTAGAGTAAAAGTAATTTTAAATTTCAATTCGGCGTTGTAGTGATTTGTCTATGAATTCGAAAAATTATTTTTACTTCAGTTTGTACTTGTATTGAAGCAAGTAATCTATCTATATTACAAATACCTAATCGAAACTGTCTAAAATACACGGAAATCCTTAACCCTAAATCAGATTATAATGTCGGTTGTAAAATTTATCTCTTTGTTAAGAAAGACATACATTTATTTTAGGGCAAATACATGTAATTTCGAAAACAAACAGGATGTAAATAATTATAAAAATGCGTTTTAACGGATTTAAGCGTGGTAATTTATTTGACTTTTGTTATTCCGACATTTCGTACGTAAGGACGTAAATGGTAAATCTAACGCTGTGTCAAAATATTAGTCATAACACTGATACTAATACGTAATTTTTGGTCTGTTGGACTGAAGCCTTTCATTAAATCTAAAGAAAATTTACACACAGTATATTTACGGGCATATAATGAGGAGGGACGAAAATCGCGTGACAAAATTTTTTTAAACAATATGGGTGGGTACAAATGTAAAGGTAGACCAAAAAAAGATGGATGGATTATGTGAAGGATGATATCATGATTTGTGATGTATTTCAGAATAGAGGAGTGTGGAAGGGAAAGACATACTGTGCCGAACCCAATTCATTGAGTATTGAAATTGAAAATTGAGAAAGAGAGGATATATTTGTAGAGCGGCCGAGAATATACTATGATTTTAATTCGGACCAGTAGATTTCGAAATTGCAACTTTCAGAATTTTGTCTGTCTGTCTGTTACAGCAGCACGTGAATACTATAAAACGGATTTTAATGAATCCCGACATAGAGATAGCTTATATTCCGAGTTAATACTTAGGATACTTACTAATCCGACAAATTATATTGTTTCCGTGAGATAGACGAATATAACCAAAAACATGGTGCAGCAGTTACATTTGTTTTGGTGCTGCCGTTGTACTTTACCAACAAACATCGCTTCATGCCAACGCGAACGAAGCTTCGTTAGCACTACTAGTAATGAATAGAGTCAATATAGGATTGTAGAATTCCAGGTTCGGTGTGGTTTTAATCTCCTTTGTAAGCGTCTTAATAATATTGTCCATACCCACAGCCTATTTTACATAGCAGCTCGCTCCAGCCTCTTACACCATCTTCTGTATAATGTCTTTATCTGACTAAACATGCAAAGAATTTATGGAGATATTTTGCAGTATAAATTTTTAGTACGTCGTATCATTATTATAACTATTATTATATTTTTAGTTATGTCTTTGTCTTATTGAGCATGCACTGTTTGCTACAACTCCATTAATTCGTCGAAAAGTAATTGTGTAACATATTTCTCTAAAAAAATTATTTAAAAAGAAGAGTTTGAGCTAGATAAATAAGAAGAAAAATAATTTTTAGCTAGACGTGTTGCTGGGGAGTTTCTTGCCGCTTCTTCTCCTTAACAGCAATAACAAGTTGCGAAGCGGTGTACATAGACTAGGAAGTAAAATTAAATTTTAACTTATATGACCTTCAAAAAGTGTTCTCCAATGGAACTTATTTTGCATTGTAATTTATTTAGCGGCTAAATCTTATTATGTCGCAACAATATTTTTCCCGAACGTCGCTCGGCTAATGGGCTGTATCCAGTGCCGCCATCTGTGTTATAAATAGCGTGGAATGATGGATTCTCTCTCAGGAAACAGCCGCAAAATTATTCAAATTAATTCCCTACTCCACGTAGAACAGGAGTGCTTTTGTTTTCCTCCGTTTTCACAAAGCTCCATTATTCTGATTTTCTCTCTTACGTAGATGAACGATTTTCATTATTTACTTATCTTTTTTTTGATTAGTGACTCTGTAACAGTAAATAAGTTTAAATTAGTAAAACAACGTTTGTGTGAGAAGGCTTATTATACGACGTACGACGCACGACAATCGCACAGAATGGGAAATAATGCGATCGCTACCATGGTCTTTTTCTAATCTATAATATTATTACGAGTTACGGGACTCGAATTAAAATGCCATTTCGAATTACTATAGGATTTATCAGAACTATACAAACACGTATAACTTAGGTACGAATATAACTGGACACAACCAGTACAAGCTGCACGATTTAATAACTCGCGCAAAGTCCGTCACTATATCGCTCATCGAATGTACACACGTCTTGCTCGTATCGTAATTGACGCTTGACTGCCTCACCCCGCCGTTCGGGCATTGTTTTATAATGCACCGATGCCATATGTCCACCTGGCAAGCTTCGGCGCAATTCCCAGAAAACAATCTGCACACCTGCTTAATTGTTCCTGCGGACGGCCATAAACAAGTACAATACACAATAGACTGTTTTTCTAAGTAAACAAAAGAAACCCAGTCGGTGTGCTTCGTGGATTTTTGGCTAAGCTGTAACACTATTATAATATTCTAAACATGCCGTGACTGTACATTGACGCTATTTAAAAAAAAGCAACTGGAATAGACTATGTAAATTGTAAACGACGGAGAACACGATGAAATTTTGTTTAGATTTCTTGTCAGTTTATACGGAATTGACGTATAAACTGTGGGGCTGATTTCGGTGCGGTCTACGCTGATGGACAATAAATTCTTAGACTTAAAAGCTGCGCTACGTTTTATCCTGGGAATCTCGCGGAAATTTTTCTGGGAATGATTTGAAATATCCAGATTTAAAAAAAATCAAGTTCCAATGTGATTCTTTCACTGATCGAGAGCAATTTTTATTTTTTATTAGCAACTCTACGGACTCTACTTCCGTACCCTTTTTTTACAATTAAATTTAAGAAGTTAAGAAGTTGTACACGCTTATATGTTACTTTATTATTGTGCGTGACATTTAATGAATGTATGTTTGTGTTGTGGTGTACCTTAAGAATAACTTATTATATTAATGTTACGAGCTACATGACTCGAATTAAAAATGCCGTTGGAACTACTATAGAATTTATTAGAACTGTACAAAAACGTATAAAACAAATACAAATAAAACTGGATGCATCCAGTTCACACTGCACAATTCAATACAATTCCACACGCGTAAAGTCCGTCGTCTATATCGCTAATCGAGAGTAGTACAAACGTCTTACTCGTCTCGTAGTCGTCGCTTGACTTCCCACCCCTCCATTCGGGCATCGTCTTATACTAACTACACAGTACAAAGTGATTGACCGCGCACACTGAATTTCCGAGAAATAGTAATTTGCACACATGCGAACGGCTAACAAAGTCGAAATCAATAACAATAAGGATTAGTTCGGCGCTAATGATGGTTATAGAACAAGTAGAAAAACAATAGGATGTTTTTCTTAATTACAAATTCAAAACACAAAAGAATTCCTTAATCCGTCCGGGAAGACAATAGACTGCGCTTACAACAGGCAGCTGGGCGCTTATCTTTGACGGCATGTAACATTAACTTATTCTAATTTTAAAACTAAACTTATACTAATGATGAGTGTATCTGTTACATACTGATGTTGTGAGGAAGTGCATGTGATCGATAGCAAATTTTATATAACAAAATGTGTGATATTTTTTTATATCGGGAATTCGGCGGGAATCTTCCCGCGAGCGGTTTGAAGTTTTTCGGGTGCATAAAACGATAGCTTACATTCTTTTTTAAAATTCTGCGATACTTTCTGTCCCGGGAATCCCGCGAGAACTTCGTGTCAAGCGTGGACGAAGTCGCAGACATATCCTAGTAAGTAATATAACCCAATATCAAAAATTTAGTAACAAGCTCGTTAGACGGCATCATTACGCTATCTCGAGTGGGAGGGGGGCAGAGTCGCGTTGTGCTCCAAGCCTGAATTTACATACGACAGCAAGAAGGGAAATAAAAATGTGGATGTTTGTTACATTCTTTTTGGAAATAAATACCCTGGGTTCCGTATAAAAAATTTACTCTTCTGGTGATCGGAGGGCTGGTTATTACCTCGGACAACGGCTCTGTTTGGCGATGACTACTTACTATTATTGTCTATACTATTGTAAAGTATATACAATAATAAATTTATTGCAATAACTATTTATGTAAACTTTTTTGTCAACCCTACTGACTATCGACGCGTGACATCATGAGGCTATCGGCAAATCTTCTGCGCACGGGTTGTTCCTCGGATAGCGGATCACCTTAGCGATGGAGGTAAAGTAACCAGCCTTCTGGGAACCTTACCTAATTGACTTCGATGACTTAGCCTGAGAATTCTACTTAGTTTTAAGAGATTTTAGGTAGATACAATATAACTAATAGGCATTAATTAGACTAAGTTTTCTTCTTGATAATATGTATTTTATTTTAATATTAAAGTAACAAAGTATTTTATTGTTGGTTTCGTTTAAATTAATTAATTTAATTTATTAATTAAATATTACACTAGCAGAATTAGTTTAACAAAATTGGGTCGTTTTGGTCTTACGCCAAAAGGAAGGTTTGCACTGAAAATCAGAGTTGTGTCGGATATAATTCCGGCACAGCATATGCTGATTGCAAACCTTGTTCGCTGAAAATGCGGCGAACAAATTCTCAAAATATGCTCTGCGTATAATATTGAATAACAGAAATAAACTTAGTTATAAATAATATAATTGATTACATTTATTCATATATTGATTACAGGATACATATATTGATTACAGGAATTATCTGTCCAGGAACGGAGAAAGAATACAATTTCCTGCGGCCGGGCGGCCTGTCGTAAGAGGCAACAAGACAACCCCTACAGCTAGATGGTAGAGTGTTTACCCACCTGGATGACTACCACCCTGGTCTAGAGTGTGTCGCCATAACAACGTTGAGTTGTGTTCTGGCATTAGTCTTCCTTTAGAGAGCGGCAGCACATTGGTGTCACAAATATCCATAGGCGATTGTAACCGCTTTCCATCACATGGGTCGTCTGCTTGTCTGTTGAAGTCATGGAATAAAATAAATGTAACAAATCACTGCCAGAGCGAAGGGAAGGGAAAAACATTTAATAATGTCAGCTTATTAAAGTACCCATGGTGTGCAGGTTTACAACGATTTTTTCTTTCGTCATCTCTTGATGATGAGTAAATACTACGTGCTGACAGTGAAAAAATGAAGGATAAATATATGAAATTAATTTTATGAGCTTTGTTGATAGATTATTTGATTTTTCTTAATAGTTTAATGCGATGTTTAACCCTAAAGAGATGAAAAAATTTCCCGGCATCTGCAAAACCGTTTCACTTCATTTAGCGCCAAACTGTATATAAAAAGTTAAGGCACTTCTCTTTGCGAGTGTTCTAAGACGTATTTTGAATAAAAGCGCCCTATTCACATTAGGTTTTTTCGTTTTAATCACTATTTTTTTTTGAGCATATTTACATGGAAATATATGTTTTATAGTGTGACATGCCGTCAAAGATAAGCGCACAGCTGTCTGTTGTAAGCGCAGTTTATTGTCTTCCCGGATTAAGGAATTCTTTTCTGTTTTGAATTTGTAATTAAGAAAAACATGCTATTGTTTTTCTACTTGTTTTATAACCATCATTAGCGTCGAACTAATCCTTATTGTTATTGTTTTCGACTTTGTTAGCCGTTCGCAGGTGTGCAAATTACTATTTCTCGGAAACTCAGTGCGCGCGGTCAATCTTTTTTGTACTGTGTAATTAGTATAAGACGATACTCAAATAGAGGGGCGGGCAGTCAAGCGACGACTACGAGACGAGTAAGACGTTTGTACTACTCTAGATTAGCGATATAAACGACGGACTTTACGCGTGTCGAATTGTATTGAATCGTGCAGTGTGAACTGGTTGCATCTAGTTTTATTTTATTTGTGTTATACGTGTTTGTACAGTTCTAATAAATTCTATAGTAGTTCCAACGGCATTTTTAATTCGAGTCCTGTAGCTCGTAACAATAGTAAACAACTTTTTCTTTATCAAATACTGGAGTTATATATGTAGCTTCGCTTTAGAAAATATCATATCTGTATCTCATCAACGTTATTCCATTTTCCAAGATAAATAGCCTTATGTTATCCCTGTTATGGAAATTGCATGATATATACACGGTATCCCAAAAATCCTAAACTAAATTAATAATGTTTAACATGGGACTTTAATACTCATATTCATAATTTTTCTTGAAGTTGTGGAATGAGCTTCTCGTGGTTTTTTTAGAGCGCTACAATATGAATTTCTTTAAATAGAGGATAAATGAATTTTTATTCCCTTATAATAATTATAAGAGGCTTATAGGCTAATTAAAAAAATATCATTCATTATCGCATTCTGAATGTGATTATGAATACACTTTTTAACGAGTCTATAAACCTCGTATAACTATTATTTTTATCAGTGCAGGAACGGAGAAAAAATACAATTTTCCTGCGGCCGGGCGGCTTGTCGTAAGAGGCGACAAAACAACCCACTGCCAGGTGGTAGGGTATTTGCTTGACTGGATGACGACCAACCACCCTTGGTCTAGAGTATGCTGCCATAACAATCTTGTGCTGTGTTCCGGCATTAGTGACCAGGTTCCAGTCTCCCTTAAGAGAGTAGCAGCGCATTTGTATCATCTTTGGTGTTGCAAATGTCCACAGGCGATGGTAACCGCTTTCCATCAAGTGGGCCGTCTGCCTGTCTCCTGAACTCCTGCAATAAAAAAAATACCACTGTTACTATGAGAAAAATACAAAAAGTCGCAGTTCCAAGTCTCTATGCGACTTAAAATCGCCCAGTCTTAAGCGAGCATTTCCAAGTTTTTTTGTGGAATAATGCGAGATGTTATGGCGCGGAATATGCTTCATTTGGCGCGATGAAACTCTAAACTGCGTTGCGAAATCATATTCATATTTTTTACGCTTCAACTGTTGCCGACACTCGATTTGAATAAAATACTCTGACCGTGTTTGTTTTACAATGAACATTTTTCTGCTATTTTGTAAGTCAACGTTCTCGGGTATTGATTGAAAAGCTATGACGGTCGAGTGGGGAAGGCACAGAAGGACATGTATTGCCTATCAAAAATATAGGTAACAAGCTTCCGGCCGCGACTTCGTCCGCGTGGAATAGTAAAAAAAAGTAAGTTAAAAAAACCCCACGATTTTGAAACATTCTTCATTGGTGCTCCACTTCTATTGGTCTTAGCGTGATGATATATAACCTATAGCCTTTCTCGATTAATGGGCTATCTAACACTGAAAGAATTTTTCAAATCAGACCAGTAGTTCCTGAGATTAGCGCGTTCAAGCAAACAAACAAACTTTTCAGCTTTATATATTAGTATAAGATGTAAAACAATTAGACACTAGTTGATTATTAAGGCTACGTTCCATTAGAGACTCACAACGACCACGTTCAGGACCGCGATTTTTTGGAAGTTCAGAAACGAACTTTCTGTTATTTACTATGGTCTGGGTGTCTGGGATCGGCCCCAGAGTGGTCAGTTGTTTATCACCCGTAACACAAGCGTAATTTGCTTAGCTTGGGTATATACAATGTGTGTGGTGGTCTGCCGATTGTTTATTATTATTATTTATTTTGGGCGTTGTAAGCTACAAATGGAACGCGCTGTAAGTAATGTAAAACACATTAAAACCTGTGCTCATACTCCGAGAAACGAAAACGTCATGTTAATTTGTCCCCCAAAACCATCCAGACTTAAAACAAATACTCTAAAATCACAGTCAAAAGCACATTTTCAAAAGTTGCATTACCCAAACATAATTTCTCCCTCTGGAGCGCAAAGAAAACTTACCTACCGCAAAATTAATATTTCTTTCATTAAAATCTTGTAATATTTTCCCTGCTGCATGCATAAGTAATATCCATGAATAAGTTGGTGCAAAAATTCGAAGGCGCTTCTCTTTGGGACTGATTGAACTGAAGATTTTAAGTTTGTGGCGACGTGTTTGGCTTCGCTTAATTCACTTATTGGTTTTGTCAATATTTGGACTTATCTGATTGAGTTTGTTCTTCGCAAGCGGAAAAGAAATATCTTGCCTGCGCTACTGTCAGCTCAACTTGTTTACTATTTTCTCTTATTGCTGGAGCAATTTTATTATAGCATATAGGCCGATCACTTGCTTAAAGTGGGTACCATCGCTCTAATTTTTTTTATTGGTCTGCAATATTGAATATAGATTATAAACATTTTTTTTTTATATATTGACTAAACCGTTTCATAGCTTAACACTGTATTCTGTTTATGCATAATATAATTGATTATCTATGGACTATGTATGTATGATTTTCGAGTGGTAAAAACAGAATACAAGTAGGTGTGACGAAGTTAAGAAGAGGATTTGAACAAAGCATTGAGTCGTTTCTTAATAGAAGGAGCAGAGTCGGCGAATATGTCAACCTTTGTACGTACGGAATTACTATAGTTCATAATTGTGTGTAGGGGAGAATATTGACCTATATTAATTATTACTTGTGGTAAATTAAAAGTTTTGCGACTAATTAAGTGACTTCCGTTCCGGGCGACACAAATAGTTACATTTTAAATTTTAATACTATCTATTTAAAATATTATAAGTCAATGTCTGATATTTTCCTTCGAGTATATAATGGGGTAATGTTTATTATTGGTTATGGATATTTGCAACTCTAGTTGCTACCAGTGTGTTGCTGGTCTCAAAGGGACTGGAACCAGGCCATTTATGTTGGAATATAATTTGTGGGCGAGCTTCAGAGAAATACAATGCACGATATCAACACTTTATTTCAATTTCCACATCTAAACCCAATTCCAATCATTGATTGTACACTCCACTGTTGCGGCGGCGTTGGATTTAGTGATAACAATGGACTATGTCAATTTTGTAGACAAGGAAGTGTTGGGCAATTTAGGTGGGAATGTGAGATTGAGCACGCACGTACCTGAGTAATGTGCATGGAATGCTGCTGCTCCTCTGTTGCTCAGTATACTTCACTTCATTTATTGTAGTTTTATATTTATAGTATTTAATTTTATGTGTATGTATTAATTGTATTTTATATTGTATATGTTTATTATATTTTATAATTTCGGTGCAGAGCGGGATATTTTCATAATATACACGTTTATATGTTGCGGTCGCGGTATATTTGATGACATGACAATGAATGACTGACGTGCGTGCGAAAATAGGAACACGCCGCCAGATTTAAATTAAGAATTTAAATATGTTAGAAGAGAAGTTTGAATACGTCGAAAGGAGGTTTATATGGCGGTACCTTTTCACTTTAAGCTTTTTTGGTACATATGTACATATATCTGTCCTCCTTATAGCAAACGCATTACTATCAAAATGGCGTTTTCAAGATAAACGCGGTATACATAATTTTAGATAACTAAATAACATGTCCATGTTATATAACTTTTTGGTGTATCTAAAAAATCAAGCGTCATGTGCAGATAAGCGCGTCGGAATACCATTTCTGCAAAAAAATGAAAAATCCAAAAATGTCGATTGCTGCAAGTGCAATTAGTAGGGCAGAGCTAGCGATCAAACAATCGTTTCCAACAAACACTAGCCATTTTTATATTTTTGCGCCGAAACCAACTGACTTACCGTAAGCGATCGTTATCTACAATGGCGCCATCTTTAAGCAGCGAATGTTTGCGGGACCAAGGTTTTCATACGAACAACGTTTATTTATTTTCACAACAATAACAATATACAATTACTAGCGGATGCCCGCGACTTTGTCCACGTGAACGGTTTTTAAGTATCCCACGGGAACTCTTTAATATTTCGGGATCAAAAGTATCCTATATGTTGGTCAGGGATATAAGCTACCACCAAAATTTCGTTTAAATCGGTCCAGCCGTTTTGTAGATTAGCCGGTACAAACAGAGAAACAGAGAAACAAAAAATTGAAAAATTCATTTCATTTTTTACATCCCCCTGACTCAGTTTTTAGTATTTTTTTCATTGTACAGAAATTTGACCTCTACAATTTTATTATAGGTATGTATAGATTTAGATAGTTTCATATAATCTCTTAAATTATGGGTTTATTATATGAGTAATTACTACGATTATAGTTTCATGACATCTATATATACATATTAGTTGCCATATATTTTAGGATGCCAACAAACTCATGGTAGTTATGGCTGTATGCTCAAGACCAGGATAGTAGCCATCCAGGCGGGCAAATACTCTACCACCTGGCTATGGATGGTTTTGTTGCCTCTTATGACAGACCGCCCGGCCGCAAGAAATTGTATTATTTCTTCGTTCCTACATAGATAAAATATGTTTGGAATATTTGCTTTTTGGACGAATAGATTTTTAGACAACTTAAATAATTTATTCCAATTGTTAATTTCCTTTTCAATTTATCTTCTACTAATTTTATTGGTCTTCATAATGTATTGTTTACAGTATTTTCTTTTGAGGTAAATGCTATATTATCACTTCACTCCTCCAAGTCTCAGAGTCTTCTTTCACGCTGAATTCAAGTTTGTAATTGATTTTTCGTTTTTTTGTTTCTATAAGAGGGTAGTCTTGAATACATGTCTAAGAGGAGCAAGTTGCTTATTTCTGACCACGGGTTTATTACCTAATATTTTGAAGAATATTGATAATTACTTACAATTTACTTATATATCTCAAAGCAAGGTACGCTCGAGTACAGTGGATCACTCTAAGGCTGTACCAGAGTGCTTACTCTCAAACGCCTTTCGTCCGATCATCCCGAAGAGTCAATGAAATTTTAGAAGGAATAAAGATTTTTGAAACTACAATAATGTTACGACCGACAAAGAACAATTCACACCTGCAGTATATTACCCCTTGGTTCGGGCATTTCTGTGTTTAAAATTTGTAATTAGAAAAACAGCCTATTGTGTATTGTAATATTTAATGGTAGTCTTTAGCCAGGTGTGATTCTTGGAAATCATTGTTTACGCTTGGCAGGTAGACATAATGTATTTGCACAGTTTAATATAAAACAATGCCCGAACGGAGGGGTGAGGCAGTCAAGCGACGATTACGATATGAGCAAGACGTGTACATTCGATAAGCTATATAGTGACGGACTTTGCGCGTGTTATTTAAGTGTGCATTACATTTGGACTTATTACGTCCAGCTATATTTGTACCTGTGTTATATGTGTTTGTATAGTTCAAATAAATTCTATAGTAATTCCAACGGCATTTTAATTCGAGTCCCGTAACTCGTAACAATAATATAGTCTATATAACTCAAAAACAAATGTAACATAGAATGGAATGCACTTAAATATATAAAAAAACAAGCCAAAAAAGATCTAAAGCGAACAACGAAAGACGTTTGAAAAGCCCTCAGATACGAAGACCGTAACAAACAACGGAATTTTATTTTTCAAAAATCATACCAGCACTGGGAGCTTCTGCGTTCCAGTGAACTAGGACGGCAAAGGCTTAACACACGAGGTCTTCCAGTCTGTTCAAATATTATTGCGAATTGAATATTACAATACTGTTTAGTCATGCAAAGAGACTATGGGATGTAATTATATCCATGGGTAGAGAAACTCATTAATTTCTATATGCTCTATGCTCTATATATATAGTTTAATGAGGTGTTTTTCCAAAAACTTTACTGTTTCTTCTTCTGTTACTAAGTTCACTACAGTAACAAGGAAACTAAGTCCATATAGTCTAGACAACTGCGCAGCGAAACATAGAGGCGAGTCACAGCCAACCTGATTTGAAATAATACAATGAATGAGATGTTGTTTATGACAACTTAGGTATTTGTTAGTAAATTGAAAAATGCGATTGCAGCGCCATCTATTTTGCTAATGCGTTTATTCCATGGAAACAACATTATTTATCGGGATACAAAGTACCCTAAGTATTAACTCTGGTTATAAGCTAGCACTGTGTCGAGTTTTATTCATATACGTTCAGTAGTTTCCAAAAGAGATGCGATCGCAGCGCCATCTTTTTCGCTATTTTCTTCTATCTCACGAAAACGACGTCATTTATCGGGATAAAAAGTATCGTAAGTTACGACCCATGATATAAGCTAGCTCTGTATCGAATTTCATTTAAATCCGTTAAGTAGTTCTCAGGTGATGCTCTAACAGACAGACCGACTATTTCGAAATCTGGTCCGAATTATACCCCCTGATATTTTTCACATTTTTAAACGCATTGTACAAACTCGAACCATTTACAGATTTATTAGTATAGATAGATAGATAGACAAGTAAACTATACTTCAAAGTTTTCTGCAACAAAGAAAATAGAATACTTTTTATATCAGTCGCACGAACTGGATAGAAATAAAATTCCAAGCGAGGTGTTCGTCAGTAGAAAAGCTCTTGACGGCACAAAGGTGGCGCGGCGACAACTCTCCTCGCAATTTATGCACATAGTTTACCGGCAGAGTGACGAGAGCGCTGCGACACACGCCGCGGCCCTGCGATATATGGCAACACTTGAATCTTGACAACGAAAATAATTTTATTGCTCAGCAAATACTGTCTCTCTTGCCAGACAGCATATCTCAATGGCGTTTTATGGGAACGCAACGCAATCTATCTTTAGGTGTTCTACGTCGAATGTCTGTTATCTGTATTGTATGACATTTCATAATTTCTGTAAATTTTAAATTTATATCCTATGAAAATATCCCATTTCTGAGATATAAAGTAGTGTAAGTTCGACTAAATAAATTCTATAATATTGTGGGAAGGAGCAATACACCAAATTGTCTGCAATGCAATATAGTTGAAGACTTACAGCATTTGTTAGTGGAATGTGTTCGGACCAGAGACAGTAGGAAGGGGCTGGTGGATGTTTTTGGGAATTAATTTGATGGACGTAGATGTTTTCTTGAGCATTTTGTCGCGGCCATAGTCTGCTGCGACTCTTGTAATATATTGTTACGAGTTACAGGACTCGAATTAAAAATGTATAGAATTTATTAGGACTGAATAGGAATAGGAAGGAATACAAATAAAACTGGTGCAACCAGTTCACACTGCACGATTCAATACAGTTCGATACGCGCAAAGTCCATCGTCTATATCGCTAATCGAGAGTACTAGAAAACGTCTTACTCGTTTCGTAGCCGTCGCTCGACTCCCCGCCCCTCTACTCGGGCATCGTCTTATACTAACTACAGAGTATAAAAAAGCTGGCCGCGCACACTGAGTTTCTAAGAAATATTAATTTGCACACCTGCGAACATCCACAAAGTCAAAAACAATGACAATAGGGATTAGTTCGACGCTAATATAAACGCTTATCTTTGTTATTTTTTCAATTTATTTATTTTATCAATTTATTAAAACGACTCATTGACTCTTCAGGTGATCAGAAAGCTGGTGCTTACCTCGGGCAACGGATCAGTATGGCGATCCAGCGAGGAAACGTAGCCAGCCTTCTGGGCACCTTACCCACAGACGATGATTTAGGCTCAGTATTCTACTTATAGTCTTGAGGGACTGTGGGTAGAATACAATATAAATAAGTTAAATTTTCTTATATTTAGATTCTTTGTTATCAATATTATCTATGTACCAAATTTCACATTCATTCCAAAAGCTGTGAATAAAAATCTAACCCAATACTGTTATTACTATTTTATCAAGATCGCCGGACACTATTGTCTCAATCGTAGGTTTCTCTGATTTTGGTATTATTTCTATCTTTACAAATATTTATAAGAGAGAATTCAAAATAAACCTTTGGTAGCTTTTTAATATACATTTCCAGTTCTGCTAGTGGAAATTACCATTATATACAATAACAGCCCATGAATGTCCCACTGTTGGGCTCGAGCCTCCCACTATAGGGGAATGGACAGTATACCCGCCACGCTTCTCCAAGGCGGCTTGGCAGGTTTGACATATCGGTTATCTCGATGTGCAGGTTGCATCACGATGTTTTCCTTTGCCGTTATTAGCACGTGTTAATTGTAACAAAATGAAATTACCATTATTCTACTGTTATTCCGTCGCGACGATATCGAGAAGATATCGTAGATTTAATAGAATACGAATTTTTGACACTAACGCAATGGATAATTTGAATATCTTCGGAACGCTAAGATATTGAAATAGGCAGAATTGGGCCTAGGGTTGCCAGATAGTAACTTATCAAATCCGGGACAATTCTAGAAAAACAATGTCGGGTCGTGGCCATAGTAGAAAATATCATATATTTTTTATTTATTTTTTATTTTCAAACGATTCATATTTGAATTTGAAAAGAAAAATGCCATTTATTTTCAAATACATACTTTTATTAGATACTCTGTACTTAGTAGGTAATTAACGCCAGTTATAATTCTAAGATGAAGCGCTGTGGTAGTAAATCAACACGTTAAACTATCATAGAATTGAGCACTTAACTTAAATTAGCAAATTTAAACTTTGGTAGACAATGAATACTCAATCACAAATTAAATAGTAATAAACTGAAGAAAAAAAACAATAATAATAAGACACTACCATAAAAAATGTTAAAACAATAAATTCCAAACTTAAAAAACAATCGGTAAGTGTTTAGAAACAGAAATTGTTTTGGTACATTTTGTTAAAAAATAGTAAGTTTTCAGAATCCGGGACAATAAGCGTTAATTACTGCACACTGGACAAGAGGCAAAATCTGGGGCAATCCCGGATTTCCCGGCGGTTTGGCAAGCCTAATTGGGCCCCAGGCATCTAAACATTATTTCAATTTTTATTATACTAGGTACGGGTATTGCATTATTGTATTCGCGAAGTATTATTGATGCCAATAAATTAATTCAAAAATATTTTTTATACATGTTTATTTATTCCCTTTCACCGCTTTGATATTGGATCAATTAGAATAAAAATGTAGATATATTTTTTATAGCTGGAGTACAGCAGACAGGCAGACGGCCTACCTCATTGAAAGCGGTTACAGTCGCCTATAAACGTTTGCAACACCAGAGATGTCACCAACGCGCTGCCAGCCTCGAAGAAATTTAATGACACCCTTTTTAAAGAATCCCATATTGTAGCGCTGTGGGAAAACCACGGCTGGGAGCTCATTCCAAATCCCCACGGTGCGCAAGAGAAACGTTCTAGAGAACAGTTGTGTACAAAAGCGAAGCGGCTCTAGGTAGTGAAGATGAAAGCACAGTCAACGTAAAAGGAAGACGAAGGATAGTTATATAGTTTGGAAAACGGATATGAACTATGAAATCGGTTAAAATTACTTGGAAAACAGATTAGGCCAATCCTAATCCTAATTTATGTAAGAGAAGACGTACGAGCCAATTATTATGTAATTAGTTCAATGTACGATTTAGAAAGAATTAGAAATTAGAAATTTAGAAGTCGTGGTAGCGTAATGGCTAGCGCACGCGTCCCAAACTCAAAGGGCGCGGGTTCTATCCTGGTCGGAACGCATGCACCACTTAGGTAGTTTTCTGACATAATGTGCATATTGTTACAATTACCACGTGCTAATAACGGTGAAGGACAACATCGTGATGCAGCCTGCACATCGAGGTGAACGATGTGCCAAACCTGCCAAGCCGCCTTGGAAACGCGTGGTGGGTATACTGTCCGTTCCCCTATAGTGGGAGGCCCGAGCCCAGCAGTGGGACATTTATGGGCTGCTATTATATATATTTTTTACGATTTCGAAAATAATTATGGCGAAAAAGTAATTAAAGTTTCGAAATACAGACTCTGCTCACGAGAGCAAAGTCACGAGAAAAACTGTATACTGTTTATATTTTTTATTTTATTTATTTAGTCCTCACATTAACGATTTAGGCATAAAGCTTAAAAACGGCTTTTCGCGAAGTTATTTCACCGAATTATAAAGAAAGGTAAGAGGTATTATGCAAAGCGGAGGGACGACGTCGAAACTTAGAGTGTGGCTTAAAAACGACGGCCCAACCTTGTTTAAATTATGATGTAAAATAAAATTGTTTATATAATGATTTCAAACCCTAGAAAGATGCGGTGAGTGATGAATTTTGAAAATCTGTAGAATTTGAATTCAAGCCCAGTTATGAGTTCTATTTTATACATTTATTTTTTATTTTTTGGCTAATATATAAATCTGTCATACGACCAGTCATGCTAATAGCACCCGACTCGGCCCGAATGTTGGGCCACCACTAAAGTGATAAACCACAAAAGTCTCCACTCAGCCGAGGAGAAATGACACAGAAGGGTATCTTTAAAAATAGCACCCGTGACTGAAAAATGGAGAGGAAGAAGATTAAGGTGGTATGGGCATGTAATGAGGGGGATTTTTTTATTTTTCCAACTGTGATGGAAAGTGATTATCGTCGCCTATAAACATTTGCAACACTAAAGATGCTGCCAATGTGCTGCCGGACTCGTAGATGGGGCTGGAACCTGGACACTAATGCCGGAACACAACTCAAGGTTGTTATGGCGGCATGCTCTAGACCAGGGGTGCTAATCATCCAGACGGACAAATGCCCTATCATCTGGCTATGGGCTGTTTTGTCGTCTCTTACGACAGGGCGCCTAGCCGCAGGAATTTGTATTCTTTCTCCGTTCCTGCATGGATAGAGACCAAAGTCAAGTGACAAAAAGAATGTTGAACGACATGATTGATGCGTACAGATGTAAAGGTAGATCAAAAAAGAGATGGATGGATTGTGTGAAAGATTATATGATGATCTGTGGTGTGACAGAAGATGTATGTCAGAGTGTGGAAGAAAAAGACATTGTGCCGACACAAAATAATTGGGATGAGGTGAAAGAAAAGAGAGACACATAATTAAAATACATTTTAATTGTGCTTAAAACGTAGTTATAATATATCAAAATATAGATCCAGTACTAGTGTTATCTACATTTTTTCTTTTAAATTTTTCGTCTGGTAAACTTGACACTGAAAATAACAATCTTTTTTTGAACTATAATTCAAAAATAATAAGAAAGAAGCATTCGTGAAATATGCTATATTAGCGGCACGCTATGGTGGTCGTCTTGACACGTTACAATAGTAACATAAATATGTCATTTAATTATGGAAAAAAATTAAAGAAGTAATTAATTATGTGTCCTAAAATTACACTTTCGTTTGTCCATAAAGAACAGCAATTTACTTCTTCAGACGTAGTTATTAATTTATATGAAACTTCATGAGTGGGCAAACGCTAAAACAGCCATCATAGATTGATGTAGTAGTAGTAATGTGAAGTAATGTAATATAGTAAATGTGTAAGTGAACTTAAATACTTTATTTATAATATTGTTACAAGTTTATTGCCCCTCGCGGGAGGGGCAATAAATAATAATAATCCGAATGCGGATTCGGAGTTACTTTTTATTAATTCGTATTTAAATTTGCAATTAGACAATAGCCTATTGTTATTGTTTTCGTCTTTGTTGGCCGTTCACAGGAATAGATAACCAGGTGTGCAAATTACTATTTCACGGAAACTCAGTGCGCACGGCCGATTTTTTTGTACTGTATAATTAGTATAAGACAATGCCCGAATGAAGGGGTGGGGCAGTCAAACGACGACTACGAGACGAGCAAGAAGTTTGTAGTACTCTCGATTAGCGATATAGACGACGGACTTTGCGCGTGTCGAATTGCATCGAATCGTCCTGTGTGAACTGGTTGCATACAGTTTTATTTGTATTTGTTTTATACGTGTTTGTACAGTTCTAATAAATTGTATAGTAGTCCCAACGGCATTTTTAATTCGAGTCCTGTAGCTCGTAACAATATTTAACACCTTATCCGATAACGCCAATTAGTTTTGTGGTTTCCAATTAATTTATTATGTACTTGCTGCTATATATGTATAGTGTGTTTATTAATTGTTGTGTATAAGTATATAATGCATTGTATGTACGTATATATATGTAGTAATCATTATACTGCACGCCAACAAATGATTTTCAATAAGTTCTTCTCTATCCAAAGGTTGCCTGGAAGAGATTGCTTCAAGCAATAAGGCCGCCCATTGTACTACGTTATAGAACGTAGGCTTAAGGCTATAAAATGTATTACTTTTCTTATGTTGGTGTACGATAAAGAGTATTGTTGTTGAACCTTAATTTAATTTTGAAATATATAACGCTACAAAATTATAAATGTGTAGTCTTTCTATTTTTACATTTTTGTGTTTGTCCGTTTGTTCGGGATTCACGTAACGTACTGGACCGATTTTGATGCGGTTTTCGCTGATAGGAAATTCCCGGATTTCAAATCTGGGGTACTTTTTATCCCGACAGTCTTACGGGAATTTTCCTGGGAAAGGCTTAAAGTGGCCAGTTCAACAAAAAATTATTCCGATGATTTTCACTGATCGATAAAATGTTTAGTAAAACAATTGTAGTTGTGTATGCCTTTTGTAACATTACTTATGCACGTATTTTTATACTTTACACCTTTGATTTTATATTTAGCAAAATAACTACAATCTTTATTACCTGTGCGGGCAAATGCTAGTAATGAAATTTTTTTTACAAGATTTCAACAGATATATTTGTAAAGATTACAGATTTTTTATTTTTACATAAGATTTGAAACGATAGCATATTTGCGAGCTCTACGGAGAGTCTTTGCACATATCTTAAAATATAGGCCCTTTTATGTAAGGACTAATCTCTACAATCGATCCTTCTGCTTATAGACGGATCCTATATGTTACCGTCTTATCATCGGACGATTATTGATCATATTATGATAATCACTGGAGTTTATGTAAAATTGTAACAGATAGTAAGACAAACGAGCGGTCGGTAAGGTATAGAAACCGTCCATTAAAGTATTGCCACTGATAGCAAGAAAAGAAGTAAAATTTGAGTAATAATAATAACAATCGGCAGACAAACACACACATTGTATATCCCCAAGCTAAGTAAGTTAACGCTTGTGTTATGGGTAATATACAACGGACTACTCTGGGGCCGATCCCAGACACCCAGACCATAGTAAATAACAGAGAAAATACGTTTCCGAAATTTACCATACCAGGAATCGAACCCGGAGCCTCTGCGTTGCAGTGAGGTAGGCCGGCAAAGGCTTAGCCCGCTCAACCACAGAGGCCGTCAATACACTAAAAATTAGAAGCAGCACATCAATCCATAAATCACTTCAATGTATTATTCTTCCAATTTAGACAGAACTTTTCGTACTCACACTTTACTGTCACAGAATCACAGTGCCCTGTGCGCGCTCTTCCCGCCAGGTTTTATACAATAAGATCGAAAAAAAGATAAATTCATGAAGGTAGTTAACCGGAAATGTCGCTCACATCAGTATTTTAGTAAACAGTTCTCATAATTTGATTTTATCAACGGAAGTGACAAAGAAACCGGTGGACCGGAAGTACCGCACACATCAGTACTTCATTAATCAAATTATTTTCACTCACTATTTACAAAAATCACACAATCATTATTATTAATTGCAATTAACAACAGTAAATTACAGATCAAATTACTAAGTGTTTAATTGACGTTTATCAACAGTTCTTTTTTTGTAAATAAGATATTTAAGAAGAAATACTTCATTAATATTACCATCTAATCTAAATAGTAAATCTAAATCTAATCTAAATAAGTAATTTAAATATAACCTAAATTAACTAAAAGTACTCATATTAAGAATATGTCTATTAACACTCTTCTTATTGTCTCTGTTAAGGCGAAGACACTTTGTTCATGTGTGCACTAGTTCGAATAGTTTTGAATAAATATAATGTTTATCAACAGTTAAATGTTTTGGGAATTCAGTTTACAATGTAAGTGTATTAGTTGGCCAGAATAAGCATAAAACTGAAACCTGCGCCTATGAATACGGAATTTGCAGACAGACATCAAAACTCCTGAAATATAGCCTTCGAGCTGCTACTGAATTTACATGAAACATTTTAATATCGCCCTCGGAAGCCCACCTGCCCTTTTTTCTCACGCCCTAAAAGTACTTTGGAAAAGTTAAATTTTATACTACACTTAGAACCCCTTTCGTCGCGTTTATATTACCAGCGAATGGTGGAAAATGGTGATATAAAACTCCTTTGAGAGATGTGAAATGTTCGGAATTTAAGACTTTTAGGGAAAATTACCCGTTGTATAAGATAAAGTACCATGCTCTAGTACATAGACTGATAGCCATAGTACACCAAAGCACATATCTTTAAACAAAAATAAGTTATCAGTAACTTAATCCTTATTACTTCTTATCCTTGATTATGCTGACGCCAGCTATCTAAATTTAACCCAAGAACAACTTAATAAACTTGAGCGCCCCCAAAACTTTTGCATAATGTTCACATTTGGCCTACGCAAGTATGACCATGTCTCTGAATTCCGAAAAAAACTTAAGTGGTTGACAATTCGATTTTGCCGGAATACTCACATCCTTGCTTTTTTCTATAGTATTTTATTTGTCCCAAGTACTCCTGATTACCTTAAACAACGCTTTGAATCCCTTTCGTGCTCTCATAATTTACGCCCTTCTACTAAACTTAAATTGAACACACAATAACTCAACTTTTTACAACAATTCTTTTACTGTTAAGGCTATACAGCTTTGGAATAAACTTCCTGCTACTATCAGACAAGCAAAATCGCTAGCGATATTTAAAACCATGATCAAAAATACTACCTGTCGTTGGAATATGATACTTAAATTCATTTATAAATATTTATATATTCTGTATATATGTATTTGGATGGTATGTTTATTAAGTATATATCTATGTAATATATAAAATATCTACTTATATATATATATATATATATATATATATATATATATATATATATATATATATATATAATTTATGTATTTATTATTAAAATGTAAGTAGTTCGTACTATATTTAACGTATACCACCATCGCCATTATCATCTCAATTCATTCCCGGGGTTGTGATCCCTGGAAGAGATCGCTTTTTAGCGATAAGACCGACCTTTGTACATAACTAAACATCATTTTAGTCTTTAAGTTCATTTTTGTATTGGTATATAATAAAGTGTTATCTATCTATCTATCTATCTATCTTATCTTTTCTTATGAGGTAAAATTGTGATTCAATTTTTAACTAGAATAGAAAACACTTTATTGTCCACCACAATCACATCAAAACAATCAACAATTTGCTCTAGTCACATTAAATAGTAATGGCAGGAACAATGGGCGGTCTTATCGCTTTAAAGTGATCTCTTCCAGACAACCCGGGCTATGGATTTTATAAACGGAATCACAAGTATATGACGGTGATGTGCATAATTAAACAGTTACATATATAAATATGATATATAAATATTACACAATACATATACCTAAAATAAATAAACAATAACACATTCTAATATTATGTTCTTTAATGTATAACAAGGTACATGATAAATGTGACATTGTATATTTAAACATACATGAAATCAAAGCAACCACACAAAAGTAGCTTATGCAACTTGATTATCAAAAAACTGAAAACTTATTATATAATATCATATAAATTAACCTTATTATATATATCAGAATATTGTTATCTATCATATGCACACACACACAAACAAATTAATATCTATTTTTAAAAATAATTTATTTTTAGAGATAAAAATTGTAACTCCTACTAGTCCTAGTGCGGAACCTTCGTAAGCATGATTTCTGTGTAATTTTTTGACAATAAATTGATTTTGATTTGATTTGATATATATACTAATATATACATTATTAATATGTGTATAGCAACATCAATAGCTATACAATATTAATAATACTAATAATATAATAATATTATGTATTCAGTTATATTGTACGTATACATAATGAATTTAAAATAGTTTCTACTTCAATATCTAAATTTTGATATTCCTTAAGTCACTATAATTGATTGCAAAAATCGTATGTGTGATGTAGCAAAACTATCTTCTAAAGAACAAAAATATATTAATACAACGGGTGGCCTTATCACCTACTACAGTATCTTCATTGTACAGTTTGTAAATTTGCTCAGTAGTTGGCGGATGCTGGCATTAATTTGTAGTTGTAGTGTTGGTACTTGGTGAAGAAATACATTTTGTTGCTTTCAGGGATTTATTCGTGACGTTGGAGAACTTGGACACTGATCCCTGGGTTCAACTTAGTAGTAGTTAAGGTCATATGTTAAGACTAGGTTACTTGTAGCGACTTAATAGCAACTCGATCACAACATATTTGTGAGCAATCGATACTATAAATAAAACTATACTTACAAAATAACATATTAATCTATAAGTAACAAATTGACTCCAAATCGCTGGTCGCATTTCCGCGTTGGATGGCAATGCTGCTACGTTGCCCTAGATGCAAGCCAGCCTTTTGGTCACGCGAGGCCTCAATTAGGCGCATTGAGAGGTCCTCGATACAGGTGATGAGCTCCAGGCCCCAGTGTCTCGACCCCAAAAGCCACAAATGCATACCCACTACCAATGGACACATATTTGCGAAATTTCAGGGCCTCCTGGTGTGCAGCAGCAGCCCCGGTTGTTACGGCTGTGTTTGGAGATGGGACACCGCCAAAGTATCGACACAAGTTGCGTCCCATAGTAGGGGGCGTCCCATCTTCCAATGCACCAACGAAATTCCGTCTGATTTCTTACCATCTTCGCGGCACAGCCAGTAGCGTCAGCAAAATGCTGTTACGTTGAAAGATAAAGCTTCTGAATCTGATTTTTAAAGTTAGGACTTGTCTTACAGCGATAGGTAACTTTTAACTCCTGGGGTACAGTAGACAGGCTGACGACCCTCAGCCGTCGTTCCATTAGATGATGGAAAGTGGTTTATGTCACCTGCAAACATTTGCAACACTGAAGGTTCTACCAATGTGCTGCCAACTTCCGAGGAGAGACTGGAACCTGGCCACTGATGCCGAACACAACTCAAGATTATTTGTAGCATCCTCCACACGGGCATATACTTACCAATAGGTTGTGAGTTGTATTGTATATTATACGATGGCCCGCTCGGCGGCAGGAATTATTCTTGTTTCTTCATTCCTGCACGTTTGTATTGTATTTTCGAATGTTTCAAATACCCTGTTAAACAAATAAGTTCCCTTGATTACTAAATATTAATTTGCATTATTAACTACATAGTAAAAATCAATTTCTTATTCACATTACCTTCTACGAAGACAGTTGAGACACTTTTCACCGGTATGCTGAAGCCACCCCAGTTCAAGTAACGTGGAAACAGATTAGACAATGTATTCACCTTCTAAGACAATTACCTAATTATGAATATCGATTTTCATGACGGCGTTGTTAATCTTCAGGGTATAAAAGCGGACCGAGCAAGAGCCAAAGACGAGTAGCCTCCACTGTTTCGGCAACCTCACTCCTCTCCGAGAGTGGTTACAAAGTCTGAAGTAGTTCGTGTAACGTTTTTCTTCAGTGCTTTTATAATAACCATCTCAGAGGGTCTTCCTCTTTTATAATTTTGTAAGTAACAATAGTATATTTATTTTTTCTAAAAAACATTGTCTCGGTTTTTGAAGTTGTTAATATTAATAAAATCGTTTACTTCTTATTTTGTAGAATATTTATACTCGAAGTTAATTTTATCTATCGCCCAAAAACGATTTTCACCATATACATTATCTACTAGCTTCTGCTCGCGGCTTCGTCCGCGTGGAAAGTTTTTTAACCATCCCACGGGAACTCTTTAATTTTTCGGGATCAAAGTCTCCTATATGCTGACCAGGCACATAAGCTTCCACCATACAAAATTTCATTGAAATCGGTCCCGTCGTTTCGGAGATTAGCTGGTATAAACAGACAGACTAACAGATAAACAGACAAATGGAAAAAACAAAAAATTTGAAAAAAAATCTAATTTAGTTGTATTTCACTTCTTACACCCCCCTGACTCGATTTTTAGCATTTTTTTTCATTGTACAGAAATTCGACCTCTACAGTTTTATTATATGTATAAATTATATATTTCTATATGACTTTGTCGTATAAATTATCCATATCCCATAGAAATTATGTTAATTTTTAGAATTAAAAATGTCCTGTGTTCATTCCCTCATTACTACGAATGTACCACAAATTTATTGAAAAATAATTATTTGATCACCAAGGGCGTGAAGATAAAAGAAAGAAACACCCAAAGTCATTTTATTATATTATAGATGTAGATTAACATATAGATATTACTTTATTCCTCAAAAACTTAAATAGTTACAAGAATATATTACTTGCACTATTTTAGGTACATCTATAAGCCGCTTTATTGTTTAAAGGAATGTAGTCATTACTTATACATCAGTTATCTTGTTAAATAGGTTTGATGTTTATAAGTAATATTTTACATTTTCAGAGTATTAATTTTAGTAAAACAAACATGACTATATCAATGGACCCTGGACCAGCTGTTGCAGCTCTTCAAGCATGGGGTGGCCATGCGGCCGCCTTTGGCACTGTTAATCAGACCGTCGTAGATAAAGTGCCACCAGATATGTTACACATGGTTGATCCCCACTGGTAAATATGACTCTAATTTAGTAAAACTGAATTGTAATCCAGCTTAATTTATTATATTGGGCCCTACTATACAGGTGTTTTTATTTAAAGGTTTAATATTATTAACACGTTAGTGAATTACAACTACTGTCACAATTGTGATTATTCCTTTTTTGGTGTTCTGTAAGTAAAATATTTATGTGCATAATTTTTCTTTCCGGTTTAAATACTCAAGATTTGCTCGTCTAGATGGTTACCATCTCTGATGTAGAGTATGCCGTCATAACAACCTTGAGATGTGTTCCGGCAATAGGATAGGTTCCAGTATCACCTTCGAGACCGGTAGCATTTTGGGAGCATCTCTGGTGTCGTAAATGTTCATAAGCGACGGTAACCATTTTCTATCAGACGGGTCGACAGCTTGTCTGCTGTACTTCAGGAATAAAAATATATAACTTTGTTGAATTTTAGTAACTTTTGTTTTGCCTTGAATATTTATAAAGTACTAAAATAACTACATCCAACAATTATACATAAAATAATTCTTTGTCACTGCATTTTTCTTTTAGGTATCAATTTCCTCCTATGAACCCATTATGGCACGGTCTCTTGGGATTTACTATCGGCGTTCTTGGTTTTATCTCAATGGCTGGTAATGCTATGGTTATCTATATCTTCTCGACCACTAAGGTACCAAATATTCTCACTTGATCATTATTTTAAAATGTATCTATGTATATAATCCAAAAGATCATTCATGATATGACCTTTTCCAACAGAGCCTCAAAACACCATCAAACCTACTTGTCGTGAATCTCGCGTTCTCTGATTTTCTGATGATGTGCGCCATGTCTCCTGCGATGGTTATAAGTTGTTACTATGAAACTTGGGTATTCGGTAAGAACTCGTTTGTCATTATTACTGAAAAGTATTATTTATGCTTAATCATAAATTACCGTTATTAAAATTTTGGCTATAAATCTATCTGAAAGTTTATCTCGTATAAAATCCCAAATTGGTTCAATGAATTGTTAGTGTACGTTTCATTTCGATATCTAGCAGGGTTGAATATCAAATCATCAATATCTTGTGCGAACAACAACGCGCGCAAAACTAATATAAAATATGTCATGAATTAAGTTATAACAAAAGGATTTTGTTTTATAAATATTGTCAAATACGCTCAAAATACACATTCTTATAGCAAAATATGCCATCAGATAACGTTCAATTCCTAGCCAGTTTCAATAAATATGTTTGATGTCGCACAAACAGGACCTCTGGCTTGTGAACTGTACGGATGCGCTGGATCGCTGTTTGGTTGTGCCTCAATCTGGTCTATGACTATGATTGCCTTCGACCGATACAATGTCATCGTTAAGGGTATTGCTGCCAAGCCAATGACCAATAAGGGAGCTCTCCTTCGTATCCTTGGAATTTGGTTTTTCGCACTTATTTGGACTCTTGCACCTTTCTTCGGCTGGAACAGGTAGCTAAAGTCTTAAGTATGTTAAATTAAATTTGATTTCAAGGAACAACCTGAATTATTCTTTTCTTTAAGGTATGTGCCCGAAGGCAACATGACCGCCTGTGGGACTGACTATTTGAGTAAAGACTGGTTTAACCGCAGCTATATTATTGTCTACTCCATCTTCGTCTACTTCACGCCTCTGCTTCTTATCATCTACTCTTACTTTTTCATCGTTCAGGTAATGTATACCACGATTTATTACTCGTAGACCTTCTTTTATTTAGCTTTTCCTTACACGTGAATTATGTACAGGCCGTCGCTGCTCACGAGAAATCTATGAGGGAGCAGGCGAAGAAAATGAATGTCGCCTCTTTGAGATCCTCGGAAGCTGCTAATACAAACGCTGAATGCAAACTAGCAAAGGTATCACTTAATGCAAGCAAAGTAAACATTTTTTTTATTATAGTATAAACTACATAAACATATATTTTCCAGGTTGCTCTAATGACAATTTCTTTGTGGTTCATGGCGTGGACTCCATACTTGGTGATTAACTACACCGGTATCTTCGAGAGTGCGCCTATCAGCCCTCTAGCTACCATCTGGGGCTCCCTGTTTGCCAAAGCTAATGCCGTTTATAATCCGATTGTATATGGCATCAGGTTAGTTAAAAATCACTTGTATTTTTAGCACTATACTTTACTATTTCTAACTATTCAAATATGGCATGTTCTTAGTTGACAACTCGTATTGGACGTAATTTACAAGAAATGTACTCAATTGCAGCCATCCAAGATACCGAGCAGCCCTCTACCAGAAATTCCCGTCGCTGTCCTGTCAGGCTTCACCCGATGACGTTGTATCCGTAGCATCAGGCACCACCGCTGTCTCCGATGAGAAACCTGCTGCGTAGATCCTTCCAGAAGACTCTCGAACTACCCTCAATCGGACCTAGCAGCTCACTGGATGAACAATTGCTCTCATGGGATGATATTTATTATTTTTATGCGCAAATACTTTGAACGTACAGTAGGAAGTACGAAACTTGAGGAAAAAGCGTTTATTGATTGCGTAATAGTTTCTTTGTTATATAATATTTTTCTATTGACAATTGCGTAATTTCGGTTCACGTTTTGTATATCTAGTTAATATGTATACTTTTCTTATGTCTTCCATTACTTCAAAACAAAGACTCTTGTTGATCTTTCCCTTTTCCACAAGACTACTCCTACTAGTTATAAGTACTGGTAGAATCTTAACGACGAAACAGGCGATCTATATTGAACGATTTTGACAATAAAATTATTATCAAGCATAATGGTTCCTGGCCATGTTATTTTGTGTTTTATTTTTAACAATTACTGACTAGTAATACTCTTGTTTTATTATAGAATAATTTCGATACGAGCAAAGACTGAAGTAAATCTCTAGTAAAACGAAAACGACAGTCTAGAGTAGTTTTTTAGAGTTCTCCCGTTGATAAAAACAATAAATAATGAAGTCTTAAATATTGAATGGATGAATGAAAACTCTTTATTGTTCACCGTAACTTAAACCTAGACATTTAATATAAATACATTTCCATTAGAGGCCTTATCGCTTATAGCGATCTCTTCCAGGCAACTCGGTATCCAAGGAGACATTACAAGAAAAATTAAATAATATTTGGTGGTTTAACTAAATTAAAACTAACTCAATAATAATCTATATTTAATTATGTATATATATATATATATATATATATATATATATATATATATATATATATATATATATATATATATATATATATATATATATATTTGGTTGGGGAAAAAGTTTCTTCGCATTTTATATAAAAATTGAAATGGTTTTTTTATAAAGTTTATTTAGATTTGACTAAAGTATGTAGGTGCCATTTTGTTGGATAACTTTTTGCCATGTTGTAGGTGTGGACGTGATCCCATTGCTATAAAAATTTTGGAGCTTCTGATCAAAAAACTGCGACAAGTGGTTTTGGCAGTCCTCTCGTGATGTTAACCTGACACTGCCTAAGGAATTCTGCAGAGACCGAAACAGGGGAAAATCTGAAGGTGCAACGTCAGGACTATACGGCGGATGCATTAATACCTCTTAGCCACACTCTCGTAATTTTTATTGAGTGGCTAAAGATGTGTGAGGTCTAGTCGTTATCATGGTGAAAAACCACACCCCTTCTGTTGATTAATTCCGGCCGCTTTCTCTCAACGTTTTGCTTTAATCTCATCAGTTGTTCGCAGTACAGTTCAGAATCGATGGTCCTGCCTGGTGGTAACAGCTCATAATGAATAATGCCCTTACAATCCCACCATACAAACAGCATCACCTTGTTGCGAGTTAACCTGGGTTTCGCCACAGTCAGTGAAGCCTGACCCGCCTTTGACCACGATCTTTTTCGCTCGTTTTTGTCGTACGTGATCCACTTTTCATCACCAGTTATCAGCTTCTTCACAAATGGTTCGGTTTCATTACGTCGTAATAAATAATCACAAATGAGTACACGGTTCATTAGGTTTCTTTCAGTGAGCTCATGAGGCACCCAAATATCGAGCTTTTTTGTGTACCCAGCTTTTTTCAAATTGCGCCAAAACCATTTTATGGTCAATTCCCAGTTCTCGAGCTACATCGTAACTACTAATATGCCGATCTTGCTCCACTTTTTCAAAAATGGCATCAATTTTGTCCGTAATAGGGCGACCAGAGCGACGTGCATCTTTGATATCAAAGTTTCTGGATTGAAAACGCTTAAACCAAATTTGCACTACTTTCACAGATACTGCATTAGGTCCATAAATATGACAATTTTTTTTCGCGGCTTGTGTTGCTTTTTTCCCTTTTTTGTAGTAAAATTTTAAAATGTGTCGAATTTCTTCATTAGATTCACTCGTTTTAACAATAAGAAAAACAAATGAAAATCACACATTTTCCTAATTTGAATTTGGAATTCTCTTCTTTAAAATCAAAACTTTTTAATGATACCAAAACCAGCCAGATACAAATGGTATAGCCAAAGAGATCTTATTACAAGTTCATACATACTATATGCGAAAAGACTTTTCCCAACCTATTATATATATATATATATATACATAATTAAATATGGATTATAATAATATAAATTACATTAGAAGCGAAGAATAATACAATTCCATTTACTGCAACAATTTTATGGAGAAATAATGGTCAGTGATCAAGTGTTGTAGCTTGTAAATATTACAAGTCGCTTCAAAGAAAACACAAAAGTAACTATAAAACCAGAAACGAAAGTTTTCTATAATAATTTTATGGTTATTTGTTGTTTTGCCATTTTCAATTCTTTGCCAAGTAAAACGTTGCATGTACTCTTTCAGACTGTATTTTAATTACTCGTTTTCTTTGAAGAAGATTATGTAAACTTATTTATTTTATAAATTGATCTATTTATTTTATAATTTTGATGTGATAGGTACACTTAAAAAATGTTTCGTTGCAAATTCAGAATTGATGTGGCCACTTGAAACTGAAGATGAAACACAGAATAGCTTAAAGGATTAGAACCGAACATATAAATAATATATTATTACGAGTCGCGAGACTCGAATTAAAATGCCGTTAGAATTACTATAGAGTTTATTAGAACTATACAAACACGTATAACACAGGTAGAAATATAACCAAACACAACAAGTCCAAACGTAATGCAGAAGGTCGTAATTCAATAAGAGGCGCAAAGTCCGTCACTAAAAAAATTACCGAATGTACACAAGTCTTGCTTCGCTCGTGGTTATCGCTCGAATGCCTCCTCCCTCAATCAGGCCATTGCTTTAAACTGCAAAAATGCAATATTTCCGCCCGGCAGCGTGGACCGAATTTCCTAGAATCGTAATCCGCACACCTGGCTAATTATGCCCGCAAGAGGCCATAAACGAGACGATAGGCTGTTCTCCACAAGAACCAATAAATAAGTGAACAAAAGAAGACAATCATAAAAGAAGGAATACAATTAGTTCAAATGCCGACGGGTAATAAAATGTCTTTTTATAAATATGCAGGTGGATTTTGTTTTCGTTGGAAGTTAAGTTGTAAAAATATGAATGAAACCCCTATTTCTATAGTAAGGGTAGTTTTGAGTTAATAATAATACCCTTAACGACTCGATATGTGTAGTGTAAAGAGTTCTGTGGTGTATGAATATTCGTATTTTTTTTAATGTCTGAAGCAAGCAAACCGGCAGACGGCTCACCTGATGGAAAGTGGTTAACATCGCCTATGGACGTTTGCAACACCAGGGGTGTCGCTAACGCGTTGCGCATTTCTAAGAAATTTTAAAAGGCCCTTCTTATGGACCTCCGTAGTCCAAAGTTCAATAATACTAAATTAAAACAGCTTAGAGCTATATTGAAACTAAAATCATTATTAAAAGCAGTGCATAAAGAAAGCAGCAGTTATGCGTGAACTCAAAAAATATACAGAGAGAGGAATTTAGTAAGTCCTCCTTTTTTGAAATTGGTTAAAAATACACATACATTTTGTATAACTTAAGTATGTATAATTGTATATGCTAAAAATTACGCTCTTTTACATAAAATTGTACATAAATGGTTTTTTTTATTGCAGGAGTTCAGCAGACAGGCAGACGGCTCATTTGATGGAAAGCGGTTACCATCGCCTATGGACATTTGCAACACCAAAGGTGCTACAAATGCGCTACTACTGTCTTGCTGGTTTTATTCATAGAGAGTTAAAGTAAGTTTGAACGCTTCTTTATGATTCTTAAAGAAGCGTTCAAACTTACTCTAACTCTCTATGAATAAGACCGACATTCTTTAATAACGTCATTAACAATAATAACAAAGTTAAATATTGACAGATAAATGTATATAAACTAATGTAGCTATTCGTTATCGGCGTTATTTTTAACGCTATTAATAAGACACATTTGGCCATAATGAACAATCATAACATTATCGCAAGTGAAGCCCAACGGTTATAGATATAGTAATACTATGTAAGTACACAAATGTTGAGTAAGTGAAGAAAAAATCCTCGTCCACCATTTTACTTTGCAAAATATTGGACAGTCGTTAAATTGACAACGTACTTTGGCTTCATAACGACTTTGTCGCTTTCTTTGAACTCTTGCTACCTTGCGTAATTTAGCCGTGGGCTGTGGGTCGACTTAATATTTATGTAAAGCTAAGAAAAATGTATTTAGTATGAAAATGAGTTTACAGTTTAGATTAATAGGTGTGGTTTTTAATAAAACCCACCAGTTAATGAAACACTCCGAGGGTCGAGAGCGCAGAAAATATAGGGACGTATTTGGATTTGTAGATTTTAAATATTTTTTATCTGTTATTTTTAAAGTATCTGAATTCATATTCCAGAATAATATACGGGGCTATGCGGCTTTGGGGGTAGTTCCGTAAATACGACTTTGAATAAAAAAAAATCTTTTTAACTAGCCTATATACCTCGTATAAGTATTTTAAATAAGGTGGTAAATTTATAAGAATAAATTATACTATACAGTGTGAAATTAGTCTAGAGCATACAAACTAACAAGCCACATACAACAACAGTATCAAAAAAGAGAATTTATTAATAATACAAAGCTAATACTTTCGAATAGATATTATAAACCTTTTCAAATGCTATGAATATATATACTAATAAAAATAATAATAATAAATCCAATATACTTTTATACTAATTCTAATTAACTTAATAAAAAATACGCCATAATCTTCAAGTCACGAGTAAATATGTATCTTCTAGGTAAGCGCGCTCCAACCTAGACTGCGTCATCACTCATTAGATGAGAGAGTGGTCAAACACGAACGTGTAATTTTTTTTATCGCAAAAAACACTTCCAAGATGAAAGAAACTAATATTTTAGATGAACACGAAGTTGTTCTTTAAGGTATGATTATTCTACGTCATTTGTCATTGTGATATTTATAAAATAAATATTTAATTTACTATATTAGATGTTAACCAAATGCGTGCCTGTAGATTATAAGCCGTCTGGCGAGCCCATCGCGTTTGTTTTGATTGTATTAATTAAAAGTAAAATCCCTTCAAGTTTTATTAAGATTAACACCTCTGTTCTAGTGGTTTCATTAGAACATCTCCATATTCATGTAACCGGCCGTCTTGCAGATACTCTGCAGGGACGACGTTGTTTGGTGTTTTCTCTACCGTTTATATTTTAGTACAGTTTTCCTGCGTTTTTTTACTTTGAGACCCTAGTTTATATAATATTTTATTAGTTTATATAGTATTTATAACACGCTTAAAACCGTTACAACGTACCCTAGTTTATTTTGAGAATGAGCATTCACACGGGTTAAATTGCAATAAAATTTAATTCAGGCGCTATTCAGCCCCGGAAAATTCTGACTAATAAATAAACCATCTTATTTTCCGGCATGAAACGTATCCTAAGACCAATCTCGGCATTCAGGCTACATATATACCAAAACCCAGAAAAGTAATTCTGGTGGTTGCCTTAAAAGTGTAACAGACAGACAGAGTTACTTTCGCATATTATATACTGGCTTCTGCCCGCGACTTCGTCCGCGTGGAAAGTTTTTTTTAACTATCCTACGGGAACTCTTTAATTTTTCAGGATCAATAGTATCCTATATGTTGACCACGGATATAAGCTTCCACCATGCAAAATTTCATTTAAATCGGTCCAGTCTTTTCGGATATTAGCTGGTACAAACAGAGAACCAAAAATTAAAAAAAAATCTAAATTAGTTCTATTTCACTTCTTACATCCCCCTGACTCGGTTGTTAGCATTTCTTTTCATTGTACATAAATTCGACCTCTACAGTTTTATTATATGTATAAATTATACTAGATTGCCCCGCGGCTGCGCGGCGTGTGAAACCCTAGGCAATAGCTTTATTTTACTTACAAAAAAACTTAATTCCGTTTTTACATAATATATAATAATAACAAAGAAACTAAATCCATATATTTATAGTCTATACAACGACCCAGCAAAACAGAGGCGAGTCGAAGCCAACCTGATTCGAAGTAATACAATGAATATCATGTTGTTTATGACAACGTAGGTATTTATTAGCGAATTTAAAAAAAACCCGATTGCAGCATCTGTTTTGCTAATCCACCTGTTCTAAGGAAACGACTTCATTTATCGGGGTAAAATGTATCCAAGTGTTAACTTAGGCCAAAAGCCAGCATTATGTCGAGTTTCATTTGTATACGTTCAGCAGTGTCCAAAAAAAAATCGATCGCAGCGCCATCTTTTTCGCTATTTTCGTCTATCCCTCGAAAATGACGTTTTTTTCGTGATAAAAATTATCCTAAGTTACGCCCCGGGATTTAAGCTAGCTCTGTATCAAGTTTCATTTAAATGCGTTCAGTAGTTTTCACGTGAATCTCTTGGTCCGAATTATCCCTCCTGATTTTTTTCACATTTTTAAACGCATTGTACAAACAAACTCGAACCACTTACAGATTTATTATAGTTATGTTATATTTAGTTTATTTATGAAATAATAATATTTGTAAAATGAGGCGAAAAGTAAATAATAACATTTTCCATTGAATGCTTGTCTGAATATTTTCCTGATGTAGAAATTATTACTCTTAATAAATTAGAATTTTAATTATCATTAGCAGTCCTGCGCGGTTTTTATTTATTAAAGTGTCATTAGGGTGATCACTGGAATTTGAGTTGAAATTATATTTTTAATGCGAAATATTAAAAAATGCCGAAATAGGTTATCTACCTATTTGGTAGATATACCTAAATAAAACACCTTTTGTACTACAATTATACGAAAGATGGTTTGTGTAGATAAAAGTATTCCATAATATTCCATAACTCTGATATTAGACGGATCAACCAAATTGATTCACAGTGTGAGTATTCAATGACGTTGAATGATCTAAGTTTTTGTTTATTTAGATCACGTTGTACGATTCGTTCAAACTAATGCCACTGAAACTAAAAGGTCAAATATATAAATCTGTCATATAACCAATGTTGTGTGGGTCATGGGTCCGAATGTTGGGCCACTAAAGTGATAGAGCACAAACGTCTCCACTTACCTGAGATGAGAATGTTGAGATGGATGTTACAAGAATGGAAAAGGTGAGAAATTACACAAAGGGGGTCTTTGAAAATTGCACCCGTGACTGAAAAATTGGGAGGAAGAAGATTAAGGTGGTATGGGCATATGATGAAGAGGGACGAAAGTAATGTGACAAAAAGAATGCAAAACTACAAGATGGATGGGTACAAATGTAAAGGTAGACCAAAAAAGAGATCGATGGACTGTGTGAAGGATGATATGATGATATTTGGTGTGACAGAAGATGTATGTCAGAATAGAGGAGTGTGGAAGGAAGAGACATATTGTGACGACACCAAATAATTGGGATATGGTGAAAGAAAAGAAAGTTGTACGATTCGTTCAAATTGAAAGACAAGAATGAACCATCTAGTATCGACTTAAGATTACATTTTAAGAACAATTCACCAACTCCCGTAAGTTAATATTTACCAAATAAAGGAATAGGTAATGTTGCGTTTGCTCAGAATCTAGCCTCCATGTATTATTCATCTGGGAGTGGCCAGCATTGGCTGATCAAATTCACACGTTCCCATACTGGAGCATAAAAGCAGTAATTTACCACAAAGGAGACAGTAAAATACTCACTGAGTCTGTAAAATTACCATACTAGGGTGGCTTTTCAAGATATATAAGCTGGATAAGTCGCTGCAAACTTTTTCGTTGTCGTCCGTTTAACGACAACTTGAGTCGGCCATATTGTACCTAATTGAAGGTGATATATGTAATTTTTATGAATAATATACTTCTGTTAACAAGTTCAACGCGTTGCAATTTTCTAAGAACTTACAGTCAGTGCTTTTGAGATCTATTAGATCTCGCAATCGATATTTACTGAAATACGTATGAGACCTAATCATCACCATCGAAGCGGTTTAAAAATACATTAAAACCCACAGCCAGGTGATAGGGTATTTGCCCGTCTGGATAGCTACCACTACTGGTCTAGAGTATGCCACCATAACAACCTTAAGTTGTGTTCCGGCATTAGTGGACAGGTTCCAGTATGCCTTTAGAGAGGAAAGGGCAACGCATTGATAGTACTTTTGGTGTTACAAATTTCCATAGGCGATGGTAACCGCTTTCCATCAACTGTACTATCTCTGTATGCTGTACGTATGTAATTTAAAAAAAATAAAACTCGTAATACCTATAATATGAAATGCGCTAGTCACTTTAGACGAGCACGACGAGTATCTGCCGACTCGGTTTTAACAGAAGACGTTTTATTTCTAACTTTCAATTTGGATGAAGCAACCAAAGTGATCTGTGTAAAGATAAAACTGAGTCATTCAGTGTCATTGAATGTTGTCATGTCTAATATTATTATTATACGCTCATATTATTATATCCTACGTAAAATCCGAAAAGATGGTCACATTAGCTATAACGTGGGCACGTGCCTGAAAAAGTGAATAACAGTGTATTCAATTTAATTGGATACAAAAGATGTGTAATAAGCTTTTATTGCGGACTGCGAGGGGTTTATGTCTTTATCTTCATATTCCATTGTATTAAAGTTTATTAAGACTGTAAAGGATTGAGTAATAAGCAATGACTTTGTGTATAATGTTTTAATGATAGTCAACTTGCTTATTTTAATTAGTCGAAGGGATACGTTTGTTTATTGGGATAGTCGGAGTTTTTAAAAACACGTATAGCGCCTGTATAAAAATTTAATGCAATGTAACCTGGGTGATTGCTTGCTTTTTAAATAAATTAGGATTATTCGTCAAGGTTTGACCGCGAGAAGGTGCGCCAAAATCTCATAAAAAAATAAACGATACATTTTAATTAAAAAATGTCACTATGTAATTAATCGTTCTTATTTATATACAAAACTTTACAAAAGTATACGACTTTTCACGACCTTAGTAAATCCAAGATGTTTTTAAATATAAATATATTGAACATAATATAACATATAAATGAATTAAATAAATAATTCATTTACTCAAAAAAATGATGTATACACATTGATAGATATGGTATAAGATTGCAATGACATGTTGTTAGTTTGGAGTTTCACATGTTTTTGCCCATCAGACATGTAAATCCATATTGATATTATAAAGAGGAAAGATTTGTATTTTTGTATGTTTGTAACAAATAAACTCAAAAACTACTGGACCAATTTCAAAAATTCTTTCACCATTAGAATACTACATTATCCCAGATTAATATGAATTATATTTGTTACTAGAAAAAATTAGGGATCCCTACTAAAACTTTAATAATAGAACCCAAGGTGTAAAAAATTAGTGTTTGATTCTAGATTCTTGTTTTTTAGGGCAGCATAACGTCTGTGGGAACTACTAGTACTACACAAATTTAAAAAGATGTACTTAAATAATTATAAGTTAGTTTAAGAATTATTTGGCATATAAATTAATATAAAATGCATCTTTATAAAACTTTTAAGTAGTCTACAAAGCTAGGCGGGCGACATTAAAAGTAAATCGTGTACAACAATGTGTACATTTAAAACGTGTAAATCCCCTCCCTGCGTCCATATATTGGCAAAACAAAATAAAGGCACTTAAGACGTATCACCCTCTAGTCCCTTCTCCGGGGGTATATTTTTCAAAGCTTTCTACCCGCGTCCTGTTTTTATCCCACTTGACTCTTAATGTGCTGAATTCATACATGAACAATCGTGATCCCACTCAGGGGGTGAACCTGGAAGGGTGGGGAGGGGGAGCTCTCCTTTTCCACCGTAAGGGGATTGTCCTTAAGATTGTAACTTGGGTTTATTTTTGTAACGTCTGTTTAATTAAGGATTGCTTTCACGTACTTACATATATTTTGACTGCGTTTAAATAAAAATAAATAATTGTAAAAAAATGTGTACTTGAGTTTTGATTTTTTTTAAATAAAAGTATACTATTTATAATATTATAAAATTATAAACATGTCATGTCTGAAAATTGGAGCTATTAAAAAAAACAAACTGGAATAGACTTGTACACAATGGAGGTAATTTTTTTAGATTTCTTATCTGTGTGTCGGTTTGTTCGGGACTCACGTAAAAACTACTAGGCCGATTTCAATGCGGTTTTCGCTGATCGACAACAAATTTTTGGACTTAAAATGTGCGCTACTTTTTATCCCGAGACACCCGCGGATTTTTTTCTGGGAATGATTTGAAAGGGGCCAGATTGAAAAAAATCGACTTCCAGTGCGTTTTTTTACTGATCGCGAGCAAGTTTCATGTAATAAAGTGAGTGATATTTCTTATCCCGGGAATTTTTCACGACAGCGGTTTGTTATATTTTTTATTTTCTACTTTTAATTACGCAAAAACTGAAATAGCTTTAGAAATAAGTTATTTTATACTTTTTAGTTTTTGAAGTCCGTTTGTTTAAACGAAGTTTTGTTGTTGAAAGTTTGATGACTTGATTTAAGGTATAAAAAAACATAAAAAATTATAAAATAATAAGTAATTTATGATTTTGACTAGATACAAATGATCAGAACATAAAAAGGAAAACAACTCAAATTTGGAACTCGCTGCGAATAATTCTGGTAAGAATTTTGCTAAAAGAAACAGCCCTACGATCTGTAGGGAGGTACTTTCTGCGGGTAAGAACATTGGCGGGACCGCCTCGCCCGTTTACAGAGCCAGTATATACCTCATGTACCACATTTATATAAAGAAAGTGTATTTTTATCTTTCTCTATATATCGTTTGGTTTGATAGTCGTGAGATTTTATTTTCCTTGGATTCAGCGATTGTTTTCTTGATAACAGATCCGATGATATTGAGGCCTGTTCTGGATCACATTCTTGGATAATAAGTGGTTTAATTAGTATATTACATTGAACACATTATAACCAGGAAAATGATTATTTATTTATTTAGGTTTATGACTTGGCAGCTAGGCCTGTATCACGGGGAGTGTTCCGAGGAACTGTTTAGAATGGTACCTTCGTCCTCTTGCTACCATCACACCGCTCGCCATCGGCTGATAGTTCATCCCCACTTCCTCGAGCCGCTTCGCTCATGTACGTAACGATTCTGTAGAACGTTTCTCTTGCATACCGTGGGGATTTAGAATGAGCTGCCAGCCTTGGTATTCCGACAGCGCTACGATATGAAGTTTTTTAAAAAGGTAAGGCAGCGCGTTGGTGACATCTCTGGTGTTGCAAACGTCCATAGGCGTCGGTAATTGCTTTCCATCAGGTCAGGGCCGTCAGTCTGTCTGCTGTACTCCAGCTATAAAAAAATAGGCCTTTAAGCCAGATATTAGATTACAATATAGTTTCTTCATTTTCTTAAGCCTATGCATAGCTCAGCTGAACTGTAGGTTATCAACTGCCGCCATTCAACGGAGTTCTTGTGACAACTCGAAAGGCCACATTTGACTATACAAATTCACATTTGTCACTACTCAAAAACCATCAATATCCTACAACTACTGTTCATTTTAAAGTAATTTTACAATTTTTTTAAATAAAATTGTACAGCTCGACATCTCCTTTTAGTTTCCGCCAAAAACTCAATCAGGAAAATATTTTTATGAGAGAAGCTAGAAATGTCCATGGATAATAGTGATGTGTATTGTAACATATATCAAATCAACTCAATTTCTAACAAGATCTTCTAATTGTATTTTCTTATATTTTTACGACTAACACACGTAACAAAACTACGGTTTGGTTTTATACCAAATAATAATAATCAATATATACAAAAAAAGGATAAAATACCAGGTTGGAAACAGTTAAAACGTAGTTTTATTCAGATCTAAATTTGTTTTATTTATTACTGAATAGCAGAGAAGCCGTCGGTTCATCTGATGGTAAACGGTTACCGTGGGCTATGAAAATTTGCAACACCAAAGGTGCTAGCAACATTCTGCCGGCCTCATAGGGGGGATTTTTTAAATTGTACTTTCTTTCTGTCAAAAGTTGAACGTGCCTGTTGTCATAAATTTTATTATACTGTTACAACTTACGTTCCGACAAAAACAAAATCCACCTGCATATCTGTAAAAACACATTTTATTACCTGTCGGCATTTGAACTGATTTTAATTATTTTATGATCGTCTTCTTTTGTTTACTTATTTATTGGCATACGTTTCTAGAAAACAGCCCATTGTTTTATGGTACTCGATTATGGCCACTTGCGGCCGAATTATTAGCCAGATGTTGCGGATTACGTTAACTACGATACGCCCATATTGTAGTTGACTTATCCGTTTTTGTGTTCGTGAGGTATAAAACGACGGCCTGATGGGATCTAATATTGACGGACTTTACGCGTTTTATTGAATTGCGACCCTCTGCATTATGTTTGGGTTTGTTGTGTTCGGTTATATTTGTACCTGTGTTATACGTGTTTGTATAGTTCTAATAAAGTCTATAATCATTCCAACGGCATTTTAATTCGAGTCCCGTATACTCGTAACAATACTATATTCATTTTACATTCAATTTTAGCTTATTTATTATAAATGTTGGTACATGTGAACTGAAGGGGAAACTAGAACTTGGCTACTGATGCCGGAACACAACTCAAGGTTGTTAATACGCCATACTCTAGACCAGGGATGGTAGCCATCCAGACGGGCAAATGCCCTACCACCTAGCTGTGTGTTGTTTTGTCGACTTTTTCGACAGTATTTTTTCTTCATTTCTGTACGAATTGGTTCACTAATCGGAGCTTTTTTACTATAATCAATTTAATTTATGTAACTATATTCACGATAGAGTGGATAATTTTATAGATTTAAGACTTAAAAGGACACACTCATCCTATTTGACTTCAATGAAAAGTCACTTATGAACATTTTGATATTTTTTTAAGATCTGATTCCAGATACATGACATGATTGTATTCTGAAAAAAAAATCACTCATTGCTTAGTTAAATATTGTTTTTTCTCAGCATCTGCTGAGAATCAACGTGATCTCACGTTGATAGTTTACACGCCACGACTTTGCACTATTTAATGATGTTGAAATAGTTTTTTCCAAATTAAAGAACATCTAAAATTAAATATTACAAAATATTGTATTAAATTTATACATTATTGTAAGTATGTATATTTAAATTGTACAGTCCTATCTTTGTTCTGCTCCACCTACATCGCCAGATTAGTTAAGAATTTCTTTGAAGCTAGGTTGCCTGGAAGAGGTCGCTTTTAGCGATAAGACCGCCTGTTGTTTTGCCAAGAAGTATTGTAATTATACATTTTGTTTTTGTTTATTTTGGTGAGCAATAAAGTGCTATCTATCTATCTAATATTTTAAAAGTAATATTAAAATTTTAAAAACAAGGAATACACTTATATGACGACCATCCAAATTTTCAGTTGTTTTGGTGTTTAAGGCTCCTTTTGCTGCAAAAGGTCGAAAGTGGGGTGCAAACGAAACAATTTTTCGTTGGTATCTATTGATCAATAATTTACAAGAAAATATCATAAATCTTCATGATATGAGACGTAGCATGACTTTTTCGTAATTTTCCTGTAGTTATTTTATGTCAAGAAAAAAATCACCAAATCACCTCGTAATTATTGATATGAAAACAATTTTACTCCTTAATTTTTTACCAAAACAGGGTAATAAAATATCTACACCTTTATAAAAGACATAAGTAATTTGGATTTCTTGTTTTTTTAATTCTACTTTATTTTATTCACAATAAAATATTATTGCTCCTGAAAAACTACCGCGTCTATGGAATCCTCGCTATGTCCTGAAAAATCAGTACCAAAATATCCTTAAGGACGTTGGCGTTGATACAAGCCTTAACTACGCTATTGTTTAACGTTTACGGACTACATCTTCCTGTCAAATTTCAATTGTGTAATCACAATCCTGTGACATACAAAATACGAAAATAGACGGACTGACAAATATGACGCTTTTATAAGAGTTCCGTTTTTTCCAATGTTGCTAAGTAATCGTAAAACCACTTGAGAATACTAGCTCAGCAATTATTTTAAATCAAAGTGGACCTGCGGTTTTAGTGACTGCAGCCAAAACCGTAAAACCACGTGAAAGGCTCTCCATGACTATTCATGCTAAAAGGTATCCTTTGGGAGACAGGTGCAAGAAGCAACCAGGTAGCTGACATAATAATATTGCAATAATAATTATGAATAAATAAACTTTTTCACAAAGAACATCTAGGTAAACATTCCAGTCATTTTAGATTTAATAGTAAGCCTGGTTGAGTCTTTTTCATAGTTATAGTTCTATTTAATTTAATTTCTTTTTGTACGTGACGTACTTATTATTATTTTACAAAATAATTATTTTCACATTTCAATAATCATTCCATAACATATTGTTACAAGCCACCTGCATACCTATTGTCACATACCGACAAAGAAATGCTGCGCATCTCGTTTATTGCCACTCCCGCATTGTGAGTTCTTTTTATTACTTCGTATTTGCAATTAGACAATAGCCTATTGTTATTGTTTTCGACTTTGTTGGCCGTTCGCAGGAATAGATAATCAGGTGTGCAAATTACTATTTCTCGGAAAATCAGTGCGCGCGGCCGTTTTTTTTTGTACTGTATAGTTAGTATAAGACAATGCCCGAATGGAGGGGTGGGGCAGTCAAGCGTCGACTATGAGACGAGTAAGACGTTTGTAGTACTCTCGATTAGCGATATAGACGACGGACTTTGCCCGTGTCGAATTGCATTGAATCGTGCAGTGTGAACTGATTGTATCCAGTTTTATTTGTATTTGTTTTATACAAGTTTGTACGGTTCTAATAAATTCTATTGTAGTTTCAACGGAATTTTTAATTCGAGTCCTGTAGCTCGTAACAATATTATAATATAATAAATATAAATTTGGTATAAAGTAATATATATTGAAGATTAAACCATAAAGTAATGTTTTTATCACAAGAATAAACTTGGTTCTAATAAACCTGTCCTATGAATGTTTACATGATTACCTATTAAAAATTAATCAATTTAGCCACTTACCGCATCCCCGTTCAGTGTAAGTGGAGTCCGCATTAATTTATATACAGTGACCTCGCTGAAATCACATCCTTTCGTCCCCTCTTTTATACCTTTCTGTGTGATTGCTTTCCCAGTAGTGGGCATGGACATCCACCCCAAACAATTAATTAATTTTACTGTCTCAACTCATGTGGAAGACATTTCGTTTTGTTGTTTATCTTGCCCAAATAAACATAAAGGAAATTTTGTGTTGGATATTTGTAACTTTTACACATAATTCTGTTGCTATTTCTTTTTTTTATTTAATTTTAGGCTTTGTTGTTTTTGCAGGCTTTTCATGTGACTTCACTCGTGTAAACTCTGCATTCGCATCCCGCTGAAACTGTTGAGGTACGTTGCGTGGGTCAATGAAAATGTATCTTCAGGACAAATAGTTTACTTATTTTTTTATTTTATTTTATTGCAGGAGTTCAGCAGACAGGCAGACGGCCCACTTGATGGAAAGCGGTTTCCACCGCCTATGGACATTTGTAACACTAAAGGTGTTACAAATGTGCTGCCGCGCTCTAAACGTGGGTTGCCACCTGCCTACTAATGCCGGAACACAACTCAAGTTGTTATGGCGGCATACTCTAGATCAGGGATAGTAGCCCTCCAGACGGGCAAATACCCTACCTGGCTGTGGGTTGTTTTGTCGCCTTTTACGACAGATCACGGGTGGCCGCAGTAAATTGTATTGTTTCTCCGTTATTATTAAATTACCTCCGTATATAGAATACTTTCAGAATAACAGAGGGCCTAGAGCGGTCATCTTTGAAGAATCGCTTAGTGAAAATGACACGGGTCTAGATATACTGGTAGTTATAAGACATATCATAAAGATACACTCTAAGTTGATACTTGTGATGTTCATCATACGAGTCAGTTTTTATTTCACTAAGAAACAGTTCTACAAAAGTTCACATTTCGATACAAATTCGCTAACTCAGTTGTATACTTGTATACTGTATTTATTAGAAATCAAGCAAACATGTAAATCACTCAACATGTTTTGATAGTTGCCGAGGCGAATAAAGTAAGTCAAAGTTACTCGCACAATAGCGGACTGTGCCTAAACAGCGTCACGATATTCAAATAAGGCGGAATAAGGGATGAAAGTGCAAAAACCTTGCCCTGCTTCCTCATTACCATAGTCTGTTGCAACTTCAGCTTGGAGGGATGCCAGAAGAACTATCCGACAATGGATATGCCATATTTTTATTGCCTATCTGGCAAACAGGCAGAAGGCCCATCCAATGGAAAGTGGTTGTAACCGTCGGCTATAGACAACACATTTCGTCTTTCCATCTTTCCATCCTACCATCCTTCATCCTTCCATCCCCTTGCAACACCAAGGGGATAAGGAAAATAGTATTATACAAACTAGAATAGTAAACATAGAAGTAAAAATAAGAAGCTTGCAAATGGTATCAGTGCCCTAAAAACCTCCAAAATTTCCAACATCCACGTCCAAAAAGTAGCGGATCCTAAAAAGCATCTTCGCCGCGTCTGAGTCGGACAGGCCACTTGTCATAACTTACTTCGTGATAAATCGATTCACTGGCGACATCTTTCGCTCCTGTTAGTTATTGTCCCCTAATACACGATTCCCCAACTTAGCTCTATCTCTCATAGATTCGAAATTCAACCTTATCTCTATAACGTTAATGGTGGGATTAGGTATATAAACAAAACTGTTTAGCTGCAGTCGTTACAAGTATCAAGAAGTGGTTATGTGAAAATTATGGTAAGAGACGTATTTAATTATTTCAGTAAAGTCTTAGGAGAATAATCAAGTGCAGTGAGATATATCGTCGATGTGCTGAATTAAAGTCACTATAGTTATTGTATTTTGTCAGGTTGCTAGCTGTGCTCGCGAAATTGGACTTCATTTTATATTATTACTAGCTGTACCACCCGGCAGACGCTGTCCTGCCTTTAAAAAATAAAAATCTAGAACCCGATTACAGCGTCATCTATCGGGACCAAATGTTAATCTAAACTCGAATCAACTTGAATAGAGTAGAAAATTATTAAAAAATAGGGGTTGGTGGTAGAAGAAAATTTAGGGTTGTATATATTTTTCAATGCTAAATCATAATAAAATATAAATAAGAAATTTTGTAAAAAAAAATATATATTTAGGGGTGGGTCACCCTTATCATTTAGGGGTATGAAAAATAGATGTTGTCCGATTCTCAGACCTACCCGATATGCACACAAAATTTCATGGAAATCATTTCAGCCGTTTCGGAGGAGTTTGATAACTAACACCGTGACAGGAGAATTATATATTATATCTTCTGGCCCTGTAAAGTAAGTAGTATAGAGCGTAATGATGACGATGATAGACTAATAGCCATAAACAAAATTGAAAACTAAACAATTAAAATGAACAAGTTGGCGGTAAACTAAATAAAACTTTAACAATACTCATTGACACTTGATATCTTTGTTTTCCGTGATCACAGGTACTGAAAAATGGCCGAAACGTCAGAATGATAAAAATAGTTAACTAATTTGGTCGTTGTAACATTAGTTTTTTCCATAAGATAACTATCAACATTGCTGCGCTGTCAAATTTTTGCCTAGTTCAACAAAAATACAGATAATTCAAAAACTACCCAACGAATTTACTTCGATTAAAAAGTAATCGATTCTTTGATAACCTATGCTTATATTAGATACAAATCTAACTAGACTATAATCTATCTGTGTTTTAAATTCTTATAAGAAAAACACAAGGAATAAACTCACACATGTTCACTAAGAGCGCCATAAAAAATGTACAAACAAGTTTGAAATAATATGTTATGTCCTTTATAGTTATAAAAAGTAGTTAACAATACTAAATAAGTAGTTTTATTACTGTAATTTTATATAAACATTAAAAATGAATTTATTTCAAACTACCGCAGGGAGACGAAATGTTCCATGTCACTATCGGGCTTGTTCGGTTGTCAAGCGTAATGTTTATTATATATCAAAACCAAGAGAATTATATCGTCTCTTTTTGCTCATATAAATTTTATGCAGTGAGAGGGAAAAAGCATCAGGTTCTACGTTCGTTTGAATTATCTATATTTGTCCACAAATATATGGAATATTCAAATAAGAATTAAAACGTAGTTTTATTACCTTATAACCAAATAATATATGAACCTTTAAAACTAAAAATAAACTATGTGTACAAATTAAATAAAAAAATATATAAATATATTTTTATTATTATATTATTATATAAAATTATTATTATATAAAAACTTAACTTTTTATTATTATATAAAAAAATATAATAATAAAAGTATTATAAACACCAGCTCGCTGTTGGTGGGGAGCGTTCTCAAGATCCTGGTCGTATTTCCCCGTTGTGTGGCTATTTGGCCCTAAATATACGCCAGCCCTTTGGTCACAAAGTTTCAATTTAGTCTAAATAAAAAAAATATGTTAAAGCATTCAAATTTCAGTTATTTAAAGATACTTATAATAATAGTTTCATTTTATTTAAGTAAAAAAGCTTTTTCCTTTCAAAATCTTTTATTACTAAAGAAGTGTGGTGTGGCAGAAGAAGCATGAAAGTAGAATAAATGCAATTGAAATGAGAGCTTTGAGAAGTATATGTGAGGTAAGCATGATTGATATGACACGGAATAGTGTAAAAAGAGAACTCGTGGATTGAAAGAAGATGTAATAACTAGAGTTGAACAAGGAATGTTAAGGTGGTTTGGGCATGTAGAGAAAATAGATGAATATAGAATCACAAAACAAGTATATGACAGTATTGTGAATGGTAGAGTTGGTACCGGTAGACCACGAGGTACACATCATGATCAAATAACAGAAGTGTTAAAACGAGGTCAGGTAAAATGCATATCAAATAAACGTGCGTGTATGAAGAGGTTAATGAAAGTAGATGAAGCGAAAGTCTCTGTCTACCCCCATGGGAAACAGGCATGATAATATGTATGCATCTTTTATTGCCTTTCTTATTTATATTATGTTGTGAAAATAGATGGCTTTATTAAATCAGAATATAGGTACACATGCAAACTAATGAGCACATTTTGCTTTTGGTTCTAAGTTTTATTAGGAAATGCCGTTTAGAGAAACTTATGATGCTGAATTAGAAACGATATTTATCGATATTTATTTTAAATTACGAAATAATAACATCCAAAACAATAAATAATCAGAAACCAATGTATCTGAAACCATTTATCAGGGGAACGAAGTAATCCATCTTACTCAGTTAGTTCCACCTTAAATTAGTTCCGACCAACAATACTAGATGGCGCTTAACTAATTCATTATGCATACTGATGACCGCCGGTAATGAGTTTCCTTCCTTTTGGTTTTCTTAGATTTTTGGCAACTTCCACAGATTACTTTTAGTTATTAAAGGAGCAGAATGGCCCGTGAAATGGTTTAATGTTTAGCGTGTCTTCATGTTTTGGTTTTATGACTTTGTTTTTAAGAGGGTAGATCACAATTTGATTATGTAAATTTTGTGTGTGAATTGAGGAGAATCTTTTGAACTGTAGACTTGTGTACTAAGAAATAGGGATGCGGACACAAGTTACAATACATTTAAATATTTACACATAAAAAATAGGTCTTAAAATTATATCTTATCATCTTTTAAAATATCATGATAAAAATGATTTTTGAAAATACAGTCTTTGACTCGTTTATTAAACTATCTCAGTTGATTTCACTGTCCGCTTCCCTATTGGGTAGTAGTAATTTTGAAACTTACGAAAACGACGTGTTGCAAATTTAAATTCATACGTTTTATTCCAATTAAATTTCATTGAAGAAAAATTTTTAAGGGTCATGCACACAAATGATAAAATAACGGTCTTATTCATATTGAGTTATAGTAAGTTTGAGGTATTCTTTAAGAACCGTAAAGAAGCCTTCACACTGACCGTAAGGCTACTTCCTAATCTATATACATCGCTTCGAAACCTATTATTATATGTTAACTACCTAAAAATATGCTTAGATATTTTAAATCAATTTTTCAAATATATTGTACTAAAGTTTTCCCCGCGGCTACGCTTCGGGTCAAATCTTAGGAAATAGCTTTATTTTACTTAGATATAAATTTCATTAGGTTTTTTTTATATATAAACATTCATTGAAAAACTGATTAACTAATGGTGAAAACCGTTTAAATATCTATTGCGTAGCATAGGAGAAGTTAGCGGATATACAGACAGACGCGCAAAGTAACTGATTTCGATTTGAATAACTTGCGATTTCACAGGCTTTTATGTATTTTTGGTTTTTATAGAGAAATATTAGTTACGACATACCTATACTATAAGGTGAGTCACGTGTGTGATTTATAATAATACTAGATTCAGCCCGCGACTTCACCCGCGTGGAAAGTTTTTTTAACTATCCCACGGGAACTCTTTAATTTTTCGGGATCAAAAGTATCCTATATGTTGACCAGGGACATAGGCTACCACCATACAAAATTTCATTTAAATCGGACAGACAAACAGGCTCGGTTTTTAGAATTTTTTTTCATTGTACAGAAATTAGACCTCTACAATTTTATTATATGTATAGATTATGTTGTAATGAAATGAGGTTCTAATGAATAAAGCAGTTGCTTTAATCACAAAGATATACGTTTTTATTGCACAAGTTCAGCAGACAGACAGACGACCCACCTGACGAAAAGCGGTTACCATTGCCTATGGACATTTGTTACACCAACGGTTCTGCCAAATTCTATATATATATATACAATATAACATATATTTTATATCTATAGAATCTTCAACAAAACAAAAAATCCTCTCAGTTTCAATACCATCTGCCGTTTCCCATAAAACATTTCGTTTGAAATAAATAAAAATGTAAATATACACGTTCGACCGTGAACGGCTGTCTCTTTGGGCGAAGTTGGAAATATTGGACAAACATCAAACGGCAGTGGGGTGGGCAGTTTACACGTCACTACCTTCTGCACGGATGGGCAGTCAAAGGTCTGTGTATGAAGTGTGTACTACGCTTTAATATCATCTTAAAGGAAACACGTGGGGAACTATAGATAAATAACACTTTAACTGCTCGCTAAATAAACAATTACAACAATGCACTGTTACAAAAAACAATAGGCGGCTTTATCGCTTAAAGCAATTTCTGCCAGGCAACTTAAATAGATGTGTATATAACCAAACAGGCAAAATATGTGAAATTCATTCATGTGTTGTCATCTTAAATGTAGTATGTTTCTAAAAAATAAATAACTTGAAGTTAAAAAGAAAAACAATAATTAATATTATGATATATAAAATACAAAACTAATAGATATATCAATCAAGTTTCCATTAAAAAAGAAACACTAAAATACAAAATATCTATCGGTCTATATAAATAAAAATTAATCGTAGAAATATATATACGCGCATAACTTGAGAACGACTTTGCCGATTTTGATGATTTTTTGTTTTTGGGCGAGTCTCCGGATGGTTTAGATTCACAACTGGAACCGGTAGGAGGCACTAGAAGGGGGTCCTACATTTTTATTTTTTCATTGCAAGACCACGTCTGCCAGGATCGCTAGCATATACTAAGCAGTAATTATTTACTAGGCTTAATATATGACTGATTTCATTTAAAAACAATAACGAACACGTGGCATTGAGTGTTGTTACTCAGTTATAAGTTTTGTTAGGGGAATGTTATACCAAAAATGTCTGCACAAGACTAAAAATAGAAATACAGATAATAAAACAACACCACCCAAGAGAATGACCAATCGTCGGAGAAGAAATGGAGTATTGATAAAATAAAATGATGGTTATAACAATAAAACATAACGACCACTGGACTGTGGGCATCTATAAATTCACTTTTATTCTCTCCTGGTATATTTGAGGCAGGGTGCATATAAAGTAAAACTGTGGGGATGCTTGAGTGTTTCTCTAATTTGGACATAAGATGGATTGCCTCGGCCAGCGGTCGGTTGTTTATCAATAGTGGTTTCCCTGTTTGTTTTCTTACATAAAATATGTTACTCGGTACTCTTGCTTAGTGAAGGGATAGGGCGCTGTGTATCAATTACTTTATAGAATTTGTTTGTTAATCTTTTGTTTTATTGCTGAGGCACAGCATACAGACTGACGGCCCAACTATAATAGAAAGTGGTTACTGTCGCCTATGCACATTAGCAATACCAGAGGTGCTGCCAATGTGCTGCCGGCCTTGAAAGAGAATCTGGAACCTGTTCACTGATGCCGGAACACAACTCAAAGTTGTTATGGCGGCATACTCTAGATCAGGGGTGGTAGCCATCCAGTTGAGCAAATGCGTTACCACCTGGTGAGGGTTGTTTTGTTGCCTCTTACGACAGGCCGCCTATAGATAGTTCTAGAATCTGATACTTCAAAATTAAAATTATCCATTTTGCGTAAGTACGGTAAACTATACCTACCGTTGTTTGCGCAGACCTCTTCTCCCATGATTATTATCCTGTCAATGTTATTAAAGAACGTTCGTACTTTTATGGTACTAATTAGCCAGGTGTGTTGGATTTAAAGTAGAAACTGATTGTAGGGAATTCGGTCCACGCGGCCGGGCAGACATATTGCATCTGTGTAAAGCAATGCCCCGATTGAGGGACGCGATAGTCGAGCGATAACCACAAGCGAAGCAAGACTTGTGTACATTCGGTAATCTATTTAGTGACGGACTTTGCGCGTGTATTTGAATTACGATGTCCTGCATTACGTTTGGACTTATTGCGTTCGGTTATATTTGTACCTGTGTTATACGTGTTTGTATGGTTCTAATAAACTCTATAACAATTCCAACGGCATTTTAATTCGAGTCCTGCAACTCTTAACACTATGTTAAATCCGTGAATCGTCATGATGATCTATTATGCGACGACCAGACTTTTGGTCACCCGAAGAGTCCTTTAAGTGTTTTGAAAGTTCTTAGTAGAGAGTCATGGCCTCAGAATCCCATGATTAAGGCGTTTCAACAGAAAATTGCAAAAACAACTATCTCTGAGATGTGTTTTGCAATTAATATTGTTTCTCAACGCCTGTTCTAGTAAACAACTTCGTGGGCTTTTCCACAAACAAGTTAACATAGCGTGTCAGGAGCACAGCAGTAATTACCCGTCCAATTAACATAGTCTTCGCTTCTTCGGGGTCCCGAGGAGCCACCCCTACCACCGCAATAAGCAGCTTAATCCTATTTCTTATCTTTACGCGCTAATGTCTTCGAATTTGCATTTCTGTTACTTACAAAAAGCTCGCGGAATTTTCAACAGTCAAATGTTGCCAGGGCTGTGGTTTTAATTGATGTTTTTGCTCTTGGCAACGTAGTTAAGGTTTGTCACTTTAATTCTTAACTACCTTCATTAAAAGTATTTGGTGTTTTATAAACAAAATATTTCGAGTACTACAACACTTGTGGAACTGAAACTTCTTGTAGTTGAATTGTGTTAATTTAGTTATTTCTCTAATGTATTACAATATTAGTTTTATGAATTAAAATTTTATATTATCTGTTAGAATTACTGACATATTGGGTGAATTTGCAAGTATATTTATGTCAGAGTTAAATGATCAATCTGTACTAATATATACACGTCTAACGAAGTTTGTGTTAATTTTAGTTTGTAATTAAAGTTTAGTCTTTGGAATAAACTATCTTATGTTTGTCACTACAACATAAGATAGTTTATTCCAAAGACGTGATAGTTTCTGTGGGTTGCTGCCCTGAAGTATCCACGAGAAGAGCCGCGTGGTAAATGTTAGTAAATATATAATGTAGAACCATTTTTACAGACTTGCATTATTTTAGAATATACTGTGAAACATGTAAAGTAACAAATTCTATTCAATGTAGTTTTATTAATATTATTTATTTATAAATTAATTAATAAAAATATTTCATGTTTGAATACAGAAACGTATATAAAACTCTTAATACTTATTTTATAATATCTATAAAATACTACTAAAATGCCAAATTTATTAAATTTTCTAAACTGCTATCTTAATAATAAAATCATTATGTTAATACATGAAGAAAAAACTTTGTACCCCTTTTTACGAAAATTGCGCGGACGGAGGAGTATGAAATTTCGCACACTTATAGTTTATATAGAGAAGGAGTGCAGAATGCTAATATTTTTTTTTTAAATTATGCATAAAAAATACATTAAATCAATAAAAAAAAAACATTACACACACTACCATGTATTTGACACACACGCTAATATACTCTTTTGTTTATTGTTAAATTCAAATGAACAGTGTAGCCTTGGCGAAATCTGTGATTATAGAAGTATAGTCTTTGACAACAGAATCTTAAAAATGAAAATTATAATTTAAATTAATTATGGTCGAATTTCGACCACAATGCGACCACTAGTTTCAATAGAAAGGCATTTTTACATAATTATGTCCAGATGTAGGAACTTTTATAACAATCATCTGAATATATTTGTTTAAGTTATGCGTAACGTAACGCTTAAAAATGCTATTTTATTTACGGGTAGTTCCTATATCTTACTATCGGTTGAATTTTGAGATTACTTGTATGGAGTTTGGGTAAATTTTTAACTGATAGTATCGCAAATGAACGATTGATATGATATAAGAACGGGCCTTTAATCTTTCACGTTCCATACGAAGCCCTGGCTTAAGGTAAATTTACTCAGTCTTGTCCAACCCTGACTAAGAAATTAAGAGGATTTAGCAAAAAAAGCTTACATTATACCGAATCAAAGGCAATGCTAATTGCGGTCGGAGAATATGGTAATGAGTGGCGACCTCTCCCGGTGGTTATACTAAACCACACTCGGGTTTTGTTATTGCATTGATTTACATATATTCAAGTTATTTTTAGGTACCTATATTAATTTGGGCTATTGTGATAGTGTGTTTATATGCACATTTTCTAGTCAACATTATTAGTAGATAGATAGATAGATAGATAACACTTTATTGCCCACCAAAATCAATAAATACACAAACAAAATGCATAATTACAATACTTCTTGGCAAAACAACAGGTGGCCTTCTCGCTAAAAGCGATCTCTTCCAGGCAACCTAGGCAGGCAGAAATTCTTAACTGGTCTGGCGATGAAGGTGGCCTAGCTTAAGAGAAATTCTTAACCAATCTGGCAATATATATATATATATATACACTAGTTTATAAATTTAATACGTACATAAATCCATACAAATTTATAGAATATCAATATATACGTATATACAAAATAATCTAAAAAAATATATTTGTTAACATTATATATGACAAGCATTTTATATTTACATATATTACAATAGATAAATAAGTAAATGTTTAATATATTATACATATTTATTTAAAGACAGATAAAAAGTAGTAGTATTTAGTTAGTTAGTAATTAGTTGTTATTAATAATATAACACATTTTTTAATGCTTTTTTTATTCACCTTCTAATCATTTGCGGCCAGCATAATATGTATTTTCCTTCCATACTCCTCTATTTTTTTTATTGCGATTACCGTCGCCTATGGACATTTGTAACACCAAAGCTGCTACCAATGTGCTGCCGCTCTCTAAAGGGCGACTGGAACATGGCCAATGATGAACACAACTCAAGTTTGTTATGGCCGCATACTCTAGACCAGGAGTGGTAGCCATCCAGACGGGAAAATACTCTACCACCTGGCTGTGGATTGTTTTATCACCTCTCACGACAGGTCGCCCGGCCACAGGAACTTGTATTCTTTTTCTGTTGCTGCATGATACAAAAATGTATATATAAAATTTATTCTGGCATACGACCTCTATCGCATCACTAACCATTATATCATCCTTCACACAATGCGTCCATCACTATTTTGGTCTACCTTTACATTTGTACCCATCACTTTTCTAGTTTAACATTCTTTATGTCATGTGGCTTTCACCCCTCCTCATTACGTGCTTATACCATTGTAATTTTTTACCTCCCCAATATTGCTGTCATATCTATATGATTGAAAAATATAATATAGTTATTAATACTGTAAATAGGTATATAAAATAACAATATTATTATTATTATATTAATTCATTAACAAAAAAAACACTTGTGTCAGAAATATAAATACGTAGTCATAATTACCATTATAAAAAAATCTAATTTACAATAAACATTAATAATTTTACAATAATATGTCGGTAGGACGGCATTTTTATATAATCATATTATTATTTAAGCACAAAATAATCGTCTACTGAGTAATATGCTTCTTTAAGAAGGAATGATTCAACATTACGCTTAAAAGATTGCATTTTATATATATTTAACTTTAGGTAAGCAGGTAGTTTGTTGAACATGTCAACAGCCCGATATATGAAACTGTGCTTAACAACATTTAGAGATGGCATTATTTTATTTTTTAAATCTTTCCTTCTTGTAGCTTCTCTATGTTTTCATTCTTCCTGTGTCTCAAACTCTATCAGTTTTGTACAAAATTTCCGATCTTTGAAAAGTTTACACAAAATCCCAACTCACCTATTTCACATATTCACCCGCGGCAATGACTTGCGCTGTAAAAAGCGCAAATCAGACCTCATATGGAGTACTGCTCACATCTATGGGCCGGAGCACCCGCTTACCAGACTGACCCCCTTGACTCCATCCAGCGTCGCGCCGTTCTTATCGTCGACGATCCCATACCAACAGGCGGTTTAGAACCGCTTAGCCTTGAAAGAAAGTTTTCCCAGGAATGGTTGGATCTGGTGCCAATGCCTTACTTCTACAACTGCCAGCGACGGGATGTTCACCCCCATTTCCTTGTACTCCCACGCTCAACTACGCAACGGTTCTCTCGAACATTTATTCCGCGTACGACAATGTTCTGGAGGGAACTTTCCGCCGCGGATGTCCCCTTGCGCTATGGCATGGGGTTCTTTAAGGGCGTTATAAAATTTCTTAGAGGTCGGCAACGCGTTGGCGACACCCCTGGTGTTGCAAACGTCTATAGGCGACGCTAACCACTTTCCATCAGGTGGGCCGTCTGCCTGTTTGCCTGCTTCAGGCAATAAATAAATTTAATCAAACAATATTTTCAATCGACATCTGTGTAGGATGTTTATAGCGTTGATGTGCTTTGCCGTCTGAGAAAGTAAATTAAATAATGTATTTTTTAACTTTCTGTTTGGCCATTAGATGGTGTTTTGCCTATTTAGAGATGCCTGGGGCAATTTCGGATTTTCATTTTGCATACGACTATTGAGTCATAATTGAGTAGCCATGTTCAACAATTACATAGTAGTTTTAATTGTGTATAGTAATGATTAAAACCCATGGAATGTCATGAATAACAATCGCATCCTAGATGACGTCATAAGTTTTCTTTTTTAGGTAGACAGATATAACATTTGGTCATTCTCGAAAATAAACATTTACAAAATTGCATAATTACCATGTTGTAGTGGAACACTTACAAGCCAATAGATGGTGCTGTGCAATAATTGAGGTCGCAAACGTTTCCCCACACGTACAAAGAATATATACAAATATCCAACAATAATAGGACGGGCGTAGTAGGCCTCTGAGGAACAATAGTTGATAATATCCTTGCTGGAAGGTCTCCCTTTAAGACAGAGGAGCATTCCATCTCGCTCCTCCAACCCTTTAGGGTCACTCTCTAAAATATTAATTAATTTTTTCCAAAAATGAAATAAATTACATGATTTTAATTGTACATGTACATAAAATATTAGATCAAGTTATTGTGAAACGCAATGTGTTTTTTTTTGTTTTCTTGAAAAACAGTAAACAGAGAGCAACCTGCTATTTTTGCCTATAAGACAACTGTATTTAATACATCACTACGCCTTTTTGAAGGGCCCCATATTGTAACGTGGAGAATCCACGGAAGAAAGCTGATTCAATAAGTTGCACAAGTATGCGCCATGTATAGTGTAAGATTTACAAAACTGTCGATTGTGTTCTAAAAAAAAATGGATAAAAATAGATAGATAACTATTTATTTTTCAACAGGTTGAAGCTAACTAAAATAATTAAAAATAACACATATACAATGGACGATCTTATTCACTCTTCCAGACAACTAGCTGTTCCAGAAAAAATACACAAGAAAGAATTGAAATGGCGGCATATGCCTGGAAAAACATTAAACATAATATAAATTTAACTTAAATTTGTTACTTTTAATGTAATTGAAATAAAAATATTACATACATACATACATATTGTCATGCCTGTTTCCTATTGGGGTAGGCAGAGACGATGGATCTCCACCTGCTACGATCCTGATAAATACTTTTCGCTTCATCAACTTTCATTAATCTTTTCATACATACACGCTTATTTAAACTGTGTTTTATTTCAGCTTTCTTCAAAATATTATCAGTTTGATTATAGTGAGTACGTCACGATCTACCGGCACCGACTCTACCAGTCACATTGCTGTCATATACTTGTTTTGTGATTCTGCTTTCATCCATCCTCTCTACCTGCCCAAACCACCTTAACTTTCCTTTTTCAACTCTTGTCACTATCACACTGCTTCTTATCATATCACTTACATTAACGTTACACATACTTCTCAAAGCTCTCATTTCAACTGCATTTATCCTACTCTCATGCTTCTTCTGCCTTACCCAACTTTCACTGCCGTACATTAGCGTTGGTACTAATACACCTTGATGCGCAGCCAGACGTGCCTTTACATACACTTTCCGGCTGTTTATAAAAGAGTTCAGCGTTATTCACCTTATTACCTGCCATTAATCTCCTTTCAATATCACTTTCGTGCATTCCGTCTCTGGTAGACATGCACCCTAGAAAAACAACCTTTATATTAAATGAAGAAAATATGTGCAATCTAGTAGAACACTTTGAATACGGAACCTTTTGCAACGTTCGAAAATTTGCTCTTGGTGCTGTTTTAATTCTTCCATTTATTAATTTCCATCTTGTTGATGTCCCGTAATATATTCCACTCGCTTTTAAATTGAAAAGTTTCCGAGTGGCCAACGGTACCCTGATATAGATACGTTCATTTGAATAATGGGGAAAATAATTAAAAACTTGGAATAAAAGCCTTTTTCCTGTTTTAGATATATGAAAAATTTGTGGCTTTTAATTTTAAAACAGCAGAAAATATTCGAGGGTATGTGGTAATTATGCATTTTTCGCTTCAGGATACATCGATCACGGTAACTTGGGCCAAGTGACGTGAGGCGAATAGTGTCATTTATAACTCTAACATATCGGTTAAGCTTAAGAGACAGGTCTTTAAGCTTATCATTAGACTTGTCCTTGTATAATGCGGTGAAACGAGGCCGATACTGAGAGGAATTGTTTGATCTGGTGCCAACGCCTCACTTTTACAACCGCACCGCTCGCCAGCGATGGAATGTTCAGTCCCATTTCCTTGAGCTCCCACGTTAAAATACATAACGGTTCTCTAGAACATTTATTCCGCGTACAACAATGATCTGGAGGAAACTTCCCGTTATGACATGGGATTTGACTAAAGCACATAAACAGGAGCTGCAACACTTCAACTGCTCACGGAGGTGACTATGCCGCGGCGGACATGAGGCCTGCATTAGCGACTCCCACTTACGCTGGCTTGGACATGTTTTGCAAAAGCCGAGTACTTTTATAGTGAACAATATAAATGTCATGCTATCCATGTTGTCTCCGAGTAGAAGGAGGCAAGAAAGGCAGGCCCAAGAAATTCTCATTTGGGCGTTCAAGGGCTTGCGAAGTACAGGAGAATAAGAAAAAAGACCCCAAGCACCGAAATCAACGCTTCGACTACAACCAGCATTTTACGCTAGGATGTTGATTGCATCATGGTTTATATAGCTATGGGAAAAGACACATTATTAGCTCATAAAATGAGTAGCCCTTATTGAGAGTTACCTTTTGTGCCTTTTGCTTTGTTGAGACGCTTGGAGGTGAGGTCATGAGCCACTACAGCTCTATAGATTTCAAAATGTGTTAGTCTTCAAGTGGTCAGAGGGCTAGTGCTCACCTCGGTCAACAAGTCAGTATGGCGGTCCACGGTGGTAACGTATTTAGCCTATTGGGCACCTTACCCATAGAAGACGGTGACCTAGGCTCAGTAAAGAATACAATGTAATTCATATTTATTAATTTGCTTTATGTTTTTCACTGTATTAGTTTATTGCAAGCAGTTCTTTATTTATTTAGTTAGGCGTATAGGTTTAAGTTATTAAGTACTAAGTTTAAACGATTATAAAATGAGCTTGTTGAACTCCGTAATATACACGTACATCTTCAGCAGAATTGTGCTGTTCAAATATCTATATTATTATAGATATTTAAACATGCCGTGTCTGTATATTGAAACTATTTAATCAACAACTAGAATACACTATTTAAACGATGGAGAACACGATAATTTTTTATATATATATAATTTTTAGATTTCTTTTCTGTTTGTCGGTTTATCTGTTTATTCGGGATTCACCTAAAATTGCTGAGCCGATTTCGAAGCGGTTTTCGCTGGTCGACAGCAAACTCTTAGATTTAAAATTTGAACATTATTTAAAATGACCAGATTACATTCTGATAACTTATATTGTTCTTTAAATGCCGCGGTATTTTGTGCCTCGGAAATCGCGGGCATATCCTAGTTATTAATATAAATAATGATTTAAAATCTTGCATTGTTTAAAAAGGTCGACAGCCGTCCCGTAGTGGGTTTTGTGCAGCGAAGTAACTGTATTAGGTTGTGTATTGAAATCGCTCCTCCGACTGTTGAGGCTACTTTATATTCAAGCCAAGCGTTGACCACGTTCGTATTATAACCGTACATTAGGGAGACGTTTAGCTGTTACTTGGCAATTGAGTTTGTACATTGTAATGGAGTATCTTTGCGTATTTGTAAACCAGTCGTGATGTGTGAAATCGTCATTGTGTGGGAGAATTGTGCCTGTGCCGCATTCAGAAAGAGCTCTAAGTAAGGATTATTAGGAACGACAGTGTTTTTTTTTTATATTTGCTTGTTGGCAAACTGGCGAACGGACCACGTGGTGGTAGGTGGCTACTGTCGCCCATGAACACCTGCAACACTAAGGGAGCCGATGCGTGGCCTACCTAGTTGAAACTTTAAGTGTCTGTTCACGCCCTTTTTGAAGAGACCCATATTGTAGCGTAACTTGGACACGGTAGGCATGAAGGAGCGTGCGCCACGTACCGTGGAGGACTTCCAAGTGTCTAGGAAGTGTGGATGAACTTCCAATCGCCGGCGAGTGGTGCGGTGATGTCCGGTCCTTGGTTAAAGTAGGTAAAACATCGCTCCATAAATATTGCTGTCTACCCTCTTTCTGTACGAGGCGACGGCCAATGCACAGCAGGGTAATAGCAGCCATTTTGGACATTTGTTCGCTCGCAACATTTTACGCGAAACACCGCACCGAGCGCTCATCCTTTTCTTGGATAAGATTTTCTCAAGTCTTTGTGAATACTGGCCGTGCCAAGAACATTGTTAGCTCTAAAATAATATTTAGTGCCATATGCTGTTCCTGTGAGCAACCTGAACCAAGACAGGAGGGGGGGATCTCAATCCAACCCATATCAGGACAATACAGTCCATAATCATCGAACCAGCCCATTACCCGTGGGTTTAACCGCCCCACAAAAGGTATAATTGATCTTACAGTAAAAGATGTCAAAGACTAAAAGAAGTAAGGAGTTTAAGTTCGGCGGCAGAAACAGCTGAATCACTCAAGCGGCGCAAATATGCAACCCTAGGTGACAGTTATATGTTTGTGCTATTTGCTGTTGAGACGCTTGAACCGTGGGATCCTGAGGTCGAGAGCGTTTATCAAAACGAGTCATTGACTCTTCAGGTGATCAGAAGGTGCTTACCTCGGGCAACGTAGCCAGCCTTCTGGACACCTTACCCATTGAAGACGGTCATCTAGGCTCAGTCTACTTATAGTCTTAAGCGACTATGGGTAGAATACAAAACAAATAAGTTAAGTTCGTTTTTATTGTATTACCTTATTTATACTTATATTAGATTATAATAAAGAAGTGAGTGTAATAGGTCGTTTTTATAATAAATTTGCAGACAAACACACACACTGTATATCTTCAAATTAAGCAAGTTACGCTTGTGTTATGGGTAATATACAACGGACCATTCTGGAGCCGATCCCAGACACCCAGACCATAGTAAATACGTGTCCGAAATTTACTATACCAGGAATCGAACCCGGAGCCTCTGCGTTGCAGTGAGGTAGGCCGGCAAAGGCTTAGCCCGCTCAACCACAGAGGCCGTCCTGGTCTTTAAAATGATTTTTTATTAGAGTTCAGGAGACAGCAGACGGCCCAGCTTATGGAAAGCGGTTACTCTCTAAAGCGAACTCAAGGTTGTTATGACGGCATACTTACACCAGGGGTACTAACCATCTAGACTGGTAAATACCCTACCACGTGGCTGTGGTTTGTTGCATCGCCTCTTAAGACAGGCTTCAATTAAATGCTTTTCCCCGTTCAAAAGTGCCTAAACTAGTTTTCACTTCAAAATGGGCCTATGATTTTCACCGTTGAATAAATACAACTTCTATTTTCAAAATCATTCTTCGTAAGTATTTTAACGGTTTTTTTTAGATATCGTAATCTAAAAACCGATAGTTGCCCTATGTGGGCCGATAAGCCTGGCTCGCCGTACGATCTGCGCCGCACACCGCGCATACATTTGCATTAATTTCATAACCAGTGCACACCGGGGGAATAAAATTAGACGCACATGGGTCGTTTTCCGAAAACCGTTGTTTTTACTATATTTTTTTGATGTTTATACTGTTTTGGCGTAACGGCTTTTGTCGACGGTTATGTTTGTTGAGAAATAAAGTATAGGTTAAAGTTATTTCGATTTAAAACAATATTACAACGAGGCAATCGAAATAAATTCATGTACATTAAACTAGCTTCTGCCCGCGACTTCATCCGCGTGGCAAGATTTTTTAACTATCCCACGGGAACTCTTTAATTTTTCGGGATCAAAAGTATCCTATATGTTGACCAGGGATATAAGCCGACCATATTATATTATATATATATATTATTTTTCGTCTGCAAAATTGAATATTGATTATAAACATAGTTTCATATATAGTATATATATATATATATATATATATATATATATATATATATATATATATATATATATATAATGTACTTCATTGTCTTGTGGTTGGAGTTGTCACTGCAGCACAATTTCATACTTTTGCAGTGCAACGAACTGTTCTGTTATTATGTAAGCATATGTTTTTGGATCAATAAAATATTTATTTATGTATTATATACTGACTAAACCGTTTCATAGCTTAACACTGTATTCTGTTTATGCAAACACTGCATGCATAATATAATTGATTATCTACGGACTATGTATGTATGATATTAGAGTGGTAAAAACAAAATACAAGTAGGTATGACAAAGTTAAGAAGAGGATTTGAACAAAGCCTTTGTCGTTTCTTAATATAATACATTAACTCTTTTAATGTAGTATGGTATGATGGAATAACATTTATTATCACATATACATTTATGTTCATTTAAATATTGTCTAGCGTCGAAATCTGTTATGCATATAAATCATCTTTACTGAAATAATAAGTCTTCTTCATCAAAAATGTCTTCTTAAAACCTTTAAATTCAGTCTTAGGTTTAATATTTTTAAGAATAAGAGGATGTTTGTTGAATAGTATTTTTTAAGTGCCATATTTTATTTGCATTTTATTCTGACGTTTCGGACACTTTTTAATAGCGGTGATCACGGAAGACAAAGATGTTAAGTGTCAATGAGTAATGTTAAAGTTTTTATTTAGCCTACCGCCAAATCGTTCATTTTAATTTTTGTTTATGGTTATTATTTTTTAGGTTTCTATACTATTCCATTTCTAAAAGAGAGATGCTTTCGCCCGCTTACGGACTAACAGAATTCAACTTAAAAGGAGCTCAAAGTACTCTACCACGCCGCGACGTGTGTAATACTTAAACATATTTAAAATAAAAGATGTGAGATTATCTTTCTGGTGCTTGGTTCTTATCGAAGGAGAAACTGCACATTGTGTAAACCAAACGACACAAATATTACATGCCAGCTTCTCTTATGATCTATGTAGGTGTTACATTAAAATTCTAACGTGAATCTTTGTCATCATTTTTAATAATGAAGGTGATCAAAACAAAACAACCAGCATTATACACATGAATTTAAATTATTGTAGGCTTTTTTTCATGGCGTCTGTTGGTCATGGACCGGGACATAATACAGCACATATTATGAATACTAGCAGAGTTTTATTCGTACATTCATATACGCGTAGCGGTTTACAGTTTTCTTGGAAACCTAATAAACAACAGACGCTAAGACGTACTTACTATATTATAATATGATTTAAATATAGAAGACCTTAACAAAAAAGTTCTTGTTGAAATGAAGAGGTTTATTTCAACACTTCCCCTTAAACTGACATCATTTCAATATAGTACTGTATGAACTACTCTCCAAATCAAAACATAATTATACATAGTTCATTTTATAAATAGAAACAATAAACACATATGTGGCATTATACAACTATATATACAAATAAAATAGACCTCCTAAAAATGCAGTCATTCGCGTAAATAATATAAGCTCAAATTAAACAGACCTAAAAACCTCTCTACCCCCTATGTTCTTCGGGGTCTATATAAGCTTATTATTACTATATTTCAATTATTAAGCTTAAAATGTATATTCAACTACTTAATCTAATAAAAGTGTAAAATAAAATAATACAATTGTTGTTATACAATTATATTAATTTCCTGCTATTTATTTATTCTGTATAAGACGTCTCTTGCGTTCGGCTTTGTAAAAAAATATTGTAGTAATAACTTTTTAGTATCGCTACTCGACGCTAGATGGCGCTGTACATGCCACTTTATCATCTTGAGTAAAAAATGAATTACTCATATGATAATGATATAATAATAAACGAATTTAATTAAAGTAATGTTTATTAAATTAGTTTTTAAGTAGCTACAAGAACGTAAAAGAAACATCCAAGGAATGCAGCTATTAAGTCTGACCGGTGTAAATGTAGGCAAATTTATTCGTATTAAGTAAAGTACCGAATGAATAATGAATTGTGTGAATCTCACGGATCGAACTATTGTTTGACATAACACTGTGTGTAAATATAATTTCTTTATGTTTGTTTTATAAACAAAGTATAGTTCAGTGACCTTCGAAAAATATAACAGTATATAATAAGACTACGCTTTAACGGTTTTAAGCGCGGTAATTTATTTGATTTTTGTTATTCCGACGTTTCGGCCACTTTTCAGTGGCCGTGATCACGGAAGACAAAGATGTCAAGTGTCAACGAGTGCTGTTTAAAGTTTTATTTGGCCTACCGCCAACTTGTTCATTTTAATAATTTAGTTTTAATTTTGTTTATGGTTATTCCCGTAGAGTAAATAATAACCATAAACAAAATTAAAAGGAAATAATTAAGAATAATCATATAAATTACCGCGCTTAAAACCGTTAAAACGTAGTTTTATTATGTATACAAGTCGCGAAAACTTAAGAAAATATTAATATAACAGTAGTTATATCATTGTCTTGTCATTAGGGAGATTGTAGAGTGTCTTTTATGTTATTCAATGTATATATTGATCTCGGTGATATTTTAAAGGTGCGGTTTAATCTGCAATGGTGTTACAAATATAGGTATTGATAGGTAACGTAAGTATATACAGTGATTCGGCTGTTCGATAATGGCGTTATTTTTAACGCTTTCAATAAAACGCATTCGGCCACAGTCAAACAGTCTCTTATTCGTATTAAGTTAGACTGAGTTTGAAGGCTTCTTTATGGTTTTTAAAGCAACCTTTAAACTTGATCTAATTCAATATGAATAAGACCGTAAATCTTTAACATTAACGCAGACGAGGCCACTGCATAATGATAACCTTGGAAAAGGAATTAAAAAATGACATCACAGTAATAATAATAGTCATATACTTATATATTACTAGGGTATGTCCGCGTCTTCGACCACGCTTCAATTGAAATTCCCGCGGGATTCCCGGGACACAGAGTACCATAGGATGCCAGGGACACAAAGTACGACGGGATTACCGTGACATAAAGTACCGCATCATTTGAAAAAGAAAAACAGAAAAAAAATATTTGAAGAAGTAAAGATAAAGAATGTAAGCTATCGTTTTGGTGAAAACTGTGTCGGAATAAGCTAATTTTTAATCATCCGAACAACTGCAAATCGCTCCCGGGCAAATTGTCACGGTATTTCCGGGATAAAAAATATCACACATTTTATTACATAAAATTTGCATATTAGATTTTTTTTTAAATCTGGCCAGATTATATCATTCCCAAAAAAATTCCCGAGATAAAAAGTAGCGCAGATCTTGAGTCCAAGAATTTGCTCTCGAACAGTGAAAACTGCATCGGAATCGGCCCAGAAGTTTTCACGTGAATTCCCAACAAACAGACTTGAAATCAGTCTATTTGCATCGTGTTCTCCATCGTTTATATAGTCTATATAAACCAGTTGTTTTTCTTTTTAAATAGCTTCAATGTACAGACACGGCATGTTTAAAATTTTATAATATTTATAGATATTCTACAGTCATCATTATATATTGAAAGTTTTCGAAATTCCTTTTACAGTCCTGTGGAAAAGCAAACCGTCAAGTCATCTATCCGACATATGGACATTTCGTTTCCTCATGAATATTTATAGAGCCTGGCGACCCCTCGGCGCAATAACTCCGCCATGTACGCGCGTAACGAACGGACAAATGAACGGTGCCTTTTGTTAGTAGATACTACTATCGATAACAGATTGTGAGAGTACGTGATTGGGTTCGCCTCGGCCGCATGTGAATTGCTCCGGATCACTGCTATCTGTGGGCTATATCTTGCAGAGTAAGCCAAGTGTCGAAATGTTAAGACTGACATCGATATTGCTAAATTATTTGACTGGCTTTACGAGAGTGTGGACGTAAGAAGTCAGTTCATATTCCAATTGAATTATTTGTTAAAATTATCATGATTTTTGATTGCAAAGCTGGCAAACAGGCCAACGGACCTCTTAACGAAAACTAATGCAACACCAGGGGCGGCGCAACGCGTTGCCAACCTTTAAGGTGGAATAGGAGAGTTCAGACAAGAGGAGTTCAGTGCAGGAACAGAACAACCCACAGCCAGGTAGTAGGGTATTTGCCCGCCTGGATGGCTACCACCTCTGGTCTAGAGTATGCCACCATAACAAGCTTGAGTTGTGTCCCGGCATTAGGGGCCAGGTTCCAGTCTCCCTCAACCTTTAAGACGGTATCACCACAAATTTGTTGTTGGCTAATTGGGAAGCACCACAAATTTGTGGTCAAATACAGATAATTGAAACGAACGTTGAAACTGATGCTTTTCCCCTCTAACTACGTAGAATTCGTATTAGAATAAAAGAGACGATATAATTCTCTTGATTTTGATGTATAATAAACGTTACGCTTGACAACCGAACAAGCCTGATTTTGACATGGAATATTTCGTTCCCTGCGGTGGTTTGAATTAAAGTCATTTTTAATGTATAAATTAAATTGCAGTAATAAAACTACTGATTTAGTAATGGCACCTACTTTTTCATAACTATAAAGGGTATAATATATTATTTCAAACTTGTTTGTAAAATTTTTTACGATGCTCAAGTGAATATGTGTGAGTTTTTCTTGTTTGTTTTTCTTATAAGAATTTAAAATACAGATACATTATAATCTAATTGGAGTTGTATCCAATATAAGCATAGATTATGCCAGAATCGATTACTTTTTAATTGAAGTACATTCGTTGGATTGTTTTGGAATATCTGTATTTTTGTTGAACTAGGTAAAAAATTTTGACAGCGCGGGGCAATTTTGGTGGCAGCTTGTGAAAAAATATAATATTAAAATTGGCCCTTGAAGGAGGTTAACCCAAATTGGACTCAAGGAGTATACCTCCCACACCCGTTTTTGAAGCTTTAAGCTATCAAAAGTTCATGATTTCCCACAATATGTCAAAATATAAGCACAATTACCTTACAATAAATACGGATATTATTTTCGTACAAATTTTGAGCTAACTGTCGGTTGGAATAAACAAAAAAATCATAATGTCGCCAAAAAATACCGTAAGGTTATTTGAATTAGTGTTATTTATAGTTTTTTATTTTATCGCCTGACGTTTTTTATTTGCCCATATTTAACATTTTCATGTCAAATTCGAACTTAAAAAACGTGGGAAACTGTTTTCGGTATACTAGCAACATTCTTTTGTATTTGTGTATTTCAAAAAAAAGTACTTAACATTTTCAAAAAAAAAATTTTTTTTTTATTATATTTAATTAATCATAAAAAATTCCACAGGGTATAAGACCTAGGAGGCCTCCCTGTCGTCAGGTCCAATTAAGGGTTAAGAGAGCAGCAGCGCATTTGAAGCACTTTTGGTGTTGCAAATGTACATAGGATATGGTAACCGTTTTCCATCATCATAGGCCGTCTGCGTGTCCATCCATCTGAATTTTCTCTCACTGTACAAAAGACAGTTAGCTCAAGGCTAATAACTATTTGACGCCGATATTCTGTGAGAGCGTGGTATCACTCTGATCAAACCGGTCTTCAGAGTTTTAATTAAGATAACGAATTCAGCATGGCTCTACTAAATCAAAAAGATATGAAGGAGTTTGTAAATTCTAACCCTTGTTGAGAATATCATTAACGTCTTGATTTTATTAACGCTGAAGGTATCAAGCGTATCCATATAACTATACAAAAAGCAAGAAAGCTAGAATCACTATCTTGCTCATAGCTCTTAAGGCCGGCTCGATGTGATACCACGCTCTCACAGAATACGGCGTAGAATGGTTCTCTTTTTTTATGATTTGCATGAGTTCAGCAAACAGGCAGGCAGCCCACCTAATGGAGCGTCACGTCAAGTCCAGGGTGGACGAAGTCGCGAGCATATCCTAGTAATAAATACAAACATTTAAAAGATAAAACGAAGAGATTTGGATTCACGTCAAATACCACTTGTACCGTGTCTTATGTCGCGTTGTAAGGGTTGGTGGTCTTTTAAAAATATTTTTAATTGCGTGGGTTTAGAAAAACCCAGTAAGTTTTTCTGATTTCTAATGGGCGGTGGAATATTATCACAGCACCGTGTCGTTTTGTCGATTTCAAAACAGTACAGCGCAACCAAATCTGACTAACTTCAATACTCTCGATTGAAGAATATTTGGCAGTACACTTCCCAAGTCAGTAGTTGAATGAATGTAAATCAGCCTTTACTTGCTAGTTTCCGCTAGAAGGCCATACCAACCAAGGCGACATTGCTGTTTGTTTATGTGGCGGTGTTAAAATCTAATTTAACAACTCGCTGTATGTAATCAGTTCCTGCCACATGAGGTTTGTTTCTCGTATAAAAATTGGCCTAAAGCAATATGAAGGGTACAGGCAAAGAACAGGGAATGTCTTAATAAATAGATTTTGAGAGAAACGCAATTAAAAGTTTAGAAGTATATATTTTTTATTGAGATCGGCGTATGCAGTAACTTTTACTTAAAACTAATTAAATGTTTATTTAATTAATATAACTGTGTAGTTATGATGGATTTTTTAGTTATTAAAATTTAACAAAAACTAAATAAAACAATCTTGGAAGAACAGACAACAAGGAATGTCCAATTCAGTCATCAGCATCTTTAGTTTTGGAATCATATTCTAATGATTCGTAAAACACCTGTGCTTCTCTGGTACAAGATGGCATCAGACACATCAAGTCTTTATATTTAAGTTCACTTGTGGGCAAATAGTTTTATATAAAAGTTAGTGACTGGGAAATATACTACCATAAATAAAGATTTGCTTTCAATAGAATATAGAAAAAATAAAATTTGTGACAATCCCTGTTCTTTGCCTGTATCCTTCATATGAAAGTAGTAAATACGGGCCGTGTAATGTAATTTCACAAGTCACGAACGTGTCGCCTGCCATTGCCATCGGCTCCTGTTAAAAAACAAAACCGTTTCCTACCAAATGTGGAGTCTTATCGGGCCGCTCCAAGGTGTAATAACTCGTCACGTATGTTAAAGCCTTTCCCCATTAAAATAAAGCGCTTTATGTACCGTAAACTGGAAGGTATTAAATTATTATTATTATTTTTGATTGCAACAGAATATATTGTTACATGCCGTTAAAAATAAGCGCACAGCTGTCTGTTGTAAGCGCAATTTATTGTCTTCCTCCCGGATTAAGGAATTCTTTTGTGTTTTGAATTTGTAATTAAGAAAAACATGCTATTGTTTTTCTATTTGTTTTATAACCATAATTAGCGTCGAACTAATACTTATTGTTATTGTTTTCGACTTTGTGGTCGTTTGCAGGTGTGCAAATTACTATTTCTCTGAAACTCATTGTGCGCGGCCAATTTCTTTGTACTGTGTAGGGAGTATAAGACAATGCCCGAATGGAGGGGCGGGCAGTCAAGCGACGACTACGAGACGAGTAAGACGTTTGTACTACTGTCGATTAGCGATATAGACGACGGACTTTACGCGTATCAAATTGCATTGAATCGTACAGTGTGAACTGGTTGCATCCAGCTTTATTTGTATTTGTTTTATACGTGTTTGTACAGTTCTAATAAATTCTATAGTAGTTCCAACGGCATTTTTAATTCGAGTCCTGTAGCTCGTAACAATATAATAGAAGTAATCTGGAGGGAATTTCCTGTAAAGTTTTTGTTCTGAGCTGTGACATGTGGCGGGATATTCCCTTCTAAAATCCTTAAAATTGTGCGTCCTTCACTAACCCTTGAACTATAAACTGATAAATTCTGTAATAAAATTAAGGTCATGAAGTTTTGGAAAATACTTTCAACCAAAATTAGTTTAAACAAGATCAGCTTAGTACTTTTTAAGATATGGGATATTTTCGAAAATGTTTTTTAAGGTTCCGTACCTAAATTACAAGAACAGTAGATGTTATTTGTCCCTACGAAACCTTGCAATATGCGGGGTCAGATACATACTTGGCCGAATTTTGTCATATAGCAAAATTCAAACATTTAAGACACAGTGCCAGATAGGGCATTTACCCATCAGGATGGCTACCATCTTTGGTTTAGAACAACCTTGAGTTGTGTTCCGGCGTCGATGGCCAGGTTTCAGTCCCTACAGCAGCACATTGATAACACTCTTAGTATTGCATATGTTCATAGGCGATGGTAACCACTTTCCATCACAGTTCGACAGGGTCGACAGTCTGTCTGCTGTACTCGAGTAATAAAAAATAGTGATTTCAACATCACGCACCATTTTTGTTAAATATCGTTAGTATTGCGCCCTATAAATAGCTAGCAATATATCAAAACAAGAAAATATAATATTTTCTTAAGTTTTCGCGACTAGTATACATAATAAAATACGTTTTAACGGTTTTAAGCGCGGTAATTCTTGATTGATTGATAATTTCTTTTTATTGTATCTCCCACCCATTTAATATTATATAAAATTATAAGAACTAGGCATGTTCGCTGAAGAGTTTCTTGCGCCGCTTCTTCTCTTCAAGCCACAACATGTTGCGAAGCGATGGTAAATTAGATTAGGCTCCCACGGAGTAAATAATAACCATAAACAAAATTAAAAGTAAATAATTAAAATGAACAAGTTGGCGGTAGGCTAAATAAAACTTTAACAATACTCATTGACACTTGATATCTTTGTCTTCCGTGATCACGGCTACTGAAAAGTGACCGAAACGTCGGAATAATAAAAATCAAATAAATTACCACGCTTAAAACCATTAAAATGTAGATTTATAACAAAAAAATAGTTTTATAAATAACAAATATCTAATTTAAAGGTGTTTGTTTTCCAAATAACAGTACTATTTACTACGGCAGGTAAGCAAGGAGTACTTCCCTTACCACACTTAGCATGTTTCCCTAACATACTTCATTATCAAAGAACACAAAACCAATTTTGTCCAACCAAATTGGAGCAAAAAGGCCCACTAATTAAGCAGCGTGACGGGAGCCATGGCAATATCCGTACGACGGCGGTTAAAATGGCACTTACGACACAGTTATTATGCGATAATGGTTTATAATAACCCCAGTGTTTCGGCCACAGTCGTAACGACGTACTCAGTTTACGGCAGGTTTATGACCTAGTATAAAAACAGCCGAAAAACAACGGGTAGTTAAAAATATTACACTAGCCGTGACGGGTCGGGCGGTGAAAGGTTTAGCTGAAGACACTGTGTGATATTACGCTTGTCTTCAAAGCATATTGGCCAAGTGAGTGACGGATTACGCACATTGAAGATTTTCAACAAAGAACATATACCGATTTGATGAGACCTGCCATGTATTTACATATATAAATACAATTTTTGAAATATGTTTATTTGTCAGAAATAATTTTGCAATTGTTAGTACAACTGAAAACTTCTATCCAATCACTATAATTGCATGAACGGAGATTATTCTATCTGAATGAATTTCCTGCAGCCAGGCGGCCTGTCTTAAAAGGTGCCAAAACAACCCATAGCCAGGTGGTACGTAGGGTATTTGCCCGTCTGGATAGCTACCACCCCTGGTTTAGAGTATGCCGCTATAACAACCTTGAGTTGTGTTCCGGCATTAGTGACCAGGTTCCAGACTCCCTGAGAACAGTAGTGCATTTGTAGCACCTTTGGTGTTTTAAATGCTTATAGGCGATGGTCACCGCTTTCCATCAGGTGGATTGAACCCGTGCTAAAGAAAAATTGAATTAGCATTTCACTACCAAACAATAAATTTGTTTGGTAGTGAAATGCTAAAAATGTTAATTTTTCACAGAAGGTATACAAGTTTTCAGTTGTAGTAGCAATTGTAAAATTAGTTCTGACAGATAAACATATTTCAAAAATCTATATATTAATACGCGAAGCAAAAACTTTGTACTTCTTTTTACGAAAATTGCGTAAACGGAGGAGTATGAAATTTCGCACACTTGTAGTTTATATAGAAAAGAAGCGACGAATGCTAATAATTTTTTTAATTATGCATAAAAAATACATTAAATCTAAAAAAAACATTACACACACTACCGTATATTTGACACACGCATATATACTTTATTATTTATTGTTCAAGTCAAATTAACAGTGTAGCCTTGGCGAAATCTGTGATTATAGAAGTATAGTCTGGGACATTAATTAATATGGTTGAATTTCGACCATGGGCGACCACTAGTATACATAGATTCATAGCAGTAGCACAATTTGGAGGTATTTAAAGCATAGCTTCCAGGTCTCATAAAATCGAATACCTACAATACAAGCATCAAACGAAAAATACATTAATTGGAAAGAGTAGTTATTAGATCTCTTCCAATTTATAATTTTTAACGGCTCTAATACGAGACCCTTACATTAAAATAAGTTAATACAGTGCACTGTTTATCATGTGCAACTAATAAAATGCAAATGTATGCAAATGCGATGTATCTGAATGCGATCGCTGGGGACCACACTTCCTTCCGCGGCCGACTGTGCGTATGCGCAGCCGAACTGACGCGCGGCGCAACTCTACCGTAGCCACTCGGTAATTTCGAAGAAATTAGTTTTTGAAAATATCTTCTTTATAATATAATTAATACTAGTCGTCGCCTAGTGGTCGAAATTCGACCATAATTAATTTAAATTATAAGCTGGAACATTTTTAAGGTTCTCATGTCAAAGATTATACTTCTATAATCACAGATTTCGCCAAGGCTACACTGTTAATTTGACTTTAATAATAAACAAAAGAGTATATAGGTATATACGTGTGTGTGTGTCAAACACATGGTAGTGTGTATAATGTTTTTTTATTGATTTAATGTATTCGTTATGTATATATTTTTTTAATATTAGCATTCTGCACTCTTTCTCTATATAAACTATAAGTGTGCGAAATTTCATACACCTCCGTCCGCGTAATTTTCGTAAAAAGGGGTACAAAGTTTTAGCTTTATGAGTTAAGCATGGAAGATGGTTTACGGAAGTGAAAGTGGTTACCAGCGCCTATGGATATTTGTAACTTAACAACAAAAGTGCTACCAATGTGCTGCCGCTTACAAAACGAAGACTGGAACCTGAACACCACCACTGGAACACAACTGGAATACCCTACCACCTGGCTGTGGGTGTCACATTTTACGACAGGCCGTAGGAAGTTTTAAAAGAACTGGCGCTGGTAGCTTAGTAGTTGTAGGAAGAAGAACCAAAATTTAACTCGTTGAATTGAGCTCGTCTTTACCCTGGGGTGGGCTCATGCCTCAGCACCACATCGCAGAACTCAAGAGAGCGCAAACCACTTGTCTTTAGCCTCTACGTATACTTTGCGCAATCATCTAGTTTTGAAAATAACTTAATATTTATTAAACCGATACAATGGATATGGAATATATTTAACAAGTTGAAAATGCTGTATTTAGATATTATTTTTGGCACATGCTAAAAGTTGCATCCCGGCTTCCAAACTGTCTAAGACGACTAAGGACTAAGATCTGTGGCATTTTAGTAATGCATAAGCCCAGCACTGTATTTCGATTGATTGAGGAGGATTCTAGCGATTCCTTTATCCACAATATATAGTTATACGAAGCTTATAGATTCGTTAAAAATAGTTATCAATATGTATTATTCATAAGCCTTGTATAACTATTATGAATAAGAGATTTTATTTTAGTATTGTTTTATCTGTGAAATACTCCTTTAATACGTTGAAAGAAGAATACTAAAAAATAATCACCCAGTAAAAACGTAACTCTCCTAAAAAGCTTCTAAGCTTTACGTGACTATAATATTATGTACGTCGCACACGTCTAATTTTATTATTCTTATTAACTTGTTTCACATTTTTCTATTTAAAACATTATTTTATGACATTGTCGATTAACAATTGAAAATATACATTATAATACTTTATTGTGATTTTTACCTTTATTTACATCATAATACACATACATATAAATTATAAACTAGTACAATTAATCTAATTAATTAGGAAAATTTACGAAGCGAACATATAAAAAACAATAACAATAATAATTTAAATTATCCTAATTAATTAATGTATAGTAGTTATATTATATTATGCCTATAATCCCTTGAGACTAAGTTGAATATTGAGCCTAGGTAATTGGGAGTCAATGGGTATGGTTCCCAAAGGTTGGCTACGTTTCCTCCGTTGTCCGATGTAGGAGACAGTCTTCTGATCATCTGAAGACTCGATTAGGTATTTTGAGAGCTCTTTGTAGAGGCTCATTCTTAATTGTTATAGTGCAGAGAATTATTTTAATAATAAAGTGTTGTTCCACTATACAATTGGCCAAACCAGCACCAATAGCATTGGAACTAAACTATAAAATAGAATAGAACAATAAACCAAAGAATAGAATATAATAATAAAGTCTTACAAAATAAGAGAAGATTGAACTGTTGTGATGTACGACTAAGATTTGCAGGGTTATGTTATTAGGAATTGAAATTATTTTTTTGTCAATTGTCATCTTATTCGTCACTTAATAGCTACTATCCAATTTATGGGAGAATACCGTTTTTCTTAACAGATCACAGGGACGTGGTCTAATTTGTATGGTTATTTGTTTGTCCCCCAAAGATTCTTATCGAAGCAACCACTTAATAAACATAAAACTAATTGCCCCTCTTCAGATTGTATTTGTAGTCAGACCGGGTAAGTGCTGTATTTTATAGTTTTACTATTATAATTACTTATAATTAGTTAATAACTTGAACACAGACATACATGCAAAGGTAATTTTGTCTACCTACTTTCGAAAGTCAAAAATTCTGAATCAATTATGATGCAAACTAATACAGGTAATTTTTAAGGTAGTTATAAAATATTTTCAACTCCAAAAATAATTTTATTTCGAGTCTGTTAAGAAAAAATATTGTAAGCGGCAGAATTTAGGTATTGCACTTTTTTATTGTAACATACAGGTAAAATAATCTAGATTATAATTCGAATATTCTTAGGCTTCTTAAATCTTTTTTTTTTTATTGTAGGAGTTCAGCAGACAGGCAGACGGCCCACTTGATGGAAAGTGGTTACCGTCACCTATGGACATTTGCAACACGAAAGGTGCTACAAATGCGCTGCTGGAACCTAGTCATTGATGCCGGAACACAACACAAGGCTGTTATGGCGGCATACTCTAGACCAGGGGTGGTCGCCATCCAGTCGAGCAAATACCCCACCACCTGGCTGTGGGTCGTTTAGTCGCCTCTTACGACAGGCCGCCTGGCCGCAGGAAATTGTATTCTTTCTCCGTTTCTGCACGGATGGAGGATATCTATGTTATTGGCAAAATTGTATCTATATGTATATAAGACAAAGTCGTGTTAGTTACACCATTTATAACTCAAGAACGGCTGGACTAATTTTTATGATTTTTGTATTTTTGGAATTGTCTTCGTTCGGAATAGGATAATAAGTATTAAAATATGACATTCGTCAATAAAAAAAGATATCATTAAAAAAACATCAGTCACAACATCAGTCTAGCCATTCATCTGTTATGATCTTTTGAGGCCGATTTCGGCAATGGTGACTGCTTTTAAACTCATTTTCATTTGTCTGATATAGGTGAATTATTTTTGTGTGTGTTCAAGTGGGTCCCAGGATGGTTTAGATTCAAATTTAAACCAGGTAGATGGCGCTACAATCGGTTTCTAGCATTAAGGTGAAATTATTTTTGTGTGTGTTTAAGTGGACTTCGGGATGGTTTAGATTAACAATTGGTCCCGGTTGATGGCGCTACAATCGGTTTTTATATTTTTATTTTTTAAGGACAAGACAACTTCTGCCATCTAGTCCTATATGAAAATGAAAGTACCTATTCACTACATTCATTTGAATGAATTTTATCAAGTCTTATTGAAACTTGACTTGAGATTTATTGAAAGCGATAATGTAGACTCATTGTCTACATCATCGCTTGCAAGGCAATTTTAGTTAATGTTAAAGAAGAAGCAGAGCAACAACCTCCCCAGCAAAATATCTTTTCTTTATAACTGTTATTATACACATACATTCATGGTCTTTGAAAAAAATTGAATTTCACTGATGTCGTCCTTAAGCGTTTTACCTCGTCCAGTAGCATCGATATGCTTTTATGACTCAGATACGACTATATACAACTGGCATACATATTACAAGTAGCGATATAATCCGGCCGGTGTGACAAACACCCCAGTACACTTCCGATGGAGGGTGGGCTGCGATTGGCCGAACCGGTTGACCGCACATCCTGTAATACACAGCTAATAAAAGGGGTACTTACTTAGTTATAAATAACCATAACAATATTCTGATTATGATACCAAATTATAACAGTAATAATCCACACCAATGTGTAATTAATGTAAAGGCGATTTGTACAGATGTTTGTTAAGGCTTTCTTAAGAATTAACAATCTAATTCTTTGTATGAATGAATTAATGAAAACTCTTAATTGTTAGCCATAAAATTAAATTTAGACAATTGATATGGATACATTTGTATTAGAACAATGTGCGGCCTTATCGCTTATAGCGATATCTTCCAGGCAAACCCAGTGTCTAAGGAGATTTTAAAGAAAAGATACGATTTTTGGTAGTTTACTAAACTACAATAAAATTAAGATTGTAATCATAATTAGGTCGTGGTGGCGTAATGGCTAGCGAACGCGTCCCATGCTCAAAGGGCGCGGGTTCGATCCTGGCCGGATCGCATGTGCTACTTGGGCAGTTTTCTGACCTAATGTGCATATTGTTACAATTACCACGTGCTAACAACGGTGAAGGAAAACATCGTGATGCAACCTGCACATCGATTTATCCGATGTGTCAAACCTGCCAACCCGCCTTGGACAAGCGTGGCGGGTATACTGTTCATTCCTCTATAGTGGGAGGCCCGAGCCCAGCAGAGGGACATTTATGGGCTGTTGTTATATGATAATAATAATAATCATCAACTACCATTAAAAATAAAGTGTAAATAAATAAATAAACTACTATATACTTGTATATATATATATATATATATATATATATATATATATGTCTAGAAATCGTATTTGTTATTATAAATTAATCATATGACGGAAGTAGTCAATAACCGTCGTATAACCGGATGTCAACGTAGAGGCATTTATTATCGAGCGACGAATATCGGAAATGGAATAACCGGAAGTTGGAAGTTAAAATGGATGGCGGAAGTTGGTTTTATGAAGAAAGCGGAACTGAAGTGGCGCCAAAGCATTACCGGATATTGTCACTACGGCGCGCTTCGAGTATCTTAAATACGTGGTGTTCGGGCGGGGAGAGGACAGTCTTCAATCGACCGGTTTACAACCAACAGTCTTCAACCGACCAGTCTACAACCAAGTCGTCTTGTGGTCGATAATTACTGCTTGATAATCACAGTATTCTTGGACGGCAAATTGCTGCTCGACGCCTGACAAGCGTGGATGCAACTATTGGAGTTGTCCTAATATTTCTGTGTATTATTGTGCTGTATTTAATATTGTAATACACAGACTGTCCCCTCTCTGCCCGAACACCGCGTATTTAAGGTCCTCGTAGCGCGCCGTAGTGACAATATCCGGTAATGCTTTGGCGCCACCTCAGTTTCGTTTTCTTCATAAAACCAACTTCCGCCATCCATATTAACTTCCAACTTCCGGTTACTCCATTTCCGACATTCGTCGCCTGATAATAAATGCCTCTACGTTGACATCCGGTCATATGACGGTTTTTGACTACTTCCGTCATGTGGTTAATTTATAATAACAAATGCGATTCCTACATATATATATATATTTCTTTACTGTCTTGAGAATTTAGAATCATTTAATTCAGTTATATTGTTTGTAGGATGAAAAAGAAGTTCCATATTCGTTCTCTTTAAACGTAAATTAGTTTCTCATCGCGGTTTTGCTTGCATTAGTATAAATTTTGTCAATCAATTTGGATATTTTCTTTTCCTCGGGAACAGTATTGTTTTCTGGACAATAGGCATCCTTTGTCTATTTCTGTACCCTTGACAACGTATGCAAAGTTTCATGATGTTCGGTTGAATAATTAAACTGTGAAATGGATACAAACAGTCCGAAAATTGTGACTTTTGATAACTTCAGTTTAAAAGCTTTTTGCACTTTCTATCATTTATTGATTCTCTAATACCTATAGCATCAGCTAGTTATTAAAAGACTGATAACGCCATCTTTTAGATTACAAAAAGTATTGTCTTCTTTCTTGGGGGTTGGAATACGCTTCTTCAATAAGATTCCGAATGAAATGTTAGATCTGCCTTTCAATAAATTTAAAACCAAATTAAAAAGTATCTTGCTTAAAAGGGCTATTACACTATTGAAGAATATTTAAATGATAAAACTCCATTTACATAGCAGCTCGCTCCAGCCTCTTATACAATCGTCTGTATAACGGTTTAATTTTTCCAAACATGAAACAGAAATGTTACAGTACAAACTTTTAGTATATCTCGTCATTATTTTACCAATAAAAATATTCTTGTTTTCTCTTACCGTGTCTTTGTTTTACTGAGTATATGCACTGTTTGCTAAAGTCCATTAATTCTTCGAAAAGTAATTCTGTAATATACATCTAAAAAGTTAAAAAAAAGAACTTGAGATATAAATAGAATAAGAAACTTAAAGAAAAACAATTTTTAGCTAAACGTGTTGCTGGAGAGTTGCTTGGCGCTTCTTCTCCTTAACAGCAATAACACGTCGCGAAGCGGTGTACATAGAATAGGAAGTAAAATTAAATTTTAACTCATATGCATGACCTTCAAAAAGTGTTCTCCAGTGGAACTTATTTTGAATAAAAACTTTTGAAATTGAAGACATTAATTAATCATCACTTTTTATTTAACTTATTGCGTCATTGTCATCCATAAATAGATTCAGAATCCCAGTCCAAATATAGCAGGCAGATTGTAATATAAATAAACGTTAGAATGATTCGGGTTTCGCATGTGGAATTGGCAAAAACAATAGTTGGATACAATGGAGCGGGTCGCGCGATATCTGCCCGATGTTATTCCACATCGGCCGCGCTGAGCTGCACAAATAGTCGAATACCGCAATTATACGTACGATGTTTATACAGAGCAAGAGTCTGCAGAGGGTATTGCATATAACTCAAAAGCTGTGAGAAGTCTTATTGGTCTGACTAATTTTTTTTTATTCTTGGAGTCGTGTGTCAGCGTGTCAAACAAAGGTGCTAACGATGTACCATCGGCCTAGTTGAGGGGACTGAAACCAGACCACTAATGCACACCTGGAACACTACTCAAAGTTGTTATAGTGGTATACTCTAGACCAGAGGTGTTAGCCATCCAGATGGGCAAATGCCCTACTGGTTGTGGGTTATTTTGTTGCCTATTACGACAGGCCGCCCTGCTGCAGTAATTTTTATTGTAGTATATATAGAGTAGATGCGTATATTATTTGGAATACATTCATATACATTAGAAACATTTGAACTGAGGCACAGAAACCTCATGGGTTTATTCGTGCCGCAGGGCGTCGTGTACACAATATTGTTGTATCAAAAATAGGAGCAGAGTCGAGTAATGGTTATCATCATTGTAGTGTTTAGTTCTGATTTGATAATAAAGCGGGGTTATCGTCATTTTAGTATATGGTTCTCATTTTAGTCCCAGGTCTGCACATGTGAGCATGATATATTATACATACAAAATACAACAAAACGTAGACAGGTCGTCAGTTGATTCAGCATGACCAAGGGTAGAAGTAAAGAATAGTTAGCTGGCACGATGTCCTAAGGATAGAGCAGCACATTGTAATGATGACATCTTGATGATAAACGGTTTATTCATATTCGCGAATATACAGCCAGTATATATAACTCTTAATCCGCATCTAAAAGTTTTAGCGAGTATCATCACACTCTTTCTTTATACTGTGTTTCTGCTTTTTGTGTTCTGTTGTCTGGACCCGCGTTAATAGTTGTAAAAGAACTTGTATTACCTATTTACTGAAAAAAGACAGAAGCAGCGCGTTTTCACGCTAGTTTTGTAGTGATGTGCGTAGAGTATGAAGTAACTAAACTTGTTTTTTAAATTTATGCATGAATATAAATAACATCTATTAATGGATCAAATAAGTTAATTTTAAAATGTTTTAATATGTAAATTTTAATAATATGAGATCACTACTGAGCTCCCTTACTATAATTAAGGAGGACAGATAGTATACCAGCCAAACATATCCAGTGCAGAATGGTAAGTTTGACAAAGTTAATCTCTATGTATCTACAGACTTCCTCACAATTCTTTACCTTTAATAGATTCGTTTTATTTTACACCTGCATTTTTTATATTTTTTAACAACTCTACGAACTCTAGTTCCGTACCCTTTTTTACAACTTAATTTAGAAAAAAGTTTTTAGAGTTTATACATGCTTATATATTATATTCATTTATTCTAATTTTAATACTAAACTTATACTTATATAGGGTGTATCTGTTACATGCTGGCGTTGTGAGGAAGTGCATGTGCAGTGTGTGCCTTATGTCTATACCTATATATATTAACCTAACTAGCGCCATGTGTGTTGTCTTTTCGTTTCTGTGTCTGGGTTATTAATTTTTAGGCTCTTTGTGTGTCTTGGTTTGTTTGTGAAGTGTGCGTGTAATGCAATGCGGTGGTAGTGCGCGTTGGTGTGAGTACGTATGTAAGTTTGCATGCATTACTTTATACCTAGTAACTTGTGGTTTGAACCTGGCTGTACGTAAAATAATCTTTGGCGGTTTGCGTTGGTACGACTCGTCGGGTCGGTGCGATTACCGTTGGCACCTGTCGCCGCTCCCACAGAATTCATAACTCCGCAGCCTGCACTAATTGTATTCACTATACAAACGGATTTATTACATTTATTATATACCATATACATAGAAGTTTGTGATCCTATATCTCCTGTAGTATTAATTTGTTTGAAGGCAAGAGAGTTGGAGGTATATCTTATAATCCTACATCACTGAAGTAATATTTAACAAGTTCCAAATACAACATTTGAAACATAATTAGCCAAGTTGTTATGACAACATAGTCTACATCAGGGGTGATAGCCAACCAGATAGGCCAATGTCCTCGCACTGCGCTGTGGGTTTTGTCGTCTCTTACGAAGGCCGTTTGGCACCAGGAATTGATATTCTTTCTCCGTTCCAGCACGTATCAAAATTATTAGGTACACCAGTAACATAACTGTGCATGACTGGTATATTATGCATTTAGAGGATGCGTCGTCAGGCGCATCGACCTGGTCGCCAATTTCACGCATCGCTTTGTTGGAAAATCAGCGCACAATGCACTTTTAGGATTCATACATCTATTGTTTGCAATTTCGTGATTTTTATTACATAGTCTTGTATTGTAATTTCTTCCTTAATAACTACTTTTTTGTGTTATTATGTAGACATAATTATTTTTTCCATACATAATATCTTATCATCTTTATTCTAATCAAATTGGAATGGAATCTATTTGTATAAATAAATTTACTCAAAATTGTTGACTGGAGATTTTACTGGGGTTATAATAATTGTAATATAGAAGTTAATCAAGAAAAGTTTGTATAAAAACCATTAAATCAGGTCCATAAATGACGGGCTGAAAAAAGTTTAATGTAAAGATTTTTTACTACTGAATTATAAAAGACAGACCGACAGCCCATCTGAAGGAAAGTAGTTACCGTCGCCTATGAATATGTGTAACATCAAAGGTACTCTCAATGTGCCATCAGCTTTGAAGGTGGGACTGAAACCTAGCTACTACTGCCCGAATGGTAGCGATCCAAATGTGTCACCTCTTACGACAGACGAAAACAAAAATTTCCAGATAAGACATTGATTGTGTCAAGGGAATTTTTTATTCAATGACAAGAAGAGAATAAAGTAAGAGAATTTAAAAAAGCAGTACACAGAAGTATCACTAAATTCAAAACCAAATTAAAAAGTATCTTGCTAAAAAAGGGATACTACACTATTGAAGAATACTTACATAGCAGCTCGCTCTAACATCTTATACTATATTTTGTATAACGTTGTCTTGCCAAGCTTATAAGGGATTTATGGACATATATTGCAGTATAACACTTTAGTATGTCATGTCATTATTATAACTTTATATATATATATATATATATATAATAATTTTCTTTACTTTTATTGTGTCTTTGTCTTATTGAGTATGCACTGTTTGCTACAAGTCTGTAACATACTTCTGTAATAAAACTTATTAAAAAAAGACAACTTGAGATATAAATAGAATAAGAAACTTAAAGAAAAACAATATTTAGCTAGACGTGTTGCTGGGGAGTTTCTTGCCGCTTCTTCTCCTTAACAACAATAACACGTTACGAAGCGGTGTACATAGAATAGGAAGAAAAAATAAATTTTAACTTATATATATATGACCTCCAAAAAGTGTTCTCCAGTGGGACTTATTTTGAATAAAAAACTTTGAATTTGAATTTGAATACCTATGTCTAAAGTAGAAATATCGTAAGCGTTAACAAACGCGATTTCCAACAAAGCGACACACAACTTGCGTAGAGACCTTAATACATACATACCAGGTGTATGTGTCGAGATAGGCGGGCACCCAGTTGTTTTTATTCATTTCATGCATGGTGGGCCACGCAAATCGATGTGAACTCGACATGCCGGTTCACCGGCCAAAATACATTATGTACCTGACATAAGCCATATTAGTTTTGAAATTAAAACGATATTCAGCTATTAATTAATATCAGCTGTTGATTAAAAGTGCCCTGGTGCAAACTAATTCTCTGTCAAATTACATTTCGATGACAAGTTTTTAATTAATAGAGATGACTATTTCTACTACTAAATGGTCAGTATGGCCCACGTCGCCATTCTATCATCGCACTGTGACGAGGAGGGAAGAGTCACTTCCTTCTCCTTAGCCACAGAATATGTTTAGGTGGGTCGACGAACTATACAAGATAATTATGTAGTATATTTAATCTGTTCCGTGACAAACGGTGGACTTCTATGCACAAAAGGGTACACTGGCCTGTCGAAGCCCTGAAAGCTCTTCGAGTCAAGTTGTTCCACAGCTCTAATATTAGCTCGACCGGTAATCGTCCACGTCTGGTTGTTGGCTTGGTTGGTAGGTTTTCCTATGTAAGGTAAGGGTATCCTTGATCACCAGCGGGAACACGTAGTTATTTTAATAACGTTAAAGGAAGTTTTGAATAGTCTGGAATAATATTTATAAAAGATTTATAACAGCTGATATTTATGAATCTCGAGCGAGTCTTAACCTAACCTAACCGCCCTCACAGTTTTTTATTTTTCTAAAACTCTCTTGACAGTGACATGGTTTGACATTAGTACTGTCACTGGCTATGTCTATGTTTTTTTTTATGGTGCAAGTGCAACGTTACAGCACCACTCGCCGGCGATTGGGAGTTCATCCACACTTCCTAGGCACTTGGAAGTCCTCCACTCCACCCGGCGCACGGTCTTTCATGTCATATGTGTGCAAGTTATGGAATGAACTCCCTCTCGCGGTTTTCCCAGAGCGCTACAATATGGGGCTCTTCAAAAAGGGCGTATACAGATACATAAAGTCTTAATGCGGTAAGCTCATCAGCTCCCTTAGTGTTGCAGATGTCTATGGGCGACGGTAGCCACCTACCGTCCTACCACAAGGTGGTCCATTTGCCACTTTGCCTACAAGCAAACAATGTTTATTGTTAGAAGCTATGGTAGCTTAGTGCTTAACGCAGTCACGTTTCAAGCTCAAAGAATAGAATAGAAAACATTTTATTGTTCATCAAATAAACAATTACAGATTAAATAATTACAATACTTTAACGGCAAAACAAAAGGCGGCCTTATCGCTTAAAGCGATCTCTTCCAGGCAACCTGACTGAGAGGATACTTTTAACAACGTATGTCTAGGTATAATTAAATTAAAAAGAAGTAAAAATAAAAAAGGAAGAACAGCACAATGTGGACAGTAAACAGCTAAGTTAAGAAGAATAGAAAAATACATATTTAATTATAAATTAAGGTAATGGATTTTGTAATTTTTTTTAAATATGGCAAGTGATTTAGCTTTTCTGACATCTACGGGTAAAGAGTTCCAAAGGCAAACAGCCTGCACAGCAAAGGATTTGGAGTAAAATCTTGAAGAATGTGCAGAAAGAATATGGCTTCGAATCCTTGCTGGAGAACAAGCTCACCTTAGGCAGTTTGTGTGTGTTGTTACAATTACCACATGCTAACGGCGAAGGAAAACATCGTAATGAAAACTGCACATCGATTGATCGATGTGTCAAACTTACCAATCCGTTTTGGTCAAGTGTGGCAGGTATAATGTTCGTTCTCGTATATATAGGAAGCCCGAATCCAGCAGCAGGAAGTTTAAGGGCTGTCATTATTATTTGTTTACTATAACCCTTTCCCAGCATTTATTTGACGTCTGATAGTTCATTGACGGATCAATTAGTAATTTCCTAATGCATTACCGACTCGATATGTTATAAAAATCGACTTCATTCATAAATAAGATATAATCAATTTGCCTTTTCTATATTATATTTTTTACATAAAAATACTATATCGTGTAATAAATATACCCACATTTCAATGAACATATTTTACATATAGTAAATAAGCCATTTTTGTGATAAAGTAAAAAAAAATGTATTAAAGTAGAACATTTTTTATTTCCAAATCGATTACTTTAGATTTATTTACGTATAGTGTTGATGGTTTAGTAGTCTGTGCGTTACATGACTTACAGAACATTACTATAACATCACCCACAACTATAGCGGACGACAATTATGTCATTTGTTTCATGTGGGCTTCTTATGAAATGTAACGACAGCGCCAAAAAAAGCGACGGCAGCGATATCTCCTTCGCTAATCGTCTATCCCACAGAAACTACGTCATTTATCGGGATGAAAAGTATCCTAAGCGTTGATCCAAGATATAAGCTAGCTATATGTCGAGTTTCATTTAAATCCGTTCAGTAGTTTTTTTTATTGCATGAGTTCAACAGACAGACAGACGGCCTAATGGGAAGCAATTATCATCGCCTATAGATATTTGCAACAGCAAAGATGCTACCAATGTGCTGCCGCTCTATAAAAGGAAGCTGGAACCTGGCCACTAATGCCGGAACACCAGTCAAGGTTGTTATGGCGTCTCTTATGACAGGCCGCCCGGTTAGACAAAAATACGAAAATTGTATTTTTGCAATCCTGACTTTTTTTCTGTTTTAAACTATCTGTACAAACTCCACTACAGATAGATTGCAATACTCCGTTGAAATACAAACAGCGCTTACATATGTAGGTAATCAATCAACACGTATAGCAAAATTGATAACTACAGCAGCAATTACATGAAAATAAAAAGCGAACAACCATTTTGAATGATGCTTCATGTATAATGTATGTATGGCTTATGGCATTAATGAAGCAAGGTCGTTGGAATTCATTTCCTTCGCTAATGCAGTCCGTTTTGCTTTCACGCATTGTGACGTCACACTATTTTAATTGTAATGCGCTTCACTTTTTTTCATTCGCCGTTAGTTTTTATTAATATTTAACAAGTGGTAGCACTGGCTGATTATTTTGCATTGCTTACATAATTTTATTGTATTGTATTATGCTCGTCATGTTTTTTAAAGACCACTCGATATACTGCTGTGTTCTTGTGATCTGTATAGTGGTACTATTTTTTTTAATATCCCCCTCCCCTTGCAAACAAGTGGCCAGAGTATTTTTTCTTGTTTAGGGTAAAATACCAAACATAAAATAAAATATAAAATAGCTTTTTTCTTTTTTTTTCTCTTTGTTTTTGTTATTTATTTACAAATACATATCTCTTAAGACTATAAGTGGAATAGTGAGCCTAGGTCCCTGTCTTCTATGTGTAAGGTGCCCAGAATGCTGGCTGCGTTACCTCACTGTATTACCATATTAATCAAATTCAAAATTTGAATTTGATTAGTATAACAAATGTGGAAAAAAAAGTTGTCTTAATAGTTTGTATCTTTTTGCGTATTTTAGTATGTTTTGTAAGCAAAAGTGCTTTACTTAAATATTAATAAATATTTACATATATGTATAAATGTATATATAACACGTTATTGTTTACTTACAATACACAATTATAAAAATGAATATGATGAGTTATTTATGAATATGTATTAGAATTAAAATATTGTTACATGCCGTCAAAGATAAGCCGCACGGCCTATTGTAAGCGCAGCTTATTATCCTCCTGGATTAGGGAATCCTTTGTGTTTTCAATTTGTAACATGCTATTGGTTTTCTACTTGTTCGACGCTAATGATGGTTGTAAACCATCATTAGCGTCGAACTAATCCCTATTGTTATTGTTTTCGAGTTTGTGGACGTTCGCAGGTGTGCAAATTAATATTTCTTAGAAACTCAGTGGGCGCCTCCAATTTCTTTGTACTGTGTAGTTAGTATAAGACGATGCCGGAATGGAGGGGCGAGTCAGTCAAGCGACGACTACGAAGCGAGTAAGACGTTTTCTAGTACTCTCGATTAGCGATATAAACGACGGACTTTGCGCGGTCGAATTGTATCGAATCGTGCAGTGTGAACTGGTTGCATCCAGTTTTATTTGTATTTGTTTTATACGTGTTTGTACAGTTCTAATAAATTCTATAGTAGTTCCAACGGAATTTTTAATTCGAGTCCTGTAGCTCGTAACAATATTATAATAAAAATAATTTTACTTAATGTTAAAACAATTCTGATTGCGCTATTCTACTCATTTTACGTACACATACATACAACGTCATAAGTCTGTATGTATGCTCGTACAAAATCTATGGAGAAGGCGATATTTTGTAAAATGATAAAAAACGTCTCGTTTGATTTGTCTGCTCCTCGATTACAATACAAATTTTTAAATATTGTGATAAATTGTATTATGAACGCAGTTCAGTGTAAGTTGAACTTTATTTAAATACTAGTAGTCTCGACAGACATTGTCCTGCCCTGAAAAAATAAAAATCTAGTACTCGATTCCAGCGCCACCTACCGGGTCTAATTGTGAATCTAAACCACCCCGGGAACCAATCAAACACACATAAAATTTCATCAAAATTGTAGACCCCGATTCCAGCGCCAAGTATTTTGTTTAGATTGCTGGGTTACATTATTGAAGTTTTACTAGGGATCCCTAATTGTTATATAGCCTATATTAATCAGGGATAGTGTAGCATTCGAATGGTGAAAGAATTTTTGAAATCAACCCAGTAGTTTCTGAGTTTGTTCGTTACAAACATACAAATCTTTCCTCTTTATAATTTTAGGATAGAAGAACACATTTTCAGCTTTCATACATAATACATGGCCTAACTTAGGATGTATTACTATGAAACATTAAATTTATTTATTTACATAAAAGACAATATATTACCGTATGTTTTTTATTTGCAGGGACACATGGCCGGTTTCTATATCTTACCGATCGTCATTTCCTTTCTATCGGTTAAAATTTAATGAAAAATCCATAGAAGTAATGTTTAAAATTCAACCGATGGTAGGGTAATTGAATGCATCGTATGATATAGAAATCGGCCAATTGCATATATGTCAAACTTACCAAAATACATTTTAGCACAAGTTTGACATATGCTATTGTCTTTTTTTAAGTTTATTGACAAATTGTTAATTTAGTCGCTACAATTGAAAAACGTTTTGTAGGTCCAAAATTATTATGTTAAACCAAATAAATCATTTTGAAATATATCACCAGAAACAGATTAAAATATGTGTAACTATAAAATATGAGAATACAATCAGTAATAGTTAAAAATATCTAATATTTTAGCTCATGTTACTTTTAACTTGTTTACTTCTAAAAGTAAACCCGTTTTCCCTCTTCGATCATACTGAATATAATTGCAAGTGCTTTCTTATTCATTTAGCGGCAATTAAAACACAAATTCACTTTTATAATTACAAAAGGAAAACAGTATTATGTAATTTATAAATAACTCTTAATTTAATTTAAAAACTGAATCTAAAAGAACCATATTTTTTTTATCCGCTATTCGATAACAGATGGCGCTAAGTGTATCATTTCAACTAGTGACGCGCCACGCTCGCAACTCGATCGCCTCGAGCCCGCCGAGGTTCGTTCTCACGCGGGCCACGTAACGGAGTAGACGGTCTAATAAAACTTTGTTCCGATGTTTATTTTCGGTCCCGGCGCTTGTCTGGGACGTTACTACAGTTCTCATATTTGAATAATTTTTAATGCATCGTTTTGTTTGTATCAATGGAGTTGTGCGTGAATAATTTGTTTGTGAGTAACACTTATTGTTTGTTTGGTTTACGTTGCATATTTAAATATGATATGGTTAAGGCTGCTTTGAGTTTTTCCCTCTTGATGAATATATCTACGTCTAGGAAGGATATGCTGTCACTTAGTCTATTTAGGTTTTCTCCCATAAGTATTATTATGTTTATATTTATTACATGGAAGAAAGAAGAAATTATCGAATTTCTTTCATTTATTATTTTCTTATATATTTTATGTCCTTGTTTTAATAACTTAGTAAAAACTTTAATTAAGCTCTATGCTTATCCGCCTTAGGCTCAATTTCTCAAACATCAGATAAAAATGTAGTCGAAAATAAATTATAATCTGACCAAATTCTAAAGTGAAACCATTCAACTGTTTTATTCGCGCAACTCACATTTTCAATCTATCCACGTTATACTTTATTATATAAATATCTTTTATCTAGTGATTGAAAAATCGACCCTAAAATAATCAATATTTGATAAAGATTTGCTAATTAAGAAAATAGGAGCGTCACATATGAAATTTAACAAATAACTAACTATTTCAAAAGTAACTAAAACTAACTAAGACAATAAATAATAATAACAAATCGGCAGACAAACACACACACTGTATATCCCCAAATTAAGCAAGTTACGCTTGCGTATTATGGGTAATATACAACGGACCATTCTGGGGCCGATCCCAGACACCCAGATCATAGTAAATAACGGAGAAAATACGTTTCCGAATTTTACTATACCAGGAATCGAACCCGGAGCCTCTGCGTTGCAGTGAGGTAAGCCAGCAAAGGCTTAGCCCGCTCAACCACAGAGGCCGTCCAATAAAATGTACTACTTTTCTTATGTTGGTATACAATAAAGAGTATTTTTGTAGTTGTTGTTATTTCTTTACGATAAATAAACACATCACTAATTACTAGAGAGCCACGCTAAGTTCAGTTCTAGCGTTATCATTGTCATTATCATGTCCAACTGTTTAACAATAAAGCATGCCTAAGATCGTTTTAACAGAGTTAGGAACGGACTTTGGGGTCCAAACTAGGAGTTGTTAAAGTTGAAATCTAAATTTAAGTTTCAACATTAAATTGGCATTGCCACCATCGTTATGATTGTGTCAATTTGTGACCTTAGCTCTCACAACTGTCTTTCCAAAAACGAACCCCAGGCTCCGACAAGCTTTAATTAGAAGCCACCGAACCGTCGATGTCTGGTATAATGGGAAATTATAATTAAGGTGGGCCAACAAAGCTCCGATAATTTGCTTTTCAATCCTACAGACGAGAATCCCAGATTGTTTTGTCAGTTCTAATTGGGGAGGGTGGCAAGATGGTTTGTGGGGCGGTTTTTGACGTGCCTTATGTGCCAACTTCATATATATATTTAGGTTTTATAATGATAAACAAATGAACACTTATACAGTACTAGCTTCTGCCCGCGACTTCGTCCGCGTGGAATAGTTTTAAAAAATCCCCCGATTTTGAGACTTTTTCATTGGTGCTCCGCTCCTATTGGTCTTAGCGTGATATAGCCTTCCTCGATAAATGGGCTATCTAACACTGAAAGAATTTTTCAAATCAAACCAGTAGTTCCTGAGATTAGCGCGTTCAATCAAACAAACAAACAAACTTTCCCATATTACCTCATCATATAACAAGTAAAGGAGCCCTCAGCAACCATAAAGTCGTATCGACATCTTATGAGGTTCCAAAAGACAATAAATACACATACATTTATTTAAATAATGTCAGTTGCTAGGTTTTTAAATTGTACAGCTGAGCTGTACCTAGGGAATCGTTCGTCCGCAGATTTTCATACCTAATTATCTTGAGAATTCTGAAAGATATCGAAATTAAATTCACACATAAATTTTATTTGAGATTCTTGTTATTTAGCTATTTCAAAGCATATTCCAAACAAACTCTCAGTAGTAATTACTAGGAAACATTCTAAAAACTGTAATTTATGATTAAGCATTATATAAATAACAGTTCTCATTTAAGTTTTGCTATTAATTTTGAAATTACAGACAGACACTACTAGTTCATTTATTGGTTTACTTAGATTAACATTTAACACAAAAAATGGGATTCTTCCTAGTAACTCCCAAACCAGGAAGAAAGTGCTGATTATATTTGGAATCGAATAAACTAAGGCCTCTGATTTCAGTAAACTAAAATCTAGAAGTTCGTAAATTTGTAACTCTATGGCCTTACGAATAAACCAATTTTCATGCATAATATAGATCGTAGATAAATATAAAATAATTTTCATCCTGCCAAATTCAGCATCAAATCAGATTAATCGAAGAAAACACGAGCGCGAAGCTTTATTTTATAAAATACTAGCTGCGCCCCGCGGTTTTACCCGCATGGTGATGGAAAATCGTTATATTTTGGATAGTTCACACTATATCTTTGTAAATAATAATTATTAAAGTTTCATCAAAATCCATTCAGTAGTTTTTGCGTGAAAGAGTAACAAACATACATCCATATATTCTTACAAACTTTCGCGTTTGTAATATAAGTAGGATAAGTAATTTTTCTATAAGTATGGATATTTAACAATACTAATAATATGTGTACATAATATATATATACAATTTAGAGAAAAATGAAAACAACTAAAAAGCACAAGACATGTCATTGAACCCTGTCAAAAAGATTTCAAAACGAAATTTGACAAAAAAACTACTCATGAAATTGGATTGGTTGTCATAAAGATTTAGAAAAACAAGTGAAGCTAAACACGGTGTAAATGGAGTACTTCAATAGAATTTCTATTGCGTCCAGCGTAATAACAACGTGTTGGACAGAGATAGCTGGATACAGGGTGTTGTGTCATTGTTATTCCTTTCTCGCATATTTCAAACAAAATATGTAACGGTAACTTTTGAAGTAAACTTCTTTAGAATCGTTGTGATTTGAAACTTGATGAAACGAAAAAGCGACACTAAAAAGAGATAAACACGTAAATCTATAGGACTAAACATGCGAGAGAATGAGATACGAGTTTTATATTATGCAGCACTGATTAGAGAGTCAATAAGACAGCTGATAAACATCCAATTTGGACCGAAATGAAACTGATATTTTTTTTTGACTAAAACAGTGAATAATTGAAAGTGATACTTAAGAAGTTTATTTTGAATTATAATATGTTGACAGATGTAGGCTCCAGGAATTATATTTATATTTATAAAAGTTAGAGAAGAATTATCTGTGAATATATTCTCTGAAATTTCACTTCTACTGTGTGTGAACTGCAGAGACACAAAATTTTTAATCTATTGGTCATGGGACTTGGTTTTTTTTGGCAAGGCTCAACATGGCTTGCTATGTTGAGCCTTGCCAAAAGAATAATTTTCAAATTTCGGAAGTAAAATTTAGGCTGAAATTAAAATATTACATTGATAACTTATAATTTACAAAATAACATAAGAAAAATCGTAATGAAACCTTCGAAATAGCCCATGTCTAAAGGACGGTGACCTAGGCTCTCTGCCTATATTTTTGAGGGATTATAAGGTAGAATATAATACAAGTAAGTTTTCCTTTATTGTATTGCACAATATGTTGTATGACAACATTTTTAATAATTATTTGCACTTACAATAAATAAACTACATTCAAAGTCGTGTAGTTTATACCTAGATGTTGTGACATTAATTTATATTGTTTTACCTCTATATTGTGTGATCAAATAATTCTATACTGATTATTAGAAAATAGTATAGAAATAACTAATACTCATTTATTCTAAAGAATTTTTTCATACATTACATTTTTATATACGTTCAAATACACATTAACTGTAATATTATCATTATTAATTTGTTCTGTTTCATTATAATAAATAATCTGTAAATATTCCCCAGATAATAAGTAACATGCTGTATAGTGGAAAGAGATAGCTATATACTCGTCAGTTCCACGCTGTGTATGTGTGAGTGAAAACTGTGTTAACTAGTGTGCGTGAAAAGTCACCCACACATACAAGCGCGGGGAAGTCAGAATGTATAAAATGTAGGATAGATGTAGGATTGTAGGCATCCGTACGACCGATAACCGGTGTAATGTAGATATGAAAAATTTAAAGTTCGTTTTATGATGATATTTGATTTTAGAATTTATTATTGTAATGTTTTTTAAAGAAATCAATAAGAGCACAAAAGGACTGAATTTGATACAGTCTAACTCTGACTGAATGAAATGATTATTTTAAGAGGTACATTCAAATGAGAGTAGTGCCTATAGACATAACTACATTCACTTATTAACTTATGTATATACTAGCTGTGCCCGCGACGTCGTCCGCGTGGAATTTGTTTTCAAAATCTCCCGATTTTGAAACATTCTTCATTGGTGTTCCGCTCCTATTAGTCTTAGCGTAATTATATATAGCCTATAGCCTTCCTCGATAAATGAGCTATCTAACACTGAAAGAATTTTTCAAATCGTACCAGTAGTTCCTGAGATTAGCGCGTTCAATCAAACAAACAAACTCTTCAGCTTTATGTATTAGTATAAGATTTATTGCATTTTTACACAAATTTAGTTCACTCGTTTGCTCACAATTTGACTTGATAGAAAAACCTGTTATTAGCCCTACATTTTAAGTAATTTTTTGTTTGTTTGTATTATTAATATGCGCTGTTGGTTTTTTTCAATAAATAAATAAATAAAATAACATTATTTTAATTTGAACGATTCCATATAAATGAAATACTTCTAAAACAATGGTGTGTAAAACACCAATTTTATTGCCTTTTTAGATTCTATGTTTTATAGAGTCTTTCGAGACTTCTTATTTAGTCTCTTTTTACGCCCTAAAGCATTAATTTTTGTATCTAAATGAAAAAAAAACCATGGGTTGTTATTTATCAAATTCAAACTGATTTTAGTACCCTAGCGTCCAATACGCTTATGACGGCTCTGATGGACATAGTAAACGCAAAGTGTAATCGTAGCTATTCAGCTATTTATAGTTTAATAGTGATTCTGAGTACCGCGCGTGTAATTAATGTTAAGTAACGACAGTAGATGTCAATGATTTTGATTTTTCGTCAGTCTGTTTTACTTTACGTTACCGGTTGTACGCTTGTGAGTGGAGTAAGATAATGAGATCCGTTGCTGAATTTTAAACAGCCATCCTTCAACCGCTAACGTACAGGAGTTTCGGTGTTCCGTTTGTTTCCCTTATTTCACTGATATCGAACAGTGATTTACGTGAGTTTCATGTTATTTCATAGTGTTTTCGGGGTTTTAGTTTGTCATAATATATTGCGATATTGAACAGTAGTCTCCTACTTGGCTTCTCTCGTAATTTTCGGATCTTCTGACCTGATAGAGCTATATTGTAATGATTCAATATTTTGTTTACTATTCGCTGGGTCGGCTCGTTTGGTCTAATACTCTATTAGTACCCAATACCCAGTACCTTAAGGAACGTTTTAAATGCCTTCGCCTATTCACTGCACACAATTTGCGCTCTGATACCTATCGAAAACTTATGACACCTGCAACATACTTTATCCTATTATGATAATTATTTTACAGTGCAGGCTGTCAAACTTCGGAAAATGCTGCCTCTTACTGTCAGAGATCTTACCAACATTTAGAAATTTATTCAGACATAGCTATTTGTCCACAAATAGCTATGTCTGATTAACACAATATAATCATGCTAATACATTTATTGTAATAAGTTATGTATTTTGAAATATATTATTATATATGTGTACATATATGACTATGTATATATGTATGTATTTATATATTTAATTCTGAAATTAGTCTGAGTATTTATGTATCTATTGCCTTTTCCTGCACCACCTACATCGCCTGATTCATGAATTAGGTTGCCTGGAAGAGGCCGCCTATTGTATTGCTTAGAAATGATTGTAGATATGGTCTGCTTTGTAATTGTATATTATGATGTGCAATAAAGTGGTTTCTCTCTTTCTCTCTCTCTCTCTGTTACAGAATATCAGCGTGAAACGGTTGGCCCTAAGCTCATCACGTGATCAGTGAGAGTCCGATGCTCTGCTTCACTCTCGCCCGGTTCCACCTTCTTTATCCATTCTCCTATCCTCCTGGCTGATCCTTCTATCTCATCCTAAAGGCATGTAAATATAACATAAGTACATTATGTATTATATAAATATTCTTAACTAACACAGATTCGATTGTCCTGAATTACTTAACAAAGCAGATATACATACGCCTCGACACTCTGTGTTGAATATATATGTAAAAAAGACTACCAATACGTACGCTTCGCTCTTAGTGTTATAAACGTCTATAAATGAAGGTAACCACTTCCCATTGCAAATCAAAAGCATTGTAGTTAGTGTCTCTAGTGTACTTTTCGATGGTATGAGTGAAGGATAATTTGCAAACCAGCATGGTAATGTTATGGAAACGTCTGTCACTTTGTGTAGGAGCGGAGAAAGATACAATTTCCTGCGTCCTGTTGTAAAAGATGACAAAACATCCCACAGCTGGTCTAGAGTATGCCGGCGTAATAATCTTGTGTTCCGGCATTAGTGCTAGCTAACATTGGTAGCAACTTTGGTGTTACTACTGTCCATAGGCGATGGTGAACGCTTTCCATCAGGTCTGCTGATCTCATACAATAAAAAAAATAATAGTTTTGTTTTACTGTTTTTTCCTTTCAAGTGAATTGTCAAACAATCTATTTTACTAATATATTAGCTATAAAAAGTGTTGGAATCAACCAACAGTAATACGCATAGGTAAATCTCAGAAACGTATAGGATAGACCCGCCGTCATACCGCACTAAGTCTGGTCTAGATGCGGGGGGGAGGGTAAGCACCGCGGGAGGGGGGAGGTAGGCGGCGCCGCGCATGCGTCCCGTTGCCAAGGCGACGGCACGTACCTGCCTCTGTGTGGTATGCCTCGGCGAGTCGGCTCGTGGAAATGGACGTAGCAAGGAACGAGTTTTCATATTGAAAATCGGATTTCAACATGGAAATTGCACATCACCTGTGACGGTATTAAGATACTCTTGGCTTTTATACAATTTCAGTTGAGTACATTTGAACTTGGTAAACGAATTTATGCTTATATTTTCTTATCATATAACTAATCTTAGTTACTTAATTAAAATCAGTCATATTGTTTAAGTGTTACTCGAAAATTTTGAATACTTACTCAGTTTGTTGAACTTACAATTCCTTTAGGTTTACTTTAACTTGTTCCAAACAACATTCTATTAATAAGTGATATAAATAGGTATGTACACTTTACCCCTTTCTGAAGATTGAAATATCATTCCTAAATTTCATGGAATTTAATACTTACTAGTATATATTAAAGAATTGTAGAAACAATTATCTTCCTTTTACTATGGTCTGGGTGTCTGGGATCGGGCCCAGAAGTGAGCCGTTGTATATTATCCATAACACAAGCTTAACTTGCTTAACTTGGGAATGTAAAATGTGTGTGTTAGTCTCCGATTTTTATTAAAAAAAATCTCGATATATATTTTACTTAAGATTTTTGAATTCACCAGAAATGTAGGTAGTTTAGAAATAAGCTCTAATCATGACACGAACGTTTTTACGAATTCAAAAATGGAATACGTGACGTCACAGTCTTGTTATACTGCAACGAGGTATAGCAATGTACTCGCGTCGCATTCCACACACACACATACATACCGTATACACACAAGTGTCACGTCTCACTCACACACAGGGCTGTTACACGCCCCGCCACAGTTACCTATACACCTATACGCTATAGGTGTACCGTATACCCTCCTGAGACCTGAAAAGGAGTTTCACAAGGATTCATTCTTTTGAACTCAAGCCTTTGGCAGTAAAACGGGCCCTTAAATGTTATAAAGCGTATATTGATAGGCTTTAGTGGTTTCTTTGTAGTTCCACTCTAGGGATTATGATCATAAGATAAAAATTTATGGTATTTTTTAAGATATTCACGCCCTTAAAAGATAGGCAAGGTGATGCGGGAGTTTTTGAAGGTAAAGTACTGTGGTCGTATTTTAAGTGTGCTTCCCAAGTTTACTTGTAGACCGGAGTGCGAAAGGCCATTGAACCTTCTTACATCAAACCTTTTTCAGACAATACTAAGAGAATTCAGTACGATCTGACGTAAAAAGTTTGTTGAGTTTTCTTGTCGATTTTTCGAATTGGGCAGTTTGTTTGTTGGTTCATATCTGGTCTCGTTGGTTCATATTAAGTCCACTCGAATAGCATTTTAATCTTCCATTACGATCTATGATCAAGGGATTTTTTGGAAGTGATAGTTTTATTTTTTTATATATTTTATAGGTTTTATTGGTTGGCTTTTTTATTTTGCAAATTTTTATCTAAAACATAATGACATGAAATTGTATTTATAATTAAGATTATGAATATAAATCGTTTACATGGGTAACGACGCATTGGCACAGTTGTAATGACTTTCTATTCTACTTGATGGGAAATTTCTTGCAGTAAAAAAGGATATTTAATTAGGTTGGTTCTTCTAAATCTCGAATAACGCTCCAAAATACCAATATTTCATTTCTGAAGATACTAATCCTAGGCTATGACATTAAAAAATGAGACACTGACTAAGAAAAGCCTAGACAGATTACACTGCAAAGTATTTATTCCTCGATAGTTTACCTAAAGTTTACATACTTTCCATTGAAATAATCCATTAACAGCTGAAATGAAACACTAGAATATCTCAGATTGTTTATTTACAAATGTTTAATAAAGTATTTTATTAGATAGCTAATAAATTCAATCGTTTAACATATTTGAGCAACTAAAAATCTTGTATAGTTGTTTCCGTTGTTGGCTGTTATAAAATATTTTCAAAGTTACTTATTTTGGACCTGTGGTGTAGTTAAGTATCTGCAATCTTGACTCCACTCCATAGTGTCTATGGTCAGCAATAGCAATTCATACAAAGATTTGGTTTCCTGATCCAGCTCCTACCGGTGACTGCGCGCAGGTAAGATCCACCGAGCCGAAGACAAAACGAAGGACCTGTGCCGCAAATGTGGGATCGTCTATGCCCAGGAGTGATTGATGTTGGATGACGACGAACAATTTAATTACATCAATATTTCGTTGATTAAGGGATTTTAAGGAAAATTAGAACGGATTTGGTTTGCTGGAGTACAGCATATAGGCTGACGACGATGACGACCGACGATGGTAAGTCGCCTATAGACATTTGCAACACCACTTACCAATTTGCTACCGGTCTTTAAAGGGGGACTAGACCACGAGCATTCATTGCAGAACACAACTCAACGTGTCATGGCGGCATACTGTACGATAGCTTTGGTAGCCATCCAGACGGGTGAATTCCTTACCACCTAGCTATGACTGCAAGAGACACAAGTAGATCTACTACAAAAGATAGTAGAACATGGATAAACTTACTCAAGAAAATGTAGTCAGTTATTATATACCAGTGAAAATCTTAGGTTGGGTGTAAACGCATATTTGCTTAGAGGAGATCTTCATTATGGTATAGGTCTGGTCGATAGACCACTTGGGCTGCTGGAAAATTGCAAAAAAATCGATCCAGGAGCCAAATAAGAGGCATTGCGAAGGTCACGGCCCCATCGATCCGGCGTAGAAAGTGAGACCGGCTGCCACTACTAACACCGTACCGTTGGCTATGCAGCCTGAATTAATCGCGCATATATTTGAATACATTTGAACGCGCCCGACCCGCGCCGCGCGGTGTCGTCGCCCCCTTAACTTTTAGAGATTTTGTTGCCCCGTGTTTATTATTGTTTTGGCACTTTTTGTGCGGTGTTGCTGAATTAGTTGATGTAACTGCTGTGGTGCTATTTAGACCACCTTTTGCTGTGACACTACAGTCTCGTACAGAACTTTTAAAAATAGTATTCTGTTAATAGGCACTTTATGTACTCTGTCACCTTCACTCATAATGTGATAGAATTGAACCTCATTTGCCAGTCGTCTTAAAGTTCAAAATCATTTCTAAGGCTAAGAGACATTTGTATAAAATCCACTACTGTCTTTTGATCGACCTTGTAATTTAATCTCATTTGTTAATCTGGTTGGCAGGGGTCTGCTTTCCTACTCAGTGTACTATAAGCGGATGCTTCAATTATTTTCAAGAATTTTAAAACTTCTCAAAAGTTACTATATTAACCACACAGTGTAAGTTGTTAGACGACCACACATACTAGTAGACTCCTCCTAGGTATATATTTTCTTTCAAGGCCTTGATACAAAAATTGTTATTACATCGACATGCAGAGATTAATCATTAACAGTACTCCGTTGAGTCCATTGATTCGTGTGCCCTGCTTCATGACCGTGATACCTTGTACTTTTGGAGTACATTTACACTGATAACAAGCATTTTTTTTAGAATTTCTTATATTTCTCTTGTATTTATACTTCTTGTATTTCTCCATCGTTTTAATTGTCTTGTAAAACTTCCTCAAAATTACCTGGAACAAAAAATTTTTTATCACGTAATTAATTCGAAGTTTTATCATTATTTTATTAAAACTTTTCGAGGCGAGTTAGTTTTTTGAGTTATTATCTAGTAAGTTCATGGTAGCCACTTTCCATAAGAAAATAAAATTTGGAAAAGTATATTTTTACAATGGAAACTCAAAGAAATTACTTTTAATATAGAAAAAAGACATTCACAAATAAAAAACACCTAAAACCTACAGCAATAAAACTTTGTTACATGTTTTCGAGGATAAACTGATTATGATGAAATTCGATACATATGTATAAACGGAATACCTAAGATAATTATTTTTATTCAGGAAAATGTAAACTTTTCTTCAAATTAGCCGTATTTGAAGAAAAGTTTATGCAAGATAAGATTATCTTGTTTGATTCTGATGAACAAAGAATACTTTCGATTACAGCAAGCCATGTAGAAAGCCATTGACGTCCCACTGCTGGCCTCTTGCCTCCTATGTAATAGGTAAACGAACAGAATACCCACCACACTTTTCTAAGGCAGATTAGCCGGTTTGACATATCGGTTATCTCGATCTGCAGGATAGCACGTTGTGATTGTAACAATATGCACATTCTGTCAGAAAACTACCTAAGTAGCGCATGTTTTCCGGCTAATTTTCTAACCCACGTTCTTTAAATTTGGAACGCCAGTGCGCGAACCACTAAGGTAATACGGCTTGAAGACCCAATAATCTGATAGCGTATGTTTTACGACTAATTTTCGAACCCGCGTTCTTTAAATTTGGAACGCCAGTGCGCCAACCACTAAGAAGGTAACACGGCTTGAAGTTCTAATTATCTGATAGCGTATGTTTTAAGACTAATTTTCGTACCAGCGTTCTTTAAATTTGGAACGCCAGTACGCCAACCACTAAGGTAACACGGCCTGAAGACCGAATAATCTGATAGCGTATGTTTTACGATTAATTTTCGAACCCGCGTTCTTTAAATTTGGAACGCCAGTGCGCGAACCACTAAGGTAATACGGCTTGAAGACCCAATAATCTGATAGCGTATGTTTTAAGACTAATTTTCGAACCCGCGTTCTTTAAATTTGGAACGCCCAGTGTGCCAACCACTAAGGTAACACGGCTTGAAGTCCTAATAATCTGATAGCGTATGTTTTACGACTAATATTCGAACTCGCGTTCTTTAAATTTGGAACGCCAGTGCGCCAACCACTAAAGTAATACGGCTTGAAGACCCAATAATCTGATAGCGTATGTTTTAAGACTAATTTTCGAACCCGCGTTCTTTAAATTTAGAACGCCAGTGCGCCAACCACTAAGGTAACACGGCTTGAAGTCCCAATAATCTGATAGCGCAAGTTTTACGACTAATTTTCGAACCCGCGTTCTTTAAATTTGGAACGCCAGTGCGCGAACCACTAAGGTAACACGGCTTGAAGTCCTAATAATCTCAAAAATTTTTTTAAATAAGAAGTCAAAGATACATACAACACTGTTTGAAAGTAGACTATTACGCCAAAGAACTAGTAATAGCCACTAGTTTGGCAGTAAGGCCAATGTCTAACAGTGGACATTTCGGCATATCGATCGAGAGACCCTCATATCGTTTGTCGAATGCGTAACGAGGTATGGAAAGTCGAACTGTCCAGCTCCATTGTTATTCTGGCCACGACACGTGAGCACATGTGCTGCACGCATGCGCAAACATTGCAATGGAAGGTGCTTGTGCGAAGTGGATATTTCCGCTGATTCCCTTAGCGGAAGACAATCTTGGTCAATTATGGGCAAAAACCAATATAAAAATCAGAGTTTTAAATAGAATACCATTGGATTGCATACGATATTTATAGTCTATAATCTATACTAATATTATAAAGAGGAAAGATTTGTATGTTTGCAACGAATGTACTCAAAAAGTACTGGACTGATTTCAAAGATTATTTCACCATCGGAATGCTACATTATTCCAGATTAATATAAGCTATATTTATTATTAGAAAAAATTAGGGATCTCTATCTACTAAAACTTCAATATTGTAACTCAATGTGTAAAAAAATAATGTTATAATGGTCCCGGGATGGTTTAGATTCAAAATTACACCTGATAGGTGGCGCTGGAATCGGGTTCTAGATTTTATTTTCAAGACAACCCCTCTCGGAATCGCTAGTGCTAAATAAAATTGAAATGTTAAAATTGCACCCATGACTGAAACATTGAGAGGAAGAAGAAAGAAGAAGAGGGATGAAAGTCATGCGGCAAAAAGAATATTAAACTGGAAGCAACAAGTGTAAAGATGGACCAAAAAGAGATGGATGTATTGTGTGAAGGATGACATGGTGATTTGTCGTGTGACTAAGGACGTATGCTAGAATAGAGGGGCATGGAAGGAATGAACATATTGTGCTGATTCCATATGACTGGAAGAAGCTGAATGTAAAGAGAGAGTACGGCATATAGAATTTTTTTATTGGATGAGTTCAGCAGACAGGCAGACGGCCCACCTGATGGGAAGCGGTTACCATCGCCTATAGACATTTGTAAAACCAAACGTACTAACAATGTACTGCCGCTCTCTAAAGGGAGACTGGATCCTGACTACTTATGCCGGAACACAACTTATCTAGGTGGTAGCCATCCAGATGGGCAAATGTCCTACCACCTAGATGTGGGTTGTTTTGTCGCCTCTTATGATAGGCCGCTCGGCGGCACGAAATTGTATTCTTTCTCTGTTCCTACTCGGATAGAGGTAGAGACTGACAGCCAAATGGCGAAATTCAAGCGAAAACTTATATATAATATTTTTTTTCTCCGAGGCACCTCTATCAATTTCCAAGACAGAGGTTATCTTTTCTATTTATTTTTCTCTTTATTTATTTTTACATTTTATACTTATTTGTTTCTCTACTTATATTTTAGGTTTAAATAATTTTTCACAATGATGGGTGTTTTGGTAAGTGGATTGGATGGATAAGTGGAAGGAGTATGGATGTGTGAGTGGATGGGTATGGTGGTTGAATGGGAATTTGAGTTAAGGATGGATCGGGGATGAGTGTGTGGTTATTAGGTGAGGTAGAAGGGAGTTTAGGTTGGTTGGGATTGGGTGATTGTTGGGAATGATTTGGTATTGGTTATGGGTAGGGTGGGAAGGTTGCTTTATTTATTTATTAACTTTTACATAATTCATTAATTAAATTTTTACATAACTTCTTAATTTAATACATTTTTACCTAATTAACTTACATGTTTATGTATTTTACAATTTCTCTGATTTTGTGTAATTTTTAACATATATTTTCCAAAATTTTTGCATATTGATTTTTAATTATCGTATAACTAGTTTACATAAGTTGTTTTATTTATTCTCTTCTTCTGACGCGATTCTGACGCTACAGATCTTCTCAACATTGAAAACTTATATTTAGGTATACAATGCTCAGATTGTTTTCTAGTATTATGGAGTAACAATAGAGATAGCCTTATGTGTCAGCTATGTTGAGTGGGCCAAACCTTCGTCGGCCTAGTTTACTGGAAAGGATTCCTGGCATAGTAAATTTCGTAAACGGACTGGGTTTCTGGGATCGGCTCCAGATTGCTCCGTTCTATATTAACCATCAAAAAATCGTATCTTATTTAGATAGATATACAATGCTTGTGGGTTTGTCTGTCGTATATTTATTTATTTATTACCTTTTCTAATTAAGACTCTGGGACTACTATTTCGTTTGGTCACATAACCAAAAGATGGCATGCATACAAGTTTTGAGTCATTCCTAAAGACTTTTTTTATAAAGACCTGAAAACTAGCAGACGAGGAATTTAACTTAGTATATCCATCATAAATAATTTGACGGCCTCTGTGGTTGAGCGAGCTAAGCCTTTGCTGGCTTACCTCACTGCAACTTCGAGGCTCCGGGTTCGATTCCTGGTATAGTAAATTTCGGAAACGTATTTTCTCCGTTATTTACTATGGTCTGGGTGTCTGGGATTGGCCCCAAAATGGTCCGTTATATATTACCCATAACACAAGCGTAACTTGCTTTTTTGGGATGTATAGTGTGTGTGTTTGTCTGCCGATCTATTATTATTATAATTATAACATCGATTAGTGTGAACCTCGAATTTCTTACAAGATATATTATTCAACTTTTTTAGCTGGATTGTCTGTAAGAGAATACAAAGATTTGATAGTATAATTTCATATAAGTAAAAGGAGTTAAATAAACAATTAATTATTGTTTAAACTGTAATTAAAATTATTTTTATGATAATATTGTTACGAGTTACAGGACTCGAATTAAAAAAAAATGCCGTTGGAACTACTATAGAATTTATTAGAACTGTACAAACACGTATAAAACAAATACAAATAAAACTGGATGCAACCAGTTCACACTGCACGATTCAATACAATTTGAACGCGCAAATTCCGTCGTCTATATCGCTATTCGAGAGCACTACAAACGTCTTACTCGTCTCGTTGTCGTCGCTTGACTGCCCGCCCCTCCATTCGGGCATCGTCTTATACTAACTACACAGTACAAAGAAATTGGCCGCGCACACTAAGTTTCTAAGAAGGACTTATAATTATCGTACTTTCTCCTGTTATTTAAAAAAATATACAATATAATTATTTTGATTGCTACTTAAATAATAATTAATAGGATATTGCAATCTTTAAAGTTATGTTGTCATAACTTGCTACGCTCGTACAAAATCTAAAGAGGCTCCATTGTTTTATAAGATGAGAAAAAGCGTAACTTTTTTTTTTGTATAATAATATAAGATCTAGACAACGTTAAAACCAAAGTAAATATTCTCAAGGCTAAAAGATGTAACTCATAAAAATCCTCACAAAATTTTCACGGCCACTCTCAAAATAATGCTTTCTCCCCGTTGCGTACCGAGACGAACTCGAGACACAGTGTTGAGTACGAAAGCACCTTATGCATTTTACATGAGCCTTTACCTTGGCACACACGCACAGTTCATTGTTGGAAAACAAAACACTCACACAGCCTAATTACTTGTTTGTAAATATGTGTGCGTTTTGTGATGACAGTTGTTGAGTTGTTTTGATTGAGATGAGAGTTTGTATGGGTGTTGTATTGTTACGAGGACTTGCAAGACGACTCTGAGTGTGGAAGCGGTTTTAACAGGCTTTGGATGAACAGATTGATGTAATGATAGATCTGATGGAAAGTGGCTATCATTATCTATGAGAAGTACAGGAGACTAGGGACGTGGATACGATGGAGAGTGGTACTTTGGTAGAATAAAGACGAAGGTATCAATCTGAACAATTCCTCGGAATACTCTTTGTTTATTATTTATTGTTGAACTATGGTTTTCAAGTAATGTTCAACCACAATACACATTCTTAATACATAGATATTCCTTCTCTTTTTGTATAATAGTAAGTGTGTATATCTATCTCTGTTCCCCCAATTTAGCCTTACAACTTGGCATACGTCGCCATTTTGTCGTCGGATTCGTTTGTGGTGTTAAAAGACAGACATGTGAAATATTATAAGATTTTTGACAAGTGCAGAGAGTTGTTGATACATACTAAATGGCGGCCGCCCTGATAAGTGATTCTTATTGTTTGAATGATTGGTTAAGAAGGTTTCAGTTTCCGTGTTTGTGTGATATCTAGTTCTAAAGCCAAGGTGGACGTTCTTAGTCGACGGAGTTTTGGGTGAGTCTATTTAATAGTCTATTTTATTTATTTATTGTTATTCGACAAACGTTTACAAAAGTGCCGAAGACAACAAAATTATACTATTATTTTCAGCGACTTCGTGTGTACGGAATATCCGTTTTTTTTTTACTTCAGGATTCCGCACGCACACTCCCCGTTATACAGTCGGTAGAAAACACAGTGAGACGCGAAGTTTTTCTAAAGACCAAGTGTATCTTGACCGTCGGTGAGTATGAGATCATCGACTACAAGGTATTTACATATACATATATAAGAAGTGGAGTTAATATAACATCTTATCTATTTTTAAAATATCATAATATATTTTTTTTATTATTATTGTGCTACTTAACTCCTTTTGCTTGTACAAACTAATGACGTCATAAGTGAGTGTTACGCTCATACAAAATTTATGAGGTTGTGACGTTTAGTAAAATGAGAAATGTATATCAAATGATTTGACTATAGGCTTTATAATAAACTAGCTGTGCCCGCGACGACGTCCGCGTGGAATTTGATTTCAAAACCTCCCGATTTTCAAACATTCTTCATTGGTGTCCCGCTCCTATTGGTCTTAGCGTTATGATATATAGCCTATAGCCTTCCTCGATAAATGGGCTATCTAATATTGAAAGAATTTTTGAAATCAGACCAGTAGTTCCTGAGATTAGCGCGTTCAATCAAACAAACAAACTCTTCAGCTTTATATTTTAATATAAGATGTAAAAATAGTTCTGTTTGTTTGTTACTTATTGCGAATAAACGGCTGAAAAGATTGTGATGAAATATGGTAGAGATGGATTGTATCCTGGGAAATGCTTATTTGGTATAAAGGTTAAATGAGATAATTACTTTTTTGGAAATTTGTTTGTTCTTTCATCACTGTTCTGGGAATGAACCGGGTAACGTAAAATGCAGCTCGTGTGTACATTGGGTTATGGGATAAGATGTAGTATAGTTCTTATCCCAACCAGTGTTGTATTTGCTTAGCGATATGGATTTGAATTAATGTGAAAGAAACGACGACAACTGTTTTGAGGAATTTCAAAACCTAGCAAGTATATTCCAAGAGATTTTACACTAACAGCGCAAAAAATAATATGAACTTTAACAACATACCATTTCGAAGCTTATTGGGAGCAATGTGATATTTAGATACAATATTTCACTATTTTGGCAAGCAATACATCGGCTAATGCCTAGTAAGCTACTAAATGTACTAACTCTCATTTAAAACCAATGCCAGTTACTAGGTTTTGAAATTGAACAGCTGAAAAGCTCTAGTATATAAAAGTTAGCTCAACTCAAGAGTAAACATTGTGCATCAAATTTGTTGCAAACTAACGATATCTTCAACCGAACTACCGTGGCGGTTCTGCCTAGATCCTGTCTAGCTTTATAACATCTAATAGTACATAATTTCAATCCAGCCAACAGCCGATACTAGCCTCCCGCCTTGTACTGGGGAGGGGGTAGTTTACAGGGGGAGGTTACTGAACCCTTCGAGATGCAACTCGGCGCAGCCAATATTACATCAGTGTTCGTTGAATCCTATATCATGTTGGTACTAAATGTGTATTACATTTACATACCGGTATGTCTATTGTAACCGCTTTTTTTATAAGCTTGTAATTAAAGGAAAGGCAGTAGCTGATGATTATATGAGAATACTAGGATATGCCCGCGGCTTTGTCCATGCTTGACTTGAAATTCCCGGGAAACAGCACTTAAAAAATAATGTGATCTTTTAAAAAAAAATGTTTTATAAGATCACATTATTATTTTATTGTAGGAGTTCAGGAGACAGGTAGACGGCCCACTTGATGGAAAGCGGTTACCATCGCCTATGGACATTTGCAACACCAAAGGTGCTATAAACGCGCTGATGCTCTCTTAAGGTAGACTGGAACCTGGTCACTAATGCCAGTCGGGCAAATGCCCTACCACCTGGCTGTGGGTTGTTTTGTCACCTTATACGATAGGCCGCTCGGCCGCAGGAAATTGTATTCTTTCTCCGTTCCTGCACGGATAAAAATCGTTTTAGTGAACACTGTGTCGGAATAAGCAAATTTTTACCCAGCCGAACAATTACAAACCGCTCCCGGGAAAATTCCCGTGGAATTCCCGGGATAAAAATATCAACATTTGATTAAATAAAATTTGCTATCGATCCAAATCACATTGGAATTCGATTTTTTTTAATATGGCCATTTTAAATCCCAGAAAAATTCCCGCGAGATCCCCAGTATAAACAGTAGCGCAGAGTTTAAGTCTAAGAATTAGCTGTCGATCAGCGAAAACAGCATCGAAATCGGCTCAGTAGTTTTTACGTGAATCCCGAACAAACAAACAAGAAATCTAAAAAAATTGCAGCGTATTCTCCATCGTTTATATGTATAGTGTGTTCAAGTTGTTTTATATAGCTTCAATAGCTTCAAGTTACAGACCCAGCATGTTTAAAATTTTGTAATATAGAGTTATTTACTTTTCTATCTATTGTAACCGCTTTTCTTGTAAGCTTGTAATTCAAGGAAAGTCAATAACTGATGATTATCTATCTATACATATAATAAAATTGTAGAGGTCAAATTTCTGTACAATGAAAAAAAATGCTAAAAACCGTATCAGGGGGATGTAAGAAGTGAAACAGAACTAATTTAGACTTTTTTCAAATTTTTTGTTTCTCTGTTTGTCTGTCTGTTTGTACCGGTTAATCTCCGAAACGACTGGACCGATATAAATGAAATTTTGTATGGTGGTAGCTTATATCCCTGGCCAACATATAAGATACTTTTGATCCCGAAAAATAAAAGAGTTCCCGTGGGATAGTTAAAAAACCGCACCACGCGGACGAAGTCGCGGGCATCGGCTAGTATGACAATATTATCTTGGAGGACAATAAGTCTTTACCATTATTTGAATATGGATGCGTTAATTATGACTCACAGTAGAAGAATACCATATCCAATATAGCATTTCCTTCTTTGCATTGATATAACAACGGTAACTTTGAGTTTCTGATGACTCGAGAATGAATCATAATAAGGTTACCTAAAAAGCACCTCAAATAAAGGTGATACGAAGATAAATGTTTTATTTTATTGGAAGAACAAACCGCTATATTATAAACATAGAAATATGTTATTAAAGGGATTTTGTGATACGTATTATATAATCGCTAGGCTTAATCTAATCTAATATATAAAATTCTCCTGTCACGGTGTTAGTTACCAAACTCCTCCGAAACGGCTGAACCGATTTCTATGAAATTTTGTGTGCATATCGGGTTGGTCTGAGAATCGGAAAACATCTATTTTTCATACCCCTAAATGATAAGGGTGACCCACTCCTAAATATATTTTTTAATTTTTTTTACAAAATGTCTTATTTATATTTTATTATGATTTAACATTGAAAAATATATGCAATCCTAAATTTTCACCCTTCTACCACCAAACCCTATTTGTTAATAGCGATATAAGGACTTTAATAATTTTCTACTCTGTTTGTTCAAGTTGATTCGAGTTTATATAATATTAACATTTGGTCCCGGTAGATGACACTGCAATCGGGTTCTAGATTTTTATTTTTTAAAGGCAGGACTAAGTCTGCTGGGTACAGCTAGTATTAAGTATATATTTATACATAACATTTTATACATTACTATAAATAGAAGTAAAGGAAAGAAACTTAGTAAGGAAGAAAGAAGAGCAAGGAGAAAAAAAGAATTAGAATTATAATAGAGTTTTGTGAAGCATGATTTTGAATTTGGAAGGTGAGTGGGCCAAATATATGTCTATGTGTTCAGATAGTTTATTATGGGTGTATATCATAGGTGTGACAGAAGAACGAAGGCCAGAGTTTGTGCAGCAAACACAAGGAGCAAGCAAGTGGAGGTCTATTGACTCTGCCTACGCTTATGAGAAACTGACGTGATAATGTGTATGTATGAAGCATAATATCTCACGAACAAGGTGAAAAGAGAATTTGCCGTGAACATAATCAAAACTACATTAGATTATTTTTATTGCGTCTATATTTTTCTTGGCGCTAATACAGTATATATGTGACCTTAGCGTAACGTCCCGTTATCCTGTGTTTCACCTCTCTTAGCATTTATACTTATAAATGCGAAAGTAATTCTGTCTGTTACGCTTTCACGGAAAAAACATCGTACCGATTGTTCTGAAGTTTGGTTTATGTATAGTCTTTGTAGCATTCGATTGCCCAGTAAAAGTGATTGAATACAACTCTGGGTGAAATTTTGATTTTTTCAACGCTCATGGTTCTATCTAGCATTAACGATATAAGCACTGTACGTATCTGAGTCTGCAACTAGCAGCTTTTGAGAATATTGACATTGTTACAATTTGGGCCACCTGCATATTTGTAAATAAAGCACATTTATTACCCGCCGGCGTTTGAGCTAATAACATTGAAGCTCTTTTATGACTGTCTTATTTTGTGTTTAAAATTTGTGACTGGAAAAACAGCCCATTGTGTATTGTAATCTTTATGGTAGTCATCAGCCAGGTGTGATTCTTGGAAAATTCAGTCCACGCGGTCGAGCAAATATATTGTATTTGTACAGTATAAATCAATGCCCGAACGGAGGAGTGAGGCAATCGAGCGATAAGCATAAGCGAAGCAAGACGTGTGTACTACATTCGGTAATCTATTTAATAACGGACTTTGCGCGTGTTATTATATCTTGTATCTGTGTTATACGTGGTTGTATAGTTCTAATAGATTCTATAATAATTCCAACGGCATTTTAATTCGAGTCCTGCAACTCGTAACAATATTTTGGTGGGATATCACTTGAAATTTTGAGTGCGCGCTCGTATTTCGTGTCAATCGTTCGGACGCGGTTATTGCACTGGTGTTGCCACTCTCCGCTTTGATCAGTACGTAGTGTTGACAGTCAAAAAAAATGATGGCTCGATATTGCTAGAAAGCCACAACACTTGAGCATCGATCAATTCTTTTTATCCCGAAAAAATGGGATAGCTTTCAGGATAAATCCAAGTAACGTTTTCAGGGGCGAATGGCGCCTAGATAAAAATTTAATACAATGTAACCTGCGTTACTAGCATGTTGTCATATTAAACTAGGCTCTACATTGTTCTATCTACATCTAACTGAGAGGAAACCTTAGACTATTGTATTTTTCGAACGAAGCCATCTGAAATAACCCTAAGGCTGTCATCTCCTGAGCAACACTTGCTTAATAACAACAAACCGTTCAATAAGCGACCTTAAAAATACCAATAACATCGATTGCCTATTCTCTCAACTATCCTCCTTACGACTGTACAATAGAGGCCAGGTGACGTTTCAATGGGCCGCCATATTGTAAATTTGTTCGGTCAGCCTCGCATCGGCGCGCGCGCAGCCGTTTTGTCAATACTGTCCGCCACTGTACCGTTTAATCAGTTTTGCATTCAACTGTACCGCCTTTGACGAGTAATTGCTCGATTGAAATGTTATTTTTGCTCGATTGAGATTTTTGTTTAATAATTTTTGCATGAAAATTTCCACAATTTCATAAATTATTTAGTATTTTAATAGCGTTATGAGAAGGCACCAGTAAAACCATAAGAATCCTATTAAGACTTTATTTTAAGTAATATAAAAGAGATCGTCTTAACAAATTGACACATCCGTGTAGAAGGGGAGGGGCGTCACAGCGCCACATGCAAATAAAGTAACAATTTCTACTTCTTTCTAAATGAACAGGTTGTGAAATTCATAATACAATATATACTTCAAAGTGTCAGGGGTGAAGTTTAGGCAGAGGGATTTTATTAAACACTTAGCGCGTGTGTATACAGCATCGCCGCCACACCACTAATCCATCGCACCACTATTCTTTGCTATTTTTATGTATATACGCTAAAAGTTCAGTGGCATCGTAGCAGTGACGCAGCAGTAGCGCCGTCGCACCTAGTCTACACATTTTGGCGTCGCGGTGACGGTGTCATGTGCACATGCGTTTAGAGCCTTTCGTATATCAGTCTTAACCCTGTTGCCCTAAAGATTTGAAAAGTTTTATTACTAAACTCATAAACTATCCCGTAAGCCATGTCCTGAAGGAACGAAGACTTAGTCTATATAGTTGGTATCTAAACTATATTTGTAGTTAATTAAGGAATACTATGGTCTCCATATAACTATTATAAACGCAAAGAGTACTGTGCTGTTTACACATTGAGGTTAGACAATTCTCTTCATATTAAATCGCTCGGAATAGTATAAAAAAAAAAAATTTGTTTGGTACAACTCGATTAATTCTTTGAAAAGTAATTATAATACAACTTCTATAATCATTTAAAAAAAAGAGCCTGGAGTAAATAAATACATATGATAAAAACAATTATTTTTAGCTAGACGTGTTGCTGGGGAGTTTCTTGCCGCTTCTTCTCCTTTGAACAACGATAACACATTGCGAAGCGGTGTACATAGAATAGGAAGTAGATTTAAGTTTTGACTTAGATGTATGTACTTTCAAAAATTGTTCTCCAGTGGAACTTATTTTGAATAAAACTTGTGTATTTGAATTGAATAAATCTATTTTAGAGAAAGACTGTAAATTTAAATACTTATGCTTACTACATAATATATAACTAGGATTCCAATATAAATGTACTATATTTATATATGGTGTACCCTTGGAAGCATATTGAAAATTATATAAAATAAGTATAATATAAAATAACTTTAAAAAAAAACCTATTATAATAAACGTGAATGTATGAAGAGATTAATGAATATAGATGAAGCAAAAGAACACTAGTTTAGATAGATAGATAACACTTTATTGCCCACCAAAATCAACAAATACACAAAAAAAAATGTATAATTACAATACTTCTTGGCAAAACAACAGGCGGCCTTCTCGCTAAAAGCGATCTCTTCCAGGCAACCTAGCTTAAGAGAAATTCTTAACTCCGGCGATGTAGATGGAACAGAAAAATGATAGGACTGTACAGTTTATTGTAGATAAATATATTTTGAGAGCTCATTTGTACTGTCATAGATTTGAGAAAAGACAGATTTTTATCATGAAATTATAAATCATTTTTCTAAATATCTAAGTAAAGGTATGTATGGATATCAGAACTGACGCATCACCTAAATATAGTAAAGACAAGCCAAGTCAAGTAAGCACTTTCGTGACGCAACCAAGGGAATGCCGTCGTAACGTGAAAATATGACGGTATTTATATATAGACGTAGTGATAAAACCCATTTACGACGAGCCCGGTACAATGCGGGACGAACAAACTTTATTTCCATAGCTTTCATATCTGGCCGAGAGCAGGAGGATTTAGGGATGTGACAGGCTACGCTCCGCCGTTCCAATATCGATTGTAGAGTCATAACTTTAATGCGGTCTCAGTGTGTTTATTGTAATTACACATTTCCAAGTTTAATGGTTCGCACTAAAAAAAAACCACCTATATAATAATTACGATCATAATTGTCTATTTCCTTTATCATAATACTGTTACGAGTGCTGGACTTGAATTGAAATGCCGTTGGGAATTACTTTAGAATTTATTAGAACTATACAAACACGTATAACACAGGTACAAATATAAGTGGACACAACCAGTACAAACGTAATACACGATTCAATAACACGCGCAAAGTCCGTCACTTCCGTTCGTCCGTCACTATCTCATCTTAGTACCTTAGGTGAAAAAGAATACATGAGAATTCCACCAAGGAGTTTCACATTACGAAAATAAATAAGCTTAATAATCGAACTTCGTTGGAAACGCTTTTGATCAATACATTTGTCTCACTTTAGTATTACAGAGAAGTTGCAACGAAATATGTAGTTCTAATTTTCACCACGCACACGTTGCCCTATTTGCAAATGCGCGCTATTTTAATATTAGAAACGTCAAAGATTGTTGCGACTTTCCAACTGATATTTCGGTTTGTTTCATTACCTATTGTACTGTTTTCTTGCAAATATGTTGACGAACGATGTATGATGACACACGTGAGGTTGTTGGCTTTTACAAACTCGTGGCTGCTTCGACTTCTCGTCTACTCGTTTGTAAAAACCAATTTATTACACCAGTATCATAAATAACTATAAATTGTCCACTGGTATATACGTTTCAAGTAGCACAAGTAGGAAAGCAGACTCTGGACACCAAGATTAGGTTTAGTCTTAGAACTATGATAAGTAAATACTTACTAGTATTTGTGCGCAGCTTGTCGCACATATAATATGTTTTGTTCTATGCTGATGGTGTGGGCGATACCCTGGTCGTTATATGAGTACAAGTTAAACACTGTTAGTGGTGGAAACTTATATTAAATCACTTTTACGTAACAAATCCGTGTGCCTTCGGCTACAACCAGAATAGAAGAAAAAAGAAAAAGCAACGACAGTCTTGCAAGTTTAAAAATAATATTATGTTATGTTGGTGTTGCCAACAGTATTTACTTATCATGTAGTAATAAAAAAAAGTGTGCGTCTTGGGACGCCCGATAGAACTGATAAACTAATCTAAGTTGAACTATTTAATATTGAAATTGTTTAACTTGAGAAAAGCTTAGGTTATTAGTTAAATTTTATGTATATAGTGCGTGGGTTAGAGTGAAAGAGGAGTAGCCTGCCTACCGCTGCCGTATGCGTGAGGGAAAGGGAAGCCAGATAGACTGGCACCGTAACGCGTTACGTAACGAAACGGTTTACCCTCCCATGAGAAGTTATCACTTAAAAAAAACAGTTTGTAACATTCTTTACTACAGCAAAAAGTCGTTTTAACATGCTGTGAATGAGAACTTTATTTAACTGAATAAGCTCTGTGTTGTGTTGTAATTTTTATCGACATTTTCATAACCGCGTGTTCAAACCCCATCCCTAGTCGCTGTCTGTAGCCTCCCTTAGTTTTTCCTTCAATTTTCCTTTTGCTGCGAACTCCATTCACTTAATTGACGAAGAATTTTGATTGGTCGCCGTATTCCTATGCGCACTTTTAATTTCTCTCCCATTTATTATTTTCTTTTATTCTAATGGCGGGTTCGTTATCTTTCTCAAATTTTTTTTCATATAAGTTTTCCATTCACATTGATTGATGTATATTGCTAAGTGGTATGGTATTTGCCCACCTGGATGGCTACCATCCCTGGTCTAGAGTATGCCGCAATAACAAGTTGTGTTCCGGCATTAGTGGTCAGGATCCAGTCTCATTGGTAGCAGCTTTGGTGTTACAAATGTCCATAGGCGATGGTAACCGCTTCCCATCAGGTGGGCCGTCTGCCTGGCTGCTGAAATCATGCTATAAAAAAATTGAAGAAAGTTATGTAACGAATATGTTATGGTATACTTGCGATAAAATATTAAACGATCTTAATAGAAGAAGACGTGCTTACAAAACACTTACCTACTATTATTATCGAGAAATATTATTTACGTACGCATGGCCATCTCTTGGCTTAGCTTAGAAAAACCTTAAGCGTTATATGTAAGCGTTATTTATAGATAGATAGATAGATAACACTTTATTGTACACCATTACAGAAAACCTTATAGCCTAAAAATATTCTAAATGTGCACAATGGGCGGTCTTATCGCTAAGAAGCGATCTCTTCCAGACAACCCGTATTACATGTATACATGTATACATGTATTTATATTACATGTTTACATGTATCTACTATACATCCAGCAGTGGATAGTTATCGATTGAAGAAGAAGACATCTGCTATATAGATAGGTAATTGTACACCAAATATTTTTATAAGCTTTTCTAACTATTTTTGAATTAAACTAACAGTCCCGGCAGACGTTGCTCTGTCCTGAAAAAAATTTAGGAACCACCTCTCGGTTCCAAAAGTGAACCTAAACCATCCGGGGAGCCACTCAAACACACAAAAATGTCATCAAAATCGGTAAAGTCGTTCTCAAGTTATGCGCGTACATATATTTCTACGATTCATTTTTATTTATATAGATTAAGAATTCTGTTGTCTACTCAGAAGTTTAAAATTTGAACTCTAATTAAACACAGATAGTTTACTCAACTAAATCATTGTGAGTAGGTAATGTTAAAACTTTACTTTTGTGTAGTAATATAATATAATACAAATACAGCGAGAAATTTAACAGTCGTTATTTAAATTTAATGGACGGTTATCTGACTCTGAGAGCGGTAATAGCTGCTTTAGATTTGTTAAGTGCCCTCTCAGTAGGTATATAATCGATATAATACTGAAAATTAGTATTGTGCTGAATGAGCTTCTAGCACAACGAATAATTGATATACCAATCTCATTCATTTCAAATGCAGCGTACAAGCTCAAGCTGATGTCAATGTTTGTGATTTTCTAATGCTACTCCTCCATCTGGGATACTGTTTTTGTATCGCAGATGTGGCGACAGGTTTAATGCGTTATTTGTGATACATTTTTACTACCTGTTAACGACGTTAAACATTGACAGATAACGTATGTATATACACTAATGTAGGTAATCATTAACGGCATTATTTTAACGCAATAAACAAGACATATGATCACAGTCATTAACACTATCACTATGATAGATGAAGCAGAGACGTAAATAATAATAATAATAATTATTTATTTATTTCAGACACAAAGATTCATAATTACAACAAATTTTGTACATTGTTATTATTAAATTAAATTAAACCTTAATTTTTTTAATAATAAATGTCCATCAGTGAGTCAGTCAGTCAGTCCTTTACTGAAGCATTTCATTAACATATATATTTTACATTAAATTGATTATTCTATGCCGCGATCTGCAACCAGTCCCGATACATGTTTGGTGTAGCCTGCTAGCAATGGCCGCAATTATAAAATTTGCAATGTGACTTCTCCGGATAGCACAAAATGTGTTCAAGCCTCAAGAAACATACTCGAGGTATTACAATATCTTTTAAAACCCATTAGGTGTCGAAATATGATATTATATTGAACACGTATGCCATCCAGAGAACACCCTGTGCATTCCGTCCAGAGCTGACATGTGTAGAATGTTTGGCAAAACGTCCTGAACAGATGTATTTTAGTGTCATTACTAGCTTTGAAAAATCTTCTGGCCAACATGTTGCCATAAAAAATTAATCACAGGTCAATGGCAGACAGTTCTGTGGTTGAGTGCTCTAATGCTTTGCCTAGCTCAGTGGTCCCCGGTTCTATTCCCGACGTAGTAAATTTTGTAAAATGTAATTTCCGTTATTTACTTTAGTCTGTGGGTCTGGTATCTAAACCCGAGTGGTACTCTTATTAATATAATGGATTTTGTACTTAATTAGCTTGAGAATGTACAATGTATGTTTGCTTGCCTTCCTTGCATATGAATTTTTCTTCACACCAAGTAACAAAGAGAATTGCGATCAAGAAAATGTACACTAATATTATACACATGGCTGATGAGTGTTTATATGATATTAAGGATTTCATTAAATGATTAAATTTATTTGTTTGCCATTTTTTTATTATTATAACATATAACTATATATTATATTATAGATTAATTAATGGAATTGTGCTTATAAATTTAGAATTATGTTTATTTTAGATTGACATGAACTCAAATATGTATGACCATTTGACTTTGTTACAATCTTATATATAACTAGCTATGCTCGCGACTTCGTCCGGGTAGAGTTTTTTTCGAGAAACCCTAAAAGAAAGTTAAAAAGGCCTAAGTTACTCCTTATAACATCAGCTATCTGCTAATGAAAGCCTCGTTAAACCCAGTCCATCCGTTTCAGAGATTAATCCGAAACACCCGGACTGATAGAAAAAATTCTAAAAATTGCATTTTCGGAATATCCTGGTCTTAATTATCACCTCTGATTTTTTCACATTTTTATCATGTCATTACAAACAGACACTTCAATTTTATTTATCTGTATAGAGATGTATATATATATAGATGTACAGATTATACTGGTTTCTATAAGTAAAGATTTATTTATTCATTCAGAAACACGGGGACAGGACATATGTATAGGTTTGGTATTGACAAGAGGGTCAAATGGGGCACCAAAGGCGTTTAAAGCAAATGAGCCGTGGGGCATTTCGCGCATAATTTCACCGAAGCCTTAGAGGCTCGTAAAACCATCGGGTCCACTTCCCCGGACTGGCCGGGGCCCACACCCGAAGATAACCTCCCGTTTTATAGTTCCGGCGTTTAACTGATTGGCCACTATGGGAAACGGTGATCTGGATACTTCTGGATACCATACTTTAAAAGTCTACAAAATTTTGACAGTTACTTCACTTTATATAAACTGTTACGAGCTACAGGACTCGAATTAAAAATGCCGTTGGATATAATAGCAGCCCATAAATGTCCCACTGCTGGGCGCGGGCCTCCCTCTATAGGGGAACGGACAGTATACCCGCGATGCTTGTCCAAGGCGGCTTGGCAGGTTTGACATATCGGTTGTCTCGATGTGCAGGTTGCGTCACGATGTTTTCCTTCACCGTTATTAGAACGTATTAATTGTAACAATATGCACATTAGGTCAGAAAACTGCCTAAGTGGTGCATGCGTTCCGGCCAGGATCGAACCCGCGCCCTTTGAGTTTGGGACGCGTGCGCTAGCCATTACGCTACCACGACTTAGCGTAACTACTATAGAATTTATGCCGTTGGAACTACTATAGAATTTATTAGAACTGTACAAAAACGTATAAAACAAATACATATAGAACTGGATGCAACCAGTTCATACTGCGCGATTCAATGCAATTCGACACGCACAAAATCCGTCGTCTATATCGCTAATCGAGAGTACTACAAACGTCTTACTCATCTCGTAGTCGTCGCTTGACTGCCCCATCCCTCCATTCGGACATTGTTTTATACGAACTATACAGTACAAAAAAATCGGCCGCGCGCACTGAGTTTCCGAGAAATAGTAATTTGCACACCTGGTTATCTATTCCTGGGAACAGCCAATAAAGTCGAAAACAATAACAATAGGCTATAGAGTCGTACAGCTCTGCTAAATAGTAGCGTGTTGTGTATGGCTCCTAGGCTCTATAGTCACATACCAAAATGTATTATTAACATTCAAAACACTAATAATTTTAAATATAGATTAAAGACATTTTTAATTGACAAATCATATTACAGTTTTAATGATTATTTTAATGATAGATTTTAAATTACTAAGGTAGTATTATACAATGTATTATTATATAGACTAATGGATTAATTTTGATTTTTATGACATTTATTTAAAAGAATGACTTAATTTAATTATTATTGTTATTATTCTGAATTAATATTATCTTTTGTTAAAAATATATATTTTTTACTTTTTAGTTGCGCAAATACTTCAATAGGTTTAGAAATAATATATTAAGCACCTGCAGAAATTGTATAACGGGCACGCGTATACAAATTTGCCATCTCACTCTTTGGTGTATATGCTCTTCAACAAGAGTTGGTCTCGATTTATGGAGAAATCGAGGAACACATATACAAAAATAAACATAGAGACGAATCGAAAACCTCCTTCTTTTGGAAGTTGGTTAAAAAGAGAAAATAAATCAGGGTAGCTTATTATTAATAGAAAATGTATTTTTTGAATTTTAATCTATTTATCGGAATTCAAGTTAGTTTTGTGTCGAGTTTTATTTAAAATTCATTCATTAGTTTTCCTGTGATGCTGTGACAGACAGACAAAAATGATAAAATTTGAATTAAACACTGTCTTTTTTTATTTTTAGAGTGATTGTAAATACTCGACTCGTTTACAGATTTATTATATTATAAATAGACTATTTGTTCTGACAGTCGTTGTTCTGCCCTGAAAAAAAAATCTAGAACTCTATTCCAGCGCCACCTACCGGGTCTAACTGTGAATCTAAACCATCCCCGGACCCACTCAAACACTATTCTTTTACACCATGGCTTACATTATTAAAGTTTTAGTAGGGATCCCTAAATTTTTCTATTAATAGATATAGCCTATATTAATTTCGGATAATGTAGCATACGAATGGTGAAAGAATTTTCGAAATCGGTCCAGTAGTTTTTGTGTTTATTCGATACAAACATACAAAAATACAAATCTTTTCTTCTCTATAATGTTGTTACGAGTCGCGAGACTCGAATTAAAATGCCGTTAGAATTACTATAGAGTTTATTAGAACGTTACAAACACGTATAACACACGTACAAATATAACCGAACACAACAAGTCCAAACGTAATGCAGAAGGTCGTAACTCAATAAAACGCGCAAAGTCCGTCACTTATTAAATTCCCGATTGTAGTGTATACACGTCTCGCTTCGCTCGTGGTTCTCGCTCGACTCTCCCCCCCTCCATCACATCATCGTTTTATACTGCACAAATGCAATGTCCCCGTATCTAAGTCGGCTTAATCCGCCACACCTGGCTGATGACTTGGCCGCAAACTGCCATAAAAGAGTACGATAAAACGATGGGCTGTTTTCTAATCACAAATTTTAAACAAAAAGGGAACAAAAGAAAACGATTATAAAAGAGTTACAATTAGTTTAAATGCCGGCAGTAATAAAATGTGTTTGTTTCAGATATGCAAGTGGATTTGTTTTTGTCGGGACCTGAGTTGTAACAATATTATTAAGTATGGATTATTTAATATCTTTATATATATAATTCTTTTGTACCTGTGTTGACAGTGAACTCCTCCTAAACGGCGGGACCGATTTTGATGATATTTGTTTTGTGTGTTTGAATGGGTCCCCGGTGTGGTTTAGATCCACAATTGGAACCGATAGGTAGCGCTGAGATCGGGTTCTAGAATCCTCCTAATCACCTGGACCGATTTTGGTGATTTTGTTTTTGTGTCATGAAACAAAGTCTTTTAGGAATTCAGAAAATATGGCCGTACGAACTTCGCCGGGTCAGCTAGTGTACCATAAAAGTAAAAATCACGCAGAGTTACAATCTATTTGATTACAATTGAAAGTTTTCTTCCTATTATCATTAAAGCTGTAAAACCTCCTAAAATAAAGTAATCGTCAAAGGGAACCCAAATGAGTGGTGCCAACGTAAAAATATTGTTATTCAGAGACGTTGTAAGAGCAGAAAGTGCTCCAAGGTCAAACCGAATCGTTTGTTTTCAGCGCGATAAAAAGTTCACTGCTTTAACCCCGACTTTCATGATACAACTTAGTACTGAAACACTTAGATACGATGTTGTCGTACATATTGCCCTATCCTCGGAGCACCCACAATTGGACATATTTCAAAGGTCATATACGACGCTTAAAAAAATAGTGTCAACAATTTTCAAATAATATATATAACCTATTATATAGATAGCCCATTTATCGAGGAAGGCTATATATCATCACGCTAAGACCAATAGGAGCGGAGCACCAATGGAGAATGTTTCAAAATCGGGGGTTTTTTTAATTATTCCACGCGGACGAAGTCCCGGGCAGAAGCTAGTCATTAATAAGCCTTCCTAATACTTCCTAAACTATAACATAAAGTCTATTTGTAACTTTGTTACCGTGCTAACGCACTTGTATCTTGAATGACGTGGGTTCGAATCCTGGGCTAGAGCATGTACCCTTTAAGTACTTTTTTGTCCTCGACATGTTGATACAATTATCACCTGGTGACGGTTAGTATAAAATTCTTCCCTTTTGTTGTGTCTCTGTCTTACTGAGTATGTACTGTTTGCTACAACTCCATTCATAGAAAAGTAATTGTGTAACATAATTTTTATAAAATTTAAAAAAAAAGTTTGAGTTGATCTATTTTTAGCTAGACGTGTTGCTGGGGAGTTTCTTGCCGCTTCTGCTCCTTAATATCAATAACACATTGCGAAGCGGTGTACATAGACTGGGAAGTGAAATTATAATTAATTTTTAACTTATATGTATGACCTTCAAAAAGTGTTCTCCAGTGGAACTTATTTTGAATAAAAACTTTTGAATTTGAATTTGAGTTTTATCATAAATATTTAGTACCTATTTATCTTTTAATATATTGGGTACATGTTACTATAAATTCTAAAATTATTTTCATATAATAATAGGCTGTAAAACACCATATTTATTCTATATTACTTTTTAAATATCATGATAAAAATATTTTTAGTAACTGTTTAAATATTAATTAAATACGCCATTCGATTCGTTTAAATTATGACGTGAAAACTTGCTATTCTTGCACAAATTCCAGGAAGCTTGAGCATTAGGTAAGACAATAAAAGGTGTCTAATTTGTCTTGATTATCAACTAGCCATTCTTTATTTCCTGGTCCCAACCGACAGCCTTTCGCTTCAGCTGGCCATCTGCATTCTGCAGGTCCACAACAACGTACTAAACTGAATATCGATTACTTTCGCTACTTTAATGTAATCCCCCGCCCACTTTTCGTTTTTTTAGCTATGATAATAATATAGTCGTCTCCCTCCCACTTGGGGGCGGCCGGGCAGTCGCGCCGGTCCCACGGGAGGTCCTTGTCTAGCAACCCTCGACCCGTATGTAAATGAACGTCTCATTGCGTCTGTGCTGCCGGCTCCCTGTAACACACATACAACTTGTCTTTTGTCCTATTTCGACTAATATTTAAGCGTTAATCAGATATTTAGGAGTGTTAGGTAAATATCTTCACACTGTCAGCTGTAAGAGAGTAGGCAGAATAACGTGGCGTAGCAGTGGGAACTTTATAGGCTGTTATCATAAGATGGAAAGAATCAGAAGAAGAAAGAATGAAAGATCATGAAGATCTGATGACTGCTTGTTCAAGGCGGATTGGCAGGTTTGTCACATCGGTAAACTTGATGTGTAGGTTTCATCACGATCTTTACCTTCAGTAAGCACGTGGTAGTTGTAACAATATGCGTATTAGATCAGAGAACTAAGTGGTGCACATTTTCCGGCCAGGATTCGAACCCATGCCCTGTGTTTGGGACGCGGGTGCGCCAGCCGTATTTATTTTGATGGCCTCTGTGGTTGAGCGGGCTAAGCCTTTGCTGGCTTACCTCACTGCAACGCAGAGGCTCCGGGTTCGATTCCTGGTATAGTAAATTTCGGAAACGTATTTTCTTTGTTATTTACTAAACGTCTAGGTGTTTGGGATCGGCCCCAGAATGGTCCGTTGTATATTACCGATAACACAGACGTAACTTGCTTAATTTGCGGATATACAGTGTACGTGTTTGTCTGCCGATTTAAAAAAAAAACTCAAACAAACACACAGTGTATAAGCTAAGTAATTTATGCTTGTATTATACATAATATGAGGCACCAGAGCCGATCCCAGACATCCATACAGTAAATAAAAAAAAAGTTCATTTACTAAACTATTATATTTTAAACGAGGCCTAGTAGGTCTCGACGTCTTCCCCTAACTTAGTCTGGGCTGTTTACGAAGTTTCCTATGTCAGGAATCGAGCGCGAGATTCTGCCTTGCAGTGAGGTGAGTCCGCAAAAGGCCGTCTTTGCCTTAATTTTAATTCTAGAAGTAATGTGAGTTTTCTACCAAAGTGAAGGTAGAAGGATGAATATAGTAAGACGTGTAAACTTATCATATATCTACCTACAGACGGGTATCGAGAATACTGAATACCTACCAGTTAATGCAAAAGCGACGACTTTTGTGGAATTTGAGCCATTTTTCCCCGAATTGGTTCATTGAACTTCTGATGTTTTGGTTTGTATTGATCTGAATTTCATATTTCATGTATGTGTAGTAATTTAATATTTGTTTTATTATATGCAATGAAAAAATTATAAGTGCAATAGTTATAATTTAGTTCATCTTAATATATCATCGGAATTAGTGCAGGACCTTGTAACTGTAATTATTGTTTTCGTCAAAATTATTACGTACTAGCTGATGCCCGCGACTTCGTCTACGTGGTGCGGTTTTTTAACTATCCCACGGGAACTCTTGAATTTTTCGGGATCAAAAGTATCCTATATGTTGACCAGGGATGTAAACTACCACCATACAAAATTTCATTTAAATCGGTCCAGTCGTTTCGGAGATTAGCCGGTACAAACAGACAGACAAACAGAGAAACAAAACTTCTTACATCCCCCTGACTCGGTTTTTAGCATTTTTTTCGTTGTACAGAAATTCGACCTCTACAGTTTTATTATATGTATGTATATATATATATATATATATATATATATATATATATATATATATATATATATATATATATATATATATATATATATATATATGAAATACTTGTTAATAATTTGACGGAAAAATAATACCACCAAAAATATAGATGGCCTTTCATTGACGTCGACTGTGTATTTTTAACCGACGTCCAAAAGGGGGAGAGGTTCTCAATTGGTCTGTAAGTTGTTTTTAAAATTTTGTATTAATTTATAATTCCATAGTCTTGTCTTAACAATTATGAATAGATCATACCAGCGGTCTTGAAAAATATTTTTTTTTATTGCTGGAGTACAGGCACACTGACGTCTCACCTGATGGAAAGCGGCTATCGTCGGAGTATCCTCGAAGGGGGAACTGGAACCTGGTCACTGATGCTGGTACAAAACTAAAGGTTTTTATGGTGGCATACTCCAGACTAGGGGTGATGGGCAAATACTCTACTAACCTGGCTGTGGGTTGTTTTTTCGCCTCTTGTAAGAGGCTGCCTGGTCGCAGGAATTAGTGTTCTTTCTCCGTTTCTACAAGGATAAGTATAAGATTTCTGATCGTTTGTCGGTTTGTCTGTTTGTTCGGGATTTACGTCAATACTACTCGACCGATTTCGATGCGTTTTACGTTGATCGACAGCAAGTTCCTAGACTTAAAACCTGCGCTAGATTTTATTTCAAGAATCCCGCGGGAATTTCCCCGAGAGCGGTTTGAAGTTGTTCGGCTGTATAAAAATTTGCTTATTCCGCCACAGTTTCCACTAGAAGGATATCTTACATTATTTTCTAAATGCTGCGACACTTCGTGTCCCGGAATCCCGCGGGAATATCAAATCAAGCGTATTTTAATAAAAGGCTTCAGTAACTTTACATAATTATAATAAATATAGGCATGTTCAATAGATGTTAATTGAAAGCTGTGGATTGAAAGAGGAATGTTGAGAATGGAAAGTTAAGATGATTTGTACATGCAGAGAGAATGGATGAAAGGAGACTGATAAAACAAGTGTATGACAACACTCCTGGTCTAGAGCATCCCACCATGATAACCTTGAGTTGTGTTCCAGCATTAGTGGCCAGGCTCCAACCCCATCTACGAGTCCACCAGTTGCAAATATTTATAGGCGATGGTAACCACTTTCCATCACAGTTGAGCCGTCAGCCTGCCTGCTTAACTCCAGCAATAAAAAAAAGATAGCCAGGTAAAAAGCACTTATAATAAACGTGTATGAATATAGAGACTAATGAAACAAAAGATGTATGTCAAGATAGCAAGTGGAAATCCATTGTCTCTCCCTACCTCTCTGAGACACAGGCGTGATAATATGTATGTATGTAGGTACATTAATAAATTCAAATTCAAAGTTTTTATTCAAAATAAGTTCCACTGGAGAACACTTTTTGAAGGTCACATATATAAGTTAAAATTTAATTTTTCTTCCTATGCTATGTACACCGCTTCGCAACGTTATTGCTGTTAAGGAGAAGAAGCGGCAAGAAACTCCTCAGCAACACGTCTAGCTAAAAATTGTTTTTCTTTAAGTTTCTTATTTTATTTATATCTCAAGTTCTCTTTTTTTAATAAGTTTTATAGAGAAGTATGTTACAGAATTACTTTTTGAAGAATTAATGGAGTTGTAGCAAACAATGCATACTCAATAAGATCCAGACACAATAAAAGGAAAGAAAATTATTATTAAAGTTATAATAATGACATGACGTACTAAAATGTTATGCTGCAATATATCTCCATAAATCCCTTACAAGCTTGGCAAAAGATAACGTTATACAAAATATAGTATAAGATCTTAGAGCGCTATGTAAATGAATTTTTGTCGTTTAAGTATTCTTCAATAGTGTAGTATCCCTTTTTTAGCAAGATACCTTTTATTTTGGTTTTGAATTTAGTGAAAGGCAGATCTAACATTTCACCCGGAATCTTATTGAAGCTTATAGAAGCGTATACCTAATACAAAAACATAGTACCTGTGCATCAAAACTATCTTGAAGAATGTCATGCAAACGTCAAATCTGATGACAGAGATAACAGGACGAGCTCGACGGTACAATTTGCTTGTATCATATTCAACAAGCGAAATTGCACTTTAACTCTATTGTTTTATAGATGATATTTAGATAAAATTAAGTTAGGCGTATATGACGTTTCATAGCGTCGTGTGACGTCACATGCGCCCAAAATGACACTTTTACGAGCAATAATTTACATTATTTCGGTGTTAGGGCTCGCGTGTCGTGCGATTGATTTTATGTTTATGCCATCTTCCATTTATGTTGAGTAAAATCGGTTACATGGGTCCGTTATTTGGTACTAGGATTTTCCTCGCGACTTCACAGCGAATTAAACTATAAGCACTAAATGTCTTCGAAAATTTTACTTAATTTTAATCCGTAAACTATCCCATTTACCAGGCTAAAAAGTATCCTATGTCCATCCTCGGAATTGAGACTACGTATGTACCAAATTTCAGCAAGAATGGTCTAGTAGTTTTTTGTGAAAGCATAGCAGACAGACATGACAGAGTTGCTTGCGCTTTCATGGTGTTAGTAAGTATTTTGATAATGGCGGTCTCGCGTGATTATTATATTTGTTTTGATCATTCATGAACGTGCAGGCGATTCGATTGTTGTGACTACAAATAAATTGGGCAAGTGCATGGCAGTTCATGCATAGTGAAGGGTTCTGTGAAGGTGAAAGCGTCTCCTGTATTCGTTACTTGGCTACGGACCCATAAAAAATATTCTGTCGAAAAAGCTCCATATTGCAAAATATTGAATCTTGATTGAACCAATTTTCATTGAAAGTATTTACGAAACACAACAACTTTAGTATTTTTTTCAGAATTGTCTACTTTTATATGGGAAATGCTTAAAACTTCAAAAGCTTAAGTTTCTTCACCAATTGATTTAAATTTTAAATAAAAAAGTTATAAAAGTACATAGTCACGATATTTCAAATTCTAACTAAAGACCCCGCACAACTAAATAGTTTAGAATTTTTTTTACCCTCACTTACATATATGTCGACCTTCCCCAGTAATATTGGGACGAATGATTATGATATAGAAAATAGAGGACAGTAGCAAAAACGGAGAGACTGACATGACGAAAATACGAAAGCCCGGTCACGACATTATCTATCAGCGACAGCTAAGCGCAATGCGACAAGCAACAATAATAAAAGTAAAGATGTAATATAAAGTATGCCACGAGTCGTCGTGGTGCGGCTCCAACCTCCGTCGCGTCGCAATTCGCGTCGCCCGCCGTTAAGCCCAAGAACGTGGCCGAGCTGTAATCGTTCTGTTTTTGCTAAAATATCTACGGAACCTTAACAATATTGTGCTTGTCATTTACTAACAAACTCAATAACATCTATCAGTCAATCCATTCTCTCTGAAACATACTTGGAACATCATACTTTTTGCTTACACGTTCTCAAACCAGTAATTATTAAATTAACAGTTAAACTTCACACGACACTACTTAAACATTCTAAAACCAACTATAATTCGTCTCATGTATGGATCAAATTTCCTTGGAGTTTACCTTTCTATACCATATGCAACTTTCAATGGAAAATCATTCGTATTACGAAAGGATAAAGCTGATTTTGTCATGAACTGGTGAGGGCTGGTAATGGCACAAAGCCCAAGGCAGGTTATCTTCAACAATGATGTACCTCAACCAGTTCGATTGCAAAGGTTTTTTAACAGTATCCTTTCGTTTATAGGAGGTGCTAAAAATGGATACGGTACTAGTTTGCGAGTTTTTCTTATAATTTTTTTATTTGGAATTAAGTAATAAATGAAACTTTTAATTTTCTTAATATTTACTTTTGTAAGTTTATTGGCATTTAAAATTTACACTACACCATACATAAACATCTATGTACCCATAATTTGCAGATAGATAACACTTTATTGTTAACCAAAACAAACGATTACAAAAATGCATAGGTAAGTTCAATTGCTACTTGGTAAAACAAAAAGTAAGAAGGAAATAAGAAAAGAAAAATATTTGTATTGTTACAACTCAGATCCGACAAAAACAAAGCCTGCATATCTGAAACAAAACATATTTTATTACCTGCCGGCATTTAAACTAATTGTAATTCTTTTATGACCGTCTTCTTTTGTTTACTTTGTGTTTAAAATTTGTGATTAGAAAACAGCCCATTGTTTTATTGTACTATTTTATGGCAGTTTGCGGCCGAGTCATTAGTCAGGTGTGGCGGATTAAGCCGACTTTTGATTCTGAAGTTTGGACTTGTTGTGTTTGGTTATATTTGTACCTGTGTTATACGTGTTTGTATAGTTCTAATAAACTCTATAGTAATTCTAACGGCATTTTAATTCGAGTCTCGCGACTCGTAACAGTATAATGCACACAAAACTAAAAAATACACTAAATTAACAGAATATACGTACTCATAAAACATAAAACCATTAAAACTTTATAAAATATACAACTATTTAAAAAAGAAATGAACATAACACTCACGCCAGTAAGGCTGGTAACTCAGCATTATGCTGTGTCAAGCCACAGCGCTGATTTTCAGTACCAGCCTCCATCAAATCACAGTAGCTTTATCGCTTAAAATAATCTCTTCCAGACTTAAATTGTATACTCGAGCAAAGTTTTCCAGTCAAACTCACAGAGTCAGCTCTGTTATACTTACATAAAAACTCATTTACGTTTATTATCTATATAAACCGTCAGTGACAAATTATCTAACTGATAGTGAATACCGCTAAAAAAGTCCGTGGTGTGGTTTATTTAGAATTAGCGGATATACAGACAAACAGACTGACGCGCAAAACTACTTTGTTTTTTAGTATGTAAGATTTAACGACTTAAAAATGTTATAACCAATATCATGAAATATAATGTGCCGATAAAGTTTAGTATAATAATGATGTTAGATATCTACCATGTTTATAAAATAAGGAAAATTTATAATAAAGATGACATCAAAATATTTGACCATGAAATCTTGAGTATTGTGCCAACAAAGGCACCTGAGGTCCAAAGACAGTTGAATGAAACCTCGAGCTACCTTATGAATGACAATTAGATATGGACATGTAAAATTACAAATTAGCATGAATATTTGCAAGATCCTTAATTGAATGATTTATTATCTATTTAATGATCAACATTGTATAATCATAGTTCAGACTGTGAATGAACTTTATGACTCACTCTTTTAAAGTTTAAGGCATGGTAAAATTATTTTGGAATATAGTTGTTGACTGACAGTAATACAGATAATAATACAGATAGAATAGGGATACGCACACTTATTGCGATAAATTCTAATACTGTTTACATATAAAAGAACAGCTGTTATAATAACAACTTATTTGGACTTTTCTTTCCACCAACTTATGATGTCATAAGTTGGCACGCTCGTAAAAAATCTATGTTGTTGCGACATTTGATTTGAATATCCACCTCCTATTTCGTATATTGATCACAGGAGTTGCAGTCCTACTGGGTCTTTAGTATTTTTGGGTTGATTGTTTTTGAGTCCAACAGAACGAGATTGGCCATAGCGGGTCAGTGTGATGTAGTAGAGCAATAATGGAATCATTACCTTCATTGACTCGATCGATGTGATAGCACGCTTTCACAGAATATCTAAATGAAACGGTCAGTCTTGAACTAATGGTGTTTTGTACGATGAGTGAGAATTCCGATAGCCCATTTCACCCTCTCCCTATCCCTTTAACCTACCACATCCCGTTATACCATCCTGTCTCATTCTAAAAGCTGGTACTTTGCTTCTGTTGTTGCAAATGTCTATAGGTAACGGTCACAACTTTCCATTACGTGAGACGTCTGCCTGTTTTCAAGCTTTGTCATTTTTTTTTATTTTCACATAATTTTCTAATCTGCCCTTCTCAAGATATATACCTTCACATTTATATTTTCACCAAGATATTTAAAATCAATTCATCTATCTGCTATAACAGTATTGATAATTTAACACAGAAGTTTGACAGTGTACCCTTTACTGAGGAAGTTACAGTTACGAAGCGAGTCCTAACACTTTCCCACAGTCTATGCAAATTGTGGTACACTTTGCTTTTACTTATATATACACATCAAAAAACAGAAAATGTAACAATTTTTATTAATTAGGATTTTCTTGTATACCTAACGCCACCTGTTCGAAAACTGAAGAACTAATATCGATGTAAACATTTAAACAGAATGTTCTTTAGTTAAAAATACGCTGAATTTTTTTGGTTAAACACAAATAAATAATCAATAATTAATTATTACTAGGTAGAACATTTTGCGAGCCCTAAAGCATCACTTTTTGATAGTTTCATCTTCAAAAGAAACATTTATACACAGTTTATTAATATCAAAAAGGAGAGTTTATTACAATACCGCATCCAAATTTCGTAAATTGTAAGCCGAAGAAGACAATGAGCGTGGGCCCACACCGCGTCACTTCTTAAACCTTTTCGCCTTATTTCGCTATCGTTCCTTTTGTTTCGAGGGCATTTCTTTATTTTGTCGTGCAATCTTATTATTTTGCTACCGTCCGCCGCATCGGACCTTCTGCTCTTTTTTGCCCCTGTAACAAGAGTTGCCACGTTACCAAAGTCATAGGAATTTTCATACATGTTAAAATATTTCTTTTACCTAATTATTTTTCCAATTGATCTAACATGATACTTATAACAGGTTGTCAAACTTGTCGACCTTTCCGCAAAGCTTGAAGACAAAAGTCTTCGAGCAGTGCATCCTCCCCGTCCTGACCTACAGGGCCTAGACGTGGACACGGACGGCAGGACTGGAGCGAGCTATGTTGGGTGTTTCTGTTATGGATAGAATTAGAAATGAGGATATCCCTAAGATTACCAAGTTAATCAACATGGCTAGCAAAATTAGCAATTTGATGTGGCAGTCACCTCTGCCGCAGGACCAATGGCCAATGGAGCAGATAAGTCCTGGAGTGGAGACCGTGACGACTTGTGCAAGGTCGCCCATAGGCGCTGGATGAGGAAGTTAAAGCATTTTTTTACAAAATAATCCATAGTAATATAAACTTGAATTATTCAATGTCATTGAAAGCCGTCGTGTTCTTTCAGTTCTTTCAACCAAATCTATTCAATTTGGTGTATCCGTCTAATACCAGCATTTGAAAGAAGATCATTTTGGTACAACACACATAAGTACTCGTACTATTTGTTGGAATCCATTACACAACGATTATCCAGGTCAAAATTTCCTTTTATCATTTGTTATCATAATTAATATTCAGATTATAGTAAGTCAAGGTGTAGATGAAAGGCAATGAAGAACGGGTAGTAAGAAATTAAAAGTGGCAAATAAATTGGCCTCAATTGTAAAAGTACCGATTGAATTGATTGATAAATAAAAGGATTCAATTTTTTTTTCCATTCAAACAAAGTTGCTGGAGAACATATCTTGTAGGTCATACATAGATAGAATGAGTTCTGTTGTAATATGTGTCATTGCCACTGTAATGGATGATAGCTGCGAACTGTCAGATGTCAATGTAATACTCTGTGAAGAATAAATGATATCTCTCTGCTGCATTGAATCTTGTACCAAGTCGTTTCATTTAAATAGAACTCTAATTAATCCTAAAACAAGTTCATATAATTTAGGTGACCTTTACTTCACACATCCGAAAATATTGAATGTCAAGACAAAATTTCCTTTTAGCATTACTCATGACTCAAAATGGCCAGGTGGACTTACAAAAGAAGTAACACTGACCATCGTCAGCGAATAAATCAATAATGCAGCTTGACCATACCCTGGCAACCCATTCCGGGCGAGGAATGAAGTAATACCACATAGGGCCAGCCATTGTATTTCGCCATTGTTTTTATATGAACTCCATGTCAAGTTTTTGCAACGTATGTACGTTATGTAACGATATGATCTTGGATGTAATTGGAAACAATTATGCCGCCGGATGTTGACTATTTGTCTTCATTCTGAAGGAAGCTAGTCTTATGACTAACTAATTTACGTAAAGTTCGCTTTAAAATTTATTAGCATGACATGTACTGTTGATAGGTTTAAATGAAAAATTAAAGTGTAAAGAGTAAAAAAGGACCGGATTTCAATGAAAGTATATTTTCAAAAAAGCGCCTTTTATTATGAAAATTATTGTCGTAATATTTAAGATCTATTTAGATAAAAATCAAATTTCAGAGATTTTAATTAAAGTTTTAAAGAGACTTTTACAACGGTCTTTAGAATATTAAATACGTATAATTTTTTAATTACATATGTTTAGATTATTAATATATAAAATTTATAGATATATATATATATTTGTATATGTGTAGAAATTCGGGATCGGCAGTGGTCGAGTGTTTGAGTTATAAATAATGACGACTATGAAAGATATAAACGCATTTAATAAATTTAATGATACATGATTAGACTTACACTTATATGTTATAAGTATATGACGGGAAAAAGGAATATATAAGAAAAAGTGTTGTTAAAAAAATCGTTTGCGTAACGTCGTTGTTACACGATCATTTTAACAATGTTACAATAATAAGCTAAGAAATGAGTATACCTATATAATCGGGCTCTAATATTTCACCCGTGACTGAAACATTGAGAGGAAGATGATAAAGATGGCATGAACTTGACAATGGGAGGGACGAAAATGAAAAGGATGTGAGCAAAATAATGTGAAATTGGTGGATTGATGGGTATAAGAGCGAAGATAGATCAAAAAAGTGGGATGGATTATGTGAATAATGATATAATGATTTGTAGTTTAAAAGGAGATATATGCTAGAATAGAGGCAGGCAGACAAAGGCATATTGAGCCTACTTCAACTGGATGAGAGAAAATGAAAGAATTTTTTTAAAGTAATCCACAAATGTATCTTGTTACTAGCTTTTAAATGATAAGAACCATAAAAACGAAGAAATGTTTCTGTAATTTGTATAGTATTCTACTGCCATGAGTTATTGTTATGAAGAGATAACTGTAACCATAATCAACTGTAGTTGAATGTACTAAGTCTTTCTTTGCCAGCCTAGCTCACTGGAACGTAGAGGCTCCTGGTTTGATTGCTGGTATGGTGAATTTTGCAAAGAAACTTTCCGCTCCGTTTAGGTAAGATGGGCCTAGAGTGGTTAGTAACTTACTTCGCTTGGAAATCTGCAAGTGTACTCTGCCGATTACTATTATTACTTAATGGATGTAAAATTGAGATCGGATTGATTTAATGAATTCTTTGTACTTGAATAACTCCAACCCGTATAGTGAGAGTGGTTCGAGACACATGTCCCCGATCAATCGTGGAGAGACGGAGCCGCGTCCACGCTCCGGCCGAGTGCTCCTTTATTTGTTTGGACGACTCAATAAATTCCTTTATCCCGCTCCTGATTGTTGCAACTGAAAAAAATCCAGACATCGTGTCCCCTATACTTGGAATAACAGGCGGTTTTTGATATAATGAGGAAAATGGATGGTTTATTACATATGTAGTAAGAACAAAATTTAGCAAGAGTCATCTTAATGATTAACAGTGACTCGTTAGATTGGACTGTCGATTATTATTAGTATGAAGGAACTTCCATATCTGTATCTACAAGCAACATCCAACGCTATTTGCGATGAAAAATTGGCCCTTGCCTAGTACTTATACTAGATAAAACATTGCTCCATTAATTTTGTGGTCCGCAAAAATGCAACCATTTTGGAAACTGACTAATCAAAGTTTGACCACCGTTCTATTATGTCGAGCATAAAAATTTTATACGGAAATATCAGATTGATTAGTTAGCAATGCCATACTGTAAACAGTTTAATAGTGTGTTAGGCTTACATGAGGTTCAGCCTGACCCAGTCCAGGGATGGATCTCAAGGTTAGTTGAGCGTCTAATTTTCGAGTGCAAAGATCTTACATACCACTCGCAATACAGTCCATTGTAATAAAACCAGTGTTGTTATTCAAAAGGCCATATACTATTTTCTGGGCTACCGGAGCACCTAAAAAATATAAAAAACCACTATTATCTGCCAAATGTTACAAATGTGAACGAATAAGAAAGAGAGCTACTTTCCGTCAAGTGGACCACCTATCTATTTGTCTGTTTCTCTTTTTTCTTTTACCTTCTCCCAATTATTTAGGGTCGGCGCAATATATTTTCCTTCCATTCTTAATTCCTTCCTTCCATTCTGATATACGTCTTCTATCACAACACAGATCATCATATATATTTATACCCGTTAATTTTCCAGTTTAACCTTCTTTATTTTCATCATATCATTTATACTATACATACCTTCTTTATTATCATCATTTTCATGGATCCTCATTACATGCCCATACCATCTTAGTCTTCTTTCTCTCGCTTTTCCAGTCTATGGTGCAACTTTTAAAGATTTCCTTATGTACTCATTTCTCACCTTATCCATTTTTGTACCACTAAACGTTTATCTCAACATTCTCATCCCATCCGTTTGTTTGTTTATGGGAGTAAAAAGTTTCGTCACCTTAAGGAGACTAAAATTCTTTACTAAAACCCCTTGATTTCATTCCTGCAATATCGTTGAAAAAAGTTAGGTACTCAAAACAAAAGAAACATCCGGAGCTACCGAAAAATAAAAGTAGGGACACTCTCATTAACGAAAATAATATAATTAATCGGGAATTCCACAGATTAAAGTACATGTTACACTAAAAGCAACTCTGTGTTCGATAGGGGGCGCCACGTAGGCTGTTAATCAGGACAGCGGCGCGCGCGCATGTTTCACTTAATTAGCCCACCGACACGCCGCCCCCCGCCCTTATATGGAGGTCTCTGTTAGCGAGAACGCACTGTTATGCAACTATGCGAGAATACAAGAATGCAAGCATGTTGTTTGCCGATGCTTTTTTATTGCATACGTTCAGCAGAAAGGTAAATGGCCCACCAGATGGACAGCGGGTACCATAGCCATCGAGACTGGAACCACTAATGCCGAAATACTCTAGGTCAGGGGGTAGCCATCCAGATAGGCAAATACCCTACTGGGTAGTTTTGGTCTTACGCCAAAAGGAAGGTTTGCACAGAAAACCAGCGTTGTTTCAGATATAATCCTGGCACAGCATTATGTTGAGTGCAAACCTTGTTTGCTGAAAATGTGGCGTACAAATTCTCAAAATATGCTCTGTATAAGGAACATTCCTTGTACATCCTTATAAACAGAGCATATTTTGAGAATTTGTACGAAAATGTACCGACTTAATTACATAATTAAGTCGGTATTTCATCAAATAAAGTCTTTCTTTCTTTTTTCTTTCTACTACCGCACTGTGGGTTGTTGTCGCCTCTTACGACAGGCCACCCGGCCGCAGGAAATTCTATTATTTCTCCATTTCTACATGGATAAAAATGCTGTTATTGTTTTTATCCTAAATCCAAGTATAGTCCAAGAGGGACAGCGTTGCTGTGTTTGGCTCGATTTTGAGAGATATCATGTATTTATATTTAGTTGATTTTTTTTAGTTTTATCTTATTTTTTTATTTATTTTTCGGGAAAGTATAGTATAAACCAAATATCATAAATATTCAGCTCCTTTCCAGGACTATGAAGACGTAACAAAGAAACATTTTAAATATATAAATAGATTTTACTTATATATTATATTACTTTGGATCAATCTTTTTGAAAACAAATTTTCACCTTGTAGGATTAAAAGTGGAGCTCGTCATTAACGTAATTAAAAAATACGATGAAGCCCACCAGCAACGGCTTCATCACCATGTAAATGTCGAGGCTATCCAGCTCCTTGATAATACAGATTTATGTAAAACGCAAGGAGAGATTTGGGTAAGAAAGTATCAAATATACCAAATATTAACTATTTGGGCAGGGTTTCCCCTTATTGTTCAACCTTTGAAGTGAATATTCACACAGCACAGTAAGCAACAACACCGTCTAAACGCCACTACGCCTTTTGTACGAAAAATGCTACCCTAAAAAACAATAACATTGCATCATTGCTAAAAATAGCAATTACATCATAGTGTTTCCAGGATCATAAAAACAATTATAATAATTAGTTACTGATGCACTAAATTATCTAGAGGATAATTTAGTGGCTTATAAAATTAACTAACCGGTAGAAAATGGTAATTTAATTATAAATCGAATCATCTGATAAATCGACTAAAAGTATTATCTATGACGATTGTTTATGTCATATTAATATACACTATGGTTCTCATGACTACTGTGGTGGACATCTTGTAACATTTATTAAGAAGACTCAAAAGGACAAAACCATATGAGTTAGTGTTATAATACTCTCATAATAATAAAGTGTAGTGCTATGTACTAAACATTAACAAAGAACACATGAACAAAGTGTCTTCTTCTTAATAAAGACAATAGGAAACGTGCTAGTGAACACATTCTTAGTTTAAGTTATATCTACTTATTTTAGGTCAGATTTAAATTACTCATTAATCTTATTTTCTTGATTAGATTGTAATTTTAATGTTGTATCACTAATACATAATTTATGGAAAAAAACCTTGTGGGATTCTTACGAAATCTTATCTTCCTCTTCTCGTTATATATTAAAATCAATTGTTATTGATTTTAAAATATAAGGATCAGTATGGCGATCCAGTAAGGAAACGTAGCCAGCCTTCTGGGCACCTTACCCATAGAAGACGGTGATCTAGGTTCAGTATTATACTTTAGAAAAAAAACTCAAGTGGTTGCCAATTCGTTTTCGCCGGAATACTCACATTCTTTCATTGCTTTATAGTATTTTATTCATCCCTACTACTCCACAGTACCTTAAAGAACGCTTCGAATTTATTTCTTGCTCTCACAATTTACGCCCTTCCAGTAAACATAGACTTATTACTCCTATTCATAATACAACGTTTTCCAATAACTCTTTCACGGTCAAGGCTATCCAACTTTGGAGTACATTGTCTGTTGCTGTCAGACAAGCAAAATCTTTAATAACATTTAAGAACATGATCAGGAAATCCTATCTGCAATATAGTTGTATGTAATTTCATATAATTGGTATTATATTGCATATAACTATATATTTATTGTTAAAATGTAAGTAATCGTACAATAATCATGTATACCACCATCGCCATTCCTAATCCAACAATATTCCTGCCACGGGTTGTCTGGAAGAGATCGCTTTTAGCGATAAGACCGCCCTTTGTACACAATTAGAATAAAGTTCGAAGTTTTCTGTAATGGTGTACAATAAAGTGTTATCCATCTATTTGTCTATCTATCTTATACTTTTTATAGACTATGGGTAGAATACAATACAAATAAGTTAAGTTTTCTTTTATTGCATTCGATTATTAATAATAAAAAAATTGCTATTTGGTAGTCTCACTAAAACTAAACGGCTTAATCGATTTTAATATTTTTTGTGCGCGTTTTTGTGGGTCCCAGGATGGTTAACATTCACAATTGGGTCCGATACATTTTTATTTTATAAAGGCAGGACAACGATCGCCGGGCGCGCAGTATATAAAAAAAAAAATAGATTCTGTACCGAAGTTGACTGAAAACCACAGAAAACCCGAACTACCTATATATACATACCATGCAAATTGCGTATCCTTTTAATTGGCACACGAAAACAGAACCCAAAATGCCTAAGCCCTATCCCAACTGCAAATTGGCACTCGGTGAACTGTTAAGGGCCCGACACGCCTTCCCAAGGCGAAAGGTCATCGCCTAATTAAGGGGCCCAGTTCAATCACGGGAGGACGATTCTGATTGGCCGCCGAACGAGATCAAAGGACGCGGGTGTCAGTTGTCAAATGGAATATCTTAAGTATTGGTGCTTTGATGTGATGTTGCTGTAGGTTTGTTACATGTTGTCAAGTATGAGAGTCCCATGGGAGTAGATAGACTCGTAACACGTCACACTATATAACTAGCTGGATTATACCTACATAATCTTAAATACTTTCAAATCTTCTTCCAAAAACGGATTTCTAACAGAACTAGTGTATTTAATTTTTTTCAAGTTATTCTTTAAGGAAACATTATTAATATAAAATAACTTATACATCCCCAAATTAATTGAAAATGTTTCTAGTCAGCATGTATCCATTAAAACTTTTTTTACACTTAATTTATGTGTCATTATTACATACACACACTACACTTAACTTTATACTACATTAGTTGTGCCTGACAAATTTCGTTGGCGTGTAACTTGCCCCCACCCCCCGACCTCTATAGATTTCTTATAGCATAGATATTAATTTATTGTATTAATTCAAAACTATTTAAATGTAGTAAAACTCTATGATTAGTTTATAAAGCACATTTTTAAACACAGTTTATAAAACACGGTTTCGGCAAACGTTGTCATGCCCTGAAAAAATAAAAATCTAGAATATAATAAAACTACGTTTTAACGGTTTTGAGCATGGTAATTAATTTGAATAATTTTTGTTATTCCGACGTTTCAGACACTTTTCAGTAGCCGTGATCGCGGAAGTAAAAGATGTCAAGCGTCAAAACTATTGTTAAAGTTTTATGTAGCCTACCGCCAACTTATTGGTTTTAATTATTTAGATTTAATTTTGTTTCTGGTTATTATTTACTCTATGGGAGCTTAAGCTAATCTACCACCGCTTAGCAACATGTTGTGGCTTGAAGAGAACAAGCGGGCGGCGCAAGAAACTCTTCAGCACACTTGCCTAGCTCTAATAATTTTATATAATATTAAAATGGGTGGGAGCTAAAATCTAGAACCCGATTCCAGTGCCACCTACCGGGTCTAATTGTGAATCTAAACCATCCTGGGACTTACTCTAACAGTATTTTTTTATACCTTGGGTTACATTATTGAAGTTTTTGTAGGGATCCATAATTTTTTCTAGTAATATATATAGCCCATATTAATCTGGGATAATGTAGTATTTTAATGGTGAAAGAATTTTTGAAATCGGTCCAGTAGTTTTCGAGTTTATTCGTTACAAACATACAAAATACAAATCTTTCCTCTTTATAATATTAAGTATAGACAAAATTATTTGTATAATATGTTATTTTAGTGTAGGTTTATAATTGTTTTTGGTTATTTTTATAATAATATAATTCACAACACATTAAAAGACATTCAATAATTCCAAACGAATGTACTTAATAAATTATTAAAAGAGTTTGTTCGTCTATTATTAGCAATCCTTGTAAATTGACTTAGTTATCAGGTTTCTTTATTGCTGGAGTACAAAAGACACGGTGATGAAAGGTGGTTACCGTGGCTTATGGACAGTTGTAATATTAAATGTAACTACCAAAATGTCCCAAGGGTAGGACTGGAAGACCATTGAAGCCGAAACACAACCCAAGGTTCTTATGGGCAAATTCTCCACCAGGATTGGTTGCCAACCAGACAGGCAAATTACCTTCCACATAGCTGTAAGTTGTTCTGCGCCAATTTCGACAGGTCAATCCGCCGCAGGAATTCGTATTGTTTCACAATTTAATATACATAAATAAAAATGAATCGTAGAAATGTATGTACGAGCATAACTTGAGAACGATTTTACCAATTTTGATAAAATTTCGTGTGTGTATTTGAGTGGGTTCACGGATGGTTCAGATTCACAATTGGAACCTAAATTGGTAGTTGGCGCTGGGATCGGGTCCTTTCATTTTTTTAGGGCAGGACAACGTCTGCCGGGTTCAGTAGTTTATTATAATTTTTATGTATTATACTTATTATTTGTGTCATATCACACCTTATAAACTACGACAAGTATCAAGTTTGTTTATAAGATACCTATCTTCAAACACTCCTATTTATTTACAGTCACTTCGACCCGTAGACGTAAACAACCCTTTGGAATAGTGTACCATTATCAGGACGTTATAGGGGTTGCTGATAGGGGGATGGAGGGGAGACAGGGGGGTGAAGGCCCAGCTAAATATCTTTTAGTATCTGCAAAACGTCTAATTTAGCTGTGAGGCTTTGATGTTGTTTCTGAAACTCAGAGTGACACGGAGTCGAATCTTTGGTTTTTATTTATGTTACTTTATAGATATGTACTAAATTACTGACTATTCAGCAGACAGACAGGCGGCCGGCCCACCTGATGGAAAGCGGTTACCATCGCTTATGGACATTTTTGCAACACCAAAGGTGCTACAAATGTGCTGCCACTCTCTCAAAGGAGGCTGGAACCAGGCCACTAATGCCAGAACACAACTCAAGGTTTTTACAGTGCCATACTCTAGACCAAAGGGGGTAGACATTCAGACTGGCAAACACCCTAGCTCCTGGTTGTGGATTGATTGTTCACCTCTAATGACAGGTAACAGCAAATTGTATTTTTGTTTCCGTTCCTGCACAGACAACAATAAGGAAACGTCTACATTAAAACTTTACATGTTCTAAGACAGCCTGTGCGGTTGTGGCATACAGTTTCACTACCCTAGCTCAATCGAATCCAGGAGTGCTGGATTTGATTGCTAGCAAAGCAATGAAATGTTGGTTTAAAAAATGTATTATTTTTTAAACCAACATTTGATTGCTTACTTACGATCTGAGTGTCTAGGATCGGCCCCAAAATTGTTACATTGGATATATAAACGTAAGATTCTTAGGTTGTGAATATTCAATGTGTGTGTTACGGATTATGCAAGCGAAATTGCATGCAGAGCCTTATGGTTGAATAAATAGAATATTAAAAAAAATGAAATGTAAAGCGCCTCCACACATTTCTGTATGATCCGGTGTACGTAACAGATCCCCAGGGAGAGTCCTCTTACCTATCCATCTCTATCTGATCCTCGACATGCGATTTCAATACTTTATGTACTGGCCCTATGTAAACGCGGTCTCTTTCTTTCACTCCTAAGAAGGATATTCTGTCAATTAGATACCTATTCTTCATTTTTCTGTTTTTTTTTGTCATTCTCCGCTATAGTACAAGGCAGAACTCTTTTTTGTTATTTGTTATTTCTATTTTACTTTTTACTCTGTTTTTTGGGGAAAATATGTGTGGGCGTCTTTTTTATTTTATTTTCATTCTTTTTTCTTATATCTTACTATTATATATATCATCTTATTTATCTTAGGAACTATTACATTTTACATATTTTAGTAAAATTTTACAAGTATATTTACATTATTTTACTAACAATCTATCGTTTACAAATTTTTGAAAAATATCGAATATATCCTAATAATATTTGTCCAAATCCTTCTATTTTTTATTTATCTCACCTTAGGGAGCTACTTATCTATTCTTTTCTTATTTGATATACTTTTATTATGTTTAAAAATATATATTTTATATAAATTAGCAACATATTTATCGGCTTTTATTGCGTTTTTTTATCCGTTCCATTATTATTGATTTTTATATTAAACGGACATGAAATCTTGAAGATATAAACTACAGTCTCGAGTGTTGTTTATTAAGGCAAAGAAAGTTGATTAATAAAATACATATCTTTCAAAATGAATCCGATTCTTACATTATTATGGTCAGCTGGAGGGCACCGTAAGTTATTTTAGTCTTACTTTTAATGTAAGTAAATACAAATAAAAGTTGCAAAGCAATGTTTAAATGTTAATATGTTTTTTTTAGATCAAATGAGCAAAACATTGTATTAATATTGTTGCAAGCCGATAGTAATCCTTTGCAGGTGTCTTCTTATCCCTTTGAGTGGTCTATTGTTCGCGTTAATCTCTTTGTTCACGTCGCTGTAAGACTTCATAAAACCTTTTTTCCTCTGTTGGTATCTCATGCGAATTCTTGGAAGCCACTAAGTTGGCTATTTAATCATTTCAAGAACCAGTGGGTAGCATTTTGCTAGGAGGCCATGCCTAATTACCAAATGGATGAGGGTCGGTCAGTCTGGAAATGCGTCAGTCGTGTTCTGACTGCGAACGAGGCGTTACCTAGTACATTTTCGGAGCGAGTATCTTACAATGACGAACTTTGCGCGATTTAATGATAACGATTTTCTATCCTACGGTTTGGTTTTGTTATATTCGGCTATACTTGTAAGAACTGTGAATTACGTGTGTGCTTCTAATAAACTTTGTTATAATTTCAACGGCATTTCCGAATTTACATCCTACAAATCCCCTACAAATTCGTTACAATAATAATAAGTTCTGGAGTGTCCGTAGATGAAGTTGAGTGGAGCCTAAGTTCGAATATTCTCAGAATATACTGATTTCTCGTATGGTCTCTATTAATATTATAAACGCGAAAGTTTGTCTCTGTTTGTCTGTTACCCTTTCACAGAAAAACTACTGGACCGATTTGGCTGGTATTCGGTATGTATCTAAGTTCAATATCAAGGACGGACATAGGATACTTTTCATCTCGGAGAACGGGATAAATTTCGAGATAGATGTATAAATATAAAGTTATATTGATTTTTTGAACCTTTTGGCCTTTTTAGACGCTTTGTTCCTTGCATGTTATATATACTTGTTTATCGAGTCCATGTAAGTGTACTCATTTAACATTGTAGTATATTCAAAGTATTTCATTGAAATAATTAAAACGCCTATTGTAATACTTGTCACAACTCAGAAGGGTTTTTGTTAATAAAAGAACAGCAACTGGTCACTATACTTGTAATCAGAGAACCTTTTTTTAATTTTTTTATTGCATGAGTTCAGCAGACAGGCAGACGGCCCACTTGATGGAAAGTGCACATTTGCAACATCAAAGGTGCTACAAATGCGCTGCTGCTCTCTAAGGGAAACTGGAACCTGGCCACTAATGCCGGAACACAACTCAAGATTGTTATGGTGGCATGCTCTAGACCAGGGGTGGTAGCCATTCAGTCGGGCAAATACCCTACCACCTGGCAACATTACGGCTTACATATATTCCATACACTGACTCTACACAAACATTTTTAGAACACCTCGCCATCCCTCCAACAATTTTACAGTATAAGAAAGAAAAAGAAAATAATGTTTATTTAGAGTTAAATTATAATTATAATTAAATTAAAATTATAAACGTCTTTATAAGCAGTTTAATAAAGGCCGAAAGTTAACTAACTCTAAAAAGGCCCTGACTCAGCAAAGGCTGGTTGATGACAACCAGCGCTTCAGTTAGTGCCAAGCAGTAACGTCACCTTCGCAGAAGACAATAATTAAAAAAAATAGCTAATGAACATTTAATATTATTTATAATATTGAAACTGAAAATAATGATTTTGCAAAATAATATTAGGTACGTTACAAACAGAAAGAAATTAAATTAGATAGGACTATAACTATGAAAAAGACTCAACCAGGCTGACTAAAAGGCGCTTGTATCAAGTGCGAGATCTGCTTGCTGCCTTTGGTGTTCGTACAGGAACGCTTTCCGTTCAATTTCAAAAATATGTGCACTTCGAACGGTTCTTATTGGTGGCGGAATATTGTTCCAGCACCTGGAAGCCGAATGCCGAAAGCTGCCTTTAAAAATAATAAGAAACTTAGCAAATCAGCACAACCGATAGCGGATTGAAGTCATTGATGAACTATTTTAATTAAAAGGGTTATGTATGACAACAATTCAATAATTATTGTTTGGAAGTTTTAGATAATATTGTTACGACCTAGTGCCGACAAAGACAAATTCACACCTGCAGCCCTGTAGAAACACATTTTATTACCTTTCGGCATTTTGACTTATTTTGTTTAATTTGTGTTTAAAATTGGTGATTAGAAAACAGCCCATTGTGTATTGTAATCTTTTATGGCAGTCATTAGCCCGGTGTGCGGGTTACGATTTCTAAGAAATTGCGTCGACGCTTGCCGGGCAGACATATTTGCATTTGTGCAATATAAAGCAATGGCCCGATTGAGGAAGGAGCAGTCGAGCGATAACCACGAGCGAAGCAAGACTTGTGTACATTCGGTAATCTATTTAGTGACGGACTTTGCGCGTGTATTCGAATTACGATCTCCTGCATTACGTTTGGACTTATTGCGTTCGGTTATATTTGTACCTGTGTTATACGTATTTGTATGGTTCTAATAAACTCTATAGTAATTCTAACGGCATTTTAATTCGAGTCGTGCAACTCGTAATAATATTTTATGTAAGATATTATATAAAATATTATACTTAAAGTTTGAAAACATGTAATAAAATACACCGAAGACAGTATAAAACTATCGTGATTGCCAACATGAAAATAAAATGTAGTGAATACCGTCTATATACAATTGAGAGATTTTGAATTATAATCTGTACACAATTGCCACATATTAGAGATAAATATTATTACATAAAATTATGTTAAATTATAGAGAACTACTTACTATATACAAAACAGGCGTTAATCACCGAATTAATAAAAATATAACATTTTTATTCAATTAAGGAAATGGCCGATTGTATCGTTCAGAAATAAGAGGGTACATAACAAAATTAATTAACTTTAAAAAGAAGCATGACAAGAACAACTATGCTACTAAATAATTGTAACATTATAATTTAGAAATAAATAATCTGAAAATCATATGTAACTTATTATGTGATTTCGATTAGAAAAAGTCTTGATTTTTAGGGTCTTGTTCGTTCGTGATAAGGCAACACTTATAAAATCGCCATTTCTGGCCAAATTATTCAAGTTTCTTGTATTTGTTTTATATGCCGCTTCACAATCATAGTAGGTATATATTTGTTTCCAAAATAGTAAAAATAGAAGTCCCTCCCCTATTATTTTTAAATTATTTATTTTCTTACTTCTTTAAAAAATCAGACAAAAATTGTTTTTTCTTGTATTTACCTATATCTATCTATAAATATTAAAAAAATGAAACTTTTTGTTTTATAGATTTTTTTATATTTGTCTGTTTCTTCGGGATTCACGTAAAAACTACTGTGCCGATTTCGATGCAGTTTTCACTGAATATAATGAATTCTATCTCATTCTCTCGCAGGCTTAGTCCTACAGATTGATGTGTTTATCTCTCTTTAGTGTCGCTGTTTCGTTTCATCAATTTTCAAATCACAACGATTCTAAAGAGGTTTTGCTTTAAAAATAACATAATAAAAAAAAGAATGATCTTAAAATCACTCTCATCTTTTTATAATCTGGGCACGAGAATCCCGCGAATTTCCATAATTAAAATCTGCGTTATTTGATTTCCCGGGAATTCCATAAAAATTTCTTGGGAGCGGTTTATAGTGGCCTGGTTGAAAAAGAAATAGGATTAAAATGTAATATTTTCATTGTTCAATAGCAAATACTCTGTCATTTAATCTGTGGTAATTAATATCTCGGAAATCTCGCGGGATTTTCCCGGGAACAGTTTCAAGTTGTTAGGGTACGTAAAATTTACTTATTTCATCCAACTTGGACGAAGTCGCCGGCGAATCCTAGTTATGAATAAGAGGGCAAATGTTACAGCGGGTGTTTGTCGCCAATATGTATAGAATGATACGCGCTTTGCTAGTTTTAGAAAGTTCTGAAGCAAGAGTTTTTCGTAAACTAAATAATTAAATATATATTGTTTCTATTCTTCTTAACTTAGCTGTTTACTGTCCACATTGTGCTGTTCTTCCTTTTTTTATTTTTACTTCTTTTTAGTTTAATTATACCTAGACATAAGTTGTTAAAAGTATCCTCTCAATCAGGTTGCCTGGAAGAGATCGCTTTAAGCGATAAGGCCGCCTTTTGTTTTGCCGTTAAAGTATTGTAATTATTTATTCTGTACTTGTTTATTTAGTGGACAATATAGTGTTTTCTATTCTATTCTATTCTATTTCTTGATACATCAACCACTAGAGAAGCGAGGAAAATAGTTTAATTTTATTTGCTAAATAGTGGACTACTTAAGCGCTTCTAGTAACTCTGCACATGTTTGTAGGAATATGTTAACCACAAACATAACACAAACTCACAAATAATTGCTCCCGAAACAATGGTGAAACGCGACCCAGCCTCCCTTCATGCGGGATTAAGAATTATTACCTCTTATCTCTTACTAAGTCGACAACTTGGCGACCATTCGCTCTTACTGCGTCAAACCAGATATCTAAGGGAAATTATTTCGACCAAACTTCACCCAAAGTTCTGCACCTCTGACTCCAATACTACAACAAAACACAAACTCTATTATCAAAGCAGCAAAGTTGAAAATCGATCGGTATTCCCGATGTGACTTGTGTCGTAATTAACCAAATTGCGGAATCATTTGCGGCTCCACGACAAGGATAGGTGATCTAATATTATTCTAATTTCTTCAAGAGCGAAAGGGACAGCATGAAACTTTCGTCAGATGAAAATTTATTTTGCACGAAGACGATTTATTATAGAACCGTTGAAGGTACTTATAATTAATTAGAAGAAGTTTTGCTTTTCATTTTGTCCCCTTTGTGCGTGGCGTGAAGGTTCTCCTTGTCTTGGATATCATTTTATTGCGTTGGGATTTGAAAAATCTTTACGACAGGTTCATTTTGGTTTTCCCGCTTTACCTTTTGAAATATTGCTGGCTTTGTTTTAGCGTACAATATTGTGTATACGTGTTTTTTGTGTAATACACATAAGTGATGTATGTTACATCCCTGCTCCACCTGCGTTAGTGTTGTGCGTAAATGCATCTTATTTATAACGTTAAAAAATAACGCGTTAACGATTAGCTATATGCATACTAATATATTGTTACGAGTCGCGAGACTCGAATTAAAATGTCGTTAGAATTACTATAGAGTTTATTAAGACCATACAAACACGTATAACACAGATACAAATATAACCGAACACAATAAGTCCAAACGTAATGCAGAATATCGTAATTCAAATACACGCACAAAGTCCATCACTAAATAGATTACCGAATGTACACAAGTCTTGCTTCGCTTGCAGTTATCGCTCGACTCCCTGATATCTCCATTGGGGCCTTGCTTTATACTGCACAGATGCAATATGTCTGCCCGGCAGCATGGACCGAATTTCTGAGAATCAGTTTGTACTTTTAAATTTGAGACACCTGGCAGTGATCACAATACAACAATAGGCCGTAAAAGATTACAATACACAATGAGCTGTTTTTTTTTCATCACAAATTTTAAACACAAAGTAAACAAAAGAAGTCCAAATGCCGAAAAGGTAATAAAATGTGTTTCTACTGGTAGGCAGGTGTCAATTTGTCTTTGTCGGCACCTAGGTCGTAACAATATAAAGCTGAAGAGTTTGTTTGTTTGTTTGAACACGCTAATCTCAGGAACTACTGGACTGATTTGAAAAATGCTTTCAGTGTTAGATAGCCCATTTATCGAGAAAGGCTTATAGGCTATATCATCATGCGACCAATGGGAGCGGAGCACCAATGAAGAATGTTTCAAAATTGGGGGTATTTTTTTCTTTTGAGAGCTTCCGCTGCGTGCGCTGTGTAAACTGGTTAAAGTTTCGCAAAAATCATGTGAGACAGAATTGACCCTCTTTAAAAGTTCAAAAAAAAAAATCCGCGACAGCATATGTCTATCTTTTAAGTTTGGCTCACTATAACCCTTTTTATGCTAACCAAATTTGTTCTAAAATAATGCATTATTTGCGAAGGTGTTTTTATAAACATGATATTAATCCTTATCCAAATAAATACGTTATCCATCACAAGTATTTCATTTAAAACAAAATTGCCATTTACATCATTCGATTTCAATGAATATCTTAGGGGATATCGCAGTTTTAAAATTACCATCGCAGCAAAATAATGATTAAGTACTGCGAGGGCATTTATGATGTGCAAGGCCGGCGGGCAGTCATGGCGGTGGGGCACATTCTACGTAATCAAAGTCGCAGGTTAGCGTTAGCCCAAAGTAACTATTCCACGCGAACGAAGTCAGCAGAAGCTAGTCAGTGTATATAATAAGTTATCGGTTAATATTTAACGTCATTAACAATGTTGCATCTCAAATTACTTGCTAAAAGCTTGGCTGACTTAAACATTACGGCGTAGGTGTAGCAATACGCTTGTCCAAGGCGGCTTGGCAGGTTTGACACATCGGTTATCTGAATGTGCAAGGTTGTATCACGATGTTTCTTTCAACGTCGTTGGCACGTGGTAATTATAACAATATGCATATTAGGTCAGAACACTGCTTAAGAGGTGAATGCGTTCCGGCCAGGATCTAACCCATGTCCTTTGAGTTTGGGACTCGTGCGCTAGCCATTACGCTACCACGAAAACATTAGATTAGCACAGGTATTACAGTTATTTCTATGGGTTAAGATAGTCTTTATATTTTTACTATAACCTATATCTTTTTATCCGTGCAGGAACGCAGAAAGAATACAATTTCCTGCAGCCCGGCGGCCTGTCGTAAAAGGCGACAAAATAACCCACAGCCAGATGGTAGGGCATTTGCCCGACTGGATGGCTACCACCCCTGTTCTAGAGTATGCCGCCATAATAACCTTGTGTTGTGCTCTGGCATGAGTGATCAGGTTCCAGTCTCCTTTAAGAGAGCAGCAGCGCATTTGTAGCATCTTCGTTGTTGCAAATGTCCATAGGCGACGGTAACCACTTTCCATCAAGTGGGCCGTCTGCCTGTCTGCTGAACTCTTGCAATAAAAAAATTAGTTCAGCTGTTTCAGATATTAGCCAGAACAAACAGACTAAAAAGCTGTTATTTTAATATTACATACAGACACTTCAATTTAATTTATATGTATAGAGGCTGATATTAGACGGAACAACCAAATGGAATCAATTTGGTTGAAAAGCACAGAACTGAAAAGAACAACCACGCTATTTAATGACATCAAATGATTCAAGTCTTATGTTGATTCATCCAAATCGAAAGACACAAATGAACTATCTAAATCAAATCAAATTTATCTTTTCAAAACATGGTTAAATAGTTGGCATATATGTTATAGTGTACACATGTTGGATTTAAGCTCGCTTTGATTATATCATAAATCATCAGTAAATTAAACACAGTTGCGCAAATGTCCGACACTAGACGAGTGTCCCGGACATTGTCTTTTTTGTTACGGCGCACTGTGTTTTATTGCCAAGACCAATCTCGAGTGTCATCTGCCAGCTCTCAACAGTGCTTACGGTCACTGCCACTTCTTAGGGCTGTTTTTTAGTGTTCTTGAATAAATGAAAAATATAAGAAAGTGTTATTATTGTTATTTTGCCACATTCTATTCACACGAGACTTGAAGACATCTGGATTGTACTTTTCGGGAAACATGGATTCTGGTAATGCATTGTATAACACTACAGTACACAGAAGGAACGTGAAAGCAAAAACTTTCATTCGCACTGGTAAAGTTTCCACTGTGAAACGATGGTGTAGATCAGAGCGCCTTGTCATCCTAAGATGTAATGGACAACAGGCCAAACAGTTCTACTACACACTCTTCGAAATGAATTTTGTAGAAGACCGATAGATCAGCAACCCGGCGTAGATGCTCTATCCTTTGAAGCCTTGTATGACAAGCTCGTCGCTACAAATCAACCTCTTGGCTCTTCTCTCAGTTGACTCCAATGCTTCATACTGGTATTTAGCTGAGCCATCCCAAAGCTGAAAACAATCCATGCAGGGTCTTACTTGAGCATAGTAAAGATTAAGCGCTGTTTGGAGTGAAGTACCGCCTCACCTTTGAAAGTATACTCAGCTATTTTGCAGCCAGCTGGGATGCGATTTCAATATAAGAGCCGAAGTTGAGAGTGGATGTTAAAGAATGTCAAGAATCTGGAGTTGGTTGAATCCCCTTTTCAACATTTTCGGCTGTCTGTCTGTGTATGTCTTAGTCATATTTTTATAAACTACTGGGTTTATATAGATGATTGAGATTTGATATAATATAATAAGAGCCCATAAAGGTCCCACTGCTGGGCTCGGGCTTCCTACTAATGGGGAACGGACAGTATACCCGCCACACTTGTTCAAAGCGGGTTGGTAGGTTTCACACATCGTTCACCTCCATGTGCAGGTTTCAACACGATCCGTTTCTTTACCATTGTTAGCCCGTGGTAATTGTAACAATATGCACATTAGTTCAGAAAAACTGCCTAAGTATTCAAACCCGCACCCTTTGAATTTCGGTTCGCTAGATATTCGTGGTTGGGGTGCCAAAATGTATAACTTATATAGAAAAGAAAGAAAGATAATATTCAAATTGCGACTCACACAATACAAACAGGTAAGAAACTAACAATAAAATAATAACAATAAGAAAGCCGCCATTTATGAAATGAGGTTGGCACTCAGTCTATTGCTGTGCCGAAACATGTTCAGATACAGCACTGCACCTCCAAAATCTCATATCTCCTAGGACCCAAGTATGTGGGGTATGTACCCAACTGCGTAGCAAATTAATAAAAAAAAATTATATTTATAGGTATTATACAATAATATACACTAACAAAACAATGAAATAATATTAAAAAATACCTATAACTATTTGTGAATTTATTCTGGAAATTGTAAACAACTAAAACAGTAAGCAAAAAACAATTACACGCATACGCCTTGTATACAGGATCATAAAAACAATTATATTATCATTGCTAAAAATAGCAATTACATCATAGTGGTGCCAGGATCATAAAACAATTATCTTAGAGGATAAATTTATCTGGGATAATTTAAATTAAAAATTAACTAACTGGTAGAAAATGGTAATTTAATTATAAATCGAATCATCTGATAAATCGACTAAGAGTATTATCTATGACGATTGTCTATGTCATATTAATATACACTATGGTTCTCATGACTACTGTGGTGGACATCTTGTAACACAACTTTAAGATATGTTAAGTAGTACTTGAACATTCAAATCATGGATATAAAACAGATTACAAATTTCATTAATTCCTGTCTCCAGGTAAGTAAAATTTTATGTGAATTTCGAAAAAAAAACTCAAGTGGTTGCCAATTCGATTTCGCCAGAATACTCACATCCTTGCTCTTCTCTATAGTATTTTATCTGTCCCTAGTACTCCTCATCACCTTAAACAATATTTTGAATTTCTTTCGTGCTCTCATAATTTACGCCCGTCTACTAAACTTAAATTGAACACTCCTGCGCATAACTCAACTTTTTTCAAACAATTCTTTTACTGTTAAGGCTATACAGCTTTGGAACGCGTATCCTGTTACTATTAGACAAGCATATAAAATTTCCGCATATATATATATATATATATATATATATATATATATATATATATATATATATATACTAGAATATTGCAATTAAAATATTAAATACAGCAAAATAATACACAGAAATATTAGGACAACTCCAACAGTTGCATCCACGCTTGTCAGGTGTCGAGCAGCAATTTGCCCTCAAAGAATACTGCTATTATCGGACAGTAATTACTGACCACAACATATGTGCTCCTTGTCCAACAGAGCTTTCGCGCTCTTCAACCGACGAATGAATGTCGAATGTCCCGTTTAGGCGATTTCACCTCCTTTTATATTGTCGAACCAACAACACAGCGTTCACCCTTTAGTAATCTGGTAAACTGAAACTTATTACAAAGGTTAAAAAATCCTAAAAATATTTATAAAGTGCTCAACAATATAAATCCCACCATACAAATACAACCCAGTTTTTATTAAACTAAAACACCACTTAATAAAATCAAGTGCAGGTACTTTAAAAAAAACATAAGTACCCTCAATTTAAAGTCACAGTATGTTCTTAGCACGGCAAATACATAGTTTCAATCTATTAAATACCTTCATATTACCTATCACGGCCACACCGACCTCCCATATCAGATATTACTTTACGAATTCTTTTACAATTAAATAAATAAATCGGCATACAAGCACACACACTGTATATCCCCAAATTAAGCAAGTTACGCTTGTGTTATGGGTAATATACAACGGACCACTCTGGGGCCGATCCCAGACACCCAGACCATAGTAAATAACGGAGAAAATACGTTTCCGAAATTTACTATACCAGGAATCGAACCCGGAGCCTCTGCGTTGCAGTGAGGTAAGCCGGCAAAGGCTTAGCCCGCTCAACCACAGAGGCCGTCAAATAATTATATATTATTTATGCATTTATTATTAAAATTTAAGTAGTTCGTACTATATGTTGCGTATACCACCATCGCCATTATCGTCTCAATTCATTCCTGGGGTTGTCTGGAAGAGATCGCTTTTTACCGATAAGATCGCCCTTTGTACATTACTAGTTATAATTTTAGTCTTTAAGTTCATGTTTGTATTGGTGTATAATAAAGTGTTTATCTATCTATCTATCTATCTATGTTTCGTTTATATAGAAAATCGATACATGGCGCTACATAATAATAATAATAGCCCAAAATTGTCTCACCGCCTCGAGTCTTCCAATTCTCAAGGGAACGGACAGGTTTGACATATCGGCTATCTCGATGTGCAGGTTTCATCACGATGTTTTCCTTCATCATCAACACGCGTAACAAAATTCATATTAGGCCAGAAGACTGCCTAAGTGGTCTGTGCTCTTCCAGACAGGAATTGAACCGCGTGATTTGAATTTGGAACGCAAGTGCGTTAACCACCAAGCTGCCATGGCTTAGATTTACATATCCGCTATGAATAACTAACCTTTGCTTTGATTTAACTTACTTTTAAATATTTTCAGCCATTATTAAAAACCTACCATTTCGAGATTGAAATCTAACAAAATAATTCACATTACTCGAGGGTTAATATTCAAATTAGCTCTATTATTAATTATTATATTAACAACTTCATCCTTTTTGATGTTTGAAGTACTAGGTATTTTCACGTGGATTCGGTCGCGTAAACTTGCATCGGTTTCATGTAAATAATTACTCTTTTCTCCGGGTACTATTTGCTTTCGGGGCTGTGAAGAAGTAATTAATAACCATCCAAAAAGAAATGGTCGTTTTTACTTATAAACTCGTCGTTTCTGTTATTTGCTCTGGTCTGGGTGTATGGGATCGACCCCACTGTCTATTGTTTACTACGTGGACGGTATATACAATGTGTGTTTATCTACCGATTTATTTATTAATTAAGATATGTATACAGAAATTGTGAGAAAACATGCGTGCAGCATGAACATTACGATTACCACTGTGTGAAACTCACCGATCGTCTTTGGCAACTTAAATAAAACGGGTAACCAAAACCAATAATTATTATACTCCACTTAAACATAGAACAAATCTTAGCAGTGTTTTTGTGCAATGATGTCATCCAACCCCAATTCCAAAATCAAACAAACAATAATTCAAAAACCGAATCAGAGTTCCAAATTTGAAAAAGTCCGAGTTTTATTGTCGGTCTGTTATCACACATGTCCCGGCGTGCCAACATAACGAAAAAAACCCCGCGAAAACACGAATCGGGCTCATGTTCATATTTGAGGTATTTTTATTTGAAATTTCCATTTACACGGACGGCGGGACCAACACCCCCCGACTCCCCCAGAACCCCCAGACACCCCAAACATCCCCACGAAGCCCCTCCCTCATACATATTCATCGGATGCACCCACCCACCGGTTACACTTTCTCCTGCACGCAACGCGGAGCAATATTCGTGTCTACGGATGCCGTTTGATAAGTAATGATTTGTGAATTTGTTACGTCATGAACGATTGTTGTTTGTAGATCGAAAGTTAATATATCTTTTGATCTTCAAACGCTTAGCAACGCTTTTATTTCTTTATTTGTATTGGAGTCATGTTTGATTAATGAATTTAAAAAAGAGCAAAAATCAGGAAGAACCAGAGGATTCCGAAAATACTATTGTTACGAGCTACAGGACTCGAATTAAAAATACCGTTGGAACTACTATAGAATTTATTAGAACAGTACAAACACGTATAAAACAAATACAAATAAAACTGGATGCAACCAGTTCACACTGCACGATTCAATGCAATTTGACACGCGCAAAATCCGTCGTCTCTATCGCTAATCCAGAGTACTACAAACGTCTTACCCGTTTCGTAGTCGTCACTTGACTGCCCCACCCCTCCATTCGGGCATTGTCTTATACTAACTATTCAGTACAAAAAAAAAAATCAGCCGCGCGCAGTGAGTTTCCGAGAAATAGTAATTTTCACACCTGCGAACGGCCAACAAAGTCGAAAACAATAACAATAAGGATTAGTTCGACGCTAATGATGGTCATAAAACAAGTAGAAAAACAATAGCACGTTTTTCTTAATTACAAATTCATAACACAAAAGAATTCCTTAATCCAGGAGGAAGACAATAAACTGCGCTTACGACAGGCAGCTGTGCTTTTACCTTTGACGGCATGTAACACTATTTTTAGAACTTTTGCCTGTCTGTCTGTTAGAGCATCACGTGAAAGCGTCTCAAACGCAAATGCCGCGAGTTCGATTTGTCCGAAAACATACACACTACCTAATTACTTTTTAGTTAACATATTCTATAAATTAATGTTATGTTGGTACTAAAACATTGTGTCCCAAAACTTTTTAGTTTCCTCTATGAATCTCATTCCTGTAATTTGCGCTCAAATGAAAATCTTCTCCTAATGATACCTAAACACACTTCGTCCGTCGTATGAAATTTTTTTGCCGTACAAACTGTTCGCCTGTGGAACTGCTTCCCCTTGAAAATCAGACAAGCTACATACATTTCTACATTCAAACACTTGATCACCGACCATTATTGGTCCATTAAACAAAATTTCTTGCAGTAAATAGAATTATACTATGGGTCTCATATAGGTATATGTAATTTATATTATTACTAGCTGACCCGGCTGAATCTGAATTTCTAAAAGACTTTGTTTCAAGACACAAAAACAAAATTACCAAAATCGGTACAGGTGATTAGGTTTCTAGAACCCGATCTCAGCGCCACCTACCGTTTCCAAATGTGAATCTAAACCATCCGGGGATGGTTCACCGTTTAAAACACACAAAACAAATATCATCAAAATCGGTAAGGTCGTTCTCAAGTAATGCGCGTACATACATTTCTACTATTCATTTTTATATGTAAGAAAAAATATATCTTTAGTATTTTTTTTTCTTTAATTATAATATTTTCTTAAGTTTTGGCGAATAGTATACATAATAAAACTACGTTGTAACGGTTTTAAGCGCGATAATTTATTTGATTTTATTATTCCGACGTTTCGGCCGCTTTTCAGTAGCCGTGTAAAACCGTTAAAATGTAGTTTCATTCTTTAATTATATTTAATTACAATTGAATTAGTTTTAATTTAGTTAAACCACCAAAATGTTATTTAGTTTTTTTTTTAATGTCTCCTTGGTCACCGGGTTGCCTGGAAGAAATCCCTATAAGGGATAAGGCCGCCCATTGTTCTAATGGAAATCTATTCATATTAAATTGTCTAGGTTTAAGTTATGGTGAACAATAAAGAGTTTTCATTCATTCATTCATTCATTCACTGTTATTCTGTGAATAAATTATTATTATTACTTCTTTTTTATCACAATTACCAGGATATGACGGTGAAAGGAATATCGCGATGAAAATTGCACTTCAAAATAGCCGATGTACCAAAGTTGCCAATATGTGAGACAGCCTTGCGTTGTTTGTTCCCGCACAAGAAAAAAGTAGTGGGCAGGTCTAATCCCAGTGGTAGGATTTATATTTATACGTTTAGATAGATAGATAGATAGATAACACTTTATTATACACCAATACAAAAATGAACTTAAAGACTAAAATTATATCTAGTTGTGTACAAAGGGCGGTCTTATCGCTAAAAAGCGATCTCTTCCAGACAACCCCAGGAATGAATTGAGATGATAATAGCGATGGTGGTATACGTAACATATAGTACGAACTATTTACATTTTAATAATAAATACATAAATGATATATATGTATATATATATATATATATATATATATATATATATATATATATATATATATATGTATATATTTTATATATAACATAGATATATACTTAATATACATACCATACAAATACATATCTACAGAATATATAAATATTTATAAATGAATTTAAGTATCATATTCCAACGACAGGTAGTATTTTTTGATCATGGTTTTAAATATCACTAGCGATTTTGCTTGTCTGATAGTAACAGGAAGCTCATTCCAAAGCTGAATAGCCTTAACAGTAAAAGAATTGTTGTAAAAAGTTGAGTTATGCGCAGGAGTGTTCAATTTAAGTTTAGTAGAAGGGCGTAAATTATGAGAGCACGAAAGAAATTCAAAACGTTGTTTAAGGTAATTAGGAGTACTTGGGACAAATAAAATACTATAGAGAAAAGAAAGGATGTGAGTATTCCGGCGAAATCGAATTGGCAACCACTTGAGTTTTTTTCGGAATTCAGAGACATGGTCATACCTGCGTAGGCCAAATATGAACCTTATGCAAAAATTTTGAGGCGCTCAAGTTTATTAAGTTGTTCTTGGGTTAAATTTAGATAGCTGGCGTCAGCATAATCAAGGATAGGAAGTAATAAGGACTCTGCTAGCTTAATTTTGGTGGTAGTGGGCAAGAAGTTCCTCAACCTTCTAAGGGATCTGGATGAGAGATATAGCCGCCGGCTTAATTCGGTGATATGAGGTCGCCAACACAGCTCACTGTCAAATATAACACCAAGGTTTTTTACCTTATCACTAAAAGGAATGATTGTTCCGTCAAACATTACGCTAGGTATAGTACTCCAGTCGACCTTATTAAGCATCCGTGAGCTACCGATGACGATGACTTGAGTTTTTCTGGGTTCACATGAAGCCCAAAAGACTTGCCCCACTGCAGGATGCGTTCGAAATCTATATTTATAGTTGAAACTGCTTTGTCCAAGGTGGTGACCGGTGATTGTGCATAAATTTGTAAATCGTCTGCATAGAGGTGATAGGTTGAAGTGAGTTGATTAGAGATGGAGTTAATAAAACAGCGAACAATAAGGGAGAAAGCACGCCGCCCTGAGGAACACCAGCAGTGAGTTCACACCATGACGAATAATCATCCTCGACGCGAACCTGCTGCCGGCGGCCATACAGGTAACTGTGAAACCAGTCGATTACAGTAGGAGATATGTTAAGAGAGCTTAGGATACCAAGTAATATTTCGAAGTTAACGTTGTTAAAAGCACTACTGAAGTCGAGTAGCGATAGCACAGTCAATAAACCATTGTCCATACCATAACGGATGTCATCGGTGATTTTCACGAGGGCAGTAGTTGTGCTGTGGCCAGGACGGAAACCAGATTGATAGGGATTAAGGAGAGAATTTCGATTAAGAAAACGCTTAATTGTTGGTGGACTAGGCGTTCGAGGACTTTAGAAAGGAATGGCAGAATAGATATGGGACGGAACTGAGAGAAAGAAATAGGATTAGGTTTTTTAGGAAGAGGAATAATCTGGGCTTCCTTCCAGGTGACTGGAAAGGTACCATAAACTACAGAAGCATTAAATATATGAGTGAGGATAGGGTTGATGACATCCAGTATGGGCAGAATCATGTTGCGACTAATACCATCGCTACCGACGGCGTTTGAGGTAATGGATTTTACAGCACTCTTGACATCACTATCAGTAAATCGACTTAATAAGAATGGAGGATAATCAGGTGTTGGCAAGGCGGAAAGAGCATTTAAAGTATTAGACTTAGACACAACGTCAAAGTCAGAAGTAGCTGAGAAATGTCGATTTAAATCGTCAATGTTGAGTTCTTTAGAATTGGACTATTTGTTTGCTTGCCAACTCCCAGCGATCGTAGAAATTTCCAAACTTTAGCTGGGCTTTGACTTTCGACTGACTCGTGAATGTAACGGCGTTGAGCGTCCCTACACACTCTATTGCAGCGATTACGATAACTTACGAACGCCATTCGGTTGACTTCGGTAGGTTTAACTTTGTATTTGGTTTTAGCCTTGGACTTTTTGTGCATCAGTGATTTGATGTCATCGGTGAGCCACGGAGCTGGCAGATGTTTTATTTTTATACGGCGTAAAGGTGCATGTGAATCATAAAGCCTTAGTAAAGCAGTATTAAACACATGCAACTTTTCATCAACGGTAGCTGCCTTAGCCACCTCAGACCAGTCGAATTCCCGAGCTTCCTTAAGAAGTGCGTCCAGATTCATATCACCAAAATTTCGCTGCAGGATAATTTTGGGTTTGAATTTCGGCGGACGTACATTATAAGAAAGGTAGATCAAATCATGATATGAAAAAGCGTCCGCCGAGCACTGGCCATGTTTGGAGACGTGAGAAAGTGACGAGACCATCATCAAGTCAAGAAGAGAAGGGGTCGAGTTAGAAAGCGATGCGTTGCACTAAGCGGAAGAATATTGAGATTTAGAGATCGAACTAAAGTTTCTAAGGAAGATGACCGATGGTTCCGTTTCAGAAGGCAGGTATTAAAGTCGCCCATGATGATGGTATGCGAGTATGAAGTTGAGATATTTTCTAAGAGTGTTTCAAAAGAAGAAAAGTAATTGATACGAAGGGAAGAGATATAAAGACTCCAAGTAGAATTTTGGCATAAGCAAGTTCTACTTCTATGAATAAATGTTCCCCAGCATCAGAAGTTGGGAGTTGTGGAGACGTGCTTATAATTTTGTAGGGAATATGAGATCGAAGGTAAATAGCAACGCCTCCACCTCCACTCCCGACACGGTCATTACGGATAAGATGGAATCCTGGTAAGGTATACGAATTAGAGGAAAGGCAGGGTTTTAACCAGGATTCTGACACTAATATAGCGTGCAAGGTACTTTGATTAAATGACGCCAACATGTCTGGGAAATGAGCTGGAATACTCTGCGCATTTATGTGTACTATATTGAAATTATGAGAAAACTCCGAAAAATTAGTTTCTATAACATTATGAAGTGGTATCAAACTGGAAACACTGTCGTATATACTATCAGATGTAGACGAACAAGAACAAAAATCTGCTTCAGAATCACTAACGCTGTCGTAATCAAGAGCCATAAATTATAAATATTAGAATAATAAAAATAAAAAAATAAAAAAATATATACGTGAAAAATAAATAAATAAATATAATTCAATATACGATTAAATCGCAATTCATCTGTCATGTGTGTGGATGAGATAGCGGATATAAATGTTAACAACACAATACATTAAACAATATTCATTAACAAATCGCATAATTCCCAAAAAAATCTTGTTACCAGACCATAAATACAATACAAGTAATGACAATTAACATTGACATTGACAGTAGTTGATTTGTTGTGTAGTATTTATGTTTACGACGTTTACCTGCATATTTCAGTGTACCTACATGTAGATTAAATGAATCATATAAACATTAAACAGTCGGAATATAAATAAATAGACAATTAAAATATATCAAAGTAAGCTGATGGAGCCATTAAGAATAAAAATAAAATAAAAATGCAATAATAAAATAGTAATGAGGTTATAAACCAAAGAAAAAAGACAAGAATTAAAAAGTACTTACAACGGTCCAACTACAACAATAAGAATAATAATAGACGAAAAAATACACTGTGAAAAGAAGTTAACAAGAAATAGAGTTTAATACAGCTAATATTCCTGGTTCAGAGGCCTAAGGATTATCTTCGTGAACGTGACGCCGGTCGATGGGGTTTACTTGCAACAACCGGTTCTTTAGGCCCTGGCGGAGGTACTTGCTGGTCTACAGAAGACAAAGAAGGCAGACTGTCTAGATCCCTCAGGTTCTCAATACGACGTTTAGTGCCATCACTGCCCAGCACATAAATCGTACCATCGCGCGTCCAGCAGTTCCTCACCCCGAAACGCTGCCTAGCTTGGGTGAAAAGGCGGTGTCGTCTCTTTGTAAGAAACTCTGACATCGTGATCCCAGTTCCTTTAAGCTGAGTCTTTGCAAACCAGACCTTATTGCGATCATCACCATCACACAGCTTAAACAAGATGGGTCTGGGCCGCTCACCTGAAATTGCTGGTTTACCCATCCTGTGGGATCGGCGTATGTTGGTTTCCTTGAAATTAACCAACTTGAGCCTTTCACTAATGATGCTAGTGACAATAGCTGTAGTGTTCTCCTGTGCTTTCTCCGGTACCCCATGAAGCAGAAGAATCTTCCTCCTGGTCCTCATCTCTACCTGATCGACAGACTGTTGGATAAGGTCAATCTGCTCCTGTAAGGCTCGAAGAGACTTCACAATAAATGTCTTAAAATTGTAAAAGTCAGTAGCTAAGGCAGAAGTAGTCGTGCTGGTAGCAGAACCCTTGTGTAGTTCACTCTCTAGGGTATCCATACGCTCAGCAAAAGTGGCAGAAAGCTGATTCATGGATTCTTGAATGGCATCCATATTGGCAGAAAATTAACTTACACAAATTAAGTATGCTGTGTTGTGAAGTGATAGGAAATAACACTTGGCAGATAACCTGGCTATAAAGTGTAAGTAATCATGTACTTGTGCTTTAGTTTTAGTTGTTTAATAAATTATAAACTTAAAATAATTAAAGAGATATTTTCCAAAGCTGTTACTTTTTACTCCTACCCACCAACTCCTACCAACAAAGTATATAATTTGGCAGTAGGCCGGTCACGTCTGCCGCAGGACCGATGGCCGATGGAGCAGACGAGTCCTGGAGTGGAGACCGCGTCTCGGTAAACGTAGTGTCGGACGCCTGCCAGCCCGGTGGACTGACGACCTGTGCAAGGTCGCTCGTAGGCGCTGGATGAGGAAGCCCGAGGACAGGGATGAGTGGCGCCGTCTTGGGGAGGCCTATGTCCAGCAGTGGACTGCGAATGGCTGACGACGATATAATTTGGGGTCAAATATTCAGAGGCGAAATTTTAGGCCATAGCAAAAAAGCTTGAGATTGACAGATATGAAGTAAAATAATATTTGACTACAGGTGTTGCTGGGAAGTATCTTGTCGCTTCTTCTTCTTAAACAATGATAAGATGTTGCGAAGTGGTGTAAATATAATAGGTATTGGATTTAATTTTCTTTAACTTATTACATAAAATCCATACACCCGGGTTGTCTGGAAGAGATCGCTCTAAAGTGGTATGTCTGCCCATTGTTCCTGCCATTACTGTTTAATGTGACTACTGTAAATTGTTTAATTCATTTGTATTTGGTGAACAATAAAGAGTATTCTATGTATCTATCTTATATGTATGACCTTTAAAGAATTATCTAGAAAGAAATATATTTTATTTAGGACAAAAAAATTAGTTAACATAAATAGAAATATAAACAAAATACACCCTAAATTGGACCTAGTCTCAGCATAATGCTAGCCAACAAGAACTAGCGCTGTTCTTCCATCTGGGACCATAAAGTGAAGTCACGTCAGTCAGTGGGCAATAACAACACACATAACAAGTAAATGAATTACAGACTAAAAACAATATAACAAAACAATAATTTAGATAACACTTACATATAAAAAATCATTGTAGCAACACACACAACGAAACAAAAAACATATATCTATAAATTAACCAAATTATAATAAATGAAAAAATAAATAAATTCCTAAATTTGATTTCCTTTTGAATTTGAGTTTGAAAATTATCCTGCACACTTGGTTGTTTAATGGAAAATTCTTCGCAAATGAAACACTATTTTAATTTTAATCCCAGTCGTATTAGTGTTGAATTTAGTTCTCTGCCTTCCCCGCGAGTCAACACCTCCCTCAATGCCCAGCGGTGCACTGGAGTAGAAACGTGGTGATATTATCATGGGAGTTTTAATTTTGCAATTTGTTACGCGAACCCCACGTCAAGGGCCCAACAAAGTCGTCAACGGACAGATGGACGGTTTTACGCCACATTTTTATATATAGAGATCTTATTAGTTGATAACCAAAGTCTGTATTACATTTAAATTGCGAATTTAAATTAAATGATCTATAGAACTCAATTGGAAAGTTTTCATTACATAATTACAATTAACATTTACAATCACAGTCAGTCAGTCATGTACAGCTTTATTTACATTCTTTATCAGGCCAGCGAATTTAATAACTCAAGAAAGTTGGATCATGTGGATATTGACTTATTTGCGAAGAGTCTAGTATCTATAAATGCACAATTAATCAGACCCTATACTGATCATATTTAGTTTCTTGCTCGACAATTATAGATATTTTTAATTTATAATTCTCTTTTAACCTTATTTTTAACATTCATTAAAAAAAAAATTGCCATCTGTGGAGGCTTATCTATAGCTCGCCTTGTTTATACATATGTACCCTAGTTCTTAAGATTACAGCTGTAAGCCCGCCCCTCAAGTACAATAAAGTAAAATTTATTCCTAAGAAACAATAATTAGTACTACCTGCAACGTGTGATGTTTGATATTTTTACGTATATTTATGTATGTAATATTAATAGGTGTATTTATATATGTTTATTAATTAATAAAATATAATATAAGTACACATGCACACATAATATTTATGTATACCACCTTTGACAAATATAATCTGTTTTATTCCTGCCACGGGTTGTCTGGAAGAGATCGCTTCTTAGTAGGGATGGGCCGAAATTCATTTTACATTCGGTTTCACCGAATTTCGTCAGCTTGAGCCGAACTTCGGCATTCGGCCGAAATTCGGTTTAAATGCCGAACATTCGGTGCAAGAAAAAAGTTAAAATAACTACTTGCACTATTTTGTCTGAAGTTAATAGGAATCGTATCTAACATAACCCTTATATAAAAATTGGCATCCATATACTCATGGTCATTTATTTTAGTTAGGAAATCTATTCTTTTATCCACCTACTCATACTTAAAATTTACGGCGGTATCAAATCACGACGTGTTGCTCTTGAGAAAGCGTGGCGAAACCAAAGCGAAGTTCGGCCGAATCTTTTGTTTTAACCGAATGTTCGGCCGAAGTTCGTATTCGATACAAACCACATTCGGCCCATCCCTACTTTTTAGCGATAAGACCGTCCATTGCGCACATTTAGAATATTTCTAGGCTATAAGCTTTTCTGTGTTTTCTATAATGGTGTACAATAAAGTGTTATCTATCTATCTATTTACAAATAATAAATAATCAATTGGGAATGTTCGCAAAACGCTGGCTGCGTTACCATGTCGTATGGCAAGGCTGTTTATTTTAAAGCCTGTCCTTTATAAGTGCAATAATTGTAGAATTTATTGTTACGTATCCGTCTGTGTCTCTATTGAAAGTTATGAAACTTTTAACAAATATTTATGAAAATATATCACGACTTGAATCAAAATTTATTTAAGGTGGTATGAGCATGTATTGAGGAGGGACGAAAGTCACTTGACAAAAAGAATGTTGAACTTCAAGATGGATGGGTACAAATGTAAAGGTAGACCAAAAAAAGATGGATGGATTGTGTGAAGGATGATATGATGATTTGTGGTGTGAGAGAAGATGTATGTCAGAATAGAGGACTGTGGAAGGAAAAGACGTATTGTGCCGACTTCAAATAACTGGGATATGGTGAAAGAAAAGAGAATGATTTATTTATAGCAATTCTCAACAAATTGTATATCTTTGATTGACGCTAAACCGCCGAGTTTTTGTGGCAGTACTAAAAGTAACGTTCACTAAACAATTTAGATATTTCCATATGAACACGCCATTCTTATTTGGAAACAAATAGCGTTGATTGCAACCATATTTATATATTTTTTAATAAACCTCCAAAGCAATAATATAATTTTTATGTTCGTGTCGAAAACTTGTGTCCGTCTTTATACATAGAACTGTAGCTACAATACAATAGAGAGGAGGTTTAAGATTGAGTACAGTAGAACCTCCTTAAGGCGAACTTGAAGGGAGACACCAAAAAAATCGAGTTATAGAGTTTTCAACTTATGTAGGATTTCGGCTTGAGCGAATTTTGTAAGGAAACATTCGACTTGTAGAGGTTAAGATTTATTCAAATAATCGAGTTGTAAAGGTTGTAAAATCAAATATTGCTATGTTCGAGATACAGAGGTACGATTTATTTTTGCCAGTTATAGAGGGAAAATAAGTACTGAATTTGCTTATAGGGAGTCATTAATTATTTCGACTTATAGAGGGTTCATATTTCGAGTAACGGAGGTTTTAAAGCTGAAGGGAAGGTAACACAATTGTTTTTCGAGTTTGGGAGGTTTTCGGCTTATGGAGGTTCAACTTAAAGAGGTTCTACTCTACTATTTTTTTCGGAGCCTGTATATAAGTTACTGTTACGCAATTTTAAATTTACTTACCAATATAAAAACGAAAAAAATAACTTGCATTGAATATGCATATAATTAACATCTTTATAAATTTAATCTTGTCCATAGGCGACGGTAACCACTTTCCATCAAGTGGGCCGTCTGCCTGTCTGCTGAACTCCTGCAATAAAAAAAATAAAATATAAATAAAAAATAGAGGTAATTATCCATTTTGCATTGACAAATAACACTCTGACAACTTCCTTGTTAGTCTTTATGTGGGGGACGTCAAATCAAAGCTCGATACGGTTCTAGAATCTTTAAAGACTGCAATCCATATTTTACCTTAATACTTGAGCAATAAAGCTAAATTTAAAATAGCAATTAATTGTATAAATGATCTCAGGTGTGTGTAAATGTTGGTTTATTTTACATTTTTTCCTTATTTGATATGAAACTTTGATGTCTTGAAAATAAGGTGGAAGTTTGATTGGTACGTCAGAAGTTTGGCTCGCGAAGTGTACGGAGCTCGGTTTTTGCGGTGTACCGAAATAAAGCTTGTTTTCAGTGAAAGGCGTCAGCTTGTATGATGGGATTTGTGTATGGAAGTATGAACTAATCTCCCTCGGTGGTGTTTGATAACTCAATAACGTCGCATAATGAGAGGACGGCCTTTGATGCTGCGGAGGGAGGTGACGAAATCCTAATTGCAGATAAAAAGATAACTTTGTATGGGGAGGATGAAATATTGATTCGATGCATGTTGCATTCGCGTTTTACTCGAACAAAACAACAATCGTGTTTGCTTCAAACTTGTCCTTGCGTTTTTACCGAAAAAAAGGATAAAACGCAGTGGCGTAGCTTGCCTGAGACGGGCCCTGTATCAAAATGTATTACGGGGCTCAAAGGAAGGGTAAAGTGTCTTATAAAAGAAACATTTTTTTTATTGCAGGAGCTCAGCAGACAGGCAGACGGCCCACTTGGTGGAAAGTGGTTACCGTCCCTATGGACATTTGCAACACTAAAGGTGCTACAAATACGCTGCTGCTCTCTTGAAGGAGACTGGAACCTGGTCACTGATGCCGGAACACAACACAAGGTTGATATGGCGGCATACTCTAGACCAGGTTTGGTCGCCATCCAATCGAGCAAATACACTACCACCTGGCTTACTTACAAAATACTCGAATTGAATTAAAATAATTATATATTGATTTGAATTCGAAGAAGTCGTGGTAGCGTAATGGCTGAGGCACGCGTCCCAAACTGAAAGGGCGCGGGTTCGATCCTGGCCGGAACGCATGCACCACTTAGACAGTTTTCTGACTTAATATGCCTATTGTCACAATTACCACGTGCTAACAGCGGTGAAGGAAAACAACGTGATGAAACCTGCACATTGAGATAACCGATGTGTCAAACCTGCCAAGCCGCCTTGGACAAGCGTGGCGAGATTACTGTCCGTCCCCTATAGTGGACGTTTATGGGCTGTTATTATACTTATACTTAGTGCTCTTAGGAGCTAAGTTAGACAAAATTCAAATCAAAGATACACTTTTCTTGCCTTTTTTTTGGCAAACTTATTTATCAAATCAATCATAGCTGAAGAAGATTTCAGTTGTTCTAGATTATGCCACATAATAATGACAAGTCTGATAGCCGTTTCTGATGGTTCAGCATTTATTCTCAAAAATGTTATTAATCTATAAAATATTGTAGATAACATGTTAAGAATTTTTGCTTAATTTTTAGTAAGACCAACAATACATTATACTTTAGTATGCCGTCTGATATACCTGTACAGAAATTGGTCCTTACAAACTACACTATAATTTGGTATAATACAGAATTTTGGGCATGCTACACCGAAAGTGATTGGAGATGTTATTTTGTTAAGTATTTCGTCGTCAGCCATTTGTAGTCCACTGCTGGACGTAGGTCTCCTCAAGACGGCGCCACTCATCCCTGTCATTCGATTTCCTCAGCTAGCGCCTACCGGCGGCCTTGCACAGGTCGTCGGTCCGTCAGGCTGGACACTACGTTTACCGAGACGTGGTGTCCACTCCAGGACTCGTCTGCTCCATCGGCCATCGGTCTTGCGACAGACGTGACCGGCCCACTGCCACTTCAACTTGCTAATTTTGCGAGCTATGTCGATTACCTTGGTTCTCTTGCGGATATCCTCATTTCTAATTTTATCCATAAGAGACAAACCCAACATAGCTCGCTCCATAGCCCGTTGAGTGACTTGGAACTTGTGAACCAATAATGCCGTCAGTGTCCATGTCTCGGCCCCGTAAGTCAGGACGGGGAGGATGCACTGCTCGTAGACTTTTGTCTTCAAGCATTGCGGATTGTTAAGTATATTGTATAGTTTAATTTTAGTTTACACTTGTTTTGAACTTAGTTTATTTTTAATAGTTAATCGTATTTTTTTAAAGTTAGTTTAAACATTTGATAATTTAAAACATAATACATACATATATACACATCCATAATTTTGATCCGTGCAGGAACGGAGAAAGAATACAATTTCTTGCGCCCGGGTGGTCTGTCGTATTGACAACCTGAGTTGTGTTCCGGCATTAGTGACTAGGTTCCAGTCTCCCTTAAGAGAGCAGCAGCGCATTTGCAAGCACCTTTGGTGTTCCAAATGTCCAAACCACTTTCCATCAAGTGGGCCTTCATCCACTTGAAGAATTCACTCTGTATATTATGTTTCCTTAGATCATTTTGGTACATCACATGACATGAGAATGTTGAGATGGATGTGTGGTGTTACAAGAATGGATAAGGTGAGAAATGAGTACATAAGGGGATCTCTGCAAGTTGCACACGTGACTGAGAAATTGAGAGGAAGAAGATTAAGTTGGTATGGGTATATAATGAGGAGGGATGAAAGTCACGTGACAAAAAAAATGTTAAACAAGATAGGTGGGTACAAATGTAAAGGTAGACCAAAAAAGAGATGGTTGTATTGTGTGAAGGATGTAATGATGATTTGTGGTATGACAGAAGATGTATGTCAGAATACAGGAGTGTGAAAGGAAAAGACATATTGTGCCGACCCCAAATAATTTGGATATGGTGAAAGAAAAGAGAATGATTTATTTATAGCACTTCTAAGCACCAGCCTTCAGCTCACCTGAAGAGTCAATGAGTCGTTTTGATAAATTATTACATTACTAACTCCCTTTGTGATCTTTATGTTAGTCTCCAATCGACGTCCAAGGTTCGATTTCAGCGAAATAAATGTTGAAAAAACGTTTGTATATACAAATATATTGTCTTCCTTCATGGATTTAGAATTGGGAAAGAAGTTTAAAAAAAATGACTCCGGCAAATTTCACACATTTGGTGTTTTTGCCAAAAATAACTAATGTTTTTTTCTTACTTACACTGAAATATATTTAGTAGCTTTAAATTTGTGAGAATATTGTTCAAAATCAACTAAATTGAAGCATTTGGTTGAAAGGCACATAACTGAAAGGATAGGATGGTATAGGAAGACAGAAATGAATCATTTGATAAATGACTAGCTGCGCCCCGCGGTCTCACCCGCGTGTTGATGGAAAATCGTTATATTTTAGATAATTCACACTATATCTTCATAAATTATTGCATATGTGTTATTATGATGTGTAAGCTATATTATTGTTACATATCGTCAAAGATAAACGCACAGCTACCTGTCGTAAGTGCAGTTTATTGTCTTCCCGGATTTAGGAATTCTTTTGTGTTCAGAATTTGTAACTAAGAAAATAAGAAAAACATGCTATTGTTTTCTACTTGTTTTATGACCATCATTAGCGTCAAACTAATCCTTATTGTTATTGTTTTCGACTTTGTGGCCATTCGCAGGTCTGAAAATTACTATTTCTCGGAAACTCAGTGCGCGCGGCCAATTTTTTTGTACTGTGTAGTGAGTATAAGATAATGCCCGAATGGAGGGGTGGGCAGTCAAGTGACAACTACGAAACGAGAAAGACGTTTTCGAGTACTCTCGATTAGCGACATAGACGACGGACTTTGCGCGTGTCGAATTGTATTGAATCGTGCAGTGTGAACTGGTTGCATCCAGTTTTATTTGTATTTATTTTATACGTGTTTGTACAGTTCTAATAAACTCTATAGTAATTCCAACAGCATTTATTTTAATTCAAGTCCTGTACCTCGTAACATTATTAAGAAGTTTCATCAAAATCCATTCAGTAGTTTTTGCGTGAAAGAGTAACAAACATACCTACATCCATACATTCTTACAAACTTTTGCGTTTATAATATTAATAGGATAAGTTGACGGCGTGTTTGGCTGAGCGGGCTAAGTCTTAGTCAGCCGAACTCGTTAAAAGGTAGAGGCTCTATGTTCAATTCCTGGCATGGTAAATTTCGGAAACGAATTTTCTGTTATTTACTATGGTCCAGGTGTCTGGGATCGGTCCCAGAGTGGACCGTTGTTATATTACCCATAACCCAAGCGTTACTTGCTTAGCTTGGGGATGTACAATGTGTGTGGCTTTGTGTTGTCTGCCGATTTAAAATAAATGGATTTATGTTAAATTCGGTACATCCAAAATAGTCAAACTATTGATGTAATTTACCAACTTAAATTCACAATTGAGCGACTTTCTATACACGTTAAAATAACTGAGGCAGTCATAAAATACTTACGCCCCCTAGAAATGTATGCAAATATTTACTATCACGGCATATAAGTACAAAGACTGGATCCAACCCCGTTCACGAGTGAACGGTTGACTGGGCTCGAATTCACCCCCACAGGTATTGCGGGACACTGGGGTCGGGACCAAGTGGGCACGGCCAATGGCGCCGCTGGTGTTAATTGCGTATTGTCAACGGAACGAGATATGATTTAGGGTACGGATTTGCATTCACTTTTGTATCGCTAAAGGTGAGAGTAAGGCGGTGGTCTGACGAACGATGAAAGGCACAAAATTCAAGAGCAAGATGATATTAATTAGTAATATATAATATTGTACATATATATATATATATATATATATATATATATATATATATATATATATATATATATATATATATATATATATCAAAGATATGAATAGAAGTTTATTTAAACATAGATTATATGACTGGCTAGTAAACAAAACATTTTACAGTATCAACGAATTTTTTGATTATAAAATGAAATACTATGTAACAATAAAAAAAATACTATTCTAAAATCTTAACGTGACCGAGATTTGTTAACAACATATCAAGTACTTGAGGATAAATATGACATAATTGATTTTTATGTAACAATATTGATTTAATTTACAATTTATACGTATTTAATATGACATGTAGATTTAGTTGATTGACATACATATAATTTAAAAATAAATTATAGGTATTATAATTATATACATTAATAGGGATAATAATGTTAAAAATAATTAAATATTAATAAATAACTCGGTAAAGCAGTTGTAAAATATAGATATAGGTATGTTAAAGTTATTCAAGAGGTTAATCTTCAAAACAATTGTTGCAACAGACACCACCACATCATATGAAAATAACAATTTATCAAGTTATATGTTTAGTCAATATCAATATGTTTTTATTATATTTCAATGTTAATGTATAATATATATATATATATATATATATATATATATATATATATATATATATATATATATATATATATATATATATATATATATATATATATATATTTATTGCATTTATGTATGTTCGTGTTAGTATATGAACTTATTTTCACTTATGTATATATTATAAGTAATTTTTGTTGTTGTTTGTATGTTGATACGCACTGTTGGTTATTTTTCAATAAATAAAGAAGACGAATAAATATTAAATTAATTTTATAATTATTATTATTTTTGCACACCATGAAAATGGTAGAATGTATAGGACATCACCATTTCACTGTAATAACTTTTGTACTACATTCTGGCAAACAAAGATGATTATTATTATTATTCAATTACATTGAATGATTCAAATTTATGTTTTTTTGTTATATATATTATATAAGTCAGGGTGCACGTGCCCGAAACTCAAAGGGCAGTTTTCTGACGTAATGTGCATATTGTTACAATTGCCACGTGCTAATAACGGTGAAGGAAAACATCGTGATGCAACCTGCACATCGAGATAACCGATGTGTCAAACCTGCCTAGCCGCCTTGGACAAGCATGGCGGGTATACTATCCGTTCCCCTATAGTGGGAGGCCCAAGCCCAGCAGTGGGACATTTATGGGCTGATATTATATGTATATATATATTTCCCCTCCGCCAGACGAACAAGATTTGTCCGGCCTTTTCTAAACTTTTTGTTCTTTTTGTATATATTTTTTTTTAAATTTTTACTGTCTTTTTTTATGTTTATTCTTTTCAAAATAAATTGCACCGGTCCTTGATACTATTACTACCTAAACGCCGACAAAAACAAATTAACACCTGTATGCCTGTAAAAATACATTTTATTACCTTTTGGCATTTGGACTTCTTTTGTTTACTTTGTGTTTAATATTTGTGATTAGAAAACAGCCCATTGTGTATTGTAATCTTTTATGACAGTCATTAGCCAGATGTGTAAGATTTCAAGTATAGACTGATTGTAGGAAATTCGGTCCATCCGGCCAGGCAGACATATTGCATCTGTGCAGTATAAAGCAATGCCACGATTGAGGGACGCGGCAGTCGAGCGATAACCACGAGCGAAGCAAGGCTGTTTTGGTAATCTATTTAGTAACGGACCTTGCGCGTGTTATTGAATTACGACCTTCTGCATTACGTTTGGACTTGTTGTGTTCCGTTATATTTGTACCTGTGTTATACGTGTTTGCATAGTTCTAATAAACTCTATAATAATTCCAAGGGCATTTTGATTCGAGTCCCGCACTCGTAACAATACTATTACATTTTTCTTTCTTTTCTTGCAATTTTTTAACATTTATGCCTTATCTCTTTACTATCTATAATATTTTACATCTATATTTTTTATTGACTTTTTTACTTTTTATCTTATATAATAATACATTATTCTATATGTAATATCTATATATTTTCAAATGTATCCTTATCTATTTAGTCTTATTTCTATTTATAACTTTCTTAACATCTTAATACAATATGTAAGAAAGTCATCTATTTTATGTTTCGACATCAGCTCTGGCATGTTTTTATAACATATTTCTGTTCATAACTTGCATTCTATATTACTCCTCTCCCGTGAATATGCAGAACACCAAATTTTTCTTTATGTCGATCATGGTTGATCACAAATGCTGTAGGCCGCGTACAGCGTGACGCCGTACGCGACCGACGATTGGTTATTAATTATATGCACTATAGTGGTCACTCAGACGTCTGACTATGTATGGGCGACGCGCACAGCATATGTGTACCGAGTCAGGTCAGAGAAATCACTATACAGTCAACTGACCAACCAACCAAATAATAAATACGGTAGTCACTCCCTTTTCATTAACTTTGTAACATAGATGGTTTGATACGCACTTTGTCGACTTTTTACAGCTATCGATTTTTCATTTAAGAATAGAGAAAGAATACAAACTCCTGCGAACGAGCGGCTTGTCCTAGCGACAAAACAACCCACAGTTGGTAGGGCATTTGCCTGTCTGGATGGCTGCAACTTCTGTTGCAGAGTATGTCGCCACATAAATCTTTATTTTCACATATACAGTCAGTAGCTCGACAATAGTTGGTAGAAAGTGTAACTAGTGTCTGACCTATGGCTAAACAAATAAGTTCTTATATTTTAAGTTATATTAAAAAAAAGATTCTTACTTCTAACAACTTTGAATTATTTTCCGACATTATTAGCTAGACTTCAGACCCCTTTTAGACGCTGAGGCCGAGACTATTTACATACTTTCAACCTATTTCAAAGAATTTTCCGATATTTAAATGAGAGCTCACGCGTACGAAACTACAAAAACTGTAATATTAAGCAAAAATCAATACACGACCGAATAAAACAGACAAAATCTACGATTTTATTTGGATACGGTACGTCCCCCACAAATCTGACACCATACTCAGACACCATCGCATCTGTCACTTTGGAACCCATAAAAAGTTAATAAGTGATCCGTCACCATAAAATAACTATTAAAAAGCCGTCGGACGCTTTTAAAAATGCATCAAGAAATGAAAACGATAGCTAATTATCAAGAGAGTTGAGGGATCGGGTTTCGGGGGGACCCTGGAATGGACTGGGGTGGAGGCCCTTGCCACTTCTTCGTTGCAAAATATTCGTGAATGGGTAAAATTAACTTTTAAGACGCATAAAGAATAATAAAACTATGTTTTAACGGTTTTAAGCGCGATAATTTATTTGTTTTTTATTATTCCGACGTTTCGGCCACTTTTCAGTAGCCGTGATCACGGAAGTCAAAGGTGTCAAGTGTCAATTTGTTAAAGTTTTATTTAGCCTACCGCCAACTTGCTCATGTTAATTATTTAGTTTTAATTTTGTTTATGGATATTATTTACTCTATGGGAGCCTAAGCTAATTTACCACTGCTTCGCAACATGTTGTGGCTTCAAGAGAAGTGAGAAGTGATATATATTAGATATATGAAGCAACAATTTATAAAACTTTCTCTCTTTATAAAGAGATTTTTATTGAGTGAGTTCAGCAGACAGGCAGACGGCCCACTGGTGGAAAGCGGTTACCATCGCCTATGGACATTCACAACACAAAAGGTGCTACAAATGAGCTACTGCTCTTTAAAGGGAGATGGCCACTAATGCCAGAACACAACTGCTGATTGTTTTGACAGCATACTCCGGACCAGGGGCGGTAGCCATCTAGACGAGCAAATCCCCTACCACCCGGCAGTGGGTTGTTTTATGTCCTCTTACGACAGGCCGCCCGGCCGCATGAAATTGTATTCTTTCTGTTTCATGTCAGTATGTTAATCAATCTAGAAAACAGTTTACTTACATCACTTATTCGTAAATATCATCAATCCCAATAGTTTCAGAAGGTTTGATAAGCACTATAGTTCGAATAGCCAAATATCCCTTGAACAAACAATGAAGGTTCTTAAGGCAATCCAATCATCTCAAACAGTAACTATCTTAGATAACAAAAGTCGAATAACCCTAGAGAATACGCGGAAATAAGAGAGCTTTTACACTGGTAAATTTTAAGCAAAGTAATAAAAGCTGCTGTAAAACGACTCATCGTCGTAGTCTGAATAAATCGATAAATAACAGCATTTTTCAAATATATAAATAATTGATTTCTTTATGGTAGAGTGAAGTGAATGATGAATGAAATGAATCATGAGTAAATGAAAAGCACACTCTCCGCCGACTGACAATTTTTTACTTAAAGATTTATGTTATTTTGTAAGTATAGCTTTATTTATAGTACAGTTTATTTCTTTTAATATCTAAAATATAAGGAACACTTGCGAGTGCTGTCGTTTAATTTTTAAAACCATAAACTGCTTTTTGTAGTAATTTAATTTATTTAGAACATTAAACTACACGTATAACACAGGTACAAATATAACCGAACACAATAAATCCAAACGTAATGTAGAAGGTCGCAATTCAATGAAACGCGCAATGTCCGTCTATATTAGATTTCCGAATGTATACGTCACGCCTTGATCGTAGTTGTAGCTCAACTGACCCCCTCTCTCAATCAGGCCACCGTTTTATACTTCACAAATGCAAATGTGCCCGCCCGGCAACGTCGACCTAATTTCCTAGAATTAGCTTGTATTTATAATCCGCAACACGTGGCTAATGATGCTCTTGAGCGGCCGTAAACATGTACAATAGGACAATGGGCTGTTCTCCACAATAACTAGAAACGTATGCCAATAAATAAACTGAACAAAAGAAGACGATCATAAAAAGGATTATAATTAGTTCAAATGCCAACAGGTAATAAAATGTGCTTTTACAGATCTGTACGTGGAATTTGTCTTTGTCGAAGCCTGAGTTGTAACAATATATATACAATAGTAAAAAATTCAAACTTATACTAAAGTCCGTTCAACCCCAACAGACCATTGTCGCCAGGCATTGTAGAAGGCTGGCAGCATTACCTCGCTGGATACAAAGGCTAATTAATTCTTTGAGCGTGGTAAGCTCCAGCCTTAACCATTAACTAGTTCATAAATGAACTCTTAATTCTAAAAATTGACTTGTTTAATTAGCTTCTTTAACACATATATTGTATGCGTTACTGGATTCGGTTTAGTCGATTCAAGTTAGAATGAACTCAATTTATTTAACTTGAGAAGACCGAACGTGAATACGAAATTTTCGTATGTTTTTTACAACATAAATTACCGAATTCTTAAAACTTACTCCTAGGTCAAACAAATAAAACATTTTTTTAAATGGCTTATTTAAAACGCTTTCAACCTTGATATTTAATTTTAGGCTTTCTTTAAATCAATAATAATATTTAATAATCAGTAAATATTTAAATCATTGCATAAATCTTGGGTGTGTCTGTTATACCAAAATGATTCTCTAAGGACAAGCAATAGATATTATCATGCATGTTTCATATAGGAATAGGCAATAATAAAGGATTTCCACTTGCTACGATCTTGTCTTGTTGTGCCTTTCGTTTCATCTATTTTCATTAATCTCTTCAGACATACCTATAATTACACATTTACTTGAGCCGCTTTTTACTTTACCTTACTTGTACATTACCCACCATTGTATACTCTCCTTTACAGGTCTCTCCCGGCGCGCCACCCTTGTTGACTTTTGACGTTTATTGCGAATTCTATCTTAGTTTACTTAATCAACGAGCAACCGATTGTACGGTCTCCCGGGTGCTTTAGCCGGTTAACCGGTCCCTCAATGCAGAAGGGGTTTTTCTATACAGTGAGGAATATTGCCGGTAGTCAAGGTGCTGTACCAAAGCTTTGTTGATTAGGAATTGTTCAATAAAATAATATTATGTGTTTGAATTTTTTTTCCTTTTCACCTTTTCCCAATCATTTGGAGTCGGTACAATATGTTCTTTCCATACTCCTTTATTCTAGGATAGGTTCTCTGTAACATCACAAATCATCATGTCATTCTTCACAAACTCCTTCCATTTCTTCATTGGTCTACCTTTACTGTTGCGGACAGAATCACCTGACCTCTCCCCCGGAACTCCCATACCCCCACGCCCCGCATACCACGAATATATAGCTCGCTCGATTAGCAGCTAAGCGTCTGCTTCAAAGTAGTACCTTAGCGAGTGCGGTGCGAGCCACCGGCATTGTCAGTTGGTCAAGTAAACAACCAGTTTTCGAATCAAATAATACACACAAGAAAAGAAAAAGAATACCAGAAAGCACTCGGAAGACTCTACAGCTATTTGGACTCTCAGCGTGACTTTCGTGGATCTTGTGAATACCAGTGTGTTTGATTAGTCCAACTATTATTGATCGGTGAATTCGATACAATTAATGCTATCAGTGTTCAGAGGAAAATCCAGGTTCAAGTGCTAACTTGTGTTGATTGACTTGAACGTGCTGCTTAGTCCAGTGGTGCTAATCATACCTATTGCTGTTGTAAGCGCCTATAATAAATACAGTTCATATTTAAGGGGTCTTTCATTGAGTACAACATCTGCACCGTATTTTACACTTGTTGTAGCTATCAACCTTCTAGTTTAACATTCTTTTTGTCACGTGCCTTTCATCCCTCCTTTTTACATGCCGATGCCAACTTAGTTTATTACGCTCTCTCAACTTTTCAGTCACGGGTGCAACTTTCAAAGATGTTATGTACTCATCTTTCTCCTTATCTACTCTTGTAACACCACGAATCAAAATGCTCACTTCAGCTGAGTGGAGACGTTTTTGGTCTATCACTTTAGTGGTCCAACACTCAGAAATATAAAAGCAAGTTAATTAATGCCAAGTTTCTAAATCTTCCTATCCTTCCTTTTTCATTGCTATTTGGTAGGAAATTGAAATTACTTTTATAGTTTTTTTTATTTTTATGCAGGAGTTCAGCGGACAGGCAGACAGCCCACTTGATGGAAAGCGGTTACCATCGCCTATGGACAGTTGCAACACCAAAGGTGCTACAAATACGCTGCTGCTCTCTTAAGGGAGACTGGAACCTGATCACTAATGCCGTAACACAACTCAAGGTTATTAATACGACAGGCCGCCCGCCCGCAGGAAATTGTATTCTTTCTCCGTTCCTGCACGGATAGTTTATGTCAAACTCTAATGTAAGGAATCTATGGAGACCTATTACTCCTTTTACACTACTATTTGGTAGAAAATTGAAATTACTTTTATAGAGTTTATGTGAAACTGTAATGTAAGGAATCTATGGAGATTTGTCGCAGTATGAATTCTTAGTATGTCACTATTGCGACGATAGTAAAATTTTTTTGTTCGTTACAACTCCATTCATTCTTTGAAAAGTAATTTTAATACAACTCCTATATGTATTAAAAATCTTTTTTAGCCAGACGTGTTGCTGGAGAGTTTCTTGCCACTTCTTCTTCTTCGAACAGCGATAACACAATGCGAAGCGGTGTACATACCTTCAAAAAGTGTTCTTCAGTGGAACTTACTTAGAATAACATTTTTTGAATTTAAATTTAATTACTAGTAAGACAAATGAATGAATAGTAAACTATAGGAACAGAAGTGTTATATTCCTGTTCAAACGATCCAGCTTCATAACAAGACGGATGTATAACGACTCACTTCGAGGCAACATAGAGCCGAGATAGCCGGAGCACGGTTTTTAGTATATTAATTCAAACTATACATACTGAGTGGTTAATTTGAGGCTTACAATAAACCAGCAAGGCTTTTATTGTAATTTATTTATGTGCAATAATCCAGCAACCATTGATTGTATTTTTCGGTCTTCTTAAAATATTGAGTAAAAATCGTGAAAAGTATGAAATATATTCAAGGGTAAGATAAACTGCTCATTAGCACTTTTTCCTGTCGTGGAAATTGAATCCGTATTTGGTATATCCCTAATAAATATCCGAAGGGCAAACATATTATTACCAGTTAGCGGGACTCGAATTAAAATGCCGTTAGAATTATTATAGAGTTTATTAGAACTATACAAACACGTATAATACAGGTACAAATATAACCGAACACAATAAATCCAAACGTAATGCAGAAAGTTGTAATTTAATAAAACGCGCAAAATCCGTCACTATTAGATTCTCGAATGTACACACGTCACGCCCGTATCGTACGTAGTTATAGTTCAACTGAACTCCTCTCTCAATCAGGCCATCGTTTTATACTTCACAAACGCGAATGTGCCCGCCCGACAACGTCGACACAATTTCCTAGTAATCGTAATCCGCATACCTGGCTAATGATGCAGCCACAAGCGGCCGTAAACAAGTACAATAGAACAATCGGCAGTTCTCTACAATAACTAGAAACGTATGCCAATAAATAAGTGAACAAAAGAATACGATCATAAAAAGATTACAATTAGTTCAAATGCCGACAGGAAATAAAATGTGCTTTTACAGATTTGTACGTGGAATTTGTCTTTGTCAGGGACTAGGTTGTAACAATATGAAGTATTTAATTAATATGTTTGCTACAACTTTATTAATTCTTCAAAAAGTAATTCTGTAACATACTTCTGTATTATACTTATTAAAAAAAGAGAACTTGAGATATAAATCGAATAAGAAATATAAAGAAGAACAATTATTAGCTAGACGTATTGCAGGGGGGTTTCTTGCCGCTTCTTCTCCTTTTCAGCAATAACACGTTGCGAAGCGGTGTATATAGTGTTACGAGTTACAGGACTCGAATTAAAAATGCCGTTGAAACTACTATAGATTTTATTAGAACTGTACAAACACGTATAAAATAAATACAAATAAAACTGGATTCAACCAGTTCACACTGCACGATTCAATGCAATACGACACGCGCAAAGTCCGTTGTCTATATCGCTAATCGAGAGTACTACAAACGTCTTATTCGTATCGTAGTCGTCGCTTGACTGCCCGCCCCTCCATTCGGGAATTGTCTTATACTCACTACACAGTACAAAGAAATCGGCCGCGCGCACTGAGTTTCGGAGAAATAGTAATTTGCACACCTGCAAACGGCCACAAGGTCAAAAACAATAACAATAAGGATTAGTTCGACGCTAATGATGGTTATAAAACAAGTAGAAAAACAATAGCATGTTTTTCTTAATTACAAATTCAAAACACAAAAGAATTCCTTAATCTGAGAAGACAATAAACTGCGCTTACAACAGGCAGCTGTGCGCTTATCTTTGACGGCATGTAACAATAGAATAGGAAGAGGGATTCAATTTTAACTTATATGTATGTGTTCTCCAGTGGAACTTATAAACTTTTGAATTTAATATATATAATCATTTTATGTAAGCTTTAAATTGGCACTATTAGAAAAATGGCCGTTGTCCCCCCCTTATAAATGTAGGACTAGTTACATATAATATTCTACGAGGAGGAAAATATTCCTTATCTTTTTAATTATGGCGGCGTTCGTTCCGCCAGATCATCTGTTTTAATTTCCCCCGTCCCATGGGAGTGAGATAAAATGTTATGTGTGAGAGGATTAATGTTGCAATTTACTTAATGTGTTGCCCACTATATTTGCTGCGTGCTGTATCGGAATTTAATAATCTACAATTATTATAACTTTAATAATATATTTCTTTCCTTTTATTGTGTCTTGGTCTTATTGAGTATGCACTGTTTGCTACAACTCCATTAATGCTTCAAAAAATAATTCTGTAACATACTTCTGTATAAAACTTATTAAAAAAAAGACAACTTGAGATATAAATAGAATAAGAAACTTAAAGAAAAACAATATTTAGCTAGACGTGTTGCTGGGGAGTTTCTTGCCGCTTCTTCTCCTTAACAACAATAATACGTTGCGAAGCGGTATACATAGAATAGGAAGAAAAATTAAATTTTTACTTATATATATGACCTTCAAAAAGTGTTCTCCAGTGGAACTTATTTTGAATAAAAAACTTTGAATTTAATTTACAGGTTTACCTTTTTTTATTGCAGGAGTTCAGCAGACAGGCAGACGGCCCACTTGATGGAAAGCGGTTACCGTCGCCTATGGACATTTGCAACACCAATTTGGTACAAACGCGCTGCTGCTCTCTTAAGGGAGACTGGAACCTGGTCACTAATGGCGGAACACAACTCAAGGTTGTTATGGCGACATACTTTAGACCGGGGTGGTGGCCATCTAGTTGGGCAAATGCCCTACCACCTGGCTGTGGGTTGTTTTGTCGCCTCTTACGACAGGCCGCCCTAACGCAGGAAATTGTATTCTTTCTCCGTTCCTTACTTCATCCTTAATAGATCACTCGTATCTCATTTTGTGCTCTACTTATATATCCAGATTATTTTCTCTTCAAGTTAAGGAAGATCTATCTGGAAGGGAAAGCTTTTAGCGATAAGGCTGTCTTTTGTTTTTACCAAGAAAGTATTGCAATTAGGTAGTTTTGTAGTTCTTTATTTTGGTAAGCAGTAAGTTTCTATTTACATTATTTGACGGTAGTTTCTAATTTTATTACATTAGTTAAGCCACTTTGAACATGCATGGCGGGTATACTATTCGTTCCTCCAAAAAATCGGAAAACCCGAGCACAACACTTAGACTTCTATGGACTGTAATTTCGTCGTCAAAGTCGTTGTAGCGTAATGACTAGCGCACGCGTCGCAAACTCAAAGGACGCGGGTCCAAATCCTGGCCGAAACGCATGCACCATATAGGTAGTTTTCTGACCTAATGTGCATATTGTTACAATTATCACGTGCTAACAACGGTGAAGGAAAACATCTTGATGAAACCTGCACCTCGAGATAACCGATGTGTCAAACCTACCAAGCCGCCTTCGACAAGCCCAGCTGTGGGACGTTTATAGGCTATTATTATTTATTATTAGGTAATAACCAAATTAACATTAAAAATATGATTACTTCGGTCCGTAAACATGTCATTGATGCCTTCGGGCCATCAATCTGTCACAAATATTGTATACACATTAGATTAGCAAATTCCACCGTGATGTGCACTTTTCAGCACATACTATTTTTTGTATGAGTTCAGCAGATAGGCAAACAGCTCACCTGATGGAAAGCGGTTACCATCGCCTCTGGACATTTGTAATACCAAAGGTGTTACCAATGTACTGCCGCTGTCTAAAGACATACTGGTACCTGGCCACTAATGCCGGAACACAACTCAAGGTTGTTATGGCGGCATACCCTAGACCAGGAGTGTTAGCTATCCAGATCGGCAAATGCCTTATCACCTGGCTGTGGTTTGTTTTGTTGCCTCTTGGGATAGGCCGCCCAGGCAGGAAATGATATCATTTTTCCATTCCTGTACGGAAGCTAAGTCTAAAATCAATATTTGAACAGGAAAGCCGTCTAAAAGGCCTTTCCCGTTACAAAGATTCAAACCAACATTATTAAATAAGCCAGATCCTGAGCCCCTGAGCTGTCATGAATAATTACCGAAAGAATTTTGTTTCAAAATGATACATAATGAAATTAATTCATCTAAGAATTTGGGGTCTTTTGCTTAATTTAAGCGACGTCTGTGGTTGAGTGACTAAGCTTTCGCCAGCCTAGCTCCCTGGAACACCGAAGCTACGGGTTCGATTCTTGGCATGGTAAATTTCGTTAACGAGTTTACCATTATTTTACTATGGTTTGGGTATCTAGGATCAGCCCGAGAGTGGTACGTTATATAACCCATAACGCAATCATAGCTTACATATCTTGTTTGCCGATTTAATAATAATATACAGTGTAAACTCCATGTAACGACACTCGATTTAACCACACACTCCCTTAAGCGTCAAAATAACTTGGCTTTGGTTGGTTTACCATGTCATCCACGTGCGCATGCGTCTCGCGGGCGCCGACGTCAGTCGGGAGCCCGGAGGCGCAGGTATGCGCATGACCTCCCTCCCTGAAATACCGCTGCAGGGGCCCTCTAGCATCTAGGTAGCAGAGGAGTCTTCACCCCTGTTGACGAAGTGAGTTTGCCTCTCCCGGGGCACTCTCAAGCACTTATGCGCTAGGATCGGTGTGGGCGTAACTACGTTCTGTATCTCACGCCTTTCCTACCATAAGCGCGGGGCACATGGGAGGAGGGTGGTTTTAGTGGGGTATTGATTAGTCGAGTCTCCACACAAGCCGGTTGATTATTGTTTGGATTGCCTCAGTGGAAAGCCTCCATGATCAACAACGGTCTAATCCCTAGCAAAGGACCCGGTATGTGTGAAATGCATTTCCCCCGCCTCAAAAAAAAAAAACCATGTCATCCATACAATGTTACACTCTATATAGTATTACACCCACTCTCAATAACGACAGCAATTAAATAAGTTGACAAAATTAGTAAAAGCTGCGCAGCTGTGTACGTTATTTTAGCGCTTTATTATCCTAGCCTGTAATAAACTCGACTGTCGGCATCACGCATACCGAAATTTCTAAGAAATTCCGAAATACTGAAATTTCTAAGTACTTCCTTTATCACCAAGACGCCTCAATATCGCAAGATATGAATAAAATAAGTAAAAAAAATACAACTAAATTACTGGTGCAGCAAGACACCAGACAAAAATAACAGACTTCTCTCTATTTAACGACAACTCTCTATAACGCCCTAAAATGCCCATCAGTGTCATTATATAGAGTCTAAACTACATTTTGTAAAAATATAAAAAAATGATATGTAATATGCATCTCAATAATCTATATCTATATACATACATATATATATAATAAAATTGTAGAGGTCATATTCTGTACAATGAAAAAAATGCTAAAAACCGAGTCAGGGGGGTGTAAGAAGTGAAATAGAACAAATTTAGATTTTTTTCAATTTTTGTTTCTCTGTTTTTCTGTTTGTCTGTTTGTCTGTCTGTTTGTACCGGCTAATCTCCGAAACGACTGGACCGATTTAAATGAAATTTTGTATGGTGGTAGCTTATATCCCTGGTCATCATATAGGATATTTTTGATACCGACAAATTAAAGAATTCCCGTGGGATAGTTAAAAAAACTTTAATTACTTAAACAGCTTATTATACAACTTATGCACCTAATTATGTATTGATATTGCCGGTATCATCATCATAAAATAAAACAATATATACATTAAGAAACAATTAGGCTATATATCATCACGCTAAGACCAATAGGAGCGGAGCACCAATGAAGAATGTTTTAAAATCGGAGGGTTTTTTAACTTACATTTTTTATAACTATTCCACGCGGACGAAGTCACGGGCAGAAGCTAGTAGAATAATAATTTCTAAAGACTTTCTTGAACTTCTGCTAAGTGAATACAAATCTCGATAAATATGATTATGACTGACCTCCATAAAGAAAAAAAGTGAATGATATTAATACACTCAGCACATCCAATCTCTTAAGCCAATAAAGGACGAGACGGGCTTTATTGAAACCTAGATTCGGTACTATAATAGTGAATTAGGCCATAAATCTGAAGCTAATCATATAACACTGAGACGAACAGAAGACCATTTGTAGCATCGTAGTTTATATAGAATTATCTACATTACTTGCAATGTACTTATCTGCCCTTTATTCAAATATTCATCTAATTTGTCATATTTCTTCTGTTAGTGTATGTTCGTGAACTCCTCTTAAACGGTTGGACCGAATTTGATGAAGTTTTTCGGATTCACAATTAGATCTGGTAAGTGTCGGTCCGAAATATCCCCTTGATTTTTTCATATTTTTCTTTTAACATTACAAACAGACACTTTAATGTTATTTACCTATATAGTTGTATAGATAAACATACATACATGTTACATAGTAGAAACTGGAAAAGTGCGGCAAATTGAAAAAATATTAGTATGGCAAATCCAAATTACCATTTATACAATATTGTTACTAGTTGGGCCACCTGTATACCTATTGACACATACCGTCAAAGAAATGCTGCGCATCTTGTTTATTGCCCCTCCCGCATTCGGAGTTCTTTTTATTACTTCGTATTTAAAATTTGCAATTAGACAATAGCCTATTGTTATTGTTTTCGACTTTGTTGGCCGTTCGCAGGAATAGATAACCAGGTGTACAAATTACTATTTCTCGAAAACTCAGTGCGCGTGGCCGATTTTTTTTTTGTACTGTATAGTTAGTATAAAACAATGCCCGAATGGAGGGTGTGGCAGTCAAGCGACGACTACGATACGAGTAAGACGCTTGTAGTACTCTCGATTAGCGATATAGACGACGGACTTTGCGCGTGTCGTATTGCATTGAATCGGGCAGTGTGAACTGGTTGCATCCAGTTTTATTTGTATTTATTTTATACGTGTTTGTACAGTTCTAATAAATTCTATAGTAGTTCCAACGGCATTTTTAATTCCAATCCTGTAGCTCGTAACAATATGTAATTAATCTTGTTTTTACTTGAATTTAGCACTTTTCTTCTGTTACTGTTTTCCGAACTTGGAAATCATGCAAACAACAACTTCCGGACTTCACTTTTAATGGTTTTATTCGTGTTTTGAGCTCGTAAACGCTAAAACACAGTTACACCAAAATAACAGTAATAACGACTACTAACGACAATGTTTTGGTAAAATGATATTGATATTTATATTGCCATGTACAAAGTTTGTGAATAATTCGTGTGAGTCTACTTTCGTTAGCCAAACCCGATAACCCTTTCGCGAACACGTGTTTTATTTCCCTGGTAATTAAATTATCTGTAATTCTTTTAATGATTGTCTTAATTGTTCATTGTCACTTGTTTGAATTAATTTTCTAAGTATTGAAATGTTACCTTCTGTTATCAATCGCTAGTCCCTTTGTGTTTATAGCCGACCTTTCAGTTTAACATCATACACTGTTTCTATTGTTCAAATTTCGCTGCATTTTTTTAGAAGCCATGTTTTGAATTCAGCTTACAAGTTTGAAAATTCCAATGAATGGTCTGTGCATGTTTATTAGGAGGTCTATGTCTATTTTGCTAAGGTCGGCCCTTTAATATAGAGTTAGTTGAATTTCAATTGTACTTGAGTATGAATCTCATTTCGGCAGACTGCGCATTTTATATGATTACGGCCTTATGCCTTACAATTTGGACTTGCCCGTGACGTCGTCCGCGTGGAATTTGTTTACAAGACCCCCCGATTTTGAAACATTATTCATTGGTGCTCCGCTCTTATTGGTCTCTGGATAAATGGGCTATCTAACACTGAAATAATTTTTCAAATCAGACCAGTAGTTCTTGAGATTAGCGCGTTCAAGCAAACAAACAAACAAACTCTTCAGCTTTATATATTAGTATAAGATAGGCTTCGTTGTAAAAATATTCCGGAAACACGACATAAAAAGATCGATAGAGAAATGTGTTTGTACAGAATGCATTCGCAGCACCCTATGCCCTACGCACCCGGCTAGCCCTACCTGGGCTGCTTAGTATTCCGGCCGAGTCCGGGCGGGTATTGATTGCTGGCCCTGCGAGCGACGGCGTGCACCGCGGCCGCGGCCTTACCAAAACAAACCAACATCATATCTCTTCCATGATTTTTGGCAAATTATAAATCTGGTAGTAATGGGTAAATAAGTTATTTTTTAATATATCTATATATTAATACGTGAAGCAAAAACTTTGTACCTTTTTTACGAAAATTGCGCGGACGGAGGAGTATGAAATTTCGCACATTTATAGTTTATATAGAGAAGGAGTGCAGAATGCTAATATTTTTTTTTAATTATGCACAAAAAGTACATTAAATCAATAAAAAAACCGTTACACACACTACCGTGACCACGGGCCACCAGTAGTATTATTTATAAGTCAAATATTTACATCAAAATGTACAATGAAGAAAACTTAGCATATATTGTATTGTACTTATAATCCTTTAAGACTATATAAGTAGAATACTAAGCCTAGGTCATCAAAGTTAACAGTTGAGGTTCCCAGAAGGCTAATATTGTATAATATTTTATTTACATATATCTTACATACATAATATCACGCCTGTTTCCCATGGGGGTAGGCAGATTATGGATCTCCACTTGCGACGATCCTGACAAACAACTTTCGCTTCACCTACTTTCATTAATCTCTTCATACATGAGAACTACCATTCACAATACGGTCGGTCATACACCTGTTTTGTGATTCTACTTTTAACCATTCTCTCTACATGTCCAAACCACCTTAACATTCCTTTTTCAACTCTTGTTATTACATCTTCTTTCAATCCACAACGTTCCCTTATCACACTGTTCCTTATCATATAATTCAAGCTAACCGCACATATACTTTTCAAAGCTCTCATTTCAACTGCGTTTATCCTACATCCTACTTTCATGCTTCTTCTGCCATACCCAAATTTCACTGCCATACATTAGGGTTAGCATAATTTTTGTATTTTATTAATGTATGTATGGTATATCATATATGTATATATTTAGGTATTCGGTAGTGAGTATAATGCAATATGCCTCTGTTGTTATCAAACTTCTTGTTCATCCAAAGGTTGTCTGGAAGAAATCGCTAATAGCGATTAGACCGCATATTGTATTGTAAAATGTTATTTTTGTTAACTGTATCTTTTGAAACATAATAAAGCATGTTCATTCATTCATTCATCTCCGTTGTGGTAAATTCAACCCATAAGGTAATCACCAATTCTACAATTCACAATGCTGTCATAAACCTTTTTTGTGATTCTACATCCATCCATTCTCTCTACATACCCAAACCACATTAACATTTCTTTCACTACTCTTGTTATTACATTTTCTTTCAATCCACAACGTTCCCTTATCATACAAACCATTATTTCCACTATCTATTTTAATCTACTAATTCAGCAAGCCATTTTGTAGCTCGAAGCTAAAAGCAATATTACAGAATTAAATTCGATGCCCATTTCAGTTAAAACTTAATTTAATAACTTCAATATCTAAAGATGTCGCAGCGATCTCTAAGTCACGTACAATAAATATACAGCCAGTTAGCAGAACCGTAGCCAACCCTTGAGGTCAATACGACCCTTGCCTTAAGGGTATATTATCAGATGGAGGAATGTCTTTGAGAAATGCATTAGCTTCGTTTAAGATAGTGTTACTTGAATATTTTATGTGTCCGATAAGGTTTATGGGGGATGCAAAGTGAAATTGTGTTTTCCCTGAAATTTGAGCACATATTTTTTACTTCAGACACATATAATAAAATATGTGTTGGTATTTGAAGAACGTAACTATATGGTATTAGATGTTATGTAAATAAGTGCATTTATTAAAGTGAAACTTCTTTAGAATCGATGTGATTTGAAACTCGATGAAACGAAAAAGCGACATTTAAAATAGATAAACACATAAACCAATAGGACTAAGCCTGCGAAAGGATGAGATAGAATACATTATATGTAATAATTTAAACATTATGGCTCATACAAATAGAGTTAGAAATGTTTTGAAGATTTTCGGTAATACATCAAATATCGTGTTTTAAAGCTTAAATATATTATAACGATGTAATATATGAAATGTAACGTTACCAATTTTGAATCTCCCCCCCCCCCTTGTGTTTGAGCTTCCAGAGGTCCCAGTAGAAATTAATAGGTGATAATTACTTGAGTACAAATAATTTATTTATTGTAAGATTACAAGCAGTCGGTTGAAGTCGGTATTCAAATTGTTGATAGAGGCCAAGTGAGCATAGCTCACGCCTGCCAGGGCACTGCGGAGCTGGGAATCCCATTCCCGTAGCCCTGGCATAAGGCGCAGGACAGAACACCCAGGGGTTTTAGTGGGTATCACTAACTGGGGAGTGGCAATAGCGTGCCACCGGTTCTGACTGGGCATGCTAGTGCCACCCCCGATCTGGCAAATCCCACACTCTCACATCCTCAAACGGAATTACCCTGGCCAAAAAAAAAAAAAACGATATTCAAATTGTAGATCAAAGATTGATGTAACCTTCTTCTCTTGTGTCACGTTGAGGTTTTTAATTGACGTTGATATTTGATACTTGAAGTTATAGTCGCGTTCGTGACACCTTGGTTACGTTCCATTAGAGACTCACAACGAGCACGCTCACGACAGAGTTTTTTCCTGTTCCACTTGCTAGCCGGCGTTACAATCGTAAACCCAAGTGTAACGGTTATTCGATCCACCTCTTGACATGCATCGTTGTGAGCGTTATGTGATCGAAAATGATGACGTCATTAGTGTCGTTTCGCCACGACCACAACGACCGCGGACGTCTTGTCCAACGGCTAACGGAGCATTTTGGGCGTTGTGAGCTACTAATGGAACGCGCTGCTTGTCACACTTTGTTTCACTCCTACTACTTATGAATTGCGCACACACATTTGTTTCTCATTTGTTACTCGAGGTTAGCCTCTACATAGAACTATTAAAACGGCTCGTCGACTCTTCGGGTGGTCAGCGAGTTGGTGTCTACCTCAGTTAAACGAATAATATGACACTAGCGAGATAACTTAGCCAGCTTTCTAGGCAGCTTACCCATAGAAAGCGGTGACCTAGGTTCAGTATTGTACTTATAAATTTAAGGGATCATAACCCACAGCCAGGTTGTAGGGCATTTGCCCATCTGGATGGCTAACACCCTTGGTCTAGAGCATGGTGCCGTAACAACCTTGAGTTGTGTCCCGGCATTAGTGGCCTGCTTACAGTCCCATCTACGAGTCCGGCAGCACATTAGTAGCACATTTAGTATTACAAATGCTCATAGACGACAGTAACCACTTTCCATCATAGTTGGGCCGTCTGCCTGTCTGCTCTATTCCAGCAATACAAAAAAATTATATAGATGGCATGTTTCCTTTATTGTATTAGTTTATAATATTTTATTTTTATAAATAAGTACGGGTCACTAGACATAATTTTTTGATATAATTATCGGACAGACGGCCATAATAATTTCATAATGATTTTCGTCTAAATGGCTCCGCAACTGTAAAGAGTCCCACTCAAACGAATCATAGCATCAAGGACGGTCTTACTCATAAAGAGCTAGAATTAGTTTGAACGCTTCTTTAAGAACCATAAACTTCACTTTAACTCTCTATGAATAAGACCGATAGAACTACTATAGAATTTATTAGAACTGTACTAACACGTATAAAACAAATACAAATAAAATTGGATGCAACGAGTTCACACTGCACGATTCAGTGCAATTCGAACGCGCAAAGTCCGTCGTCTATATCGCTAATCGACAGTACTAGAAAACGTCTTACTCGCTTCGTAGTCATCGCTTGACTGACTCGCCCCTCCATTTGGGCATCGTCTTGGCGGCGCACCCTGAGTTTCTAAGAAATATTAATTTGCACACCTGCGAACGTCGACAAAGTCGAAAACAATAACAATAGGGATTAGTTCGACGCTAATGATGGTTATAAAACAAGTAAAAAGACAATAGCATGTTTTTCTTAACTATAAATTCAAAAGACAAAAGAGTTCCTTAATCCGGGAGGACAATAAGCTGGGTTTACAATAGGCTGTGTGGCTTATCTTTGACGGCATGTAACATTATAATGTGTATATATGTATATGTAGTTTTGAAAAAAATAAGGAATTATTAGTCGGAGTTTGTAAATCACGAATATGCAAATATTTCACAACTGGTACTTAATAATGGCAGGTTTACAAGGCATGTGGGCGATTGCGCGGGCTTACGAAGAGTTTACTGCATTCTCAAAGTAATCATTCACAATAACATAGTATTTATTATGATACTTCATACACATTCTTGTCTTAGAAGCTATATTTTGATTGATCAAAATTCAACTGATTTAGTAATAATATGTTGCAGTATAATAATAGTATCACTGGAGTTCTCAATACGCCCAATATTGATGTACGGATGTTAGACTTGGACCCTAATACTTAAGTAGGAGAAAAAGCTATTGGTGGCTGAAAGAAAGTTCCTAAATAAGATCCTAGATAGATGAGCCTAATATAATAGGTGAGAGTAAGGCACTTCGCTTGCGCTAGCTTGACCATCGACATAGAATGGAGGAAGATCGCACGGTCAAAAGAACCTATCTGGGCAGACCAACGGGACGGCGACCAGATGGTCGGCCCAGATATCGCTGGAGTGACGTACTGGAGGTTGATCTGTGCGAGCTTCAAGCCTATGACAGGCAGGAGACAGGGCTGACCAGAAAGGAGTGGAGTATTCTCATTTCGGAGGCCAGGACTCATTTTGGGTCGTCGAGCCACAGCAGTTAGTTAGGAGGTCACAAACTTATAGAAACTAAAGACTTGTGTTTCCCATAACATACTTAATCATATTGATACAAGATACGAGATCGGACGATGTTATACCTGCTACCCTTATCTGAACCGTATTGGTGGGTTTCACGCATCGGTTATACCGGTGTGCAGATTTCATCACGATGTTGTTTTCACTTGCAACATGCGGTCATTTTTATTCTAGCTTTTCATCTGTGCAGGAATGGAGAAAGAATACAATTTCCTGCAGCCGGGAGCGTGTCGTAAGAGGTGACAAAATAAACCACAGCCAGGTGGTAGGGTATTTGCCCGAATGGATGGCTACCACCCCTGGTCTAGAGTATGCCGCCATAACAACCTTTAGTTATGTTCCGGCTTTAGTGACCAGGTTCCAGTCACCCTTGAGAGAGCAGCAGCACACCTTTGGTGTCGCAAATGTCCATAGGCGATGGTAACCACTTTCCATCAAGTAGGCCGTCTGCCTGTCTGCTGACATCATGAAATAAATAAAAAAAGCTTAAAAACTGTACAAATCTAGATTTAGAATTAATCTGAGTTAAAAATACTGATTAAATTAAAGAAAATTTAGTAAATGATCGCTTCTTATGGATTTTTGTCATGAGATGACGAATTTGATCCGCTGGTGTAAATACAAACCTACATATATTAGACGTTCCCGGGAGCTTTATCTCTGTGTCCTTGCATTAGCCGCTATCCCCAATTTCATCTAAATAGCAGCTATAATCCCTTATAATACAATGGTGACAAAAATAATAAATAGTGCTACGCCCACTGTCGGGCCAGTAACAATGCATTGTTGGTTGACGTGTGTTGCCTGTATTTTTGTATCGGACGCCTAAAAGGGGACCAAAAATTGGGAATAAAACAATCCCAGCTATTGATAGGCAGGCGAGGGGAGATTGGGTTAGATTAATATGACATTAAAAATTAAAGCGTATTCTAGACTGATTTAGACAAAAATTGCTACGTGAGCGTGACTATTCCAAAAGTCAAGTTCATGTTATTTAAATTAATGTGAATGACAACTCGTTATTGTTCACCATAAATTGAAAATTTTGAACATTGAACATTGAACAATGGGCGTTTTTGTCACTCATAGGGATTTCGATCGCGATTATATTATATAAATTATTGTTTAGTGGAAACTTGATTGATATATGTATTAATTTTGTGTTTTATATTTAAGATTATTAATTATTGTATGTTTCCCAAACAAATTAAATAAATAAATCTCTTCTACGTAACTCCGTGTCTAAGTAAAAATACTTTTAAAAACATATGAAATTCAAAAATAAACGTTCTTATTCGGTTTCAGTATTAATAATTTCTAATAATCATACTCAAGAATGCGAGAGTATCATTTAGTATAAAAGATTTCACATTGAACGGAGCGTCTTTTAATATTAAAAAAATCTTCTAATAGTTTCACTTCGTCTTTTCTTCGAATGTATTACTAGAATGCTATGCGAAAAATTACTATCATTATATTTGCAACCTAGACTTTATAGATAAAGACTATGTATTTTTAAATTTATGTGTCTTATTTTAACCTTAAAACGTATTTTAATCCAGCACAATTTTTTCCAGCACATTCTACCCGTTCATCCCCGCGGTTAATCTCCTAACAAAGCATTGTTGGAACGTTTTGGCGCTAAAATAATGAACAGCACGTGTTTCGACCCCTGAAGTCCCAGACCCCAGTCTCCGACACGTGTCGATCGCTATCACCACGACCAAACGTAACAAGGATCGACGAATGTCACACGCTTTAAGAATTACGTTGCAACACCAATAAAATAATAGGCGTGCTTTATGATATTTTTGGTGAATCCCAAATAAAATCTTTTTACACTACACTGATGTAAAAACCTGATACAGAGGGTGGGCATGCTCCAGCTAAGATTCTGACTTTCTTTTTATTATTTATTTTTATTTTTATAAAGTCTCCCAAAATCAGTGTAGGGTAATAACAGCTTAACAGTGGTCCTATAATAGGCACTTTTACTTATGATAGAACAAATTCTAGCAAAGATATTACAAAACTTAACTCTAAAAAGCTTCTAAGTTCTATATGTAGAAGGTGCCATAAGTTGTTTTCTGTCCCTTTTTGAGTTACATTATTTAAAACGGTTGTAACCAAGTCAATCACAATTAATAATTTAAAAAAATTTAAGAATGAAAGAAGATATTTATTTGAAGAAATAGAAACGTACTTACATTGCTGACATGCATCTTAAAACATATTTTGAGAATTTTTACGCCGCATTTTCAGCAAACAAGGTTTGCACATACCTTATTGCTGTGCCGACATAATATCCGACACAACGCTGATTTTCAGTATAAACATTATTTTTGGCATAATACTAAATCGACCCAAATATTTTATGAATTATATTTAAAAACTATTTATTTAAATAATAATGTATAATGATAATAATTTATATGAGCTTTCCGTTTTCAATTGATTTGGTGTAATATGAAGTTATAACAATACGTCAAAAAGTGAGAGACGAATGAGTTATAGCAGTATCTGTATTTAATAGCTTATCAAAGTTTACTGGGTAATTCCTAGTATGTAACTTTATTAAGTAATAAATTAAAATGATTACAGACATTTAATTATTTATTGAACTATTCATAAATTACAAATATTTTACAAACTATATCGAATTAATTTTATCAATTTTCTTACAGTATTGTTATTTGTGTAAATTCAATTTTATTATTGCAACTGTATAGTTATAGTTTCACATTATTGTCCGATTGATGTTTATAAACATACGTGCAGGAATCTTTATTATGTATGTTGTAAAGTATAGTGAATAAGTTACATTTAGCTAAAGAGATAAATCATCACGAATATTATAATATCACCTACGCATAAGAGAAACAATGAAACGTATAATGGCAAACAGACAAGCGTGAAACCAGGAATATACCAAATGGTTCTACGTGTTGCTAGTAGAAAAAAATGAACTGTAAAGAAAAAGAAAATAACCCTAAAGTATGTACTTGAATTTAAAAATTAAAATTAAGTTTTAACGAAAACTATATTTTACGCATTTCTTTAAATTTAGGTAAATAAAGATTTTAATAAAGTTTTTGCGAAATTCCAACAAAGACTTGCATTACGGTTGAATCGAGTCGCCAACAATAAAACAGTAATTATACACATGTGACTTATTAGCCCTACGTATGACAAAAATACAGAAAATAAAAAATATCATGTGCTAAAATCTGTACTCTAAAAACAATCTTATCAATTAAGAAATAATGTTTACATTTGAATACTATCATATAAGGTACTTACGTTGTTAAATGTTTACTACCCGCACGTATTATTATGTGATGTTGTAACCAAATAGTCTTAAACTCCAGGTGGAATATAAATTATTATAGACTTTATTGCACAAGCTTAAGGTTGACATGACATTAACGTTGACTGATTATAGTGATGTGTTATAAAAAGTATGAGAAGCGAAACAACATGAGGTTTTAACAATGGCATAGTGTAGTATCATTTGTTAAATGTCCCTTTTGAAGGCTATTATTTTATGAATGGTGGGGTACAGCATTAAGGGAAAGGGACAAATATGCTATTTTGTACAGAATTTTTTGTATTTACATTATTTTATTTCGGGAAATAGGGACGAATAATGTATCAATAAATTAATTTAAATCTATATATTTGTCAATATCTTCTGAGAGGCGATGTAGTTATTTAAAAGCTTTCACTTTTCTTAATTTATTTTTACGTACTTAAAGAATTTTAATAGGTTAATCGACGATAGTGAAATGATTTTGTATTCTTATATTTTGTCGGTACGATTTGATATAATACAATTCATACAGAAGTTCAATATTTAAACGTTGTATTCAGATTAAATTTACTTAGACACAATCGAGTCTAAAACGTTACGAATTTTATATCAACTATTAATATAACGGAAGAAAGAAATATTGTTTTGAAAATAACATAATCATAACTGTGCACTAAAAGAGCATTAATTAATCCAAGCAAACAAAGAAACAGCCATAAAACAATAAGCCGAATAGCCGAAACATTAAAATAGGGCAACATTGCACCGTCACACGCTATACCCTGTCTATAATTTTTTTATCATTGCATTAAATCCGACATACCAAATTCCACTTTATTCGTATATGTTAGAGTTCTATTTACGTAACTCGCGAAAAGATTTTTATAAAAGTTGTTCCATTTCAATTCGCATTAACAGCCACGAGAGAGCAATCGAAAATGATTAGAATCTGGATGTATTTAAATTTCATTTTCGAATGTGATTTGTAAATCATAAATGCGTAACGGTTGTAAAGATTTGTCATTTGACTAACGACACCTTAATGTAGTATTTAGTCAGAGGCGGAATGGTTTCATTGTCAACGGGCAATGTATCGAAAAGTTTTAATTTTGCTTTATGGGTTGTGTGTAATGCGACGCGTTACCCCCACGGTCCCCCAAACAGCTTCGAGTCAATTTGTCAACGAGTTATGATAATGAGTCATTTTAAACTATTGATTTTTAGTTATTTATTAACATGCAAGGTGCTATTTAAACCACATTTGTATAGATCAGTTTTAGGTATCCCATATATTGTGGTATTATATTATATACTTCTGTATTATATATTTATTATTATAATAGTTTTACTAAATTTGTATCTTAGCTCTTATAGATATTTCTACATATATGTATAATGTGCTTATAATTTGTTGTGTATAAATATATAATACACTAGCTGTGCCCGCGACGTCGTCCGCATGGAATTTGTTTTCAAAACCCCCCGATTTTGGAACATTCTTCATTGTTGCTCCGCTCCTATTGGTCTTAGCGTGATGATATATAGCCTATAGCCTTCCTCGATAAATGGGCTATCTAGCACTGAAAGAATTTTTCAAATCAAAATAGTAGTTCCTGAGATTAGCGCGTTCAATCAAATAAACAAAATGTTCAGCTTTATATATTAGTATAAGATGTTTATGTACGTATTTATTTTTATAGCTATACCTATCCATTATATTATTATAATAATAATAACAGTATATTATTGCATATTATATTTAATTATTATAATTCAAACTATATTAATTTAATAATATAGTTTGAATTATAATAATTGTTGGCGTGCAGTATACTGCACGCCAACAAATAATTTTTTATAAGATCTTATCCATCCAAAGATTGCCTGGAAGAGATTGCTTTAAGCAATAAGGCCGCCCATTGTACTATCTTATAGTTAAGACAATAAAGTGTATTACTTTTCTTATGTTGGTGTACAATAAAGAGCATTGTTATTGTTGTGGTGGTCAACGAGGAAATCTTTGTAATCATGATACGTGTAATATTAATTATTCATTATCATGTTCAGGGTAGCTCAGTGGATTATGCAACCGCGTCTCTATCCATTGCTGTGGGTTCAAGTCTCGGCCGGAAATCTCGGCTCTCCCATAATTTTCGCATTGACATTCTTTCACAAAAATTGATTCTTACAAGTTACAGTATGGGTGGGTGTATTGTAGTATGTACTTTTTTTAGGATTAGGCGTTTATGATCCTAACTATAGCTATATAGTTTTAATTAACTTGTTCTTGACCCACTTGTAAAATTCACCTGTATAGAATGTATAGCATACTCGTATTATAGATTCATTTATTGATTTTATTCGATGCTTAATGTACATTTACATGATATATAATTAATTATACATGAACCATTATAGGGTATATATAAGTATATATATAATTTATCAGATATTATTACGAATTTATATGTGTAATTAATAATAATAATCGGCAGACAAACACACATATTGTATATCCCCAAATTAAGCAAGTTACGCTTGTGTTATGGGTAATATACAACGTACTACTCTTGGGCCGATCCCAGACACCCAGACCATAGTAAATAACGGAGAAAATACGTTTCCGAAATTTACTATACCAGAAATCGAACCCGGAGCCTCTGCGTTGCAGTGAGGTAGGCCGGCAAAGGCTTAGCCAGCTCAACCACAGAGTCCATCAAATTAATCTTATTCTATTATTTGTGTACAGTTTTAATTATATTCTTATAAAGTCATAGTTTGTCATTTATATAGTCTTAAACAGGATAATATGCTTTTTTCATCAAAAATGGTTCGTTCATCGTTTATAGATTTAATCATTTTAATAAGTGGGGGAAGTTTAATATATATTTTTATACCCATAGCAAAGATACTTTTGCTATAACGAGTTGTCTGTATGTACAAAATACAGATAGATATATACAAAAGTCACTATATAACAGTAATATTGTGAGATATACATATATCCATGGCTATAATAGTCAGATGGGTCTTACTATATCACTTCTGGACCAAAGTAAATAGCAATCGTGTTAGGATTTTTTTTTCAAAACGAAGGTAATGATGACGCGTAATATTCGCCCTGATTAGCTCGGATCGTCAATCGTCATCGATAAATATGACAAATATGACTTCGCATCCGAGGGTGAATGCACCAATCAAACAATGCACGTCGGGGGGTCTGCGGCGTGCTATAAGTGGCACAATGGCGCCCCGCGGTGCCGCTCGCGCGTTCTTTATGCCAAACATTTAATCTGCAAGGGTGTCGATTTTATTGCATTTTTGTCTGAGCTCATTTGGGAAAGGCTTATTATGGGACAAATGGCCTCGTATGGGAAATTAATTCCAACACGCATCAAACCTGTAACAATCTATATACCTACAGAATTTAAATCCAGTGCGGAATTGGCTATGAAATGTGTAAAGATTGCTTTAAAATTTGTTCTTAGTTTTCATTCCATCTTTTTGACGAGGTGAAGCCGTTTGCTGACACCCCACTGCTCGGGGACATAATAATAGGGTATATGTGACTCGCTTACTTCACCAGAGTCACGGATACCAGCTGTAGTGTTTGCTATTAAACGCTTGTATTTAAATTCCCGCGATTCGAAAATGCTCGTCTAAACGTCACTGTAAATTCGCGAGTGTGAATCAAATCGACATTTCAACACGTCTACGAGTGGCGCCACCGTCCAAACGATACTGCATTTCACTCTCTTCAAATCAAAATTAACAACGAGCTATCAGTGAGTCGAATGTAACTATTTACAAGCGCATTTTTCAAAATAATCAAACATTCAATCGAACACCAGCTATAGCCTACAACGCAGTCCTGGAATACGTGGTCTCACTCTTATTAATGAGTCAGCCTCTTTTTGGGCTGGTAGATGGTTGATTCTCCCCAGGAACTCCAGTGCGGGTTGAGTCAAGAGGGGCGCGAGCAGAAAACCCTCACAACTGGTCTTGGTGGCCTCAGTGCGGCTGAGTGAAGAGAGGCGCACGCGGAACGCCTTCGCGCTCCTTCTTGGTGGCCACAGTGAAGGTGACGGGTTAATGATTCCAATGGAGCATTAGATTGGGATATGCGTCTATCTTCAGGATGTAGTTTTCCTTCCATTTAATGGTAATTCTCAGTCGATTGCCATTATGTTTAAACTACTTGAAACTTAATAAAAGTGACCTGACCTTATGCTAACAGTATTCAGTAACAAGCCTTCTATCCCTCCTCAACAAGTACTCTTCACTAAACGCTTTGTCAAATTCAATCGTAGTGAAAATAAGTGTGCCTCCAGGCAACAGATACCACTCGTTCCCATTCATACACATTATTCACGAATTACTTACAATTGAACAAGTTTCGAGTGTTTTTTAAACACTTTAAAATGTATTTTGTGAAGTGCACTCCATCGTTTTGACTTGTATACGTTCAGAAGATCTATTAGGTATACAGTGTAATTTAGAAGGTTTATGTGTTATATATTAATTTATAGAAATTGAAAGCAGTCACAATCGATTATGAAGAAAAAAATTGGTCGGTTTGCAAACTAATTAAAAATATATATTAAGTTACTATGTTACTATGTTCCTGGCGACTGAATGTATCCACATTTCCTTGGGAACTCCCGCTTGTTCAGAAATCAAGATCAGAAGATCTTGAAGTTACTTCAATTATGAATATTAGATTATGTCCAAAGCTGTAAACAGAATTAACATATTGTTACAAGTTGGGACACCTGCATTCCTATTGTCACATACCGACAAAGAAATGCTGCGCATCTCGTTTATTGCCCTTCCCGCATTGTGAGTTCTTTTTATTACTTCGTATTTAAATTTGCAATTAGACAATAGCCTTTTGTTATTGTTTCGACTTTGTTAGCCATTCGCAGGAATAGATAACCAGGTGCAAATTACTATTTCTCGGAAACTCAGTGCGCACGGCTGATTTTTTTTGTACTGTAGTATAAGACAATGCCCGAATGGAGGGGTGCGGAGTCAAGCGACGACTACGAGACGAGTAAGACGTTTGTAGTACTCTCGATTAGCGATATAGACGACGGACTTTGCGCGTGTCGAATTGCATTGAATCGTGTGCAGTGTGAACTGGCTGCATCCAGTTTTATTTGTATTTATTTTATACGTGTTTGTACAGTTCTAATTAATTCTATAGTAGTTCCAACGGCATTTTTAATTCAAGTCCTGTAGCTCGCAACAATATATCAAAACGAAGTAAGTATATTTATAAAATATTCACTAGCTGTACCCGGCAGACGTTGTCTTGCCCTTAAAAAATAAAAATCTAGAAAGCGATTGCAGCGCCATTAACCGGAACCAATTGTTGATCTAAACTATTCTCGAATCTACTTGAAAAAAACATCAAAATTGGTCCCACCGTTAAAGAGGTGTTCAGCGGCGCCACCTACAGGGTCCAGTCTTGAATCTAAACCATCCCGGAATCCACTTGAACACACAAAAATAATTCACCTAAATCAAACAAATGAAAATGAGTTTATATGCAGTCACCATTGCCGAAATCGGCTGGGAAAGAACATAAACAAATGTTAGCTAGCTATGATGTTGTGAGCGCCGTGCCCTTGTAGCATCCATTGGATTAGAGTTGTCGCTCTCGGCCGTAGTTCAAGCCATGGTCGGGGGCCAACCTGGCTGGGACGCCGTTGCCTCCTTCTGCGAGGCTGTTATGTCCGCCAAGGAGGTGGCGGAGCCAGAGCCGCGCTCATCTCCCGCCACAACAACAGGACTCGGCGCCAGACGACTCAAGACCTTTGGCCGCCGTAAAAGTACGGCGGAGACACTAGGCCGTCACCTGCATTCAAACCGCTGAGTAGTGGGCGCGATGTTCCGCCAGCGCCTCTGTCAATCACGGATTGAAGCAGTAGAGTCTTGCCCGTAGGGGTGGGCCCACGTCAGTTGGGGTCGCGGCGAAAAGCTCGCGCACATCCCGGGGCTCTGACAATGGCGACAGAAGGACACCAAGGGGTTTTAGTGGGTATTCCGGCAGCCCATCTGGCCGGTGAGTCCTACACTGCCCTGCCGTCGTCTCTGTGCGGCAGGGTGTCCGTAAACGGATTTCCCCTTGAAAAAAAAACGCTATGATTTTTTATGGATATCATATTCTAATACTTATTATCCTATTCCGGACGAAGACAATTTCAAAAACACAAAAATCATAAAAATTGTTCCAGCCGTTCTTGAGTTATAAATGGTGTAACTAACACGGCTTCTTTTACATATGGAACGTTCATTCATTAACCGATTCACTTTTAAAACTCATATTTTTCTGATAATAAATTTTATAATAAAATCATAAATAAAATAAATTCTAACATAATTTAAACATAAAGAAACCAGATATAAAATAATATCATCTTCCTTGTAAAATAAGATTTATAGAAATACTAGCTGTACTCGGCAGACGTTGTTCTGCCCTTAAAAAGTAAAAATCTAAAATCCGATTGCAGCGCCATCGACCGGGACCAATTATTAATTTAAATCACTCTCGAATAACTGATCAATCGTCGATCGCCGAGAGTAGAAAATTATTTAAGTACTAATATCGCTATTAAAAAATAGGGGTTGGTAGTAGAAGGATGAAAATTTAGGGTATAAAAAAATTAAAATAAAAAAATTTGTCCAAAATCTACAAAAAATATTTAGGTGTGGGTCACCCTTATCATGTAGGGGTATGAAAAATAGATGTTAGCCGACTCTCAGACCTACCCGATATGCACACAAAATTTCATACAAATCGGTTTAGCCTCTTCGGAGGAGTTTGGTAACAAATACCGTGACACGAGAATTTTATATATTAGATTTTTAATTATTGTTTAAACAATAATAATTGTCCAAAATTGTGACGTCATATTTTTCTACGTCAAACAAAATCTATGAGCTCGCGACTGTATAAGAACCTGGCTGTCATCTACTCTAATGAATATTCAATAATAAAGAAAGGTAAAGATTTAATTTCGTTTTTAGGTTTGTTTTAGCAGCTATTCTAATGCCTTTGCTATCTTATTTCAGATGCGATATCGGCGACATCAGTGCAGGACCGTGTTTAAGTTATTTTTTTTTTTTTTTCTCAAGTGAGATTGTACTTATACTCTGATTTCTAATTACCTGAACTAAAATGACAGCTGCCATCGACTTCTCTTATAAATAAATAAATCGATAGACAAACACACACACTGTATATCCCTAAATTAAGCAAGTTACGCTTGTGTTATCGGTAATATACAACGGACCATACTAGGGCCGATCCCAGACACCCAGACCATAGTAAATAACGGAGAATACGTTTCCGAAATTCACTATATCAGGAATCGAACCAGGAACCTCTGCGTTGCAGTGAGGTAAGCCGGCAAAGGCTTAGCCCGCTCAACCACAGAGGCCGTTTTTTTGATTCATAGGTGAGCTGTGTGCGTTCAGTCAACATCTTACCACTGTGCTGTTCCAAGTTGTGTGTTGCTCCAAGCTTGCAACATAAGAAAAAGTCTATCGCAGCTGTCATTTTAATCTAGTCAATTAACAATTAGAGTATAATATGTAACGATTTTGACAAAAAAATACTTTCACCAAAATGTAGTTACAAGGTCCTGAACTTAAACATTTGCGGATAATGCACGTGTATACATTAACTCGTCTAATTAGCGGTTTCATTTTTTAACCTTAAAAGCAAGTCGCATTTGGTTACAAACACTAACATTGTTTTAATTGTAAACTTAATAAAGTTTTGGTCAAGTAATACAACGATAATTTCGACACATTTGTCACAAGCAGAGTGGCGCAGTGGAAGCGTGCTGGGCCCATAACCCAGAGGTCCGTGGATCGAAACCACGCTCTGCTATCTTCCCTTTTTTCCCTCCTATTCCTTTTTAAATTGTTTTTTACAATATTTCCTGCCTTTTAATAATATTCGTGCACATTTTACACAGAATTTTGCAAGGCGCACTGGAAAAATAGCAAAGTTTTGTTTGATAACAAGCCGAAAAACATAAACAGTCGCGTTGTTCGGGCTGTGAGTTTGTTTTATCATGGGATATTGATAATTTAAAACACGTGCCAAGTTCCCGTTTGGCCTGTTACCAATGTTTTTTCTATCATCCGCCTCGGGGCGGTGTGCATTTGAGTGTTAAATTTTTTCAAAATAAATAGACACTTATTTAATTTCAAAAAACATTTCAGTGTATAAAAAATTGGAACTGTAAACTTTCCAAAAAGTTTCATGTAAGGAAATGAAAGATGCATGTTGTTCTATTATATGCTTATTATGTTTTTATAAAGTGGCTAGCAAGTATGCTGTAGAATAAACTTCGTGCTTTTTGTTGTCTGTCATTTTTTTTCAGTCTCCTTGGTTTTAGTTAATTTAGCTTACAGTGTATATTATTTTACAATATCTAAGAACTTGCATTTACAGTATTCGTCTAGTGACATTATATTCTGAAATTATAGATTTCACATAATCTCGTTATCCAAACCAGTTCACTATTCCTGTTTTCCGACATTGCTGTATAATGTTTTATCATAAATAACAATAAGTTTTCTCTATCCTATTATAGTAATGTACTCTGTGGTATTCTCATTCTCCGCTATTAGCTAGGTAAAAATAATCTTAAATAAGTGACATCTAGCGGTGACGCTTAGAAATAAAATACAAGTGACAAGCTAGGTTAATTATTAAATCGTAATTCAATTTTGGACTATTTAAGCGCAAATTAAAAATATCGCAAAATGTACTGATTTTAAAACATTTATTGATCTTATAAAATAGATATTTGTATCTTCTGAAAATTTTATAAAATTACAAAGTGAATAATTTTATATGTAGCATATATACTTTGACGCCTCTTAAATTAGGTCTCATGTACCGTTGAGAGTAGAACAGACAGGCGATGAAACATTTACTAGTGTTAACAAAATTACAATACCTAGAACAATTCGCTATGTTTATTAAATTGTGCCATCCGTAGCGGGTTGGTTTTGTTCTGATTACAATGCAAGTATCTATGAGCATGGACGTCGCAAGAATTATTTTCAGTTACAGGCGCCCGATTCTACAGACTACACGCGAAATTTACGAATGAGTGAAGTTGGCAAGCTGTTCATAGAAAATTATAGGAGTACACTACATCAATTGAAATGGTAGTAAACAAATTTAGAAAACAGTCTAAAGTTTTTTCTCCTTTCAATTCGATGACTTCAAAAAAAAAGTGTGTGATAGTTCTTCTCTAACTTTTATTACTCTATACTTATATTATAATAGGAAAGATTTATATTATTGTATCTTTGTAACGAATAAACTCAAAAACTGCAGGGACGTTTTATAAAAATCTTTCACTATTAGAATGCTACGTTATCCCTAATTAATATAGGCTATATTTATTACTAGATAAATTAGGGATCCCTACTAAAACTTCAATAATGTAACCCAAGGTGTAAAAAAAATTGTGATTGAGTGGGTTCGGGGATGGTTTAGATGCACAATTAGATAAGGTAGGTGGCGCTGGAATCGGGTTCTGGATTTTTATTTTTTTCAAGACAGGATAACGTCAACATATTATAATTCAAAAATTCTATCTAGATTACACTTTAAACCACTGGCATAAAGTTCAAGATCCAATGCACTGTTACGCACAATTTCCTTTGATATACGTATAAAAGAATTCCTGCCTTAGGCATATCCAGATAGAGCTAAAATTCATTTGAAATCTTCTAAGTTTTATTTAAATAGAAAATTAATATTAATGGATAAAGAGTGTTTTATTAAAAATTAAATAAGGCTGAATTTTATGTGTTTATCAATTTTTAGTGTCACTTTTTCGTTTCATCGATTTTCAAATCACAACGATTCTAAAGAAGTTTCACTTGAACTTTTTACTTTTGGGGACGTAATTACACCCCGTCACTACCACTCACTCCCTATTCTCGGAGCCTATGGATATCAGCTATTTATAAAGACAGATATAAGGACTAGGACAGGTAAGTAAATGATGTTTGTTGGGCTGGTCTATCTCTTCCTTCCCCTGACATCACAGCCAAACTTGCATGTTTTGGTAACCCAAGTTCTTTAAAATAGTTGCACTACTCGCCATAATAAACTGTCAACCAACTGAGGACAGAGTGAGTGACACGTCACCCTCGTAACTTCATTACAGCTCTACTCCACCCTCTGTGCCTATTATTATGTAAATTACAATTTAAAACCACTTGTTATCTAGTTAGCGTCGAAAAATACCTAAATTTCCAACCCCTAGATTAGCCCTCGGCTGCTTGCAACACCGTAAATAATCGATAGAATTTAACAAATGAGGCGCTGCCATCGCTAAGTATTGAGAAGTATTATGTAAATAAAGTCATTAAAAAACATCTAAAGTGACTATGTACACAGAAACCATTGATTTCAACCTTTAGTTACACGTATGGTAACACCAACCCGACACTTAAGTTTTTCTTTAATTCGCTTATAAGTTAGAACTTATTTGTGTAGAACCAGTGTGTGCGAGAAAAAAAAAAAACACTTAATAGTTTGAAATGGTGATTACACAAGGGTCCCAATTTTGCCAAAATAAAGAGAGAGAAAGAAAATATTTATGTGAAGAAATAGCGACGTAATTACATTGCTTACATTTGATTAATAAAGGTAGAATGTTTTGAAAATTTGTGCGCCACATTTGCACCAAACAAGGTTTGCACTCAGCACATGCTGTGTCGGAATTATATCCGACACAGGGCTGATTTTCAGTCCAAACATACCTATCACTTTTAGTGTGATACAAATACGATCCAAAATACATTTTTTTTTAAAAGTGCGGTGAGGTAATTGAGATGCATAGGGTACAGAGTACAGGTGCATAGGGTAGTGTTGGTCAGATTTTACACCACCGTAAAATCTGACCAACACTACCATATGCACTGATCTACATTGGTATAAAATAACATATTGTTACGAGCTACAGGACTCGAATTAAAAATGCCGTTGGAACTACTATAGAATTTATTAGAACTGTACAAACACGTATAAAACAAATACAAATAAAACTGGATGTAACCATATCTATATCGCTAATCGAGAGTACTAGAAAACGTCTCACTCCTTTCGTAGTCATCGCTTGACTGCCGACCCCTCCATTCGGGCATTGTCTTATACTAGCTACACAGTACAAAAAAATTGGCCGCGCGCACTGAGTTTCCGAGAAATAGCAATTTCCACACCTGCGAACGCAAAAAGTAACAATAAGGATTAGTTCGACGTTAATGATGGTCATAAAATAAGCAGAAAAACAATAGCATGTTTTTCTTAATTAAAATTCAAAACACAAAAGAATTCCTAAATCCGAGAAGACAATAAACTGCGCTTACGACAGGCAGCTGTGCGTTTATCTTTGACGGCATGTAACAATATATAATAACCCATAAATGTCCCAGTGCTGGGCTCGGGTCTCCCGCTATAGGGGAACGGACAGTATACCCGCCTGGCTTGTCCAAGACGGCTTGGCAGGTTTGACACATCGGTTATCTCGATGTGCAGGTTTCATCACGATGTTTTCCTTCACCATTATTAGCACGTGGTAATTGTACCAATAGGTCAGAAAACTGCCTAACTGGTGCATGCGTTCCAGCCAGGATCGAACACGCGTCCTTTGAGTTGGCGACGCGTGCGCTAGCCATTACGCTACCACGACTTTTTCTCATAGGTAAACAAAAAGATCTTGATAATAAGTAAATGAAAACGGATAAATATGAAATTAAATAATTTTTAGCTAGACGTGTTGCTGGGAGTTTCTTACTGCTTCTTCTACTTAAATATCGATAGCACGTTGCGAAGCAGTGTATGTAAATACTCGTAGAATAGGAACTAGATTTTTATTAACTTACACGTATGAACTTCAAAAAATGTTCTCCAGTGGAAATTTTGAATTTGAATAGTTTTAAATTCTTGGACATTGTGAACTATGATGAATTCACTAAAACAAAAATTAACAACAGTAACATCAACTTTGTAATAACACAAGCTTTTGTAAGAACTAAAATTTATCACGTGAACGCTTCGTTCGTCAATTACTGATCATTATGAACGGTGAAGTTGACAGCCCGAGGCTAATTTAGGGAGTAAAATTTTGCTTATTTTACCGACTTCAATAGAAAAGTTACGCTGCGTATGTAAGAGGGATAACAGATAGATTAACCATATTCTTGCAAATACATGTTACTGTTACATGCCGTTAAAGATAAACGCACAGATGCCTGTCGTAAAGCGCAATTCATTGTCTTCCCGGATTTAGGAATTCTTTTATTTACTTTGTAATTAAGGAAAACATGCTATTGTTTTATGACTATCATTAGTGACGAACTAATCCTTATTGTTATTGTTTTCGACTTTGTTGGCCGTTCGCAGGTGTGCAAATTACATTTTCTTGGAAGAAGCCAGCCCACGCAATCGATTGTGTATTGTACAGTTTACTATAAAACAATCTCTGAACGGAGGGGTGGGGCAGTTAAGCGACGACTACGATATGTGAGTAAGACGTTTGTAGTACTCTAGATTAGCGATATAGACGACGGACTTTGCGCGTGTCAAATTGCATTGAATCGTGCAGTGTGAACTGGTTGCATCCAGTTTGTACAGTTCTAATAAACTCTATAGTAATTCCAACGGCATTTATTTTAATTCGAGCCCTGCAGCTCGTAACATTACCTACAATAAATCGTAACATCTATACATAAAGGTAAATAAAATTGAAGTCTCTGTACCAAAAATTCTACTTTTAAGATGTTTTCTGTCTGTCTGGATGTTCCGACTAATCTCTGAACCGGCTGGACCGATTTTGACGGGACTTACACAGATAGCTGATGTTATAAGGAGTATCTTAGGCTACTTTCATACATATCTTTTACGACTCTTTAGTAATTTTTAAAAGAAAATTAATCGTATATTTTCATGAAAATTAAATTATTCACCTCATTTATTGATATTATAATCTAACTCAATTTAAATTTATATAAATTCTAATTTAATACTGGCAAGCTGTAGAAAAAGCTGTGTACGCCTGTTATTGACATGTATGCATTTATATAATTGTTATGTTTATTATGTCATAGTCTTATTAACGTGTACCATGCTGTTGGTGTACCTATAAAATAAATAATATATAAAATAATAATAATTTCTGTAATTTTTTTAAAGGTTCCGTGAAAAAATACCACGTCGACGAAGTCGCGTGCACAGCTAGTTATTTATATACTAGCATATGCTTGCGAAACTTTGTACACGTTACCATGACAACGACGTATATATTTGTCAGCGAATTTCGATGGCGGCGCCAAAAAAACAGGGCCGTAGTCATTTTTGGCTATATTCGTTTATCTAGTGAAAACAACGTCATCTATCGGGAATAAAAAAAACATCACAAATTTTGACCGGGATGAAATTTAATCACTTGATTTTTGTTATGGAAATTCACAATTGTCTAAAAAAAAATATTATGTATTGTATGGGCCATAAAAATGATCCAGACTGTTGGAGGGCTTAAAAATGATCCAGACTGTTGGAGGCCAACACGTAGAGGCTCCTTGATAAATTTAATATAAATTTGGCGTGACACTGACCGGCGATTGTCCCTGTCATATAAAGATGCACCCAAGAACAAGCCCCGGTCAGTGTAAGACTATTGTATGAAATGAGAACAAAAGATACTGGGCTATAGGGATGAACTACTAGTGGGCACTGTGTATCTGAGTCCGTGTTTCCCGAAAAGTACAATCCGGGCATCTTCAAGTCTCGTGTGAATAGGTACTATCTAGGTAAGCGTGCTTTATCTTCGACCGCATCATCGTCCGACATTAGGCGTGATCATGGACAAACGCCAACCTATCTAATATAAAAAAACATACTCGTACAAAATCTAAAATGCTACAACATTTTGTATGATCATAAAAAATATCTCAGTTGATTTAATTGTCTGTCATGAACAAACGTTCCTTTTTCGTCAACTCGATTGCCACTTCTCAAATTCGTGTTACAATAGGAATTAGGAGTAATGCGCAAGCGGGTATTGAGCTCCTTCCCATCCGGTGCCTGTAGGTGCGTGATGAATGTCTTGTTATGGTAATCGAGCCCTCAGGGCTCCGAGGGTCCGGTGCATTCGAGATGTTCAAGTGGCCATCGATTCACGTAACGAATGCCACGGAATTGGGTAATTGGGTATGGTTTACTGTAGCGTATATTCGTTGATAATAATTCAGTGACAATGTGCGAAAATGGAACATCTAACTTGTGTTGTTTTTGTGTACAGTCGCAGCATGAAAATATTCGTCACCTTAAAGTCTACTTTCGCTTGCACGAGTACAAGAAATAATACTGCCAACATTTTAATAAATGTTACTTTTATAAAATATAGAAACGCCAAGAAAGAAAATTGCAATGTTGACTATGACAGACGCTGAGATTAGTAATAAGAAACAAAGAGGATATAATCACTACGCTTAACATAAATATTAAAACCAATAAAAAGGTTGTACATGTCTAAACAATCTTCTTAGACAAAATAGAAAATTAAACGACTTTTATATGAGTAATTTTAAACTTTATTGTCAAATAGTTAAACATAATTTTCTGTGAAACAGTCTGTTCTGTGATTTAGTTTGAAAAGGTAACATGTGCTCGCGGAACGTTAAATGAATCAATTTGAAAACTGTTGAACATTTTTATACCACGACTGTACAAAAATTGAAATTTTATTTCAGTCATAACTCCTGAAGCCATGATGTAAAGTGTGTAAAGGCAACTCGAACAAATTGCAATACGAACGACAAACGACTGAATTAGTTCATTTGAAATAGCTTATATACATTAATTGGGGTTATGTTGGCCCACGCATAGTGAAGACCTTTATGGAGGTGGCCAATGTCCACTGTTTTCATTTATATAACTTTAAATATCACTAAATCAAGAATATCTCATAACTCAAAAGTACCCAGTACACTTTATTCAAGTTAAAAGTATTTTTGAAATTCTACCATTTCCATTTTTTTCAAACTTTTTCTCTTCATATTTTGAAAGTTACTAGGGAAGGAGGTATTTTTTTTTTAATTGAAAAACTAAATGGCTTCTCCAATTATCGGTTTAAATAAAACAATAATTGAATAACGTTGGCATCATTTTGTTGTGATGATGTTAAAAACTGATCATCGTATGACGTTCAAACAAATTTTGGTTGAAAGTATTTTCAAGCTTTGCCAACTTGTTTTTTTTTTCAGAATGCTGTGAATTGAAAGAGGATGCAGTGACACGGGTTGAAAAAGGAATATTAAAGTGGTTTGAGCATTTAGAGAGAATGAATGAAAGCAGAATCACAAAACAATAATTCAATAAGCGTGTATGTATTGTTACATGCCGTCAAAAATAAGCGCACAGCTGCCTGTTGTAAGCGCAGTTTAGTATCTTCCCGGATTAGGAATTCTTTTGTGTTTTGAATTTGTAAATAAGAAAAACATGCTATTGTTTTTCTACTTGTTTTATAACCATCATTAGCGTCGAACTAATCCTTATTTTTATGGTTTTCGACTTTGTTAGCCGTTCGCAGGTGTGCAAATTACTATATCTCGGAAACTCAGTACGCGCGGCCAATTTATTCGTACTATGTTGTGAGTATAAGACAATGCCCGAATGGAGGGGTGGGCAGTCAAGCGACGACTACGAGACGAGTAAGACGTTTGTAGTACTCTCGATTAGCGATATAGACGACGGACTTTGCGCGTGTCGAATTGCACTGAATCCTGCAGTGTGAACTGGTTGCATCCAGTTTTATTTGTATTTGTTTTATACGTGTTTGTACAACAGTATGAAGAGATTAATGAAAGTTGATGAAGCAAAAAGTGTTTGCCAGGATCGTAGCAGGTGGTAATCCATCGTCTCTGCCTACCCCTACCAATGGGAAATAGGCGTGACAATATATATATATATATATATATATATATATATATTATAGTATATATATAAGTTATATATATATATATATATATATATTCTATTAATAAATCACAAATTACAGTAGGTACAAAAGTTAATTAATTATTAATTAATTAATACTTTGTATAATTTCCATAGACAACAAAGAAACTAAATGAAAAGCAATATGGCGTCAGCATCGGAGTGTTAATTAAATAGGGATGCGCCGCAGACATCATTACAGACATTTGGCAATTTCAACCCCTTCATTTCGACGTTGCAAACAGGGCCACCGCAAACTTTATTGCTGGCTTTTAAAATATAATAAAATAGACGTTAACTGCTATGCTGATTTTATGGTCCTGTTATACTTTGTACTAGATACATAGTTTCTAGGTAAGAATATTAAAAATTGTAGTATTCAAATCTGGAAAGTTCTAGTAGATATAATTTATCTGTATGTTAATACGCGAAACAATAACTTTGTACCCCTTTTAGTATGAAATTTCGCATACTTATAGTTTATATACAGAAGAAGCGATGAATGCTAATATTTTTTAAATTATGCGTAAAAAAACATTACACACACTACCATGTATTTGACACACACACACGCATATTTTGTTTATTGTTAAAATCATTCAGTGTAGCCTTGGCGACATCTGTGATTATAGAAGTAGTATAATCTTTGACAACAAATTATTATGGTCGAATTTCGACCACGGGAGACCACTAGTTTAAATAAATAGACAAGATTTTGTTAACAAATTCAATAATCATTATTTTTTATGGTTGTATAGGCTTGCGTTTAACCACAGTCTCATCTGATATTGAGTGATAAGGCAGTCTAGAATGGAGCAGGCTTACTTAGAAGATACCTATTCACTCGTGCCTTGAAGACTTCAGGATTGTATTTGTCAGGAAAAACAGACTCCGGCAAATTATTCCACTCTTCGGCAGTGCGCACCAGAAAAGATAAAGCGAAACGCTTGGTTCTGACTTGTGGCGTTTCCACCATGTGATGGTGGCGCAAAACGATGCGTCTGGTGTCCGATGGTAAAATGGGGATGGAGGAATCAGCTCGTGCAGTTCTAAGGAACACTGCCGTATCTGATAGAATGCAGTTAGCCCCGCGACCTTGCGTCTTTGCTCTATACTCTGAAGTCGATCATAAAAAAGACAGTCATTGCCAGCTTCCTGGCTCTTTTCTCAATTGATTCCAAAGATGAGAGCAATACTCCATCCAGGACCGAACTTGTGCTTGATAAAGTTCAGCAGTAATTTATGTGAGACGAAGAAAAAACTTAATTTAATTCATTTGCACATTTTTTGTTTCGCAAAATCATACAGAAATATCATTTGCGTGAACTTCTAATTTCTATCTCGCGAATATATACCATTTTTCGGATATAAACTGTTCGGCTAAGCGGCCTCGACTGTTTTGTATATATCAAATTCCAAGATAATTAGTCCCTTTTCAAGCGCTTAAAAGTGTAACAACAGAGCGAAATTTAGGTTTAGGACTTCGATGGTTACGTTTTACAACTTGCAACGGCTGCTAAAACTGCTTTCAAAAGTTAAGTTCTATACTTACTAAAAATAGTTGTGATATCATATTTAAATGAATAATACCTCTCTACATACTTCCCGATGGGCTGAGGCGTGAAGATATGTCATTTAAGCGGCCATAACTCATAGCATGATGTCAGTGTGGGACGCGTGAATGAATGGTATGCATATTGTACGTGACGCATCGCGAACCGTTCTGTTCCACTTTCAGTTCAACCTCATATCCCATGTCTTATGTTGTCCTGGTACTTTATGTTATGTTTAGAGGTCCCTTATGGATTAATGAAAGAATTAACTCAATTAATAATGATATTTAATATTATATATTTACGTGAACACAGTTTTCTCTAGGAAGCCATTTGTGAAAGAGCTTAGTGATGTATACGTATAATAGTGATGTGCATTGTAACACAAATATCGAATTGCTTCGATTTCCAACACTTTAGAGTTTTGCTTATCTTCATATGCCTGCTGTACACATTCGGCCACGGTGTTGGGCTAATATGTTGCTCCAATATGTCGGATCCCAAAGGTGTTTGTCTACACATTAGTGCCTTGATAAAGATGGACGTGGAAACGACTGCAGCCGCGGTACATAGCATGCTAAATTACTATTATTTTATACGAAAATAATGATCTGTCTATCTTATGTGAAAAAAATCAAGAGGGATAATTCAAACAAATAGATTCCGAAAATGCAATTTTTAGAAATTTTGTCTATCGTTCTGTCTGTCTTTCTGTTTGACTGTTAGAGCATCACTGAAAACTACTCAACGGACTTAAATGAAACTTGACACAGAGCAAGCTCATATCCCGGGGCGTAACTTAGGATACTTTTTATCCCGATAAATGACGTCTTTTCCGTGGGATAGACGAAAATATTGAAAAAGTTGGTGCTGCGATCGCATCCTTTTTGAAAATTACTGAATATATATGAATGAAACTCGACAAAGAGCTGGCATATATCCCGAACCAACACTGAGGATACTTTTTATCCCGATAACTGATTTCGTTTCCACATAATAATAGACGAATTAGCCAAATAAATGGCTAAAATGGCACAACAATCGCGTATTTTCAATTCACTAACAAATACCTACGTTGTCATAAACAATATGTCATTCGTTGTATTATACTTCAAATCAGGTTGGCTTCGACTCACCTTTATGTTTTGCTGCGTAGTTGTCTAGACTATGTAGACTTAGTGTCTTTGTTATTATTATATGTAAAAACCGAATTCAGTTTTTGTGTAATTAAAATAAAGCTACTGCCTAGCCTGCCTGCCTGACACGTGGCTACGCTGCGAGGCAAACTCTAGTATGTACATATAATATAAAAACAGCATAGAAGATTTTTGTTTAGACACTACCACTTTCAGATTATATGAACTGGCATTACGTTGTCTTCAAAGTTCGTTATCAAAGTAATTTATTTGTTTGAAATATGGACATTTTTGCAGATGTTATGCTAAGTGATAAAAGTTGCATGTTTCGCCTTTGACAGGCATACAAATTTTTTGTAGTTTTGGTTATAAACCATTTGTAGTCCTTATGACTACATATAGATATTACATTACATACATTTCTACAAATGTTGAGGTAAAGGAGTAGATATCAAGATATAAACAAGACCAGACGCTTAACCGAGGCTTGTAAGCTGTCGTGGTGAAAGTACTGAGTTATATATTTTACTTGTTTCATGAAAGGTTGTCGACATCGACCTATCATTAACACGCAAAGGTCTGAACCCTTTACAAACATAGCGTTTTTATAACGCAACATAAAAAATATATCAATCTTTTTTGACATCAAAGCATCGCTTATCTACGAGACGGCAAAACCCGCGAAACACGAACACGCAATCGTGCTATCTCTTTCTCACAAACAATACTTCTATCCTTATCTTGTTTTGACAGTTCAAAATGTCACGTGGCAAGTTAGTGTTCAGCTTAATACATTTTATAAATATAACCCTTGCAATAGTTATTATAAACTAAAATATGCCCGCGACTTCGTCCACGCTTGACTTGAAATTCCCGTGAGATTTCCGGGATAAAAAGTAGCTTAGATTTTAGGTCTAAGAATTAGCTGTTGATCAGCGAAAACTGCATCGAAATCAGCCCAGTAGTTTTTACGTGAATCCCAAACAAACAGACAAGAAATCTTTAAAAAAATATATTGTGTTCTTCGTCGTTTATTTATAGTCTATTCCAGTTGTTTCTTTTTAAAATAGCTTCAATGTACAGACACGGTATGTTTAGAATTTTATAATATTATAGATTACTATTAAACCCCAAATAGCAAAAAATGAACTTACAACCGCCATGTTCAAATTTCATACGAATTAGGATTGCCAGTTCTAAAAAAGTGGGTTAATCGTTAACGGAGTTATTTTTAATGTTTTAAATAAGACGCAGTATATGATTATCTGAGATTAATGTGATATATTCAAATGTCTTTGATGATTATTCATAGATTGGCAACACCGGGGCTAACAGAGCGACACTCTTCATTTCACAGATAGACATTGCGCCCTAAATAAAGTCTCAGAGAAAATAAAGGAGCTAAAAGTGGCAACTCCGCTATTTGATACAATGTTGTTCGTAAAGTAGCCAGGAAATCATTTTGCAGCTTTAATTATGGAATATTTTGTTTGTATTATTCAGTAATTACCTACATTTTACAATACCGGATTAGCAAATAATTACTCTGGTAGGATTAAGTGCGGCGATTGCAGCGCCGCGTCTATGGGACTTTTTTGTGGCGCGGCGTCAAGTTCAGAACATTATATGGCATTCTTGCTTTGACAGTTTGACTTTGACAGTTTTAGCTGTCAGTCACTAATCAATATTAAATATATGAGTCTGTAATTTATTACTTTTATATAATGACAAAAGTACTGAGCTTGATGTCAATCAAATAAAAGAGATAAGAGGAAAGTTACACGAGACACTTACGTTCGCTCCGACAGTTTGACATATCCACTTGTCACCTTACGTAATGTTAGGTAAATTCAAATCCAAAAGTGTCACAACACTACACCTGTCATTTTGACACGCGCTTCCTATACTTAAAACGTGTTTTTTATCCAACAAAGCGGCGTATTCTGTGAAAGTCTCGGCCATACTGGCTGAATATACTCTCGGTTCAACTAAATTTTCAATTCAAACAGGGTCTTTATAAGGGTAGTGACGCTGTACATAATTTACATAGCGCCACGGCGTAATAAACTAAGCCAGCTGTTTTTGGATTCGAGTATCGTTTCGCGTTTAGAATATTTACTTGTTTTTACTTAATTTTGTTATTGAAAGATGTTGATTGCTGATTTGATAGACGTGCTTTATATAATAAATATTTCTGTATTATTCTTTTGAGTACATAAAGCATACAGCATAAAATTTTAGTACGTCATGTCATTATTATAACATAATAATATTTTTCTTTCTTTCTTTCTTTCTTCTTATTGTGTCTTTGTCTTATTGAGTATACACTGTTTGCTACAACTCCATTAATTCTTCAAAAGTAATTCTGTAACACACTTCTGTATAAAACTTATAAAAAAAGAACTTGACATATAAATAGAACAAGAAAAACAATTTTTAGCTAGACGTGTTGCTGGGGAGTTTCTTGCCGCTTCTTCTCCTTAACAGCAACACGTCACGAAGTGGAGTACATAGAATAGGAAGTAAAATTAAATTTTAATTTATATGTATGACCTTCAAAAAGTGTTCTCCAGCGGAACTTATTTTGAATAAAAAAAAATGAATTTGAATCTGGGTGTTATCCCCTCTACAGTTGAACCTTTTAAAGTATTAATTGGGGCAGTTTATAGGATAATGCACCCGCGTATCATTCTAATGTGGCTTCGAACCGTGGACCGAGAAGCACCCGCTTTTTGGACAAGTTTTCTGACCTAATGTGCTTATTATTAGTATTATTACCACGATCTGGCGGTCAAGAGAAATAATGTGAAAGGAGACGGGGACTTTTGGGCCAAAGAAATGTCATGAGATGGCTTAAAAAAGCGTTACCTACATTTTATATTACAAAACGGAAAATACCAGTCGTAAATTTTATCTGCGAGATGAGAAATCTTAAAAACAAGGTCCCAAATAAAGTCATTTATGCGATTAAGTTTCAAGGATTAAAAATATGATAACATACAACACGATTAATTAATTCAAAGTAACTTTTTATTGCAGCAGTTCAGCAGACAGGCAGACGACCCACTTGATGGAAAGCGGTTACCATCGTCTATGGACATTTGCAACACCAAAGGTGCTACAAATGCACTGCTGCTGCTCTTAAGGGAGACTGGAACCTGGTGACTAATGCCGGAACACAACTTAAGGTTATTATGGCATAATACTCTAGACCAGGGGTGGTAGCCATCCAGTCAGGCAAATACCCTACCACCGCGCTGTGGTTTGTTTTGTCGCCTCTTACGACAGGCCGTCCGGCCGCAGGAAATTGTATTCTTTCTCCGTTCCTGCACGGATAGCTCATATAACTAAACCCACTGCAGTCATAAAAAATATCAACATAATAAAGAGGAATTTAAAAATCACTCTCATCTCTTTACAATCTGGGCCCAAGAATTTATGAAAGCTTAACCGTCTCCTTTGTGTTTTAAATTCGCCAAGTGCTATAACCAACGAGTTAAACTACAACTTATTTGATTATAACATTTAATTTACGTTAAATTTCACTGAGTCCGGCACTCAAGTTATTTTAAATGTGATTTGACGTTTCACATATATGTCAAGAAACATATTAATTGAATACTCTGTTTTTAAACGAACAAGGTTATCTCTTAGATCCGTCATTTATTGTACGCTTATGTGCTAAATCAGACAAATGAAAATGAGTTTAAATGCAGTCACCATTGCCGAAATCGGCCTCAAAAGATCATAAAAAATGAATGGCTAGACTGATGTTTTTTTAATGGTATATTTTTTAATGATGCACATCTTATTTTAATACTTATTATCCTATTCCGGACGAAGACAATTACAGAAACACAAAAATCTTAAAAATCGGTCCAGCCGTTCTTGAGTTATAAATGGTGTAACTGACACGACTTTGTTTTATTATAATATACTTATATATACACATTTCCTTTTATTAAACGTGTATTGTATAAAGGTCAGTGAGGTTCTTATTCTAATTTTTAAAAACTCGGTAATACGCACAGCAAGAGCTTAGTGATGCGCGTGACGCGTTATCGACTATCGATATTCCTTTGTCCTGAGCGAGTCGCGTTCATAAAAAGATTACGTTTGCGTACGCGACTTGTGCGTGACATGAATTTTAATTCGCTCCCCCTTTGCCAACGCTAATAGATTATAATCGGTGGACATCCACTGTTACGAATTCAGGGCCTTTTAATTATTATTATGACCAGTGCTGAATGTATTCGTAGTAGTGGTTATTAGAAAACTTTTTAATTGCAGTTTTTTTTTAATAATTACAGTGTAAACTCCATGTAACGTCACTCGATTTAACGACAAACTCCTTTAAGCATCGAAATCACTTGGCTTTGGTTGATTAAGGTTAAGCTTGTCTTATATACAATGATAAACTCTATATAGCATTACACCCACTCTCAATGACGACAACAATTAAGTAATAAAAAGTACCTTTTAAGGTGCCAAAATTAGTAAAAGCTGCGCAGCTGTGTGCGTTCTTTTATCCTAGCCCATAATAAATTCGGCTGTCGGCATCATGCATACCGAAATTTCTAAGTACTTCCTTTATCACCAAGATGCCTTAATATCGTAAGATATGAATAAAATAAGTAAAAAGATACAACAAAATTACTGGTACAGAAAAAGACGTGAGACAACAATAACAGACTTCTCTCCATTTAACGACAACTCTCTATAACGCCATAAAATGCACAGTTCCTTCAGTGTCAGACAAATTAACTGAGAATCTCTTTATAAACTTACAGAACGTTGCAGTCTTATACATTTTATATGATCATACCTAGTTATGACTGTTGGATTCTCACAATTTATACTGAAGTGGTAGTTCTGTAAGTGCCGCTGGCTTTCGGTCTCGCCAGCATTGCGTGGTGGCGAAGCTAGACTCCAGCGCACGCGAGGTCAAAATCAAAGGTGCTACAATTGCGCTGCTGCTCTCTTAAGGGAGACTGGTCACTAATGCCGGAATACAAGTCAAGGTTGTTATGGCGGCATACTCTAGACCAGGAGTGGTAGCCATCCAGTCGGGCAAATACCCTATTACCTGGCTGTGGGTTGTTTTCTTGCCTTTTACGACAGACCGATATACAAGCCATGCTTGCTCTTTGGTGTGAGTGTGCCTTAATTCGAAGACCTAAGTGCCACCCGAGGACTTGTTAGTGCCGTGCACTCCCAGGAACTGTCTAGCTGCCCAATTGGAGGTGGATTCCGAGGTTAGTGGTGCTTATTACCCCATTGGTTTTTGTGCAGGATTTGACATACCTCTCACTCTCATATATTCCCTTAAATATAACCTACAGCCCACTAAACAGTTACTCGAACCAGCGAAGCTGTGTGGGATCCGTGATCCATTGCACAATGACGTCTACTTAAGTGCATGTAAAATAAGTCAAATAGAGCATTAATTAGTGTTTGACAAGTGATTAAATGACATGACATGACAAGTCGTGGTGGCGTAATGGTTAGCGCACGCGTCCCAAACTCAAAAGGCGCGGGTTTGATCCTGGCCGGAACGCATGCACCACTTAGGCAGTTTTCTGACCTAATGTGCATATTGTCCGTTCCCCTATAGTGGGAGGTCCGAGCTCAGCAGTGGGACATTTATGGGCTGCTATTGTTATTATATAAGTGATTAAATATATGTTAAAAATATTAGAAAATTTATCGGAACAACTGTCCGCATCCCTAGCGTTGTTTGATTATAAAAAAAATATTTTTTAATGTACAATTACAATATTTAAGAAGCTCAAATATATAAATCTGTCATATCATATGACCAGTCATGCCATACGGGTCCGAATGTTGGGCTACTAAAGTGATAAACCACAAACGTCTCCACTCAGCTGAGATGTGAATGTTGAGATGGATTTGTGGTGTTACAAGAATGGATAAGTTGAGAAACGAGTACATAAGGGGATCTTTGAAAGTTGCACCCGTGGCTGAAAAATTGAGAGAAAGAAGATTAAGTTGGTATGGACATATAATGAGGAGGGATGAAAGTCACGTGACAAAAAAATTGTTAAACTACAAGATGGATGGGTACAAATGTAACGGTAGACCAAAAAAAAGATCGATGGGTTGTGTGAAGGATGATATGATGATGTGTGGTGTGACAGATGTGTGTCAGAATAGAGGAGTATGGAAAGAAAAGACATATTGTGCCGACCCCAATTAATTGGGATATGATGAAAGAGAAGAAGGCGGAGAACTACAATATTTAAAACAAATGGCTTATTTAATTTATTTCTTGCATAATATAAATATTCAAAACACTCTTATCAACAAAATTTCAATTATTTTGATGTCTGTCATTGCCCACAGTCAAGCGCAAAGTGAGTGTAGGAGCAGCATGTAAACACACACTGCCTGCAACATTGCTACAGAAGTATTTTGAGAATTCTTTACGACACAGCGAGCAGTAGCGAGAGTGTATGGACATATATGTTTACTATAATGGAAGATTATCATTGTTCTTCTTCCATGGCGTTATCTATAGGAATGTGCGAAATACAAATTAAAAAAAAAAAGTGAGTCTATTTCTAAAAAACTACAGTTTACCCCAGGTTTGTTTATGTAGCAAGCAGTTACGTAGATTATTTCACATAAAATTTTTATTTAGTCGCTGTTTGCCCCCGGAATATTCATGCGTTTAATTTTGTCCCGAAAACTGTCCTATTTACCGGGACAAAAATTGTCCTATGTCTTTTCACGGCACTGATCCAACGTACATAATAATATATACCAAATTTCAGCAAAAAAGGTTCATTAGTTTTTCGTGAAAGCGTGACAAACAGAGTTACAGATAAATTAGCTTCGAAACGTTTTTGCGTTTGTAGTAGTGTACCTACTGTCAGCACAAAAATAAATAAAGTAATACTTTTTATATATTTTTATAGGCAAGTACTGAATATGAAACTAATAATATTAAACGATATTATTATAATAAATATTAATATAAAAAAATTAATACTAAATTTCAAGTGGTCCTGTAAATATACAAATACTACTACAAACGCAAAAACGTTTCGAAGCTAATTTAGAGAGAGAGAGAGAGAGAGAGAGATAACAATTTATTGCACACCAAAATATACAATTACAAAAACAGACCATATTTACAATATTTTTCTAGGCAATACAACAGGCGGCCTTATCGCGCAAAGCTATCTCTTCCAGGCAACCTAAATTTAAAAAAAAAATGAATCACCTTAATTTACCTGTACCTTTACATTTATAATATCAGTATGGAATTATTGTCATCAGCTTCTTATAAGTAATTATAGCGACACACCTGCAGAACGTACCGCACGGAAAGTTTGGCTAAAAACGCTTGCAATGAAAAAACATTGCAAGCGTTTTTAGCCAAACTTTCCGTGCGGAATTTCCGCTTAACTAACTTAAAAAAAAGTTAGTTAAGCGGAAATTCCGCCGAGTTCAGATTAGTGCCGATCCTTCCTTCGTCGATTTTTTCGCGCGGTATGTTCCGCAGGTGTGTCCCAGGCTTAGTCTATTTTCATTTTCTTCCCCAAGCAAAACAATACGAAAAGGCGCTATATTTTTTAACCGACTTCAAAAAGGAGGAGGTTCTCAATTTGATTGGTTTTTTTTATGTATGTACACCGATTACGCTGAGATGTATGTTCCGATTTATATGATTCTTATTTAGTTTGATGCGGAATAGTTGCCATTTGATCCCCTAAAAATCTAACATAGTTTGGCCCAGTAGTTTTTATTTTTCGTTCCCATTTCTTGGGACCTATATTATTTAAGACGTGCGACACCTTTCGTAGACCTACCCATAGCTAAACTCTAAAAAGTACCAAAATCGTTTAAAATACCGACTTCAAATTTTTTATATATATTATCTAAAACATCTTGAAGTCGTTGCGAAGTGAAACAAAATAAGATATTGTAATTAAAAATAGCTTTAGAAATAAGTTATTATATACTTTTTACTTTTTGAAGTCGGTTTTTTTAAACGAAGTATTTTTTCCACAGTGTATCCAAGAAGTTACACGGTAGTATTACTTAGTACCACAAAGTACTTATCATAGCATCTAAAGCTTATCTTTCAGATTTGAATACATTCTTCTCATCCAGTTTATTTTGAAATTTTAATGGCTTTTTTGGCATTAAGGGCATTATCACACCCTTGTTTTGATACCGTGTATTTGCATGGAGGGCAGTGCGAAGCGCTTTGCATACGGATCAAAGTGATGCATTATATCAAATGTATTCGCTAACACGTAAATAAATAAGGATAAACATGGAGCGATTCGTATATTCAAGGGTTATGTTTGTTGTGGGAACACGCTGGTGGAAATTAGTTTTTAATTTGGATTGTTTTATACAAACTACTATATTATCATTAGGAATGAATGAATGAATGAAAACTCTTTATTGTTCACCATAAACTTAAATCTAAGCAATTGATATTCCTACAACCTAAGCGACGACAAAGACAAATTCCACGTACAGATTTGTGGAAGCACATTTATAATATTATCCGTCGGCATTTGAACTAATAAATGATGACATTGAAACTATTGTAATTCTTTTATGATCGTTTTCTTTTGTTTACTTATTTTACTTCTTTAGACAGCCTATTGTTGTATTGTAATCATTAGCCAACGGATTTTAAAGTATAAGCTAATTCTAGGAAATTCGGTCCACGTGGCACTTTTGCAGGATAAAACGATGGCCTGATGAACGGAGGAAGGCAGTCGATTGGGAACCACGATACAAGCGAGACGTATGTACTACAATCGGGAATCTAATAGTGACGGACTTTGCGCGTTTTATTGAATTACAACTTTCTGCATTACCTTTGGACTTGTTGTGTTTGGTTATATTTGTATACGTGTTTGTATAGTTCTAATAATTTGTATACTCTATAGTAATTCTAACGGCATTTTAATTTGAGTCTCTCACTCGTAACAATATGGATACATTTGCATTAGAAAAATGGGCGGCCTTATCGATTACAGCGATCTCTTCCAGGCAACCCAGTGTCTAAGGAGATTTTAAAGGAAATTTCAAACGATTTTTTGTGGTGTACTAAATTAAAATAAAAGTTATCACAATCAATTACTTTTAAAAATAAAATATAAATATATAATTAGATAAAGGTGATATTATAAATTAGATATATATACATTCGAACAATAGATACATTCATGTAATGCAACAATTTTATTTATTAGATCAATAATGGTCAGTGACCATACGTTTAAATGTAATCATTGATTTAGCTTGTCTGATTGGTAAGGGGAGGGAATTCCACAGTCGAACAGCCTGTACGGCAAAAGAATTTCCTACGATGGAAGAACTGTGTGCAAATTACAGTAATGAGATTGATAGAGAAAACTAAAAAGTTCTTTTAAATATAGGGGAGTACAGGGATTGTAAAGGATATTGTGCAAAAGTGAGAGTAAGTGAACATTCGGAGTCTGGTCATATTTACGCAGGAATCATACTCACAAGCATAAATACTGATAATATTGATACAAGTTGGGCCACCTGCATTCCTATTGTCACATATCGACAAAGAAATGTTGCGCATCTCGTTTATTGTCCCTCCCGCATTGTGAGTTCTTTTTATTACTGCGCATTTAAATTTGCAATTAGACAATAGCCTATTGTTATTGTTTTCGACTTTATTGGCCGTTCGCAGGAATAGATAACCAGGTATGCAAATTACTATTTCTCGGAAACTCAGTGCGCACGACCAATGTTTTTTGTACTGTATAGTTAGTATAAGACGATGCCCGAATGTAGGGGTGAGGCAGTCAAGCGACGACTACGAAACGAGTAAGGCGTTCGGTAGTACTCTCGATTAGCGATATTGATGACGGACTTTGCGCGTGTCGAATTGTATTGAATCGTGCAGTGTGAACTGTTTGCATCCAGTTTTATTTGTATTTGTTTTATACGTGTTTGTACAGTTCTAATAAATTCTATAGTAGTTCCAACGGCATTTTTAATTCGAGCCCTGTAGCTCGTAACAATATATACGCACTCATGCATGAACACGCACGCACGCACACACACACCATTAATCTAAACTCACACTTCTACGCATCTAGGCACGTAGTTATTATGTAGGTTTGATTATTATTATTTTTCAATTGTTTTTTAGTTTCAATAATACCAGGCAATGAAACAAAAAGAGTCTCGAAACCGAAGCGAACCCCACTGTGGCTAGCCACACAGGCTCTGTTGCAACCTAGTGCGGGTAACAGAGCTAACTTTGGACGCTCCTATAATTTTTTTATCGTATTGTGAATTATATTATTTTATGTTCCCTGTACTCTTTATGTAAATAAAGAATACATTTCATTTCAATCGTGTATGTTACATACATAGACGATTGAAATCAATGTGTTGTTACCAATAGGTGGAGGCTTCTTATTATCATTTCTATTTTATATATTACTTTTTTTACTATAACTAATATGTATTAGTCTGTAAGCCTTCCTAAAATGAAATAAATAAATCATAATACTGATGTAAGAGTGTTTTTTTATAATCCTCGTCTAGTAATTAAAGGGAACGGATACGCTTTATAATATAAAGACGTGGAAGATTCTATACCAATCTTATATTATCAGTAATTTAAAATTGACTTAACATTGACAAGGTATGATGTGTAACCAACTATAACCACTTCCCACCAGGTGGACTGTTTGTCTGTCTGTCCGCTTACAATAATAACAAAAAAAAAATTTCTTTGACTGCTAAAATGTCAACTATTAAAGTAGGAAATGTAAATGAATTAAAATACTATTTGGAAACAAGGAAGACAAGAGAAGCAAGCGATGATCGTGCCTGCGACCGTGGGCTATCGATTTTTCCAGCCCCCAACTTTGTTGACAAAGGCTGGTTCTTAAGCCAAATGAGATGCACCCCAAAGAATATTATGGACAGACATCGCTTCACTATCGTTAGATATACCTCTGCTTGCGCCGAGATCTCATATCGGCGCATTATTGATCTTTTCACTGTACGCCTTTTCACGTTATTACTCGCCATATCTTGCATATTTCCTTCTACTAGCCCAGCGGTTGAAATGCGACCATAATTAATTTAAATTATAAGTTTGAACATTATTAAGGTTCTGTTGTCAAAGACTATAACTTCTATAATCACAGATTTCGCCAAGGCTACTCTGCTAATTTGACTTTAACAATAAACAAAAGAGTATATATCCGTGTGTGTGTCAAATACTTAGTAGTGTGTGTAATGTTTTTTTCACAATTTTAAAAAAATATTAGCATTCTGCACTCCTTGTCTATATAAACTATAGGTGTGCGAAACTTCATACTCCTTCGTCCGCGCAATTCTCGTAAAAAGGGGTACAAAGTTTTTGCTTCACGTATTAATATATAGATAACATACTTTTGTAATTACAAATAAAGATCACGAGGAGATAAATATGAAGTAAAATGTTTTTTTCATTTCAATTTTAAATCACGGTATAAATTGTAATAAAAAATATCAAGAATTTTGTAGCTTGTAACATAATTTTATAAATTACCTTTCACTAAATGATTATTTAATTTACATAAAATTAAGCGAAATATTTACTATAAGTGACAATAAAACACTGGCTGGTAGAATGCCACAGAAAAAGAAATTTACTTGACTTTTCATACGTGACGTATTAAATGGGTTCATCAGATTTAGATATAAATTTAACGCCTGATTTAATTACGTTTATTTAACTAATCAGTCTTTAATAGCTTTCCTCATATTAGAAATGAAAAGCAGAGTGTTAACTCAGGTGAAAGGCCTATTTAGGCACTCGAACTATTAGCGCCCCTCTACGCTCGTGCACCAAATTATCTCATACCTAAATAGGTCGCCTTGACTTCTCGTGTAGCAATATACTATTAACTAGACGTGGTGCTGGGGAGATTCTTGGTGCTTCTCCTCCTTAAACAGTGATAACTCGTTGCGAAACGGTGTACATAAACTAGGAAATATACTTAATATTATAACATACTAGAGTTTTCCCCGTGACCATGCCGTGGGTCAAGCTTTGGTAAGTAGCTCTATTTCACTTACATAAAAAACTTAATTAGGCGAAGCTGCGGGCAATAATTAGTATACATATAAACCTTCCTTAAAAAAGTACCTAACTGCCGGTGAAAACCTTTTAAAAAATCGTTTTATCTATGCAAGAAAGGAGATAGTATACAATTTCCAGGTGGTAGAGTATTTGCTCGTCTGGATGGCTACGACCCCTGGTCTAGAGTGTGCCGCCATAAAAATCTTAAGTTCTGTTCCCGCATTTGTGGCCAAGTTCCAGTCTCCCTTAAGACAGCAGCAGCGCATTTGTAGCATCTCTCGTGTTGCAAATGTTCATAGGCTATGTAACCGCTTTCCACCAGGTGGGCCGTCTGCCTGTCCGCTGAACTCATGAATTAAAAATATAAATCAATTATAATAAAATCGATAAACAAACACACAAAATGTATATCCTAAAGCTAAGTTACGCTTGTGTTATTTTTAATATACATTGGACAATTCTGGGGTTCATCAAAGACACCCAGACTAAACAATGGAGAATTTATTTACGTTTACCGTGCTAGGAAACGAACCCGAGACTTTTGCGTATTAATGAGCTCGTGGGTAGGTAGTCGAGTAGAGGTTTTTAAGTTTAAGAAGTCTGTTGAACCCTAAGTTTAAAGGATTACTGGATATATAGAATCCTAGCTTCGCGAAAATCTTGTTCACATGTACTTTTTATATGTTACTTCGCACCGAATTCAAGATGTTATAGAACATTTTTACTTTTTGCTTCTTAATCACTCTTGAAGTCGATTTCTTTTGACTTCGTTTTTTTTTAATGATATTGGATAATTGTCGTATGTATATCTAAAACTTAATTTATTAATTACTAATTAAGCGTACTAAACGTAAACAAAGCCGCAGGTATAAGTGAGTATGTCGCTGTATAAATTGTAGTATACGACAAATTTAGTCGACAGCAGTTTACATTGTGCGAATGTACGTGAGGTGTTTACAGGTTACGATTCGATTACGACATTAAAAAGACTCTCACTTGGGTACGACAGATAAATCAACTGAGATATATTAGGTACTTTAGGCTCTTTTGGGATAGGGATAAATACACTTAACTCGCGTGATCGTCACCATCAGATATAAAGTTTTCCCTACTGACATGCAGTCCTAAGACTGACGATTTTTTATCATGCAAAATATCACAGCCTCTCTAATTTTGTGCGGGTGTACTGCGTTGTGACGTCCTTCTAACGAGTCAAATAGCTTATAATTTTAATTACTGTATTCAAGTACTGATTATACTTGAAGCAGTAATTAAAATTATTTCTATAACGATGACATATTTAAAAGTAAGCAGGTTAAAGACTTGCTCTATTTTATAGACATTACTTTAGAATCTATTATAAAATTTATAAAATACCTAAAAGTTACCCGAAAAATTGTAGGTTTTTTTTGTAAAACAAGGGCTTCTTAATGTTTTCAAAATACAACTGCTCGTCTAAGTAAAATGAAATTTATGTGCATTTCCAAAAAATAAATTAATTTGTACTATAGATAGTTTTATTGACAAGGACCTCCATACTTGACTGTATACAAATTGAATATATTGATATTTTAATAACGTGTTCTAAAACTTTAAACATTGGCTATGGTTTTTATGGAAACTGTGTTTAAAATATTTTTTAAGTTTACACTTGAAGATATGATAATTGAAATGCAGTGGTTTTATATATGAAATTCATTTCGTAAATTCAATAAAACTACTCTTTGAATGGGAAATAAATGAACTATACGAATAATCGTATGCTATAAAGAGCATCTCGAAGTTGTCTCTACGAGGTTCAAATAGAATATCTCAGAACTGAAAACTCGATTAGTTTCGCAAACTATATGTACAGATGTAGTTCTAAAACGTGTGTAGTATTTAGAGGTGAATTTATGTTTTGAAGGAAATTCTTGAATAATCATTCATCTACCAAAGTATAGGAACTATATATAGAAATGACTCAGCCTAACATTTGTATTTCGTTGTGATATAGCTAAACAGTTATTTTCTTCACAAAAGATTAAAATTTATATAAATTCTGCATCTAGATGGCTTATTTAAAATGTTTTCTACTTTATTATTATTATTATCTAACTTTATTTAAATTATGAAATAAATAAAGCACATTATAACAATAAACTAGTACAGTGAAGGAAACTTAACTTATATTCAATTCAAATTCAAAGTGTTTCTATTCAAAATAAGTTCCACTGGAGAACACTTTTTGAAGGTCATATATATAAGTTAAAATTTAATATTACTTCCTCTTCGGGACGTTGCTGTTAAGGAGAAGAAGCGGCAAGAAACTCCCCAGCAACACGTCTAGCTAAATATTGTTTTTCTTTAAGATTCTTATTCTATTTATATCTCAAGATGTCTTTTTTTTATAAGTTTTATACAGAAGTAATATTGTATTCTACCTATAACTCTTACGACCATAAGTAAAATACTGAGCCTAGGTCATCGAAGTCAGTGAGTAAGGTTTCTAGAAGGCTGGCTACGTTACCGCGCTGGATCGAACAAAATCATTCAACCCACACGGGGTGATAGGGCCAAGCCTTACTGGGGGGGCCAAAGCAAGGCCTCCGTGCTTGCCTTAGCCAGCTGACACGCAGTGAAGATCGCTAGAGCCAGGACTCAAGCTCCAGGGGTGGATGTGATAAATGGTATAACGTCGGAAGTAGCTTCGGTGAACCTGCAGCCCACCTCTCGACACCCCTTAGCCACTCACACTTCTATGGCATTTTTCCATGTTCCCCGAACATTGCGTTGGGTGGACCCCATAGTCCCGATATTCCCAGACCCCTAGTGCCCCTAGCAGTTCACCCCAATAGTCCAGTACTTTTTGTTCTCATTTCCGACAATAGTCCTAAACTGGCCGAGGCTTGGCTTTGGGTGCATTTTTATATGGTGTAGACATGGATAATCGCCGGTCGGTGTCACGTCACATTTACATTAAATTTGTCAAGGGGCCTCTACGTGTTGGCCTTCCCATGGATGGCCCCACGCAAGCCCTCTAAAAAACAATTTTAAAATATACGTAGAGTCAAGATTGTCTAATATATAAACAATTATTTATTAAATATTTTATTTATTACATGAGTTCAGCAAACAGGCAGAAGGCCCACCTGATGAAAAGCGCTTACCATCGCCTATGGACATTTGTAACATCAAAAGTGCTGCCAATGTGCTGTCGCTCTCTAAAACGAGTCTGGAACGTGGCCAACATGGCGGAACACAACTCAACATTGTTATGGCGGCATACTCTAGATTGGGCGCCCAATTCTACTATTACTATCTCGTCAAAATCACTAGACATTATCGTCTCAATCGTAGGCTTGTGCGATGTCGGTATTCTGTTAATTGTAATGGCGCTCGCCTAAAACTCACGAAAAATTCAAATTATGTACCTTTTCAATATAGACGGCCTCTGTGGTTGAGCTGGCTAAGCCTTTACCGGCCTACCTCATTGCAACGCAGAGGCTCCGGGTTCGATTCCTGGTATAGTAAATTTCGGATACGTATTTTCTCCGTTATTTACTATGGTCTGGGTGTCTGGGATCGGCCCCAGAGTATTCCGTTGTATATTACCCATAACACAAGCGTAACTTGCTTAATTTGGGGATATACAATATGTGTTTGTAAGTCACATATATTTTTTATTATACTGTATTTATTTATTCACAAATTTTTTTTATTAGATTACTTTATTATAGTGTATGTCTCTAAAGACCACGGGCCATAAAAATAGCCCGGACTTTTAGAGGGCTTGCGTGGGGCCATGGGAAGGCTAACACGTCAGAGGCCCGTTGACTAACTTAATCTAAACGTGTCGTGACTTATACACCTTATAAAAATGCATCCAAGGACAAGCCCCGGCCAGTGTAGGACTATTGTGGGAAATGAGAACAAAAAGTACCGGGCTATTGGGGTGAACTACTAATGGTACTAGGGGCCTGGAAATATCGGGACTATGGCGTCTGCCCATCGCAATGTTTATTGTTCATTATTAATATTCATTTGGGCTAACGCCATGTCTGCTAGTAATAATACTAAATTTTTCGACTATTTTTGCTTTGCGACGATATCGAGAAGATATTCTGGATTTAGTAAGATACGAATTTTTGACACTATCGCGATTAATCGTACTTTGAATATGTTGCAACGCTAAGACTGAAATAGCAGAATTGGGCCACTGGGTATCATCTCAATAAAATACAAATACAATTTAAAAAAATCTGCCCGACCAAAGTAGATGTAATATATTTGAGAATGGGGTGGAAGGGTATAAATAAAGCGGGGCGGGCCATACAAGTATGTCCGGCGGAAGTGGCTGGGCAGAGGTCAGGCCCTTCCTTCCCTTTGTGATTCCTTATTTCACATAAACCTCCCGTGCCGGTATTTGTGTACGAATGTTTAATATGCTCGTGACATTGATTTATTTTCATTTCTACTAAAATCACATTCTCGCAACATCTGTCCAGTGCATTTCGTAACATGGGTTGTAATCGATAGTATTTTTTTTAAATATTTCTAGTATTTTGTAATTAAAAAAAAAAATCGGGTACCTTCTTTACATAGTACAAAACAAAGTGGATTCCCAGTTATTAGACAATCTTTCTAGAAAGGTTTATATACCTATATCTTCCTAAACAACCTCATCCACGCTTGATTTGAAATTCCCGCGAGATTCCCGGAACACAAAGTACCGCAGCATTTAGAAAAGGATGTAAAATATCATTTTAGTGAAAACTGTGTTGGAATAAGCTAATTTTTATACACCTGAACAACTGCAAACCGCTCTCGGGAAAATTCCTACGGAATTTACGGGATAGAAAATATCACAGATTTTATTAAATAAAAATTGCTATCTATCAGCGAAAAAATCGCGTTACACTTCGATTTCTTTTATCAATGTGGCCATTTTAAATCATTACAAGAAAAATTCTGGCGGGATTCCCAGGATAAAAAGTAGCGTAGATTTTAAATCTAAAAATTTGCTATCAATCAGTGAATACCGCATCGAAATCGGTCCTGTAGTAGCCGCAGTAGCCCAATTGTTACGTGAATCCCGAACAAACAGATAAACAGACAAGAAATCTGAATAATGCATCGTGTTCTCCGTCGTTTATATAGTCTATTCCAGTTGTTTTTTAATAGCTTCAATGTACAGACACGGCATATTTAGAATTTTATAATATTATAGATATCCTAACTTTTGCCCGCGGCTTGCGATATAAAATCTAATTTAGTTTTTATGTAAGTAAAACAAAGCCACTTCTACGGTATACAACTTCAACGTGATTCCATATAAACATCATTGGTATAGGACCTCTAACTCCGAAGATATAACTGCAAACTCCTCACAATCATATGGAAAATTCATAGTAATTAAAATACCCAAACAGGTTATCAGGTCAGGTTGTATGTCTACTTACGTATATTTTTTATAGCTATAATATATCGTTACGAGTTAGCGAGTCTCGAATTAAAATGCCGTTAGAATTATTATTGAGTTTATTAGAACTATACAAACACGTATAACACAGGTACAAATATAACCTAACACAACAAATCCAAACGTAATGCAGAAGATCGTAATTCAATAAAACGCGCAAAGCCCGTCACTATTAGATTCCCGAATGTACACACGTCACGCCTGTACCTTAGTTGTAGCTCAACTGGCTTCTCTCTCAATCAGACTGTCAAAGAATAACTCTGTCTGTCTGTCTGTCGGTCCGTCCGTCCGGCCGTCCGACCGTCCGTCCGTCCGTCCGTCCGTCCGTCTGTCCATCCGTCCATCCGTCCGTTGACTTCGTCCGTCCGTCCATCTGTCTGTCCGTCTGTCCGTCTGTCTGTTCTGTATTCACGGTAAAAGTACTGTACCGATTTGGCTGAAACTCAGTATATATATATTTTCGATGCCAAAGATGAATATAGGATACTTTTTATCCCCAAAAATTGGATAGTTTCCGGGATGAAAATATATTTGTCTATTTGTTTGTTACATTTTTACGAAAAATCTATTTGATCGATTTGGCTGAAATTTTCTATATACGTAATTTTAATATTTAGGATGGGCATGGAATACTTTTCATCCCGGATAATGGGATAGATTGTGGGATACATTTGAATTTGGTAATTTTGATCATTTTGGCCATTTTGATCATTTTGGTCAATTTGGTCAGTTTAGTCAATTTGTTGATTTTGGTCAATTTGGTAATTTTAGTAATTTTGGTTATCATGGTCGTTTTGGTCACTTTGACCATTTTGGTAATTTTCGCCATTTTAGTACTGGATCGGTTTTGCTGTAACTTTGTTTAAATATAGTTTTAAAATAGAAAATGGACACGAATATTATTCATCCCGGGAGATGAGATTGTTTGCTATATAAAATGAAGTAAATCTTTTGGCGACAAATAGGAGTAACATAAAAATTTTATACAATGTAACTTGTATTAACACCAGCTGTTTAAACAAGAGGTTGACCCGTGGCAGAGCCGCGGGGTAAACTCTAGTATATAATAAATAGTGAATTGCAGCATCCTTATATTCCATTGTGACGTAAATCAGGAAGACCTTGAGCAATGTTATTATATCATTGTTTTATAAATAATATGAAGGATTATTATAATTTCACGCTCAATAAATTCTAATTGTTTTAGTAGAACATATTTATAATTATTTTTCAGTTAATTAGTATCATTATAGACCTACATCATTTGTTAGTTCAATTCAAGGCTATTTTAATAACGTCGTTAACATCAATAAGACTCCATTTCTCGAATACTTTCATTCAGAGTTGGATATAATCTTAAAATACAATTATTGAATTTCTCATTAAGCCTGTGTTAATAATATTATCATAAGGTAAAGAATAAGTTGCGATGAACAAGTTTTGATAAAACACTAAATGAAGTACACGCAATAAAAATACGTTTTAACGGTCTAAACCGTTCGGTCTACCGTGACCACGGCTACTGAAAAGTGGTCGAAATGTCAGAATTAAATCAAATAAAATACTGCGCTGAAAATCGTAAAAACTGTACTTTTATTTCATTCATGCGAACTACAGATACACAGACAATACATCATACTTAAGCACTTGAAAGGCTCATTCTAACACAATTACATATAATAATTATACTAGTATTTTTTTTTCTCTTAATTAGCCAAATATCAAGGCCAACGGGTTGATCCTGGTGTCCTGTACTACAGGTTTCTTTTTAACGTAATTCAGGCACCTGCCTCTTAGTTAATGTTGTTACTAGTTTTAAGTTTCACTGTATACCTAAAGAGGAAATAAATAATTATGTTATTATTATTATTACTCAATGTATTTAAAAAAGTACAAAAGTTACAAAAAAATATTTCCTGCAACAATTTATTTCTAAAACGGTTTTATTTTTTTATTTTTTTTTGGTTAAACTTAGTAATTATAATTTTACCTATTTCCTGTTGACAGATTGATCTGACATTTGGTACATACATTTAGTTCTCATGACAATAATAATATACAATAGAATATTTTCAGTATCATTGTAAATTCAAAATGGCCTTTGCTGCAAAATAATAATAATCTTTATTGTAAAAAAGTCAAATTTGCATTATTTATGTTACCTACTGATCCCAAACTTGGCGAAGCCTGTATTTGGAAGACCAATGTTGATATTTTTAACCACAGCGCGCAGACGTGTGTGTGTTTGTACACATTTTCATATCACACTATTTAGACAGTGATTTTTAGCACACTTTTAGTACCGCCCTAAGTTAGACTGCCTAGCCGTGCCCAATGGTGAAATACATACTTCTTCACAATCTCCTCAATATGAATATGAAATGATACGACTTGACTAGTAGAATACAGTAGAAGAATAAAATCCAAATCCAGTATGGCCGCTAACAAAATGGCCCATTGCATTTCTTTCCACAACCCCCCCGATATGGATGTCAAATAAATGGGGCTTCACTAGTACAATACAGTACATAACGAAATAATAATTTGAAAATAAAGTATTGCTTTTTACTTAAGTGGTTTTATTGAAAATAAATATATTAAAGACGAAATAAAACTAGCCTAAGTAACTCCTTATAATATCAACTATCTGTCACTTAAAGTCCCATCAAAATCAGGTCTAGCCGTTTTAGACATTAGCCGTAACAAACAGACAGACAGACAAAGACTTTACAAATTGATTTTTGTATAAGTACCGTGTATACTCTCATATGCATTTAGTAAAAATATGGTATTTTGACACTACAAACAGACTTTTCAATTATTTGTATACATGTAGATAATCTACTAGAAGCTAAAATAAAATCATGGTCAGTCAGTATTTTTATTGAAAAGATATCATTTTTTTAATATGTTTAACTTTGTATCCATGCAATATTATTTTCATTGTACACCTACAAAATGAAAATTTCAATTTTTCAATCATATAATAGGGTGGCAATCATTGTAATAATGGGTGCCAACAACTATTGATGACAGGCACGGTGTAAAAATGTGTTTTTAGTTGTACCAGGAAAGTTGACAATTAAAAATATTTTAATTTAAACTAATCGAGTTAATATAAACTATATGACAAATCACTACCAGAGGAAAGCGTGGCCAGACGGTTGGCTGCATTGCCACGCTGTATGGGAATGTTAATACGGTGAGTGAAACACGAGTCAGACTTCTGCGGATGTATTTAGTACAATTCATATTAATAAATATAAATTAAAAAAATTATTGCATGAGTTCAGCAGAGAGGCAGACGGCCTACTCGATGGAAAGCGGTTACCATCGCCTATGGACAGTTGCAACACCAAAGGTATTACAAATGCGCTGCTGCTCTCTTAAGGGAGACTGGAACCTGGTCACTAATCCCGGAACACAACACAAGGTTGTTATGGCGGCATACTCTAGACCAGGGGTGGTCGCCACCCAGTCGAGCAAATACCCTACCACCTGGCTGTGGGTTGTTTAGTCGCCTCTTACGACAGGCCGCCCGGCCGCAGGAAATTGTATTCTTTCTCCGTACCTGCACGGAAAATTCATTAATACGTAGATATGTTGCAGTTATAACAATATATGTAATTAGTACATAGGTACATTCGTTTAGCCTACGCCGGCAAAAAACAATGACACCGCTCACAGAGGTGCCGATAACTTATAAAAGTGCAGCACAACAAAGAAGGCCTACTTTTGTTTCCCTTTGGCCGTATTCCGGCGAGGCACGTGGCCGCGAATACATAATGTTTTATTGCTTTACGCTTTGGCCGCGACGCCGACTGGTAACACTTGCATTTGTTCCAAGAAGTTATCTGTGCGCTGTGACGTGCATTGTTTTCATCACGAGTGCATGTTTATTATACTCCTACTAGCTGACCCGTCGAACTTCGTACCGCCATATTTTCTGAATTCCTAAAAGACTTTGTTTCATGACACAAAAACAAAATCAGTCCAGGTGATTAGGAGGATTCTAGAACCCGATCTCAGCGTCACCTACCGGTTTTAGTTGTGGTTCTAAACCATCCGGGGACCCATTCAAACGCACAAAACAAATATCCTCAAAATCGGTAAAGTCGTTCTCAAGTTATTCTCGTACATAACATACATTTCTAATATTCATTTTTAAATACAAGATTAATAGCTATGTGGATGCAAAATCGAAGAATTAATTTATGTAGATATTTAATGATTTTATGTTATTTTATTCAAGAAAATTAGTTAAAAATAGAAAATAGACTTTTAATCAGTGTCTATCTTTAACGTTATTTACATTTTTATATACCTTAGTGCTTGGATTTAACTCACATGCTTAAATATATATATATGTATATTTGTACATAATGTATCTATGTTTGTAATTAAATAGTTACATACTATTTAAAAACTATAACCAATTATCAGTTTTAAAATATAGTTATAATACAACAGTAACTACTTGTAACGATACTAGCTGTACCCGGCAGACGTTGTCTTACCCTTAAAAAATGAAAATTTAGAATCCGATTGCAGCGCCACATACCGGGTCCAATTATAAATCTAAACCATTCCGGTACACGCTCAAACACACACAAAAATAATGTCACCTAAATCGAGGAAACCGATTGCAGCGCAACTTACCTCGTTCGAATGTGAATCTAAACCATCCCGAGATCCACTTAAACACAGACAAAAAATCGTTAAAATTCTGGAACCCGATTGCAGCGTTATCTACCGGGATTAATTTTTAATCTAAACCATTCTATAATCCACTTCAACTCAGACAAAAAATTCATCACAAGTTCCACTGTTTAAGAGTAGTTCAGTGGCGCCATCTACCAGGTCCAATTGTAAATCTAAACCATTCCGGGACCCACTTGAACACACACAAAATATTTCATCAAAATTCATTTAATCGTTTAGGAAGAGTGCAGTGACATACACAAACAGAAGAATTTTTATATAAAGGTTTTTGGGGTCAGGAACACTCGCGGGTGCCCTCAGAACAACATACTGAAATATCACCGGAATCTGATCATTGCTTTAGGAACACACTGAGGACAAACATACAAACATTGATTTTTATTTTAATAGATATATAGATAGATTTTTTAAGCCAGAAACCCTTTCGTTTGTCCTCAGGACACCCTACTATAGTTTCATCACAATATGGTTTAGGGGCGCATCGTGGACAGACATACAAACATTGATTTTTATTTATAAGATTATAATAATTATAGAAAGAATATATGAAAAAAAAGAAACAAATTTAGAATTCTTCAAATAAGTAATAACATCAAGAAAGATTAACTCACTTATGCTTGTAACCGGTGTTATGCTAAAAAGTTATTGACAGTTTGTGGTTGTCTTATACTAATATATAAAGCTGAAGAGTTTGTTTGTTTGCTTGAACGCGCTAATCTCAGAACTACTCGTCTGATTTGAAACATTATTTCAGTGTTAGATAGCCCATTTATCGAGGAAGGCTATAGGCTATATATAATCACGCAAAGACCAATAGGAGCGGAACACCAATGAAGAATGTTTCAAAATCGGGGGGTTTTGAATACAAATTCCACGCAGACGACGTCGCGGTCACAGCTCTAGTCATTACATAAATCTAAATCCCGTGAAGCAGTTAAGACATTGTAATTTGTTGATACACGGTTAAAGTAAAAATTTACGCTATAATTGCTAAATATCCGAAGGACAGCCAGCTGTATTGGGTTTCGAAATAATCTTGCTAGCACTTTATGATAAGTTTTTGACAGGAGGTAAGATGAGTCTATTATATTAGGTTGGGGAAAAAGTTTCTTCGCATTTTATATAAAAATTCAAAAGGTTTTCTTATAAAGTTTATTTACATTTGACTAAAGTAATATATGTAGGTGCCATTTTGTTGGATAACTTTGGGGGTTCTGATCAAAAAACTGCGACAAGTGGTTTTGGCAGTCTTCTCGTGATGTTAACCTAACACTGTCTAAGGAATTCTACAGAGACCGAAACAGGTGAAAATCTGAAGGTGCAAGGTCAGGACTATACGGCGGATGCATTAACAGCCCCCAGCCAAACTCTCGTAATTTTTGCTGAGTGGCTAAAGATGTGTGAGGTCTAGCGTTATCATGGTGAAAAACCACACCCCTTCTGTTGATTAATTCCGGCCGCTTTCTCTCAACTTTCTGCTTTAATCTCATCAGTTGTTCGCAGTACAGTTCACAATCGATGGTCCTGCCTGGCGGTAACAGCTCATAATGAATAATGCCCTTCCATGATGCGAGTTAACCCGGGTTTCGCCACAGTCTGTGAAGCCTCACCGGCCTTTGACCACGATCTTTTTCGCACGTTCTTGTCGTACGTGATCCACTTTTCATCACCAGTTATCAACTTTTTCAAAAATGGTTCGGTTTCATTACGTCGCAATAAATAATCACAAATGAGTACACAGTTCATTAGGTTTCTTTCAGTGAGCTCATGAGGCACCCAAATATCGAGCTTTTTGTGTACCCAGCTTTTTTCAAATGCGCCAAGACCGTTTTGTGGTCAATCCCAGTTCTCCAGCTACATCGTAACTACTAATATGCCGATCTTGCTCCACTTTTTCAAAAATGGCATCAATTTTGTCCGTAAGAGGGCTACCAGAGCGACGTGCATCTTTGATATCAAAATTTCCAGATTGAAAACGCTTAAACCAAATTTGCGCTACTCTCACAGATACTGAATTAGATCCATAAACATCACAAATTTTTTTCGCGGCTTGTGTTGCATTTTTACCTTTTTTGTAGTAAAATTGTTCTTGTTGGGTTCTGTTTGCAGGATTCGAACCCGTGTCATTTGATCATACATAAATGACACGTTTAATGAATTTAATTCAATAAATGACTAAAATCGGATTTTCTTATTAAATTTTGTGCTCACATAGTAAGCCAATAGTCAAAAACAGTGATGTTAGTAAATTACAGTAGCAGTAGGAAACTCGTTCACGGTACAGACTGTTCGTTTATGGAACTTCTGCCACTCTACATCAGACAAGTTAAATCCATATCGTCTTTTAAACTAATCGTTAATAATAAAATCTAAAAATGCTGCTGATTCTGTGTATAGTATGATATATTTTATGTTTGTATAGTATATAATGTATTTTTTAAAATTATTCTTGGAATGATTCATATTGTTACAATTTGGGTCACCTGCATATCTGTTAACAAAGCACATTTATTACCCGTCTGTGTTTGAGCTAATAACATTGAAACGCTTTTATGACTGTCTTCTTTTGTTTACTTTATGTTTAAAATTTGTGATTGGAAAAACAGCCCAATGTGTATTGTAATCTTTATGGTAGTCATTAGCCAGGTGTGATTCTTAGAAATTCAGTCCACGCGGTCGAGCCGACATATTGTATTTGTACAGTATAAAGCAATGCCCGAAAGGGAGGGGTGAGGCAGTCAAGCGATAACCACAAGTGAGGCAAGACGTGTGTAAATTCGGTAATCTATATGGTGACGGACTTTGTGCGTGTTATTGAATCGTGCATTACGTTTGGACTGGTGGTGTTCAGTTATATTTGTACCTGTGTTATACGTGTTTGTATAGTTCTAATAAATTCTATAATAATTCTAACGCATTTTAATTCGAGTCCTGCAACTCTTAACAATATTATTTACTGTCTTTATCGCTACTGTTGTTTTAATATTTTATTAAGATTAGGTGGTTGCGTGGAAGAGATCGCTTTAAGCCACAAGGCCGCCCTTTGTTCAACATTTATTGTACTTAGTTTTTAAGAACGTAGTTTTAATTTTTGGTGAACAATAAAAGGTTTTCACTCATTCATTCATACAGTAGTTGATAGAAAAAGTGATATGGAGTATAGAAGGGAATATATGTTCTCTAAACGATAGTAAAAGAAAGCCCGAGGGTCAGATGTGTCAACAGATACGACTAATCCACTCTTAAACAGTGTGCTCATGTCAACTGGGGTGAAAAGAAACTTTAGTAAATGCTATAATCAAATCCAGATGACTTGCATTTGATTCATTACAATGTATTGTAAAAATTATTATGTTACAACTTACTTGTGAATATTTAAATACTTTGAACTATGAAATTTCGTTCTTTCTGGCTTATGTAAGCAGCTCGTGTGCAAAGTAGATGTAAGATATAGCGACCTAAAATATCGTTGGTCCAATATCTAGCAAATTGGTGAAATTTCAATCGTAGATATATTTATTTGCAAGCTTTATCACGATGGGTTCTTCACTGTCACGCACATGTTGAACCCAACAATACTGGACTCGGAGGGTTCGCGGCTTATCTGCACAGGTTTAAACGAAGAGACAGCCCAACATGTTTCTGTGACTTCGGAGGTGACGAAACCATCCAACACTTATTGTTAGAGTGCCCGGTATACGACCAGCCCAGGTGCGACCTCGAGACCGTTACAAAAACCAGAATCACAGAGGTTTGATGTCAGGTAAGGACTCGAGGACGCATCTGGAGCGGTTTTGCTTGCGGCTGTGAAGCGCAACAGCACGAGGTGACGGAGGGTTTCGTCACCTCTGGCGTCATATATGTAATAAAGAATATATATAATAATGTATGTATGATGTATTATAGAAAGGTCTTGGAAAATATAGCTGTATAAAGGCCCTGACTATGTTAGGGGTGAAGAGGGGTCTGAAGGGCCCTTATATATATTTTTCTTAAAAGAACCCAACAATTCGCATATTAGGTCAGAAAACTGCCAAGTGGTGCATGCTTTCTGGTCAGGATTCAATTGCTAAGTTAATATAGTAATATCACTCCATAAATATCTCTCCCATGAATAGGCTTGAGCTTTCTCAATTTAGGATTGTGTAGTGTATATTAACCACCCTTATCTAAAGCGGATTGGCGGGTTTCAGATGTATTTAACTAATCCTATATGTGCAAATTTTTTCACTATATTTTCCTTCACCATTAAGACGCACATTATACGATATATGTGTGTAAAGTGACGCTGCGCAAACGATGAAAAGATCTACACGATGCAAGAAATTTACGACATACAAAAAATATATACAAATTCCCAACAATAATTGTCGGGCCTTACCTCTCACTAGCTTCGGCTAGAAGATCTTGGTTTTAAGGTGGAGGAACATTCCATCTCGCTCTTCCACCTAAACAACCAGGATTCGATTTCAGGTCATTGGAAAAAACGTGGATGTATTCGACACTAAACTACAACTACTTGTAACTAAGTACTCCATCTAAGCCGTCTATACTGTTTCCAAGAGTTAATTTTATACATTTGACGTTTGCACGTCTATCAAGTTACATATTTCTCTACAGTAAAGCCCACATGAAATAAATGACATAATCGTGGTACTTTATTGTTGTGGATGACGTAATAGTGGTGTTATGTGAGTCACGTAACGCACAGACTATAAATAAATAGATAGTACTCGATTTGAATATAAAAAAATGTTCTAATTTAAAGAAAAATAATACCACAATTACTGTAATTGCCGTTTTAAATGTCTTATTTAATATTTGTAATATGAGTATATTTATTACACGATATAGTATTTTCAGCAAGAATATATAGATAAGTTAAATTGATTAAAAATTATTTAGTCCATTTTTATAACAAATCGAATCGGCAACGCATTAGGACTAGGATGGGCCGAAATTCGTTTTACATTCGGTTTAACCGAATTTCGGCAGCTTGAGCCGAACTTCGGCATTCGGCCGAAATTCGGTTTAAATATCGAACATTCGGTGCAAGAAAAAAGTAAAATACCTACTTGCACTATTTTGCCCAAAGTTAATAGAAATTGTATCTAATATAAACGTAATATAAAAATTGGCATCTATATACTCATGGTCGTTTATTTTAGTTACGAACATGTAAACTTTCACGTGTAATATGATAAAAAATAAATAAAATTAGTTTTTGTTTAAGTCTTTGCCTAATTAAATAGACATCAAATTAAAACAGAAATAAAATGAACTTATTATTCCTCTAAGAAACATCAGTAAGTAGTGCAATTGCTTAATTATAATGCGTAACATCAATTAAATTTAAAAAAAAAACACTTCTTAGTTACATTAGCAATTACAACTTTAATTTTGATTGAAATCACTTTTTACGATCTTAGAATAATGAAATGGTTATTTTTTTTTCAATCAAAGGTCTACAAATCTATTCTTTTATCTACCTACTCATAGTTAAAATTTACGGCGTTATCGAGTCACGGCGTGTTGCTCTCGAGAAAGCGTGGCGAAATCAAACCGAAGTTCGGCCGAATTTCGGTCGAATCTTTTGTTTTAACCGAATGTTCGGCCGAAGTTCGTATTCGGTTCAAACCACATTCGGCCCATCCCTAATTAGGACATTGTCAAATTACTAATTGATGCCTCATCGAGCTTTTAAAATTAAAATGAAAGCTTGGAAAGGGTATATAAAAGTTTGAAACAGCCGTTCTTAAATGCCTTGTGTCTTTAACACTTCCCTCGGCAAATATAAAATCCATTGACCGATCTGGATCAGATTTCTCGCCCCTGCTTTGGAGGGACTCTTATCAATCTATATGGCGATGTAAGTAGATGACCGTTGACTTTTCACGCCCCTACAACCATGTGGGACTTGTTGACTCAAACACTTAAGATTTGGTAGCGTTCTTACAGTATTTATTATCTTACATTTAATACAGGCCAAATAATAAAAATTTTCGTTGTTGTCAGAATATTTAGATATTGTTATAACTTAGGAAAGAAGATAGACGTTTTAGAAATGTGGTGTTGGAGACGAATGCTACGCATAGCCTGGACACAGTTCCGAACCAACGTCTCAATCCTCGAAGAACTTGACATAAAACAACGTCTCTCTTCCGTCGTTCAAGGTCGTATTCTCACTTTCTTTGGATATATTACACGACGGCAGGACACGTCGGTGGAGCGACTCGTAGTCCAGGGCAAAATGGAGGGCACGAGGGCGCGCGGTAGATCAACCAATGCTCTGGACCGACCAAGTCAAAACCGCACTAAATGGTCCACTCCACGAATGCACGAGGAAAGCTACAGTACGAGAAGAATGGCGACGAATTGTGAAGCTTACCACCACCCCTGTCATGAGGACCACGACCACTGCCAAGAGTGTGACGACCGACAAGAAGACAACTTAGGCTCCGACAAAGACAAATTCTACGTACAGATCTGTAAAAGCATATTTTATTACCTGTCGGCATTAAAACTAATTGTAATCATTTTATGATCATTTTCTTTTGTTGACTCAATTATTGGCATACGTTTCTAGTTATTGTGGAGGATAGCCTATTGTTCTATTGTACTCGTCTACGGCCACTTACAGGCTGCATCATTAGCCAGGTGTTGCGGATTTAAAGTACAAGCTAATTCTAGAAAATTATGTCGACGTTGCCGAGAGAGGGAGCCTGTTGAGCTAAAAATACGATCTAAGCATGACGTGTGTACATTCGGGAATCTAATATTGACGGACTGTGCGCGTTTTATTGAATTACGACCTTCTGCATTGCGTTTGGATTTGTTCCGTTCGGTTATTTTTGTCCCTGTGTTATACGTGTTTGTATAGTTCTAATAAGTTCTATAGCAATTCTAACGGCATTTTAATTCGAGTCCCGCTAAACTAGTAACATTATTTTCAATTTAATTTTTAAAATACTGTTACATGCCATCAAAGATAAGCGCACAGCTGCCTGTTGTAAGCGCAGTTTATTATCCTTCCCGGATTAAGGAATTGTTTTGTTTTGAATTTGTAATTAAGAAAAACATGCTATTGTTTTTCTACTTGTTTTATAACCATCATTAGTGTCGAACTAATCCTTATTGTTATTGTTTTCGACTTTGTGGCCGTTCGCAGGTGTGCAAATTACTATTTCTCAGAAACTCAGTATGCGCGGCCAATTTATTTGTACTGTGTAGGGAGTATAAGACATTGTCCGAATGGAGTGGCGGGCAGTCAAGCGACGACCACGAGACGAGTAAGACGTTTGGAGTACTCTCAATTAGCGATATAGACGACAGACTTTACGCGTGTCGAATTGCATTTTAAATCGTGCAGTGTGAACTGGTTGAATCCAGTTTTATTTGTATTTGTTTTATACGTGTTTGTACAGTTCTAGTAAATTCTATAGTAGTTCCAACGGCATTTTTATTCGAGTCCTGTAGCTCGTAACAATACATTTTAAACTCAGTCATAAATTTAAAAGTTTTAGTTAACTCCTTTCCAATTACATAAACTTTATGAATTTAACGCCTAAAATAAATAGATAACTTTCTTTATGAGATAATAAACAAAACAAGTGGATTGCTGGGTGATTTTGAATGAGCCAAGCGACAATCTTGCCGTCATCGACTTCCTCTATTAGATAACAATTTATTTCGTTGGCGTAAAACGCAATTATCACCCTAATTTGTGGACAGCAGACCGTGGCCGCTTTACACACAGTAATTGCCATAATACTTAATCACTTTGTTTATACGCTCTAATGTTTTCACCGTTATTATTGATGAATCGGTACTTACATTTTTGATGACTTGTAATGCCTGCTCTTGTATGTGTAGCCAACCGAATCATATAGCTATATTTTTCCAGTTCCGCATAATTAAGATTGTATATACAATGTAAACTCCATGTAACGGAACTCGATTTAACGACAAACTCCCTTAAGCGTCGAAATCACTTGGCTTTGGTTGATTTAGCTTGTCTTCCATACATTGTTGGTACACTCTATATAGCATTATACCCACTCTCAATAACGACAACAATTAAGTAATAAAAAGTATGTACCTTTTAAGGTGTCAAAATTAGTAAAAGTTGCGCAGCTATGTATGTTCTTTTATCCTATATATATGTGTATATATATGTATATATATATAAATATATATATATACACGAATGAGAAATTAGTGGCGTGGCTAACGTGGCTCTGAAACCCATCAAAAATGGAGCTACGATCTAAACGTAAACGTATAGGACCGCTGCCCGGGGCGATCGCCGGGGCACACCTGGAGCTGACGCTGGGTGTCTCAGCATGCGAATTGTCAGCGGTGAGGAGTTGAACAGGCGGGCTCCCACCGACAAAGATGCTACAGCCGAAATCCGTGACGATGGTGATAGTTTAACAGTCAGAACAAACACTCCAATAGAACCATATAGCCCAAGTACTGTATCGTACACACCTCCAGATCATCTTCACCTTCCGTATCATCGTCACCCCAAACACTCTCTTTAACCCAGATCCACCCATACCAGTCTTCAATGTTGCACGGGAAGCAAGTTCCTTCTTACCCGTGTCCACCAAGGCTGGGAAATCACGAGTACGCATGAAATGGAGCAAAGATGTGAATACATTTATCATGCGTACTTATCTTCACATAACCAAATTAGAGACCGACATGACCACATATAGGCAACAATTACATCAACTTTTTTCCCAACAACATCCGGAAGGAACCGTTTCAGAACAAAGAATATTAATAATTAAAAAAAGGTTAAATAAATCTATGTCATTCGCCTGGCAAACTAATCCGTTTAATTCGATGAGATAGAGTGAATATGTACATTACATGTTCATAAAGAAGTAATAACGTTTACTAATACTTAGTTATACGTTTATAATGTTCGTTGCAACGATAAACATGAAGTTAATAAATAAACAAAAAAAATGGAATGGTTACCAGGTTCATTGTTTTTTGCTATTAAAAAAAATAAGCAAATAAACATTTAGAGCATTCATCTGTCATCAACGCTACTATCAACATCAACTTCATGAATTTTCAACGGCCACCATTCTTCCGGCAAGGGCGTCGTTATGAGTATGTCTTTTTATAATTTTTAATTGAATTTAAAATCTTTTGTTTATTTTATAAATTATTGATTATTGTTTTTCAGATTCACTGGGAACGTTCAGGAGCTTCGCGGGTACCGTGAATTACTCTTTACCGACAATTTTTCATTTGGTATCCGTGATCGTTCTGGGGATCATGTTATAATAATTTCGATAATCAGGTAAAAAAAAAAAGGTTGTGGTTAAACGTACTCTCTGCTCACCGTATTGGTCCGTTATACGTTTAACCATTTCCATTAAAACATTTTATGATATTTCTTTTTCAAATATCATATCGCGTTACAGATGCCATCTGGAACTTAATATAATAAATTTTTTTTTACTTTTGAAGGTGCTGATGGTTCGCGTGGTCTGCCAGTATGCTCGGAGCTTTGATGTCGGTCAAAATTACTCGCCGTTTGAATTTCGAGTTTTTAGTTTGAACTTCGTTATGTTAACGAGTATGTTTTACGTCCCGGCAAACTCAACTTACGAGCGACGAGTCGTCGAATGTGAGATGGAGGAAGATTAATACTCATTTCTCCATGAATCGGACCATTATATATATATATATGTGTATATATATATATATATATATATATATATATATATATATATATATATATATATATAAATTATATTTAAGAATATTAATTATTGTATCTTTCTCAAACAAATTAAATAAATCTATCTTCTTCTATATCACCCCGTACAGACACGTAATCAAAGTTTAATTATACCTCATTTCAAATCTTGATCAAAAATTTTGAATATATAACACTAAAGTCCAAGTGTTTGCACATTACTTTTTTCAAGTCACTTTTCAGATGTGCATGTGATGCTATATATATATATATATATCAAGTTTCCACTAAAAAATAATTTATATAATAAAAATAAAAATTGGCTCAAACAGTTAATTATATAAAAATATATATTACAATTATACGATAATTACATAAAATGTTTATTTAAAAAAAAGTTTAAGTCATTAGATCATTCTAAATTGCAACATTGTTTTTATTTGCGTTTTTTTTGGTTTTTAGATAGATAGTTTTTATAGATAGATAGCTTTATTGTACACCAAAACAAAAATAGTCTTACAGACTAAATACTCTATCTAATTGTTCACAAACGACGGTCTTACCGCTATAAAGAGATCTCTTCCAGATAATCACAGGAATGAATTAAGATGATAATGGCGAGATTGGTATATGTAACATATAGTAAAACTACTTACAATTGAAGAAATTAATTATAAGCATAAAATTTTCAAAATTTGACAATAAATAAATAAATGACGATTGAATTATAATATGAAAGAGCAATTTGTTGAAGTGCGATGTAGGTTTGTGATGGGTCGTTTGTTGGCAGCAAACGGACCGCGGAGCAAATCATAGTCCTCGCGCGTCACTCTGACACCCACGTCCCGCTGCGCCACCACCACAATACCTAGACTATAAAACAGAGTGGACAGATAGGTAATAAATAGCAAAACGTTTTATTTTGTGAAAAAAAAAACCAATATATTACAGGCATAATGAAGGGTTAAGTGGAGGTAACGATTTGTACTATATATAATATAGCTGATGTCCACGACTTCGTCCGCGTGGTGCGGTTTTTTAACTATCCCACGGGAACTCTTAAATTTATCGGGATCAAAAGTATCCTATATGTTGACCAGGGATATAAACTACCATTATACAAAATTTCATTTAAATCCGTCTAGTCGTTTTGGAGATTAGCCGGTACAAACAGATAGACAAACAAAGAAACATAAAATTTTAAAAAATCTAAATTACTTCTATTTCACTTTTTACATCCCCCGGACTCGGTTTTTAGCATTCTTTTTCATTGTACAGAAATTTGACCTCTACAATTTTATTATATGTATAGTTTAGATTATATAGAAGTATAGTTTTTGAGTTTGGATGTTCGGGATAATCTCCGTTACTACTGATCCGATTTTGAAAATTCTTTCACCAGTAGAAATCTATATTATTCCTAAGTGACATAGGCTATATTTTATTGTTGATTGTGATTATTAATATAAAAAAAAAAATGTTTTACGCCCAGCAAAGTGGACACGGGAATACCTGTCAAATATGTTACAGCAATAACGTTCCACGCGAGAATTGCACACTGCGAGTGCTTTCTGCGTTTATGAATGAATTAAAGATTACAAAGTTTAATTAAACTTAAATATGTGTGTGTGTGTGCGTGGGCGCATGTGTATTTTTGATGACGCCCAGCGAAGTGGGTACGGATCAGCTAGTAAAAAATAATGACTGACCCTACGTAAACTGAAGCTGCAAATGAAGTGAAGCATTTTTTACAAACTTGTGTGCATAAACTTATATAGTACTTTTTGTCCGTATCCGTTTGTGTGTAGTTTTATCCGTGCAGGAACGGAGAAAGATAATTTCCTTCGGCCGAGCGGCCTGTCGTAAGAGGCGACAAAACGACGTACAGCCACGAGCATTTACCCGTCTGGTTGGCTACCACCCTGCTTTAGAGTATACCGCCATGACAACCTTGAGTTGTGTTCGGGCATTAGTGGCAACGTTCCCATCTCCTTTTAGAGAGCAGCAGCACATTGTTTGTTAGCACCCTTTTTTGTTACAAATGTCCATAGACGATGGTAACCGCTTCCAATCATATGGGCCATCTGGCTATCTGCTAAACTAAATTTAACTAAAAAAAAAATAGAGAATAAAAAATATTGTTACGAGCTACAGGACTCGAATTAAAAAAAGTGCCGTTGGAACTACTATAGAATTTATTAGAACTGTACAAACACGTATAAAAGAAATACAAATAAAACTGGATGCAACCAGTTCACACTGCACGATTCAATACAATTCGAACGCGCAAAGTCCGTTGTCTATATCGCTAATCGAGAGTACTAGAGAACGTCTTACTCGTTTCGTAGTCTTCGCTTGACTGCCCGCCCCTCCTTTCGGGGATCGTCTTATACTAACTTCACAGTACAAAGAAATTGGCCGCGCACACTGAGTTTCTAAGAAATAGTAATTTGGACACCTGCAAGCGGCCACAAATTCGAAAACAATAATAGTAAGGATTAGTTCGACGCTAATGATGGTTATAAAACAAGTAAAAAGACAATAGCATGTTTTTCTTAATTACAAATTCAAAAGACAAAAGAATTCCTAATCCGGGAAGACAATGGACTGCGCTTACAACAGGCAGCTGTGCGCTTATCTTTGACGGCATGTAACAATATTAATAAAATATTATTTATATTTTACTAAGACATAATAAAGTAAATAAAATCTTGTCTATATATGCTCTGCGTGTAATTAATATATGAGTTTTGGTTAATCTTTGACCGAGCTGCGCATACGCAAGTCACAACGTTGTGGGAGACAATGACAATGCACAGGAAGTGTCGACCAAATCGAATTACATGCGCGGACATACAGACGATAATTTGTTACTTTTTTGTAAGCGCCATTGTTTATTAAATTTATTTTGATGTTGCATTTATTAAATGTTTGCTTCGTTTCATCACAGTTTATTCATTATCACCACATGAAAACACCATAAGGAAGACCATTTAGTACCAACAAAATTGTACTGACGTCGATTCAAAAGGTAACAATTCTCTGCTTTCCTTTTAATCTTTTTCTTCCATACTCTTTTCTATTCTGGCATAAGTTCTTTGTTACATCAAAAATCATCATGTCACCTTTTATACAATCCACCTATCTATTCATACAGTAAGCATAGCGGGAAGGAATAGCTTAAAATACTATCTAGCAAACTAGCAACACGAATATTAGTATAAGTTCAATATTAAAAATAGAAAAAAAAATATTATAAGTTATTCTTAAGTTACACTACAACACAAAAATCACTAAATTAATGTCACACACGATAGCAAAATAAACAATGAGCGTGTATGAACTCTAAAAACTTTCATAGAAATTAAGTTGTAAAAAAGGGTACGGAACTCGAGTCCGTAGAGTATTTAAAAAAAAAAGTTTGTTAAACAAAACAGCCTTTATATAAATTAGGTGAGTAATTATTGTCTGATAGGGTTGACAGGTTACTTTTGATAATGGAATTATATCGTAATTGATTTCAGAACAAGTATGTCTTTATGTTTAGATTCTTTTGCGGATAATTAACTTTTTCGAAAGTTTTTTTTGAGGCAAGAGTCCTGCATTACCGGGTCCTTTATATGGATTAGACCAAGGTAATGAGAGTTAACCATTGAAGATGGCGTAGATAACAGAGTCAATTGCCGACTTGTATGGAAACAGCAAGGTACCCCTATTAAAGAGGTAACCCATGGGCTAATACTCCACTAAAACCCCCTTCCTCCCATGTGCACCACGCTCATGGTAGGAATAGCGTGAGATTTAGAACGTAGTTACGCCCACACTAATCCTGCGCATCAGTCCTTTGGAATATCCCGGGAGATTATCCATGCAGGAACGGAGAAAGAATACAAATTCGAGGCGACAAAACAACCCACAGCCAGGTGGTAGGGTATTTGCCCGACTGAATGGCTACCACCCCTGGTCTAGAGTATGCCGCCATAACAACCTTGAGTTGTGTTCCGGCATTAGTCACCAGGTTCCAGTCTCCCTTAAGCGCAGCGATGATAACCACTTTCCATCAAGTGGGCCGTCTGCCTGTCTGCTGAACTCCTGCAATAAAAAAGAGAGGAAAACTCACTTCGTCAACAGGGGTTTGATCCTCCGCTCCCCAGGTTTTGGAGGACCCCTGTAACGGAATCACGGGAGGAGATCTAGCGCATATCTGCGTCTCCAAGGCCTCGACTGACGTTGGTACCCACGGGACGCGCGAGCACCAACTCTTCCGAAGGCTTGTATCTACCTCAATTAAAGGATAAGTATTACATATGATCTTATCCTTGATATTCTACTTGTGATCTCAAGCTGTGAAGGATTTGTTTTACTTTAAACATTCAACAACGTTCTCGTTTTATCAATATAACCACATAAAACACTACAACGACATGTAGATCTCTATACGGCGGGATACGGCCTGCACTCAATCTCGCAGCCAGTACTGGTGACAGATATAATGGAGTAGTGATGTTAATTTTACTAAAACTATCGATTAACATAGATTGCTATTTATGTTACATGATTTACTTTGAATTCGTTATCTGTAATATAACCAATATGTAGAGATTTGTACAATACTTTTAGAACTCAGATGACTAATAAGGATCAGCAAATTCCGAAAATTGAATTTATAGAATGTTTGTCTGTTAAATGAAGTTCGGCGTACAGGTAACTTATAGACCCGGTCAACACTTACGATTGTTTTTATATCAATAAATGACTACATATGCGTTGCAATTTACTAACAAATACGTCTACTTCGAGGCAAGATGAGGTTTCCCTAGCACGTCCTATTTTTTTATTGCATGAGTTTAGCAGACAGGCAGACGGCCCACCTGATGGAAAGCGGTTACCATCGTCTGTGAACATTTGCAACACCAACGGCGTTATCAATGCGCTGTCGCTCTCTAAACTAAGACTGGAATCTGGCTACTAATGCCGGAACACAACTCAAGGTTGTTATGACGGCATACTCGAAACCAGGGGTGGTAGCCATCCAGACGGGCAAATGCCCTTACTGCCTGGCTATGGGTTGTTTTGTCGCCTCTTACGACAGGCAGCCCCGTCGCAAGAGATTGTATTCATTCTCCATTCCTGTACGGATAAAAGTCTATAAAGATAAATCAACTCAATGTTTTAATACATAGTTATGTATACATTTTGCAAGCAATAACCTATCTGCAAGCGGTTTAATAAATTTAAAAACAATTACAACATGCCTGTATCTATTTTTAAAGCGGTATCACGCGAGACGCGAACTCGGATTTATCGAGTGTCGACACAGTCCCGGTGCCAACACTAGGGGGCCGATACCTCGTAGGTCGTAATTTAAAATATCTGATTTATGGCACAACAGTAGCATTAAATTTGTAATCATATATTGATTTACAACTGCGATAAGGTGCCCGCTGTCTTCCGAGAACTCTCTATTGCCACTCGTTGGTACATTCAAGAAGAATTGCTTTTCGGAATATGTGGGCTGTTGTGACGAGACTCGCGTACTTGGAACGCTCCGTTTATAGCTAGGTAAAAAGGCTTTTTACGCGGTCCGGGAAATGGGATAACGATTCACTTATATCTGGGATATATGGACTATTCAGGAACTGATTAGACGCCGAACAAATTATGTGCTTTTCTATGTATAATAATATTATATTACTAGATTCTTACAAGTGTGACTTTAATGTTTTCAGTGGAACTTAGCTGTAATATTGTTACAAGTCGGGCCAAATACAAGGGATGCACATCTGCCTGCCATAAAGCCTGGTTTATTGCCCTTCCTCTATTCGGAGTTCTTTTGTTTAGACAATAGTCTATTGTTATTGTACTTGTTTATGGCCGTTCGCAGATATGATCCTGCAGGTGTGCAGAATTATGTTTTCTGGGAATAGCATCGATGGTGGCGCAGGTGCAATTCGTGGAAATCATTGTTTACACGGTCCTAAGCTGAGTATAAAGGGGTGTCCGAATGGACAGATGGGCAGTCAAGCGACGACTACGATACGAGTAAGGCGTTGGTAGTACTCTCGATTGGCGATATAGACGACGGACTTTACGCGTGTCAAATTGCATTGAATCGTGCAGTGTGAACTGGTTGCATCCAGTTTTATTTGTATTTGTTTTATACGTGTTTGTACAGTTCTAATGAACTCTATAGTAATTCCAACGGCATTTATTTTAATTCGAGTCCTGTAGCTCGTAACAATATTATAAAATTCTAAATATGCCGTGTCTGTACATGAAGATATTGTTACATGCAAGCGGGGTACGCACTTAGGATTGGAAGGAAACACCAGTTTTTAAATAAACGCTTTTATTGACTTACACAGCCGCACGTAATGCGTCTACACAGGGTTGCCCCTATACGCACGACTAACGATGCACTGTTCCGACGATAAGATGTCTTACTCACAATACCGTCGCCGATATTGCGTAGACACATCTTCTGCTGCTGCAGTCTTCACCACAGAATTTACTGCGCGTAGCTCTCCTCTGAACCTCCTTTTAAACTACGCGAAACTCCTCCTTCACTAAGCTGTCCACTACACTTTTCACTAAATTCACCACTAAGCTCGTCACTGTCTTCTATTAAACTCTTCTTCCAACTCTTTCGTATTGCACTTGTCGCTTCACTATCTTGAACTGAACTAAAATCTAAAACTGCCCGGTAGGCGCGCCTTACGCTGCTTATAGACCCGGAGGAATCTTCTGGAACCCATAATTTCGTTATTCTTTTATTTACTATCTGTCCCTTTCAAAACATCTACCTGTCTCTGTCTTTTCCTTTCCGAACTTTCTATTCTAGAACTTTCGTTTATCGTCTATCCCTTTCCAACATATATCTGTCCTTGTCTTTTCTTTCCAGAATCTTCTACCTTTTTCTAAAAGTCTTGGGACCGGCTTACGCTGGCGGAAAGTTCTACCCTCGGTCGTCACACTATTTAAAAAATAGAACGAGAATACATTATATAAACGAATGAGAATACGATGCATTTTTTTTTTTTTTTCTTGTCTGTTTGTCCGGCATTCACGTAAAAACTACTGAGCCGATTTTGATGCGGTTTTCGCTGATCGAAAGCTAATTCTTAATTTAGACTTCAATTATGCACTACTTTTTGTCCTGCAAATTCCACGGGAATTTTTCTTGGAATTATTTAAAATGGCTAGATTAAAAAAATCGAATTTCAATGTGATTTTTTCACTGATCGATAGCAAACTTAATGTAATAAAATGTGTGATTTTTTATCCCGGAAATTTTCCCGGGAGCGGTTTGTAGTTGTTCGGGTGCATCAAAATTAGCTTATTCCGACACAGTTTTCAATACAGCGCTAGCTTACATTCTTTTTTAAATACTACGGTACTTTTTATCCCGGGAATCGGGCGGGAATTTCACGTCAATCGTGGATGAAGTCGCAGGCCATTCCTAACTAACTAACTAACTCCGTTGGCTAAGCGACCCAAAGTGAGACTTAGCCTCCGAAAAGGGAGCACGCCACTTTCTTCTGTCCTGCGCAGTGTCTTGCCGGTTGTGGTCTTGTAGTGCGGTCAGGTCGGCTTCCATTCTGTCCTGTCTGTCCTCAAGTATGCTTTCTTCACTCCCCGATCCTTCTCCATCCGTTCTACATGACCGAGCCAGCGGAGACGGTGAGATTTTATCTGCCCAATTACATTGGGGTTGGTCATGAGGTCTTCTATTTCAGAGTTGGTTCGGACCCTCCAGCTGCCATCTCATCTTATTGTTGGACCCAAGATTTCCCTGAGAACCTTCCTCTCTGTGACCAACAATTGTTTCTCCTCCATTCCATTGCCATCAAAATTGATCTGATCACAGTTTTGTAGATCCGGATTTTAGTTTTCCTGCTTAGGAGGCTGGACACTAACACCTTATGTAAGGCCGCACTGCACCTGAGGGCGTTTTGAACACGGATGTGTTCCTTCCTCTCGGGTGTTCATGTCTGTGATTGTGCATGGGCAAATCTTAGTAATATAATTTATATTATAATGTTACGGGCTACAGGACTCTAGTTAAAAATGCCGTTGGAAATACTATAGAATTTATTAGAACTGTACAAACAGGTAGAAAAACAAATACAAATAAAACTGGATGCAACCAGTTCACACTGCACGATTCGATACAATTCGAACGCGCAAAGTCCGTCGTTTATTTCGCTAATCGAGAGTACTAGAAAACGTCTTACTCGCTTCGTAGTCGTCGCTTCACTGTCCGCCCATCCATTCGGGCATCGTCTTATACTAACTACACAGTACAAAGAAATTGGCCGCGCACACTGAGTTTCTAAGATATATTAATTTGCACACCTGCGAACGTCCACAAAGTCGAAAACAATAACAATAAGGATTAGTTCGACGCTAATGATGGTTATAAAACAAGTAGAAAAACAATAGCATGTTTTTCTTAATTGCAAATTCATATCACAAAGAATTCCCTAATCCGGGAGGACAATAAGCTGCGCTTACAATAGGCTGCTGTGCGGCTTATCTTTGATGGCATGTAACAATAATATTAATACGTGAAGCAAAACACAGCAAAAATTTTATACCCTTTTTACGAAAATTGCGCGGACGCAGGAGTATAAAATTTCGCACACTTATAGTTTATATAGAGAAGAAGCGACGAATTCTAATATTTTCTAAAATTATGCATAAAAAATACTTTAAATCAATAAAAAAAAAACATTATACACACACTACCATATATTTGACACATATACGCATATATAATCTTTTGTTTATTGTTAAAGTCAAATTAACAGTGTAGCCTTGGCGAAATCTGTGATTATAGAAGTATAGTTTTTGACAACAGAGCCTTAATAATGTTCAAACTTACAATTTAAATTAATTATTATGGTCGAATTTCGACCACTGACGACCATTAGTATTAATATAATATGTGACACCAATAAGAAAAAAAAACCTAGTAATTTCCTAAGAACTTTAGTAGCTAAGCTTCTAATATATAATAAAGAACGAGATATTTGTCATATTAACGTATTCATTTTTATAGTGTTAAGTTTTTGATATTAGTATTTAAACTACCACTGATTTAAATTCACTTCACGAATGTTAATGAGAACTTACATGCTTGGGTCACTTATAATTTAGTGAAGGCTCAACTAGCACAGTGTCATCAGCTTTTTTTCACACAGCATAATTCTGAGTTGTCGTTCTCATTGCTGTGAATGTAATGTACATTTTTTTTTTCAAAATATTTTGTGTTCAAAGTATTTACGCGTGAATCCTGTTAATTTTAGGTTTTTTTTTTAGTTTGATGTACATTCTTTCTTACGAATAAATATTACTTTCTTTCTAGTTTTTGGCTGGTAGCCTAATTTTTTTAAGATATCCTTGAATAAGAATTGATTTAAAATTACTTTCCATACGGTACATTCAACAATGAATAATTTCTTATGTAACCATCCACTTATATATGAGGATGTTTACAAATATCCGTCCAGGTGCAACATGACAGCTAAAGTGAGTGAAACCGGAGATAAGAGTTATGCTATGACGTCCAATTTTGCAGTCATAAATAACAGTGTAATTTTTAGTTTAACCTTTCCTTGTAATACTGAAATGGGATGTTGCGGTAATGGTAGGTGAAATGCGAAATTGGGCCTTTATCCAAATAAAGTTGTTATTTCTTTAATATTGTTTTGCACCTTTCATGTATCTAGATTAGTGATTAAAGCGCTCGCGCTCCCATCTCAAGATATATAGGTTCGAATCACAAACATGCGCTACTTAGGCAGTTTTAGGACTAATATGCATATTGTTACAATTTCCACGCGCTAGCTGTGAAACATCGTGATGAAACTTGAACAGTAACATAACCAATGTGCCAAACCCGCCAAGCTGCCTTGGACAAGCGTCCATAAAGGATCTCCAAATTAGGAGTATTTTCCGCGAATATTTTTTGTTCGGTGTAAAAATTTTTTTGAGTAAGCATACTTTTCTCTAGGATGTTAATTTTCGAGTCAAGCACAAAAATATATAAAACAAAGAATACGGTCTGATGTCACGTTACTTCTAGCACAATAAATATGTCAAATTTGGAATTGAGACCTTGGCTCCATCGGCCATCGTCTGTCATAAATCTGACAGATCCTCTGCCAATTCAGCTTTGGTAAGCTGCAGTGGCAGTCTGTGAGATTTTGGGACCTAAGTCAGCAACCTTGGTTCTCTTAGGGATATTCTCATTTCTTATTTCAACTCAAGATAGCTCAGTCCATTTTATCAAAACACGTGTGTTGTCCTGGTATGCCTTGCAACATTCAATATCATATACGTTTAAAAATGGCCCTCAAATTACACAAAACTGACAGGTTTAATATTTACCCTCGACTTGGCTCATGCTGAGCTTTTAATTTGGTCCATACATCCTTTCTTTTGCTTTTAGAAATCCTTGCCTATTCACGGCTGTTATAAAAGCCGCATGCGTCTTACAGGTGTTTTAATTCTACAAGCAACAGTAAGTTACTAATGTACGATTCATTTATATAGGTATACTAGCTGCGCCCGCGATTTCACCCGCGTGGTGATGTGGTGGTGTGGTTATAGATGTGTGCCTATGTGTTATTCTGATGTGTAAGTTATATTATTGTAAAGAGTCATCAAAATCCATTCAGTAGTTTTTACGTGAAAGAGTACCAAACATACATCCATATAGATATATGGATATATGGTATCCATATACATACATTCTTACTAACTTTCACGTTTATAATATTTATAGGACTGTTTTTTGAGAGTTTAATGAAACTTTGAAATATTTCGGTAAATATATTTTTATGTATTTGTTAGCACTTCAAACTGTTAAAGTTTGAAGTGCTAACAAATTAAGTTGTTTTCTGGCATTAGGCTTTAGTGATGCAAATGTCCATAGGCGACAGTAACCACTTTCAATCATACGGGCCACGCTGTCTGCTGTACCCCAGCAATTAGAAATAAATAAAATACAAAATCGCACATTTATCCTACAAAAGGACTTATTAGGCTCGCATCAACATCGTAAATCCCTGTTCCCAAAATGCTTGCAAATCTCAAGGTATTGTCACTTCATTTTTTATCTTTAGCCGAATTGAAATGATAAAAAAAATAAACGAATTTAATATTTACTGCTTTTCAATAAGCAGTTAAAACCAAGTAGAAAATATTTTGACGATTGAGCTGGTTTAATTTTTTTAGATTTTCTTTTGCCCTAGTTTTATTGAAACTCAAAAATAGAAGTGAACCCATGATATTTCGGCTTCATGTAGCCATAAGTTAGTAAGATTTTATTTTTACTTAGTACTGAACCCAATGAGATAATGATCAACTCACACTCGTCGCACTTTTGTTTCTGTGTTTTGTTGCCCTTACGGAGTGATCGATTATTCCCGCGTTTTTTGGCTTGTTTAATTTAAGAAAGGAGCGATTCCTTTTCGCTAAGTCATTAGCTGAGCAACTGATGCCTTTCAACTTGTTGACTTGACAGAGCTTTGTTGTTGTTCTTTGTTTCTAACTAGCTGCGTCTCATGGTTGCATCTGCGTCATATTATTGATTTGATTTTACACGACTATTCATAAAGAAGTTATTATAAAGCCTTTATAAATAGACCAACATTATTACTCATATACTATAGTTTCGTTTAGTTCTACGTCTATATTAGTTTGTTCTTGGTGTCTTAATTGAAATCCCTTGGTTTATTACCTGTTGTCCTGATATATCCTGACCAGGATTATCAGAATACCATTGGAATTTCTTACACTTTTTATATATTTTTTTATTTATTTATAAGAAAAGCAAACAGATTATATATATATATATACATATGTTAACTATACTCTTTATGTTAATAATATGATATCCAACAGCACTTTTCACATTTTATTTAAGGACATATGTTATAATGATAATTTATTTTCTTTTACCGTTAACGATGTAACTTACATGTAGTAAAAGAAATAATCTTCTATATAAATAAAAATGAATCGTAGAGTAGTATCGCGTCATGTACGCGCATAACTTGAGAACGATTTTACTAGTTTTGATGAAATTTTTTGTGTGTTTGAGTGAGTGTATCACTTGCCCCATATTCGCGATCCGTGACTAAAATGTGTATTTTAACACTTTTTATGCATTTCCAACACTCTCATAATGTTTATCGCGAATTTTTTTTAAACTTATTTTCCTATGATTTTAGCTGTTATCTATACTAATATTATAAAGAGAAAAGATTTGTATTTTGAACATTGTATGTTTGTAACGAATAAACTCAAAAACTACTGCACCGATTTCAAACATTCTTTCACTATTATAATGCTAGATTATCCCTGAGTAATATAAGATATATTTATTACTAGAAAAAATAAGGGATCCCTACTAACACTTCAATAATGTAACACAAGATATAAAAAAATAGTGTTTGAGTGAGTCCGGGGATGGTTTAGATTCACAATTAGACCCGGTAGGTGGCGCTGGAATTGGGTTCTAGATTTTTAATTTTCCAGGGCAGGACAACGTCTGCTGGCACCACTAGTAAGATAATAATATTAACTGACATTTTGTGAGCATACTTCTGCAAATTACAAGCCAGTATTAGTCAAGATCCTGTGTATAATATAATGATTCAGGAAACTAAGGCACGTTATAATAATTTTCAAACATACATTAAGAAGGCAAAAGCACGTGGATCCATTATGAAAATTATAGGAATTATTATAATGGACCACTAAAATGCAACGTCATTTAACGCACGCCATTAAATTGCAACTTTAAACAAGCTTAAGTAGCTGTCATAGTTTTTTAGTCACGAAAGTAGAGTAACCAGATGTGATGAAGAAGCTAGCAAGATGTGAGGAAAACAATCCTCAGCTAGGCTAGCATCTGTCTGCCTGGATGCTACCTTGAGTTGTGTTTCAAAGCCAGCAGCATATTGGTAGCACCTTTATTGTTGCAAATGTCCATAGGAGACGGAAGCGACTTTCCGTCTAGTCTAGTACTAGACTAAGCCGCGACAAGGGCAGAACCTTGGGGGGATAGTTCGCGACCTAGTGTGGGATTCACCAGATCGGAGGTGGCACTAGCATGCCCAGTCAGAACTGGGCCATACTGTTGCCACTCCCCAGTTACGGATACCCACTTAAAACCCCGGATGTTCCGTCTTTCGCCTTATACCAGGGCTACGGGTATATGACCTAGCCTCTCCGCAGCTCTGACAGGCGTGGGCCTCACGAGGCCTCTTCCACTGCCAGGGGACTAAATTTATCCCCCGGCATCTTCAAGCTCTCTAGACGTGGGGCGGTCTGTAACTCGCCCCACGGGAGGAGAGGTGAGCGCGCGCGTTACACGCCGCGCCCCCATCTCGACGGCATGTGCAGGTGAGTGAGAACCTCTATACCCCAAGAGGGGTATAGAGCTGCCCATTTACGGTGGCGGAAGGTCCTGGCTGGCCTTCCGGCGCCGATGCGTCGTCCTTTAGCGGAAACGGAGCAGTGATGTGCGAACACGCCCCCGCTCCTTCTTCGCAAGCATAACGCGCTCGTAGAAGGTTATCAGCCTGCCTGCTGCAACTTCAGGGTCTCGAGTCTAAAACTCAAATTGGCAATCGAATCGAATTGGTATAGTAACTTTTGACAGTTTTGGTAGTTTGTAAACCATCTCGACTAACGGATATTTGACCATCTTTGCGTGAGTTCAGTAGACAGGCAGACGACCCACCTAATGGGAAGTGGTTACTATGGCCTATAGACTCTAAAGGAAGACAGGAGCCCGGCCACTAATGCCGGAACACAACTCAATGTTGTTATGGTGGCATACTCTAGACAAGGGGTGGTAGCCTGGCTGTGGGTTATTTTGTCGCCTCTTACGACAAACCGCCCGGCTGCAGGAAATTGTATTCTTTCTCCGTTCCTGCACAGATAACTCGCACTGGCATCGTTTTTTCATTAAAGTTACAGACTTGGGTGTGACTGGATGAACATCGGGCTGGTTTTAGTGAGTATATGTATTTGTCCATGGTTAATGGCACGCGCAAAAAGCATTCCCAATTCTATAAAAACAAATTATTAGTCTGGAAAACTAGGACACTAACATAACAGAACTACAAAACTTTTACACTTTTCTTAAAATTTGATGTCTCGCAAATGTATTGTTACGAGCTACAGGACTCGAATAAAAAAAAAGCAGTTGGAACTACTATAGAATTTATTAGAACTGTACAAACACGTATAAAACAAATACAAATAAAACTGGATGCAACCACTTCACACTGCACGATTCAATACAATTCGAACGCGCAAAGTCCGTCGTTTATATCGCTAATCGAGAGTACTAGAAAACGTCTTACTCGCTTCGTAGTCGTCGCTTGACTGACTCGCCTCTCCATTCGGGCTTCTTCTTATACTAACTACACAGTACAAATAAATTGGAGTCGCTCACTGAGTTTCTAAGAAATATTAATTTGCACACCTGCGAACGACCACAGAGTCGAAAACAATAACAATAGTGATTAGTTCGACGCCAATGATGGTTATAAAACAAGTAAAAAGACAATAGCATGTTTTTCTTAACTACAAATTTAAAAGACAAAAGAGTTCCTTAATCCGGGAGGACAATAAGCTGCGCTTACAATAGGCTGTGCGGCTTATCTCTGACGGCATGTAACAGTATTAAGTAACAATAGATGAACCCTTGCTTTTACTGTTATATATTTAATTAATGTTATATATTGATTTTTATTACAAGTAATAAGTAGTATGCGCCAACGAACTTCGTTCACGTTGCCATAAGAACGGCTGCACCAAAAAAAAAACGCACACACAGCATTATCGTTTGGCTACATTCATCTAGCCCATTTATTGGGATAAAAAATTATACTTCAAAAATAAGTTCGGCCAAATACGTTCGCAATGGTTTTGAAGCTGCTTTATGAGACATTACCGGAAATCCGCTGAGTTAAGTATAGCGCCGATACTCGCTTCGCCGAATTTTCCACAGCTGTGTCGTTAGGCTCAATGTTGATCTAGGATAGAACCTAGCTATGTGTCGAGTTTAATTTAAGTCCGTTCAGTACTTTTCAAGTGATGCTCTAACAGACAGTCAAAAATTTTATAAGTTGTAATTTCGGAATCTTCTGGTCAGACTTCTATTCGACTCCTCTACCGATGTATTGTTATTGATAGAGAGGTTAATCTATAACCTTCACAAAATTCAACAAGCTAACAACAATCGTGGTAAAAGTGCTACGTAAGGTACAGAATGTAACAGAAAACTCAAAATTTCAAATAGTAAATAAATACACTTGACCCAGAAACTACATAACTCAGAATCATCAAAATTTGAGTTTATGTTGCACTTGTCAGTGTTTTTCAATACAAAGGCAATAAAGAAATGCCAGTCACTCACTAAATGGCCGGAGAGCCGCGAGGCGTCGGCCAAAAGGAACAAACAGAACCACAAAACGCACTATCACGCACCCAAAGAATTACATTCACTGCAACCACGTGTCAAGTTTCAATTTTACCAACGAAATTAGAAGGGGGCGTAAACAGATTATGGATGTTGTATAAGACAAAAAAGTAATCGATGATCGAAAGAAGTCCCGCGATCCTTCTATTGTGCACCACAAAAAGGTAACAATAGCACATTTTTTATCTCTCAAATTAAACAGCGCACGAGTTTTGACAAAAAAATCCAAAAAACCTACTTTGAAAGTACCTAAATAGCTAAAAAAATAATATATGTATATATATATATTTTTTTAATCAGACAGTTTATTATTTATTGATAAAAAATTAAATATTTAAAAAGGCTAAACTAACTTAAAAATAAGATTAAATACGAAAATAAACTAAGTAATAAATGGTAAGACGATCCTATAAATAAACCTAACCTAAAAAAAAAAACTTATATCAAAGCCCGTCCAGCCCCGCCAGACCACTGTCGCTGGGCATTGTACCTAGAAGGCTGGCAGCATTACCTCGCTGGATACAAAGGCTAATCCTTTGAGCGAGGTAAGCTCCAGCCTTCCGGTCTCTTGTTGTATCGACCAGACGTTTTTTAATATTTTTAAATCATTTGTGGGCACTTGGCCCCCATGGGCCCAAAGTCTCCACCCCAAACTATATATATACAAATAAATATATATACATATATATATGTACATATATATTTATTTATAGCAAGAGTTCAGCAGACAGGCAGACGACCCATTTAATGGAAAGCCGCTACCATCACCTATGGACATTTGCAACACCAAAGGTGCTACAAATGCGCTGCTGCTCTCTTAAGGGAGACTGGAACCTGGTCACTGATGCCAGAAAACAATTCAAGGTTGTTATGCGGTATACTCTAGACCAGCTGTGGGTTGTTTTGTCCGAAGAAGTTGTATTCTTTCTCCGTTCCTGCACGGATTACTATATTTTGCAAAATTCTTGTTGTTTCTTTTTTTATTTTCTACATTTTAGTTACGCAAATACTTGAATAGCTTTAGAACAAATATATGAAACACGTGCCTATAATATTCGAGGGTTGCTCTCGTTTCTCTGGGATCCACTTATTAGATCCTGACTTGATGACAATGAAAACATCTTGGGGTACTCTTTCGAATAATAAAACTAAATGAAAATCGGTTCGCAATTGACTGAGAAATCGTGTAACGAATATTAAAAAAACACATAGTCGAATTTAAGAACCTCCTCCTTTTCGTAGTCGGTTAAAAAGGTAACAATAGCACATTTTTTACCTTCCAAATTAAACGGGCGCACAAGTTTTGACAAAAACCATTCGGAATCATCAATCAGTTTTATTGGCTCAGAGAATCGCCTCGCGATCGCCGCGTGTATCTGCTTTCGTAGAATTCGGTGCAATTTTTCACATTTTTAAAATGGGGCCAATTTAGTGACTGTCCGATTTGGGAACGATAGACGATTTTCAATTGTAGAAAAAAAATAAGACTTTGAGATGTGAGATTGATTTTATCGGTTTTTAGATAGATGCATTCGAATCGTATATAAACCAGTTTTTTTACGTTGTGTACGTCTTCTCCGTGCAGGAAGGAAAATGAATGAATGCGAGGAAGTGCATGTGCAGTGTGTGCCTTATTTATATTATTATTAATTGCCGATTATTAAACGACAATATTTTCAGACCGTTTCTCATAGCAATATATAATACTAGCTTCTGCCCGCGACTTCGTCCGCTTGGAATTTTTTTAACTATCCCACGGGAACTCTTTAATTTTTCGGGATTAAAAGTATCCTATATATTGACCAGGGATATAAGCTACCACCATACAAAATTTTATTTAAATCGGTCCAGTCGTTTCGGAGATTAGCCGGTACAAGCAGACAAAAATAAAATTAAAAAAAAATCTAAATTAGTTCTATTTCTTTTCTTCCATCCCCCAAACTCGGTTTTTTAGCTTTTTTTTCATTGTACAGAAATTAGACCTCTCTACAATTTTATTATATGTATAGATATAGATAATAAAAATAAACCTAAACGAACAAATTCACGAAACAAGACTACACCCAGTAAGTCAAAAGCTTTATTAAAAAAATAACCTTTTGAATGTTCTCAAAATAGAATTCTTCGTTTTTCTAATACTAAGTTCTCTTGTAATTTTATTATCTCAGAAGCCAAGAACTATTTATATAGAAACCAGTATATCCCAAACACGCCGTCCTGTATTCTATTGTGAATTAAAAATACAGCACATGTGCTGTAATTACATACATGTAACCCGCAATCTCTTACATTGGCAGCCTTAGTTGCTACGTCAACTATACTAAACACCCCTATTCTGGACCAAAACCTAGTGTTTGATATACATTGCTGCTTTTTTGTGTAAATGTTTAAAACTTCTTTTAAATGTCTTGTCTATTTCCACATCATTGTAGGCATACAGAATCAAATTGTTTATATTAATCTGTATAAATAAAAACAATTTTGTTCTTTATGTCATTTATTTATTCTGTATGCAATTTGGTTCTGTAACCAGACTGAGACATTACTAATACCTAATATTGATGCGATGAAATATGATTTCACACAACCATTGATAATGATATTTGGATTAAGTTTGTGGTGAACAATAAAGTTCTTTATTCATTAATACATACTTTTAATATAGACAGAACACTGTTCTTGTTTTTTATATTTTAGTTAACTATCTTCAATTCGGTAATTGTCATAAAACTGCAACAATAGTAGATGTAGTGTTAAGAGTTCAACAAGTATGCTTAAGGTGGTTGGAGAATATAGAGACAATGGATGAAAGTAGAATCACGTGTAAGGCAGCAGTGTTAATGGTAAGATTGGCGCTGGTAGGCCGCGACGTACTCACCGTGTTCAAATAGCAGAAGTGTGAGAGAAACGTCAAGTGAAAAGCACTGTTGACGATAGAATTCGTTGGATAAACGGCCCGCTCGGTGCCTATAAAATACAATAATTTAACTATGTTAATATACTGTTACATGCCGTCAAAAATAAGCCGCACAGCCTATTCTAAGCGCAGCTTTTTGTCCTTCAGCCGGATTCGAGAATCCTTTGTGTTTTAAATTTGTAACATGCTATTGTTTTTTTACTTGTTTTATAACCATCTTTAGCGTCGAACTAATTCCTATTGTTATTGTTTTCGACTTTGTGGACGTTCGCAGGTGTGCAAATTAATATTTCTTAGAAACTCAGTGTGCGCCTCCAATTTCTTTGTACTTAGTATAAGACGATGCCGGAATGGAGGGGCGAGTCAGTCAAGCGACGACTACGAAGCGAGTAAGACGTTTTCTAGTACTCTCGATTAGCGATATAAACGACGGACTTTGCGCGTTCGAATTGTATTGAATCGTGCAGTGTGAACTGGTTGCATCCAGTTTTATTTGTATTTGTTTTTTTATACGTGTTTGTACAGTTCTAATAAGTTCTATAGTAGTTCGGATGGCATTTTTTTAATTCGAGTCCTGTAGCTCGTAACAAAACATATATAAAATGTTTTTGTATATTTATCTGTGTATTTAGAAACAGTAAAAAAAGCATATTGAGTGCTTGCAGAAGAACCAAACGCATAAACTTCAATTGGGATCGACCGGAGTCAGTGGCCCGCGTCTACCGACCGTGACGTACACATGCCCTACATTCGATTATTTTCAGCACTTAATGGCTAACCCTAAAGACCTTGTTTTTGTTCTTCTTTGCACGATTGAACGTTGTGTACGTCACAAGCACGTTCAATAAACCTGCATGTAGAAAGAGAGAAATGTCTTCGTCAGGATTGTCGCACCTGGAGTATCATAGTCTTTGCCAATCCTATGAGAGTTAGGCATGATAATTTTTACTATCCGTGCAGGAACGGAGAAAGAATACAATTTCCTGCGGCCTGGTGGCCTGTCGTAAGAGGCGACTAAACAATCCACAACCAGGTGGTAGGGTATTACCCGGTGTGGATGGCTACCACCCCTGGTAGTTCCGGCATTAGTGGCCAGGTTCCAGTCTCCCCTTAGAGAGCGGCAACACATTGGTAGCACCTCTGGTATTACAAATGTTCATAGGTGATGGTAACGGTTTTCCGTCAGGTAAGCCTACTGGCTGTCTGCTGAACTTATGCAATAAAAATAAATATATTTATATGTATGCAAATTCGTAAATTGTGATGATAATGCGTCAATGAGAGGAAACCAGCAATGGATGTTAAAATCTTAGACAGCTATAAAATACATGTTGTGGATGGAGGAAACCGGGTGTCAAACCTATGATTAGACCATTATTAGGGGATTGCAATTGTGGCGAAAACGCATTGGCTGGCCTGCTGATAGCACTTTAATGTGATATTGCAAGCCCCTGCTTATATTATGGTACCTTCAAGTTAAATATCATAGTCAATTTTCATATTAATGTAGTGGAACACTCATAAGCCAATAGATGGCGCTGTGCAATAATTGAGGTCGCAAACGTTTCCCGAAACATACAAAGAATATATACAAATTTTCAACAGTAGCAAATGGGCTTAGGTCTGCAAGCAACAACAATAGCCTCTCCCTTTGAGACGGAGGAGCATTCTATCTCGCTCCTCCACCCTATTCAGGGCATCCCTCATTTAATTTACTTTAAAGCACTCGCCTTTAACTTAAATGACGAAGATTCAAATCTTGACCTCAGGATTTTTTTTTATTGCATGGGGTCAGGATACAGGCAGACGACCCATTTGATGGAAAGCGGTTACCATCGCCTATGGACATTTGCAATACCGAAGGTGCTACAAATGCGCTGCTGCTCTCTAAAGGGAGACTGGAACCTGGCCACTAATGCCGTAGGCTGTTATGGCGGCATACTCTAGACCAGCCCTGTAGACCCAGTCGGGAAAAATACACATCTTAAGTAGTTTTCCTAGTTAACTTCACAGTTGCTATTTTTACTTAAAATAAAAATAAAAATTATTTTGAATCTAAATTAGGTAGAAACACGAAGATTTATATATATACCAAATTTCTTATCTCTAGCTAGAGATAATACGCTTTGAAACAGACAGACAGATATTGGAGTGAGACCATAAGGATTTCTTTTACCTTTAGATGCCTTTAGGTATCCGAACCCTAAAGCTCTTTTCATCGTCTGTAGTAAATTAACAGGACAGATCAGAAACATGTTATTATATCAACTGAGACAACCAGCCAATGTTTTGAGTTACGTAAATAATAATATGAATGACTCGTGTTTCTTACAAAAATATCAAAGAGTATTTCAAAACAGACAAAAATTAGGAAATAGGTAGAATGTTATAGAACAAATATTAATTAATTAGTATATGACAAATAAATTTAATTTGCGTCGTTTCATGATGACCATAACATTTGTTAGTGAATTGCAAAGACTGCGCCAAATGAACACGATCGTTGCACCACCTTTTTCGCTATATTCATCTATTCCACGAAAACGATGTTATTTATTGATATAAAAAGTATCGTATCTGTTTACCTGGGATAAATGTAAAGCGCAATACATACTAAAGCCGTCGTACCGCCGACACAGCCCGCCGACACAACCCGGAGGCATTTGAAAAGAATCATGTCGGCAACATGCGACGGCTTGCGTACCCAAGCGCTCAGTCCCGGTGGCACTCAAGCTGTAGTGACGTGCTGTATGTTTTGTTCCCCATCTCTAGCCGCCGACATGTTGTCGACAAAGTTTTCGACTTACAATGAGTGAAGCCGCTTAATAGCTCGCCGACAAAAAGTTGCCGACATAGGTTGTCGGCGGCTTTGGTGTGTATTGCGCTTTAGTTACCTCTGTGTCCAATTTCATTGAAATCCATTCAATAATGTTCACGTGATGCTCAAATAGACAAAACAAAAACTACACAAGTACTATATTAATAATAATTATTTTACTCTCTTTTTTAATTTCATTACGTATACAAACTCCACTCTCGTACATATTCATTACAATATTACAGATTATTTTAAAATATGTATTTCTTTTTGATATCCTTCAAACGACTAAAGCGGTTTGTGGTTACAGTACATAATATGTTTTTTTTTAAATTTTCGGCATTTAAATGTGGAATTTCTTATAGCTCTAGGAGAATGAATCCTGTAGGTATAATCGCATACTCTTTATGATCTTTTATCAATTTATCGTATTCTTTGCATGGAACATGCGCTGGCGCATGCCCGTGATTAATACACGCCACACCCTGCCCCACCCTTCAGTGCTATGCTAATTCGATGCTTTGTCTCCGTCCACGTAGGCGAGTATCCTGTGAGTGGGTGCCAATGAAAAACTACATCAATGGATGTGACTCCTGAGACAGGTAAGATTGATGGATGATGTAGGTTTGTTGAGGGAGGTGAATTTTAACTTGTCATTACCGAGGTTCTTGGCTGAAGAAAAATTCTAGGCAATAGGGGAGAACGTCAGAGGAGTTCTCTCTCTGTCAACTCGTAGCCCTATTTGGTGTGTCCTATCAAGTACGTCTCATTGTTCATTTTGCGTCTTCAACGTTTAATTCTTCTTGCGTCAATAGTATAATAATATCAGCCCACAAATGTCTCACTGCTGGATTCGGGGCCTCCCATTGTAGGGGGAACGGACAGTATATCCGCCATGCTTCTCCAAAGTGGCTTGGCAGGTTTGATACATCGGTTATCTCGATGTGCAGGTTGTATCACGATGTTTTCCTTCACCGTTGTTAGCACATGGTAATTGTAACAATATGCACATTAGATCAGAAAACTGACTAAGTGGTGCATGTGTTCCGGCCAGGATCGAACCCGCGCCCTCTGAGTTTGGGACGGGTGCTAGCCATTACTCTACCACGATTAGTATGCTTTATTAATTACTTTAAGGTTCAGTGGTAAGCGCCGTAATTCAACTAATTTCAATTCATGTACTATTCGCTATATGCCATTACAGGCCAGAATTGAACGTAAGATGAGTATGAAACTACACTTATGTAGACATCTGTATATTAGGTTGGGGAAAAAGTTTCTTCGCATTTTATATAAAAATTCAAAAGGATTTTTTTAAAATTTTATTTACATTTGACTAAAGTATGTAGGTGCCATTTTGTTGGATAACTTTTTGTCATCTTGTAGGTAGGGACGTGATCCCATTGCTATAAAAATTTTGGGGCTTCTGATCAAAAAACTGCGACAAGTGGTTTTGGCAGTCCTCTCGTGATGTTAACCTGACACTGCCTAAGGAATTTTGCAGAGACCGAAACAGGTGAAAATCTGAAGGTGCAAAGTCAGGACTATACGACGGATGCATTAACATCTCCCAGCCAAACTCTCGTAATTTTTACTGAGTGGCTAAAGATGTGTGAGGTCTAGCGTTATCATGGTGAAAAACCACACCGCTTCTGTTGATTAATTCCGGCTGCTTTATCTCAACTTTTTGCTTTAATATCATCAGTTGTTCGCAGTACAGTTCAGAATCGATGGTCCTGCCTGGCGTTAACAGCTCATAATGAATAATGTCCTTCCAATCCCACCATACACACAGCATCACCTTGTTGCGAGTTAACCCGGGTTTCGCCACAGTCTGTGAAGCCTGACCGGCCTTTGACTACGATCTTTTTCGCACGTTCTTGTCGTACGTGATCCACTTTTCATCACCAGTTATCAGCTTCTTCAAAAATGGTTCGGTTTCATTACGTCGTAATAAAGAATCACAAATGAGTACACGGTTCATTAGGTTTCTTTCAGTGAGCTCATGAGGCACCCAAATATCGTGCTTTTTTGTGTACCCAGCTTTTTTCAAATGCGCCAAAACCGTTTTGTGGTCAATTCCCAGTTCTCCAGCTACATCGTAACTACTAATATGCCGATCTTGCTCCACTTTTTCAAAAATGGCATCAATTTTATCAGTAACAGAGCGACCAGAGCGACGTACATCTTTGATATCAAAATTTCCGGATTGAAAACGCTTAAACCAAATTTGCGCTACTCTCACAGATACTGCATTAGGTCCATAAACATCACAAAAATTTATTCGCGGCTTGTGTTGCATTTTTACCTTTTTTGTAGTAAAATTTTAAAATGTATCGAATTTCTTCATTAGATTCACTCATTTTAACAATAAGAAAAACAAATGAAAATCTCACATTTTCCTAATTTGAATTTGGAATTGTCTTCTTTAAAATTAAAACTTTTTAATGATACCAAAACCAGCCAGATACAAATGGTATAGCCAAAGAGATCTTGTTATAAGTTCATACATACTATATGCGAAAAGACTTTTTCCCCAACCTATTATTACAATTTGATTAAAGTACTGAATGCTAAGAACTGTTGTTTTTGTCTAATTATGCCATTATAGTAGATGGGTTTTATATTAGAACATATCTATCTAACTTTATACATCCTATGTACAGTATTGTTACATGCCGTCAAAGATAAGCGCAGTTTATTGTCTCCCTGCGTCTTAGGAATTCTTTTGCGTTTTGAATTTGTAATTCAGAAAAACATGCTATTGTTTTTCTACTTGTTTTATAACCATCATTAGCGTCGAACTAATCCTTATTGTTATTGTTTTCGACTTTGTTAGCCGTTTGCAGGTGTGCAGATTACTATTTCTCGTAAACACAGTGCGCGCGGCTAATTTTTTGTACTGTGTAGTTAGTATAAGACAATGCCCAAATGGAGGGCGGGCAGTCAAGCGACGACTACGAGATGAGTAAGACGTTTGTAGTACTCTCGATTAGCGATATAGACGACAGACTTTACGCGTGTCGAATTGCATTGAATCGTGCAGTGTGAACTGGTTGCATCCAGTCTTATTTGTTTTTGTTTTATACGTGTTTGTACAGTTCTAATAAATTTTATAGTAGTTCCAACGCCATTTTTAATTCGAATTCTGTAGCTCGTAACAGTATATTAAGAATAATTGCTATAATATGTACCTATAAATCTTCCTTTATTAATATCTGGATATATTATTCTCGAAATGCCGTTTTTATTGAGTACTAAAAAGTAAATAACTAACAACAATGTACGTTGGTGAATATTTTAGAAATAAACAAGTGACTTCTTTTGTTAAAATATTTTCACTTTCGCACTCAGAGAGGTATAGAGCGAGCAATTTTAATGGCTATTAAATTGTTGTTTTTACTATAGAGTAATTGAAAGTTTCGTAAGTTAAAGTAACTTATGTTCATCTATATCTATTCTATACTAATATTATAAAAAGGAAAGATTTGTATTTTTGTATGTTTCTAACGAATAAACTCAAAATGTGCTGGACCCGTTTAAAAAATTCCATTAGAATGATACGTTATCCCTGAGTACTATAAGTTATACTTATTACTTGAAAAAATTAGGGATCCCTACTTAAACTTCAATAAGGTAACACAAGGTGTAAAAAAGTCATAAAATGTCTTCCATCGCATTTGCTGCGAAAACTATTTATGACATAACAAAAAAGTTGTATAATATTAAAGAACATATTGTTATGAATTACGGGACTCGAATTAAAATGCCGTTGGAATTACTATAGAATTTATTAGAACTATACAAACACGTGTACAACACAGGTACAAATATAACTGGACGCAACCAGTACAAACGTAATACACGATTCAATAACACGCGCAAAGTCCGTCACTATATGGCTTATCGAATGTACACACGTCTTGTCTCGCTTGTGACCATCGCTAGAGTGCCTCACCCCTCCGTTCGGGCATTGTTTTATACTAAACTATAGAATATGTCTCGACACAATACTCGACCGCGTAAACAATAATTTCCAAGAATCAGACCTGGGTAAACAATACACAATAGGCTGTTTTTCTAATTACAAATTTTAAACACAAAGTAAACAAAATAAGTCCAAATGCCGAAAAGGTAATAAACTGCAGGTGTGAATTGTTCTTTGTCGGTCGTAACAATATCAATACCTACAAAAAACTTCGTGATGCCATATGTCCTACTAATGTAGTTATGTTACTATAACTACTTTTCTACATTTCAAAAGTTGATAGAAATGCTGATCAAAATCAGATCATGTTATCCATACCTTCGCATTAATCCTTATCCAAATAAATCAATATATTCAAGACTATTTCAATGGCAGTAGATTACTTTTTGAATTATGGGCCCACCCGAAGGAAAGTGGTTACCATCGCCTATGTAACACCAAAGGTATTTATTACCAATGTGCTGCCGCTCTGTAAAGGGAGACTGGAACCTGGCCACTAATTTCGGAACACAACTCCAGGTTGTTATGGCGGCATACTTTAGATCAGGAGTGATAGCCATCCAGATGGGTAAATACCCTACCATCTGGTTGTGGGTTGTTTAGTCGCCTCTTACGACAGGCCGCCCGGCCGCAAGAAATTGTATACTTTCTCCGTTCTGCACGGACAAAGTTAAAAACTACCATTATTTGACTGTGAGTACAGTAGTTATTATCTAACAAAATCGTTTATTATTAACTGTGTAATGAATAAACCATTAATGTTACTTACTCTAAACACTTTCATATTTTATGAATGAATTAATTCATCTTTGAAATTTCATTCAAACTTCATTATTGAATCCATGAATGGACTTGAATGAAACATGAAAGGCTATACGTACTTAATGTAAATTAAATTAATCACTTTATTCTTAAATTTTGAGAGAGACAAGCTAATTTCAACTCTAATACTACGAAATAGAGTCCATGATGTATTTTATGGATGAAAATGCTAAAGCTGGTTAAGATTTAGACGATGACTATGTGAAAGTAATCGTTGAAGGAAATTGAAACTAGCGTAATCTAAATAGAGTTGAAAGTTGTAATTCTTTACCCAAAGAAGCTAGTTAAAAAGATGACAAGCCAAGAGAACATGCACCGAGTGATGAAGATGGTGTTAGATAGAATAGTTCATTGGCCACAATACCCTTGTTAGAAATCGATTTGAGATTAAACGATTATAGGCTTATAGGTAGGTATCGATAGAAAATTTGTTGAAGTGTTGGAGATGTTTTGGTTGATATTTTCCTTTTTATATTAAGTCCCCGCTTCGCTAAGGCAAGTGTCTAGTTACGATTACGAGAAAATAGGTATCTACTATGAAACGTAACCTATACAGTTGATAAAAGGGAATTAATGTAGGATTTAATTTTTCTACAAGTTATAAACCCGAAATTTGCACGAGCGGAGCTACAAGAAACAATCATAAAAAACAAACAAAAAAATCAATAAAGTTATGTAGTACTCCTGTATTTTTTTTTTTGCAACACAGTAATTACGAGCTGCGTTTGTTGGAGATAAACATGTTGCGATGGACGGTGTAGAGTATGTGGAAATACTGCGCTAAGAACACTCGCATCCGCTGCAGTCTTCATATCCATGACTTATGACCGGTTCGTATATCTTACTAACCATTCATTTGCCTTATTACAATGCTTAGAAAAGTGAATGAATAGTAAGCTATAGGATCCGGCCTTTATTAAACAAATTGCAAGAGTCGCTTACGCTAACATGATTTACGGAAATCGACTAAAATGTAGGGAACAAACGTCTAGCCATGCTACCTCAGCCCGGTCCTATATGGGCTAGGTCAGACAACTGCTGATTTGGCACTTAAATACTTAAATAATCGGCAGGTTAACACACATTTTACATCCCCAAATTAAGCAAGTTTCACTTGTGGTATGGATAATATACAATGGACTACTCTGGGGCCAATCCCAGACACCCAGATTGTCTATACTAATATATAAAGCTGAAGAGTTTATTTGTTTGTTTGCTTGAACGCGAATCTCAGGAACTACTGGTCTGATTTGAAAAATTCTTTCAGTGTTGTTCTTTCAGAATGTTTCAAAGTCTGGGTTTTTTTTCCTTTTGAGAGTTTCCGCTGCATGCGCTGAATAAACAGTTAAAGTTTCGTAAAAATCATGTGTGACAGAATTGATCCCCTTGAAACGTCCTTAAAAAAGTCCGCGACAGCATATGTCTATCTTTTAAGGTTGGCTCACTGTAACCTTTTTGATGCTAACCAAATTTGTTCTAAAATAATGCATTATTTGCGAAGGTGTTTTTATAAACATGATATTAATCCTTATCCAAATAAATACGTTATTCATCACAAGTATTTAATTTAAAGCAAAATTGTCATTTACATCATTCGATTTCAATGAATATCTTAGGAAATATCGCAATTTTAAAATAACATCACAGCAAAATGATCAAGTACTGCGCGCGCATTTATGATGTGCAAGGCCGGCGAGGAGTCATTAAAATTTAAAAATATTTTCACCTTCTACGGAAACAAAGTCGCGGGTTAAAGTTAGCATTAGCCCAAAGTATCTATTCCACGCGGACGAAGTCGCGGACAGAAGCTAGTAGTAAATAACGGGAAGTTCCTTTACGAAATTTATTATAACAGGAATCGAACCCAGAGCCTCTTCGTTGTGGTGAAGTTGGCCGACAAAGGCTTAGCCCGCTTAACTACAGAGGCGGTGCCAACTCTCAAAATGTTGTTCCTATATTTTTACAATAGTATATTGTGCATTTTCAAAACATCGTTTATTGAGTTTGTAAGGTGTTTATTAGTTAAATTCAAGGGCTATTATGCCCGTGATCGATTCATTGAAAGCCGTGTCGTCGTAACAACAGATCTTTGTATCGCTGAGTGTTGTGCCACGCTCGATTGAATATGTCGATTACATTTAGATATGCAGAATATGCACATGAAAGTTGTTGGATATCGTCATTATATTGAAACTAGAAATTCAAAAATTTTGAGTATAGGTATAAAATTTACATATATTGGCTGGAATTCGGTTTCCAGCCAAATCGGTCCATGACTTTTTCCGTAAAAGCAGAACAAAGAGAAAGACAAATATATTTTCATCCCGGAAACTATCCCATTTTTCAGGATAAAAAGTATCCTATGTTCATACTCGGCATCAAAAAAATATTATTTACACAAATATAATATTTATAGCAATTAACTGACAAATTACTTAATTGCTTAAGAAAATTGTTAATTATACGATAGAATATAAATAGTGATTGACTTAAATATAACAATGTATATCTTTTGACATAAGTGGGGGTAGTAAAAAATATTACAATAATTTTATCCGTGCAAGAACGGAACAAGAATGCTAATTCCTGCCGTTCAGCCGGTTCGCCTATCATAAGAGGCGACAAAACAACCCATAGCTAGATGGCAAGGCATTTATCCGTTTGGATAACTACTAACTTTGTTTTAAATTATGCAACCATAACAACCTTGAGTTGCACACTGGTAGGACCTCTGATGTTGTAAATGTCCATAGATGACGATAACCACTTTCCATCATGTGGGCCGTTAATCGGTCTGCTATTCTACTGTTAAACTCGTATACAACCTTATAGAGAAAAAATAGAAATATAATAGGTTAGGGAAAAACTCTTTTCGCATATAGTATGTATGAACTTGTAATAAAATCTCTTTGGCTATACCATTTGTATCTGGCTGGTTTTGGTATTATTAAAAAGTTTTAATTTTAAAGAAGACAATTCTAAATTCAAATTAGGAAAATGTGTGATTTTCATTTGTTTTTCTTATTGTTAAAATGGGTGAATCTAATGAAGAAATTCGATACATTTTAAAATTTTACTACAAAAAAGGTAAAAATGCAACACAAGCCGCGAAAAAAAATTGTGATGTCTATGGACCTAATGCAGTATCTGTGAGAGTAGGGCAAATTTGGTTTAAGCGTTTTCAATCCGGAAATTTTTATATCAAAGATGCACGTCGCTCTGGTCGCCCTGTTACGGACAAAATTGATGCCATTTTTGAAAAAGTGGAGCAAGATCGGCATATTAATAGTTACGATGTAGCTGGAGAACTGGGAATTGACCACAAAATGGTTTTGGCGCATTTGAAAAAAGCTGGGTACACAAAAAAACTCGATATTTGGGTGCCTCATGAGCTCACTGAAAGAAACTTAATGAACCGTGTACTCATTTGTGATTCTTTATTACGACGTAATGAAACCGAACCGTTTTTGAAGAAGCTGATAACTGATGATGAAAAGTGGATCATGTACGACAAGAACGTGCGAAAAAGATCATGCTCAAAGGCCGGTCAGGCTTCACAGACTGTGGCGAAACCCGGGTTAACTCGCAAAAAGGTGATGCTGTGTGTATGGAGGGATTGGAAAGGCATTATTCATTATGAGCTGTTACCGCCAGGCAGGACCATCGATTCTGAACTGTACTGCGAACAACTGTTGAGATTAAAACAAAAAGTTGAGAGAAAGCGGCCGGAATTAATCAACAGAAGGGGTGTGGTTTTTCACCATGATAACGCTTCTGTCATACCACAAATCATCATATCATCCTTCACACGATCTATCCATCTCTTTTTTGGTCTACCTTTACGTTTGTACCCATCTATCCTGTTTAACATTCTTTTTGTCGCGTGACTGTCGTCCCTCCTCATTATATGCCCATAACACCTTAATCTTCTTCCTCTCAATTTTTCAGTCACGGATGCTACTTTCAAAGATCCCCTTATGTACTCATTTCTCATCTTATCCATTCTTGTAACACCGCATGTACTTATCTCAGCTGAATGGGGATGTTTGTTTGTTTGTTTGCATTATAATGAAGTTAATAAATACTTCACATCGATAAATATTTCGCCATCCCTATCACTTCTCAGGAACAATGCGTGTTCGTCTTGTGAGGCCGCACTTTTTGTCTCTGCCTTTTGTCCCGTGATGCACGAATCAACGCCCGCGCACCTTCATACGTGACGGGATATGTCTGCGCCGCCTTTCCGAGATATGTGACTCATTGCCCGTAAGGATTTCATCCTTAATTAGGGATTTGTCTTTGGCTTATTCCATTTTTACCCGGCTACAGCAAAACCAAAAAAGGAAGAGTTGTATTTTTAGCAGTCCATATATGTTTGTTTTTATTGCGAAGCTGGTAAACCGGCAGCCCATGTAACCAGAGGCGAAGCCAACGCGTTGCCAGCCTTTAGGAGAGGACATAGAGAATAGAACAGATAATAGGTCACAGGATGGGACAAAAAAAAATAAGTCAGAGGGACTAGACAGAGTAATGAGATACGGGAATAAAATAAATAAGATGGGGACGTGGGCCATCATCACAGTACGATCCGTCTGGGTGCGTACGATGTCGCTGATATTTTTCTCAACAACCACTGGTCTGTATGTATGTACATTTTTTTTTAATAATCGGCAGACAAACATATATATTGTATATCCCCAAATTAAACAAGTTACGCTTGTGTTACGGGTAATTTTACAATGGACTAGTCTGGGGCCGATCCCAGACACCCAGACCATAGTAAACGACCACAGAGGCCGCCAACTTTAAAAGCGAAGTACAGTCGACTCGATCTCGATCGATAAAATACGAGTAATGAAGGTAGTTAACCGGAAATGTTGCAGTAAATTATTGACATAATTACTAAGAGTTTAATTGACCTAAACATCCCACTGCTGGACTCGGGTCTCCTACTATAGGGGAACGAACAATATACCCGCCACGCTTGTCCAAGGCGGCTTGTCAGGTTTGACACATCGGTTATCTCGATGTGTAGGTTTCATCACGATGTTTTCCTTCACCTTTAGCACGTAGTAATTGCAACAATATGCACAGTAGGTTAGAAAACTCCCTAAGCGGTGCATGCGTTCAGGCCAAGATTCGAACCCACGCCTCATGAGTTCGGGACGCGTGCGCTAGCCATGACGCCACCACGACCAAAAGCGATATTAAAATGTAAATAAACTTCTTAAGCCTGCACAATATGCGATTTGCAAAGAAGTAATAAATTACTCCCTAAATTCCGTATTTAGGGCAATAACACAAGTTCTCCGTTGTTAACAGGCTATTTTCCTCAAACACTATCCGAAGTTACTTAGTTTCGTTGACAAATCGCCAACCAATCGATGGCGAAGTTTTTTCTTCGTTCCCTTGTAAGAAACCATTTGTCCTGAGCGGAGGAATTAATTTGAGGAGGCCCGCCGGCTCTGTGGCCCCACGACGCCTCTATTAATTTATTTCGACAGGAAAAAATGTTCGCCCGTTTAGGGGACTGACAGAGGTTATTGCAACTTGAAGTTATGCCCGATGGGATATATTGAACCTTGTAAAACTTGGTAGTTACTTTAACAAGAAAAGTAATATTGTGATATTCATCAATACACTTAAGTATACATTTACAACACCTAGATATAAGGTCTCAAAGAGCGAGCGAAGGATTTTTATATCACTTCAAGCCGGATAATAGGCATTCCAAAGTCTACTTTCAGACCGGACCCCCAATTATTCAGACCGGATAATTGGGGGTATTGTTTTTTAAACAATTTCAGGTAATCTATCTATCTATCTTTCTAATAAATCTGTAAAGGGTTCGAGTTTGTATAATAACATTAAAAATGTGGAATAAATCAGGGAAATTGTGTTTGTCTCTTAAAGCATCACGTGAAAACTACATAACATAACATAATATCACGCCTGTTTTCCATGGGGGTAGGCAGAGACTATGGATCTCCAATTGCGACGATACTGACAAACAACTTTCGCTTCATCTACTTTCATTAACCTCTTCATATATGCACGTTCATTTGAGATGCTTTTTACCTGACCTCTCTTTAATACTTCTGATATTTGATCATGGTATGTTCGTCTCGGTCTACCGGCAACAACTGTACCATTCACCATACTGTCATACAGCTGTTCTGTGATTCTACTTTAATCCATATTCTCTACATGTCTAACTCACTTTATCGTTCCTTTTTCGACTCTTGTTATTATATCATCTTTCAATCCACAACATTCCCTTATCACACTGTTCTTTATCATATTATTCAATCTAACCGCACATATACTTCTAAAAGCTCATACACTAGGGTTGGCACCAACACCTCTTTATGGACAGCCAAACGTGCCTTAACGACACTTTCTGGCCGTTCATAAAAGAGTTTAGCGCTCCATTCTCCTTATTGCCTGCTATAACTCTCCCATAACGTGAAAACTAATGAAAAATAAAGATTAAGATTTTGAACATTCCAATGACCCAGAAAATGCACCATTAATAAAATTTGTATGATATTTGAAAAAGAAAACTAGAGATTTCAATTAGAAACTAAGCTCTTTACATTTTCTTAAGTTAATATGTTAGGATGAAAAAGACCTTGTTAATAGGTGATAAGATAGAATGTGAAGTTTTTAAATATATTTATAATATTTGTACCATATTACTATCATTAGAAACATATCTAAATTTAAATTATTTATCAATTAGTATTTTATTAAATTTAAGGTTATACATAATTATAACATTGAAACCTTAGTAATAATCATTAAAATCCTACCTATATAAGTTCAAAAAATTGTACGCCGAACCGGCAAACAACGTTTATTGTGATCAGTACAAAATAACAAGACCTATTTGTATAACCATGTTTTTATGCAATAAATTATTTGATTTGATTTGATTAGGTCTGTCATAAACGGACACTTGATACAAATACTCTTTTATAGCTATAAAAGAGTATTTGTCTGAAAATGACTGGCATACAAAGTCAGATGATCGGATACAGTGGGTAATAGTGCTTCCATTTTTGCCAAAACTATAAAAACATAGTTACTTAAAAACAAAACTAGTAGTTCAAATATTGTTTAAAACATTGAGTGACTTCGTGACCATAGTAAACAGCCGAGTGTTCCCCACAAAGCTGCCCTAAAAAGAAATGTATCTTTGAAGGGGAACCAAAAGTATGGGGCACCGTGGATTTATGACATTCTGATGATACAATCGAATCAAATAAACCATATATAAATCAATGTCTGACGACGAGAAGCTTCCGAGATCTATGATCGCACTTTACGGCTTTTTGCTGCTGTATTTCTGACGTGTTTTCTGATAATATTATTGTGTTAGCAGGATAATGTTGTTAGCGAATAAACAGGTGGGTTCGCATGATACAGTTTTCTCTTTTGAAGATTTAGCGGCGTTATAATGTTGCTATAACCCTTTGTACTATTATTACATAGATCTCATATTACATCTATTAATGCTGTATTTCTATACAAATCAAATAATTCTTCTATGATCGTCTTCGTTTGTTTACTTATTTATTGGTTATTGTGGAGAACAGCCTATTGTACTCATTTATGGCCGCTTGCAGGCATCATTAGCCAGATTGGGCATATTTGTATTTGTGCAGTATAAAACGATGGACTGATGGAGAGAGGAGGCATTCGAGCGAGAACCACGATCGAAGCGAGATGTGTGGTACTACAATCGGGAATCTAATAGTAACGGACTTTGCGCGTTTTATTGAATTACGACCTTCTGAATTAGGTTTGGGATAGTTGTGTTCAGTTATATTTCTACTTGTGTTATACGTATTTGTATAGTTGTAATAAACTCTATAATAATTCCAACGGCATTTTAATTCGAGTCCTGAAACACGTAACAATATTTAATCAATAAATAATTACTGATTAAATGTTCATAAAATCCAGAGAGCGCCGCTGGCATGAGTATCGAAAGTCTTGGGCCAGCGATCGCTTACTCAAAAATTGATCGCAAAATCGTCCTTAAAAGTCACCCTACAATTACCTACACACCTACAATTATGTTTTTACGGGTATCTTAATACTCGAAGGTAAGTTTCAATTAGTAATGTTTCGATAAGTCCCATAATGAGTGGGTCCGTTGATTTATTCGAAGATAACCACCAATTAGGCGTCTTTGTTCGTCGGGATCATGGACCGCCTGGATATGGCGAAAATATTTTGCAGCACTGATATGTGCAGATACTTACGTATGGTAGGAACCATAGCTATTAAAACCAAAATTTGATTTTGATGCAGAAATTTATTTATTCATATAAACCCTTGTTGTGCTTACAGAATATGTCAAACCTATATAACTCACAAGCGTATATAATTCAAATTGAAAAGTTTATTCAAAACTACGATATGCCCTCCACTATATACTTCGTCCACGTTTGATTTGAAATTCCCACGGGATTCCCGGAACACAAAGTACCGCAGCATTTAAAAAAAGAATGTAAGCCAATGTTTTAGTGAAAACTGTGTTGGAATAAGCTAATTTGTATGCACCCAATCAACCCGCGGGATTCCCAGGATAAAAAGTAGCGTAAATTTTAAGCCTAAGAGTTTGCTGTGAAATCGGCCAAGTAGTTTTTAAGTGAATCCTCAACAAACACTCTGTCGCAGATCGACCGCTAATTCTTAGAAATAAACTCTGCGTTTTTATCCTGGGTATCGCGCGGGAAATTTTCTGGGAATGATTGAAATTGGGTAGATTAAAAAAAAGATCGAATTCCAATGTGATTTTTTTACTGAATGATGACAAATTTAATGTAATAATTAAATTTAATGTATGAAATTTCTATCCGGGAATCCTGCGGGAGTTTTTCCGGGAGCGGTTTGTAGTTGTTCTGATCCATAAAAATTAGCTTCTTCTAACTCAATTTTTACCAAAATATAATAGGTATATATAGCTGCGGTGCTTTGTGATCCGGGAATCCCGCGGGAATTTCAAGTCAAGCGTGGATAAAGTCGCGCGCATATCTTAGTAATAAATATTTTTGTTTCCTTTTATTATGCTTTTGTTTTACCGAAACTACACTACGACTCCATCAATTCTTCGAAAAGTAATTGTATAAATTACTTTTTCTTCTTCTCCTTAAACAGCGCTAACAGGTTGCGCAGCGGTGTACACAGAATAGGGAGTAAATTTAAATTTTAACTTATATGTATGACGTTCAAAAACTGTTTTCCAGTAGAACTCATTTCGAATAAATACTTTTGAATTTAAATTACAGCGTCAGGCTAATTAGACGGTTCAACTATATTAATTCAATTTGTTTGAATCTTGAAACAAAAATATAATATTAAAACTAGCAGCTTAAAACGCGCGTCGTTTTTTTTGTTGCGTTTAAAAACCCGCCGGCAAAAACGTGGCGCGTGTCAGGCCGTCTTCATATCGGGATGTCAGTTGCATGTGGCGATCGCAGACGGGACGTGACGATGCCTTGATATGAGCCATCTAAATCTTGTGTTAACAATTTTAAAATGGAAGCTTAAAAAGTAGCGTCGAACTAAATGGGATCACAATAAAAAATATTGTTTACACTGACACTAGACTGGTTATGTGAGATGGCCGTCGGAGGAAGTTCTAGAAACTTGAATTAAATCAAATTATTACGATAATTACTTATAATTAATGATCACGTTGCTCTGACGAAACTACATGCCGCCGAGATTGGACTCAATCTGTCCCGTTCATCCGTCAGCAGGGTGGTCGCGAAGGCTTGCCAGGAAACTCTCCACTCAAGAATTTCTCATGCACAAGCACGGTGACTCAGGTTGCTTGAATGTGTTGTTTTCTTTGAAGTTTTTAAGGCTGTTGCGTGAGAAGAAACAAATAGGGTTGCCTCGTATGTAAAACCGTTACCGCACATAGCAGACTAGTCAACCAAATTGAATCAATTTGTTTGAAAAGCAGGGAAGTAAAAGGACGTCATGGTCATTCAATGACATTGAATGATTTAAGCTCACGTTTATATGAATCACTTTGATTGGTGCATCCAAATTGAAGACAAAAATGAGTCGTCTAATATTAACCTAGTTTAGTATGTAATAGCATTTTTCGAAACTACCCCAAAACACGTTAAAACTAAATTAAAAAGTTCCAGTCTTATCTGCTAAAGTTCTATCCGTGCAGGAACAAGAGGCAACAAAATAATCTACAGCCAGGTGGTAGGGCATTTGCCCGACTGGATGGCTACCACCTCTGATCTAGCGTATGCCACCATAACAACCTTGAGTTGTTGTTGTTCTAGTCTCCTCCCTATAGACAGCGGCAGCACATTGGTAGCACCTTTAGTTTTACAAATTTCCATGAGCGTTGGTAACCGCTTTCCATGAGGTGGGCCATCTGCCTGCCTGCTAAACACATGCAATAAAAAAAATGGTAATTTTATTAATTTATTAGGTTACAAAATAAGATAACCACTATAAATATTTACTTTTCTACATTTTTTTTTTAAATTTGCCCTGGTAACTTCTTGGTTAGCAAAGGGCACGAGTTCGAACCCATCTAAGAAAAAAGTCTAAGGGCTGCACCAACATGGTAATGAAAACTGAGATAATTGACGTGTCAAATTCGGGCTGGACAAGGGAGGCGTTTATACTGTTCACCTTAAGGAGAACCTCACCATATGGAGAAGCCTGATCCCAACACTGGGACAATTATGGGATGTTATTGAAGTGAAATACGACTAATAGAAAGAGCGGTATTTTGAAGCCGCTGCCATCGTCGCAGCGCTCCCTGTACCACGTAGTACAGGAACAACGCAATAGTCACGGAGCGATTTTATCGACTGTGACCGAGGAGATTGCTGCTCTCAAAAAAGAGTGCTTTAATTTCGACAGCGGCGATGGTTCCGTGGGTTCGGCCGTGCGCAACGCCCGCCTATTTATTTTATTACCTATAAAAAGTTGGTCGGTGCAGTGTTTAGTAGTAAAAGACTTTAGGGGTTGTCAAATGATTCGAGGTGCTTGATTCCTTTTGTTAATGTTCTTTAAGTTTCCACAAGGCATACAGCTGTTGGTACTAAAGTTTCATATTCATCATCATTTTTAAAGAGATTTAATCAAAAGCTGCGTAAAATATAAATGGAAAAAATCCAGTTAATAATATCGAGTATTTATGTTGAGTAAGTTGTATGTATACTGTTAACAACAATATACATTTTAGGGTTAAGATTGTAACTAAATTATTAAGCTTGTCATCGAAGTCAATAGATCAGGTTCCTAGAAATGCTATGTCACCTCGCTGAATCGCCATATGGATCCGTTGTCCAAGGTAAGCAGGCCACCGATTCCCTAAAGATTCGATTAGGCTTTTTGGGAGCTCTTTATGGGGGCTCATGGCCTCAGGACCCCAGTGTCCAATAGTAAATGGCACAAGCTATTTATTAGAAGACATATTTAATACTAAAAAACAAACTTAGTATAGTTACATAAACTCAAATCGCGTACAAAACTCGCAGATAAAATTATTAAATATTTTCAACTCGACGGCGCGGCGTCCGTGAATGAGTGGTCTTGTCTTACCAACTGGAACGTCGAGATCCTAGTTTCGATTCCTGTCATGAAAATTTTATAAATGAAATTTCATTGTTGCACTATGGTCTAGGTGTCTGAGATCGGCCCCAAAGTTTACCGCTGCATATCATCCATAAACAAACGTAAATTACCTCAGAGACAACATGTATTCGTTTACTGAAAAAAAGATCTTACCAAATAATTATAAAATAAAATGGCCTGTACATTCGAACACAAAACTTTTTTAATAAAATTAAAACTCTGAAATCGTAACACAAGCCCGCAACTACATTACCGGTAAATGTGTAACAGGAACATTTGTTGTTTTGGGGAACTCGCAACTCCCATTGCGGTTCCAACTCGCTGTGCCTTACCCTGATTGAGGTCGCGGTTTTGCTTTGTTGTAAATTAACACATTAGAGCATTGTTACGATGTGTGTTATGTCTCTTTTATGTTTCAGTTAAAACTCAACTACCTTAATCCGAAGAGTGTACAATGCGCTTTCTCAAAAAGGGTGACATAAAATCCCTTCAAGACCAAAAGTGCATTAGTGACATCTCTGGTGTCGCAAACTATAAAAAACAGAAATAAGCCGCTTGAGTTAATATTGTTACAAGTTGGGCCACCTGCATACCTATTGTCACATACCGACCAAGAAATGCTGCGCATCTCGTTTATTTCCCCTCCCGCATTCGGAGTTCCTTTTTTATTACTTCGTATTTAAATTTGCAATTAGACAATAGCCTATTGCTATTATTTTCGACTTTGTTGGCCGTTCGCAGGAATAGATAACCAGGTGTGCAAATTACTATTTCTCGAAAACTCAGTGCGCGGCCGATTTTTTTGTACTATATAGTTAGTATAAAACAATGCCCGAATGGAGTGGTTGGGCAGTCAAGCGACGACTACGAAACGAGTAAGACGTTTGTAGTACTTTCGATTAGCGATATAGACGACGGACTTTGCGCGTGTCAAATTGCATTGAATCGTGCAGTGTGAAGTGGTTGCATCCAGTTTTATTTGTATTTGTTTTATACGTGTTTGTACAGTTCTAATAAACTCTATAGTAAGTCCAACGGCATTTATCTTAATTCGAGTCCTGTAGCTCGTAACAATATGTATCGTCACCGCCAACCAGGGCTTCCAGATGGTCAGTCCCCGCTTTTCTGCAGTTCTAGCATGAGGTGTCCTACGCTTTAATGAAATTGACACGTGTCTAGATATACAGGTAGTTGTAAAACATAGCGCAAAGTTTCACTTTATACTTGTCATGTTCATCATATGAATCTGCGAAAACGACTTCTTTAGGCCTTGGGAACACCTAAGGATAGCGACACACCTGCGGAACGTTCCGCGCGGAAAGTTCGGCAGGTATGTCGCTAGGGTATGGGTTTAGTGGGCATCCCTGGACCGGGTGGTGATAGAATTTTTTTGGTGCTAGTGCCACCCAACTTGACGAATCCCATACTCCCCCACCGCCTTTGTCGTTTCTTCCATAGTAAAAAAAGTGTATAGTGAAAAATAAGTGATGTATATATAGGTCACGAGAACATTCTCGTGACCTATATATGCACTTATCAACTGTTAGTGTGTGCATGTTCTCTAACAGTCAGTGACTGATGGCCAGTTCCGACATCTTACTAATCTCAATTACCCATCTTACCATCGGTAGATATTTGACATGACCTATATGGAGCTTATGTCAAATTTCAACCGATCCTAAAAAAGAAAGTTATCAATCATTTTCTAGTTTCATGTAACTATCTATGCTTTTGCACTATTTTCTTTCAAGGAATTATATCTACGTGGACCTGTTAATCCTATTAGGTGCCACCATACTATTTATTAATGGCCAGTTCATATTTTTTACTATTCAATCACTTACCTTACCATCGGTTGAATTTCTGCATAACTTTACATAACTTGTACGGTGCCTATGTAAAATTGTAACCGATAGTAAGGCATATAAACGGTCGGTGATATATAGGAACCCGCCTTGAAGAATATCTAAGTTACTGATGAGCAATAATAATGTTTAAAAAATCTTCGGCTAATGTATGTATGCTTGATTGGATGAAAACTATACTAAAATGAATTCAGGAGATGATATCGTAGATAAGAAATTAATGTGTAAGTGAAATCGAGCCATGTCGAAAGGTATGAGTGCTGGCAATAATACCTCGAGCACAATATCTGGGACGCCGGCGGTATAATTTCATCCCTTTGACAATATAAGGGCAGTATTGACACAAATGTCGCGCCGCGGAACCCTTCTGTTTGCGGTTATTGTTTCCTTGATTAGGGGTCCATGGGCTAATTAATTTAGTCTCGTTTAGGGACACACTGATTGCGGAGCAACCAAGATTTGATGTAGCTTATCCGATTGGCCGAATTCTGTCATTTTTTTATATCGTTTGGTACTGTTTTTGTATGATTTATTTTGTTGCAGCGAACGGAGGGTTTTGGATTATCGAATTATTTATTTGTGGTATAGCTTAAACTTCATCCGGGAGGTAAAAGATAAGTAAATTGCTTAAACTAACTTTCAATATAGGTCTGTATTTTTAATGTTATTATTACCAACTAAGATTTTCCCTGTTGTTAATTCTACTGCTTTATATAACCCTTGCAGTTTTTTTTCTTATTTAATTAAAAGTTTTTAAAATACATTTTTTATACAAATCTTTTCGTCTATGTGCAGTGATTCTGTCAAATAGATTAGAAGAAGAAACAAAAACATATTTTATTAAGGACAAAAACGATACACAGTGTTATCAAACTGTATAACAATAGAAACAGAATAAGTCCTAAAATTGGACCCAATCTCAACATAAGCTGACCAATTAAGAGACAGCGCTGTTCGTCCACGTAGAACCAGCGAGTGAAGTCACGAAGGGCAATAAAAAAAATAAGTTTAATAATAAAATAAGTAAAAATCAATCAAATAGTTTATAATTACGTACAAGAAATTACATATAATAATTTTAATATTCAAGTTTCATTTTGGTGGCACATTTTGAACATTTCGGTGAGATTCACGTAAAATAGACAAGTTATGGAACATACAACTACTACACACAAAACGAAACTGTCTAGTACCATCTACGCTAATTGCCTTGTTACTGGTAAAAAAATTACATAACTCCACACAAGGACACTCACTCCATACAAACTCACTTAATTTCTACTAAAGTTAAAAGATAAGATAGTTAAATCATTATAGTAATCCAGCATAAATCGATTTTCAGTGTAGGTTACGTAGATACGTTTACGTAGTTACGTATATATATTTTTTTGCATGAGCGGTTACCATCGCCTATAAACATCCGCAACACCAAAGGCACTACAAATACGCTGCTGCTCTCTAAAAGGCGACTGGAACCTGGCCACTGTGGCGTTTGATCCTGAAACACAACTTAAAGTTGTTATGGCGGCATACTCTAGACCGGTATGAGGTAGCCACCAGACGGGCAAATGCCCTATCACCTGGCTGTGGGCTGTTTTGTCACCTCTTAGGCACGTCACAGGCCGCCCCAACGCAGAAAATTGTATTCTATCTCCGTTCCTGCACGGATATGACGACAACCCCATTATATAATACTCAGATATTTTCCAGTTCGCTTGTCTATAATCCGAATAGAATACAGAAAAATGAGTTCACACATCGCCGCTTTCGGTTGTTTAATTCAAACACGTAGCGAAGCCATCGATCATCGCAATCGTCAGTGGTCGCGGCCCTAACACTCTCCCCTCTTTTATTTATAATTTGATTTCAACAAGCTGTCGTTGTACGCAGTCACATTCTGAGGTTTCCAAACCATTGTTGGAGTTCGACTTTATTGAAACGAATGCGAGTTTGTTTTGATATATATATAAATATTAGCGGACGTAGCTGTAGTGCTGTCCTGAATAAATAAAAATCTAAGACCCGATTTTGGTACCTCTTACCTGCTCCAATTGTTAATCTAAACCATCGAGGATCCACTCAAATACACATAAAAAATGATCAAAATCGGCCTCTCTTGGACCAATTTTGAAATTAAAATCTATGTACGCGCCTAAAACGAAACGCGAAAACGACTTAACCGATTTTCAGGTTTTTTTTGTGTATGTTTGAGTGGGTTCCCGGATTATTTAGATTCATAATTGCAACCGGTAGGTGGGGCTGGGATAAATCATAGATTTTTATTTTTTAGGACAGGACAACGTCTGCCGGGACCTATAGTATTATGTACAAAATTAAAAAAAATATTTTAAAATTCTATCAAATTCAAAGCACTGAAGTGTCTGGAATTCTGCTTTTACTGGGCTTTTAACAATAAATATGATATATATGATTAATTAAAGTGTTTATTTATAAAGTTATAAAAAAAATCTGCTGTACAGGTCGTTAGTCTATCGCTAATTGTAAAATTTGGCACCCATGACGTAAATTTTGTAAAATGTGTTCACATTATGGCCAGGATTAGAGTTAATTCGGTGCGTCGATGGGATATTGAGCGCATATGGCGTATTTTGACCCCTTAACTGCGGTAGTTCTGGCTAAAATTATTACAGGATTAATTGCTAATCCACCGTTGCGAAGCAATAGAAGGCAATAAATTTATACTATAGATTCATAATGTCGTTATGGCTTGTTGAATTCGATTCTTTTCAAATTTCCTACCAGGACCAGAGCAACTACCAAGGGAAGATTTTTTTATTGGCTGAAGCTAGCAAATAAGCAGTCACTTCACCTGATGGAAATTAGTTACCGTCGCCTAGAGATGTTTGCAACATTAGGATCGATGCTGACCTGTTGCCAGCGTTGAGGACGAGATAAAAGGGATGAAGTCGATCGAGCCACTGAGAACTGTTTGGTAGTTTCTGCATATATCTACACATATTTATTATCTATATATACTTTACTATAGTAAATCTATAAATGGTTCGGGGTTGTACATTGCGTTTAAAAATGTGAAAAAAATCAGGGGGTAATTCGGACCAGGAGATTCCAAATATGTAATTTTTCGAATTTTTGTCTGTCAGTCTGTTAGAGCATCACATAAAAACTACTGAACGGATTTGAAAGAAACTCAATACAGAGCTAGCTTATATCCCGGGTCGTAACTTAGGATACTTTTTATCTCGATAAATGATGTCGTTTCTGTAGGATAGACGAAAATAGTGAAAAAGATGGCGCTGCGATCGCATCTTTTTTGGAAACGACTGAACGTATATGAATAAAACTCGATGTAGTGCTAGCTTATTATCCGAGTTAACAGTTAGGATACCTTTTATCCCGATATAATAATGTCGTTTCCATGGAATAAACGGATTAGCAAAATATATAGCGCTGCAATCGAATTTTTTCAATTCACTAAGCAATACCTATGTTGTCATAAGAACATCTCATTCATTGTATTACTTCAAATCAAGTTGGCTGCGACTCGCTGCTATATTTCGCTGCGCAGTTTTGTAGACTATATGGACTTAGTTTCGTTGTTATTGTAGTGAAGTTAGTAACAAGAAACAGTAAAGTTTTAGGTAAAACACCTAATTAAATTTGTATATACGTGACATAGAGCTACTACGTAGGGTGTTTCACGCCGCGTGGCCGCAGGGAAAGTTCTAGCATTATAATAAATTAGCGCTTCTCGGAGACATTATCGTGCCTTGAAAAAATAAATTCTACAACCCGATCCCAGCCCAACTACCAGTTCCAATTGTAAATCTAAACCATCTGAAAGCCCGTTCAAACACACACACAAAAAATCATAAAAATCGGTAAAGTCGTTCTCAAGTTATGCGCGTACATATATTTCTACAATTCGTTTTTATAGTCAGATTAATATTAGCTTCGAGAAGTATATATTAGGATAATATAAGCGATATGATAAGAAAGAGGATGGTAAGGAAACCTTGTGGATTCAAGAAGAAGTAGCGACAAGAGTTGAAAAAGGAATGTCAAGGTGGTTTGGACATGTAGACATAATGAATGAAAGCAAAGCCACAAGACAAGTATATGACAACAATGTGACTGGTAAAATCGGTGCTAGTAGATCGAGACTTACACACCATGGTCAAATAGCAGAGGTGATAAAGAAAAGTCACGTAAAAAGCATCTGAAAGAAACGCACGTCTGAAGAGATTAATGACTTTCATTCATATGAAGCGGAAAGTGTTTGAAACAGGCATGGTAATATGTATATACGTATTAAATTATTATAGATATACGCGGAACCACCGAACCTTCCCTTTGAAGTTGCCCTCATCGTCATCGAAACAAACTGAAGTGACGTTTTCCAAGAACTTTCTCTCAGCGTATTTTTGACAATTTTAAATGTAAACTTATTTTTCCATTATAAACTTAATAACAAAGTAATACGGTTTGTATTATAGGAATTTACTAAGTTGGTTCTCACTGTTTGCACTGTATACTTGAGATTGTGTGTCATGTCACTTTTGCTTAAATCATTGAGCCAGAAAGTGCCTTGGGTTCAGTAACTACTCTTTGATTATTGCGTGGAGAATGACGAAATAGCTTTTCAAGTTTGTACAGTTTATTTTCTATTGAATAAATTATCTATTTTAAGTAAAGACTGACGTCAGTAAGTAAAAATATCGTCCAGCGATTTAAATATGTTACTGGATAAATATGAAGAGAAGCGAATAAAGAAGCTCTAATCATAACCTACAACCATTGTACTGGCGTTTCGCTCTGGCCGAATTATGATTGAGAAATTCTAGGCAGAGATTAATAAATTAAGCCACATATGAGTATACGTACATTATACTCATTGCGGTCGCTCTAACCGAAATTGGTTATTAAAATATTACTATTACTTGGATTTTTTATGGAAGTTCTTTATTATATATATTGTTACAACTTAGACTCCGACAAAGACAAATTCCACGTATAAATCTATAAAAGCATATTTTATTACCTGTCGGCATTTGAACTAATTGTAATCCTTTTATGATCGTCTTATTTTGTCTTGTTCACTCATTTATTGGCATACGTTTCTAGTTATTGTGGATAACAGCCTATTGTCCTATTGTAAACGTTTACGGCCGCTCAAGAGCATCAATAGCCACGTGTTACGGATTTTAAGTACGAGCTAATTCTAGGAAATTACGTCGACGTAGCCGGGCAGGCACACTTGCATTTGTGAAGTATAAAACGATGGCCTGATTGAGAAAGGGGGTGAGTTGAGTTACAACTACGATCTAAGCGTGCGTGTGTACATTTGGGAATCTAATATTGACGGTTTTTGCGCGTTTTATTAAATTACGATCTTCTGCATTACGTTTGGATTTGTTGTGTTCGGTTATATTTGTACCTGTGTTATACGTGTATAGTTCTAATAAACTCTATAATAATTCTAACGGCATTTTAATTCGAGTCCCACAAACTCGTAACAATATAATTAAATAAATTGTAGTACAGCTTTATGCTGAGCTACCGACCTTATTTGGAGGAAATGCGACGTACAACGTTTTAAATGAAAGAATAGAAATGTATGAATTATTTTTAAATCCCTGTATTGCCACTTGCCTAGGAAATAAATTGTTTCTTTTTCCTTTTTTTTGATTTAAGACCTATGATAAACAGAAAGAAGGAAAACATACTCACTGATAAAACTCTCTAAATTAGTTTTATATTTAATTTACTCAATGTAGGGTTCTTACGCTATATTGTCTAAAAACAAAACGAGCTAAGTTAAAAATTAAATGAATTAAACAATTTGTTTACAGTAAAAACTAGTTACAGATCCATTGTTGAAATATAGAATTAGTATTTTTTTGGCGCGTGACGAACAAAGGGTGAATGGCATCCCACCCTACGCAATACATGTCACAGCTTACAAAACTCCAACAGAACTTTTATTGAATTTAGTCAGTTTTAAAATTTTATTTTCTGTAGTGTCTACACTGTGGTTATTATAAAGGCTGGTTTAGGATGACGGGGAAGACCGTAACGAAATTGCGTGTGTGGGGATCGCTAGTGATGCAACCCTTCCGTATTTCGCACCGCGATCTGTGGCCGCGCGGGGATGCTTAGCGCGATACTGATGGAAGCGGTTTGATACTTTAGAATAAATATATTAATTAAACGGTGCACATGTTGTAGTGTTACAACCTGAACGCCGACAAAAGGCAAAGTCGCACATGCATACCTGTAGACATTTTATTACCTTTTCGGCATTTGGATTTCTTTTGTTTACTTTGTGTTTAAAATTGGTTATTATAAAAACAGCCCATTGTGTATTGTAATCTTTTATGGTAGTAATTACCAGGTATGATTCTAGGAAATACAGTCCACGCGGCCGAGCAGACATATTGTAGCTGTACAGTATAAAGCAATGCCCCAATTGAGAGATGAGGCAGTCGAGCAATAATCACAAGCGGAGCAAGACTTGTGTATATTCGGTAATCTATTTAGTGACGGAATTTGCGCGTGTATTTGAATTACGATCTCCTTCATTACGTTTGGATTTGTTGCGTTCGGTTATATTTGTACCTGTGTTATACGTGTTTGTATGGTTCTAATAAACTCTATAATAATTCCAACGGCATTTTAATTCGAGTCCTGCAACTCGTAACAATATTTTATGACGAATTTAAGTATTTAGTGCATGATTATAATGTGAAAATTATTAGAAATTGAAGAAGGAAACATATTTTTTGGATGTTATATCGATCTTTTTATTACGTTTGCTTGTAGGCAAACTGGCAAATGGACCACCTAGTGGTAGGTGGTTGCTGTCGCCCATAGACATCTGCAACACTAAGGGAGCCGATGCATTGAAAGAAAGAAAGAAAGAAAAATATTTATTCAGAACTTTAAACACAAAACGTACTTATAAATAAGACAATACAATTGAAATGAAGTTCTGAATCGGTCCTAACTCAGCATGATGCTGGTTGACTGAACCAGCGCTGGTCTTCCGTTAGGGCCGTTCAAGTGACTTACGGATAGACAAAACGAAACAAATACAAAACCAAAATAAATAAAATATGACTATTACAAACAAACAAATGTAAAAATTAATATATAATATAAAAAAAATATATAAAAATAAACTATATCATTAATATATAAAAAAAAACTGATATAAAAATTAATGCTACGAAGCGAATTTATAAAGAAGAATATAATGGAATAAGGAACATAAAGCTTAAAAACTAAAAAACTATAACAATATCAATTTTATATTTTGTCTGTCAGTCTGTTGGTTTGTGTCAAATATGCTGCAAATAGGAAATATCTAATCTGAGAATAATCATGGTTAAACAGGCAAAAAGAGACTGAAAAATTAAAGTAGATCAGGCAGAACCTGCACATGAAACCAACATCATTATATGGCACTAGCACTTGGCATTGCCAACCTCGTTGAGATTTTAAATATCTGTTCACGCCCTTTTTGGGGAAACCGCGGGAGGCGGTTGATTCCATAACTTGGAGACATGAAGGATCGTCCGCCATGTACCGTGGAGGATTTCCAAGTATCTAGGAAGTGTGACTGAACTCCCAATCGCCGGTGAGTGATGTGATGATAGAATGGCGACGTAGGCACCAAATCAAATAGCTCATCAGAACACTCCCCGTTGTACAGACGAAAATTATAATTGATATATTATATAAAATTGATTTGAAATATTAATGACTTAAACATTGCAGATAACTCATCTTATTTGTTAATGCACAACTAAGTGGCAATACTTATCTTAAAGAGAAATTTAGAAGCTAAACAATAAGAATGTGTCGTTTAAAATCAAGCGCAAAAAATCTTGTACTAAATTTTTCCTAGTGAAACTAACTTGTTTTTAACGGATATGTTAGAAATATTTTATACTTTATGTTTCCCTTGCAGTATAATATTGTTACAAGCTACAAGACTCGAATTAAAAATGCCGTTGGAACTACTATAGAATTTATTAGAACTGTACAAACACGTATAAAACAAATACAAATAAAACTGGATGCAACCAGCTCACACTGCACGATTCAATGGAATTCGACACGCGTAAAGTCCGTCGTCTATATAGCTAATCGAGAGTACTACAAACTTCTTACTCGTCTCGTAGTCGTCGCTTGACAGCCCGCCCCTCCATTCGAGCATCGTCTTATACTAACTACACAGTACAAAGAAATTGGCCGCGCACACTGAGTTTCTGAGAAATAGTAATTTGCACACCTGCGAACGGCTACAAAGTCGAAAACTATAACAATAAGGATTAGTTGGACGCTAATGATAGTTATAAAACAAGTAGAAAAACAATAGCATGTTTTTCTTAATTAGAAATTCAAACACAAAAGAATTCCTTAATCCGTCCGGGAAGACAATAGACTGCGCTTACAACAGGCAGCTGTGCGCTTAACGCCATGTAACAATATGAATGAACGAATGATTTATTTATATAAAATGTATATACACAAGAGGTTATAATATGCGTTCTTGTCAATATATTTTACCTTATTAATAAAAAAAAGTTACCAAGAGTAGGATTAAATCTCTCTTTGAGGTTACTTACTTTTAAAAGTTATTAAAGTTTAAATAATTTATATACTATGATCTATTGTGAAAATCCGCATACAATGCACCCTATACTGCAAGCGTGAAATTCGTACAATAAATGCCTTTGTATTGCGGTGGGGAGCTGTTGACTTTTTGAACACCGCTCCTGAATCAGCGGCAAATAATAACACCTATACCTATTGTTGACCGTTTGTGTTTGGACTTCATAAGCTTTATTCTAATGAAAAATATGAATAATATCTTTTTGTTCTTCAAAACCTAGCTTTAAAATAACATTTTATGAAAGAAAATTTAATATTAACTAATCGTCGGCCGTGCTCGAAATTCGACCATAACAATTAAAGTCAAAGACTATACTTCTACCATCACAGATTTCGCCAAGGCTACACTGTTCATTTGACTTGAACAATAAACAAAAGAGTATGTATGCGTGTGTGTGTCATATACATGTTAGTGTGTGTTATATAAATTATAAGTGTGCGGAATTTCATACTCCTGCGTCCGCGCAATTCACGTAAAAAGGGGTACAACGTTTTTGCTTCACGTATTAATATACAGGTAAGTATGCGTGATATAATATTTTGCTTTATTTAATAATTGGCAGGCAAATACATATATTATATATCCCAAAGCTAAGCAAGTCACGTTTTTGTTATGTACCTAGTACATAGCGAAAAGTAATATTTTCATATACAAAAATATCATTCAATAACGTAGGTTAAATATCTTACAATAAATTATAAAAAGTGTTAGTCTAAAAAAGTCATCTTAATTTTATTGTTTAAATCAAATAAACTTTCATTTATTGTAGAATTATAAAAGATGTCCCAGATGACTGGAATATCAACTACGCTATTATGTGTTCATCAATTAAACTTGGTTTACATACAGGCTTCGTAGTAAATTTCCAAATTGGTTGATTGATCAGGTTTTGACCAGCTGGACATGTCTATAAATTCGTTCCTCCACCGTGCTTAAAATACATGTCAGTGAAAAAATGCAATTCATCACAGCCATCGATGTCATGATCCTCAGCAGAGAGGGAACGACTTAGAAGAAGAAGACATGCTATTTCATTCTAGACTAATAGAATATTTGATATTATGAGCCAGTGATTTTTCCATAATACATCACTGTAAACCACATCCGAATTATCTTAGCTATTAACGAGACTAATAATGGTGTGCACAAATGCACAGACAATTATGTTTACAAGTATGTAGATTGGTGTTATGAAACACCTTTCACTAAATTTAAAACCAAATTAAAAAGTATCATGCTAAAAAACGGATACAACAACACACAACACTATTGAACGGATACAACACTATTGAAGAATACTTTAATGACAAAAAATCATTTACATAGCAGCTCGCTCCAACCTCTTATACTGTATTTTGTATAACGTTTTTATCTTGCCAAGCTTGTTAGGAATTTATGGAGATATATTGTAGAATAACATTTTAGTACGTCATGTCATTATTATAACTTTAATAATAATTTTCTTTCCTCTTATTGTGTCTTGGTCTTATTGAGTATGCACTGTTTGCTACAACTCCATTAATTCTTCAAAAAGTAATTCTGTAACATGCTTCTGTATAAAACTTATTTAAAAAAAGAGAACTTGAGATATAAATAGAATAAGAAACTTAAAGCAAAACAATATTTAGCTAGACGTGTTGCTGGGGAGTTTCTTGCTGCTTCTTCTCCTTAACAGCAATAACAAGTTGCGACGTGGTGTACATAGAATAGGAAGAAAAAATAAATTTTAACCTATATGTATGACCTATAAAAATGTTCTCCAATGGAACTTATTTTGAATAAAAAAAATTTAATCTGAATTTACCAACTATATTTAACCACTACATTAATAACATGTGAAATATAAGTCTTATATTTTAGTGGTCATCATGAACATCTTGTCAACTACAGCTATGCGATTTGCAATAAAAGCAGATTGCACATTATGTACATATAGGTTTTGTTTGAAATCGCCTTTATACAACCCTCAAGGCCTATGTTGTCTTTATTATATTCTCTTTGTATAAGTAGTACGCTGGTGTAAGATTGCATTAGTCATAATATATACATAAACACAAAAATATTTTTTTATTGCATAAGTTAAGCAGACAGATAGACGGCCCACTTGATGGAAAGCGGTTACCATCGCCTATGGACATTTGCAACATCAAAGGTGCTACAAATGCGCTGCTGCTCTCTTAAGGGAGACTGGGACCTGGTCAATAATGCCGGAACACAACTCTAGGTTGTCATGGCGACATACTCTAGACTAGGTGGTAGTCATCCAGTCGGGCAAGTACCCTACCACCTGGCTGTGGGTTGTTGTGTCGCCTTTTACGACAGGCCGCCCGGTCTCAGGAAATTATATTCTTTCTCCATTCCTGCACGGATGAAATGAATGATGAACTTTTCTACAATGTTATTAATATTATTGATTGTTTCCACGTACCTGTAGGCAGGTGCGCAGGCGCGGGTGCTCTGTAGTCTACATTGAACTCAATTGATAGAATTTTAATCTATTTTGTATTGAAATATGTATTCAATAAAAGTATAACTAAACTTAATTAATAATAGAACTATTTTGAACGTTAAAAATTGAAGTTACATTTTAAATAAATATTTTATCTGTGCAAGAACGGATGAAGAACACTAATGACTGGGCGGGCGACTTGTCGTAAGAAGCCACTAAATGTTATGTGTTATGTTATATGTCTGTGTTAATTTATGTGAAATATTCGTAATTTTAATGTCATAATGTAAGTAATACGGATTTATCGTAATAAATAAATTTTGCCAATGTGTCTATCTCTTCAAAAAAGTAGAGTAATGCGTGAGCGAGATAGCGATCCTAGTTTAGGTAGCCCATTAAAAGCATAATCACAAATAGCAGTATTCTTTGTATTAGAACAAACTATATACATGTTGATGATGTGTCCACCGCCTTATATCTAGAATAGCTTGAACAAAATCACCTCATGGTGGGGCTTCATCTGCGATAATGTTAAAGGTATAGGCCGTTTCACGTAGATATGGCGATGGGTTTAATATTTGAGATTCGACATTGTTAACGACTTTAAATACTTACAGATAACTTATGTATATATACACACTGTGTATACATATATAAGTTATCAGTCTGTCTGTAACTTGCTATTCGTTAAAAGTGTTATTTTTAACGCTTTAAATAAGATGCCTCCGGCCACAATCTAAGTCTTTAACATTATCGCAGATGAAGCCTCACCATTAGCGTCACAGTACGACTGTGTCTAAAGTCTGTAACACACTACGCAGATACGATAATATACGACATGATACATTCCCTCAAAATTCTTTAAACTAACCAGACCAGTTTGTTCGTGCGGATTGTTGTTTATACAGGCTGCAACAATCAGTTGGCGTATATTGCTTCTGGATTTGATGAGCAGCTCCTCAAAAGAGGATTCTAATTTTGAACTTGATGCGCGAGTTGCATTAGCATTGACTAAAGGCAACTAATTTGGATAGAGCGACATATGAAGCTTAAAAAGGACCGAAGAGGTGAATTTAACATTTACAAGGATCTGTCAGATAAAAAAACAATGTATTTTCCAAACGTAAGGACAACATTATTGCGATCCATGATTTAAATTTGATTTGATTCATGATTTCATGCGCAATATGGACCGGTGCGCAACCACTTGTAGTGTAAACATCTGCAGATAAAATCCTATGCCATATTTGTATCCGCAGATGTAGTTTTATAAGTAGATAATATTGTCACCAACTTACGATATCGATTGATGCCTACAGATACTTTATACGATAATAGAAATTATCTGCGTTGTGTGTGCTAATTCATTGAATTCATAGAAAGCGACATTGAAAAATATGCGCAGAAATCTTACCGCATCTGCGTAGTGTGTTACGCCCGTTAATATTCTCCTCACTGCTCGTAACACCGTGTATCTAATATGGATACATCGCTTATTACATTGGCTATGTCGCTGAACCAGTGCGCAGGTGCGCAAGCAAAACCTGTATTAACCGTCCATCCTTATCGAATTCGGTATAAACTAGAGTTGGGTAGGACATGATTTTAAAATGTGTTTGTAAGAGTAACATGACATTTTGTACTGAACCAGTATAATGTACAATTTCAAATGAGGCGAGGAGATTTGTATGGTTTGTACCGCGGCAGTACATTTGAAGCAATGAGGCTGGTGAGGCGGTGAGCGTCATTGCCTCATTTGTCCCATAGAAAACTTCTAGTTCGGAAATGTTCGTTAAGTATCGGATATGATCGGCCTCGGTCACATCATTTTCTAACAGTCGTACATGTCATGTTGTCCCTCTTTGTCATATGAATATACTACTGTACTGTTGTCCTCGTTCCGTTCTCCTCTAACATTTGACGTGTGTAGTAGCGGGACCAAATTTTTGTAGTAGTACAAATTTAAATTTTGAGCCGTATCAGTACAAATCTATTTTGTACGGGACAAACGTACTGCTTCATACGTGTACTACTCACCGCTCATCACTAGTTTAAACTACCATTTTGTACAGGTTTAAGAGTTAATGGTGTATTAAATAGTAATTAAGTTATTTTGTACAGGAGTACCTATAACATTTTAAAATGTTATAAGTTTACAGTTATTACCTTTACCTATATATTTTGTCTGCAGTGAAATTAATGACAACGATTTCATTATGCCATTAAAGATTTCCATAATAACAATGTAAAAGTGAGTTTGTTTTGACCTTTATTAACAGCTGTGTAAGAGACAAAAAGCGTTTTTGATGGATTCCTCAGCCAATATTTGCACACTTTATAGAGGTGAAAAAAATATATGTCGATCTTGATCATATTTCTGAGGTAACCTCTGTAGTCAATACGAATTTTCGTTAAATTTTCTTGATAGAAAATAATTGCAAAGTAACCTCTAAACGTGTTGTTTAATTTATAATATTGTTGTTACTGTTAAACGTACATCGCTAAAATTAATAAAAGTAACATATGATATTATAAGAAATATAATTACAGTTGTTTTATTCGGTTATTTAGCGAATTTGGAAGTAATTAATTATTTTATTATAAATGACTTCGGAAAGCTCGCTTGCCGGTCCAAATGAATAGAATTTGTTAATACGCCCGTAACTTCTTTACGGCTTTAGGATGGACCGTTTATATTAAATCGCTAACGGTATTAAATATATAGATTACTTTTGTTTCAAAAAATAAATTCAGCACATCTGTATATAAAATTACTAGCTTCTGTCCGCGACTTCACCCGCGTGGAATACTTAAAAAAAAGTAAGTTAATAAAACCCCCCGATTTTGAAACATTCTTCATTGGTGCTTCGCTCCTATTGGTCTTAGCGTGGTGATATATAGCCTATAGCCTTCCTCGATAAATGGGCTATCTAACACTGAAAGAATTTTTCAAATCAGACCAGTAGTTCCTGAGATTAGCGCGTTCAAGCAAACAAATAAACTTTTCAGCTTTATATATTAGTATAAGATTTAATTTACTAGCAAAATATCGTTCACATCGCAATGACGACGACGTATTTGTTGAGGAATTGTAAAGGCGACACCACCTTCCATCAAGTGGGTCGCTGCTTGTCTGCCTGCCAGAGGCAATAAGAAAAACAAAAGACAACGCGACTGCAGTACTTAATTGTCGAGATCAATTGTCAAAACTCAATTATTGAGATAAAAAAGTAACACGGCATATCAGCTCCTCTATGTAGAGTTTTATTTGATTGACGGCCTCTGTGGTTGAGCGGGCTAAGCCTTTGCTGGCTTACCTCACTGCAACGTAGGGGTTCCAGGTTCGATTCCTGGTATATAGAAAATTTCGGAAACGTATTTTCTCCGTTATCTACTATGTGTGTATTTCTGGGTCTCTGGGATCGGCCCCAGAGTGGGACGTTGTATATTACCCATAACACAAGCATAAGTTGCTTAATTTGGAGATATACAGTGTGTGTGTTTGCTGCCGATTTATTTATTTTATTTATTATTTAAATCCGTTCAGTAGCATTTTTCATGTGATTTTCTAACGAACAAAGAAATCTAAAAGTTGCAAATTCAAAAAGTGCTCATTTGATACAATAAAACTACGTTTTAACGGTTTTAAGCGCGGTAGTTTATTTGATTTTTATTATTACTTTATTATTTTTATATAAATTAGATTAGACTCCCATAGAGTAAATAATAACCATAAACCAAAATTAAAACTAAATAATTAAAAAGAACAAGTTGGCGGTAGGCTAAATAAAACTTTAACAATACTCATTGACATTTGACAGCTTTGTCTTCCGTGATCACGGCTACTGAAAAGTGGCCGAAACGTCGGAATGATATAAATTAAATAAATTACCGCGCTTAAAACCGTTAAAACGTAGTTTATTATGTATATTAGTGGCGAAAACTTAAGAAAATATTAAGTGCTTACTTAAATTAGCGGCTCTGATTTTTTCGTGTTTTTTTAAATTAATTGTATAAACTACACCCCCAACAGATATCTTATGGACTAGTTGTTACTCGAGGCTTCGCTTCTGTACATTAATTATCTTACTAACCATTTTAACTATCTTAGGGGTTAGATTTCCGAAAATACCGACATACGTGTATATTTACTTCTAAGCAGAAACAGGTGTACAAAATTTCATATTTCTGAATTTGAAATTGACGGATTTTCATACAATCTTTCATCCCGCTTTCCACCCCCTTAGAGCTTTTATTTTAAAAATTTCTCTTCTAGTACGTACCTAGAAAGAGCCAGCATGCTGATTTTCACAGTCCCAGCTCCAGTAGTTTGGGCCGTGCATTAATATGTCAGTCAGTCAAGTATCACATATAATGTATGGATTTTTAGATGCAAAAAAGAATTTAACATAATGTGTCTGAAGCTACTGGATGGCTACCACCCTGGCCAGGTTTCAGTGCCCGTTTAGAGAGCGGCAGCATATTCGTAGCACCTTTGGCGTTACTACCGTCCATAGGCAGCGGTAACCGCTTTCCATCAGATGGGCTGTCTGCCTATCTGCTAAGTTCACGCAATAAAAAAACTCTTTTCGCATTTTTTATTTCCATCAAAAGCATGCGCTTGTATATCTATATATTTTTATATTGTATAAGGTTGGCGTTTGACTGACATTGGACCTGATGTCACGTAGACATGCAGTCTAAGATGGAACAGGCTTACCTAGATGGTAAGTAATTTGAGCGCTTCAATAATAATTTGTATGAATGAAACTCTTGGGTATGAAGGGTAAATGCCGCATCGATTAATCAGCACTTGCAACACTTCATCGCGATTATAAGCCTTTTAATGCGCACGGGGGCTGCGTTTGCCTCTATATAAATTGGCTTCCGATGAAAATGCTAGTGATGTACGCACTTGATACTCGTTTTACCGACATCATAAAAGCTGCTTGAAAATAAATCGAACCCGGAGCCTCTGCGTTGCAGTGAGGTAGGCCAGCAACGGCTTGGCCCGCTCAACCACGAGGCCGTCAAATACATATCTACAAAATATATAAATGTTTATAGATGAACTTAAATCTCATATTCCAATGTTAGATAGTATTTTTTGATCGTTATGTTCGTATTCTAAAACAATAAGTACTCATGCAGCGGCGCTGGCGGATTTTTCTTTCATTTAAAGTTTTAATTCTCACCTTGCTTTGGTCAAAGCCATTAGATCGCTCTTGCATTTAAATATGTAAAATCTTCCTAATTAGGAATATCGATATTTTGAGCGTCTGTCCCTGCTTAACCCTTCCTCGTATTGCCTGCAGAGCTCAGGGCAACGAAACAGTTAACTAAATTAAAGTGAGTGTGAAGACCGCTCCAGGGTTAACTATTTCATTTCGTTTATTGAGATCCAACCCCTTCCCGTTTAATAAAGATATGGAGACCAATTAAGTGTACTTTAAATTGATGCAATCTAAATCCCATGGCAGTTTAATGTTTTTCCAAGTTTGTTAATGTTATCTTTGTTGATGAATTAGTCGTTTCCTGTTTTGCTTTCGAGGTGCCATAAAATTAAAAGTTTCTGAATAATTCCCAATTTTATGTCTTGTCGAGTTTGCTAAAGTACTTTTTGTTACTTACTACATAGTGCAGGCTGTCAAACTTTGGAACATGTTGCCTCTTACTGTCAGAGAGGCCAAATCCTTACCAACATTTAGAAATTTGCTTAGAAAATACAAATAGCTATGTCTGATTAACACGATATAATCATGCTAATACATTTTATAATAACCTATGTATTATTTTATAAGCATGACTATGTATTTATGTATGTATTTGTATATTTATTTCTTAAATTAGTATAAGTATTTGTGTATGTATTGTCTATTTTGTGCACCACCTATACAAATCGCCTGATACAATTTTTTTTCATTTAGGGTGCCTGGAAGTGATCGCTTTGAGCGATAAGGCCACCTATTGTATTGACTAGAAAATATTGTAAATGTGGTCTGTTTTTGTAATTGTATATTTTAGTATGCAATAAAGTGTTATCTCTCTCCCACTCTCTCTCTAAATTATCTTTTTTAAATATCATTGGTTGATGGCTTGCTTAGTTCAGTATTAGAGTGTTGGTCTGAACCGAAAAATCTGGGATTCTCTTCCAAGTAGTGTAAATTTTGAAAAAAGTTTGATATTTCACACTAATTATTTTGGATCAGTATGGCGGTCCAATGAGGAAACGTAGCCAGCCTTCTGGACTCCTTACCCATAGAAGACGGTAATCTAGGCTCAGTATCCTACCCCTTTTTACGAAAATTACGCGGATGGAGGAGTATGAAATTTCGTACACTTATAGTTTATATAGAGGAGTGCAGATAACTAATATTACTTATATATTGTATTCGATTATATGTAATTTTATAAATGTAAATTATGTAAATATACTATATGATATTTTCTTAAGTTTTCGCGACTTGTATACATAATAAAACTACGTTTTATATTATACTATATAATTTTGTTATAAAGTTAAAAGTGTCGGCTGTAGTCTTATACAATTTCTTGGAAGTGGTGCCTTGGCTTGCGTGCCTTAGAAGCGATGGCAAACTTGAGACTATCAATAAGAAATCTGTACGATTCCATTTTGAAATAAACACAGTCATTTTCAATCAATAAAGTTCATGTGCAAAATTTAAAAAAAAATATTCTTCTTTACATCAACTTTAAAAGAAACGTGACTGCCAGACCAGGAATTGTAATTTAAAGATATGCAATTTTAATAATCTATACATATAATAAAATTGTAGAGGTCAAATTTCTGTACAATGAAAAAAAATGCTAAAAGCCGAGTCAGGGGGATGTAAGAAGTGAAATAGAACTAATTTAGATTTTTTGATTCTCTGTTTGTCTGTCTGTTTGTACCGGCTAATCTCCGAAACGACTGGACCGATTTAAATGAAATTTTGTATGGTGGTAGCTTATATCCCTGGTCGACCTATAGAATAGAATAGAATATATTTATTGCGTAATGCATGTACAAAGTTGTTATGGTTTTTACAGTATCAATGCATTCGGCCCATAATTGGGCGTGCAAAATTAAATTTACATGCAATATTGAAGTATAAAAAAAAATACAATCTATTAATCAATATAATTAAAATTAATAATTAATAATAATAATCTATAATTAATCTAAATAATAAAATATCTACGATTACAGCATGTCAAATATATTTATGTCAGTTCATATTGCTTTATCGTCCATAAACATGTTTATATTATAATAACATTTAGTGGTCAGTAACATTTTTTTTTTAAATAGTGTACATGGCAGCTCGCTAAGAGACTTCGGAAGCTTATTGTATATGAAGGGCCCCATGCAATAGACACTTGCGCATTAATGGCGTAATTGAGTCGATGGTGCAAACTCTAAATTCATCGCGTAGTATACTTCATCATAGGATACTTTTGATCCCGAAAATTAAAGTGTCCCCGTGGGATAGTTAAAAAAACATTCCACGCGGAGGCAGTCACGGGTATCAGCTAGTTGAATTATAAAAATGTAGAAAGTATATCATAATTATTTTTTGGACCGAATCGCATCCAAACATCCAAAGTGTCGATACACATGAAACCTTTTAAAAATTACAACAAAATGTTTTATTAACATCCAATGAACGGAAATACACGGAATGAGCGGAGATTCATCTATTATATTCCGCATTTGCAAAAGCTTGATCGGAATTGTTAATTTCGTACATAGTTTATGTTTTGGGACGTGTTTTTGTTGGATGTTTCGCATTTTGTCCGATTGCATCGACGTGACAGTTGCGCCGAGAATAGTCGGAATTGACATCCAGTTGACGGGTATTAATGGGCTTTTTGTTTTACGTTACCGATGTTTTGGATGTTGCCAGTCCATATTACGAATGTCACCTTTGGGAATATATTAACCAAAAAAAAAATGATTTGTTATTTTAATTTTATCGTAGACTCAGCGTTCTCTTAAGACTGCTTCTTTATGTAATTGGAAATATCTTGTTACAATTTTTTTATGGCTGATGTAGGTCCAGTAGACAGGCTGACGTCTCTTGGTGAAAATTGGTAACTATTATCTATGGACATTTGATATATTAAAGGTGCCACCAAACTGCTGCGGGCTTCGAAGGAGCGACTGAAATCTAGCCACATATGCCGGAACACGAGGCATGGTTGTTATAGCAGCATACTCTAGAAAGAAGAGAAAGGGTATGAAAATTAATGTGAATAAGACGAAAGTTATGGTGTTCGAAAGAGAAGAAAGAATGACAAGTTGTAATATACAGATAGGAAATTAAAAGTTAGAGCAAGTCAGAGAATTTGTTTAGCTGCATGTTTACCAGAGACGGAAAGGGATATTGAAAGGAGAGTTATGGCAGGTAGTAAGGTGAATGGAGCGCTAAATTCTTTTATGAACAGCCAGAAAGTGTCTGTAAAGGCACGCTTGGCTGTCCATAAAGGGGTGTTGGTGCCAACCCTAATGTATGGCAGTGAAAGTTGAGTATGGCAGAAGAAGCATGAAAGTAGGATAAACGCAGTTGAAATAAGAGCTTTGAGAAATATATGTGCGGTTAGCTTGAATTATATGATAAGGAACACTGTGATAAGGGAACGTTGTGGATTGAAAGAAGATGTAATAACAAGAGTTGAAAAAGGTATGTTAAGGTGGTTTGGACATGTAGAGAGAATGGATAAAAGTAGAATCACAAAACAAGTGTATGACAGTATTGTGAATGGTAGGGTTGTTGCGGATAGACCGAGACGAACACACTATGACCAAATATCAGAAGTGTGAAAGAGAGGTCAGGTAAAAGGCATTTCAAATAAACGTGCATGTATGAAGAGGTTAATGAAAGTAGGTGAAGCCAAAGTTGTTTCTCAGGATCGTCGCAAGTGGAGATCCATAGTATCTGCCTACCCCCATGGGAAACAGGCATGATATTATGTATGTATGTATGTACTCTAGATCAGGGGTAGTGACCACCCAGAAGGGCAAATGTCCTACCATCTGACTGTGGGTTGTTTTGTCGCCTTTTACGACAAGGTGCTCAGTCGTAGTAATTATTACTATATTTTCTCCATTCCATAAATTTTTTTAAGTTATTACAATTAAAACTATTAAAAAAAAAACAGTTTTATATGAAAATGAATGTATTTATTTCAAAATGGAATTTTACAGATTACGTATTGGAAGTCATGAGTCTACCACCGCTTCCAAAGCTATTTTAGTTCCTATTAAATGAGAAGAAGTGGCGCAACTAACTCCCCAGTAACATATCTTTTATTAAGCGTTTTTTTTAAATGTAGTTTCTACTAATACAGGTTTATCTAAGTAATTTTTATTATATTTACTAAAAGAGCTTCGTAGCAATCGCAATATTCCCATTCGGTGTGGTCGTCTAAAAACCTTTCGTCGTATAATAAGCCTTCTCACACAAACGTTGCGTTACTAATTTTTTTATTCTTGTTTATCGAAAGTAAAAGAGTTAAGATATGTAAGAAACTTTATTTGAAGAAATAGCGACGTAATTACATTCTTTATACATTATTATATATTGTATACACAGAGCATATTTTGAGAATTTGGACGCCGCATTTTCAGCGAACAAGGTTTGCACTCAGCATATGCTGTGCCGGAATTATATCCGACACAACTCTGATTTTCAGTGCAAATCTTCCTTTTGGTGTAAGACCAAAACGACCCAATTTTGTTAAATAATAATTATTTATAATTATTAATAAAACTAATTATATTTATGTAATATTTAATTAGTAAATCAAATAAATAAATTTTCATAAAACCAACAACAAAATACTTGAGTCACAGCTTGTATCGAATCGTCTATGTGTTAAAATAAATTAATTGATAAATCTTTCTACGAATCAAAATATTCCTGTAATTGTAGAAAAAACTTAATTTTTAAATAAAAAACTTGTATATTTATATTTTTAGAAAGTTTTTATTAATTTTGAATTACAAAAAATCTGAATATTTTGTTTAATCTCCGTCGACATTTGCATTATTGAAAGTGCTGCATTCTTCTTTATTCACATAAAATGCATAGTTGTCGTATAATGGTAAACAGAGACGGATTTGACAGTCGCCATCAATATATGATAGTGATCGTTTAAATTGGGTACACCGTTTGGGGAAAACCGTCATAAATTTGAATAAATGTGAATACAATTGCTTTAAATGCCCAAATAAGTCAGTTTGACAGTTCAAATTTCGATATGTTTACATAACTACGAACAATTTTTTTCCCAAGAATACGTTTTGAAAATAGTCAATTAATTAAGTCCAGGAAATTCTAATTTGCATGCTAAATCTCACCTTTGGCAATAAATCAAACATTTGGCAAACATCTCGTTTGGTTTCACACCTGAAAATGTCAGTAGTGTTATAAGTTACTACACTTTGCCGGTAAAACATTCTATGAGCTGTTGAATTTAAAAAGACAATGGGTCAATTTGCAACCTCTTAAATTACAACAAATAATCTTATTACTAATCTTTGCGATACAATTTTTCTGTTCATGTGTAATGTGTGTGAAATTTTTAATCTCTTTCAAGTGGGTCCCTGGATGGTTTAGATTCACAAAGAAATCTGGTAGGTGGCGCAGAAATCGGGTTCCAAATTTTATTTTTTTAGGGCCGGACAACGCCTGCTGGGCCCGTAAGTAATTTATAAATTAATTTAATTCGTAAACATGTCGATCATTTCTCGAATAATCTAAAACGATCCATTGATTCAGCAGTAATTTTAAATCTTTTTTGCAATATATAAATATTAATTTATTAACTTAACTATTATTAACTAATTATATATTATTTATGTAAAGAATATTTAATGTATTTCGTGCATAACTGTACCCTGTGACCCACTTTCAGTGAGTTATGTAGGTACAGACGGTGGCACAAGTGACTCCTACCGAATCGTACACGATTTGTTAACGTGGGCTTGTAGCTTCGATGTTACTGTCATACGGTTAGTTACGACTGTATGCAAGACTGGGAGCGATGAAAAATAGAGAAGGCATTTTTTTTTTCTACTACAATAATTGAGTTTCACTTCATGTTTTAATAGCAAATAATATCAACATATTATTTGACTAGATTAACTGGTCCAAAATCAGCATTTTGAATCAGAAATATCTCATCCAGGATGGGACGGTGAATTTGCGAATATTTGTACTAACCGACAACTGCAGGTAACAAGCTTCTTAAGGTATGTTTAGAACTGTAAGTAAAGAGCCTATGATAATAAGTAAATTACACAGCCATTGAAAATTTAAATGATTTTAATATTAAAAACATGCAACTATTTTCTTTAATATATCTTAAATCACATCCAAAGGCTTACAATTTATTGCACATAGGTAGTTTCTCTTTCTATTCAAAATTAGAAATCGTCTCTTAAAATTATAAAATATTAATATTTTCTTTTTTCTAATCTATAATTTCTGTAATCTGTGTTTATATCCTGTAGTAATATTATCTATACCCCAAATAAAAGTACATAAATAATTTCATATCTAGTACCTACCATGAAAAAGGCAACACGTTTAACCGCTTGGAACTATAATAATGTGTGTATATCTATCTATTTATAATTAGATGACAAGTAATTGACGCATTGACATTGTCAAGAAGAATATTTTGCACGCCTCAGCCGATGGTAAGTATGTACAGGCCTATCATAAGATCACCAATATACCACAGTTATTGAATTGTAAAAATAAATAACGGTTCTTTCTAAACAGGGCTTGAAATACCGGTAAAAATGTGGTTATTTATACTAATTTCATATAACGGTAAAAAATAAATATTGTTATAAAACTTACCCTTAATTCTAGCCATTTTATCAGTAAATAAATATAACATTAATACTATTTTTATCGATAATTTTACTGTTATAACTATGTTTTGTTACCATCGTCGCTCTCTTTCACTCGCAAAAACTGTCAAACAGCACTGCTAAGAGCGCGCGTTATATTTATAGTTATGTTTGTCAATTGTGTCGGTAACATGCAATCGTAAAACAGCCAATTCTTAATAATGCCAACTTCGCTTGAAATAACTTAAAAATTACCGATGCGTATAACGTTATACATACGATTTTTAACGTTATATTATAACGATATAATCATAAAAGTTACCAAGTAACGGTAAAAAAAATACCAGTATGGCAGTATCTTTTTCAAAAATACCGTTAATCTTCTATCTATCTATCTATACATATAATAAAACTGTAGAGGTCGAATTTCTGTACAATGAAAAAAATGCTAAAAATCGAGTCAGGGGATTGTAAGAAGTGAAATAGAACTAATTTAGATTTTTTTTTACATTTTTTTTGTTTCTCTGTTAGTCTTTCTGTTTGTATCCCCTTATCTCCGAAACGACTGGACCGATTTAAATGAAATTTTGTATGGTGGAAGCTTATATCCCTGGTCAATATATAGAATACTTTAGATCCCGAAAAATTAAAGAGTTCCCGTGGGATAGTTAAAAAAACTTTCCACGCGGACGCAGTCGCGAGCAGAAGCTAGTTACCTATATTTTTAAAGGTAAGTGATAACGTTTTCAAGCCGTGTTCTAAGACATGTATTTTTGAATATAAACACTTCTTAAACTGATTATGACCGTTAATTAATAATATCAATTTATTTTATACCATATCCACACATAATTAGATCCACATCAACACGGTAAGTACGACAGCACGTAGTTTTTCACAACCAGTTAAAGGTTAATAGAAAGTCCGTAAAACAATGCATGTTTCGAGCAGTTGGTAGGTGCCGCGACCGCCACAATGGCCATTGTGTTTACTGTTTAGTCATTGCACGTGACGCACCCACGCGACACACCACCAATTATATGGGACGAAGACATCTTCTCGACAGTGCTTAATCGTCATCGTAGGGTTTAATCCCGGTTGCGAAGTAGAATTTTCTACATTTTATTCTATATTTCACATGATGTCTATGGACTTTTTGATCACCATGTCTATTAATTTGTTTGGAATAATAACAATTATTACCATATATTTCAATGGCTACAGATGGCCCAAAATTTGTTAATAATTCAACTCAACACAAATTTAGTATACATTAAATAATAATTATATACGGGTAAGTATATCGTTGGTACAAGACATAAAGAAATCTTATTTTTTTATTTATTTTGTAGTCGTGTTATTATATTAGTAATTATTATTGCATGACTACAAAATAAAAAAACTTTATATTTTTAATATCTTGAATAAATCTGCCTGGCTGCCGAACTCCCGTAATAAAAAAAATTACAGGGTCCCAATCGCTGGGTTGGTGCCAATAATGGTATTGTTAACCCTAATTGTATAATATTTAATTTAGGTAGAAAGTTATATTACATAATCAATTATAACCCTGGCCGGAGACTATGCACCACTTGTACATTTTCGACTTAAATGTGCGTCGAAAACAAAACAAAACTGGTAATGCAATAAAATAATAAACATTTTAATTAATTAAAATAAAATAGTCAATATTTATTAATTATACTTCAAGAAACCTGTAATGTATTCAAATTGTGAACATTATAATTCGCTTAGACGCGTGCGCATGTCAATCATATACTTGAATATGTAAGTTGACATGATCTAAAATCATTATTATTATGCGTATATATGATAATAAATCAGTTAATATTAGAATTATGTCGTTATGTGATATGTTTAAAAATAATCATAGAATTGACATGTTTTATGGGTAGTTCCGAGTTATATTAAGAGCCAACCCTACGCACTCTTTATTTACACATTGACATGGATTAAAAAATAATGTGTGATATCGCTATCTACTAACACGTGCAACGAAACGGGATGGGAATAGTATAATTATATTACTAAAATAGCTTAAGAGCCAAATCAAATTAATGTTATTTATAACAAAGTTATTTTATCTAATAAAATTACCTATATATTATTTCAAATATTGTAATTTACTATTTTTCGCTTAAAAAATGGTTACTACAATATTATTGCATTTTAATGATCTAACGAAATTTTATAATATGTGGTAAATCAAGATTTTTGATCGTGAAGTTGTGGTAGCGTAATGGCAAGCGTACGCGTCCCAAACGCAAAGGGCGCGGGTTCGATCCTGGCCGGAACGTATGCATCGCTTAGTCAGTTTTCTGATCTAACGTGCATATTGTAACAATTACCACGTGCTAACAACGGTGAAGGAAAACATCGTTATGCAACCTGCACATCGAGATAGCCGATGTGTCAAACCTGACAAGCCGCCTTGGACAAGCGTGGCGGGTGTACTGTCCGTTCCCCCTATAATGGGAGGCCCGAGCCCAGCAGTGGGACTTTTAGGGGCTGATAACTACTTTACTTACAAGATTTTTAATACATAACATAGAGTAAATTGTTTGAAATCGTATTTTTGACTAATTTAATGTTAATTATTAATGTTTCTTCAGTATAAATATTATAATTGTAACTTTTAAATATTTAAAGATTGTTGAATATGAACACTATAGCATAGGGTGGGCTCTTAATTGGACTCTATTGTATATATTTTAATGTAAAACGGTGACTTTATAAAGATCACTAGGCCAGGGGGCAATCTAGAATAGTTTCTATATCTGACATACATAAACAATAATACTCTACCTAATTACTTCATTTTTATGTATACACAAGCTACCTCTATGTCAAGTTTCATTTAAATCCGTTCAGTAGTTTTGACGTGATGCTCTAAAGGCCACAGCATACTAGCTACCTTTAGCGTCGGCGATCGGCGATTTTGCGACTGCATCGATGCTTCATCACGTTTTAACGACTCTGCGTTCGATCGCGGTATCAAAAACGCGCGTCATGCTGCATCATTCGCGCCGTTCTGCGTTCGAACGCGGTATCGGAAACGCGCGTTTAACGACTGCTCAGATACTGGATCGCGTCGGCTGTAGTGTTGTCTATAGTTTTCCGATTTGTAACTTTGATTACTTATGTCTGTGATTTGCAATGATATTGCAGTATTCTGTAATCTGTGGTTTTGTTTACTTACAAATAAAAATGTTACACTGAGAGTCAAGTCGTGTTCGGTAGACGCCAAATCGATGGCTACCGGCATCCGAATGTGTGCGGAGTGTAGCGTTCAGCTGCTCGCGCTTCTAAAAAGCGACTAACCTCCGCGTTTCGAGTTTTTAAGTGTACGGTGTGGAGTATTCGGTCGCCGTATTTAGCTTCTAAAAAGCGACTAGTCGCCGATCGCCGATGCTAAAAGTAGCTAGTGTGCGGTGGCCCTAACAGACAGACGGACGAAAATTCTAAAAATTGCATTTTCGGAAATTGCTGGTCCGAATTAGCCCCCTGATTTTTTCACATTTTTAAACGCGTTGCAAACTCGAACTATTTACAGATTCATTATAGTATATATTACAGCATGGTAAATAATATAAATTTTAAAATAATGAAAATACTGACATATCAATAAAATATTTCTTGTTTAAACAAAGTGCAATAAATTTGAATACATGAAACTACCGTACATTTCAATACATGAAAAATGGCTGGGGCAATGACAAAGAGGTTTTATCATTGTCCGTAATTGTTTCCCACGATCGTGTCCGGGGACTGGACCTAAATCGCAGATAAATCAGATAAGAGGGAAATAAAACAGAGGCTGCGGCCGGACCGACTGACCACCGGAATCAGCATGTGGTCGGGCCACTAAACGACCGGGAAAAATGCCTTGACTACGATTGGCTCAAATATCATCTTATTTTTAAAGGACTATCTTTTCATGATGTTTGAGCCGTGTTCGCGTGTCGTATCAGTTTTTATGGCCAATTAGAAGCAAGCAAGTAAAACAAGCTGATGATTCTATATATAGGTATAGTATGTTATATCTTATTTTTGTATAGTATATAAAGTATATTATTATTATTTTTTTTACTTATTCTTGGAATGTTTCTTATTATTTATTGTCTTTACCGCCACTGTTGTCTTAATATTTTCCTTAGTTTAGGTGGTTGCCTGGAAATCGCTTTAAGCGATAACGTCGCCCTCTGTTTAACATTTACGGTACCTAGTTTTAAGAAAGTAGTTTTAATTTTTGGTGAAAAATAAAGAGTTTTCATTCATTCATTTTAATATAAAAGATAATCAATTTTAAATCACAATTTAAAAATCAGAACCAGTTATCTGCGAAATGCATTACGTCTATGATTCCGCTGTGATTGTGGCCTCAGCGTAACTTCTGGGCGGATTGCGTAGTTGCGAAGGCGGGTGGACAGAGGCTGTATTACACGGCGTAGGCGGACGTCTATTAGGCTGACATGAAAACTAACATATTGCTCGTTCTAGTGATATGTTATTCAAGAACATTGCAGTATGAATGGTATCTATGTATATTGTATAAGTACATTGGTAGCTGTCGGATTAGTCACAATTGCAATATCTAGTTACTGAGTATGTCTATTTATTATTTATTTACAATTAAAAGATGTAGTCCAGATCGCTGTTGGTGGGGTGCGTTCCCAAAATGCTGGCCGCATTCCCACATTGTATTGCAACGCTTATCAGTTTATTGAACACTCCTGTGCATAACTCAACTTTTTACAACAATTCCTTTACTGTTAAGGCTATACAGCTTTGGAATAAGCTTCCTGTTACTATCAGACAAGCAAAATCGCTAGCGATATTTAAAACCATGGTCAAAAAATACTACCTGTCGTTGGAATATGATACTTAAATTCATTTATAAATATTTATATATACTGTAGATGTGTATTTGTATGGTATGTATGTTAAGTATATATATATATATATATATATATATATATATATATATATATAATGTATGTGTTTATAATTAAAATTTAAGTAGTTCGTACTATATGTTGCATATACCACCATGGCCATTATCATCTCAATTCATTCCTGGGGTTGTTTGGAAGAGATCGCTTTTTTAGCGATAAGACCGCCCTTTGTACACAACTAGATATAATTTAAGTCTAAGTTCATTTTTGTATTGGTGTATAATAAAGTGTTATCTATCTATCTATCTAAATATAGGCTAGACCTTTGGACGACATCTTTTACTTGTAAATATGTTTATAATAGTATTTAATTTCTAAGTTTTAGTTTGTAGTGTAATTTATTTTATATGAGACATTAAAGAATTATCTACAATTAACATGTAATCTACACCGGGAGCTAATACGGGAAGTCATTATTTATTTGAACTAATTACATACTCAGTAATTAGATATTGCAATTGTGACTAATTATCCGACAGCTACCAATGTACTTATACAATATACATAGATACCATTCATACTGAAATGTTCTTTAATAACATGATAAAAGTATATATATATATATATATATATATATATAATTATCATACTTTGAATTTAAAATTCTAAGCAAGTTGTGCTTTTTTATGATATCGTAGCTATTTGAATAAAAACAGAACCATTATGAAGTCGTCGTGTCCATCTTGATTTATGTCACAATTTTTCTCGACAAATACCGAACTTAAAGCGATGAATTTTGTCACTAAGATCCTAGTCTGTAATGCTACACAGTTATTTTTTTATTGCTGGAGTTCAGCAGACAGGCAGAGGGCCCACTTTTTGCAACACCAAAGGTGCTACAAATGCGCTGCTGCTCTCTTAAGGGAGACTGGAACGTGGTCACTATTGCCGGAACATAACTCAAGGTTGTTATGGCGGTATACTCTAGACCAGGGGTGGTAGCCATCCAATCGAGTATATACCCTACCACCTGGCTGTGGGTTGTTTTGTCGCCTCTTACGACAGGCCGCTCGACCGCAGGAAATTGTATTCTTTCATATTCAGTGAAACCGCGAAAAAATTAAGATTAAATTAGAAATGTAACAAAACCAAGTATGGGTTATAATTTTTTTCAGCGTATATAAATAGTCATGTTGCATATCGTTAGTAGAACCTGAAAAAATATAGTGATGCTTCTGAATTACTTTTTAATAGAGTTAATAGATGTTAGCTCCTTAGGTCCCGAAAATTGTCCCCTTTTTACTTTTAAATTATGGACATTTCTAAAAAATCAGTGTTGTAGAATTTCAATAATTCTTAAGTTAAGTAAGACCAGTTATTGAGACATTTTAGGTATTTTGAGTTTCAACGAAACCTTTGGTTTTGAGCGAACTGTGAAGCAGTAACACAATTTATTCAAAACTAGTCTGTGCCAACGAAACTATGTACGCGTTGGCCATGACGTCGCCGCATTTGTTCTGGAATTGCAATACGTTATTTGTCGGGATATACTGTAACATACTTCTGTATAAAACCTATAAAAAAAGGAACTTGAGATATAAATAGAATTGTTTTTCTTTATATTTCTTATATAAAGAAAAACAATTTTTAGCTAGACGTGTTGTTAGGGAGTCTCGCGTTGCGATGCGGTGTATATAGAAGAGGAAGTAGTTTTAAATTTTAACTTATATGTATGATCTTCGAAATATAATCTGCAGTGCAAGTTAGTTTGAACTTTTGAATTTGAATTTGATATACAGTATCCTGAGTTCCGACCCGGGATATCAGCAACGTCTGTGGCTAGTTTTATTTAAATCCGTTCAGTAGTTTTCCGGTGATGCTCAAATAGACAGACAGACAATAATTTTAGTAGTTATATTTTACCAAAATAAAATTACCCCTTCGATTTTTTGTTCTTGTTAAATTATTCAACCCTCTGCAGATAGAATAGAATATACTTTTAGAATAGAATAAGCTTTGTTGCATAATATTAAGATTAATATATAGAATATTAAGATTGTAATATTAAGATACAATTCAAGAACTTTAAGCACAGAAGACAATGGGCGGTCTTATCACTAAAAGCAATTTCTTCCAGACAACCTTAGGATGGATTAGAGAAAAATTGTGTAACATGTGGGTTTCGCAATATAACTAGAATAAAAAAGTATATATGTAAAATTTTGATATTTTATATTACATTATACATTTAGATAAAAGTAATTTTAATTATGAAAGCGATCCAAATAATCAAAAAGCAACGAATGTATCAATTACTTTGTTCTGCGGTTGTGTAAAAAACGGTCACGTCCGGTTGGTTGTGGCGGCGGCGCTAATGCCGGGCCTAATTCCGCTCATTTGCGGCACATTCCCGTGTGGGCACGGGTTTGCGGTTTGTAGGGAACAGCTCTCACTAAATGGGACGTGAGTGAGCTATTCTTCCGACGGGTTGTTAGACAGTTGCTAACGATTTGAGAGAAAATGAGATAAAAGAAATAATGGGAACCACGTGATTGCAAATGGTTACCGTCCTTCCTGCACAACTGCAACAGTGTCCTACATCTTTTTGTTAGGTATCTGGTGATGGTAACCTCAAGTACAATCTTTAACCTAGTGCTCCTATCCGGGCAGTAAGATATGCACAAAAAAATCACTACGAAAAAATCTATCTATACTAATATTATGAAGAGGAAAGATTTGTTTGTTTGTTTGCATTGAATAGGCTCCAAAACTACTGGACCGATTTGAAAAATTCTATTACTGTTGGCAAGCTTTTTTTTTTAAGGCGGGGGAAATGCATTTCGCACAGTACCGGGTCCTTTGCTAGGGATTAGAAAATAGTCGATTGTGGAGGCATTCCCAAAGGGGGCAATCCAAACACTAATCATCCGGCTTGTGTGGAGACTTGAACCAACCCTCCAAACCAAATCAATACTCCACTAAAACCACCCCCCTTCCATGTGCCCCGCGCTGTGATAGAAAGAGCGTGAGACTTAGAACGTAGTTACGCCCACGCTAATCCTAGCGTATCAGTGCTTGAGAATGCCCCGGGACAGGCAAACTCACTTCGTCAACAGGGGTGAAGAATCCTCTGCTCCCTAAATGCTAGAGGGCCCCTGCAGCGGTATTTCAAGGAGGGAGGTCAGGCGCATATCTGCGCCTCCGGGCCCCCGACCGACGTCGGTGCCCGCGAGATGCATGCGCACTTGTACCTCTCTCCCCATCTCGTTCCGCGGCCTCCTTTTGAGACATAATAGCCTCGCAGAAATTGGCCTCACCCACCCAATGATCATCGCTATGCAGCATGGCTTGCACTAAACTGCCCAGCGAATCGATTGGACTTACTATTGTCTCAAGTTCAAACCTCTGGGGTGTCCATGCTGCGCACTCGACTAGCGTATGAAACGCCGTGTCTTGTGCGCCACACTGGCGGCATTGGGGTAAAGGCAAGCAGCCCGCAATCTGGCATAGATGCTTATCGAAGCAATCGTGCCCGGTAAGTATCTGCGTCATTCTGAAGGTCAGAGTCCCACGTTTCCGCGAGAGCCATCGCAACAGTTGCGGTCGAACCACTTCCGCCAGCCACAGGGTTTTCCAACTCTACTGACCAAGATTGGATCATGGTCGCGGTTTCCCGCATCCTGGTCGCCTGAAGCTTGGCCAGGCAGTACACCTGGCCACGTGCGAGAGCATCCTGTCGGGAGCGCCGAACTTTGGCAATCACGTCCGCTTGGAGAGGCCAGGGCGGATCGCCCGTCAAGAGATCGGATGGTCCTCACCGCCACCACCCGTTGTGCGCGGCACAACAAAGTCCTATTGCGGCGGTGAAAAAGTGCAGCGGACCATACAGGTGCATCGTACAGGGCCATACCCCGAAGGATACCCATGTAGAGTTTCCTAGTCGCCCCCCGCTCCCCCCACGTTGGGAAGGAGCCGAGAGAGGGCGCCTGCAAACCTCACGAGTTTGGGAACTAGCTGCTCAAAGTGCGCTTTAAACAGCCATTTCACACTATCTCCGGGTGACATAGGCTATTATATTATTATTATAATTTTTAATTTTGAAATTTTATTTAAATACCTGTGCGAAGCCGGGGCGTGCCGCTAGTGCTATATTGAATCTGTAAGTGGTCCGAGCTTGTAAAATGCGTTTTAAAATGTGAAAAAAATTAGGGGGGATAATTCGGACCAAGAGATTAGGAAAATGCAATTTTTAGAATTTTTGTCTGTCTATCGGTTAGAGCATAACATGAAAACTACTGATTGGATTTAAATGAAACGCGTCACAGAGCCAGCTCATATCCCGGGGCGCAACTTAGGATACTTTATATCCCGATAACTGACGCCGTTTCCGAGAGATAGACGAAAAAAGCGAAAAAGATGGAGCTGCAATCGCATCTTTTTTGTAAACTAAAGAACGTATATGAATGAAACTCGACATAAGGCTGGCTTATAACCCGAATCAATACTTAGGATATGTTTTATCCCCCAACTGTCTTGTGTCTGTATTCTCTCTCTTTTCTATCACGTTCCCCCAATTATTTGGGGACGGCACAATATATACTTTTACACTCCTCTATTATGACATACGTCCTCTGTCACACCACAATTTGTCATATCATCCTACACACTCCATCCATCTCTTTTTTGGTCTACCTTTGCATTTGTACCCTACCATCTTATAGTTTAATATTCTTTTTGTCATGTGACTTTCATCCCTCTTCATTACATACCCATACCACCTTAATCTTCTTCCCCTCAATTTTTCAGTCACGGGTCCAACTTTCAAAAATCCCCTTAAGTACTCATTTCTCACCTTATCCATTCTTGTAATATCACATATCCATCTCAACATTCTCATCTCAGCTGAGTGGAGACGTTTGTGGTTTATCACTTTAGTGGTCCAAAATTCGGACCCGAAGAAGATTATTATATTGTTACATGCCGGCAAAGATAAGCCGCACAGCCTATTCTAAGCGCAGCTTATTGTCCTTTCTGGGATTAGGCAATCCTTTGTATTTTAAATTTGTAGTTAAGAAAAACATGCTATTGTCTTTTTACTTGTTTTATAACCATCATTAGCGTCGAACTAATCCCTATTGTTATTGTTTTCGACTTTGTGGACGTTCACAGGTGTGCAAATTAATATTTCTTAGAAACTCAGTATGCGCCTCCAATTTCTTTGTACTGTGTAGTTAGTATAAGACGATGCCCGAATGGAGGGGCGTGGCAATCAAACGACGACTACGAAACGAGTAAGACGTTCTCTAGTACTCTCGATTAGCGATATAGACGACGGACTTTGCGCGTTCGAATTGTATTGAATAGTTGCATCCAGTTTTATTTGTATTTGTTTTATACGTGTTTGTACAGTTCGAATAAATTCTATAGTAGTTCCAACTACATTTTTAATTCGAGTCCTGTAGCTCTAAACAATATATACTTTTTAATATTAAATCAACCTGTTTTTGCTTTCATTGAACCGTTTGTATAACAGACTTTTACCATAAAAGTCGTAGCAAAAGCACATATTATAAACCAATTTGCGGTTTGCTCCGCTTGCGTTTGTAAGTTTAAGTAAGTGCGTGTTTTACATAATATGCGGTTTTGTTCGTGAGCTGTGCTTCTGGTTTTTCGGTTTTGGTTGTTATATTGTAGCCTTATACTTAAAATTGGTGACACACGCGGATGGATGTATGAGCTATTAGTACGCTAAGTTTGTGATTCACTTTTCTTGAAGTGTTTCACGCGTGGTACATTTTTAACCTCCGACGAAAAAAGAGGGATGTTATAAGTTTAAATATGTATATGTTTTTATTATTTTGTTGCATGCGTTCAGCAGACAGGCAGACGGCCTACCTGGTGGAAAGCGGCTACCATCGCCTATGGACATCGCTCTCTAAAGGGACTGAAACCTGGCCACTAATGTCAGAACACAACTCAAAGTTGTTATGGCGGCATACTCTAGACTACAGGAATACCCTACCACCTGGCTGTGGGTGGTTTTGTCGCCTTTTACGAAATTGTATTCTTTCTCCGTTCCTGCACGGATGACATACCTGTCTGTGATATTATAGCTCCTATACAAATAGACTGATTTTGATGTGGTTTCTGTATATTTGAAAGCTAATGTAATCGAGATGATTCTTAGCTATAATTTGTTAAAATAATTAATGCAGGCAACCTTTTTTTGCCGTCATCTAATCGTAATGCGAAAGATTAATTGATTTTCTTTCATATTTCCACTTTTTAGGAAATTTACATGCTTTATTAGCTTTTACTTTCAAGATCTTTAATTAATTATTTTTATACTCTAAAAACAATATTAGAGGGGTTCAAATATAGAATGAAAATGTGTATGGGAAACCTACAAAAAATTCAAGTTAGGTATATTAAAATTTTTTGCAAAATTATCCCTAAGTGATTTATAAATTAGTGGTTTTCTTGAGATGACTGTTTTTATGAATGTAAAAAACAAATTATGGACAAAGTTGTAAATATAAGAACTGGTATTATATAAAGTACTTTGTCGTCATGCAGACGATTTATGGAGAGGAAAAATAAAAGATCGTTCTGGAAAAGATCTCACAGTCTTTTAAAATTATATTCAATTTGGTATTGTTTGAGAGATTCTTATCTCCATGGGAATGTATTAAATATCTCATTTTGTTATTTAACATTAGTTGTACATTACAGTGCAATATATTTGAACTTCTCCACGTATTTGTGTTGCCTGGAAGAGATCCTTACACGGGAGGATTCCTGTAATCTACTACTTTAAGTATAATATGTATGTATAAGAAAATTATGTTTCTAATTAGAAGAAGTCAATTAGTACAAATATACACAAGAATAAGCAAGAAAACATATTGGGTAATTTTAAATCATATTAACGTTGATTTACATTTAACTAATAGAATAAAGAAAAGTTATACTTATGTTACCCTAATTTATTGATTTTAGTAATACTGTTATCGACCTATATATCTTTAAAACTACAAGTAGTAAGATAGATAGTATAAATAGGAAGAGTAGAACATCTAGAAAGAATCATAGAAAATGTTGTAATTTAGAATGATCCAATTACTTAGAATTTTTTGAATAAAGACAAACTTTTTTTTTTTAATTCTTTCCTTTTTTATATCTCTATTTTATTAGTAATTATTGTGGCTTTTTTTCGGTTTTGTTCAATATTGACCTAACCTAACCTAATGTAAATTAAATAGACATTTTATGTAATTTTCGTATAATTGTATTTTTTTTTGTAATTAACTTTGAGGCATTTTTTTATATAAAATATTTTTTAGTGGAAACTTGATTGATATGTGTATTAATTTTGTGTTTTATATTTAAGAATATTAATTGTTGTATGTTTCCAAAATAAATTAAATAAATAAATCTAGGTTTAAGACACTGAAGGATGTAAGACTAGCATAAGTACCCTTTGTTATAGATATAAGAACTTAAAAAGCAAAAAAAAATAAGTAGAAAAGAAAATACAAAACATAAACGATATAGAAAGCCGGATAACCTTGTCTGTGGAATGTAAAAAAAGACTTTAGCAGTTGTATAGTAAGCCTAGGTCACCAAGTAATGTGTCCAAAAGACTAACTACGTTGACTCGCTAGGTTGCTATACTAGGTTGCTGTACTCTGTAATGTTACGAGTCAACTAAGCTTTTTCAGACCCATTTAAATAGTTGTTAAGATATTAATTATTAAACTGAGTATTTGATATAATTAATGATATACTAATTATATTACTATACTATTAATACTGTTACAACTTAGGCTGCGACAAAGACAAATTCCACGTACAGATCTGTAAAAGCACGTTTTATTACCTGTCGGCATTTGAACTAATTGTAATCCTTTTATCATCGACTTCTTTTGTTCACTCATTTATTGGCAGACGTTTCTAGTTATTGTGTAGAACAGCCTATTGTCCTATTATACTCGTTTACGGCCGCTCAGGAGCATCATTAGCCACGTGTTGCGGATTATAAGTACAAGCTAATTCTAGGAAATTATGTCGACGATGCCAAGAGAGGGGGTCAGTTGAGCTACAACTACGATCTAAGCGTGACGTGTGTACATTCGGTAATCTAATATTGACGGACTGTGCGCGTTTTATTGAATTACGACCTTCTGCATTACGTTTGGATTTGTTGCGTTCTGTGATACTATACATACAGGTACATATATAACCGAAGTAACGCTTCTTTATGGTTCTTCAAGAAGCGTTCGAACTTACATTAAATCTATATGATTATTATTAAGACCGCAAGTATATAAGTGGGTAATGAAACAGACGAAACAACTGCATTTGTGATTTTTTATACGTATAGTGTTATACGTGTTTATATAGTTCTAATACACTCTATAATAATTCTAACGGCATTTTAATTCAAGTCCCGCAAACTCGTAACAATACTATAGACTAATTTATAGACATATCTCTTATAAATACTGTTACGAGCTACAGGACTCGAATTAAAAATGCCGTTGGAACTACTATAGAATTTATTAGAACTAGACAAACACGTATAAAACAAATACAAATAAAACTGGATGCAACCAGTTCACACTACACGATTCAATGCAATTCGACACGTGCAAAGTCCGTCGTCTATGTCGCTAATCGAGAGTACTACAGACGTCTTATTCGTCTCGTAGTCGTCGTTTGACTGCCCGCCCCTCCATTCGGGCATTGTCTTATACTAACTACCCAGTACAAAAAAAATTGGCCGCGTGCACTGAGTTTCCGAGAAATAGCCATTTGCAGACCTGGTTATCTATTCCTGCGAACGGCCAACAAGTCGAAAACAATAACAATAGGGATTAGTTCGACTATAAAGATGGCCATAAAACAAGTAGAAAAACAATAGCATGTTTTTCTTAATTACAATTCAAAACAAAATAATTTCTAAATTCGGGAAGACAATAAACTGCGCTTACGATGGGCAGCTGTACGTTTATCTGTGATGGCATGTAAAAACATGTTTCTATGTATTTAATTTATAAAATATGTAGTTTAAGTATGTTTGTTTATGATACACCTAATAACCTGCACCACCTACATCGCCAGATTGGGTTAAACTATTCCTTAAGTTAGGTTACCTGGAATAGATTGCTTTAAGCGACAAGGCCGCCTATTGTTTCTACCATGACAATATTGTAATTGTGTATTTTTGAAATTGTATATTTGGTGAGCAATAAAGTACTATCTATCTATCTATCTAATGAATGATCGATGTCGATGATTACGATTCATAACATATAAAGTTCAATGTAATCGAAGTTGCGTATGTCGGTAGGCAGTTTATATTTCCCTTTGTCTATAAAGACAAAGCTTTACAATGTTGGCTTAGATGAAAATATCCTAAGTCCTGTAGTGTAAATAAAGGCCCGATGGCGGCGTAAACAAATCAGCTCGTTCAGCAGACAGGGTTCAAAATATTCATAGCACACCGCGCTGATTGCGCATAAGGACAAATATTGGGGTAGTCCTTGCCAAGACAACATAGGCCTTTTATGTTGTCTTAATAAGACATATTATTATATTGATACAATTTACCTGTGAAAGAAACATTACGAAGTTATTAGTGATGGACTCTAAAAGGAAGTCAGAGTAGCATACTTGGCTAAACTTTGTCAGTGTCATACAGTAGGAGAACTTTAGAACATTCTCCGTTCCTCTGAACTTTTGAATGACCTGAAACTCAAAACAATCGTTTCCAGGTGGAGCTGACATATTGTTTCTATCAATTTAATACTGAAATACTTACAATTTAAAAATAAGTTATTATTGAATAGTCTTACTGTTATGAAATTAAGTATTATTTTCTTAAGTTTTCATGACTGGTACACATAATAAAACTACGTTTTAACGGTTTTAAACGCGATATTTTATATTATTTAAACATCGCAATTAAAATCAAATAATACTGCGCTTAAAACAGTTAAAACATAGTTTTATTATGTACCAGCTGTACCGGCAGACGTCGTCCTGCCCGGAAAAGCTTCTATCGATATGCCGACAGCAGCGCCACCTACTGGGTCCAATTGTGAACCAACTCAGAAACCTTTGTTGGCTCATGCACAACAACTTTGCTAAAGATCATCACATGATCAAATGTATAGTTTACGATTATATAAAGGACATACAGACAAACATTCATTTTTATATATCAAGTTTTTCGATAACACGTTATATTATCACGTAAGCGCAAAAAAATTACCTAAACAAAGCATTTTTCTCGGCCAGGATTTCAACTCAAATCATCGTAATGAAATGTGGGTGCATTAGTAACTAAGCTAACATGAGTTCAAGTCATTAATAACTATATAAGAAATGTATATTTTACAGTATTAAAATAAAATTATGGTATATTACAGTATTAAAATAAAACGATTACAAATATGTTGTTTGACATATGTAAAATGCAAGGAGAGATTTGGGTAAGAAAGTACCAAATATACCAAATATTAACTATTTGGACAGGGTTTCCCCTTTATTGTTCAACCTTTGATGTGAATATTCACACAGCACAGTAAGCAATGAACACCGTCTACACGCCACTACGCCTTTTATACGAAAATGCTACCCTACAAAACAATAACATTGCATCATTGCTAAAAATAGCAATTACATCATAGTGTTGCCAGGATCATAAAAACAATTATAATAATTAATTACTGATGCACTAAATTATCTAGATGATAATTTAGTGGGCTTATAAAATTAACTAACCGGTAGAAAATGGTAATTTAATTATAAATCGAATCATCTGATATTAGACTAAAAATATTATCTATGAGGATTGTCTATGTCATATTAATATACACTATGGTTCTCATCACTACTGTGGTGGACATCTTGTAACACATATTAACATGAATTTAAAAGCCATTAGTAGTGTCGCGTCACAAACAGCGGTTGAGAAAGAAACGGGTCATTTGTCAAACAAACTGGCATAACATAATTTCTAGAAAAAGTTAATGATTTCTTGACACCCCACATGAGGGTTAAACGGGTTTTAAAAACACTAATCATTAAATGACTGCATGTTTTACTTGTCATTAAAGGTGTGAGGTCCGATTCTTAATTGTCATCGATGTATATTTGCAGTGAGATCCAGTGGCGTAGCTGGCCTTAGATGGGCCCTGTATCAAAATGTGTTGGGGGCCCAAAGGAAAGATAAAGTTTTTTATAAAAGAAACAAAAAATGCTCGAATTGAATTAAAATAATTGTATATCGATTATAAGTTATTACTTATAATACTTAATGCTCCTAGGAGCTAAGCTAGATAAACAATTTTTTTCGGCAAGCTTATTTATAAAATCATACATAGCTGAAGACGATTTCAGTTTTTCTAGTTTTACTGCCTCTAAAGATAATAATGACAATTCTGATAGTCGTTCGTGTTGGCCCAGCAGCTATTCTCAAAAATGTTAATTTATAAACGATTGTGGCTAACATTTTGGAAACATTTACTTACACACTTTGGGGGCCCCTGTAGCCTGGGGGCCTCGTATCATTGATACTACGGTAGCTACGCCCCTGGTAAGATCATTGCTATTAGATCTATATTAATCTTTAATTACAATTGTAGAAATGGCATCGGTTAAGGTTCTTTGTGAATCACTTCGTCATAAAACTGTAGTGAGTGACAATCTCACACATTTTATGTACCCCAACTTAAGCAAGATTGTGTTATGGTTATACAACGGAGGACTATATAAACTATATAAACGATGGAGAACACGATACAATTTTTTAAAGATTTCTTGTCTGTTTGTTCGGGATTCACGTAAAAGCTACTAGCCCGATTTCGATGCGGTTTTCACTGATCGACAGCTTATTCTTAGAATTAATATCTGCGATACTTTTTATCTTGGGAATCCCCCGGAAATTTTTCTGGGAATGGTTTGAAATAGCCACATTGAAAAAATAATCCGAATTCCAATGTGGTTTTTTCACTGAGCGATAGCAAATTTTATGTAATAAAACGTGTGATACTTTTTGTCCCGGTAATCCTGCGTAAATTCCCGGGAGCGGTTTGAAGTTGTTCGAGTGTATAAAAATTAGCTTATTCCGAAACAGTTTCTGCTAAAACGATAGCTTACATACTTTGTGCCCCGGGAACCCCGCAGCATAGTCGCGAGCATAGCCTTAAGATATTACTTTTAAATCAATTTTTGGAGGACACAAACACATCAATGTGACAAAATTTACTATGAACCCATACGAGAATGCAAACGATAGTAAAAACATGCTTAAGGTTTCAAATTTTGCTATCAACTGCTCGAAAATTTCATTTTAACCCCTTGAATGGCAAAGTTCTGACATTGTAAGACGCCAACCCTACTGCATTGCCAACAGCCAAATTCCTGGAGGGCCACGGCATTCCTCGGATGTCCTGCCAAACTTTTGCAAGACAAATAGCGGTGAGTGACCGAAATGACATATGGACCGGACGTGTACTTCCTGGTATTCACTCCCCGGAATTCCCTAGTTTTTCTGAAGGGGTGGGTCGTGTGATTTATGACGACACCGCGATATTAGGTGAAGTATCGAGTTGATTTGACGTTTTGTTTATTAGACGGTCGGTTTTTTTTGTGTGGTCTTGATGAAGGAACAGTGGAATATATATTCTTTCTTTGCCCCAATATTACTTCCCATATTTACGATATTTTACCTCAGACCGTGAATGACCTGTGAATATTTATTACCTACTAACTCTTGTCCACACAAAATTTTTATATACTTTACTAGCTGTCCCGGCAGACGTTGTCCTGCCCTGAAGAAATAAAATTTAGAACTCGATTGCAGCGCCATCTGCCGGGCTTATTTGTGAATCTAAACCATCCTCGAATCCACTTGAACACACACAAATAAAAATCATTCAAATCGCTCCAGCCGTTTAGGAGAACTTCATTATCAACACACGTACAGAAGAATTATATATATAAAGATGAAGATTATCAATCAATCATATTTACTAGTGTTCGTCCGTGGTTGAAATTCGACCATAATAATTAATGTCATAGACTATACTTCTATAATCACAGATTTCTCTCCAAGGCTACACTGGTAATTTGTCTTTAGCAATAAACAAAAGACTATATATGCGTGTGTGTTTCAAATACATGGTAGTGTGTGTAATTTTTTTTTTTTGATGTATTTTTATGCATAATTTATAAAAAATATTAGCATTCTACACTCCTTCTCTATATAAACTATAAGTGTGTGAAATTTCATACTCCTCCATCCGCGCAAATTTCGTAAAAAAATAAAAGAAAACATAGTCCCTCAAGACTATAAGTAGTATACTGAGCCTAGATCACCGTCTTCTATGGGTAAAGTGCCCAGAAGGCTGGCTACGTTCCCTCGCTGGATCGCCATACTGATCCGTTGCCCGAGGTAAGCACGAGCCTTCTCATGACCTGAAGAGTCAATGAGTCGTATTGATAAATTTTGGTAGAGGCTGTAGCTGTATTTTATGCTGGCTTCAGGTCACTAGAAAACGTTAGCATTCTACCAGCGTTCAGATACCTTTATTATAAAATTATTTTTTTGTATTTACTACACCTGTCACTTTTACATAATTACCCTGACGTTGGCAAAATGAACGCAGAAAGGGTGGGAGCCATCGTCGAGCAATAATAGAATAGAATAGAAGTGAAATCTTCTTTAGACACGTTGGGCACTCTTGGGATGGAGAAAAGCACTGAAGTCGCGGGGCCGTTACGCCCAGGCATAGTTTTCACTTATGACGTGCAGTCCTACAACTGACAATTTTTTTATGGCAAACCTGGCAAATACGCAAGCAGCCCAGCTCATGGAAAGTGGATACCGGCACCTATAGACGTTTGTAACATCAGGGGTGAAGGCAACGCGTAGTCGTATCTTTTTTTTAAAGTGAAAATTCTTTAGAATCGTGATTTGAAACTCGATGAAACGACAAGGCGACACTAAAAAGAGATGAACGCATAAATCTGTAGGTCTATGCCTGCGAGAGAACGTGATACGAGTTTTATATTGTGCTGCGCAGATTAGAGAGTCGGTGATTAAACATAGGTCCAATTTGGACCGAAATAAAACTGATAATAATATTTTTAGACTAAAACAGTGAAAAATTGAAAGTTATCCTTAAGAAGTTTATTTTGATTTATAATATGTTTATTTTTAATTTCTTATCTTTTGTGGGAAGAATAATCGGTATCTTTTTTATTTTTTTCTTGTCTTTTTCTTTCTCTTCAATTAATCAAACTCTTATATCTATTACATATTGCTTATAATATATCTGTTTAAATTTCCTTATTTATCTATACAGAACTTGAAAAACTATTATTTAAAAACTTATTTTTATTACAGTATTTATGTCTACTTTTTTACCTTGTCAATCTTTAGGATAGGATAAAGAGGAAAGAATAAGAGGAGCGGATAGATAGGCTGGCCTCTCACCTGATGAAAAGTAAATTACCGAGAACTGTAGACTTTTTAACCATAGGTTCCAATGTATGCCTCGAAGGGGAGACTGAAACATGGCCAATAATACCGAGAGACTTTTTTATAATAGTATAGGTCCGCGTTTGACCATGATTTTGCCCGATGTGGAGCAAAGATGGTACCTATTCACACGCGACTTGAAGACAGCCAGGTTGTTAGTATAAGGAAAGACAGATCCCGGCAATGAGTTCCTCCCCTTTGCGGTGCGCATGATGAAGGCAGAAGCAAAGAGATTCGTTCTTATAGGTTGAATATCCACCATGATAATATATCAGTGACGCATAATATTCCTGTGTGTCTGGTTGTCCGATGATGGAAGAGAGATGGCGGGAACAGATTGTGCCTCTGTGGTTGAGCGGGCTAAGCCTTTGCCGGCCTACATCACTGCAACGCAGAGGCTCCGGGTTCGATCCCTGGTACGGTAAATTTCGGAAACGTATTTTCTCCGTTATTTACTATGGTCTGGGTGACTAGGATCGGCCCCAGAGTAGTCCGTTGTATACCCATAATACAAGCGTTAGTTGCTTAATTTGGGGATATACAATATGAGTGTTTGTCTGCCGATTAAAAAAAAAAGATTGTTATGGCGTCATGTTCTAGACCACGGGTGGTAGCCATCTAAACCGGTGAATGCTTTACCACTTGCTTGTGGGTTGTTTTCGTGCCTCTTATGACAGGTCGCATGGTCGCTTAGTTCCCCGGCAGTGGATGAGGTCGTGGCGCCACCACATGCCAGGACCAATGGAGGGGGTAGGCTATATACCCATGGCTCTGGTATTAAGGGCGAAGGACTGAATACCGAGGGGTTTTAGTGGGTATCCCTAAATATGGTGTGGGAATAACATCTTTAGTTCTGGCTAGAGGTGCTAGTGCCACCTCAACCTGGTGAATCCCACATACCGGCCGCCCTATGCGCAGCTGATGGTCCTCAATCAGGTTTCCCCTCGTTAAAAAAAGTCACATGGTAGTAGGGATGTTTATTTCTACGTTCTTGAAGGAAAGCCTAAAATTGAAGATGTAAAAAAATTTCTCGAAGTATTCAACAGTTGGTTATAAAGCATTATGTTACAAATATATACACATAATCTACAGGCATAAAAAAAGGCGCTAAACGCGTTCTGTTTGCGGTTCATTTGCGCCCTCAGCCGCGTTGCGGTCGCAATTTGCGGTCTAACCACTAACTCACGTTACTTCATTCGCTGTTTACTTAAACATACAACTTTATTTATATTACATATAAGTAATTATTTATTACTGGAATTATAAAAAAAAAACTTGCATATTTTTTTAACAATATTTCTATTTAAATTAAGACATATAAAGAGACACACATATATAACGTGATCTTAAATAAATGTGAAATAATTTATTTTATTTAGTTCCTAAAACTGAATGACTGATTTTTGACTAGCTTAGGGTCGATTTTTCAATCACCATATAAAGATTATTCATAGAATAAAGTATAATATGGCAAAATTAAAAATGTCAGTTGCATGAATGAAACAGACGAATGTTTTCACTTTTGGATTCACTCAGGTTATAATTTATTCGACTGATAACTTTTATAGGATGACTGAAATATTAGTCCTCAGTCAAATAACGAGAAAGTGACATGTAGCTCTATTTAGTTTTTTTAAATCTTACTCTCTCTTTTCTTTCACCTTCTCCGAATAGTTTAGGGTCGGCATAATCTGTCTTTTCTCTCCATACTTCTTTATTCTAGTATACATCCTCTGTATTAACACATATAATCATGTCATCCTTTACATAATCCTTCCATCTGTTTATCCGTCGTTATATCATTTAATTCAAAATTAAGCGTCGTAGCAAAGTAACATCGAAGCAGCTGTTTACTGTCTTATTTGTGTTGTTCGTAGCGACTATACACTTAAATATATCTTGTAATCTTAAGTGCCTTATATACCTTTTTTTAGTTGCTATATATTTACATCAATAATACTTCGAGATTGTATAGAATAACACAATGAGCTTCTTTTCAACCTTCACTAGAAAACACACTATTAGGGTTTGTATTTTTCATATAGATGGTAATGTATAGATACATACAATAAAAAATTTACACATGTATTAGTTTAAGGCAAAGTGTTCTGCATTGTATATTGTTTGTTACTTCATTGTTCCTTTTTAATATGGCTTAGTAGGGTAACAAGAAAATCCTCTAGTTCCAAAACATAAATAACAAGGACGGCCATTATTTGTGGATCGCGTTGGGACATTATTTGGCGGTGGACAAAGCAAATTGACGTGCCGCGTGACCCTTGCCGGACTCAGGACGTCTTGGTTAAGGCTGGTCTGATTCATGAGAGGAAGCGTTTCGCTAACTTCAACGTGAGCGTGTGCTCTGGTGAAACGTCACTCCCACCCAGTTCACTATTCTTCGTACTTCCCTTATTATGCAAGGGTCAAGTAAATACGCAATCAAAATTTCACTATGTACACATTTACACATACGTTAGTAAATTATCATTAAGCAATTTAGTTTGCTTTGTAAAAGTTGAATTTGGCTTAATATGCCAAAATAATTATTTTTTCAATTTTGGACATCAGCCCAGTAATCATTTATTGAGTGATTGGTTGTTTTGAGCAGACTTGACCAAGATAGTTCAATTTTGCCCTAGAATAAAAAACCGAACTCACAACACACTCTGCAGTCACGATACACTAATCCATTATTTTTTTACAAAAAAACTCAAACTTTCAATTAACGTCTTATTCTTCAAAACATACTCTTTAAACATGATTCAGCCAGAAATTGAAATTCGTAATTAGCTCCTTTTCAACTTCGTAAATTATTACATTTCATGTATGCTATATTTAATTAGTGATATATCAATGTAAAAAGACAACTCTTATAACTAAATTCTTATATTATATGTAGGATAAGCCTTTATCGCAACGCAGAGACTTGTTTGATTTCTGGCATGGTACATTTCGTAATCGAACTTTTTGTCAATTACTTTATCTTAAGAGAACAGAACAGAATTTTTGTTTATCTTTCGAATATATATGTCTGTTTATCAATTATAACACCTTCATCTCTCCCATATTTACGTACCTAATTCTATACATTATTACTATGATTATTTATTTATTTATATATATCAATATATGTATATCTTTGTCTTATACTTGCCACTTCAAAATTTTATATATATACTTTTTTATTCTAGTTATATTGCAAAACCCACATGTGACACAATTTTTCTCTAATCCATCCTAAGGTTGTCTGGAAGAAATTGCTTTTAGTGATAAGACCGTCTATTGTCTTCTGTACTTAAGCTTCTTGAATTGTATCTTAATGTTTTGTAATAAAGTATATTCTATTTATCTATTTATCTGATTTGTTAAAATTATGTCTAAAGAAATCTTTGTGTGTTTTATTTAATACCTAAATAGATGCATTTCACTTTAAAATCTGCATAGATATTTCACTTTAAGAACTGTACATCCGCAGCCTTATTTTTTTATTGCTGGATCACAACAGACAGGCTGACGGCCCAACTGTGATGGAAAGTGCCAATGCGCTGCCGGCCTTGAAGGGGAAACTGAAACCTGACCACTGATGCCGCAACACAACTCAAAGTTAATATGGCGGCATACTCTAGACCAGGGGTGGTAGCCATACAGTCAGGAAAATGCCTTACCAGCTGTGGGTTGTTTTGTCGCCTCTCTCAACAGGCCGCCCGGCCGCAGAAATTAGTATTTTTTTCCGTTCCTGCACGGAGATATGCCTTTCATCCAAAGAAAGAAATCGCTTTACGCTTTTGACATATGATTAAACTAGAATCTTAATAACCGTTGTCCGAGGTCGGTCGCTGCAATAATCCCGTGAGGATTATGCGTCGGTCAGCTTACGCAAATACGATCGGACCCAGGTCGTACACTGTCCGAGTGGTGGATCTGACTGATTGTTCCTTAGTATTCGACAAGTATTTTAAGAATCCCTAGTTGGATAGTCGTTTGTCTTTCGTTTTCTTGTTGTTGAGATGTGATAGCATTCCTTACAACATACTTTATAGCTCTAGGCCTGGTATATTGGTACCTGATACCTGGTATAACGGCGAACTATACAACGGGGAGTGCTCCAAAGAATTGTTTAGAATGGTGCCTTGGTCCTGTTTCTACCATCACACCGCTCGCCATCGGCTCGGAGTTCATTCCCACTTCCTCGAGCCGATTCGCTCATGTACGCAATGGTTCTGTAGAACGTTTCTCTTGCGTATCGTGGGGATTCGGAATGAGCTCCCAGCCGAGGTTTCCCCAGAGAGCTACAATGGAGTTTTTCAAAAAGGGTGTCATAAAATTTCATCGAGACCGACAGCGCGTTGGTAACATCTTTGGTGTTGCAAACGTCCACAGGTGGCTTATCTGCTGTACTCCAGGTATAAAAAATATATTATAACGCTTATGACTGAAGAGGAGTTCAGCAAGGAAACCTAACTCCGTTGGATGCGTCTTTAGTTCCTGAAGTCCTGACATGCGGTAATGAGATGGAGCCCCAGGGAGGTTTAGTCGATAGGTTTGAACATACCATCTGCGGTCCAATACTGTTATCGATCGGTAGAATGCCCATGATAGATTCCAACACGAAGATTAAAAATCTCCAGTTCATAAAAACGAATGCAGCTGGTGATGTGATTCGTAGAGAGATAACTTCGTGAAGTTTGAATCTTTTGTGATCTCTGAAAATAGAAGTCCAATATGAAAATAAAGGGTTTAAAGTGGAAACTCCGCTTATTAAGGAAGGTCAAAAACAGGAAATGTTTATTTGAAGAAATAAATATTTTCTTTCTATGATTATTGAAGATGGCTAACTATAACACTAGGTTTTACTAGCAACAGTAGTTCGTGATTTTGGGAAGACTATGCGGTTACAGGGTGGCAGCGGTCTGGGATTTCTATAAACCAAATGTAAGGCAAATAAAATCGCAGGGTACAACTAGTAGCCCAAGGAGAGACTCGCCTGAAAACGGGGTTGATCCCGTGTCATTCAAAGTTGCAACAAAGGGTACGGCTTGTTTCCGTGGCCCGGCCATATTACAACAGGAGAAGCACCAGGGTGTTTATTGGATATTCTAGCAAAGCCGCCTCAAGGAATGAGGTATCGGCAAACCTACTTCACTTGGTTATAAAAAAAGAGATGATAGCTGGAGGGTCCGAACCAACACCGAAATAGAAAACCTCGTGGACGAGCCCAACATAATTGTAGAGATAAAGGCTCACCGTCTCCGCTGGCTCGGTCTAGTAGAACGTATGGTGTAGGATCGGAGTGTGAGAAAAAAATACTGGGTGACCAGTCGGTTGGCGACCGGTTGGCCATCGTAAGTAGCTGGAAAAATAGCGTGGATGTTACCAGAGCTTCAAGCCCATATTTCGCAAGACACTGCAGGACAGAAAAAAATGGAATTAATTAATGTTCTTTATTGCATACTAGCTGTGCCCGCGACGTCGTCTGCGTGGAAATTGTTTGCAAAACCCCCCGATTTTGAAACATTCTTCATTGGTGCTCCGCTCCTATTGATCTTAGCGTGATGATATATAGCCTATAGTCTTCCTCAATAAATGGGCTATCTGACACTGAAAGAATTTATCAAATTGCATCAGTAGGTTCTGAGATTAGCGCGTTCAATCAAACAAACTCTTCAGCTTTATATATTAGTATAAGATATAAGTTACACATACATATACAATAGGAGGTCTTATCGCCGATATCTTCTAGACCAGCTTTACAATGATTGAAACTAATTTAAATAAAATATACTTTCGCTCATTTGGTAATAAGAAATATCACATAGAAATTTTATATTTGTTTTCATTTCTTGAGTTTTTTTTATATGAACAGTGTATTATTTTAAAAAAAATACACGAATACTTAAAAATAAACTAAATTATAAATAAATTAATATAAATTATGTCACAAATCGCTGCCAGAGGGAAGCGTGCCCAGAAGGCTGGCTGCATTGCCACGATGTATGGCGTTGCCCGAAATACGAACTAGCCTCCTGATCACGGGTGGTATCAAAGAGTTTGTTGTACAATTATTTCTTATATATTAAATATATTTGTCATTAATTACAAAGAAGCCAAAAAAATTTAATGGCCGAAATTCTGATATACGACGCATGTCATACCTAAATATTTTAAGTTATTATGTTTGTTAATCTTTAGTCACAATTATATAACCTTTGTTTAATATTTAAATCATTTATTATGGAGTGCTCTAGTTTCGGATGCCAGACTTTGGATCGCTGGACCAATACTTTGTTACTTGTTTATAAGAGAATATTCATCTTCATAATGTCTGATATTAACTTATACTATTCTAATAAACAAATACTGTTTTATATGAATAATCCAATACCATAAATGAGAAATATGTTTCTCACAAAGAGACAAACAATACTGTTTGATCAATCCGCTTTTTGTATAGCATCAAATGGTAATGTGACAAAAGTGGACGTCTCTGAAGACCTTTTCTCGCCCCCTCATCATGGGCGCACTAACTTTTTAGGACAGAAACAGAGTTGATACAACACACGTTTAATATTAATTTTTATATTTGTTACCATATAATAACGGTACACAACATATAAATTGATATCAATTTAAGAGAATATTGCTTTAAAATACTTTTAAATACGTTTAAAATTTAAATATCTGATCAAATTATAATTTTAAATATCTAATTTAGCACCTATGATCAGACTACTTATATATCTTATGTTAGAATATATGAGCTTTTTTTTTGAATATCAAGAATTAATATTAATATACACACATTTACGCTGGGTCTAAAAATTAAAGTTTTGTATAATAATTTCTTATTAAAAATGAGTTTTCGATTATATGTAAATTTATATTTTATTATTGTATTGGTATTATCAGCTCTTATCATATCTAACACAAAACAGCTTTTTTGAAAAAAATATCTTTAAGAGTAAGTGTAAATCGGTGACACTTGACCCTTGGGGTCCTTTAAAGACGGTATCTGATGACCGGAACCCACAGCCCCTGCAAGGGCCTCCTCTTACGGCTAGATCTGTCAATTCACAGTACCCTTACCATCATTCTTGGCACCTTACCTATAGAAGACGATAACCTAGGATCACTATTTTAAGAGATTTTATGTAGAATACTACTTGTTTTGATAATATATTAAATTTAAAGTCTGTTTCGATTTCATTATGTATATTTTATGTTTCTACAGCTTTTATGTATTTAGATTTATATATATTATTTAGGTATAAAATTTAAGTTATTATGTTAGACGTATGTAAGGTGAGTGACATCTGTGATTTATAATAATATTATGCAGTAATGAAATGAGGTTGTAATGAATGAAAGGGTTGTTTTAATTGCAGACACTACTACTACTCTACTACTGATGGACCAACAGACATATAATACATAATAATAATAATTGGCAGACAACCGCACATGTTGTATATCCCCAAATTAAGCAAATATACAACGGGCATCTCTGGGGCCGATCCCAGACACCCAGACCATAGTAAATAAAGGAGAAAGTTCGTTTCCGAAATTTCCCATTCCAGGAATCGAACCCGGAGCCACAATGAGGTAAGCCGGCAAAGGCTCAGCCCGCTCAACCACAGAGGGATATAGGGATGGAAGAACGGAAAACTAAGTTTTCTTTTTTTAGATAACTTAAACCTATTTTTAAATTACGACTTAAAATTGATAATCTTTTATATTAAAATTTGACATAGTACCTAAATATTTTAGATTTTCATTTATTTGACTTTAATCGCATGCATAACTGAAAATCTAAATGTGTTAGTATTAATATAATTTAAAATGCAAAAGTTATAATTAACACATACATTTAAATATGTATTTGTATGATCACAGGTCAGATAAGGTGATACTATACTAGTCACACTGTTTTACCAACTATTGTCGACATACCGCTACCTGTATCTCTGCAAATAAAAGATTCACTCTTTCAGTTCATTCGTTCGTTTGTTCATTCATTCATTCATTTGTTGTATTAATTTATAATATTTAAGTTGAATACATTAATAAACTGTATTTTTGTGACCTTGGCAAATATTGCCAGCGCAAAAAATTTGTCGTATAGTTCAGAGGGAGTGTAAAAAGATAAACTATCATAGTGATAAAGGTTAATTAATTTGCTTTTATTTAACTTTCATAACATCTCAGCGATACAAAGTCAGTCTCGCTACAGCACTGACAGCGCCAATTATGAATGAAACGAATCCCGATAGATATCTCTTTATTAAACATCTGTTATTGTTGTGAGCCGTATCATTGGAACAATGAGTAAAACCAACACCCGTGACACTGACAAATAACTAATTTCCAACTGACATACTTTCGTTTTCAATTTTGACCCATGCGCTATTAAATTGTTATCGAATCATCTTACTTTGTAACGGTTTGTACACACTGGGACAGTGATACGCCGCTCATCCACTTAGCATTTAATTTCACTTGCCTTGCCATCTGTGGAATTTTGATTTACTGGTATGGAGCTTATGTTAAATTTTAACCGATAGAAAGGCGTTCGGTAATGTATAAATCAAAACGTAACTCGTAGCAAACTGTAGTTACTATTGGTGCCACCAGTCCGTTCTTGTTTGTATAGAAAATCTCAATTATAACTGGCAGTCAATATATTATTACATATTTAAAACATACTATCTATCTATAAAATTCTAAAAATGTCGTGTCTGTAAATTGAAGCTGTTTAAAAAAAAACAACTGGAATACATTATATAAACGATGGAGGACATGATGCAATTTTTTTAAATTTCCTGTCTGTTTGTTCGGGATTCACGTAAAAACTACTGAGACGATTTCAATGCAGTTTTCACTGGTGGACAGAAAATTCTTAGAAATAAAATCTGCGCTACTTTTTATCCTGGGAAATCGGCGGAAATATTTTTGGGAATTATTTAAAATGGCCAAATTAAAAAATAATAATTTCAAAGCGAAAATTTTATGTAATTAAATGTGTGATATCTTTATTCCGCGGGAATTTTCCCGGGAAAAATTAGCTTATTCCGACACAGTTTTCACTAAAACGATAACTGCGGTACTTTGCGGTACGGAATTTCAAGTCTAACATCCTAGTTTTTCAACTAAAGCAATAAGTCCTAATTAGTTTCTTTTCGATTTTATAAAATCCATGAAAATATTGTATTGTATTTATTGTAAACTTCGCTTATACAATAATTATATTGAATATTTTATTTAAAAAGGAACTTAATATCACGGTTACATTATTAATGAACACGGTTTGTGTGCTGATTCTGATAAAATTCGTGCTATATCAGAATATGCTATTCCGACTTGTCACTAAAAAGTTAAACGATTTGTCGGTTCAACTTTTTCTAAAAATTATCTACTACTTTCGAAAAAGTTAAACCTTTTAATAAGAAATTGACGTTTAATAAGAAAGTTCGTATTATTAAAATAATAGATTGATACATCAACTAACTTCATGTGAACAAGACATTAGAAATAGAATTGGTCTAAACAAAGCCTACTAATTTGGTAAGACAACCGTGTCCACTAATATAGGGTCAATAAAAAAACTTTTGTACTTACCTAAATAACCTTAATCTACGGGTAGGGTGGGTATCTTCCGCCTTTTCGCTAAGAACATTCCTTATTGGAATTTGAAATCTATTCTGATATACAGAAATTTTATTTTGGCGTAAGGGTGATTGTGGACATAAGTCGTTCTGTAAGGTATTGATAATTGATATCTTTCGTATCAATACGTTAGCGCAAGGTGGAAAGCAAGGTGTTCGAGGACCGTTGATGCACCTTCCCGGCACGGTTAACAACCGATGCATGTTTTACTTATACCGTGTAAACTGAGTAATTTAGTGAATGACAGTTTTTGGATGTTGTCTTATTCTAGGAATACAACATATGGATGTTGAATTATTATCATGACTTTACGCGATACTTACCGAATATTTGTTGCTTATTTACCTTGATTGTAGAAAACTTTTTATTGTTTACAATAGACAAATTTTTTAAAAGTACAATTTGAGAGATGTTCCTGACAGCTTTGACTTGCATGGGATCTTTGTACAATCTTTCACTTAAAGCAAATGAAGGGTAATAAGATGTAGGAACCAGCTGATTTCGCTTGAGTATTTGCAACATTACTTGTGATTAGACTAAGTAAGTTTGATTTTTCCCAAGTTAGCGAGATGATAGATACGATAGAAAAATCACCAACAATTTGTTTTTCTTTTACATCCGGAATTTCGTAAATAACAATCACTAAATAAAATAGATACATGTTTTTGGATTTTGTAGAAATACCAGTCTTCTGTCTAAGAAAATATAAATTATTTTCGTCTTGGGTTCCATAAACATTTGTATCAGAGTATTGGCTAAGTGACTTATTGTAATTCTAGGCCAATGGTCTTTATTGTCTATCACGCACTTGACTGGCTGTTTTCAAATTTAGTTTCAGTCAGTACTTACATACATTTTAGACGTATTTTAAATTTTTGAAAACTGATGTCTTAGAACATTCTGCACTAATTTTAGGGTTCTGTAACCATTTTTGCAATAACAAAGGCCTTGTGTTTTCGTCATAATATCTATTCACTTGTTCATCTGTCTGTCTTTGTGTCTAAATATAATGTTTCTCAGAAACTGCTTTTATAATGGATGAAAAATTTTATGAGCATAAAACTTTTTTTGTTTGCGATTCAAGTAAATAATTACGTTATAAATTTAGTAGTTTGAAAATATATAATATGTGTATTGTACGGTTTTTATAGTACTTGCATCAGTAGTTGATGGTAGTGGTGGTGGGTGGTAGTGGTAGTGGGTGGTAGTGGTAGTTGGTGGTAGTAGTAGTAGTTGGTGATAGTAGTTGTTAGAGTGCTTACTTGTAGTAGGAAGTCGAAGAAATACACCTTGAAGTTTCAGGGATTTATTCTTCCAGTAGTAGTGATTGAATGTGATCACTGGACTTGCCGGTTTAACTTGTAGTAGTTGAATTCATGTGTTAGGTATTTATTAGCAAGTACTTAGTACAAATAATGTTGTTATTTATATTAAAATAGCCTGAGTAGGCAGCAGCGACAGCGTAACGCCACACTTCGAACCGTACAAGTATAAAATGTGATTGCAAGTCTTCCCAGCCAGGGTGACCATAATCGTTGTTCGGCGAGCGTGTCCGCGACACAGCTGTCCCGTGACCACCCTACAAATGTCAGGGTCCCGTGACATTTATTAACAGCTAAGGGTCGCGAAGAAATTCCACTTTTTGCAACTTAAGGGGTAAAAAATATTGGACGTATCCTGTGTTCCGCTTCTGTTGTTATTTGGTTATATTGACAACTTGAAACTCGAATATAATTTTTAAGTATTTCGAACTTATTTTTTAAACTTAAATCAGTGACAGTCCTAATACATGAAAAGGAACTAATTAGGATTATCAAGTAAATAATTTTTGAGGTTTACAGTTCGATTGTTTTTTTTGTATGTTTGTTACGAGGTTTCTCCGTCAATTGTAGACCGATTTTCAAGTTTTTATTTTATTCGAAAGATTATACTCCTGTGGTCCCATTGTCACCAAGTCGTGAGTGAATCCCAGGTAAATCGAGAGCAACCCTCGAATATTATAGGCACGTACATTTTTCAAAAAAAAAATTCTAAAGCTATTTATTTCTTTGTGTTGCTAATAAGTAGAAAATAATAATAAAAAAACCAAATTAAACCGACTTCAAAATATACTAAAAAGCAAAAAATAATTATTTTCTGCAACATCTTGAAGCCGTTGACAAGTAAAACAAAAAAAATAACAACTAATTTGCAAATAGTAATTTTTATATTCTGCTTTGCACCGACTTCAAGTTGTAGAAACAATTTTTAATTTTATTTTATTTTTATTTATCTTTACATAGTATGAAACAAAGTAATTTTCCGCGTCTGTCTGTTTATCCGCTAAACCACGCAATGAATTTTCCCGCGACTTTGATCGCTATATTTCATACTAGCTTCTGCTCGCGACTTCGTCCGCGTGAAAAGTTTTTTTAACTATCCCACGGGAACTCTTTAATTTATCGGGATCAAAAGTATCCTATATGTTGACCGGGGATATAAGCTTCCACCATACAAAATTTCATTTAAATCTGTTCAGTCGTTTGGGAGATTAGCCGGTACAAACAAACAGACAAACAGATAAACAGAGAAACAAAAAAATTTGAAAAAATCTAAATTACTTCTATTTCACTTCTTACATCCCCTTGACTCGGTTCTTGGCATTTTTTTTTTCATTGTACAGAAATTCGACCTCTACAGTTTTATTATATAAAAAAGAATGAAAGAAAAGATTTTAATATTGAAATATATCATTACTATCATACAGAGAGTACGATCCTATCTTAGACGTATAACAAACCAATTAACTCATTTTAATTGCCTTTCAGAAAGACAGTAATTAGAACTTACAATAACGATAATTTTATGCGATCGATTTTTACCTTTTTATTGCGAAGTCAGCCCGATTCAATCATTGTGTTGTGTAAAATTGATTTATTCTACCGATATCACCTTGGTCTTACAATGTACTAGGCTCAAAAGAACATATAAGCAAAAAACTCTTCATTTGTTTACTACTTACTTACTCCGTTGGCTCAGCGACCTAAAGTCGGTCTTGGCCTCCGAAACGAGAACGTGCCATTTTTCCCCGTCCTGCACAGTTTCTTGTCAATTATTGGCTCGTAGCTCCGACAGGTCAGCCTCCACTCTTTCCAGCGTTATTTGGGACAGCTGACCTACCGGCCGTCCCAAATATGCTGTCCTCACGCTGCGATCCTCTCCCATCCGTTCTACGTGACCGAGCCAGCGAAGGCGGTGAGCTTTTATTTCTCCTATTATGTTAGGCTCGGCCACAAGATTCTCAAGAGGTTTCGTTTCATTTTTGTTTGTTAGTAGTTAAATAGTACGATGTGGTAGAGCCAAGCTGTAATCATTACCTCCATAACAGCTATCAGGGCCGGCTCGATCTGGGTGATACCACGCGAAAACAGAATAACAGCGTGAAACAGTTAACCTTGAGCTAATTGTTTGTTTTACGATGAGTGAGAGTTCCAATGGCCTACATCCCTCCTTTCCTATCCTATCGCCCTATCCCATCCCCTCTTTCCATTCCTCCTCTCTGATCCCCCCATTCCACCCCATGACGAAATGTGACATTGGACATTCGTCCAAAAATGATGAGATCGCAGCGTCATCTTTTTCGCTATTTTGTCTGTCCCACAGAAACTACGACATTTATCGGGATAAAAGATAAAAAGTATTATAAGTTACGCCGCGAGATATAAGCTAGTTCTGTGTCAAGTTTCATTTAAATCCGTTCAGTAGTTTTCACGTGATGCTCCAAAAGACAGACAGACAAATTTCTAAATATTGCATTTTCGAAATCTCCTGGTCCGAATTATCCGTCCTGATTTTTTTCACATTTTTAAATACATTGTACAAACTTGAGACATTATTTAATAGATTTATTATATTATAGATAACATATATTTTTACAACGACATTTCCATCTCTCTCTAATATCATGACGGTTGTCAATTCAATACACTTAAAATCTGGCCTGCCGGCCAGTAGGCAATAAGTATACTTCGTTGATAACTCTTTCACGGTACAGGCTGTCCGTTTATGGAACTCACTGCCACTCAACAAGCTAAATCTATATTGTTTTCTAAACTGATGGTTACTAAATATCTTTGGTCCTCCCAAGTCTAAAACATGCTGCTGATTCTATATATAGTATGATATATCTTATTTGTTTATAAAGTATATTATTATTTATTTTTCACTTATTCTTGAAATGTTTCTTATTATTTATTGTCTTCACCGCCACTGTTGTCTTAATATTGTCACTAGCTTAGGGGGTTGCCTGGAAGAGATCGCTTTAAGCGATAAGGCCGCCCTTTGTTCAACATTTACTGTACTTAGTTTTAATAGTTGGTGCACAATAGTGTTTTTATTCATTTTCATTCATTCATTCATTAATAATTTATGTGTACATTTGTGTATCGTACAATAATTATATATACCACCATCGCCACTCTAATCAGCAATATTCTTAACACGAGTTTTCTGGAAGAGCTCGCTTTTTAGCGCTAAAACCGCCCTTTGTGCACAATTAGAATAATACTAGTTCGTTAGTTTTCTGTAATAGTGTACATTAAAGTGTTATCTATCTATCTATATTACATATATTCTATTAAAATTGAGTTGTTTAAAATTGACCACTTTTTCTTTCGCTGTACTTTACTTTTAATGACTAATTTCTCAAATAGACCACTTTTCTTTTAAAGTTCTTTTGATCAGTAATTAGCTGTGAATGCAGCGAAATGATTCACCTTTTTACGCTTATAATTTTACGGGTAGTTTAATATATTTAATGGCGCTGCGTTACGTCTATAAGTTGATAATGATTTAAGGCTTATTATTTTATTAACTATCTGTTGCCCGCAACTCGGTCTGCATTTATTTATTTGTAAAAAAGATGCAACTGCAACGCTGAAACTATTGACTTAATATGTTATATTAGAAAAGGCACAATAAATAAATAAAATTGTTTTGAAAACGAGATATGTAACAACACAGATATTAAAAATATTTTAAATAAATATTTGACAGACAAACACACATATTGTATCTCCTCGAATTAAGCAAGTTACGCTTGTGTTATGGGTAATATACAACGAATTAATCTGGGGCCGATCCCAGACACCCAGACCATAGTATTTTTTCCATCTTAGTGATACAAAATTAAATCTAATCAAGAAAATAAGACTAATGAGTAATTTAAATCTGACCTAAAATAACTAGATATAACTTAAACTAAGAATGTGTCCAATAACACGTTTCCTTGTCTTTATTAAGGAGTTGTACTTTGTTTGTGTGTTCTTTGTTATGTTTAGCACATAGCACTGCACTTTATTATTATGAGAGTATTATAACACAGCTCAAATGGCTTTGTCCTTTTGAGTCTTCTTAATAAATCGCCATTTACATGGTGATCAAGCCGTCGCTGGTGGGCTTCAGCGTATTTTTTAATCACGTTAATGACGAGGTCCACTAACCATATTAAATAACGGAGAAAATTCGTTTCCGAAATTTACCATGCCAGGAATCGAACCCAGGTCCTCTGCGTTGCAGCGAGGCTTAAGACTACCCGCCAAAGCCACAGCCTTTATCTCATTATTCCTATCAGATCTTTGCTATCCCATTTTAAAGGCTGGCAATGCGTTGGTTTTACGCCTTGTGTTGCCTGGGATTTAGAATGGAATACAGGGTCAGATAGGAGGAATCAGATAGAAGAACGGGAAGATAGGTTATGAAGGGGAGGGGGCTAACTCAATTCACTCTAATATCGTGTGAGAGCGTAGTGTGACGCTATTCGAGTTGGCTCTAAGAGCTGAAGTTAACATAATGACTCTAACGTGACTCTACCACATCACAAAATTTTAACTTTCTTTCCTAAAGCAATACCTATGTAACTGAATGTAGATGTTTGGGTAAGAAATGTAATTATTTCCTTCTATTAACAGCCATGACGACGATTTAATTTTTATAGTTCTCTAATAGCTTTTAAACTATGGTCTTAATTGTATGTTTGATAAATTGCATATCGCAATAGGGAAGCGAACAGTGAAATCATCTGAGATATTTTTTGTCATCACATCAGATTTTACACGAGCGTACATACATATGACGTCATAAGTTTGTACATGTAAAATGACTCAAATAGCGCATTCATTATTGTGTACATTATATCTTGTTCGTGCAGGAACGGAGAAAGAATACAATTTCCTGCGACCGGGTGGCCTTTCGTAGTATGCGACACAATAATCCACGGCCAGGTGGTAGGGTATTTGCTCGTCTGGATGGCTACCACCCCTGGTCTAGAAAATGCCGCTTTATCAACCTTGAGTTGTGTTCCGGCATTAGTGGCCAGGTTCCAGTCTCCCTTTAGAGAGCAGCAGCGCGTTTGTAGCACCCTTGGTGTTGCAAATGTACATACATACGCGATGGTAACCGCTTTCCATCAAGTGGGCCGTCTGTCTGTCTAATGAACTCCTGCAATATTTTTTTAAAAATAAATATGCACCTATATGGTAAATTATATCTATATATATATATATATATATATATATATATATATATATATATATATATATATATATATATATATATATATATATATATATATATATATATATATATCTATCTGTAATTCTGTGTACGTGTTGACAGTGAACTCCTCCTAAACGGCTGGACCGATTTTGATGATATTTGTTTGCGTGTTTGAGTGAGTTCCCAGATGCTTTAGATTCGCAATTACAACCGGTAGATGGCGCTGAGGTCGGGTTCTAGAATTCTCCTAATCACCTAGACCGATTTTAGTGATATTGTTTTTATGTCATGAAACAAAGTCTTTTAGGAATTAAGAAAATATGGCGGTACGAAGTTCGCCGGGTAAGCTAGTATAAGTATATAATATCAGCTCATAAATGTCCCACTGCTAGGCTGGGGCCTCCCACTATAGAGGTAACGGACAGTATACCCGCCACGCTTGTCCAAGGCGGCTTGGCAGGTTTGACACATCGGTTATCTCGATGTGCAGGTTGCATCACGATGTTTTCCTTTACCGTTGTTAGCACGTGGTAATTGTAACAATATGTACATTAGGTCAGAAAACTGCCTAAGTGGTGCATGCGTTCCGGCCAGGATCGAACCCGCGCCCTTTGAGTTAGGCACGTGCGCTAGCCCGCTACCACGACTTACGCCTACGCTGCACCACCTATATCGACAGATTAGCTAATAATTTCCTTTATATTAGGTTTCCTGAAAGAGATAGCATTAAGCGATAATGCCTATTATATTGCTTAAAAAGTATTCTAAATTTGTTTTTTTTTAGTTGTATATTTTAGTTAGCAAATTTTTTTTATTATTTTTTTTATTGCAGGAGCTCAGCAGACAGGCAGACGGCCCACCCAATGGAAAGCGGTTACCATCGCCTATGGACATTTGCAACACCAAAGGTGTGCTACAAATGCGCTGCTGCTCTCTTAGGGGATACTGGAACCGGGTCACTAATGCCGGAACACAACTCAAGGTTATTAAGGCGGCATACTCTAGACCATGGGTGGTAGCCATCCAGTCGGGCAAATGTCCTACCACCTGGCTGTGGGTTGTTTAGTCGCCTCTTACGACATGCCGCCTGGCCGCAGGAAATTGTATTCTTTCTCCGTTCCTGCACGGATAGAATAGCAATACAGTGTTGTCTATCTATTCAAGTTTGGAGCGAAGAGAACAATAAAAGATAGAGAGTATATGAACTATACGAAGTTTAATAATGAAAACAATTATGTTAGAATAACAACTACGCCATCCGCCTACCGGGCGGCCCCGGTCTAGGTAGCCCTTATCAAAGAATATGCCTTACCATTCCGATGTTGTTATGTAAATACTTTTTGAGTTTTTTGAAAAACCTATTTTTCCGTTTTTATTTTTTTTCAATAGTAAAATTAAAAATTAACTCATGGCAATTTTTTTTCCAATACTTGGGAGTAACAGGAATGAAACTATATTTTTATTGTATATCCTGGACGAAAAACTGATTTAAAAAAAAAAAAAAAATAATATTGTTTCTCGAGTTTTTGAAAACTAACTATCACCATTTTTTTTCAAAATATGTGTTTTACAATCCTTTATACTCATGAATATTTTCAATTTTTTTGAAGTAGTGGATCATTGTCAAATAAAATAAAAACTTTGTTTTTGTCATAACCTTGTGTTCTATTGAACTCATATTCTTTTGATTTTTTAGTTCAAAACACATACCTCTTTGAAACGACTTTAAAATAATAACTTTCTTCACTTTTGTTCAAAAAATAATACATTATAAATTATATAATTTTTCTATATGGTTAAGAATAATTTTTTGGTGCTAATATTAGATAGAAATTACTAATTCTAAAATCAATTCCAGTTCTGTGAATACTGTGTAGTGCCTCAATATGAATGTACTAACATTAAAACTTCTAACTAACTGAACTGACCTCGAACTTGGTCTGCTTTTGTTTATGAGAGAATTACATAAATTAACTAGTTTTATTGCGAAAGTTTCTATTAAACATGCATAAGCGAATAATTGAGTTGGGAACCCGAACGCGTGGTAACCAGGATCATGGTATATTAAGCAATGTGAAGAATACATAAAATCTACAACTATGAACATGGTAAGTGTATCCACTACATACATAATAGGTTCATAATAATTTTTTCACAAAAAAAACAAACTTGATTCATAAAGGCACGATATACATAAATAGGTATAAATACTTTTCCAATTACATCATTATCCTTTCAGCATTAAAAACAAAGCGAACAACATTCTCAAAACTCACACGCATAAAAATAATAAAGAACAATAGCGTCGGTCTGTATCGGTGTAAATGAGCCGCGAGCGATCGCCTTTGTCGCGCCACCCCATTGTCCAGCCACCAGCCCACTTTGGGGTGACTTAAATCCAAAATTGGGTATTTGGAAATGTGCATGTGTCATTTATCACGACCCTCTATCGCTGGCGTAACCCTGTTCAAAAAACTACCCCCGCGCACCCCGCGCACCATAATCCGATCGGTGTTCTGTCGCGACACATATGAGCGGGGTCTAAATAACCAGCGGACAAAAAATAACTTGGTATTTGTCCAAATGTTTTCCTTAAAAAACGAGAAGAAATATATTCTGCAATGAGGTCTCGTCACATGATGACTACATGGCACGGTAAGAAGATAAGGGTATTATAAACACGAAGAAAAAATAAGAGGAGCTATTTCAAACCAACCGATTTACAAAAAGCAACTTTCAAGGTATTTGTCTATCTGTTAGAGCATCATGTGAGAACTACTGGACGAATTTACATAAAACTCGACAAAGAGATAACTTATATTCCGGGTTAACACTTATGATACGTTTTATCTCGATGTACGAATGTAGCAAAATCACATAAATATATGAAGGATTATGTGATGGATGATATGATGATTGAGGACAGTGTGACAGAGGACGTATGTCAGAATAGAGGGGTATGAAAGGAAGAGACATATTGTGCCGACTTCAAATTATTGAGAGGTGAAAAAAAAGAGAGACGAATATAGCGATCTACGTGGGATAGACGAATAGAGGAGTTTTTTAGGATTGTCGTTGCAATTTGCTAACAAACACGTTGTTGTGGCATCGTGAACGGGTTTTGCTAGTATTACTATCATTCTATGAAGTGAATCAAATTTCAAAACATTCCATATTAACTTACTTAATCATCCATACTGAAATACAAATACCGATGGAAGTCAAATGAAACACGGTGCATAAAACAGTTAAAACATAGTTTTATTATGTGTAATACTATGTCAAAAGAGCTTTGTTTGTTACTTTTTCACTACTAAACGGCTAAACAAATCTAATGAAACTTAACAAAAAAATGAGTATCCTGGCAGAAGACATAATTTGTTTGTTTTAAAAAATCATCTTGAAGGGTGTGAAATAGGACATGAAAATTTTTGTGGGCTACCCATAATGTCTCAACTTAGGTAAATGAAAATTTAGTTCTAGGCTTTGTGTAAGGAATACCTAGTACGATATTTGGCGTTCATGTAGAAATTAAGAGAATAAATGCGAACGAAGTATAACATGTGTATAAACTATATTCTTGCAAATAATTATATTAATTGATTGATTGCTCGAAGTGATGATATCAGCTAGCAGATATATAAAAATGAAATTCTAAATTAATTTTAAACTAATATATTTTTTTAAATTACACAGAATGCATTTACCTTCAAGCTCCAATCAAAAACTCTTGTAGTTATTTTAAACAATTCTATTTCTTCATATCGTTTATAAGGAGCATTACAACCATCCGCTATAATCGCTACTGTACCACATTTTGTCGCTATATTAAATGTTTCCACTTGGAACACAATAGCGTCATCAACGAATAAATATTGGACGAGCCAGTAGAAGATAATCCCTATTATATGGTGGAAATGCATGCACGTGAGCGAAATGTTTCATTGATAAATTTTTAATTAACTGTTAATTCTATTGATCTAGCTAATTGGAAAACTGCAATGCGTATTCATATATAAACTAAAATTAATTATTTGTACTTAATCAATTTCACTACACAGAAAGAAGAGAGATTGGAAAAGATGTATTAACTTAAATCACAGAGATCCATATGATGGCCAGTGGTGTAATTGTTTAAGTATTAGTAAATGTATTACATGTAATGCAGATGGCCCTGGTTTCCAATTCTAGCATCGTAAACTTCATTAGCGAAATTACTGTTTTTTACTATGGTCTGGGTGCCTGGTGCCAACCTCAGAGATATCCGTTGCATATTATCATCATGAAAGAACGTTCCCGATAACACAAGTGTAATTTATTTTGCTCGGGAATATAGAGAGTATGTTTGTTTGTGAATTTATTAATATTATTTATTTATTATTACATCCTGATTGTTGCCCAGAATACAGTCAAATCAAAGTCGAGAGCCACCTTAATTTTATACGACCCTAGCAAGTTATGTCGCCATATTTATCTTAAACGAGTCAAGTAGCGTATTAATTATTGTTTAAAATTTAATGAAAACTATTGTTATCACAATATTTAGATGGATGAGGATGATAAGGACTAATGCCCGCTCTTTTAAGTGAACGTTGTTTTAGAATTTTCTATGATATTAATGATTTTCAAATAAAAAAATGATAATAGCAAAATAAATGAATTAAGCCCATTTTGAATTAAAAGCTTCAACAGTATGGGATGCAACACTAAACAGTAATACGATTACGGTATCTAAATTTAATGACTTAAATTAAGATAGTCGCGTGTCACATAAAAGAGGTGATTACCTTAGACCGCAGCCTGCAGCGCACACAATGCTTCGCGGTTGAAATTTTTCAATATTTTGGTTGGCGCACGTGCTGCCACGTGCCCCGCTTTAGACCCCCGCCGTACCCTCAAAACGTTTTATTTTTTACCATTTTCATAATTCATATTTCACAATAACAACTGAGAAGGCGTTTCGCACGGTTAGCTTATGAAACCACTTTCGCGATCTCGCGTGGGGCACCGCAAGGACCACTTATGGGCCCGTTTTTATTTATATTATAGCTACCGTGATCCACTTTATCAAATGCTTTACTGTGATCGGGGTTGGAATGACTCGGATGTAATTTAGTTTTTCTTCTGACGGCTTATTGTGTTTTTTGGATCAGTGAGGGATTATCGACCGGCGGGTGGTGGTCCATAAAAAGCTTTGGCTCGGTGCTTTGGGATAGTACATACACTAATCCGCGCCATTTTTGACAGCCATTATTGACTTCAATATATCTTTGGAGATATTTATATTATTTAATTTTATTTTCGACTACCCTGTTAATAAATAATGACGGTATCCTCGGTCGAGTGATCTAAGGTCTTTGCTCACCTAGCTCACTAGAATGATGAAGTCACGGACACGATTCCTGGTATGCTAAATTTCATTTGGAATTTTCCGTAAACTCAAAAATAGTCAGTTTTACACTATTCATAATAAAAGCGTAACTTGATTAGTTTGGAAATATATAAAATGTGAGTATAACTGCCGATTTAAAAAAAATAAGTACTTCACCTGTTTGTTCACATCAAAATATATTCAATTGTTATAAACCTAAAAGCTAAAATAATTATTGTAATCAATAAAATTAAACATTTAATTTTTAATATTAATACAGTAAGTACCTACATATAATTAAACAATATAATGGAAGCAATCAGACTTAATAAAATCGAATTAATATTCCGAAACGGAACACAAGAAGCGAACTAATTTGGGAGATTTCGATTAGGACTGTCTTTTTATGACCTTGCACAAGCGGGGTGGGTAAAATATTGCCCCGTGCATATTGAGACTTGTTTCTAAGTGGAATTTTTAGTGTTCCGTACCCAGGGAGTCTTATCCAAATTGGCGGAACGCTGGGGTCGCAACCATCCAACGCACGGAGGGTTTTTTTTATTTTAAAGTAATTTACCATTACATTTTACGTGACTCGATGTTCATGGGGTAACTGTTTTTTTGCAAATACAAAACCACGATGCGCATATTGTTTATGACGCCGTCATTGTTTTGGATTAATTTTCAATCGTTTATATTAGCTATGAGTTAGAGACGTATGTATTCTTAATCTTTATTCTACTAGAATGTAGAACATTAAAGTTGGTATAATATGCTCTATACATTTTTTAAATCCAATGAATTTAGGCAATTTTAAGAATTAGGATCAAACAAACAACATGCATCAATTTACTGTTTAAATAATCGCCCAGTTATTATGCCATTTCGTAAGTTCCACTTGGATCAATTAAATTGATCAAGCAAGACTTTCTTTAATCAACGGCAAATCTACAGGTTTTCAAATTGAGACAATTATACAACTTGGCATCGTTAAAGTTGAGTAACCACCACAATTATGATGTGTCAAAATCATTTACATCACACATCTTTTTTATGTTAATAGTTCGTATAAAAGGTGGAATGAAGATTTTGTTTATAACAGTTACTGGAAAAGTGTAATTATGGACCTTTTAAAACAATCGTGATGACGCTACGTAGTTTCTTCGTTACTTTTTGATGTGAAACTTCTTTAGAATCGTTGTGATTTGAAACTCGATGAAATCAAAAAGCGACACTAAAAAGAGATAAACACATAAATCTATAGGATTAAGCCTCCGAAAGAATGAGGTAGAATACATTATAAAGAGTTTTACGCTACTGGGTCATCTTTTTATGCGGTGCTTCGTAGCTTCCTCTCTCTTGTCTACTAAGCGTTGTAGATTTATAATTATGTTCGCCTGTAGATTCTCTGAAGTTTCACTCCCTGCGCATACACACATTTTTTTTTTGGTTAATTTTTTCTATATCCTGTGGTAATTTTTGTGTTTCCCCAATATATGGTTGTTTTCTACGTTTTACAATTTACTTGCCTTACCATTAGTAGAAATTTGACGTTACTCGTATTGAGCTCACGTCAAATCTTAATCAGTAGTAGGGCAAATTAACCGCTAGTAAGATGTATTAACGAGCCAATAGAGACTTTTATGTTCAATTCTATCATCAACAGTAGATTCACACTGAATTTCAGGACAAATGACATATCTAATACCAAGAAAGAAGCAAAAACTAAATATGATACAAGTACCAACATACTATTATAAAACACATTACGTTATTTCATTTCGTTCATGAGTATATGAGGGTATGTCTAAAAACCTAGTAATAAAAAACAAACATAAATAGAAATAAGAATTACATGAAAAAAGGTACACTCATATTTATACGTTTGTATATACTACAATGTAAGAATGAATTCTCGTTTGTTCCAAGGATATTAGAGATATTTGCATCATTTTTTTTTTTTGTTAAAGCTGTATGTACATCGAAACTGGCATGTTGCGTAATTGTTCTTTTACAAATTTAGTCATCGATATCCGAGTGTTACATCCCGGTTGCGTTCAGAGCGTTCGCTTCGACACCCAAGGTCCGCTTTCCTACTTCTTTTCTCCACTTCGAGCGGCATCCCTTGTATTGAGACCATTGGTACGCATGTCGTCCTTCACGACGTCAATTCAGCATTTCTTAGGCCTACCCTTTCTACCGGCAAAGCACAGACATTTGTTTCCAACGTAACTAGCTGGTCTCCATACAATGTGACCGTACCAGCGTAACCAACCTTCTTGCAGTTTATCTGTTATGTCACGGACATGAAGACTGCCGCGGAAGATCTTTACCGATTTAGTATTTTATAATAAATAAATACATACATAAATATATACATACATGATATAACATACATACATTATCCGTGCAAGAACGGAGAAAGTAGGGTATTTGCCCGACTGGACGGCTACCACCCCTAGTCTAGAGTATGCCGCCATAATAGCCTTGATTTGTATTCCGGCATTAGTGACCAAGTTCCAGTGTCCCTTAAGAGAGCAAGAGGGCATTTGTAGCACCTTTGGTGTTGCAAATGTCCAAAGGCGATGACAACCGATCTCCATCAAGCGGGCCGTCTTCCTGTCTGCTAAACTCCTGCAATACAAAATAAATAAAATACATACACAAGTAAAATATAAATATTATCCTAAAAATATGTAAATAAAATACAACTTACACTTACATAAACCGGCACATTCTGTTTAGAGTCAGTAATAGAGATATTTGGACAGTATAGCAGAAAATTTTATGTACGACTAATTTTATCATTTGCTTGAAACAAATAAACAATTCATAGACAATCCATCACAGGTTTTGAATAAATAAATCAGTAATAACTCTTATAGGGAAATTCGATATTATTTACAACGTACAGATACCGGCGTATAAAAAAATTTAATGTATGTTTGTATGCAATAAATCAGTAGTGATGTACAGCTCGCGGCATGTAAGGGATGACTCACACGTAACGTTGTTTCTTGAAACAAGTGCTATTTTAGGGTACTTTTCACTTGTCGGTAACTTACAGCCGATTCCTATATCGTGTTCATGTTTAATTTTAACCGATACTAAAGCAAATGATCTGTCGGTTAGATATAAGAACCAGCCATTAATCGATTTATGTATGTCATGCAAGAACTACCCAGACGAGATGGTTTAGTCTTAACTAATATTATGAATGCAAATGTGAGTTAGTTATGCGACAGACACGTTGTTAGGAGCATCCCAGTGGATTTCCCCCTACATACTCGAAAAATGAAAAATGTACGGACACTACATTTATAGCACCATCAAGTGGTCCAGGAACATCAAAAATTATAATTATTTTCTATTTAGTCCACTTAACTTCACTTAAGATGACACTTAAGATGTGCAATATTGTTAAATAAATACATCGTGCTGACGAGATCTTAAGATCATAAATGAAGCCAAAGTTGTGGTCATATTTAGTGAACCTCGAACACTTGTACATAAAGTTTTATGTGAACCATTTTTTTACTTAGGCATAAATTATAGTGTTAATATCATATTTTATTTCAGAGAGGCTCATCTATATTATATATAGTGTATTATCTATGGTTAGGAGTACAGAAAAAGTCGTAGAGAAAATAGTATTATTCCGAAGGATAGACATGTGTAAGCGTCATCAAAACTAGAATAATAAATCAATAAACACATATCGTAACACAGAAATAATGTAAAGAATTACTCTATTCAATCATTGGATAGCAACACATTCAGATTTATAACCAAGATGACATAAAGAATCGGCCCAACATCGCCCGATGACCTCCAAGCTCCCCTTACAGTCACCCTGTTTCTCACAATCATTAACTGACTATTTCAAAGTGTTTATATCATCTCAAAATTTTTCACATTTAAACACACATAAATAACCTCACTTTTAACGTCATAAACTTTTAAATAAAAAATAATTGTAACAATTACTCAGTTTTCTGAAGATTGTAGCGCCTGGCGTATAGTAGAACAACTATCTCTGCCTCGCCTCACGCACTGCTTGAATACTATAAATTACTTGAAAGTACCGTCAATTAAATGTTCTCAATCTAAAATATCCAACAACTTGTTACAAATGGCACCAAAACGTTTAGTAATATAACAGTATCGTATTTACTAACTAATTCATTTTATTCACTGCAACAGATCATTAACCATATGCCTTAAATAGCAATTGTTTCGTGATACCTAACATAATCTATTAATTCATTACATTATTATACGAGTAATTACTACAAGTGTAACTTCATAACATCTCCTATAAATATATATTAGCTGCCATAAATTTAGGTTGCCAACACAAGTATAGCCGAATACATGGCGCTCTGATCGCGTTGCAATTTACTAACAAGTACATGTATCGTCACGGCAACAACAATGACAACGTAATTTTATTGTATAGCTCTCATGGTTATTTCCTACTTTGTTAGATGGCGTTACGAGTATTTTTAATAAAAATGTAAGTTTGACTTTTATCAGGAAGTCTTGTCGAACTTCCAGCGAATGGTTCGCAACTCTATTTACAAAATTTACATTAAGGTGCTTTCTCACCTTGGGCATTTGCTTGTAACGTTACAGATCCAAGTATTACATCCGTGACGGAGGAGAACTGAGCATTACAGTGCGCCACCTGTAATGTTACAGATTCGAGCATTACATCGGCGAGGGAAAAGAACCGAGCATTATAGCGCGACACCTGTAATATTACAGATTCGAGCATTACATCGGTGAGGGAGGAGAACCGAGCATTACAGTGCGCCACCTGTAATGTTATACAGATTCGAGTATTACATAGACGAGAGAGGAGAAACAAGCATTAGTTGGCAATCTATAATATTTTGATACAACGACCGTTTCGTGTAACGTTGTATAATCAACTAAATTGTCAAATCTTAAATGGTTACAGGTAAATGCTCGTCAGTCATTATAAATGCTTGCGATGAGGGAGCACCTTTGAAGCGAGCAAAGCTAAGACTAGGCAAAAGCTTGTAGTTTATATTATTGTAAATTTATCTTTGTGAATTTCTCATAATTAGAACTAAACGGAAAAGTTCCTTAAATTTAACATCGTCAAGCCCAAATTAATTTGCGGATAAATTTTCCTTTATGGACGTTTCGATTTGCGTTTCCCTTCCGGGGTATTTTTTGCAATAGCCTCCGAGGGGTGTCGTTTAGTTTTTTATCGGGCACATTTAAACCGTGGGGTCGTTTCGACCCCCTGGCGGGTTAACTTGTACGACTTTAATACTTCCTCGCGGTGCACGTACGCACAGTTATTTAGGGTTAGCTACCCCCGTTCCGCTACGGCTCACTACCATTTAATTTTGACAACATATAGATTTTTTACAAAAATGCTCTGATTTGTTTTATAATTTTTGACCGTGTACCTTACAAGTCATCTCTGATTATAATGGTCGAAGACAGTCCTGGAAAGTTGTATCAAAAATATAGGACACAATTAAAATTGACGACATGTTTGAGTGAGCGTTCTCATAACGCATAAGTCTCGGGTTGGATTCCAAGTAAGGTAGATTTCGGAAACGAACTTTCTGCTATTTACTATGATCTGGGTGTTTGGAAACGGGCCCCAGAGTGATCCGTTCTATATATAGAGTACGCTTCACAGGTATGGAATCCAATGTATGATGTGTATGTTAATAGAATCGAATCCATACAACGCAAATTTTTAAGATTTTTAGAGTTTAAATGCAAGGTTAGCGATAATCACTACAAAGCTAGATGTCTCAGACATCATATTTTGCCATTGCACAAAAGGAGACAAATAGCAGATATAGCGATGTTAAGTAAAATTGCAGTCTAAAATAGACTCGCCTTATTTATTATCTAAAATATGTTTAAAAGTGCCAACAAGACTATTCCGGAATCCAGTACAATTGTTTGTTCCTCGGGTATCTAGTAATTATAGGGCAAATTCTTATTTTAATCGTGTGTTGATTGACTATAATCGTTAAGCTGTTGTACATGATATAGATTTATTTATTAGTAATCCACAAAACCGTAAGACGGTCCTGGTAAAGCATTGGTTTGAATATTAACAAGGTGCATTCAATAGGTCAGTTTTAAAATAATTTATTTTCTTTTTCAATTTCCTCTATTCAATTTAATTAATAGAATATAAAGTATTTATTAGCAAGCATTATAGCTATCTATATGTGGACACAATGAAATGGTTATAGATATTTAGTAATATCTACTTAGTTATAAACTGTTTGTTTTCCGAATAAAATAAAAAATAAAAATATTATTTATAGCATAAGCGTAACCTGCTTAGCTTGCGCGAAATTATCTTTGTTATTCTTCTTTTATTTTATTGCAACCTCTTTATTGTGAAGCTGGCATACACATAGATGACGTAGATTTTTTTTATTGTATGAGTTCAGCAGACAGGCAAACGGCCCACTCGATGGAAAGCGGTTACCATCGCCTATGGACATTATCAACACCAAAGGAGCTACAAATGCGCTGCTGTTCTCTTAAGTGAACCCTGGAACCAAGCCACTAATGTCGGAACACAACTCAAGGTTCTTATGGCGGCATACTCTAGACCAGGGTTGGTAGCCATCCAGACGGGCAAATACCGTACCACCCGGCTGTGGGTTGTTTTATCGCCTCTTACGACAGGCCACCCGGCCGCAGGAAATTGTATTCTTTCTCCATTACTGCACGGATGAAAGGTGATGGTGACCACTTTCCATCACCTTTCAACAAGGCGTTGCTTTAGGGTGGGATAGTGAGAATGGGATAGACGGTGAGATAGAGTAATCAGACAGAAGGATAGGATGGGATAGGAAAGATGGAATGGAGGAGGGAGAAGTGGGCGGGCCACCGTAGCTTTCATTTATCGCACGATTAGGTTAAGGCTAATCGTTTCACGCCGATATTCTGTGAGACCGTGGTATCATACCGATCGAGCCAGCAGTAAGAGCTTTAATTTAGATATTGATTCCATCATGACTCTATCACGAAAAAATGATTTAATTAAAAAACCAAACCGTAGCTACCAGGACCATATAAAATCAAGGAGTATTTAAGCAGTTAAACGGATCATTGGCACAAAAAGATGTATGCAACCAGCCGTACCTTGATATTACAATCAATACACCTAGCCCCTCTCGTTCGGCACTTGCAAAAGGGAACTTGAAAAATACATTTTAAGGACGGTTAGTTCTGAGGGCGAGAAATTAAGCACCACCTATTTAAAGTGAAAATATTAGCCAATTATAAGAAGTAATCGGTTTTTTAAATTTCATTTCGTATGGAAAGTCTTTGTTTTTAATTCTGGCTTTTCACGTCGCTTCGTTGTATAAACTTAATTTGTATATTCTATTATCATATGTAAGTATAATATTATGAAAACTAGTTAATGATGTTGTCATTAAGAGCCCTTAATGAATACTGGAACAATATACTTTTAAAATCTTATACTAATATTAGGTTGGGGAAAAAGTTTCTTCGCATTTTATATAAAAATTCAAAAGGTTTTTTTATAAAGTTTATTTACATTTGACTAAAGTATGTAGGTGCCATTTTGTTGGATAACTTTTTGCTATCTTGTAGGTAGGGACGTGATCCCATTGCTATAAAAATTTTGGGGCTTCTGATCAAAAAACTGCGACTAGTGGTTTTGTCAGTCCTCTCGTGATGTTAACCTGACACTGCCTAAGGAATTCTACAGAGACCGAAACAGGTGAAAATCTGAAGGTGCAAGGTCAGGACTATACGGCGGATGCATTAATACCTCCCAGCCAAACTCTCGTAATTTTTGCTGAGTGGCTAAAGATATGTGAGGTCTAGCGTTATCATGGTGAAAATCACACCCCTTCTGTTGATTAATTCCGGCCGCTTTCTCTCAACTTTTTGCTTTAATCTCATCAGTTGTCCACAGTACAGTTCAGAATCGATAGTCCTGCCTGGCGGTAACAGCTCATAATGAATAATGACCTTCCAATCCCACCATACATACAGCATCACCTTGTAGCGAGTTAACCCGGGTTTCGCCACAGTCTGTGAAGCCTGACCGGCCTTTGACCACGATCTTTTTCCCACGTTCTTGTCGTACGTGATCCACTTTTCATCACCAGTTATCAGCTTCTTCAAAAATGGTTCGGTTTCATTACGTCGTAATAAAGAATCACAAATGAGTACACGGTTCATTAGGTTTCTTTTAGTGAGCTCATGAGGCACCCAAATATCGAACTTTTTGTGTACTCAGCTTTTTTCAAATGCGCCAAAACCGTTTTGTGGTCAATTCCTCAAAGGCTATATATCATCACGCTAAGACCAATAGGAGTGGAGCACCAATGAAGAATGTTTCAAAATCTGGGGTTTCCTCTATTCCATTCCATATATAAATTTCAGTAGGTACTTCAGTCACTTTCATCATACTTTCGTAATTTGTTCAGTGTTCACTCTCTTGACCTGCATATTACTAACTTCGTCAATTAGCAATGTATTAATTCACAGGAAGTGTACGCTGATTTACACGACGTTGTAATAAGGCTTATTATTATCATCATATTTTTTGTTTTCTTGGAAGCTCTATTAGTTCTCTTTAATATAAAAACAGAAAACATAGAAATATACTATCAAACATATTCGGTATTTGCAGTTCAAATTAAAATAAACCCATACATTTTAACCATTAAACCAGATATGATGTACAATGTCTCCGAAGAATATTGAGGGAAAGCGCAACATGTTATAAAAAAACTCAATAAACTAATAGGATTTAGCATTATCTATACAAACATACGATGTATATGCAGATAAACTGCTTACTAGTTTGGAAAATAAGATTTTTTTTAAATTTGGTTCGCAAACTGGCCAACTCATCTTACGTACTTTTAAACAAAACTAGAACACAGAGAATATGGTTGCTGAATGGTCTTCTTGATGCGAACACAGTATGCATTATATATAGACATCGAGTACATAATAATTTAGAAAAAATAAAAGAAACGGAATTAACAAAGATATTTGTAAAACTATATAAATGTAAATATTTATGTATTTTGTATTGTAATGTTTTATGTTTGAGTTGTCTGGAAGAGATCGCTTTTTAACGATAAGATCGGCCTTGTGCATAATTAGACATGGTTTTAATCTGTAAGTTCATTTTTGTATTAGTGTACTGTAACGTCTAACCTCAGTAGTCATATATATTAAGAAATATAATGATTTTAAATTCAAATCGAAGAATGCCTCCCTAAGTAAGTGAAGATAGAATTGTAACGGCCAGCGGTATCTGAGCTGACCGGGATCTTGAATAAGGGACTGGTTCAGAGCATAAGTTTATATTAGGAACGAAGAGACACTTTTACATTGATGTGTTCTGCTCGCGGGCTGATATAATTCTGTCTTCACTTGTTTTGGGAGGCGTTCTTTGATTTGAATTTAAAATTATTATATTTCTTAATATATATTACGATTAAGGAGGTTAGTCGTCACAGTCAGTGCCGTGAATAGCCTTTTCTGCGCCCTGTGCGAGCTTCTATAACTGCACCCTTGTTTTCTTTAGATATTATAAGTATCCTAGCTAGAGCAATGCTATGTATAGGCCTACTTTATTTCATTGGTTCAGTTGGTGGGACCAATTATCTAATATTTTGGAAAACAATTCAATTATTTTAAATTTAACAGATGTTTTTGATGATACTGGTTGTAGGTACGTATGTGTTGGAATGGAGCTCTAGGGGCGCAGCGGGAACTTATCAGGAGCAAAGCGAAAAAATAATAGTCCTGCCTGGTCTGGCCATTCTTGCGCCCCCCAGAGTCTACGCCCTGTGCCTGGGCACCGGTGTCACCGCCCTATTTACGGCACTGGTTACAGTACAATAAAGAGTTAATGATTGAATACTGAAACACGCTATACAGGACGTACGTTTATCTCCCCATACTTGGATAGTGCTGTTTAGAATAAAATAACACTATGTTAGCTTGGAAAATCAATCGCTTTGTCTACCGGCTATTAAAGAAACTTATGAAAAGCGCATTAAAATTCCGAAAACCATACTATATCAATTAAATGTTCGGTTTATCAAGGCCAAAGCCATAAACCGTTTATGCTGTGACATAATGGCATGCTTGCCATAATTTATTGCGCAGAGATTACAGATGTAACGGTGCAATGCTAGTTTTATACAAAATTGTATAAAATAGTATAAATAATGTGGAATCGGAACGCATCGGAACCAATCCGGATTTTTAGTTTCGTGATGTACCAACTTTAAGAATTATTGCTAATAGATTAAATAGTACAGATAAGCCATATGACATTGATATACAAGACTATATTAACATGCATTATTTGCTGTAATGTTAATTACTTTAATTTATTATTCGTGCAGGAACGGACAAAGAGTACAATTTCCTGCCACCGGGCGGCCTTCGTAAGAGGCTACAAAACAACCCACAGCTAGGTGGTAGGGTATTTGCCCGACTGGACGGCTACCACTCTTGGTCTAGAGTATGTCGCCATATCAACCTTGAGTTGTGTTCCGGCATTAGTGACCAAGTTCCAGTCTCCCTTAAGAGAGCAGCAGCGCATTTGTAGCACCTTTGGTGTTGCAAATGTCCATAGGCGATGGTAACCGCTTTCCATCAAGTTGGTCGTCCGCCTGTCAGCTGAACTCCTGCAATAAAAAAAAATAAGATTATGGTTAGTTATGAAGTTGTAGTAGTTTGGTGGGTAATGCAATAATGTCTCATTCTAATAACATGAGTTGCAATCCTGTACATCCCAAGCTTAGTTAATTTTTCTGGCCTATTTTGCATATTGTTACATATATACGTGCTGACACTGAAAAAACTTGCACATACAAATATCCGATGTATGAATCTCGTCCGTCCATTTTGGAAGAGTGTGAGGGGGATAGCGCCCATTCCTCTAAAAATGGGGAGGCCTGAGCGCAGTAAGACATTTATTTAGTTACTATTTTTAAGTGTTCTTATCAAAATATTAACTTGAAAAAAATATAAATATTGCTCCGTTTCTTTTCATAGCTAGTTAACAACAACTGATGTTCAATACAAATAGGCACAACTCTCTAAATTCTCTTTCAAATTATTAACATTGAACTTTGAAGTATTGTTATAACCCTGTTGGAATCTCCAACAAATAGTTTTTATTTATTTGGTGCGGCATAGTACTGGCCACTAAATATACTAAATATTTGAATTTAGAACATAGAAGATGTTCTTTTCTATCTGGTTTTTTTCCCCTTATTAAAATCGTCATACATTACGCAAGTGCGGTTTTCTTTTATAATTAAAATAAATACAGTCCACATTAAATAAATATTTATCAATCCCATCGTAACATAATGAAAGAAATCTGTTAAATTGTATTAGTAGTAAGAATATTAAACAATCCTTCCTCTATGAGTTATTATACTTTCAAAGTTTAAGAGTTAGGTAAAATACCCACTAACTATAAGAACATTACCCTCTGCGATGTGACGACTCTTCCCAAAGTTAGCTTTCACCGACTGTTTATCCGAAACCGATCGCACGGCAATAAAAATAAATATTATTAACAACACAATTTATTGCATTTCCTACATTTTTCTATTTGATACGCGTTTAGTGTATATTTCTTTTTGGCGCTTTACCGTTCGACTATGTCGTTTCATATGTCCCATGTGATAATATCAAATGACAGTTCTGTTATTTCATGAGAAAATCTTTTAAAGTTAAATAGATATTAGCATACGATCTTATTAAAAGTTAATAGAATATGTAGATTCAGAAGTTATTTTTTTACGTTTCGTTTATACATCTATTTTTCATCTGAGAACGATCTGTCTGACGGCAAGATTAGTCCACAAGTCCAAGTCGCTCAACGGGCTATGGAGCGAGCTATATTGGGTGTTTCTCTTATAACCAAGTTAGCCGACATGGCTCGCAAAATTAGCAAGTTGAAGTGGCAGTGGGAGCGCGTCTGCCGCAGGACCGATGGCCGATGGAGCAGACGAGTCCTGGAGTGGAGACCGCGTCTCGGTAAACGTAGTGTTCAGCCCGATGGACCGATGACCTGTGCAAGGTCGCCGGTAGGTGCTGGATGAGGAAGTCAGAGGAAAGGGATGAGTGGCGTCGACTGGGGAAGGCCTACGTCTAGCAGTGGACTGCGAATGGCTGACGACGACGAACGGTCTGTAAGTTTTACTTGTGTAGCCTTTCTAAGGCTGTATTGAAAAATCGTAATGCGTACTTAGCCTTAGAGGCTTATGCGAACAAAACTTACTGGTGTATGGCTCGGTATAGTCAGGTAAAAGGCCTATTAAACTACATGTAGTGTATTAGGCCTTATGGCTCTACTTGATTTATCTTGAAATCTACATAATTTAATAGAGGTAACTAAAATCCATTGTTTTCGTTATTTAGCTACGAAATATTAACAGAAAAAGTATTTAATAATAAGTATTTAACCGATTTTTTTGAAATCAGTTTTCTTTGAAGTATAATGTAAAATCATTTATCATTACGATCTTCTAGTTTAGTATTCGCGCACTCGCAGAGTGATAGCAGCCGGCGAGGGTCAGAGCCGTCGCCTCGTTATGTAACTATCAGTGCTTAGGGGGGTATTTTGGTTTAGAAGCCCGAATTTTAGGTGTTTTTTTCGGTCGCGATAAAAAAAAACAATTTTTTCTAGTATCCATTTTTTTATTGATATTTAAATAGTATAACAAAACATGAATAAAATTTAAAAAAAAAATTCACACCGGCAAAGCGACCTGAAATGGAAAACAATGAATACTCCTTAACGAGGAAGGATTTAGTTATCGCACTACGAGACGTTTTAAAAGAAAAAAGCAATCACAAAATGGCGGCGGCTTCAAAAATACGTTTTATTGGAAACACAAAAAAAAACAAAACGTATTTTTGAAATCGCCGCCATTTTGTGATATTTTTTTTTATTTTATTAATGTCTTCTACTATTTAAGTATCAATAAAAAACTTGTAAAAATGGATAGTAGAAATATTTGTTGTTTTTTTTTATCGCGACCGAAAAAAACACCTAAAATTCGGGCTACTAAACCAGAATACCCCCTTAAACTCTGATAAATTACACAGGCCACTTGACATTGTACTACAATTTAAGCCCAATTAATCAACATCATATAATTTGCACTGCACACGTTCTTGAAGTATAATGAATATATATGAGCCATTATTAGATGCTATTAACGATATAGTAAATTACTTGAACATAAATCAACATTGCAAATACAATAACAACGCCAAAAAAACTTAAACAAGCATTCCGAAATAAATACATGACCTTCACCCAGTTTAGTATAATAACGAGTTCCATTAGAATTATTTGCATATTATAAAAGGTCGTTACACAAGGCATTAATGTCTGTACGCTGTAAGCCAATGCCTTCTGATACTCCGGTCACTCACATTTCGAGAGAATTTTTATTTGCATAATTATTTTGCACGTAAACGTGGCGGCCTGTCGTAAGAGGCGACAAAACAACCCACAGGCAATTGGTAGGGCATTTGCCCGACTGGATGGCTACCACCCCTGGTCTAAAGTATGTCGCCATAACAACTTTGAGTTGTGTTCCAGCATTAGTGAGGTTCCAGTCTCCCTTAAGAGAGCAGCAGCGCATTTGTAGCACCTTTGGTGTTAATGTCCATAGGCGATGGTAACCGCTTTCCATCAAGTCTGCCTGTCGGCTGAACTCCTGCAATAAACAAAAATCTAATTATATATGTATAGATTTATTATTTATTTCTTCATGGGCTTAGGAAGCCCAGAAAATAGTCTCTGACATGGTCAGATACTATTGAACTCACTTTGTGTGAACTTCATATATAAAATAGAATGAAAATATGATAGTAGTGATGTAGATAAGTTTTTTGTTTTTTTATTGCAGGAGTTCAGCAGACAGGCAGACGGCCCACTTGATGGAAAGTGGTTACCGTCGCCTATGGGCATTTGCAACACCGAAGGTGCTACAAATGCGCTGCTGCTCTCTTAAAGGAGACTGGAACACAACTTAAGGTTATTATGGCGGCATACTCTAGACCAGGGATGGTCGACATCCAGGGCTGTGGGTTGTTTAGTCGCCTCTTACGACAGGCCGCCTGGCCATAGGAAATTGTACTCTTTCTCCATTCCTGCATGGATAGAAACAATAATAGAAGTAGATACAATATTACAAGCTATTGAAAGAATTGAACGATAAATAATATGTGGCCAAATAAATTATTAAAAAGTAGAGAATCTTAATTATAAATAGAAGAATATTAATTATGAAATTAATTTAATTAACACTAAATTAATTTAAATCTAATACAAATATTTAAATTAATGCAATATTAATATTTATTTACTGGTAGTGCCACATTTTAATTCACGCATTCCGTTGCTAACATGTGTCGCGGTGGGAGGCAACAGTAAGTTATTGCGTTCAAACTACATAATATCTGAGAGGAAGAAGCTTGTTTTAGATGTCATCATAAAACAACAATTATTTACTTTATTTACTCTATTGTTATGCCGAAATTAATTGAATTCGAGTTTCTCTTTTAATTTGTTTAGAAAAGAGTCCTAAAAAAGTTTTAACAATAAATCTATCTTAAGCTTAAAACTATCGTTAACTTTAAGAAGTCTTACAAAATGTTTTTTTTTTTTTTACAATTAATGTTTTATAATGTAGTGGAACACTTATAAGCCAATAGATGGCGCTGTGCAATAATTGAGGTCGCAAACGTTTCCCGACATATACACAGAATATATACAAATTTCCAACAGTAATACATGGACCTGTTTCGCTGCAGGGTCTTTCTTTGATACTGAGGAGCATCCCATCTCGCTCCACCACTTACTCAGGTCATTCCAAAATAAGACTTCTTATCTTAAATGCCCTTTCGTTTTATTTCTTGTAAAAGTTCCAATTCTTGTTATTGTATTTTTTTTTGTTGTACGAGTTCAGCAGACAGACAGACAGTACACCTGATGGAAAGCGGTTACCGTCGTCTATGGACATTTGTAACACCAAAAGCGCTACAAATGCGCTGCTGCTTTCTAAAGGGAGACTGGAACCTGGCTACTAATGCCGGAACACAACTCAAGGTTATTATGGCGGCATACTATAGACCAGGGCTGGTAGACGTCCAGGCGGACAAACACCCTACCACCTCGCAATTGTGTTTCTATTAGTTAATACAAAACGATATTTTATACACTTTGTCATTGAAAATACTCCATAATCTATGAAACACCATAAATAACAAATGAGCAGATAACCAGTTAAATTGACATATGAAAGCTTGTTTAAGTACGATTACTTTCTTTTGTTTTTAAAGTTGATAATACCTCAATTCTATCAAAATTGCAAGACATAAATGAACCCTCTATTCTCGGCATTAACATAGGAATTATTGGCCACAATATCAATCAAAATACATAGCTTCCCATTGTAAAGTATATTTATGAGTTCAGATATAACATATAGGTGTAATGAAGTATTTTAAAACTTACTAAAAGATTTCATCAAGCCTTTTACTAGAGCTTAAAAATATTACTTACTTCGTTTATACATTAAGCAAGTACAAAAGTACTATAACTAAATTATAATGTATAATAAATTAATATTCGATATGATAAATTAATATATTATCATACTTTAGTAGTTCAATAGTAAACGAGCACCAGTTGCAAGTATTAGGGCGATATCGCACTGGCAGCAATGCATCAACCCGCGACGGGGCGCTGGTGGCTGCACGTAGGAGTCCGTCAAACGGCCAGGTGTGGCGGCGGCCTTATTTATTGCACACCATGGCCCACTAGATTTATAATACAAACTGTACATAGTACAAGGGCCAGTAACATATTTCATGTACAATTTTTTTTATATTATAATAACATTTCACCCGTGCAGGAACAGAGGAAGAATACAATTTCCTGCGGCCTGGCGACTTGTCATAAGAGGCGACTAACCAACCCACTGCCAGGTGAAAAGGTATTTGCCCGTCTGGATGGCTACCATCCCTGGTTTAGAGTATGCCGCCATAAAAATCTTGAGTTGTGTTCCGGCATTAGGGGTCAGGTTGCAGTCTTCCTTAAGAGATCAGCAGCCCATTTATAACGCCTTTGCCATATATAGCCCACAAACGTCTCACTGTTGGGCTCCCACTGTGGAGGAACGGACAATATACCCGCCACACTTGTACAAGACGGCTTGGCAGGTTTGACACATCGGTTATCTCCATGTGCATCATCACGATGTTTTCCTTCACCGTACCGTGGTTAGCGCTTGGCACGTGGTAATTGTAACAATATACATATTAAGTCCGAAAAACTGTCAAGTAGTGCATGCATTCTGGCCAGAATTCGAACCCGCACACTTTGAGTTTGGAACGCGTGCGCTTGTCACTGCGGTACCAGATTTAGGTAAACAAAAATGGTTACTGAATCCTCATATATATTTGTAACATGGGTAGTTTTGTAAGTGCCGGTGATTTTCTATTCGCTACTGTTGAGTTTTGACAAAAGCAAACTTCAACGCATGAAATGTCATTCGCAACGTTCTGTATACCCCGTGCTTTCGCAGATTCGTACTACAAACATGACAAGTATCAAAATTAAATGGAACATGTACTATGTCTTACACAAACTAATGTATCTAGACCATAGATAACTTGGAGGTGATCTGTGATTTAGACACTGTCAATTTCACTAAGCGATTCTCCAAAAGCCGCCGCTTTAGTTCCACAGTAGCCAACCCTTTGATATCATATTAACATAAAACCATATTGTGCTTGTTTTATGTGTGTGTTTGAGTGTCCTTATCAACTTAGTTCTAAATTAGTACAATAGTTTCCATTCTATTGTGTAACAGTTGCATGGAAATATAAGACTATTATTAATACCTCTGCAAAATAAATGTGTTGCCTCTTTGCCTACAACTCATCTGATCGTAAATTAGTTGTTTGCGTATTTACAACTTCGCAAATGTAGCTGACAGTCCACACTTGAGTACATTGACTTATGTTTGCTATAAAGGGAGTCACCATAATGTTAATGTGATATTATTAAAACATAGGGAATTAAACATTTGAGTAGCACTTGCACAAACATGGCCTGCTATCGTATTAAAATAGTTTAAACTATAATATAATGGGGAAATAGTAGCACGTATACATGTGTTTCTTTAGAAGATCATTTTGGTACAAAACACACATTATTTTTGCAATCAAATACACTGTTTAATGATGTTTAAATATCTTTGTGTTGACTCGTTAAAGAGGCTACTAAGTTGTTAAGGATTAGATATTAAAGTAGAAAATATTTTAGAATAAACATCTAAATACAATATAGGTAATTAAAATTTTATTAAAAAAAAATTCTTTTAAGGCAAACTAATTTATATGTTTACAGGTCTGGACTTAAGTAATTTTTTTATTTATAAAAAACTAATCTGCCGAATTTTGACTGTGAACAACATATTTTTAATACTGGTAGATTAAAATAAGCCTCAAGCTAAGTGGGTTACGCTCTTTGTCGAATATTAACAAAATAATCGATCTCAGACAGTTTAATGAAGTATATAATTATAATTGCTAACAGAATTTATATAGGTCACACAACCCATAGCCAGGTGGTAGGGTATTTGCTCGTCTGGATGGCTACCAACCCTGGTCTAAAGTATGATGCCATAACAACCTTGAGTTGTGTTCCGGCATTAGTGGCCAGGTTCCAGACTCCCTCAAAAGAGCAGCAACGCAATTGTAACGCCTTTCGTGTAGCAAATGTCCATAGGCGATGGTAACCGCTTACCATTAGGTGGGTCTGCTTGTCTGCTGAACTCATGCAATAGAAATAAAAAAATATAGGTCCATTTAGAGTTTTTTAAAAATAGAATAGGAAACTAATAAAGCTTCTCCTTACCGTGTAGTTTCATGGTTAGCAAAAGACTAACTTTATACCTCGTTTGTATGATATAAAGCGCTCACTAAAGTATTGTAGGCGAACTCAAATATTTATTATTTTACTCATAATTGACAGATTCATAATGAAGTGTGACTTTTAAATGTATTGATTCTTGAACTGTTGCGCATTATGCCTGATTTACTATCGCCTTTACACGCCCGTGTAGAGTACAAGTAGAAGAAAGGAGAATTATTGAAACAAGGGCTGCCATAGACTAAAAAATTTTTTTTCATATTTTGTCATGTTACCATGTACGTTCAGAAACAACATTATTTTGTTACCATAAAGAATAAAAAATCTAGATTATCTATATAAAATATATCTAATTGAATATACAATAATAATGCGTGCCATTATAAAAATTTAAACAACTGTCATTTTCAAACAAACAATATTGTTACGAGTTGCAGGACTCGAATTAAAATGCCGTTGGAATTATTATAGAGTTTATTAGAACCATACAAACACGTATAACACAGGTACAAATATAACCGAACGCAACAAATCCAAACGTAATGCAGGAGATCGTAATTCAAATACACGCGCAAAGTCCGTCACTAAATAGATTACCGAATGTACACAAGTCTTGCTTCGCTTGTGGTTATCGCTCTACTGCCTCATCTCTCCGTTGGGGCCTTGCTTTATACTACACAGATGCGATATGTCTGCCCAGCCGCGTGGACCGAATTTCTGAGAATCAGTTTGTACTTTTAAACCCGAAACACCTGGCAAAGATCACAATATAATAATATGGCCGTAAAAGATTACAATACCCAATGGGCTGTTTTTTTTAACACAAATTTTAAACACAAAGTAAACAAAAGAAGTCCAAATGCCGAAAAGGTAATAAAATGTGTTTCTACAGGTAGGCAGGTGTGAATTTTTCTTTGTCGGCACCTAGGTCGTAACAATATAATAACTAGATAATAATAAAACAAAATCTAATATGATTTTAAATTTACAAGTCCAAACTCTTACAAAAACATATAATGCTTAATATTTGGCAAACTTTTAGTTAAAATATCTGCAGTCATATCTATTCCTTTTAAATACATAATTTGAATTAATTTTACATTTATTATACTGCATTTGTAACAAAATGATATCTCACATCCTTTAGTTTAGTCCTTTTAACCATAAACAATATATGTAACAAGAATGAACATGTTGTAATCCATTAAGTGGATAACGGCTATTATTTTTTTAAGGGTTCTGCATCCGTTTTGATAACAACGGAATCCTATTGTTTTCAACATATTCGTTCGTTCTGTCTTTGTACATATATCACAGCCATTTTACAGAAAAACTACTGAATCTGTATTGATAATATTTAAAAGATAGGTGTATTTTTAATGGCGCAACACAACGGCATTTTGAAACCGTTGAACACCTAACAATGGTAGCCGCAGTACACGTGACTGATGATTCGCAAGATATTTGAAACGAATATAAAGTCGTGAAAATTTTATAGCCTTTAACTTTTGAAGTTTGAACTACGCAATTTCGGAAATAAAATAAAATAGTTGATAAGTAGTTACAATCAATCAATATCTTTATTTGCAAGGATGTTGTTTATAAAGGTGTTACACAATTGTAGATGCACAGTATATTATATCTTCACAGTATAGTCTCTTAGAGGGCTGCCATGTACACTATATAAAAAAAAATCGCTACTGACCACTAAATGTTATTATAATATAAACATGTTTATGGACGATAAAGCAATATGAACTGACATAAATATATTTGACGTGCTGTAATGGTAAACATTTTATTATTTAAATGCATCATTTAACGATTAAAAAATGTCTTTTTAATTGTATTGGTCGTATGAAATGTTTATCTGTAAGACAATTTTGTAATAATAAAATTGGACGCCCAATTATGGGCCGAATGCATTAATACTATAAGAACCGTAACATTTCTGTACATGCAATACGCAATAAATAATTATATTCTATTCTATATCATACTAGCTGATCCGGCGAACTTCGTACCGCTATATTTTCTGAATTCCTAAAAGACTTTGTTTCGGTCTCGGTCTAGATGATTAGGGGAATTCTAGAACCCGATCTCAGCGCCACCTACCGGTTCCAATTGTGGATCTAAACCACCCCAGAACACATTCAAACACACAAAACAAATATCATCAAAATCGGTCCAGCCGTTTAGGAGGAGTTTACTGTCAACACACGCACAGAAGAATTATATATATAGATAGATAGTGGTATACAAAATGACTTAAATACTAAAATTAAATTTACATCAATATTCTAATTCAGAAACATGTCAAATAAGCTTTGATAATAAATTTAAAAAAATATATCAAAAGAAAAAAATAAGAAATAAATTATTAAGCTTTCCCATATAGATAATAACAACAAGCACTTTCTTTGAGAATTTCATCTACAGCTTCAATAATATCAGTTGAGTATTTTTGGGATCTCCTTGCTGGGCAGGAGATAGACTGACGGCTATAAACACTCGCTATACTAACGTACTGCCGGCCTCCAAGATGGGGAACTAGTAACTGACCACTGATTCCGGAACTCAACTCAAGGTCCTTAGGGTTGTTCACTCTAGTCCAGGGTAGCCATCTAGACTCCTCCTTCTGCCAATCGCGTCATGTCCCAGAAGGAGGCCGCTGAAAGAGCGAGGGAGGAGGACGCGGACCCCGTCCGCCGCAGGCGGACTGTTAACTCCTCCTCCCATAGCTACCGTCACAAGGATGACAGCAGACTCCCCCGCCCCCTCTGCTGTACAAAGTGGGTCACAGAGCGTAGGGGCGTCATGGTGTAGTTATTTTGTACGAGATCCCGTGACGCCCCGTAAAAGCGCTACAAATGGGACGCAGACTTAGAGTTAGTGGGTAGCTACGTTTTAGAAGCGAGCGTGGAGCACCGGTCGCTGAGAGTCCTACACCCCCTCGATGCAGGCGTTATGCCTGTATTTTGGCTGGTCCTTCTCTCGAAGGACCCAAGGATGGTGTCTAAAGACATTCCCCCTGCGTTATAAAAAAAAAGAAGGGTAGCCATCCAGACGGACACATACCCCCTACCAACTGGCTATTGGTTGTTCTGTCGTCTCTTACGACGGGCTTCCCGGCCGTAAAAATTAGTACAGAGGGCCTAAAGCGGTCGCCTTCGGAGAATTGCTTAGTGAAATTGACACGTGTATTGATATACTGGTCGTTGTAAGACATAGCATAAATTGTCCCTTCTTTTGATACATAACAGGTTCATCTTACAAATATGCGAAAATGAGCTCTCTACGCCCTCAGATATGGGGTATTTTCGGTTTAATCCTTTTGTTGGTTTCTTAGTCAAATTTACAAAAACAGGGGATATATCTCAACTTTACAAAATCCTTCGTTCTGCCCAGATAACTCAGCACATAGCCAATTTATTATTATTTAGACAATACCAAAATTTTATTTCATCATAATAAAACCATCAGCTAATTACTTAAAATAAACTAAGTAAAAATCTTAGCTGGTGTGAGATTAAGTTAACCCTCCGTTGAGTGCACCCCAGTCGTTAAAGGGTTAAGGGGTCGGAATGAGTTTGGTATTTGGGACCCCGTGCAGAATGCAGTATTTCAACGAGAATCAGCATTTAAGCACTGTTGAATTATTGAGTCGGTGATAACGATTGTATTACTGTAGGCTTGAATGATGCATGTTAATTTTATACGTGTATTAGCAATATTGCTTGTGTTTTCTTAACCAGCTACAATTACCACTTGCGGTAAAATAAAACATCGCGATGAAACCTGCACATCGAGACAACCGATGTGTCAAACCTTCCAAGCCACCTTGAGCAGGCGTGGCGGGTGTATGGTCCGTTCCCCTACAGTGGGACGCCCGAGCCCAGCAGTACGACGCTTATGAGCTATTCTTTATTATTTTAATATATTTCTTAGCTATTCGCACTTTTACATGTAAACAATTATTACTATCTGTGCAAGAACGGAGAAAATATTTTTTATGTACATAATAAATAACCTATGACGTATTTCGCAGGAGGACAGCACGTTATTCAATAATTAAAAAATTGTTAGCGAAAGAAGTCTCGCGTGACCAAAGGGCTGGCCTATAGTTAGGGCAACGGATTAGTGTTGCCATACAACGTGGGAATGCGGCCAGCATTTTGGAACGCTCCCCATAGACAGCGATCAGGACTACATCTTTTACTTGTAAATATTGTTACGAGTAAATATTGTCTGGAATTAAAATGCCGTTAGAATTATTATAGAGTTTATTAGAACTATACAAACACGTATAACAGAGGTACAAATATAACCGAACACAAGAAATCCAAACGTAATGCAGAAGGTCGTAATTCAATAAGACGAGCAAAGTCCGTCACTATTAGCTTCGCCAATGTACACACGTCACGCCTGTGTCGTAATCGTAGTTCAACTGACTGCTCTCTCAGTCAGGCCGTCGGTTTATACTTCACAAATGCGAATAAGCCCGCCCGGCAACGTCCACACAATTTCCTAGTAATCTTAATCCACACACCTGGCTAATGATGCAGCCGCAAGCGGCCGTAAACGAGTACAATACAACAATTGGCTGTTCTCTACAATAACTAGAAATGCCAATAAATAAGTCAACAAACGAAGACGATCATAAAAGGATTACAATTAGTTCAAGGATTCAAATGTCGACAGGTAATAAAATGTGCTTTTACATATTTGTACGTGGAATTTGTCTTTGTCGGGGCCTAGGCTGTAATAATATCATTATAATAGTATTTAATTTCTAAGTTTTTTCATAGTACAATTTATTTATAATTTACATTTAATTAAAAATAGCCATGAACACGTTTTCGATTGACCCACCGGTGAAATAAGTCACACACAGTGATTTTATATACTCCCAACCGTAAAAAATATTGATAATACTGATATTAGACAAATGAACTTGATTGAATAAATTTGGTTGAAAGACACCGAACTAAAAGGAACAACGGTTGTTCAATGTAATTAAATTGTACAAGTTTATATTTAAATGGAACACTGGTTGATTTATCGAAATTGAACAGAAATGAACCATCTAATATTGTCTTAAAGTGAAAATAAAAGATTTGACAGAAGCAACACGGCAGTCATCACGAAAAAATCATATCGTTATTATCTAAATGGAAAATCTTAGTGATCTATTTGTTATTTTTTTTCTTAATATTAATTGCTTATATAATAACAAAAATTGACATTCTAATTAGAATAGATAATTAGAATATTTACGTAAATTATAATTTTTATTTTATTATATCTTAATTTTTAATTCACTTTGTATACCACTATGTGGTAGAGTGTACTGTTCACCTACAACTGTATAACACCTGTATAAACTAGATTCTTGCAAATAATAAAGATATTGATTTATTGATTGATTGATATCATAAAATCATCAAAATAAAAATACGTTTAACGGTTTTAAGCGCGGTAAATTATTTGATTTATTATTCCGACGTTTCGGCCACTTTTCAGTAGCCGTGATCACGGAAGACAAAGATGTCAAGTGTCAAAGAGTATTGTTAAATAAATAATAATAAAAAGTAGTGGTCGTCCGTGCTCGAAATTCGACCATAATAATTAATATCAAAGACTTATACTTCTATAATCACAGTTTTCGCCAAGGCAACAATAAACAAAAGGGTATATATGCGTGTGTGTGTCAAATACATGGTAGTGTGTGTAATGTTTTATTTATTAATGTAATGTATTTTTACGCATAATTAAAAAAAATTGCATTCGTCGCTTCTTCTCTATATAAACTTATAGTTTGTGTGCTAAATTTCATACTCCTGCGTCCGCGCAATATTCGTAAAAAGGGGTACAAAGTTTTTGCTTCACGTATCAGTATATAGATGAATAATAAAAATCAAATAAATCACCGCGCTTAAACCCGTTAAAACGTATTTTTATTATGTATACGAGTCGCGAAAACTTAAGAAAATATTATAAAATCATCACTTTATTCTCCAGTCGTTTCTAGCAGTATCAATACAAGGCATTGCTTAACTTTATCAACACCATTAGATGTACACTGAATCTATTTCTAACTAGATCCAGAACGAGTCTGAGATACAGATACACCAGACGTACAAACAAGCAGTCGTAGGTGATTGATGAGTTGCTGGTTATCTCCGGATTTCTGGTACGTAACTTGCACTGGTTAATTGACAATGTAAATACTTAGGCACTTAACGGAATGCTGTTTGTCTTGTGCATACAGAGATAAAATATACAACTGGTTCCTTCAATAGAATTGCAAACTATGATATCGACTGGCAAATATAGATTATATTGTGTTTTGTATAGAGATTTATAGCTTTCGTGGCCTTTAGCTTTGAAAATTTAGCTCCAAACTACTACAAGTAATGTCTTATACATTTTTAAGATAAAAATATATATATATATATATTCTTCGAGTTTTATAAACTAAATATTGTTACAACTTAGGTTCCGACAAAAACAAAGTCCACCCGCATGCTGTAAAAACACATTTTATTACCTGTCGGCATTTGAACTAATTGTAATTCTTTTATGATTGTCTTCTTTTGTTTACTTATTTATTGGCGTACGTTTCTAGAGAACAGCCCATTGTTTTATTGTACTCGTTTATGGGCGCTCGTGGCCGAATCATTAACCAGGTGTTGCGGATTACGTCGACTACGATACGGGCACATTTGTGTTCGTGAGGTATAAAATGACGGCCTGGTGGGGAGAGGGGACAGTCAAGCGATAACAACAATCTAAACGTGACGTGTGTATATTCGTAAATCTGATAAGTGACAGACTTTGCGCGTTTTATTGAATTACGACCCTCTAAATTATGTTTGGATTTGTTGTGTTCGGTTATATTTGTACCTGTGTTTTCCAATTCCAACGGCATTTTAATTCGAGTCCCGTAACTCGTAACAATATTTATAATATTGCTGGAATTCAACAGATAGTTTGACGGTTCACCCAATGGAAAGTGTTTATCGTCGCCTATGTATGTTTTCTACACCTCAAGAGAGGAACTACAACTTTTTCTTTTTAATAATCGGCAGACAAAGCCACACACGTTGCATATCCCCAAATTAAGCAAGTTATGCTTGTGTTATGGGTATTACACAAGGGACCACTCTAGGCCCGATCGTAGACACCCAGACCACAGTAAATAACGGAAAGGTCTTTTAGGAAATTTACCATGCCAGAAATCGAACCCGGAATCTCTGCGTTGTAGTGAGGTCAGCTGGCAAAGGCTAAACCCGCCCAACCATAGAGTCCGTTGTGGCCTGGCCACTAATGTCCGAACACGAACTCAAGGTTGAAGAAGTGGCATGCTCTAGACTAGGCTCTGTTACTGCTGAAGCTCTTCTGAACACAGGCCATCCGGCTGCAGGAGTTAGTATTCTTTATCGTCCTCTTCCTGCACGGATAAAATATACATATGTGATAATGTGACATATAAAATATTGTTATGTTTTTATGTATATGATTTTACAATAATTGTCGCCATCGTCAGAATAATTATCATTTTCATATTACTGTTACGAGCTACAGGACTCGAATTAAAAATGACGTTGGAACTACTATAGAATTTATTATAACTGTACAAACACGTATAAAACAAATACAAATAAAACTGGATGCAACCAGTTCACACTGCACGATTCAGTACAATTCGAACGCGCCCGTCGTCTATATCGCTAATCGAGAGTACTACAAACGTCTCGTAGTCGTCCCTTGACTGCCCACCCATCTATTCGGGCATTGTTTTATACTCACTACACAGTACAAAAAAATTGGCCGCGCGTACTGAGTTTCCGAGAAATAGTAATTTGCACACCTGCGAACGGCCACAAAGTCGAAAACAATAACAATAAGGATTAGTTCGACGTTAATGACGGTTACAAAACAAGTAGAAAAACAATAGCATGTTTTTCTTAATTACAAATTCAAAACACAAAAGAATTCCTAAATCCGGGAAGAACAATAAACTGCGTTTACGACAGACAGCTGTGCGCTTATCTTTGACGACATATAACATTACTATCGTAATCAATAAACTTATTTATTAGCTTAAAAAAATGCAGATGAGAAATATATTTTCATAATGCTCGAGCTTCATCTGAGGTAATGTTCCAGTTATTGACTGTGTCGAAATGTAACATTATCCCAGATGAAGCAGTAGCATGATAAAATCTATTTTTAATCAATTTATACATCAATCTCCAAGTCACTTTATCTTACAATATTATAAATACATATAGTACCGAATGGTTAATAAGAATAAACTACAATAAGATAAAAGATGCAGGAAAACCGATAAATCCTTATTACTAATTGATGGATGGCAAAATGCGGGGATTCCGGCAGTTAATGCAGGTTTGGGGAAAATTTGCACTGTTATTATATTAACACGAAGTTCTTGATTGTAATAATAATATATTTTATCTTTGCAGGAACGGAGGAAGAATACAATTTCCTGTGGCCGGGGGTGGCTTGTCGTAAGAGGCGACAAAACTACCCATTTTACCATCGGAAAACCAGAGGCACCTGTTTGCGCCACCGCTACATGGTGGAAACACCATCAGCCAGGCCTGTGCGCTTCGTTTCATCTTTTCTGGTGCGCACTGTCGAAGAGTGAAATAACTTGCCGGAGACTGTTTTTTCTATACATACATAATATCACGCCTGTTTCCCATAGGGGTAAGTATAGACTATGGATCCCCACTTGCGACGATCCTGACAAACAACTTTCTACTTTCATTAACCTCTTCATACATGCACGTTTATTTGAGATGCTTTTTACCTGACCTCTCTTTAACACTTCTAATATTTGATCACGGTGTGTTCATCTCGGTCTACTGGTAACAACTCTACCATTCACAATACTGTCATACACCTGTTTTATGATTCTAGTTTTATCCATTCTCTCTACATGTCCATACCACCTTAACATTCCTTTTTCAACTCTTGTTATTACATCTTCTTTCAATCCACAAAGTTCCCTTATCACAGTGTTCCTTATCATATAATTCAAGCTAACCGCACATATATTTCTCAAAGCTCTTATTTCAACTGCGTTTATCCTACTTTCATGCTTCTTCTGCCATACCCAACTTTCACTGCCGTACATCAGGGCTGGCCCCAGCACCCCTTTATGGACAGCCAAGCGTGCCTTTACAGACACTTTCTGTCTGTTCATAAAAGAGTTTAGCGCTCCATTTACCTTATTACTTCCTATAACTCTCCTTTCAATATCCCTTTCATGCTTTCCGTCTCTGGTAAACATGCACCCTAAGTAAACAAATTCTCTGTTTTTTCTGATAAATACAATCTTGAAGTCTTCAAGTCACGAGTGAATGCGTACCTTCTAGATAAGTGTCTCCTATTCTAGATCGCTTTATCACTCAACATCAGGTCAGATAGTGGTCAAACGCAAACCTATACATCTATAACAAAAACCCTGGCTGATGATAAAAAAATTGACAACTTTTCCCTCCTTGCATTATTTATTTCACTTCTACACTATTAGGATTAATTATTTTACCACTGAACCAGCAGATATAAGAGCTCACGCCACCGATATATTGTGTAAATACCAACAAAGCGTACGAAACTCAGCGTATGCTTCTACTTTTAACATACGTATCGCTAAAGAGTGGAACTCTTTACCGTCGTCTGTTTTCCCTGAAAAATACAATCTAGGTGTCTTCAATTGTCGCGTGAACATGTATCGTCTAGGTAAACGTGCTCCGCCTTAGACTGCTTTTCCACTTGAGATGGCGCAGACAGGCGCAATGTCGGTCAAATGCGAACCTGCCCATGGTACACACGAATCCTGGAGTGTAGACCGCGTCTCAGTAAACATAGTGTCGGACGCCCTCCAACCCGATGAACTGACGTCCTACGCAAGATCGCTGGTAGGCGGAGGACCTGGATGAGTGGCGCCAACTTGTGGAGGCCTTCGTCCAGCAGTGGACTGTGATTGGCTGACGACGAGACACAAATGTCAAAGCCACATTCACCCAATTCTGTGACATTCCCTGTCACCGTCGTAACAATATCTATATACATTTCTCTTATGGAGGCATTGTTATGCGGAGCGGCGTCCGTACATCGCATATCACTAGGTTATCGACACCGTGCCAACCGAACAATAGATTCCTTGGATTTTTTTAGAGTTCCGTATTACGTATAGAATAAAATTCAATAATTTCTGTTTTTAGGAATAAAGTTAGCAAATAATACAATTACTCTTTAAATAAAGACAGTAATCTATACCATACCTGCTAATACTCATTATAAATGCGAAAGTTTGGATGTTTGTTACTCAATTTCACCAGAACGGCTGAACGGATCTGGATAAAATTTGGCACAGATTATAGTCTGAAATACCACTGGATCGAAAAGGGGTTTGGACTGTACAGGGTGCTGGATTTTACAAGATGTTGTGACTCACTTGTCTTCGTCTGCAATCTTCTTTGGTCTAGCCCGTCGTCTGGCTTCTTTCTAGATGTGACATATACATACTGTGTTTGAGATGTTGGTAATACAAAACCAGGATAAGCCACTTTATATTTAAATATTAATTTTATTAAATATATATAATATATATTAAAGGCCATGAGCCTTTATCAAAACGACTCATTAACTCTTCAGGTGATCAGAAAGCTGGTGCTTACCTCGGGCAATGGATCAGTATGGCGATCCAGCGAGGGAACGTAGCCAACCTTCTGGGCACCTCACTAACTTAGTATTCTACTTATAGTCTTGAGGGATTATCGGTAGAATACAATACAAATAAGTTAAGTTTTCTTTTATTGTATTCGATTATTTATAAATTTCTTCATCGTACTAGCTTATAATTTGTGTATAATAAAATATGTATAAATTATATTGGTATGCAATATTTTTTTTTACCAAAATAATACCGACCTTGCACTAAAAACCAAAATAATAAATATTTAACCGACTTCTTTCTACAACAGCTTGAAGTCGGTGCCAAGTAAAACATAAAAGAACAACAACAAATCCCTATTAATATTATAAAAGCGAAAGTAACTCTGTTTGTCTGTTCCGTTTTCACGGAAAAGTACTATATCGATTTGGCTGAAACTCAGTATATATATATATTTTCGATGCCGAGGATGAACATAGGATACTTTTTATCCCGAAAAATGGGACAGTTTCCGGGATAAAAATATATTTGTCTCTCTGTTTGTTATGCTTTTACAGAAAAACTATTGGACCGATTTGGATGAAATTCGGTATACACATAACTAGAATTTATCCCGTGGTTAGGCCCCGCGGCGTAAAAAGCGTCAAAGTCTAGTTTACAATATATATTTTATGTTTTACTTGACATCGACCGTAAAATATTAAGGTTTCCTTTACTAAAATCGCTTTTTTTTAGCCGGCTTCACTCTGAGAGATCAGGGTTCGGTCTACCTATTTTATTGGTCTGAGAATAATAAAATGGACCAATCGACTTGACTGCCAGGTACCCTATTATGAATCCAAAAAACTACACAGAACCCCAGCTCTTGCAAAACTGTTCAATCAAACGCATTTTTCGAATACTCAATATATTGTAGACATAAATACCGCCACAGCGACCAGTACTCGTAAAGATAGATGTACGAACGAATATAACGCGTTTGGCTCAATAATTCAAGATTACTCCTAGGCACGCACTTCTCGATGGATTTCATTCTGGTATTTACTTAACTCTATAGTCAATATTATGCAATGTTGAACCTTATGCATACGCACTATAGTTGAATTTCGAATGGATAAATATTAATTTGCAACTGGAACATTGTTTGGAATAGCCCATCACTTTGTACAAATGATACTTGTGCATACAGTTTTGCTTTTTACATAGATTATAACCTTTAAACTGCGATAAAATGATTTATTATCTAGCTAGACTAGTGGGTTTCACACATGGCTTATCTCAATACAGGTTTTATCACAATGTTTTCGTTCAACGTCAGAACGTGGTCATTGCAATATGCAACTTAGGACAGAAAAATTGCCTATGCTGCCCAGCAAGTATTCAAACTGATGCGGCGGCGCTGGGTTTATTGATAAGTAAACTGTTTCAAAAGGAAAAAAAAAGAAAAATGGGACAATTTTGAAGGGTAGTGGAAAGAAAGAGGACGCACGTACCTGATTAATGGGTATGAAATGCAGCTGCTACTCTACTCCTCGGTACACTTCACTTTCACCTTTGTTATTTTAAATTATTATACTTAATTTATTAATATTTAATAGGCGATGAAGACGTGCGGCTTAAATTATTTACAACATAGATATTATTATAATATTTATGTTTTTGATTTTATGTAAGTTTAAGCGGCGCGGTGCGGCGCGATGCGGAGCGGTGCGGCGCGGTGCGGCGCGGTGCAAGTTATAATATAGTGATTTTATTCAATCATGTGCGGGGCGTTTTAATTTAATTTATATGACATGAGATAAATGATTTATTGACGTGCGTGCGAAAAAGAGAACACGCCATCAAATTTAAAGGAAGAATTTAAATTAATAAAAGAAAAGTTTGTATAGGCCGAAAGAAGGTTACTTGGCGATACCACAAACTTGCGTCATCGAAAGGAGATGCAAGTATGTGAGCCAACAAGATTTATTTGATTCTTGTTAGTTTCAAAGTATAATATATTTTAGTGATATTCAGCATTATTAATTTATTGAGAAATCTATATATATATATAAAATAAAGTCGTGTTAGTTACACCATTTATACGTCAAGAACGACTTGATCAGTTCTTATGATTTTTGTCTTTTTCGAATTGTCTTCGTCCGGAATAGGATAAGTATTAAAGTATTATTAAGTACGACTGCATTTAAACTCATTTGTCTGATTTAGGTGAATTATTTTTGTTTATGTTCAAGTGGGTCACAGAATGGTTTAGATTCACGATTGGAACCGGTAGGTGGCGCCGCTGAACACCTCTTTAACGATGGGACTGATTTCAATGAAATTATTTGTGTTTTTCAAGTAGATTCGAGAATGGTTTAGATTCACAATTGGTCCCGGTTGATGGCGCTGTAATCGGTTTCGAGATTTTTATTTTTTAAGGGCAAGACAACGTCTGCCGTGTTCAGCTAGTATACAATTACAAGATAAAGTTATTACTCGGTAAGCCGTGTGGTAGCTTTGTGGTTAGAGCACTCACGTCCCAAACTCAAAGGGCGTGGTTTTGAATGCTGGCCGGAAAGTACGCACCACGTAGCAGCTTTAAAACCTAATGCACATATTGTTACAATTACCGCGTGCTAACTGTCAAGGAAAACATCGTGATGATACCTGCACATCGAGATTACCAACGTGTGAAATCTGCGAATGCACCATAGAAATGCGAGCCCAGGAGTGGGCTGTTATTATTATATTGTTACGTGCGAGTGGGGAGGGGGGGGGTGTAAAGCACTTAGGATTGAAGTAAACACCAGTTTTTTTTAAACTAAATACATTTATTAACTCACACAGCCGTGCGTGATTCTTCTCCGCAGGATAGCCCCTACACGCACAACTAACGACGCACTGTCCTGACGATGAGATGTCTCACTCACAATACTGTCGCTGATATTGCGTAGACCACCTTCTGCTGCTGTGGTGCTGACTTCCGAATTTAGCGCGCGTAGCTCGCTTCTGAATCTCCTCTTAAACTACGCTAAACTCCTCCTTCACTCAACTGCCCACTAAACTCGTCATTGTATTCTACTAAACTCTTCTTTCAACTCTCTAAACTTGTACATGTCGCTTCGCTGTTTTCAACTGAACCACCTCGCAGGTGCGTCTTACGCTGCTTATATACCCGGAAGAATCTTCTGGAACCCATAATTTCGATTTTCTTTTTTGTTATTCTTTTATTTACTGTCTTTCCCTTTCTAAACATCTATCTATCTCTGTCTTTTCCTTCCTGAACTTTCTGTTCTAGAATTTCGATCTTCATTTCATTATCTTTTGTTCATCATCTATCCCTTTCTAAAATGTATCTGTCCTTGTCTTTTTCTTCCGGAATCTTCTACATTTTTCTGACACTCCTTAAACCAACTAGATCGCTCGCCACAATATTATTCTGTGCAAATATCAGGATATTCCAACTTTTATAAATTTAACTATAATTTTTACAAAACTATAGGGGATTGTAATAAAGATCTCGTCTGTTGCGAGGCGAGGGCTGTCAAAAAAATAACGCGTCACATTTAAAAAGATATATAGTAACGACATGGCTGTACGTGCCAGAGGGTGGGTTGTTGTGCTCCCATTTCCAAAAGATCTTATTCTAATATATTTGTTGTCCAAAAATATATTACCGCTTTCCATTATAACCTGTATTGTCTTTGTATATTGCATTAATTTTTTTTTTTTTTCAAATATAAAGGTTATGTTACATACCCTTAAGATTTTAAGTAGAATACTGAGCCAATCAAGTGATGAATCGAGAATTTAGTGTAAATCTTTGAGATTACGATCTGGACACATTCCACGGAACAAATTTTTGCACATGATGAGATTAGCATCTACACCAAACTGTTCTTCATGTCAGATGTGTAAAATAGATGACGTCTTTCACGTATTAGTGGAATGTGTCCAAACTAACAGCCTTAGAAATGTATATTAATTTGTTTGATGTAGGCTGATGCAATAGCATTTTGGCAGACTCTGCCAAGAAGATTTATAAATATCTTGCACATGGCAACTAATTCAAAAAAAGTTGTTTGTTAATTATTAAGGTGACAGCCAAGTTGTGGCTAAGCCGTTAAGAAGAATAAAAAAAAAAAAATACTGAGCCTGGGTCACCAAAGTCATCAGTCCTTTATCCGTGCAGGATCGGAGATAGAATACAATTTCCTTTTTTTTATCGCTGGAGTACAGCAGACAGGCAGGCGGCCCACCTGATGGAATGCGGTTACCGTCGCATATGGACGTTGGCAACACCAAAGATGTCAATAAACGCGCTGCCGGCCTCGAAGAAATTTTATAACACCCTTTTTGAAAAACTTCATATCGTGGCGCTGTGGGGAAAACCTCGGCTGGGAGCTCATTCCAAATATCCACGGTGCGCAAGAGAACCGTTGCGTACAAGAGCGAAGCGGCTTCCTGCGGCCGGGCGAACTGTCTAAGAGGCGACAAAACAATCCAAAGCCAGATGGCAGGGCTTTTTCCCATCTGGATGGCTATCACCAACCTGGTCTAGAGCATGCCGCCATAATAACCTTGAGTTGTGTTCCGGCATTAGTAGCCAGGCTCCAGTCTACCTTTAGAGAGCGGCAGCACATTGGTAGCACCTTTGGTGTTACAAATGTCCATAGGCGATGATAACCGTTTTCCAACAAGTGGGCCGTCTGCCTGACCGCTGAACTACTGCAATAAAAAAAAGACAGGCAGAAGGCCCAGCTGGTCCCTAATGCCGGAACACAAGTCAAGGTTGTTATGGTGGCATACTCTAGACCAGGGGTAGTAGCCATCCAGTCAGGCAAATACCCTAACAGCTGGCTGTGGGTTGTTTTGTCGCCTCTGTCAGTCTTCCTGTCTGCTGAACTCATGCAATAAAAAAAGAAAAATAGCCAATGGGTAAGGTTCCCAGAAGGCTGGCTACGATGCCTCGCAGGATCGTCATCCTGATTCATTCTCGAAGGTAGGAACCAGTCCTACGATTACCCGAAGTCTCAATGAATCATTTTGAAGATTAATGTTGAGGCTCATGGCCTCAGGACCCCACTGTCAAAGCGTTTCAACAGCAAATGGCACAAACAAAGTTGACGGCCTCTGTGGTTGTGTGGGTTATTTACTATGGTCTGGGTGTTTGGGATCGGCCCCAGAGTGGTCCGTTGTATATCACCCATAACACAAGCGTAACTTGTTTAATTTGGGGATATACAGTGTGTGTTTGTCTGCCGATTTATATATTTATTTATTTATTATAGCTGTTTTATAGCTGTGTTGAACCGGCTGATCTAGAAGTGTTTGGTAAATGGGATGCGGCCAGCATCTCTACGCAGGTCACATCCCACACCAAAAGCTTGCCATGTCATGAGGGAGAATGAATTAATTATTAATTGTATGAATATGGGCATGTAGTTTTGGTTTATTCCTAAGGTAATAGTGTTTTCGCACATACATATTGTCACGCCTGTTTCCCATTGGGGTAGGCAGAAACGATGGATCTCCACCTGCTACGATTCTGACAAACACTTTTCGCTTCATGATCTTTTATTAATCTTTTCATACATACACGCCTATTTGAACTGCTTTTTATCTGTTCTAATAGTGTTTATGCTGAAATCATACATTATAAATCACTTAGGAACGAACAAAGTTTGTTAACCCTTCGCATACATATGTAGATATGAATTGATAATTATGAAATTTAGTATACATACTTTAAATAAAATTGTGTAAGATGTTTTGGTTTTATGAGTCACTTACACCACTAACCAACTGTAAGTAGATATACACATGCATATATACAATAATACAGTCTATTTTTAACTATCCTATTGCTGGACTTTATCTCCCATTTTTTTTAGGAACCGACTCCACGCGTATCAAAGTTTACGGGCTTCGTAATATATAATATATCTCTCATCGTCTGTACGTGGTTGCAGTAATATGTATAGGTACGTAAAAGGCTATAAAAGCTGACTAATCGGTGAATAGTCCCTAGCCAGGATTCGAACCTGCGTCATTTAAATGGGACGCTAATATATTAGCCAAATATGTTACTACGACAGTAATAGTGTTAGCGGCTAGACGATAGTTTTACATATTTAAAGGTCTCCCACTACAGGGGAACGGACAGTATACCCTCCTCCACGCTCGCTCAAGGCGCTTGGCAGGTTTGACACATCGATTATCTCGATGTGAAGATTTCATTACGATGTTTTCCTTCAACGTTGTTAGCACGTGGTAATTGTAGCTATATTCATATTAGCTCAAAAAACTGCCTATGGGGTGCATGCTTTCCGGCCAGGAACCAAACCCGCGCATTTTGGATTTAGGATGCGTCCGCTAGCCATTACACTGCCACGAGTTTTTTTTAGGTTTACATAGATAAGAATTATTACCATTTTTAATATGCACCAAAGAAATAACCATGAAACGCCACCAATCGTCAAAGTCAGAAGCAAAAAACGTCTTAAGCATGTAAAATATTATTTTGGAAATAACCCTCCGTGCGTTAAACATCCCCCCGGCCCTTCGCCTCTTCGCGTACCATAGAGGAAGAAAATCATGCAGAATGCATATTTCCTATAATCGAACTTAAATCTTCTATAATGTTTTTTTTATACCTTATTTCTAAGATCCTTTTTTAAATTATTTATGTAGTACTTTCTTTTATTTGACAAGATTTACTTTGCAAAATGATATTAAATGCCCGATTCCTATATCTTACTAATTGTTTATTTGCTTTACTGTTGGTTAAAATTTGATATGACTAATATCAAAACTGATCAATAACAAATATCCACATTTTACATAGTATATTCCTTTGTCATAAATAAAATAACAAAAAGTGATACCACAAAGTCAAATTTTTATTAAAACTATTGCAGAAAACAAAAATATCAAAAATTATTTGGAGTTCATTGTTTCAACAAAATATTCGGTGTAAAATAATAATTGCAAAGTAGCCACTGTTATTATCCGTGCAGGAAAGTAGAAAGGATACAATTTCCTGCGGCCGGGCAGCCTGTCGTAAGAGGCAACAAAACACCGCACAGCCAAATCCTGATAGGGCATTTGCTCAACTGGATGGCTACAACTCTTGGTCTAGAGTATGCCGCCATAACAACCTTGAGTTGTGTTTCGGAATTAGTGGCCAGGTTCCAATCTTCCTTTAGAGAGCAGCAGCGCATTTGTAGGACCTTTGGTGTTGCAAATATCCATAGGCGATGGTAGCCGCTTTTCCAACTCAAGCTATAAAAAAAGCCACTTAGAAATTTTGAGGAAAGTCTTATACAGTGGAGGGACATGGATGTAAAAGAGTAATTAGGCATTAAACTGAAGCAGGTGATTCTGTATTTGTTTAGTCTGTGCCCGCGTACCATAATACAGCTTTATGCAATGTGTACGTGCGTGACAATCACACTTTATTGCCGCCCTCGCGAAATTGAATGGATGCTGCTTTAACTTTTTCTATTCCGTCTCCTAGATGCTTTTTGGAGATTGTGACGTACGATTGTTTAGAAGGAAAATTAGTTTATTTACGTCGACATGAATTGGATGTAATAAAACACGGTCATCTAGAAGACAAGATTCTTTATACAATCTTAACCACCACATGCAGAGTCAGTTAATGGTCCATTAACGTTGCACTGTATCTGTTTAATTTTTTTTTATATTGCTTTTTGTAAATTTGCAGTTGTTAATACTTGAGTTTTTCTACTGCCATCATCTTCCACTCTGTGCAGGGACGGAGGAAGAATACCAGTTACTGAGGTTAATTGTTTCCTTGATTTGGGTGTTGTTTTCGAGGTGGGCAGCATAGTAACAGTGTTTTAGATCTTTAGTACAATGAAAATATCCTTAAGAGCCCACCCTACACATTGCTCATTTAGACACATATTGACACTAGCAAAAATTATAATGCTATTCTATACTGCTGCATGCAACAAAAAGGGTATGTGTGGTAAATCAAAGTTTTGTGAATGACAAAAGAATTGAGAAATTTTAAAACACTCGTGTATTTTGTTCCTTCCGTGCAGGAACGGAGAAAGAATACAATTTCCTACGGCCGGGCGGCCTGTCGTAAGAGGCGACAAAACAACCCACAGCCAGGTGGTAGGGTAATTGCCCGCCGGGAATACTATCACCCCTGGTCTAGAGTATGTCGCTATAACAATTTTGAGTTGTGTTCCGGCATCAGTTTCTCCTTCAAGGCCGGCAGCACAGGCAGCACTTCTGGTAACCACTTTCCGTCACAGTTGGACCGTCAGCCTGTCTGCTGTGCTTCATGAATCCAATCATAACTGGGTTTCTTCAGATCATCATCATCATCGGCACCCACCCGAGCGCTAAATCCCGGTTGCGTTCGGAGCATTCACTCCGACGCCCAGGGTCCGCTTTCCTACTGCTTCTACTCCAGTTCGCGCGGTCTTCAACATACCCGTTTTGAGACTATTGGTATGCATGTCATCCTTCACAACATCAAGCCAACATTTCTTGGGCCGTCCTTATCGACTGGGACCTGGCGGAGGCGGGATGGCTAGACATTTGTTCCCCACACAATTAGCCTGTCTCTCTAAGCGTGGCCGTATCAGTGTAAGCCACACTGTAATACCCTTTTTGAAAATTTAGAACAAGAGAAGACACTTACTTTGAAAAAGTAAACGATTAGAGACCTGAAGAAACTCTTAACTGAGTTTCTTCAGATCTCTAGTCGTTTATTTTTCGGTAATAAGTTAAAAATAAATATTACCTAATTGAAAATATAAGCAATTATCGTTTAGGTAGAATCAGCAAAGATGATACAAGTTATAGAAAAAATACTCCTACCTCTTAGTTACGGAAATAAGGAATTAATCCAAAAAAGTTTGCATCTAGTCATAAAAACGCTAAAACTAGACAAAAACTCACTCTTGTAGTTTTTCTGTATTAAGATCGTGTATCACGTTTTAAGTATTAACTTTTAAGATGCCGTATCCAATGTGTTTCCTGGTGTTGATGAACTTTATGATGTAACCCTGATTTATAGCAAGTTCACAATAAAATATTAATTTCACTTTTAGTCCATCGTATTATAGAACTTCAAGGGTACAAGTGTAGAGGTAGAAAAAATAGATGCATGGATTGTGTGATGGATGACATGATGATTTGTGGTGTGACAGAGGACGTATGCTAGAATAGAGGCGTATGGAAACCGACCCTAAATAATCGGGAGAAGGTGAAAGAAATTGTAGAACTTCTATGGGGCTCGACGAAATGTGACAATCTGTGACAAGGTGCGGGAGGGGTCCTAAATTTAGTGACCTCACATTTCAAAATCTAAAATACTAGCGGCTTCGGCAGACGTTGTCCTGCCTTGAAAAAATAAAAATCTAGAGCCCGATTCCAGCGCCATCTACCTTATGAATGAATAAATGGGTCTAATTATGAATCTAAACGACCCTAGGATTCCCAGTCAAACACACATAAAATTATAGAACCCGATTTCTATATTAATCAGAGATAATGTAGCATTCGAATGAGGAAAGAATTTTTAAAATCGCCAAGTTTTTTTATACGTTACAAACATTTTGAATATTAGTATAGATTTAAGTTTTAAAAGGCAAAATTGATGGGTTATATATTATTGAATGAACTTTTATTTATGTAAAATTGCCATCCCCACCTAATTTTTAGTTCTTCCAGACTTTTATTTTATTCTAAGATTCCCTTACTTATGCATAAAAATTGAGGAAACTTCGTACTGTAGTTATAGGTAATCAATTTTTACCCTATAGATTGAAGTTTTTAAGAAAGAATGCTATAATATACATACAAAGTGACTGAAGATGACTGTTGATTGTTGTGACGTTGTACTGGACACGTCAAATAAACACAGTAAATAACACTTCAATTTCAACTAAAGAAGTCATCTAATAAAATTCTTTACAAAATAAACCAGTTTTATACTAGCTAACGCTAAACAAGAACTGTGTTGTGTTTTTTTGACATTTTGAATTTACATAATTATTGTTGTATTTAGCCAAATTGCTGCGAGACTTAAAAAATTTGATAAGTTTTCAATGTATGAATGTGGACGATCACCGCGATTACTAAAAATCAAAGGCATCCCATCGGAGGCGATAGTGGCTCCTGGCCGAAGGAGTAATCCCTGGTTGGCACGTGACCAGCGTGCTGAATAGAAGCCAATCGCTTACGCCATTACTCGCAGTTTTTAAGGTAGCGAGTTATGAGAGGTATAGCGATTAAAAAATATCCAATGTGATATACAGTACGCACTGAAACTTTGTGTGACAGCTTCGGGTGGTACTGCACTGATTTTCATATAAAATAAATTACCGCGTATTTTGATACTTGCAACAACTCAGAAGGGTTTATGGTAGTAAAAGAACAGCAACTGGTCACAATACTATATAATTAGAGATTTAGAGAACCTTACAGTTTTAACACTTTACATACACTGACTATTCAAACTCGACAAGCATTCTTAGAACACCTCGACATCCCTCCAATTTTACAATATATGAAACTGGCATACTGGCACAACCGATAGCGGATTTAAATCATTCATAAACTATTTTAATTAAAGGATTATGCATGACAAGAATTTAATACATTATTTTTGTTTGGATATTTCAGATAATATTTTATATAAGATATTGTATAAAATATTATACTTAAAGTTTTATATGCAATAAAATAAGTCGAACACGGTATAAATTTTGAATTATAATCTCCACAGTTACGACGTCATATAAAAGATAAATATTGTTATATAAAATTATGGTAAATTATAGACAACTACTCTGTACAAAACAGAGTGCTAATCACAATAAATAAAAATATGACATTATGATTGAATTAAGGAAATGGCCGATCGTATCGTTTAGAAATAAGAGGGTACATAACAAAATCAATTATTAACTTTAAAAAGAAACACGACAAGGACAATTATGCTACTCAATAACTGTAACAATATCATACAGAATATTTTAATTTTAAATAGGGTTATAGGACAATATTATTGTTACGGTCTACACGCCGACAAAAGTAGATTCACACCTACATACCACTACCTTCCGAATTTGGACTTCTTTTGTTTACTTTGTGTTTAAAATTTGTAATTAGAAAACAGCCCATTGTGTATTGTAATCTTTTGTATTTTATGGCAGTCATAAGCCAGATGTATCGATCTGATGCTAAGAAATTCGGCCTACGCGGTCGTGCAGCCATATTGTATCGGTGCAGTATAAAGCAATGGCTCAATGGAGAGAACGGCAGTCTAGTGATAGCCACAAGCGAAGCACGATGTTAGTGATGTACTTTGCGCGTGTGATTGAATCGTGCATTGCGTTTGGATTGGTTATGTGCAGTTATATTTGTACCTGTGTTATACGTGTATGTATAGTTCTAATAAATTCGATAAATAATTCCAACGGCATTTTAATTCGAGCCCTGCAACTCGTAACATTATGTATATAACTTATGTGGATATTTGTATATATAGTATAGTTATATGTTTATTATTAAAATGTAAGTAATCGTACAGTAATTATGTACACCACCATCGCCACTCCTAACCAGCAATACTCCTGCCACGGTTTGTCTGGAAGAGATCGCTTTTTAGCGATAAGACCGCCCTTTGCACACAATAAGAATAATACTAGTTTGTAAGTTTTCTGTAATGGTGTACATTAAAGTGTTATCTATCATCTATCTATAAAAATAATAGTAATAAGACAGGACGTGAGATTGAGTCTATAATTTAGGATTTTAGGCTAACTGACTAAATTAATTAAATTATATTGCAAGTTGCGACACATGTTGAATGTTACTACGTACAAATAAAAATATATCAACAATACAAAAATGTTACTCAAAAACAAAATTAAATTAATTAATTGCATATACTATAATTATACCATAATTTGTGACTTATAATGATATTTTTTTGGACATTTGATTTTTTTGAAAGTGACTAAATAACTAATGTTAGATTTATATAAATATTTTTAATAATGTAATTTTTTTGTGATGAATAACTGAACAATTTAATAACACGATAATAATAATATTATATAATGGCCAGGCAACATTATAGACTTTCGAACGTACCATAACGTTCGAAAGGACAAACTGTCGTTCCTTCAAAGAACACGACATCTCTATATTTTAAATATGTGAAAGTTTATGCAATAAATGATATTTTATTCTACTCTTTCATACATTTTTAGTCCCAGAATGTAAAAAAATGATGATTTTAAGATGTTGATATTTTTGTTGTGTATTTTCGTAGTGGGTATAGTTACTTTGTATGAATTAATCGTATGGTGTGTTTATTATTAATTGTTGAAATTCATTCATATAAATCGATTATGGTAATCGATAAATTATTTCTTGTCTTCATTTCACATTTCTTTGCCCCATAAATCTCTGTCCATTTATGCTAAAAAATTTGATGGATAACACTACCAAAGGAGTGTGTAGTGATCCTTCTTAGGCTACTCTCCACGTGAGGCTTACAATGAGCACGCTCACGACCGCATTTTTTCTCGTTACAATCGCTTACCGACGTTACAATCGCAAACTCAAGTGGAACGGATTATTCGACCCACCTCTTGACATTGGTCGTTGTGAGCGCTGGTTGAGCGAAAATCATGACTTCTTTAGTGAAGTTTTCGGGCGGCCATAACGACCGTGGTCGCTATGTGGAACGGCTAAAGGAGCATTATGGTTGTGAGGTACAAGAGGAACGCGCTGCCCTTATATAGTATATAGTTTTTTTTATAAGTTTTTTAGAATCATGTTTCTCTTATGAAATCTTAAGATTCGGTTTTTCAATATAGGTATTAGATAATTTTATCCACATTTTCTTGTGTTTATTTTCACTACAGGTAGCTCTCCTAGACCAGGAATCCCCCCTAACAAAAAGTTTAAAAATATTTTTTTCTAAAGTACGTAATAAAATATACGGCTGACAATGCAGATGGGCTATCTTTTTTTTACTATTTCATAAATTTTGATATTTTTTGTTAGTGAAGATCTAGCCCTGTAGAAGTGGTAGACTGTAGGAGTAGTAGTATATACTCACAGATAATTCTTCTCCAACTTTCTGACATGAATATAATTCCTTTAGCTTACATGCGTCAACATATTATAATTCAAAAAATTCAATCTAAATTGCACTTTTCGTCACTATCATAAAGTTCAAAATTCGATGCACTATTACGCACAATTTCCTTTGATCTACGTATAAAACAATATCTACTTTAACTATATAGATATAGAGCTAAAATTCATTTGAAATGATTAGGTTTTTATTAAACTGAAAATTAATACTAATGGGTAAAAAGAAATGTGTTTTATTTCGAATAAATAAGGTTGAATTTTAGGTGTTTATCTCTTTTAGTGTCACTTTTTCGTTTCATCGATTATCAAATCACAACGATTCTGTAGAAGATTCACTTTAAAAGTAGTAAAGCGGACACTCCAAGGGCAGCCGGGATTTAAGGCTGAAATAGCAACGAAAATGTATGTCGAGATTTTTCGACTGCTTTTTATGAAAAATATTTAGTGCAATTAATGGCTAGGTCTGGTTTATTTAGATCTAGAATGTTACCCTCGGAATATCTGTGTATTGTACCAGCCCCTAGCATATTACGTGGATCGATGTCAGATCCAAAGAACGCAATCAGTTGTTTGCTTTCTACAGAAATGCGATTGTTTCAGTAGCTTCGAAATGATGTTTCACTGAAATGACGTCACGAAAAGTCGTTTGTATGGGAAGAGGGAATGAGTGATAATGTTTTCTCTAATTTGGATGTTATGTTTTCGAAGTGGGGAGCATGTTAACAGTGTTTTAGATCTTTAGTACAATGAAAATGTTCTTAAGAGTCCATCCTACCCATTGCTCGTTTAGACATATATTTTAACAGTAACAAAAATTGAAATGCTATACTATACTTTTTTTTTTTTATTAACCACTCTACGGACTCGGGTTCCGTACCCTTTTTTACGACTTAATTTCTATTAAAGTTTTTAGTTTTATACACGCTTATTGTTTATTTTGTTATTGTGTGTTACATTAATTTAGTGATTTTTATGTTGCAGTGTACCTTAATAATAACTTAATATTTTTTTTTATTTTTAATACTGAACTTATACTAATATAGAGTGTATCTGTTACATACTGGTGTTGTGAGGAAGTGCATGTGCAGTGTGTGCCTTATGTCTATACCTATATATATCTTAATTAGTGCCATTTGTGTTGCTTTTCCTTTCTGTGCCTAGGTTATTAATTTTTAGGCTCTTTGTTTGTCTTGGTTTGTTTGTAAAGTTTGCGTGTAATGCAATGCGGTGGTAGTGCGCGTTGGTGTGAGTATGTGTGAGTTTTGTTGTTGGGCTATACTATACTGCTACTTACAACAAAACGTTTTAGAAATGATAAACGTATTAAGAAATTTTAAAATACTCGTGTATTTATCTTCTAGCGATTTAAATTTAAGAGCAAATTTTCAGTTTTTTCGCTCACACAAACACATATCACAGGTTTCATTTTAAATTTGAAATAAATTTTAAATTTGAAAACACACATGCAAGCGGTCAAGTGTGTATAGCCTTCATCACACATGTATGCTTGCTCGTATAAGTTTGTACGTAGTAAAAAAAAACCAGTAGGATGATCAAATAGTTTCTATTGACTTCATCTTTCATTGAGGTACCCGCTTTTCTAGAGAAACAGACTGTATACACGCCACGTATCCAAGGCAAAATGGCGGGTTTCACATGTCAGCTGTGCGGATTTCATCACTATGTATTTATTCATTTTTTGTAACAACATGCACAGCAGGCCAGTTTTGATAGAAGGTTACTTTATCAGTAGTGGGTTAGGTGACACATTGTACAGTAAATTCTAATATAATCTTCATATAAAAGAACTAGCTTTAAAATGGATTGATGTCATCTTAATTTTAAAATATAATGATAAAAATAATTTTAATTACTGCTTTAATAATAATTAAAGCGCTACTTGACACATTCAAACATAGCGTCTTAAATTGCTATGCTCGTAGAAACTCTAGGAGCCTTCGCGTTTTGGAAAATAATAAAAATAGTCTTCTTTGATCGAGTATCAACAACACTATAATGTTAATATAGAAATTATCATAACGTTATAGTGATTAATGACATTGATACTACAGATGTCTTGAGGCGGATAAGACGCACCAATAAGAACAATAAAACATTTTGATGATAGTGAACTTACTGATTTCCTTGCACTACGACAACTAAGAAGTGCGCATTATCCGACGACAGATATGCGTGTCGATAAATACAGCATTTTAATGCTCATTTTGCTATCAGTCTATCTTAAACGAATTTGCTAAGTTTTAATATACCTTTGATTTACTTCTATTCATTTGGTGTGGTTGGTTGCTGTTATATCATAATCATGTTGTATTAAATCTCAGTTAGACGTTTTCAGCGTTTAAATATATGTTTTAATAGCCGATGTAATTAAGTCTCCCTTTTCGCATAACTATTAGCCACCCTAGAGCGCTATAATGACATGTGCATCGGACCAAAGCCGGAGTGAGACTATGCACCCGATCGAAGTCGGAATGAGTATGTTGTCTCGTCGTTCCGTCCGCGCACTTTGTTTTCGAGTGATCACGGAATGAGCCGACTAATGGGTTAATGGTTAAAAACTACCCTCTATTATTATTCTGTCAGTAAATAAACTTGTTAAAATAGTACAATGATCTTACAGTTGAAAATAACAGAGCAAAAAAGACAACACAGTAGCAAAATGCTCGATCGTGTTAAAAGTATGTAAAACATATTCATAATTTGTCTATGTGTATGACACGATCTATTTATCATAGTTAATTTTATGTATAGTCCTATTAGCAAATGTGAAACCATTTAAATGTAATATTTCTTCTATGAATATGTTGGATAATATGCTTAGTAATTTTAAACAAATACTACTTCATGATTTATTACTATTTTATCAATTTCGGATGATATGGGAGAAATTATGCAAATAGAAAATATACATCGAAATTCTAAGTATAAGATTATTACTAAATAGTAAAAGGTATAGAAATGAGAAGCAGCATTACAGTACATAAATCACTTTATTGTATTATTCACTCGCACAGAACTTATTGTCCTCAGACTTGACTGTCACAAAATTACACTGACTTGTGTGCGCCATTCCCACCAGGTTTTATACTATAAGATCGAAAAAAGCAAGTAGCGAAGGTAGTTAATCGGAAACTTTTTTTTTTTTAAATTTATTATCCAATATGCTTACATTCATATATATATATATATATACATTACAAACATTTGAACTGAGGCACAGAAACCTCATGGGTTTATTCGTGCCGCAGGGCGTCGTGTACACAATATTGTTGTATCAAAAATAGGAGCAGAGGCGAGTAATGGTTATCATCATCATAGTATATGGTTCTCTTTTAGTCCCAGGTCTGCACATGTGAGCAAGATGGTCCTCTTTGGGAATCAATATAGAATCTTTTCAGATTATATTTGATTGATTTGTGGTTATTTTGTACTTGAATTGTAGGTCCTCTGGCAGATCATTTATAATGTTTAGTATCATGTATTCCTCGCGCCCATATACATTGTTATATTTAGCTCACTTTAGTAAACAGTTCTCATAGTTTAGTTTTATCAACGAAAGTGACAAGGAAACTGGTTGACCGGACATCAGTATTTCATTAATTAAATTATGTTACATACACTACTTGTAAAAATCACACAATAATTATTGTCAATTACATTTGTAACAATAGTAAATTGTAAGGTATACCACCATTGCCACTCCTGATCAGCAATATTCTCACCACGGGTTGTCTGGAAGAGATCGCTTTTTAGCGATATGACCGCCCTTTGTACACAATTAGAATATTTTTTCTGTAATGGTGTAAAATAAAGTGTTATCTATCTATCTAAATTATAGACGAAATTATTAAGTGTTTAATTGGCATTTATCAATATTTCAATTAACAATAAATACTTCCTCCCCTTGAAAATCAGACAAGCTATATCCATTTCTACATTCAAACACTTGATTACTTACCAATATTTGTCTATTAAATAAAATTTGTTGCAGTAAATAGAAGTATATTATTGTTGGCATGTGAAAATGAAAATATTTATTTTTTAAGAAACACATGAACATTTTTTTTTTAATAGTCAGTAGCAGGCAAACAAGCAGACGGCCCACCTGATGGAAAGTGGTTAACGTCGCCTATGAACGTTTGCAACACCAGGGGTGTCACCAACGCGTTGCCGACCTCTAAGAAATTTTCTTTTTGGCAGAAAATGCGCAGACCTGTGTCTTCGTGGGGTTAAACTGGACAAGATTTTGTCGTCCCCATTCAGAAACTCGCTCCAGGGAGTTCTCTACTTCAGACACAAGTCTAACCCGACTCTCTTCTACTAGCGTCCGAGGGACATTAGCGCGACTGGTGTATCTGGCGTCACCGGTACTATCATCCGCATAGCAATGAATGTTCTCTATAGACAACAAGTCATTGATATGCAGGATGAACAGTGTCGGTGATAACACGCAGCCTTGTGGCACACCAGCATTGATAGGCTTGGTGGATGAGCAGCAGCCGTCGATAGTGACTTTGATGCTGCGACCACCAAGAAAGCTGGATAACCACTTACAAAGCCCCACGGGTATCCCGTATGATGGCAGCTTCGTGAGAAGAGCCCTATGCCAGACTTGATCAAAGGCCTTAGAGATGTCAAGGCTAACTGCCAAGGCGTCTCCCTTGCTCTCAATGGCTTCTGCCCAACGGTGTGTTAGGTATACCAAGAGATCCCCAGCAGAACGACCATGGCGGAAGCCATATTGTCGATCGTTGAGTAGCTGAGAATCTTCAAGGTAACCCAGAAGCTGCACGTTGATGATTCGCTCCATCGCCTTTGAGAGCAAGGAAGTTATCGCTACAGGCCGGTAGTTGGATGGGTCAATCCTATCACCTTTTTTAGGAATAGGGTGAACTAGGGCAACTTTCCACGAAGACGGGACACAGCTGGTAGTATAGGAGAGTGTGAAGAAACGGGCCAGGACTGGAGATAGCTCTGGAGCACAAGTCCTGAGCACGACAGCAGGTATACCGTCCGGCCCGGATGACTTCTTAACGTCGAGTGAGCTAAGAGCTCTACGAACCGCTTTCTGCGTAAAACGAACTTCTTTCATAGAGCTCCCACACCGCGTAATAGTAGGTGGGGTTGCTCCTCCGTCGTCAAGAGTTGAATTGGCTGCAAAGATGTTGTCCAAGACTTCGGCTTTATCTTTTGCGGAATGCGCCAGTTGGTCGTCCGCTGTGTGCAACGATGGAAAGGACGGCCGACAGAAATTACCCTCGACAGCTTTGGCGAGCGACCAAAATGCTCGCGTTCCAGAAGGAAAGTGAGCAAGACGTTCGCCAATTCTGCCGATGTGTTTAAATTTTGGTCTCGCGAGCCGCTTTTTGAGGGACCTGGTGGCGGCATTGTATATCTTCTTTAGATCGGGAGTTTGCGGATCCTGACATTGTTTAGCTGCCTTCCACACCCGATAAGCTGCCTGCTTTTGGCTTACAGCCTCAGCGCACAGCTAATCGAACCATGGTTGGCTAGAGCCACCGATTGGCACCACAGAGTTAGGAATGAAACACTCCATTCCCTGTAATACCACTTCGGCGACTGAGTCTGAACAAATGTCAGTTTGTAATTTGTAGTCAGTTGCTGGAATCTTCTTTTAAGCAAAATTTACTTGTATCAGAAAATTCCGCTCTTCCATACCTTAAATATTACATTGTATTTAAAAGTTTCTAAAATATTTTCATGCTGATAACATAGATAGATAGATAGATAACACTTTATTGTACACCATTAAATAAAACACAGAAAAACTTATAGCCTAAAAATATTCTAAATGTGCACAATGGACGGTCTTATCGCTACGAAGCGATCTCTTCCAGACAACCCGTGGGCAGGAATGAAACAGATTATATTGGTCAAAAGTGGTATATATTAGAGGATATGCAGTTACATACATATATTATATTATATAGACACATAAGTATGTAAAATATTATTATAACGTAATATTGATATTAAAATTTATTTTATTATAAATTGTATAATTGTATTGCAAATAAAGTTAATGTACTTAATTTCATTAAGTACAAAACATACTAATCAATTGTAAAATATTATATTATATTATTGTATTGAATTGCTAGAAAAATAGTTACTGCACTTGATTATATGCATATAGTTTATATTATTATAATCTATTTAATTATGTATATCTATAGTGGTTTATTATTATAATTTTGTTAATTATATTTAATAACGATTGATTTAGTTTTATTGGCAACACCAACATTGTAGTTGCATTTTTGTTCTGCTTCCGATTGGGTTGTAGCCGAAGGCAGACGCCTTCGTATAAAAAGTGATTTTATTACAAGTTTTCACCAACTAACAGTGTTTTGACTTGCACTACTACATCGGCCTGGGTATCCTAGGCCCACCACCATCAGCGTGCAAACAAATATTTATTATACGTGCGACGAGCTGCGCACAAGTTTTAATTTAATTAAACCACCAAATACTATTTAATATTTGTGTTAATGTTTCCTTGGACACCAGGTTGCCTGGATGAAATCCCTATAAGGGATAAGGCCGCCCATTGTTCTAATGGAAATCTATTCATATTAAATTGTCTAGGTTGAAGTTAAGGTGAACAATAAACAGTTTTCATTCATTCATTCAATAAATTTACAATAGTAACTTAAATATAATATTGTATATTTAAAATTAATATTTATTTTAATAGTATATTAATTGCAATACTAGGGAACACAATTTGTACGACCTAGAGGCAAAAACATGTGACTTTATGAAATATTTCCTACCAGCTTTTTATGTACCATGTTTTTATATAATTTGATTTATTTTTGTGGGAAAGTTTATGATAAGGCTACAACTTAGGATTAAATGGATGCGGCTACCGTACCCACCTATTTGAAATAGACTTATTTAATCTCAAATCTTGCGGTTATAATATAATTACGTACAAATGTATTTTTTTTATATCTGGAGAACAGCAGACTAGTAGAGGGTCGACCTGATGGAAAGCGGTTACCGTCACCTATGGACTTTTGCAACACCAGAGATGTCAGCAACGCGCTGCCGGCCTCAAATAAATTATATGTCACCCTTTTTAAAAATATCCATATTGTAGCGTTGTGGGAAAATCACGGCTGGGAGCTCATTCTAAATCATAGGTCCCCAAAGTGGTCTATATGGACCCCTAGAGCGAAAACAAAATCTATGGGTACAGACTTTATTTTCGCTGACGTAGACCCCTTAAAGTTCGATATGGACTTCGAGGGTCCGCAAGCTGCAAACAGGGGTCGACAGAAATGAATTCCTTTTAAGCAAGTTTCTGCTATATCTCTGGAACCCAAAGTCCGATAGGAATACAACTTATATGGGACCATTTTGAAGCTTTACTGAACTCAACGCAAAACGATTAAAATCGGTTCAAAAACAAAAAAATATATGGCACATACAAAACATTACACGATGCATTGAGACCTTCCTAATTTTTTAGAAGTTGGTTAAAAACATTTGAATCTGTAGAATTAAATGTTCAATAGATAGGAGGTCCACACAATATAGTGAAGATTGCTAAGTGGTCCACGAGACAAAAATGTTTGGGGACCATTGTTCTAAATCCTCACGGTGCGCAAGTGTACATTAATTAGATTTAAACGATAATTTACCTAAATATGTAGTAACTAGCTTCTGCCAGCGACTTCGTCCGCGTGGAATAGTTAAATAAAAATGTAAGTAAAAAAAAGCCCCCGATTTTGAAATATTCTTCATTGGTGCTCCGCTCCTGTTGGTCTTAGCGTGATGATATAAAACTTATAGCCTTCCTCGATAAAAGGGCTATCTAACACTTAAAGAATTTTTCAAATCAGACCAGCAGCTCTTGAGATCAGCGCGTTCAAGCAAACAGACTCTTCAGCTTTATATTATTAGTATACTAGCCGATGCCCGGGACTTCGAATTTTTCGGGATCAAAGTATCCTATATGTTGACCAGGAATATAAGGTACCACTATACAAAATTTCATTTAAATCGGTCCAGTCGTTTCGGAGATTAGCCGGTACAAACAAACAGACAAACAGAGAAACTAAAAATTTGAAAAAAATCTAAATTAGTTCTATTTCACTTCTTATATCCCCCTGACTCTTAAGTTACTGATATTTTTACAGGCTAGTAATATAATAAAAAAGGGTTTGGAGAACATGGAACAGAAAACAAATGAAAGATTTCATATTTGTATGCAATAACCTATAAATGTCCCACAGTTGGGTTCAGGTCACAAATTGTTAAGGGAAGAGCGAGACAGTATACCTAAAACGCTTGGTGGTTGGCTTGGCAAAGCGGATTGATGAGTTTGGCATGTCGGTTATTTCGATGTGCAGGTTTCATCGTGATGTTTTCCCTCACTTTCAGCACATGGTAATTGTAACAATATACTCGTTAGCTCAGAAAACTACCTAAGAGATGCATGCTTTCCCAAACATAATTCGAACCTACCGTTCTTGAGTTTAGAACATAGTACAGTAATCACTATGCGACCTTCGCTTTAAGTGGTCTATAAGTACTCATGGATATGAGTACTCATTGAACAATAAAATGCCCTTCATCTAAGAAAAGAAACAGATGGTAAATAAGAAATTACAGGTAGCCTTTTAACCGACTTCAAAAAGGAGGAGGTTCTCAATTTGACTGGTATGTTTTTTTTATGTATGTACACCGATTACGCTGAGATTTATAATCCGATTTACGTGATTCTGCATAAAAGTTTAACATAGTTTGGCCCAGTAGTTTTTATTTTATGAACATTTTTTTATGATTTTTTTTCCGTTCCCGTTTCTTGGGACCTATATTTTTAAGGCGCGCGGCACCTTTCGTAGGCCTACCCATAGATAGCTAGACACTAAAAAGTAACAAATAAAAAAAAAATCGTTTAAAAAACCGACTTCAATAACTAAAAAGCATAAAATAACTTCTTGTCTAAAGCTCTTTTTAATTATAATATCTTATATTTAATATATATTATCTAAAACATCTTGAAGTCGGTGCGAAGTAAAACATAAAAATTACTGTATTTTGAAAATTACTAAGCGCCGACTTTAAGATGTTTTAGATAATATTGATTAAAAATAAGATATTATAATTAAAAATAGCTTTAAAAATAAGTTATTTTATGCTTTTTGGTTTTTGAAGTCGGTTTTTTCAAACGAAGTTTTTTTATTATTATTGATATATGTACTTAGGTAGCATTACTCCATTCTCTATATATAAGGGCTATATTAAGGTGTTCAAAGTCTTTATACCCGAAAAAAGCAATTTGTTATTCAAAAAAAATTATTATTTATTTATAAATTACTCGATTTCAGACGCTACAGTACACTTGATCCTGTATCTATCTTTTCCTCAAATTGTCAGTTTTTTTCACGGAAAATAAATGAACGGCTTCCTCAATCCATGAACGGTATATTAGACATAACAAATAATTGGTTATGCCTAAATATAAAATTAATTCTGACGATCAAGAAACCACATACCGAATTGGCCATAAGGAAGTATTTATACCGGAGCGATTATTGCACAATTATCAATCAGCCTAAAATTCTATCGAACAAAAAGTGTTGGCCACGCAGTCGTCTCGTCGTGACACGCGGAAGAGATTGCGATCGTCATTAATCAGAGGCGATCACGCGCGCGTGACCGGATTGCTACCGGACGCACTGTGCACCGACCCTTAGGCTATGTATGACAACTAAGGGTATGGTTGCGTTGTCAGCTATAATTTTATAGGAAAATTCCCTGTGTATTTAAGCACTGATTTACTGAGTTTTTTCTTTTTATTGCAAGAGTTCAGTACACAGGTAGACCGCCCACTTGATGGAAAGCAGTTACCATCGCCTATGAATATTTGCAACACTAAAGGTGCTACAAATGTGCTTCTGCTCTCTTAATGGAGACCGGAGCCTAGTCACTTATGCCGGAACACAACTCAAGGTTGTTATGGCGGCATACTCTAGACCAGGAGTCTGTCGGGTAAATACCCTGCCACCTGGCAGTGGGTTGTTTTGTCGCCTCTTACGATAGGCCACCCGGCCGCAGGAAATTGTATTCTTTCTCCGTTCCTGCACGGATGAAACTTCATCATGACAACTTAACGTGCATCGGGATAGACTTCATACCAGTAACACAACATACAAATAAGAGAGTAATTTTCTCTGGTACCTGGAATCAGTTACGTGGGAAAAAATATCAAGCCACACTACCTCTACCAAGTGTCGGTAGAAGGGGTTGGCCTAATAAATGTTGACTTTATGTTGTAAAATATAATATATATGCCAATAGGACAATTCACAGTCAAAACGCAGTGGCTTCCTAGATTTTGCACAAACAAGCAAATTATGAGACCACAATTTAAACTGTGCAAATAGGGCATTAATTATTGTTTAATCGAGTTACTTTATAATAAAATCAATAGAATGGTATTTTAGAGCCAGGTCTTTTACATATATTTAAGTCATTATGTAATGTCATCTTGCAGGAATCCCGCATTCCGTGCAGGAATGGAGAAAGAATACAATTTCCTGCGGCCGGGCTGCCTGTCGTAAAAGGCCACATTACAACCCACAGTCAGGTGGTAAGGTATTTGGCCCGTCTGGATGGTTACCACCCCTGGTCTAGAGTATTCGGCCATAACAATCTTGAGTTGTTTTCCGGTATTAGTGACCAGGGTCCAGTGTCCCTTTACAGAGCAACAGCGCATTAGTAGCACCTTTGGTGCTATGAATGTCTATAGGCGACGGTAAGCGTTTTCCATCAGATGCGCCGTCTGCCTGTAATATATGTCGTCTACTCAGTTGTCTCACAATTAGGAATATTGGAGACAGTGTAAAGTGGAGAAGAGGAAATAGGAAATAAATGGAGGGATTTAATGCTAAATTGATGATGATGACTACAAACAGAAAGACATGACATATTTTTTATTTTTTATTATTAACTACTCTACGGACTCGAGTTCCGTACCCTTTTTTACAACTTAATTTCTATGAAAGTTTTTAGGTTTATACACGCTTATTGTTTATTCTGTTATTGTGTTTGACATTAATTAAATAACTTATAATATTATTTTTTTCTATTTTTAATACTGAACTTATAATAATGTAGAGTGTATCTGTTACATGCTGGTGTTGTGAGAAAGACATGACATATTTATCTCTTTATTATCGCTCTCTCTTAAACTACATCAATGTAGACGAAGCCTTACTTTCGATCGCATTGATCTTGAAATGTCGACTCGTTATTTATGTTATTGTTTTTAATCTGAACTGTTATATTGTTATCAGTTTTATTTAGAGCGTTGACGTTTATGTTTATTGCTTTGATTAGTTGTGACTCGGAATTTCAACTCCATAAATTGATAAGCTGTTATCATTGAGATTTGCAAGGAAGCCGTAAATATGTCACCGGTTTTGAAAGCACGATTTAAGTTCTAAATACAGTGCTTAGTTGGTGTACTATGGTATTTAATCTGGTAGTTTAATTAATTATTTCACTTTACTATAAAACACACTAAACTGTTTCCCAAGACAGAAAAAGTTTTCTATCAAAAAACGGAGTTAAAGAAAGAATTAAAAACAAATAATACATTCACAATAAATTTTACACAAAAACTAAAAAAAACCTGATTCACAAAACACAAAAACATATATAATGAAAATAAATAAATAAGACTTGTACGTCGAGTGGTTTATTTATTTTTAAGTATTTAGTAGTATTCGTTTTTAGTCAATGTGGTTGTTAACCACATTGACTAAAAAACCATAAAAATGACCATATACCCTGTTATAACAACAAAATGTTGCAAAATATTGTAATTTTTATGGTTTACTTCGCACCGACTTCGAGATGTAGAAAATGTTATATTATTTTGTCTCTTAATAAACTAAATAAATTTATAGTCAAAAATCTTTATTAAGTTATTTTATACTTTTTAGTTTTTAAACGATTTTTTTTTAATACTAAACTTATACTAATGTAGAGTTTATCTGGTACATGCTGGTGTTGTGAGGAAGTACATGTGTAGTGTGTGCCTTATGTCTATACCTATATATATATTAACCTAACTAGTGCCATGTGGGTTGTTTTTTCGTTTCTCTGTCTGGGTTATTATTTTTTAAGATCTTTGTGTGTCTTGGTTTGTTTGTGAAATGTACGTGTAGTGCAACGTGGTGGTAGTGCGCATTGGTATGAGTATGTGTGTAAGTTTTGTTGTTGGTTGTGTTTTGTGACTTTGTGTGGTTTTATAATTTATAGTTTAATTGTTCTGATGATATGTTGCTTGGGAATTGTTGTTGAAAAATTTTCAGTTGCTGTTAGTGATGATGGATGGTTTAGGAGGGGGATTGTTGGCCCTCCATTAGACGTTGGACCACCGTCTTGTCTCCCATGTTAGGTTCAAATGTTTTAGAATATATGATGTTCTTTGCATATGCAGATTATAAGTCTCTACTCCAAATTTTATAGACGATAATAATAGAAATTATTTTAAGTACCTACAATATTTGAAGTTGGTGTATATTTTAAGATAGCGAAGGATGATAAATTTCAATTTGAAATATTACTCAGCGTCCCCCCCTGTCAATGGATATGTATCACAGTCCCATGTGAATTGTGAAACATTGAAATGACTCTTAGAGGCCAATTAGTGAGGATCCACAACCTTCGGCATTTCGTCTGCAACACAAAACGAAAGCTGTTAACCTCATATAGGATTAGAGAGCAACCACACTTACCCGCAATCATGTTACGTCACATAGTTCTATTATATATTCAGATGGTCCACTTCCTCCCCCTACCCTACAAATTCAAGTCCAAAATTGAGCTGAACCATCTACCTGTTTTCCAGCCTTGCATTGTTTGAATATTCGATATATATAGAGATTTGATAATATTAGATATCAATCATAAATTAAAAATAGATTTATTAACCTTTTCGATTTATGTTGGAAATGTAGTAAACCTTATTTTGAATTTAAATGTACAAATGTGTGAATTATACTTTATTTTTGACTTTCTACTGTTGCTTTCCAAACAAAAACAAAAAAATCTGAAACTACCTGATTTGGAATAAAAAAAGTTTTTAACATAAAATGTTTTAAGCATAAAGTCTAAAAAAAATACTTGTGACGCCGAATAGTTTTTTAATAAACGGTTGTAAAACATAGATAGAATGAAATTAATATTGGATATGTTTGAAATGAAATGGAAATCATATTTTTGACATAATACTCTGTTTATCCAAGCGATAAATTACACTTTGCATTGTGTTATCACTGTTTTAAGAAAACGAATTAATGTCATATAGAAACTTGAAGATAAAAACAATATTGCCATGACAAATTATGAACAACATCATCGGGAACTTGAGACGAATATAGCTGGGCAATGAATGACGTATAAATATGGTCACTCCTTAATCTCGACATATCAAGCTTAGGCTGGAGCAATAAAATATATAGTTTTGTAACTCTAATCACATTATAGAGGAAAAAACACGGAACGCAAGCCGCATGAGGTCCATTGATTTATAGAGCTGTTTTTGAGCAACCTCGGCCCAATGCAACCACACCGGCCACTTTACAATTAAGTGCACACATTTATTTAAAAGCAGATGACCTATTATAAAATATGTTACAGACATACGACCCGTGTTGGAGATTGGACTAGATATACTGTTAGATGGGGATATCAAAAAAATTCAATATTTGTAAAAAAATATTTTAACAATTATAATGCGAGTCACCAACCACTAAAAAGTGTAGTTCTGCTTTAATAAAATCTTCTAAAATCGAGAGGAAGAAGATTAAGGTGGTATATGCACGTAATGTGGAGGGATGAAAGTCACGTGACAAAATAATGTTAGACTGTAAGATTGATGGGTACAGATTTAAAGGTATACCAAAAAATCTTATCCTCTCAGGAACGGAGAAAGAATACAATTTCCAGCGGTCAGGCGGCCTGTCGTAAGAGGCGACTAAACAACCCACAGCCAGGTTGTAGGACGTTTGCCCGTCTGGATGGCTACCACCCCTGGTTTAGAGCATGCCGCCATAACAACCTTGAGTTGTGTTCCGACATTAGTGGCCAGGTTCCAGGCCCATCTACGAGTCCGGCAGCACATTGGTAGCACCTGTAGTGTTGCAAATGTTTATAGGCGACTGTAACGACTTTCCATCACAGTTGCACCGTCAGCCTGTCTACTGTACTCCATCAATAAAAAGAGTTAAATGGATTGTATGAAGGAAGATATGATGATTTGTGGTGTGACAGAGGATTTATGTTATAATAGAGGAACAGGGAAGGAAAAAGATATTGTGCCGACCTCCAATAATTGAAAGATGAAAGAATTTTGGTTTTATGTTTAGCCAATTTCGTAGTTCAAAAATTGATATAACTTATCAAATACTGTTAAAAATGTTAGTAAATTCACAATTACGAATGATTAGTAATATTCACATATAAACATCCATGACTGGACGTCCATCCATCTTTCCATTTTTAAGGGAAATGGGAGTATTTATACCCGCTACTTTTGTCTACGATAAACTGGCTGGTTTCACATATCGGTTATCTCGATGTGTGTAGATTCTTTATTATGTATTCTGTAACATTCAAGATATGAAAATGATGAATGAACATACAAACTGCATGAGCTGTGTATGCTTCACATCCAGGAATCAAACCCACTTCATTAAAATTATACATGAGCATTAGACACTAACATACCAGACTTATAAGTCTGCTACAATTATTTTAAATTATTGCTTTATTATATATATATATATATATATATATATATATATATATATATATATATATATATATATATATATATATATATATATATATATATATATCAAATTTCATTTACATTTATCAAACTGCATTATGCTGTATATATTGTTGTTATTATGTGTGTTGTATTATCCACTGTGACTTCACTTTATGGTCCCAGACGGAAAAACAGCACTACTCCTTGTGGGCTAGTATTATGCTGAGACTGGGTCCAATTTAGGACTTATTTTGTTTCTTTTTCTATTTATTTTAACTTAGTTTCTGTCCTAAATAAAATAATTTTCTCTCTCTCTTTCTATTAGTATTTTTTTTTAATTAAAAGTAACAGTACTTCCAACTTCGTACGCGTAGATTTTTATTTCGCAGAACCCTAAAAAAGTAACCTAAGTTACGTTTTATAACATCAGCTATTTGCCAATGAAGGTACCTTCAAAATGGCTTCAGTTCAGCCATTTCACAGATTAGCCTGAACAACCAGACAGAATATTGTATTTTCGTAATCTCCTGGTCCGAGTTATCCCCTCTGTTTCTTTCACATTTTTATTTTGACAGTACAAACAGACACTTATATTTTATTTATCTGTATGTATGTATGTATAGATCTATAGAAGATTGGCTCACAAATATATATTCTGTATCCCCAAATCAAATCAAATAAAATAATTTATTGCATATAAACATGGTTATACAAATAGGTCTTGTTATTTTATACTGATAACAATTTTCTTGCTGGTTGGGCGTGCAATTTTTTGAAACTTATATAGGTACATACTTATTTCAATATTTATTTGGTTTTACTTATTATCAGTAATGTTTCAATCTTATAATATTGTTACATGCCGTCAAAGATAAGCCGCACAGCCTATTTTAAGCGCAGCTTATTGTCCTCCCGGATTAGGGAATCCTTTGTGTTTTGAATTTGTAACATGCTATTGTTTTTTTACTTGTTTTATAACCATCATTAGCGTCGAGCTAATCCTTATTATTATTGTTTTTGACTTTGTTAGCCGTTCGCATATGTGCAAATTACTATTTCTCAGAAACTCAGTGCGCGCGGCCAATTTTTTTGTACTGTGTAGTTGATATAAGACAATGACTGAATTGAGGGGTGGATAGTCAAGCGACGACTACGAAACGAGTAAGACGTTTGTAGTACTCTCGATTAGCGCTATAGACGACGGACTTTACGCGTGTCGAATTACATTGAATCGTGCAGTATGAACTGGTTGCATCCAGTTTTGTTTGTATTTGTTTTATACGTGTTTGTACAGTTCTAATAAATTCTATAGTAGTACCAACGGCATTTTTTTAATTCGAGTCCTGTAGCTCGTAACAATATGTATAAAAGCGTTTATTTCTTGACGTAATTTAAGTCCATTTGGCCCATGAGGGCCAAGTGCCCACAAATTATTTCAAAAAATTAAAAAAGTCTGGTCGATACAACAGGGGACCGGAAGGCTGGAGCTTACCTCGCTCAAAGGAGCCTTTGTATCCAGCGAGGTAATGCTGCCAGTCTTCTAGGTACAATGCCAAGCGACAGTGGTCTGGTGGGGCTGGACGGGCTTTAATATAGGGTTTTTATTTTAATTTTAGTTTTTTACTATTATATATGTCGCAGATTGCGATATAATTGTAAAAATTTCGTAAAGCAACGACTTTAAATTGAGGGTACTTATGTTTTTCTCAAAGTACCTGCACTTGATTTTAGTGTTGTTGGTTCGTCAGTATAAAAGGAGGTGAAATCGCTTAAACGGGACATTCGACATTCAACATACTACATTCGTCGGTTGAAGAGAGCGAAAGGTCTGTTGGACAAGAGGCGCATAGTATATTGTGTTCGATAATATTACTGTTCGATAATCGCAGTCTTTTTTAAGGGCAAATTGCTGCTCGACACTTGACAAGTGTGGATGCAACTCTTGGAGTTGTCCCATGAGTTCGCGATCAGCTTCCTTGCGTAGCGGTCACGAATGCGCTCCTCACATCTATCTAATACAATTTTTCGCGCTTTTCTACCTGGAAAAGCGATAAATTGCTAGTTCTGTGTACAGGTGATAGTGTACTAGTGTTTGTTCGATCGGATTTCAGTGCGGAAAGCAGTTTTGGCCGGTGAGTCCCATTTCTCTCTCCGCTTGCTAGTGCCGTGCGCAAAATTGGTTGCGCGCGCTTTTGTAACGGTTTTTTGTGTGTGTAGTGTTTTCGCGCGCCTTTCTGGTCTCCTTGTGGGTCAGGGCCTCCAGCAATGGACGGCCCAGGCACCCCGAAGGCCCCAAGGGAGCCGAGTGTACCGCGCAAGCGGGACCACATCGGCTCCAATAATGGATGGGCCATGAAGGAGATAGGCGAGACGCGCGAGAAGAAGTCCTCGTTGGTTCGTCGCAGCCGCAGCGCCGCGGAACCTCGTCTCGGGCGCCCGGGTCCAGCCGTTGTCACGGCTACCGGGCCGCCCGCCTCGATAGGAGGGCATCGACGGTGGTTGACCTCACCGCCGCCGGGCCCCGCGAAATGGAGAGCGCGACGATGGGGCCGCCTTCGGCTCCCCGTCGCGCCTAGGGCTCCTGCCATGCGTGCCGCGCGCAAGAGCGTGGCACACACGGCCGTAGATAGGAAATCGTGTGCTTGCCGCGAACTCGGCCGTGTCGCTGGCCGTGAGCGCGGCTAGCACGATAGTAAAAAATGTCTACGTGGCGCCGTCGCCGCCTGCCCGGGCCTCACCCATGCACGTAGACCATCTAGATATCGCGCCGTCGGGCAGTGTCCCGGACTCGCCGGAGTGCACGCTCGACGACGCGATCCGGCATTTTTGCGGGACAGACGCGGGACAGGTCGCGTATACGCCACTCCTGGTTGAGCCGGCGTATACGGCGGCCGGTTCCGCCGCAACAGGGGGCGGCTGCCCCACGACGGTGTCGATCAGCGCACGGGCTTCACCCGTGCCCTCGGCATCAGCGTGCGCGCCGGCTTCACCGGTGCGCAGCGTGGGGGACGACCGCCCCGCGACACCGGTTGCCGCGCGGGCCTCACCCGCGCCAACAGCCGGGGTCGTTGTTAGGGACGGTGTTGTAGGTGCGGTGGCGGCGACCATCTCGTCTTCTTTCCCTACTGGGACCGTCGCCGCCACCGCTTCGTCTAGCTCTACTCCCGAGCCGAGGCTGCGGTTCTGGGACCGCAGCGCCGACTCGGAAAGCACATCTGGTGCTTCCACGCCGGCGCGGGCGCGATGTCCGCTGCGTCGCGCGGGCGACGCGACGGCGAGCGTGCTCGCGGGTGCGGAGGCCTACCTCCGCACCGAAGGGGGGGAAAGGGGCCGTAGGGCCAGAAGGGCCACGGCCGCCAAACTGGCCACGGCAAGCCAGTGCGCCGCGCTTATAGGGGACGTGCGTGTGCTCGGCCCTGGGGAGCTCCGCCTAGCGGCGAGCGCCCAGGTCGCCGACATCCTACAGGTCGCCCAGACGTCGGGCAACCTGAAGGGCGCATACGTGCGCCGACTGAAGGAGGCTGCGACCCGGCTGTCTGACATAGTCGACACGCTGGTGACGCGGAATCCAGAGTCGGAAGCCTGGAGACTCGGCAACGAGAACTCCAGGCTGCGCGTCGAGCTCGGCGCCTTGCGGGAGGAGAACCTCTCCTACCGCAAGGAGTTCGAGCAGATGCGGAAGGCCATGAAGGCCCCGCTGCGGATGCGGCCCCGGTTCCCGCTGTAACGGCGGAGCCGGGTCCCGTACCCGCCAAGCGGAAGGCCAAGGCCGCCGCGACGGAAAAAGTCCCGGCCCCGGAGCCGGTTCATATATCCGCCGCGGTCCAAAAAACGATTCCGGCTACCGCCGTCGTGGCGGAGCCGGTTCCTGCACCAACCGCTGCGCACACCGGTGTGGACTACGATATGCTCACGCATATCATCGCCCGCACCGTGGGCGCTATGTTGACGCCCGGCTTGCCGGGATTGAGGAGCGGCTGCCGCCCGCGCCAATTCTTCGCCCGCCGCTCGCGGCGGACAGGAAAAGGCTGCGGAGGCACAACCGCTGCCTAAAACGGCGGAGCTGCCGCAGCCGCCCACCGGGCCCCGAGGGAAGTAATTCCCCGGTACCGATGGAGGTGGTGGTAGCCCCCGTCGTCGGGGGTGGCGGACTCCCACCGCCACCCCTCCCCAAGAAGAAGGTGAAGAGGGGAGGGTGAAGCAAAGGGCGAAGAAGCTGCGCCGAGCCGCAGCTCTCGCCGCCGCCTCTGCTCCGGCGCCTAAGCCCGGGCCACCGGCCCCAGGCTCAAGGCCAAACCCGCGGCCGCGACACCGGCCGTCGCGGCACCCGCCGCCGTCACAGCACCTGCCGTCGCGGCACCTGCTGTTGCGCCATCATCGGCTGCGGTGGCCTCTGCCCCGCCCCCGTTCTGGAGGGGGCGTGGTCCACGGTCGTTCGGAGGAAGAAGGGCAGGGGAGCGGTAGCGGAAACGCCCCGCCCCCCTCCCTCGGCGCAAGCACCGGCTCCGCCATCGGGGCGGAAACCGGCGCGCAAGCCACGGGCTACGAAGCCCGTGGTATTCCAGGAGCCGAGATCAGCAGCAATTATTATCAAATTGCTGCCGGAATCGGCCAAAAACGGTACTGGCTACCGGGAAGTCTTCGCAAAGGCCGCCTCGGTGGTCAATATCACCGAGTTAGGCCTCAGAGAGGGCTGAAAGTGACGCGGACCGCCCGGGACGCTCGTCTCCTGGACTTCCCCAGGACCCGAGAGCGCAACTAGGGCGAACCGCGTCGCCGAGGCCCTTCGTGGGGCACTCCAAGGAATGGCCGAAGTCATCCGCCCCGTAAAGCGTGGGGAGCTTTACGTCTCAGGGCTGGATGAGTCGGCCACCGTAGATGGGCTTCGCAGTGCCATCGCCAGCGTGGGCAACTGCCTGCGCGACGATGTTAAGGCGAGGCACATCGGTATAGGACCTGGGGGGATGGGCGCATCATACGTGATGTGCCCCGTCTCTGCAGCCATCGCCGAGCGGGGCCACCTTCTGGTGGGCTTCACCTCGGCGAAGGTGGAGGCTCTGGAAGCCCGGCCCATACGTTGTTACCGTTGTTTCAACGTCGGCCACGGCACCCAGACTTGCCTGGACTCGTGCCCGGACCGGACCGGCTTGTGTCTCCGCTGCGGTAAGAGCGGACACAAGCAGCCGGACTGCACAGCCCGCGACCCCCACTGCGCCGTCTGCGCGGCGGGGGGCAAACGCGCTACCCACCCGACGTTGGCGAGGCACTGCCAGCCCCCATACGTCAAGGGTAAATTCGTCCACCCGAGGGCGAATAAACGACCGGCGAGTGGAAGGGGGTACCTATGGACACCTAAATGCCCAGTACACCCTTAACACTCTTCCAAGCTAATGTTAACCACTCCCCGACGCCCAGGACTTGTGCCTGCAGGCGATGGCGGAGTGGCAAGCAAACTCCTGCCGTAATAAGCGAACCTTATTACGTACCCCAGCCAGGAACTGGGTGGGGATCTCGATGATGTGGTGGCCGTGGTCGCCAGAGCCGGATCTGGCACACCGCTCACCAGTCTCGAAAGAGGAAAGGGCTACGCGGTGGCGGAAAGCGGAGGTTACGTCATCATAGGCGTGTACCTCACGCGGAGCCGCCCCCTGGCGGAGTACGAGCTCGCCTTGGACTCCATTAGGGCAGCCGTCGGCAGACTAGCGCCGAAGACGATATTCGTCCTTGGCGACTTCAATGCCAAGCACCAATCCTGGGGAAACGCGATTACCGATGTTAGGGGACGGACGGTTGAAGACTGGGCGCTTCAATCCAACCTGTCCATCCTGAACCAGGGGTCGGTCCAGACCTGCGTACGTGCGCGGGGTGGATCGATCATCGACTTGTCATTCGCCACACATACGGCCGCCCGCAGAGTGGTAGGATGGAGAGTGCTGGAGGAGGTGGAGACTCTGTCTGATCACTTGTACATCAGATTCGAGCTCTCCCCCTCGCCTAGCGCTAACCCTGTTCAGGGCCCCTCCCGGCTCCCGCGCTGGGCTCTTACCAAGCTCGACGCGGAGCAGGCCGAGGAGAGGGCCATCATCGAATGCTGGACCTATCCAGCCGACCTGGGGAATCTGGAGGCGCAGGCTGAGCACATGCGCAAATCCTCAAAGGATTTGCGACGCTGCTATGCCTCGAGCCAAACGACCGCCGCCGCGTACATCGGTCCACTGGTGGACTGAGGAGCTGGCTGAACTGCGGAGGGCAGTCCGCAGAATCAGCCACAGGCTCAAACGCAGCAGAGCGAGTCGTCCTCCAGACTATGTTGAGGAGAATGGACTCGTGGGGAGTTCAGAGAGGCCAGAAAGGCCCTTTCGATCGCAATTTTGCGAGCGAAAGCCCGGGCTCGGGAGGAGCTCCTCGAGACACTGGACCGGGACCCTTGGGGGCGTCCAGTACCGTGCGGCCCGCAACACGTTGCGGCCCTGCACCTCCACGGCTACGGAAACGCTCGAACCCGAGGTCCTCCGGTCGGTTATCGATGGGCTCTTCCCGGATCCGGGGATCTTCACTCCCCGATATGGGTCCAATCATTCCCGACACCTCGGAGGTGGAGCCTCACTCCATCACCGAGGAAGAGTTAGACGTCGCCCTGGACCGGCTCCGGGGCAGGAAGACGGCTCCGGGACCCGACGGGGTTCCGGGTCGGCTCTCTTCCTGGCTGCCAAACACCTACGCGGCCAGCTGCGGGAACTGTTCGATGCTTGTATTCGCGCAGGCCAGTTCCCGTCGCAATGGAAGGAGGGCCGATTATGCCTGATTCCCAAGGGAGGCCGTCCTCCCAACGATCCGTCCGCCTACAGGCCCATAGTGTTGCTTAACGAGGTCGCCAAGGTCTTCGAGAAGATCTTAGCGGAACGCCTCGTTAAGCATCTCGATACTGTGGAGCCGGGGCTAGCACAGACGCAGTTCGGGTTTCGGCGGAGGCGCTCCACGTTGGACGCCTTCGAGACACTGCGATCTGTAACGGACGACGCAGTCCAAGCAAAGGATACTGTCCTGGCAGTTTCGCTAGACATAGCGAATGCCTTTAACAGCCTCCCTCACGAGACGATCAGGAGGGGCTTCGTGCACACGGAGTCCCCGTACCTCACGAGGCTGTTGGGCGCGTACCTCCAGGACAGATACATCCTTTGGGAGGGCGGCGAGTCCGAGAATCGCGCGATAGGTCGGCGACGCGTCGCGTGCGGCGTCCCACAGGGATCGGTCCTCGGGCCGGAATCTGCTTTGCGGATGACACCCTACTCACGGCACGCGCTGCGTCATTCGCGGAATCCGTGGACCTCGCCAACGCCGGGCTGGCGATCGTGGTCCGAAGAATAGGTAGGCTGGGCTTGAAGGTCTCCCCGCGAAAATGGAGGCCATCATGTTCCATAGGCGGTTTCGTAACCCCCTGCGGACTTGTCCGTTACTCTGGACATTCGGAGTTGTCTGGGGCTAATATTTCTGTGTTCCCATTATTGTGCTGTATTTAATATTGTAATTGGTCCAAACCGCCATTCAGTCCTGGCGGTAATAAACAGTGTTGATTATAATATTTCAGCTTATTATTCCAGTGATATTCGTGTCGCTGGCATTGAGCCGACATATATATATTTTGCTTCGAAGTTATTGCGGGTTTATTTATAGGATATTTTTGATTTTATAATCTTGTAATTATGTACAACCTGCGTCTCGCGGGCGCCGAAATTTAAATACCGCTGCAGGGCCCTCTGGCAAAATACCCCTGTTGAAATGATACACAATTTAAATTTAGATATGTTTCTAATGACAAATATTATAAATATATTTAAACACTTAACATTAGCTAAGCTAAGCAAGTTACTTGTAGGGCTTGTAAGTGTTCCACTACACTTGTATTATGGGTAATATACAACGGACCACTCTGGTGCCAATTCCAGATATCCAGACCATACTAAAAAACGAAAAATTTGTGTAGGACATTTACCATGTTAAGAATCGAACCTGGGCCTACTGCGTCCCGTGTGCTCAGCCGGCGAAGGCTTAGCCCACTCAATCACAGAGGCAAGTAATTCATACAAAAGTTTTATATTAGTGAGAAATAATTATAAGATGTAAGCTAATAATTAACACTTCATACAATAATTATACTTACTGGCAAGCAATAGATTAAGTTACTTTAAAACTGTCTTAATACCCACTTAATACCGAGTTAATAACTTAGTAATTGCTTGTCATATTTATTAGTGTTTGATTCAAATGAAACTGCAAATTGCTTTCAAACAAACATTGTGTTTCAAGGAAATCAACTTGCTTGCAACTTATAAACAATGTTTACTTATTTAACTGCGGTGTTAGGTGGGTGTGTAAAAATCTAGGTATATCTAAGATATTGTTACGACTAAACACGCCGACAAAAGTGAGTGACATAAAAACACACTTTTCGGCATTTGGACTTCTTTTGGTTTCTTTCTGTTTAAAATTTGTAACTAGAAAAACAGCCCATTGTGTATTGTAATCTTTTATCGTAGTCATTAGCCAGGTGTGATTCTAAGAAATTCGGTCCGCGCGGTCAGGTAGACATTGCATTTGTGCAGCATAAAGCAATGCCCCAATGGAGAGATCGTCAGTCAAGCGATAACCACAAGCGAGGCAAGAGGTGTGTACATTCGATGAGCTATATAGTGACGGACTGTGTTATTAAATCGTGCATCACATTTGGACTTATTGCGTCTTATATTTGTACCTGTGTTATACGTGTTTGTATAGTTCTAATAAATTCTATAGTAATTACAACGGCATTTTAATTCGAGTCCCGCACTCGTAACAATATAGACTGAATTTCTTTATTATTATTATATGGCATTATGTTATATATAAACTTGAGATGCGGTGTAGCTGGGAAAAAGCTCTAGTGATTAAGAAGCCTAATTTTTTATTACTAACTTACAGCAGACAGGCTAAAGACTTACCTGGTTACCGTCGCCTATGAAAGTTCGCAACACTAGAGGTGTTACTTGCTGTCTACCGCGAAGGAATTATATTACGCTTTAAAAAAATACTGTCATATCCACAGACAGATAGACGGGGCAGTCTTAACTATCTAGTAAGAGTTCCGTTATTCCCCAAAATGGCTACCTTGAAACCCTTTCCCATAGTGCTTAAAGCAAAAGAAAACCTCGCCTCATGATAAAATTAATACAGTAATAAATCAAGATTATAAATTATATGAGTCATTTAGTTTAATTCAATAAGACTATTTACAAACATTGTCACATGTACGATAGAGATTCAGATTTAATACTCACATTCTCACTCTCCTTTATAAGACTCCTATTTACTCCTAACAGTCCCCAGTACCTTAAGGAACATTTTAAATTCCTTCGCCTATCCACTGCCCATAATTTGCGCCATGAAACGCACCGAAAATTTATGACGCCTGCACACACTTCATCCTGTTATGATAATTCTTCTACGGCGCAGGCTATCAAACTTTGGAATATGCTGCCTCTTACTGTCAAAGAGGCCAAATCATTACCAAAATTTAGAAATTTGCTCAGAAAACACTATTTGTCCACAAATAGCTATGTCTGATTAACAGAATATAATCATGCTAATACATTATTATTATAATAACTTATGTATTATTGTATATATATGACTATGTATATATGTATGTATTTGTATATTCATTTCTTAAACTAGTTTGAGTATCTATTGCCTTTTTCCTGCACCACCTATATCGCCTGATTCAATTTTTTTGTTTCATTGTTTCATTTAGGTTGCCTGGAAGAGATCGCTTTGAGCGATAAGGCCGCCTGTTGTATTGCCTAGAAAAATATTGTAAATATGGTCTGTTTTTGTAATTTAATATTTTAGTGTGCAATAAAGTGTTATATCTCTATCTCTCTCTCTCAATTTCTAAAATTATTTACATACTAGAGTTTACCCTGCAGCTGCGCCACGGGTCAATCTCTAGTGCGTGCCTCTTGTTTAAAGAGGTTACAACACAGGTTACATTGTATAAACATTTTATGTTACTGCAATCTATCCCATCTCCTGGATGAAAAGAATTTATGGCAATTTTCGGTATTAAAACTACAACAGATGTACACTAAAATGACCACACCGACCAAAATTACTAAATTAATAATTACGAAAATGGCAAATCACAAAATAAAAATCCATCCTACTTTGTGGGAAAATCTTTACTAGTAAATCCCTTGTCCACGCTTGGTATTAAAATTACATATATACCGAATTTCAGCCAAATCGGTCCAGCAGTTTTTCCGTGAAAACGGAACAGACGGACAGACAGAGTTACTTCCGCTTTTATAATATTAATAAGGATAAGCGACCAAACATAAAAATAACTTTTAAAATGTCAATTACTTGTCAAACAATAAATAATAAATGCCTTATTTGACTCCTCTCTATTTGTACAAACTTACGTTATAAGTGTGCTCGTAGAAGAACTATGAGGCTGCGAATATTTTATAAGTTGATAAAATGTTTCTCCGTTGATTTAAGTGTGATTTATTACGAATTTTTTAAATGAAATTTTAGTTAGATTGACGAAATTATTGTGAAGGAGAAATGATTTATTTGTCTAAAATGCAAGGAGAGATTTGGGTAACAAAGTACCAAATATACCAAATATTAACTATTTGGGCAGGGTTTCCCCTTTATTGTTCAACCTTTGATGTGAATATTCACACAGCACAGTAAGCAATGAACACCGTCTACACTCCACTACGCCCTTTATACGAAAATGCTACCCTACAAAACAATAACAATGCATCATTGCTAAAAATAGCAATTACATCATAGTGTTGCCAGGATCATAAAACAATTATAATAATTAGTTACTGATGCACTAAATTATCTAGATGATAATTTAGTGGCCTTATAAAATTAACTAACCGGTAGAAAATGGTAATTTAATTATAAATCGAATAATCTGATAAATAGACTAAAAATATTATCTATGACGATTTTCTATGTCATATTAATATACACCATGGTTCTCAAGACTACTGTGGTGGACATCTTGAAAAATTTGTTAAAATCGATCAATTTATAAGTAGCATTATTCGTGTACTATATATTAAAACAGTAAATAAATTGCGGATAGTCAACCTTCGTATATCTACTTCCTGGCGACGATGCCAATTCGCAATGAGCCAGATCCTCGACACGTATCTTGTTTAATTTCATGGCAATTAAGGTAGATCTCATGACCTATTTCGCTATTAATTAATCAATTACATCGATCCAAAACTATTTAAACCGGAAAGTGTTAGGGAGTTTACATATTTATACGGTATGAATCGTCTTTGAATAACAATAATATCATTAATAATATGATAATATTAGCCCATAAATGTCCCACTGCTGGGCTCGGTCATCTTATTATAGGGGGGTATACCCACCACGCTTGGCCAAGGTGGCTTGGCAGGTTTCACACATCGGTTATCTCGATGTGCAAGTTTGATCACATTCCTTTTCCGTTGTAAGCACGTGGTAGTCGTAATAATATCCACATTAGGGTAGAAAACTGCCTAAGTGGTACATGCGTTCCGGCCAAGATTTAAACCCGTGTCCTTGGAGTTTGGGACTCATGCGCTATCCATTACGCTATCGCAACTCTACCGAAGAAACTACTAAACATTTAGCAATTGCTACTTACAGTTGCTACTTCACAAATCTAATTTTGTTTTATTTAATCAGTTTTTAGTATGTACAGTCGCGGTATGAAAAGGTTCGTCGCCTTAAAGTCAACTTTTGCTTGCACGAGTACAAGAAACAGTACTGCCATCATTGTAATAAATGTTACGTTTATAAAATATAGAAACATGAAAAAAGAAAAATGCAATGTTGACAATGTCATACACTGTGACTATCAATAGTTTTAATCGTAAACAACAAAGAGGATATAATAAATATTAAAACCAATAAAAACTATTACATCCTTAAACAATCTTCTTAGACAAGATAGAAAATCAAACAACTTTGATCTAAGTAGTTTTAAACTTTATTGACAAACAATTAAACATCATTTTCTGTGGAACAGTCTGTTCCGTGACTTAGTTTGAAAAGGTAACATGTGCACGCAGAAAGTTAAATGTATCAATTTGAAAACCGGCGAACCTTTTCATATCACGACTGTACATTAAAATACCGTTGCTTCGTTAATGTGTAACAACGTCCCTAACGTATCTTCGTGAGCGAATCTTCGATTATTAAAAGTGATAATAACTCACAATCCTTGTGCCAGTGGTTTCGATAAACGATTATCGATTAGTTACGATTAAAATCGTTCGTTAATTGCTTTAGGTGTAAACACGAAACGGTGCCAATCGCATTTTGACGTAAACTCAAAATTGAACATCGAGTCGAAACTATGTTTTTCTTGCGGATATGTGTATGATTGATCCAGTCAGACTAAACGTTTTAAATATAAACTTATAGCTTGCAGTTAAGCAGGAAGTTTAGTTTCGAGTTTTTTCGAAGAGTTTAATTACTACCCAAATATTCTGACTGTTGCAACACTCTTTGTGTTGTTTATAATAAAATACTAATATAATCATATAAGCTTTTTTCGTGACATAATAGGAAGATGGAAGTAAAACGAGTTATAGTGTCTAGAGAGATAGAAATTATGTTGATTTTTTTTTAATAGAGGCAGAGACAAAGCGACAATTTTACATTATATTCAATAGAACATAGCTGTCGGGACGATTGCTGAACTAAAAAGTTTAAACGTGTTTGGTAGGAAACTGATAAAATGTATGTTTGAAGGAATATTACTAAAACATCAGTTCAAGTTATCTCGTCTTAGTCTTAGATGCCATTTGGATCGTTTCTCCCGTGCAGATTTATTTTGTGTATAATTGAGGGGTAATCTATCATGCATGGCACGTATGTATGTACCATGTAGCTTTGCTCAGGGAGCTTTTTTGGGGATTTGGTTTCTGGACTCTTGCCTCCAATTTTCCTAGAGATTAGTTTATCTGATGAACAATTATCCCAAATTTAGGCAACAAGTGAAGTAAAATAAATGTTTGTTATGTATAGAAGAGTGCTCTTAGCGATGAAGTTAAAAATTAAAACTTACTTTAGAATTCAAAAATGTTATTATAATGTACAGTATATTATTTTTTTATTGCTTGAAGCAGGCAAACAAGCGGACGGTCCACTTGATGGAACGTGGTTACCGTCGCTTATGGACGTTTGCAACACCAGGGGTGTTGCCAACGCGTTGCTGACCTCTAAGAAATTTTATAACGCCCTTCTTAAACGACCCCATGTCGTAGCGGAGAGGGAAAACTTCGGCGGAAATTACGTAGTTGAGCGTGGGAGCTCCAGGAAATGAGGGTGAACATCCCGTCGATGGCGAGCGGTGCGGTTGTAAAAATGAGGCGTTGGCACCAGATCAAACAGTTCCTCGGAACACTCTCCGTTGTACAGGCGGTAGAATACGCAGAGGGACGCAAAGTCTCTCCGAAGGCTAAGCGATTCTAAACCGCCTGTTAGTATGGGATCGTCGACTATACGAACGAAGCGACGCTGGATGGAGTCGTGAGGGTCAGTCTAGTAAGCGGCTGCTCCAGCCCATAAGTGTGAGCAGTATTCCGTATGCGGCCTAATTTGTGCTTTGTAAAGCACAAGTCTTTGCCGCGGGGTGAAATACTGCTTAGACCGGTTTAGCACACCAAGCTTTTTTGAGGTAAGTTTAGCCTTGCCTTCCAGATGATCTCGAAACTGCACGTCATTCGTTATATCGACACCAAGGATCCCGATACTGTTGGAGATGGTAAGGGGTGTTCCTTGGAACTTTGGCGCAGGGACAAATGGGGTCTTTTTTGCAGACCATATTTCAGCTATAAAATTCAAGAACCTAGCAAGTGCTTGTCACAAAATTTTCCCAAATATCATGAGCTCCAATGATATTTCAAAACTATTTATTAAACTTATTGAAAGTATTACTATATTTTGAGACAATTTTAACATTTATTAGGACATAACTTCGGCAAATGCCTAGCAAGACGATGAATGCACATGGCAGTTGCAAGGTTTTAAAATTCTACAGCAGACGTACGAGCTCATGTCACCGATATATGGTGGATATACTAACAAATCGGACGCAACGCTATGCTTCCACTTTTATCACACGTACCGCTGAAGAGTGGAACTCTTTACTGTCTGTTGTTCCTGAACCATACAATCTGTCTTCAAGTCTCGCGTTAACAGGTATCATCTAGGTAATCATGTTCCATCTTAGACTGCACTTCCACCTGACATCAGGCGCAATATTGGTCAAACGTGAACTTATATAAGAAAAAAATATAAAAAACAAGATAGATTATACTATAAATAAAACTATACTTACAAAATAACATATTAATCTATAAGTAACAAATTGACTCCAAATCGCTGGTCGCATTTCCGCGTTGGATGGCAATGCTGCTACGTTGCCCTAGATGCAAGCCAGCCTTTTGTTCACGCGAGACCTCAATTAGACGCGTTGAGAGGTCTCGATAGAGGTGATGAGCTCCAGGCCCCCACGGCCCCAGGGTCTTGACCCCGAAAGCCACAAATACGTACCCACTCCCAATGGACACAAGATAAGATAAGATAGATTAATTTCTCATTAATACCAGCAGAAATAAAATAGAAATGAGCAGAAAAATCAAATCCAAATTCTTACTACACACCACAGACTTACAAACACGCAGCCTCTATTGTTAGTATGGAGCGAACAATATGCTTAGAATATTAATAAATGAATAAAATAACAATAATAATATAATTGGAGGCGAAAGACGTCCAATCGCAAATCAGCATATTTACATGAGTATGTCAGATTACCAAATCGAATTGTCTTTATGTTTATTTAATAACGCGAAAAAGCTACTGGATTTGTATAACATTAACATACCAATTTATTATATTCAAACCAATTGTTGAACTTATAGTTTTATGTATTTTATTAGTGACTACATTACTTATGTTGTGTTAGTGTCTTGTTACATGCCGTCAAAGATAAGCCGCACAGCCTATTGTAAGCGCAGCTTATTGTCCTCCCGAATTAAGGAACTCTTTTGTCTTTTCAATTTGTAGTTAAAAAAAACATGCTATTATCTTTCTACTTGTTTTATAACAATCATTAGCGTCGAACTAATCCCTATTGTTTTCGACTTTGTGGACGTTCGCAGGTGTGCAAATTAATATTTCTTAGAAACTCAGTGTGCGCCTCCAATTTTTTTGTACTGTGTAGTTAGTATAAAACGATGCCCGAATAGAGTGGCGGGTGGCAGTCAAAGGACGACTACGAGACGTTTGTAGTACTCTCGATTAACGATATAGACGACAGACTTTACGCGTGTCGAATTGCATTGAATCGTGCTGTGTAAACTGGTTGCATCCAGTTTTATTTGTATTTGTTTTATACGTGTTTGTACAGCTCTAATAAATTTTATAGTATTTCCAACAGCATTTTTAATTCGAGTCCTGTAGCTCGTAACAGTACTAATGTCAATGGTAATAATTCAATAAATACTGTGACGACCGAGGATAAAACTCTCTGGCAGCGTAAGCCAGTCTCAAGACTTGGAGAAAAAGGTAAAAGATTCTGGAAGAAAAAGACAAGGACAGATACATTTTAGAAAGGGATAGATGATGAACAAAAGATAGTACATAAAAAGAATAACGAAAAGGAGATGGAAATGATGGGTTCCAGAAGATTCTTCCAGGTATATAAGCAGCGTAAGGCGCGCCTACAGAGTTGATTGAGTTCAAGACAGCGAAGCGACAAGAGCGACAAGAAAGAGTTGGAAAAGAAGTTTAATAGAAGATAGTGACGAGTTTAGAGAGTTGGAAGGGAAGCTTAGTAGAAGACAGAGACGAGTTTAGTGAGGAGTTTAGTTGTCAGTACAGTGAAGGAAGAGTTTAGTGTAGTTTAAGAGGAGATCCAAAAGCGAAAAAAATTCGGAGGTAATCACTGCAGCAGCAGGAGGTGGAGCGCAATATCGGTGATAGTATTGGAGTAAAACATCTCATCGAGGGGGCAACCCTGCAGAGAAGAGTTATGTATAGCTTTGTGAGTCAATAGAAGCAATTAGTTGAAAAAACTAGTGGTTACTTCCAGTCCTAAGTACCTTCGCTCGCACGTACCAATACTTAAATATATAAAAAAGTTATTTGTTTTAGTAATACGTTTTTATGATAAGACATATAAAAAAATCTATATAATCTATTGAGTATTTCATTTCTATACGTGTATGTGTCTATGGTGTAAGGTCCTGAAACACACGTAAAAAATTGTGATCTACAACTATGGAAACCGGCTGTTATAAATAGGTTTTTAACTGCTTCTCTTGTCCAAAGATCTTTTATGTTTTTTTCTCTCTTTTCGTTACTTGTACTCCATGTCTTTACAGGACTATCCATTTTTTTATATCTACAATTCCTTACGAGTGTGTTCCAGAGAGGAGACACAATCTCAAACGAAAAATCTAGAGTTTTAAAACATATAACTAAAGAAGCGTATTGCCAGAGTTGCTGATAGAAGGCCCGACTATGTACTGGCATATTCTGTAATCAATATTAATTTGATTATTACTTGATCACCCAAATCAATATTCTGAAATATATATATTGAAATTGACACGCGGACGAGCTGTAGTTATTATTGACTATACAGTATTAAGACATATTTAAAGTTCAAAAACAAAAAATAATTCAAAAGCCACATTAACCGTTTTCAAACCAATAGCTTTTAAAACATCCAGTCATAAACATAATCAAAAATATTAGAAATCAATTAAAACGCGCAGTAGTGAAATTTAAATTACGACTCGTATAAATATAAATCATATAATCAGGTTTTTAGTAAAAACATAATTATGTAAGCTACCGACATTTCCTCTATCGAAAATCACTAATGTACAATAAACCCACAAAGTTTTACGACACCCATCATTACGCGAACATTCATTAGAAGCGGACGGACAGAACTGTGTCGACGGCTGTAAATGAATATTTAAATTAGTAAATTTTTATGTCGAACTGGCTTTAGGTTAAATTAGATAAAATATACATATTCGGATTCTACAGATAAGAAAAGAAGAAAGAAAGAAAATGTTAAACTAAATACTTAAAAATAAACTAAATTATAAATAAATTAATATAAAGTATGTCAGAAGGCTGGCTGCACTGCCACGCTGTACGGCAATGCTGAATCGTTGCGCGAAATATGAACCAGCCTTCTGATCACGGATGGTATCAAAGAGTTTCTTAGAAATTTCTTTGAAGAAACCCTTTGCCGATGGACCCCACGGACCTAAAGCTTCAACACCAAACGGCACAAATATGTAACCCCTTCCTAGGGTTCCATATTTGCGCCTTTTGAGATCTTCAGCTGTTGAAGCAGCGTTGCCAGCCGCTGACTTAGTCAGTGGAAGATGTGAAGCCACCAGAGTGTCAACGCATGTCGCGTCCTACACAAGCGGCCTTCCCATCCTCCAGCGAATAAGTGACATTATTATGACATTAATTAGATAGATATTGTTTTATTGCGAAGCTGGCACTGAGCTACCCGTCGCCTATGGTCTTTTGCAACACCAAATGCTACCAATGAGCTGCCTGATTCAAAAAGGAAAGTGGGGCCTAGCCACTATTCCCAGAACACATATAAGCTAGCTCTGTGTCGAGTTTCATTTAAATCCGTGACAGACAGACAGATAGACAAAAATTCTAAAAGTTGTATTTTCGAAATTTTCTAGTCCGAACTAGTCTCGTTGATGTTTTTACATAATTTATTGTTCAAACTTGTCATATTAAAGAATAGCTGAACAGTGCCCACTTCGCTGGGCGTCATAAAAAAAAAAAATATATTATTAATCACAATAAAATATAACCTATATCGCTCAGAAATAATGCAGCTTTCTACTCGTGCAAGAGTTGCCAAAATCAGTTATAAATATTATTAATCACAATAAAATATAGCCTATTTAATTCAGGAATAATGTAGCTTTCTATTCGTGCAAGAGTAGTCGAAATCGGTTCAGTAGTTGACTAGATACTATCTATAAACACCCGTGCCCACTTCGCTGGGCGTCATTAAAAAACTAAAAATATTATTAATCACAATAAAATATAGCCTATTTAATTCAGGAATAATGTAGCTTTCTATTCGTGCAAGAGTAGTCGAAATCGGTTGAGTAGTTGACTAGATACTATCTATAAACACCCGTGCCCACTTCGCTGGGCGTCATTAAAAAAATAAAAATATTATTAATCACAATAAAATATAACCTATATCGCTCAGAAATAATGCAGCTTTCTACTGGTGAGAGAATTGCCAAAATCGGTTCTGTAGTTCAATATATTACTTCCTATAAACAAACAAGCTCACAAACATTACCTCTTTATAATATTAGTATAGATAGATAAAGATTATTAGCCGATTTCACTCATCATGTTTGGTATAAGAGTTAAAGTAAAACCTGTATCGCCTTAGTGTTAATGTATTAAATTTTCTGGTACAAAACATAAAATTTCTCTTCAATGTGTATTGATGGGAGAATTCACTTACCAAAGAGTCGTAGGCCTTAACTCTAGTATGGGCCATAAGGATTTTATAGCCGTGAAATACCCCTTGTATCTTAACTACACAATACTTAATTGTAAGTAAGAAAAGCATGAGAGGAAATTGTTTTTACTGTATAATAATATAACATTCAAAAACGAAAATAATTAATTAAGTCATAGTTATTGTGTAGAAAACATTATTTGTAAGAATATGATTACTTTTGGCAAACATTGAGACAGTCGCCGCAAAAATTAAATTTCACTAGCGGTTCCAGCAGAAGTTGTCCTGTTCTGAAAAAGTAATAATCTAGATTCCTATTCCAGCGACACCTACCGGGTCTATTTGTGAATCTATTCCATCCCCGGACCCACTCCCTCAAACACTATTTTTTACATCTTGGGTTACATTATTGAAGTTTTAGTAGGGATCCCTATTTTTTCTAATAATAAATATAGCCTTTATTAATCTGGGATAATTTAAAATTCGAATGATGCAAGAATTTTTGAAATCGGTCCCGTAGTTTTTGAGTTTATTCGTTACAAACATACAAAAATACAAATCTTTCCTCTTTAGAGCGCCTTCACATTGGGTCGCAGGCAGTGCGGCGGCAGCGCGACAGCAGCATGTGCCTTATTACAACTACAGCCGCGCGACTTGTTTAGATTAGGGTGGCGCACTTTATTCGAATAGTGGACCAACGAGGAAACATCATTGTTGTTCCTGCTATTATTGGTTCTCCTTCGTCGCCATGTCGCGTTCATAATAAAAAAGACAATACTGGATTGATCCTTTGTTTCGAAATCGGCATGTGAATAGTGATTATGTAACAATATAGGTACATAGTGTTGATAAATAATAATTGTAAAAACACTTTTATTTCTCATATTCTGAAAGTATGCTTGGAGTTGTCTGATCACAGGGATGAAAATAGTACTTTTCGTCCCTGGGAAACAATTTTCGTTGTGGCCAAAAAAATTTAAAACCAGTCGAACCATAGATAATACAGGCGACTCATGTCCCAACTTTTTTTTACAGCCACTGTTAAATCGCGGCATAAATTGTAATAAGTAAATATTAACAATTTTGTAACATCATTTCTATACTTATTACTTTTCACTAATTTATTGTTTAATTTACATAAATTAGAGCTAAATATTTACTATGATCAGTGGAAAAAAAATACTGGCTGGAAGAAGGTTACAGAAAAAATTGGAGTTTCATATGTGACGTATTAAATGAGTCTATCAGATTTAGATATGGATTTAACTCCTGATTTCATTAGAGAAGTACTTGTTTGCTTAACTAATCAGTTTTTATTTACTTTCCTCATATTCAAAATGAGAAGCAGAGTATTAACCTCGAGTGAAAGGCCTATTTAGGTACTCTAACTATTAGCGCCCCGGCTACGCTCCTGCTCCAAGCCGTCTCATGCCTAAATAGGTCAATTTCACATCTCGTGTAACAGTCTACTACAACTAAGTTCGAATGTCAAAAAGTCTTTCGGTAAATTGTTACGTAATTGTTTATACGTACGCTTGCAACACTGGCTCAAAACCGACTGAACGCACGCGCTGCTGTCCACTACTTATGACAGTCACGCGGCTGTCGCGCTGCTAGTGCCGCGTTGCTTGTGACTTAGTGTGAAGGAGCTCTTATAATTAGACATAGTATAAAATTTTACATTTTTGTAAACATGGACAGTAAACACTGATATTAGACGAATCAAACAAATTGAGTATTTTGTTGACAGGACACGTTGGTATTCGATGTCATTGAATGAATCAAGTTATGTATATTTGGATAACTGGTTGCTTCTTCCAAATTGAAAGACAGAAATGTACCGTCTCATATCAGCTTCACTTTTTTTATTGAATGGTTTCAGAAGACAGGCAGATGGACATTTGTAGCACCATAGGTGCTAGCCATCCAGTTGGGCAAATGCCCTACCAGATAGCTGTAGGTTGCTTTGTCGCCTCTTGCGACAGGCTGCCCCTGTTCCTACACTGATAATTGTTTATTATATATACACCATTACAAATAATTTCAATTTATTTATTTGCTTAGAGTCTAGTTTCACTTTAATAGTGCACAAGGGTGGTTTTAGGTCTAGTCTATTTATATTTTAGGTTCTATAGGTTACAACAGATTTAAAAGATGCACGTCCCGATCTAAATCCATGCGGTCATGAGTCCGTGATATGTAAGCTTTTATAGAGTTCTTTGCTTTTATAATAATTCAAATGTTTGCGGTATTTTTTTACCAAAATATCCATAGCTCACGCATAACTTTAGATAGAATAATTAACATAAAATATTATAATGGCATCCAAATTATTTGACCCATCAACGTTAAATTAACAAGAAGTTTATTTTGGTATATCTCTGTTTATCCATTTTAAAATACACATAACTATAAAAAGCATAGATAAGATGAAATATATTATTATAATTTTATGCATATTAGTTTGTCTCTAGATAGCTTAATATCAGTTTGCCATCATCATTACCTGATCCACGCAGTTATCAAGACCCGTTGACCTCTTGGCACTTTTTTATGACCTAGTCTAGTCGTGTCAATATACTTATATGCTACAAAGTCTCTCTATGCATATTATATTACTAGAGCTCTCCCTGAGGTTTCACTTGCGAAGTAAAAAGTAGAAGCCATGACCTTGCATGCTTAAATATGCATGATTTTGAACATATATAATATAATAATGTTACATACCAGCAAAGATAAGCCGCAGAGCCTATTGTAAGCGCAGCTTATTGTCCTTTTCTAGTAATCGACGAATCCTTTGTCTTTTGAATTTGTAGTTAAGAAAAACATGCTATTATCAATTTACTTGTTTTATAACCATCAATAGCGTCGAACTATAATCCCTATTGTTATTGTATTCGACTTTGTAGACGTTCGCAGGTGTGCAAATTAGTAATTCTTAGAAGCCTTGTGTGCGCCTTCAATTCCTTTGTACTGTGTAGTTAGTATAAGACGAGGCCCGAATGAAGGGGAGGGCAGTTAAGCGAGGACTATGAAGCGAGTAAGACGTTTTCTAGTACTCTTGATTAGCTATATGAACGACATATTTGGTGCGTTCGAATTGTATTGAATAGTGCAGTATGAACTGGTTGCATCCAGTGTTATTTGTATTTGTTTTATACGTGTTTGTACAGTTCTAATAAATTCTATAGTAGTTCCAACGGCATTTTTAATTCGAGTCCTGTAGCTCGTAACAATAATATCAGGCCATAAATGTCCCACTGCTGGACTCGAGCCTCTTATTATAGGGGGACGGACAGTATACCCGCCATGCTTGTCCAAGGCGGCTTGGCAGGTTTGACACATCGGTTATCTCGATGTGCAGGTTGCATCACGATGTTTTCCTTCACCGTTGTTAGCACGTGGTAATTGTAACAATATGCACATTAGATCACAAAACTGACAAAGTGAAGCATGCATTCCGGCTAGGATCGAACCCGCGTCCTTTGAGTTTGGGACGCGTGCGCTAGCCATTGCGCTACCACGACTTAAACTTGACAACTTGATCTTGAACATGTTAACTACTAATGCAACTTTGCCGAGTGGGAGGGCATTTACTAGAGTATGTCGTTATGAAAACCTCGAGTTGTGTTCTGGCATTAGTGTCTAGGTTGCAATCCTCCTTTCAAGGCCAGCAGCACATTGCAACTTTCGTGTTGCATATCCATAGATGACGTTAACTACTTTCCATCAGGTGGGCTACCACCTTTAGCTATAAACTTGTTGTGAGAACACATTAAATGAGCCACCACGACTTTATATCTATACTAGCTGCGCCCCGCGGTCTCACCCGCGTGGTGATGGAAAACATTATATTTTGGTTAATTCACACTATATCTTTATAAATTATAGCCTATGTGTTATTCTGATGCGTAAGCTATATTATTGTAAAGTTTCATCAAAATACATTCAGTGGTTTTTGCGTGAAAGAGTAACTAACATGTATGTTTGTTACTCTTTCACGTTTTCTTACAAACTTTCGCGTTTATAATATTAGTAGGAAGTAGGATTAAAGGAATGATTGAATTTAAATAACTAATTATAATTTTTGATAGCTTATATGGTCTAGTAGGCTAAGCCTTGGACCATCTAGTTCATTGAAATATAAAGATCTCGTGTTCGGTTTCCGGTAGGGTAAATTTCATTTACGATGAATTTTGTTCTAGATGGCTCAGATCAGCAAGAGTTGCCTATTGATTACCCACAATACCGTATGTGTTTGTGTGCCGATGTAATTTTATTTATAATTGTGATTTAGTATATTTTACATGTCCGTCTGTCCGGTGTGTTTTATAATTTTGGCTGCAACGGGCTTCGGTGCTAACTGGCGGACACCGGATACCGTCCCGCGCACTTTATAGACCAATAAAACCCGTAGTCTATGTCCCCGCAACGGGCGGGTCCGGACAGTGTCTCTAGTTCGGTACATCTACCATATTGTATGGATAGCAAAAATAAATGTTATAATATTTTGTTACATATTTTAATACATATATTGTTATATATTTTCATACTTTAGTATATTATATACATCAAGGTAGTTTAGTGACTAAAGCACCTTCATCTCGTTTCAATGCCGTGGATTTAAATCCTACTTCTTGATGATGAACCGCTTACGCTGTTCTTGAACTTTAACATGTACATTTTTACAGTTACTGCGTGATGGCAATCAAGCAATACATCGTGAGACTTGCACACCGAAATAACCGACCTATGAAACGTGCCTTGAACAAGCGTGAATATTCTTGTACTCTTACTCCTAACACCATCCGTAAGTACCTTTAAAATGGGAAGGGCTTAGCCTAACAGTGGTAAGTTCAAGTAGTGATATTATATTATATTTATATATATAGCTTATTATAGAAGTAGACACTAATGTAAAATACAATATTCTGTCCAGACTCTTAGTAGGTATTCTACCTTTGGTTCAGTGATGGCAACAAAGCCTTCGATAAATATGAGTATATTAGCCATTATGAATATGAAAATTTATGTAAAAGTTAATTATTTTTATCATGACCATCTTTAAACTCTCATAGTTCTCGCTAAGAAGAGGTGGAATATATTAGTCTGTACGTAACCTTACTTATGTTATATATATTTATTTTTTTATTTCTAGAGCACAGCAGACAGGCTAACGGCCCAACTATGATGGAAAGTGGATACCGTCACCTATGGACATTAGCAATACCAGAGGTCCTGCCAATTCGCTGCAGGCCTTGAAGGAGAAACTGGAACCTTTTTCATATAAATTCATGCATGGTGCAGCTTGCTGAAGCTATTCTAGAAAGATCATCAATTTTTATGCGAACTGTGACCAAAAACCAAATTCAAAACTAGAACTGTTGTCCGTGAATAAAATTAAAATTTGTTCGTCTATCCGTACTTTAGGTATTTCGTAAAGACGACTATAAATTCAAGGTTATTTCGTTATTACGAAGAGATTGTACAACATTTGTGGGTGATAAAACGTTATCGCGCGCACTAACTCGTTGTACAATAACCTCATATTTCACACTCGTGCAACACACGCCGCGGTCTGCTACATGTGTTACTAATTTTTATTGCGTAGATACTATTCTCCTAATAATATTATTGTATACTAGACTGCCAAAGAAACTTCGTTCGCGTTGTCATAATGGCGGAGTATTTGTTACTAAATTTTTATTTAGTGCCACCACTAAATAAAAATTTTCTAGCAAATAAGAAACCGTCCTTAAGAATAACGAAAAAGTATTGAATTAATAATGTCTATAGCATCTTACAGTAGATGTCAATTAAAACAAGTATAGTAATTTTGATGGTTTACTAGCGATCCCTGAAAATATAAAAGTCTATGACCCAATCCAAGCGCCACCTACCGGTTCTAATTGTAAATCTAAACCATCCGGGGACCCATTCAAACACAAAATAAAATCATCAAAATCGGTGAAGTCATTCTCAAGTTATGCGCGTACATACACATTTCTACGATTCATTTTATATACATATATGGATTTTGCTCCAACTTCAAGGTGTTGTAGAAACATTATTTAATGCTTTTCAGTTAATCTTGAAGTCTATTTCTTTTGCACCTAAGTTCGGAATTGTTATCTAATAACAATGAATTTGTATGAAACTGTCCTGAAACAGTACTCAATAGATAAAAAAGAATAATCAAAGTCAAAGTCGAATCAGAAACAAAAAAGTCATCACTGAACATACATAAAACACGCAGTAGAAGTGAAACAAAGTGTGACAAGGGGTGAGAGGATTCTAAGTGACGTCACATTTCATATATTATATCGTTATTATATATTTAAGCTTTAAAACACGAAATTTGAAGTATTAACGAATAACTTCAAAACATTTCCAACTCTATCTGTATGACTTGTTTAAATGCTTAAATATAATGTATTCTATCTCATTCTCTCGCAGGCTTAGTCCTATTGATGTATGCGTTTATTTCTTTTTCGTGTCATCGAGAACTTCCTCCTTTTTTTAAAGTCGGTTAATAAACGTGACCGCAACGTCATAATATATTCGTCAATCCTTCGAAAACGACATCATATATAAGGATAAAAGTTGACCCGGGATATAAACTACGTGTATCGAGTTTCATTAAAATCCGTTCAATGGTTCTCACGTGATGCTTTAGCCGACAGACAGACAAAAACTCTAGAAGTTGTATTTTTGGAGTCTACTGGTCCGAATTAACCCCCCTGATTTTTACACGATATATTTTAATATTTTCTTAAGTTTTCGCGACTAGTATACAGAATAAAACTACGTTTGAACGGTTTTAAGCGCGGTAATTTATTTTATTTTTATTATTCCGACTTTTCGGCCACTTTTCAGTAGCTGTGATCACGGAAGACAAAGATGTCAATAATAACCATAAACAAAATTATAACTAAATAATTAAAATAAACAAGTTGGCGGTAGGCTAAATAAAACTTTAGCAATACTCATCGACACTTGACATCTTTGTCTTCGGTGATCACGGCTACTAAAAAGTAGCCGAAACGTCGGAATAATAAAAATCAAATAAATTACCGCGCTTAAAACCGTTAAATCGTAGTTTTATTACGATAAATTTTAATGTTATAATGCTTATGTTAGACGTATAATATCCCGGGCTGCTAAATTACATACAAGTTATTGTTAAATCAAGCTACCGTTATTACAGACTTTTGTAGATCAAATTAAGAAACCAACACTGAACCATACCTGATAAACCTTTTATAACGGCATTTACACCACTATCCATCAGTTTTCGAGGTCACCCATCCTAAAATAGTTTAGAGCACACTTGAAGTGTTATATTGTTGTTATCAATAGTAGTTAGAGACAATAACACAGTCACGTTTTGAAGCTATAAGTACTTAAAAATTGTATCTAAACCGTATAATTGATTTAACAATGAATTTAACTTTATTTTTATTACTAAGGTTGTGTACGCACAGAGCCAACAACGGGCAATGATCGTTCGCTAATAATATCCAATTTACTCGCACTAAGTTCGACCTAATTTTGCACAAAATTAGGTCGAACTTAGTGCGAAAGTTCAAGTGCCAGTAGGTGTGTGGACCGACAGCCGATGGAGTAAACGAGTCCTGGAGTGGAGATCACGTCTCGGCAAACGTAGCGTAGGACGCCCGCCAGCCCGAAGGACTGACGACCTGCGCACGATCGCCGGCAGAGGCTGGATGAGGAAGACGGGAAACCGGGATATGTGGCGCGTACTTGGGGAGGCCTACGTCCAGCAGTGGACTGAGATTGGCTGAAGAAGAGAAAGTTCGACCTAACCCACAGGCTCGAGACGTAGACATAGACAGCAGGATTTATTTATTTATTTAATTTGTTTGGGAAATATACAATAATTAATATTTTTAAATGCAAAATCCAAAATTAGTACATATATCAATCAAGTTTCAATTAAAAAAAGTATTGATATAAAAATGAAAAATTACAAAAAAATCGATATGAATTACCTATGAAAGGATCTACATTAGTAAATAGTGCATTGTGTTGATGACTAGTACGGTATAAAAACGTGTTTTTTGTATAGTTAGTTTATATAAGCAGTACTGAGAATAGGGATCTATCACTTGAGCTTAGTCATGGTAGCGTAATGGCTAGCGTACGCGTCCCAAACTCAAAGGGCGCGGGTTCGATCCTGGCCGGAACGCATGCACCACTTAGGCAGTTTTCTGGCCTAATGTGCATATTGTTACAATTACCACGTGCTAATAACGGTGAAGGAAAACATCGTGATGCAACCTGCACGTCGAGATAACCGATGTGTCAAACCTGCCAAGCCGCCTTGGACAAGCATGGCGGGTATACTGTCCGTTCCCCTACAGTGGGAGGCCTGAGCCCAGCAGTGGGACATTTATGGGCTGCTATTACTATTACTACTTGAGCTTTAACGGTGTCTCCGTTATCGGAGATTCTTCCATAAACTCCAAGTCTCTAAACTGGTCATAGAGTGAACTATCTTGGGTGTTTCTATTAACGATAAAATCAGAAATGAGAAATATCCTCAAGAAAACCAAGGTAATCGACATTGCTAGCAAAATTAGCAAGTTGAAGTGGCAATAAGCCGATCATTTTGTCGCAGGATCGGTGGCCGATGGAGCAGATGAGTCCTGGAGAAGAGATCGCGTCTCGGTAAACGTAGTACCGAACTCTCTCCAGCCCGATGGACCACTGATTTGCGTAAGCTTGCTGGTAGGGACTGGATGAGTAAAACGGACGACCTGGATGTGTGGCGCAAACAGACAAACTTGAGGAGACCTATGTTCAATAGTAGACTGCGATTGGAGAACGGCGTTAATACTGTTACGAGCTACAGGACTCGAATTAAAAATGCCGTTGGAACTACTACAGAATTTATTAAAACTGTACAAACACGTATAAAACAAATACAAATAAGACTGGGTGCAACCAGTTCACACTGCACGATTCAATGCAATTCGACACGTGCAAAGTCCGTCATATATATCGCTAATTGAGAGTACTACAAACGTCTTACTAGTCTCGTAGTCGTCGCTTGACTGCCCACCCCTCCATTCGGGCATTGTCTTATACTGACTATACAGTACAAAAAATATCGGCCGTGCGCACTAAGTTTCCGAGAAATAGTAATTTGCCCCCCTGGTTATCTATTCCTGCGAACGGCCAACAAAGCCGAAAACAATAACAATAGGCTATTGTCTAATTGCAAATTTAAATACGAAGTAATAAAAAGAACTCCGAATGCGGGAGGGGCAATAAACGAGATGCGCAGCATTTCTTTGCCAGTACGTGACAAAAGGTATGCAGGTGGCCCAACTTGTAACAATACAAATAATTTTGAACTAAGTTTTAAGTACAACTTCTTGCAACTTGTTCCTAAAACTTTACTTATATTTTCATGTAAATCGAGAACAACAACGTCAAGGGAATAAATAGATAGTTTCGATTGTTCGACGAAATGAACAATATTGATATACATTATAAGCCAACAAAGAAAGGCATTAGGTAGCCGTAATTGGCTTCGTGTGTACGCAGCCTAAAACCATTGAACTTTTTAAACGCATGGATCGCAAAAATTTATGGTTTCGTTACACTTTTGAGCTTTGTTTTTTTGGGAATTTAATGGCTGTGTTAACACTTCTGTAACTAAAATTCTGTTTCATGCCAATTTGAAAACAAAAAGTAACGTTAGTCGAAAGCAGCAGCAATACAGTCTGTTTAGTCATTATTATCTTATCATTGTTAAATAGAACACAAATATCTATATATTAATACGTGAAGAAAAATCTTTGTTTTTACGAGAATTGTGCGGATGGAGGAGTATGAAATTTCGCACACTTATAGTTTACATAGAGAAGCGACGAATGCTAATATTTAAAAAAAACATGCACATAAAATACATTAAATCAATAAAAAAAACATTACACACACTACCATGTATTTGACACACACACGCATATATACTCATCTGTTTATTATTGCCTTGGCGAAATCTGTGATTATAGAAGTATAGTCTTTGACAGTAATTATTATGGTCGAATTCGAGCACGGGCGGCCACTAGTATTTTTAAATATGTTTTCTTTTTCTATTGCTAGAGTATAACAGACGGGATGACGACCTGATGGAAGGTGGTCACCGTCTTCTATGTACATTTACAACACCAAAGGTGCTACCAATGTGCTGCCAGCCTTGAAGGAGAAGGCTGGAACATGGCCACTGATACTGGAACAAAACTCATGATTGTTATGGTGGCCTTAACCAGAGGTAATAACCATCCATACGAGCAAATACCCTGTACAATAAGAGATTTCAAAACTTATTAAAACGATTCCAAGACGGTGAAATGTATAGTACATCTTTGAATTGAAATATTCATTGGCTAATTATTGGTAATTTAAATTTTCTATCAATGTATCTAATATGACATATGACTATACGGCCTCTGTGGTTGAGCGGGCTAAGCCTTTACCGGCTTACCTCACTGCAACGCGGAAGCTCCGGGTTCGATTCCTGGTATAGTAAATTTTGGAAACGTATTTTCTCCGTTATTTACTATGGTCTGGGTGTATGGGATGGGCCCCAGATGGTCCGTTGTATATTACCCATAACACAAGCGTAACTTGCTTAATTTGGGGATATACAGTGTGTGTGCTTGTCTGCCGATTTATTTATTACTCATGAACTATGGAATATATTTATATATAAAATTCTTATGTTAGTCTGTATATCACCGAACTCCTCCTAAGCTGATGGATCAATTTTGAAGACATTTCTGTGTGTATTCAAGTAGATTCTAGTATGATTTTATTCACAATTGGGCCCAATAGGTGGCGCAGGAATCGGATTTAGCATTTTATACTCATGTTGTTGTTCTCTTTTCAGTAAGTAATTCAGTACATGTCTTCGAAGGAAAGAAAGTTAAATTTTCAATAAGAATAAACATATAAGCTGAAATCCACTCGATTACCTTTGTCGGATATATTTCGGATTGTAAATCAATTTAATGAGGGAAGTTAAATTCTTGTTAACACCTCCCATCGATTACGACGTACTAAGCTCGTAAACGGACGCCCGCTTTGTGCATATCTGCATATATATACATAAATTAATGTTGACCAACGTTGTTTGTTTGTTTGAACGGGAATGGGTTTTTATTGCTTTAACGTTTCTTCTTTCTCTTCCGGTACTTGAAATCAAAGAAAGAAAACCTTTATTCGAAGAAATAGCGACGTAATTCCATTCGTTATACGTTATTATACACAGAGCATATTTAGAGAATTTGTACGCCGCATTTTCAGCGAACAAGGTTTGCACTCAGCATATGCTGTGCCGGAATTATATCCGACACAACGCTGGTTTTCAGTGCAAACCAGCCTTTAAGCATAAGACCAAAACGACCCAAATTTGTTAATTAAATAATGAATAATAATAATTTATGTAACTAATTCTACATATATAATATTTAATTAGTAAAAATAAATAAATACATTTAAATAAAACCAACAATAAATACGTTACTTCTAATATATTTTATTTTCCGACTCTATTAAATCTAAATCAAACGCTCAATCGTTACCAAATTCTAACAAGCTTATTTATTTCGCAAGCCTAGATAAGAACTCGATGCTATTGGAATTGTTAGGTATGTTTAACATATTTATTTTTACTAAATGTTGCGTCTTATAGATACAACATTAAAATTACAATCTAAATTGAAAATCAAGACTAAGAAGTAATTTAAATCTGACCTAAATACTAGATTTAAATATTTATACTAAGAATGTGTCCAATAACACCTTTTTTATTGTCTCTATCAAGGAGAAGACACTTTGTTCGTGTGTTCTTTATTAATGTTATGCACATTGTACTTACTTTACATTTATCTTTCTTTTATTGCAGGAGTTCAGCAGATAGGCTGACGGTCCACTTGACGGGAAGCGGTTACAATCGCCATGGTCATTTGCAACACCAAAGGTGCTACAAATGCGCTGCTGCTCTCTTAAGAGAGACTGGAACCAGGTCACTAATGCCGGGACACAACTCAAGGTTGTTATGGCGACATAATAGGTTGGGGAAAAAGTCTTTTCGCATATAGTATGTATGAACTTGTAATAAGATCTCTTTGGCTATACCATTTGTATCTGGCTGGTTTTGGTATCATTAAAAAGTTTTAATTTTAAAGAAGACAATTCCAAATTCAAATTAGGAAAATGTGTGATTTTCATTTGTTTTTCTTATTGTTAAAATGATTGAATCTAATGAAGATATTCGATACATTTTAAAAAATTTCTACAAAAAAGGTAAAAATGCAACACAAGCCGCGAAAAAAATTTGTGATGTCTATGGACCTAATGCAGTATCTGTGAGAGAAGGGCAAATTTGGTTTAAGCATTCAATCCGGAAATTTTGATATCAAAGATGCACGTCGCTCTGGTCGCTCTGATACAGACAAAATTGATGCCATTTTTGAAAAAGTGGAGCAAGATCGGCATATTAGTAGTTACAATGTAGCTGGAGAAATGGGAATTGAACACAATACGGTTTTGGCGCATTTGAAAAAAGCTGGGTACACAAAAAAGCTCGATAGTTGGGTGCCTCATGAGCTTACTGAAAGAAACCTAATGAACCGTGTACTCATTTGTATCTTATGTATATGCGATATAAAATAAATTAACGAAGTTTACGTCTCACAACTAAATATAATACTTTATGTAGAATCTATATGCACATATAGATAGGCGAAGAGTTTTCGATTTTAGGGCATAATATCAAGTACTTAAGTTACTTATTGCAGGAGTACAGCAGATAGCCTCGATGGAGGAAATGGAACTTGGCCACCGACACCTGAACACAACTCAAGGTTGTAATGAAAAGCATATATAGATTATATATGTTTTTCATTTACGCTTTCGTGTGTTGCCTTAAAGTAAATGTATTCCTTTTTTTACTATATATAAGAGAACTATCTAACAAAACTATCTAAAAAAATAAATAAATTTAAACTCGTGTAACTACATACATGAATTTGATTATTTTGCTAAGTAGTTGGTTTTGTTTAATACCAATAAGCTAATATACTTTGTGAACAAGTAAAGGAAAAACAAAGAGTAAGCAGAAAATTTAATAGGTACCTAAATAACCAAATTCAAAGTTTTTTATTCAAAATAAGTTCCACTGGAGAACACTTTTTGAAGGTCATATATATAAGTTAAAATTTAATTTTTGCTTCCTATTCTATGTACACCGCTTGGCAACGTGTTATTGCTGTTAAGGAGAAAAAGCGCCAAGCAACTCTCCAGCAACACGTCTACCTAAAAATTGTTTTCTTTATATTTCTAATTCAATTTATATGTTACAGAATTACTTTTTGAAGTATTAATGGAGTGTATCAAACAGTGCATGCTCAGTAAGACTGACACAGTAAGGGGAAAGAAGAATATTATTATTGTTATAATAATGACGAGACGTACTAAAAGTTTGTACTGCAACATCTATATATATATATATATATATATATATATATATATATATATAATTCTTTTGTACATGTGTTGACAGTGAACTCCTCCTAAACGGCTGGACCGATTTTGATGATATTTGTTTTGTATATTTGAACGGGTCCCCGGGTGGTTTAGATTCATAATTAGAACCGATAGGTGGCGCTGAGATCGGGTTCTAGAATCCTCCTAATCATCTGGACCGATTTTGGTGACATTGTTTTTGTGTCATGAAACAAAGTCTTTTAGGAATTCAGAAAATATGGCGGTACGAAGTTCGCCGGGTCAGCTAGTATCTCTATAAATTCCTTAAATGTTTGAAAAAATTAAAACGTTATACAGACGATTGTATAAGAGGCTGGAGCGAGCTGCCATGTAAATGGAGTTTTATCATTTAAATTACCTTCAATAGTGTAATATCCCTTTTTAAGCAAGATACTTTTGAATTTGGTTTTAAATTTAGTGAAAGGCAGATATAAAATTTCATTCGAAATTTTATTGAAGAAGCGTATACCAACCCCCAAGAGAGAGGACAATACTTTTTGTAATCTAAAAGTTGGCAATATGAGACGTAGAACGATGATGACGAAACGGGTGAATTGCTATGATTTCAACTTCAGACCTTTCACCTGAAGTATCCTGATTTATAAGGCTTCAATGACTTAGCTCCGTTAGAATATAGATGACAACATGTGAAATAAAAAAATATGCTTTTCGTAATTCATATTATGACAACTATTTAATATAAGATTTATATTATGAACGCTATTAGGAAATGAATCCTTGGTTGAGAGGAGTGTTTATCAGTAATATTCCACTGGTGCGTAAGGCCTTAGCTTAGCAGGTTGGTTTCGCAAGTGGCTAGTCTAGTGCCGCTCTATTAGCCGCCATTTGGATTGACCTGTCGCCAAGGAAGGTCGACCGGTGTTGATTCCTGCGACCAGTATGGCAACTTATTGAAACCACCACTAAAGGATTGTATAGATGTGCCTTTATCATAATAATAATAATAATCGGCAGACAAACACACACATCGTATATTAAGCTAAGCAAGTTACGATTGTGTTATGGGTAATATCATGTCATTTTATATATTTAGACTTTGTCATAATCTAATTTCCTTATTCGTACCAACTGCGAGTGAGAAACGAATATGTGTAGTGGAACTGCAAAACCAGAAATAAAAGAAAACAAAGTTGATTTTACTGGTTTATCTGCCATATCATACAGAAAGAGATTGCATATCCATATTGCCACTCCTTGGTATGTTTGTGTGTAATTTGTAATTAATTAAACTTTTGAATTAGTTACTTATTCATTATTACATTACTTTACAGGTATATACTAATAATGGACAGGTATATATAGATATATAAAAAAAAACCGAAACAATATTTAAGATATAATCTCCTTTAGCACCCAGTCGTTGTTAATTGATATAAACATATAAGAAAATAAATCATCTACTGACTTAATTCACAGTAATCAACATATTCGTCGTTAAGGATAGCATTAAAATATATTTATTTAAAAAAATACATCACAAAAGTTGTTAAACTGGGGTACATAATATTTTCTTAAGTTTTCGCGACTTGTATACATAATAAAACTACGTTTTAACGGTTTTAATCGCGGTGATTTATTTGATTTTTGTTATTCCGACGTTGTTATTCCACTTTTCAGTGGCCGTGATCACGGAAGACAAAGATGTCAAGTGTCAACGAGTATTGTTAAAGTTTTATTTATCTTACCTCCAACTTGTTCATTTTAACTTTGTTTATGGTTATTATTTACTCTATGGGAGCTTAATCTAATTTACCACCGCTTCACAACATGTTATGGCTTGAAGAGAAGAAGCGGCGCAAGAAACTCTTCAGCAAACGCCTAGCTCTAATAATTTTATATAATATTAAAATGGGTGGTGGAAAAATAAAAGAAATTATCAGTCAAGTTAGTTTATGTTCCGGTAAATTACCGCGATAAAAACCGATAAAACGTAGTTTTATTATATGTATACTGGGATAGATTTTCCTGCGAAGACACTCCAAAAACTATACCTTTATATAATAACAAATAATTTGTTACACTGCAAAAGTAAAAAGCAGTGTTGCAGGCAATTTCCACCTCAGAACAATGTTTTAAGTATTACAATAAAGTACATGATAATAAATAAATATAATATATTAATGCTAGTTGGCAGCAGGTGAGCTAATTTTAGTAACGTTTTGACTTTATTCTCATAGTATTTTAGACCTCGTCACTTCTAAACAAAACTAACTATTATTGTAAATGTATTATCAAAGTTTACGCCAATCGAGCTTTGTGCGATTTGCCCTTCATTAAGAGGACTAAATCAGTGTTAGTCATTAATGACTAACATAGACATAAGGAAAAAATATTACTAATAGCATTATTGTGTGTATTTTGTGAATATATATTGGACAGTGTTGTCTTGAAATAAATGAATTATTATTATCTAAACTAATATTATAAAGAGGAAATATTCGATTGTTTGCTTTTTATATTTCAAAAAAAATAAGGATCCTAACTAAAACTCCAATAATGTAACCCAAGGTGTAAAAAAATACCTAAAATATTATTTACTACATAAATAGTATAAAATAATGTACTACGACTTTGCAGAACACATAATTATTTACAAAAAATGTCGCGGCAGCATATCTCTAACTATTATAGTTATGCGACAATAAGTGTTCTTTTATTTTAAAAATTTAATTGTTATGTCGCCGCTAGAAAAGGCGCTTTATTTATATCTTGATATTCATACGGTAGGGGAAATATTTTAATTTCGCTTAGTAGGTAATTAAACTCAACAAAGTTCTTTTTAGATACCCGTGCGAAGCCAGGGCGGACCGCTAGTTATTATATACTATTATAAAAAATATAAAAGGCTTATCTACATTATTCTACCTATAAAAGAATCTCACGTGGCTATCTCTATCTAAAACGTAAACAATCTGGTTTGCGTCGATTTCAACAGGGCCGGCCGAAGGCGCATTCCTACCAACAACACGTATATATTATACCTCCATAACAACATATACCATACTTGAATATACCTTTATAATTATAATTAAAATATCATGTACTTTTTATCAAAGTCGATAAGAGGTATGACTTAATTAGTGCAAGAATATATTCATTTATATATTCGTATTTCGTACTGATACTACATATTAAAGATCGGTTCCTAAATTTTACTATTCATTCGCTTGTCTTACCATCGGTACAAATTTGATATTACTTGTATGAAGCTTATGACATTTTAATTTTATTTTAACATAGGCAAATGAACGGTTGGTAAGATTATAGTAAGCGGCCGAGCTTCAGAAAAATACAGTACACGATAACAACACTTTATTTCACTTTCCATATCTAAACACAATTCTAACAATCTTTACATTTCACTTTAAGCTTTAATGATAAAAACCAACTAACTGAATTGCGGTAAGCGATCGGTATCTCAAGTGGCGCCATCTTCAAACAGCGAATGTTTCCGGGGACAAGATTTTTATAACAATACAACTACTTATTTTCACAACTGTCAACGTTATACGTCGTATACAATTATTTACATACTTTCATTTCATTCTTAAATTCAGGCTTTATTATATATATGAGTAATTACTACAACTAGTGGTCACCCGTGGTCGAAATTCGACCATAACAATTTGTTGTCAAAGATTATACTTCGCCAACACTACACTGTTAATTTGACATGAACAATAAACAAAAGAAGTATATAAATGTGTGAGTGTCAAATACATGGTAGTGTGTGTAATGTTTTTTTTATTGATATAATGTATTTTTTATACATTAATTTAAATAAAAAAATAATAGCATTCGTCGCTTCTTCTCTATGTAAACTATAAGTGTGCGAAATTTCATACTCCTCTGTCCGCACAATTTTCGTAAAATTGCTGCCATAAGCTGCCATATATTTTAGGATGCCAACAATAGGAACCGGATGTAAGAATCGTGATAATTAGAAGTAGTAAAATCTTGATAGCACTTTGATAGGTAGTTACTAGTTACGACGGTCAACAGTAGTCAAAGTGTCTGTGAGTTTAATACCTACTCGAGGTAAAATGTTTGCATATAATAATAATAATAAACTTTATTTTCATTAAAAAAAAACAGTTAGGTAGCATAAGAAATTTTTTTAATGTAGTACAGCATAAATATGTTTGTGACTAAGAACGAAACGGCCTCAGCACCTTCCCATTACATTTGACCACATTGTAAACCAAAAGAATAGCTGCTGAATAGTTCTTATACAAAGATAAAGAAAGATAATATGATCTAAATTAAAAAGGAAAAAGATTAAACAAAACGAAAGATCTAGCGAATCAAAAACTAAGTGTAAATTACAAAGAAAATGAAATATAAACAAGTGTTTTAAGTGTCCTGTCTGTATGTATTGGCAAGAGTGTATGTGAGTGAGTGTGAGAGGGTGTATATGGAAGATCAAGGAAACTATAAATAAACTGAATGATTAATTTTAAATATTCATATTGATACGAGTTAGGGGACTCGAATTAAAATGCCGTTTGGAATTAGTATAGAATTTATTAGAACTATACAAACACGTATAATACAGGTACAAATATAAGTGGACACACCAGTACAAACGTGATACACGATTAAATAACACGCGCAAAGTCCGTCACTATATAGTTTATCGAATGTAAACACGTCTTGTCTCACTTGTGACCATCGCTAGACTGCCGATCTCTCCATTGGGACATTGCTTTATAATGCACCGATGCAATATGTATACCTGGCAAGCGCGTCCACGCAATTTCCCAGAAAACGTAATCCGCACGCCTGCGTAATTATGCCTGCGAACGGCCATAAAAGAGTACAATACACTATAGGCTGTTTTCTAATTACAAATTTTAAACGGTTGGGGAAAAGTTTCTTCGCAAGGTAAACAAAAAGAAGTCCAAATGCCGAAAACGGTATTGCTATTAAAATTTTGAAACAAACTGCAGGTGTGCATTGGTCTTTGTGCAAGGTCAGTAATGCATTAACAATACATTAGATGCATATAAATCATATATATTCACCTGTATGGCCTGCCTGACCAATCCATAATGCCCTTCTGGTTTTAAACACTAATTTGTATCTATTGTTCCAAGATGGATTACGTCGTATTCAACGTTCTCTTTCAGTGAGCTTTCAGTGAGGCACCCAAATATCGACCCCAGCTTTTTTCAAATGTGTGGTCAATTCCCAGTTCAGGCGTAATTATATGTATGTATGTTTATATGATCCCACATAATATGAGCTGTTAATCTACAAAATCACCGATGCTTAATATAAATATAGACATAATATTATAATGCTGGGTTGTTTGTTGCGACGCTTCTACTCCTTTAACACTAACTAAAATTGCTTTATAAGCGGTGATAGATTCATGATTTTCAATAAGCATTGTTTTATTGCATCATTACACCAGACAGGCATACGACCCACCTGATGAAAAACCTTCCATCACCTAAGTTACCATCACCTAAGGACCAACACCAAATGTGCTAATAATGTGCTGCTGGGTTCGAATGGAAGACTGGAACCTGATCACTAATACTTCGCCTCAGAGGAAGTGCTATAACCACCCGAGTCGGGATACCCAATAAAACCGTCGGTGTTTTTTCCTTCGCCTTATGGGCCACGGTTATACGATCTGGCTACTCCATGGACCCTGATAGATGGTAGGCCATCGACCACTTTCATTGCCGGGGGGAATCAAGCCTTCAGTGTCTTCGTTCTTTGCGTGGAGCGAGTTACAGACCGAGACAGAAGAAGTGAGTGCCGTGGTAATTGACGACGGGTCCACAATAAGTCTCAGGTAGCAATTACATTTCTATAAAGGTAGAGAAACTGTATTTATAAAAATAATAATCGATTGCAATTTTGGGCCCAACAAGGAGAGAGGAAGGTAGCTGTAGGGTTCGAAGCAACGTTGAAATTAAAAAACTCGTAGTCGAGCGTTTTAAACATAACAGGAGAAATAAAATCTCACCGCCTCTGTTGGCTCGATCACGTGGAACGGATTGGAGAGGATCGAAGCGTGAAATCGGCCTATTTGGTGTGATCGAATGGGCGACGTCCGGGCGGTCACCCCAAGTACCAATGGAGGAACAGAGTGGAGGCTGACCTATGTGAGCTTCAAGCCCATAACTGGCAGGAAATCGCGCAGGATAAACAGGTGTCGTTCTCTCATTTTGGAGGCCAAGCCACATTTTGGTTCTCTGAGCCAACAGAGTTAGTTAGTGGATGGGAGACGAGGGTCGGCCGCCCCAGGTGCAGGTGGAGGGACAGAGTGGAGGCTGACTTATGTGAGCTTGAAGCCCATAGCTGGCAAGAAATCACACAGCACAGAAACAGGTGCCGTTTTCTTATTTTGGAGGCCAAGACATAGTTTGGTTCGCTGAGCCAACAGAGTTAGTTAGTGGATGGGCGACGACGGGTCGATCGCCTCAGGTACATGTGGAGGGACAGATTGGAGGTTGACCTGTGTGAGCTTGAAGCCCATAGCTGGCAATAAATTGCACAGGACAGAATAAGGTGTCGTTTTCTCATTTCGTAGACCAAGCCACATTTTGGTTCGTCGTTGAGCCAACGGAGTTAGATAATGGATGGACGATGTCCGGTTGGTCGCCCCAAGTACAGGTGGAGGGACAGAGTGGGGGCTGCTGAGCGTTTAACAAAGACGTAAAACAACAGGCTCATAATAGAGAAGATTGGAGGACGCTCCACTGACAAGAGCACAACTCTTAAATGATAGATAGAGAAACTACCTGCATAAATACCCAACAAATATCATACCAAAAATATTCGTCATGGAACAAGTGTAATATTAAGGCTATGATGATTTAATTCAATTTAGATGTTGAATATTAATAGATTTCTTATATATTTCATTGTTGACTCTAACACATTTTTTGTTCTTATAATTTTTTTAAAACTTTAATAAGATTCTTGTTTGTTTTTTAAATCATTATTATATTTGAGGATAGAAATGATTTCAAATCATTTAAATAATAATAGGCGTTATCGTTTAATAACAAGTTGCGTGGGAATTAGTAATCTTAAGTCTGATTCACATTTGCATTAGTTAAGAAGCGAGTTCACTTGCGAAGCTGGGGAGTTAAGTCCTTAACATCGTTTAGGAAAGAAATTCGCCGATTAAGTATTAAGTTCTCGATTAAGTGGACGGCTTCCACACGTCGATAAGGGTCGAGTTCATCAGTTTCGCAAATTAACCTGCTTCGAAAAATTACAAATGTAAGTAAAACAGGCTTATGTCATTTTCTCCAAATTGTACTAAAGAACTAGGATATTTTAGTGAAATTTGCATTACTAGTTTATTGCGAAGTACATAATTACAAGATAAATTTATAACTCGGTAAGTCGGTTAGCGTAATGGCTAGTGCATGCGTCGCTACCTCAAAGGGCGCAGATTCGAATCCTGGCTGGGACGCATGCACCACTTAGACAGTTTTCAGACCTATTGCACATATTGTGACAATTACCACGTGTTACCAACGGTGAAGAAATACATCGTGATGTGTAGAACGTGCCAATCCGTCTCGGACAAGCGTAGCGGGTATACTGTCTGTTTCCCTATAATCTATTCCATCTAACAGGCGGCTTATAATTGCTTAGCCTTCGGAGAGACTTTGCATCCCTCTGCTAATTCTACCACCTGTATGTACAACGAAGAGTGTTCCGAGGAACTATTTGATCTGATCCCAACGCCTCATTTTTACAACCGCACTACTCGCCATCGACGGGATGTTCACCCCCATTCCCTGGAGCTCGCACGCTCGTTTACGCAACGTGATTCATGAAGTGTCGCATAGTCTGACAGTGATTGATTTAAGTCAATACGTGAATCACTCCAAGGAGCAGGTTACCACCGAGTGGTTCATTCGTCGTCCGCGCGTGGACAGCTTGTGAGCTAGGCTAACCCCTGCTGGGGCGAGTACGCCCAGCTACGAATTTATTTCCACTGGAAAAAATGCTAACGTCCTTAATATGTCAATTGCCTAATATTAATCACTAGTTTCTGCCCGCGACTTCGTCCGCGTGAAATAGTCGAAAAAAAGTAAGTTAAAAAAAAGACCCCGATTTTGAAACATTCTTCATTAGCGCTCCGCTCCTATTGGCCTTAGTGATGATATATAGCCTATAGCCTTCCTCGATAAATGGGCTATCTAACAATGAAAGAATTTTTCAAATCAGATCAGTAGTTCCTGAGATTAGCGCGTTCAAGAAAGCAAACAAACAAACTGTTCAGCTTTATATACCTTATTAGTATAAGATTTGATCAAGGCTACTTACCATCAGGTAGTTCAAACACATGTTTTCCTTCCACCATGTCATATAAAAACGACGAATAGACTTACAATTCCATATAGATTTATCCATATTCCACTAATGGTTGTGAGAATTTTCTTGGTATGATACATCAATATATTTCCAAAGCAATTCAATGCAGCGATAATATTACGACGAATACAATCGACAACATTAAAACTAAGTGACGATAAAAATACTATAAATAAAATAACACGGACCGAGATTCGGACTGGTAACCCGGTAGCCGATCCGTCGAGAATTCTTATCCTTAAAAAAAGAAGGATATTAAAGATTTATCGTGTATTGATCTTCCAAGTAAGCGTCCCTGTAGACAACGCACATTTTGCTCGGATTGAGTTTTTGTACTTAAGGGTGGCCGTGACACGTTCTTTAACCAGATGGTAGAGTCGTCAGTAAATATATGATTTGTCCCTCCCTCACCATTTTACCACCGGACAAGCAGACTCACACGCCACCGATATATGGTGGAGATACCAACAAAGCGACCGAAACACTATGCTTCTGCACTGAAGAGTGGAACTCTTTAAATCAATCTAGGTGTCTTCAAGTCTCGCGTGAACAGGTATCTTCTAGGTAAGAGTGCTCGACCTTAGACTGCATTTCCACCTGACATCAGGCGCAATGTCAATCAAACGCGAACCTATTCATTATAAAATAAATGAAAACATTTTTAGTAAATTTAAAAATGAACATTTAATAAATAAAAATTAATATATTTTTACAATCATATTATATTAATTATTGAATTACATCATTTTTTTATATATTTTACACGCATGTAGGATGGTGGTTGTGTAGCAACGGTTTGTTTATAGTTAGATTGTCAAGTGAGTGTTGTAATTTTTCATTATTGTATATTGCTATTTAATTATATGACTTTAAAGGGAGACATTTTATTTTTTGCTATTCTAGATGCATACATACATACACGCGTTATACACAATCGAAAAAAATACAATACAAAATCTTACACACAGATTAAATTTTCTTCTGTACCTATTACAAGCTTTCGATCGGGACTCTTGAAGTTACAACAGATACAGAATTGTATAAATAAGTAACAGTTTTATTGTTATTAACACCATTAGCTTTCTAGAATTAAACTCTTAACGTCAAACTAAAAAACTGTACCTTTAAAATCAAATTTTTATTTAATGCTTCTTTTTGGTCGTCGATGTCTGCAATCCTCGGAATTATTTAATTCTGTACCAGAAATATCACTTCAAATTGTAACGAAAATAAATTCCATTTCAAATATATGTTTGTGCTTAGATACTTAGTGATGGATAATTAAACCTAATCTAAGATAAAGATAATTTATCAGTTGCTATTGCGAAGAGAAATGTACTATTCATTGTATGTAGTTTAAAGAGCCCATAAAGATTTATTGTGAATCGATCATCGGAATAAATCGAATAGGGATCGTAATCGTATCGGCTTCTCTTTCTACCTTCACCATTCTTATGTCCTGTCTCTTTCTATTTCATTCAATAATCCTATAGTTTTGATCTTATTTTCGATTAAAGTATGATGAATGGAGTTTGTACTTTGTGTTGTACTGATGAACTGACAGACAGAAATTGGTCTGTTGATCTATTAAAGCTTATGCTTGAGTTTTTTTGTTAACGATCATGTGTTGGTAGGTACTGTGTATGTAATAATCTATATAGGAAATTAAAAAATAGAGTCGCTTGTACTCTATTGCATTCAAAATAAAATATATTGAAGAATTAATGTAAATCGGATCATAAATCTCAGCGTAATCGGTGTACATACATAAAAAAATATTAAAAAAATACCAATCAAGTTGAGAACGTCCTCCTTTTGGAAGTCGGTTAAAAAACAAGAACAACATTGCAAAATGAACTGACTTTAAGATTTTGTAGAAAATATTTTAATGTTAGAAATCGTTTTTTTTTGACATTAGAATTTAAATATTGTATTAAAAGCAATTTTGATCTAAATTTGGGCATATATTTTGAAAATACTCTCGAAAACTTAATTTTATTTACTGATACAGATTATACAATTAAACTTGATAACATCGTAACTCTCACTAATGAAGGCATAAGCATTGTTGGCTCGGGGTAATGTCAGCAGCGAGAGTACAAGGTCCACGCAGTCCCGTTGCTTATTTTGATCGATAGCTCTTGTTCAAGAGAGAACATGTAATTTTTCTATTAAACATACTAATTATTACCTTCTATACGTACTTAAGAACCGTATTAATTGTATAACTATAGAACGCACATTTCAAGTGCATGGTTTTTTTTTATGGCAGGAGTTCAGCAGACAGGCAGATGGCCCACTTGATAGAAAGCGATTACCATCGTCTATGGACATTTGCAACACCAAAGGTGCTACAAATGCGCTGCTGCTCTCTTAAGGGAGACTGGAACCTGGTCACTGACGCCGAAACACAACTCAAGGTTGTTATAGCGGCACACTCTAGACCAGGGGTGGTAGCCATCCAGTGGGGCAAATACCCTCCCACCTGGCTTTGGGTTGTTTTGTCGCCTCTTACGACAGGCCGCCCGGCCGCAGGAAATTGTATTCTTTCTCCGTTCCTGCACGGATAATACTAGCGGCTTGGATGCAGCACTTTTACGGTGGCCGAAGGTCTTGAGGCTGTTAACGGACATAACAGCCTCGCAGAAGGAGGAAACGGCGTCCCAGCCAGGTTGGCCTTCGACCATCGCTTGAATTACGGCCGAGAGATGCTACAAGGGCACAGCGCTCCTCATCCCAAATTCAAAGCTATCACTGCAGTGGTGGCACCCTGACGATGGCTTAAAAATCATCTTTGTACAATATATTTACACTTTTTGTCATTTCTTTGATGTAGTACCTTCCTATAAATAGGCCTGAAATAAATTTATAAAATACCGGATTTGAGCCGTTGTGTCCTTTTGCAAGACCGCAATGTCGGCTTGGAGGCAGCGGACCGGTCCTTCTAAACATCCTATTAATTATTTTAAAATACTTTAATTAAGTAAATTAGAAATCCTTAATTTAGTTCTTGCTTTTCCGCATTAAAACTTCAAACGATCAACGCAATTTAATATTTAATTAATCTACGAAAATAATAGAACATTTTGTTATGGCGAACAGTTAGAAAAGTTGTTATCCTCGCTATAGACATGAATGAATGAATATGCTTTATTGTGTTTTAAAAGATACAGTTTTATTGCTATTAGCGATTTCTTCCAGACAACCTTTGAATGGACAATGTTGCATTATTCTCAGTACCGAATCAGTATTTTATAAATATATACATACACTAGCTGACCCGGCGAACTTCGTACCGCCATATTTTCTGAATTTCTAAAAGACTTTGTTTCATGACATAAAAACAAAATCACCAAAATCGGTCTAGGTGATTAGGAATTCTAGAACCTGATCTCAGCGCCACCTACCGGTTCCAATTGTGAATCTAAACCATCCGGGGACCCATTCAAACACACAAAACAAATATCATCAAAATTGGTCCAGCCGTTTACGAGGAGTTCACTGTCAACACACGTACAGAAGAATTATATGTATATATATCAATATACATTAATGAATTATACTAATAAGATATATGTAAATAAAATATTACACAATACACTTACATAAATAAACATGAAACGAGATAAAACTGACAATAACTTCTGCTGCTAATGCTGCATCCTTAAATAGAGCTATCTGATAATAATAATAATAATTCTTCACAAGTCTATTAAAAATAGGCAGTGACTTGGCCAGCTTGATATTAACAGGCAGCGCGTTCCAAAGACGAACTGCTTGGACTGTGGAGGATTTGCCATAAAAGCTAGTTTTATGCAGAGGAGTTTTGAGTAACAAATTTTCCGAGGACCTGAGAGACTTTAAGTTACCGGAATAAAGGTACTGAAATTGTTCTTTGAAGTATGCAAGAGTTAATTAATGTATTATACATTATGTAAAGTATATGTATACAATAATAAATTTATTGCAACAACTATTTATGTAGTTAACCTTTTTTGTCAACCCTACTGACCATCGAGGCGTGGCATCATGAGGCTATCGGCAAACCTTCTGCGCACGGGTAGTATTGGAAGCCACTTGAGTTTGGCGCGGAATTCTGAAACATGATCATATTTACGCAAACCAAATATGAAGATCAGGGGGATGAGACAGAGGGATCAGACAAGAAGAATGGGAGAGAAGTGGTGGGATATGGGATTGGAGAGAGAAGAGAACTTAACCATAGAGACCACTATCTCTCTCCATCTCCGTGCAGGAACGGAGAAAGAATACTATTTCCTGCGGCTGCACGGCCTGTCGTAAGAGGCGACAAAACATCCCACAGCCAGGTGGTAGGGCATTTGCTCGACTGGATGGCTACCACCCCTGGTCTAAAGTATGTCGCCATAACAACCTTGAGTTTTCTTCGTTATTAGTGACCAGGTTCCAATATGCCGCTGTGTCGGCTTGGAAAAATAAATTGCAAACATATTTATATTAAATTGCGAAGTAGGCAAACAGGCAGTCGATCAAATTTGAATTTGAATCTCGGTCATGGAAAGTGGTTACCGTCATCTATAGGCGTTTGCAACACCGATAGCAAAGCCAGGCCGTTGCTAATCTTTGGATGGGCTAAAGTAGATGGAATGGGTAGATGAGATGGAGGTATCGAATAGAAATGATGGGATCCGAATAGGGGGATGTGATAGGCAAGGTTGGATAAGGGAAGCGGGAGGTCGGCCATTGGGCTTCCATTCGTAACTATGGCGGTGAACAGAATAAGACCCCTGCCTATGTTTTACTGACACTCCCAGAAGAAACCATACTCCAAAATGAGCTGCATCCGTCAGAAGATTAGAATAAAACTCGCGAAAATCTCAACTCCCTGGTATTACATATGTTCACGAGAGCTATTGACAATGACTTTGATTAAATAAATAATTATATATATCAATTACATTGTGTAAACGCACGCCTTTTGAATTCGTATTAACGTTTAATGGACCGCACGCGGTGTTTTACATAATTATTTGGATTAATTATATTATTATTGAAATGATTTGATCTTTATGTATGATGGCGCCCGAGCATTATTTGTAGGCTAAGCCGTTGTGACCGCTGATCGTCACATGGTGGAGCCGCCGGGTATATGACCTTATTCACATCGTTCCATTTATAAATGGCGGCGATGATGTCAAATTGGGATAAAACTCCCCAAAATCGCTATTGATTCCCGTTTATTTTCTGTGACATGTTTAAAACAATAAAATAAACATCATCAAATACTTATATATCTCGAGATACTGATGGAGAAGCCCGTTTTCCGATGCCTCGCTGGCCAAATATGATGCAATTTAACTTTGTAGCTACCATCATACATACTCTGATATATGAACACTCATGTTTAAGAAATAAATTGTCTTTGTTTTTTGATTTTCGCCCAATATAGTACGGATGTGAAATATCTAGCCATGCCGCCTCCCCCAGTTCTTGGTCGAAGTGCAAGACCCAAAAATCTGGCTTGACGTTGTAACGATTGAATGCGTACTAATAGTCTCAAAACGGGGGATGCCGAAGACCACGCGAAGTGGAGTAGAAAAAGTAGGACAGTGGACCTTGGGCGTCGGATGAACGCTCCGAACGCAACCGGGATTTAACGCTCTGATGATGATAATAGATGTACAGAGGTGAGGCTAGGACCCTAACACTTAAGGAGGAGAATTAGCTGTTGGTGGCTGAAAGAAACGTCCTAAGAAAGATCCTGGGTCCGACACAGGGAAGTGATGGCAACTGGCGGATCCGAAAATGCTAAACTCGAAGAGCTGGTTGATGAGCCCAATATCATAGGCGAGTGTAAGGCACATCGCTTGCGCTGGCTTGGCTACCTACATAGAATGGGGAGAATCGCGCGATGAAAAGAGCCTATCTGGGCAGACCAACAGGACGGCGACCAGTTACTCGGCCCAGATACCAGACCGGAGTGACGTAGTAGAGGCTGATCTGCGCGAACTTCAAGCCTATGACTGGTAAGAGATAGCGCTGAACAGAAAGGAGTGGAGTGTTCTCATTTTGGAGGCCAGGACTCATTTTGGGTCGTTGAACCGCAGCGGTTAGGTATGTTTTTGTCTTGATTGTTACCTTAATGGATCTAAAGATACTGTTTTGATGTTTGATCCTGTTTTTGTTATAAAAACAATTGTCTCAAGGGACTATTTTAACAATACGTTTTTAGAAATCGGTAATAATTTTATTAGTTTTGTCTTCAATTTTTTTCGCTCGCTGCTTCATGTCATACATATGCAAGCTGTGGAATGAACTCCCTCCCTGCCATGGGTTTCCCAGAGCGATACTACATTTGGGTTTTATAAACAATGCGTAATGAGATTTATATTAGTCTCGACGAGAAACATAACAGCTCTGTTCTGTTAGTGTCACAAATATCTTTGAAAATGATAACCACTTATCATACCTTAACAGTTGGAAGAAATGTGTCTATTTATTTTTTTCTCTTTTTTTGGACTTTTGCCTCATTGACATGTCAGATCTATCATCTCCTATACAAATTTATAATCAAAGACAAACTATGTAATAAACTATGTATATTGCCTCTATTAAGGCTGGCTTTGCCAAAATTCTCTTAAAGAAACCTATATCAAAACGATTCAGTCCCAACTTTCTTATCAGTAGATCTCTGCCATGTTTATATCTGCTGCATTCCAATGAAAGACGTGGGAGATCCTCAACAGTTCCCCTTATGGCCGGTTCCGTTTGCCTTATGGAGCTTATGTCAATTTTAATCGATGATAACGCAAATGAACGGTCGGTAAGATATAGGAACAGGCCAATAGTAGGCAGTTGGGAGATTTAACTTTGCCTATGAGTTGGCCACAATTTCTTGTAGGGAAGTCCTGCTTTGTAAAGCAAACAAAATATTGTTACGACCTGAACGCCGACAGGAGACAAATTCACACCTGCATACCTGTAGACATTTTATTACCTTTTCGGCATTAGGACTTTTTTTGTTTACTTTGTTTTTAAAATGTGTGATTAGAAAAACAGCCCATTGTAATCTTTTAAGATAGTCATTAGCCAGGTGTGATACTAAGAAATTCGGTCCACGCGGTCAGGCAAACATATTGCATCTGTGCAGTATAAAGCAATGCCCTAATGGAAAGATCGGCAGTCGAGCGATAACCACGAGCAAAGCAAGACTTGTGTACATTCGGTAATCTATTTAGTGACGGACTTTGCGCGTGTATTTGAATTACGATTTTCTGCATTACATTTGAACTTATAACTATTTTTTTATTATTTATTGAAAACAAACCAACAGCGCATATCAACACACAAACAACAACAAAAATTATTTATAATATAGGGCTAATAACAGGTTTTTCTGAGTTCATTTTTAAGCTAACGAATGAACTAAAGTTTAAAAATGCAATAAATATATACATAAGTGAAAATAAGTATATACTTACACACATACATAGATATATATATATATATATATTGAAATATAATAAAAACATATTGATATTAACTGAACATATTACTTGATATATTGTTATTTTCATATGATGTGGTGGTGTCTGTTCCAACAATTGTTTTAAAGATTAACCTCTTGAATACGGTTTTATTTGTACCTGTGTTATACGTGTTTGTATAGTTCTAATAATAATTCTATAATAATTCCAACGGTATTTTAATTCGAGTCCTGCAACTCGTAACAATATTATTATTTTCGCCGTTCAATTCACTATGTGCCAATTTAAGCAATATATATAGGTGCGTTCAAATGACCGGTGTAGTTTGAATGTTTAATTAGTGTATGTAAAATAGAACATTTTGTTAAAAAACAACACTTTCCTTGGGTTTACTGTTTGACATTCCTTCACAGAAATTGATCCTTACAAGTTACAATATGATTTGGTATAGTATAGAATGTATTTATTTTTTTCAAAATCAGCCCATTCGATTCCTGACAAGGGTAATTGATTTTTCAAAAATCTAATGATCCCAATTTAGTTATCGTCAAAATAGACTTCGAGATACTTTTAGAGTGTTTTTCGCTATTCTATGCGTTTGTTGCTCTTTATCTTTTCTGGTGCGCACTGCCGAAGAGTGGAATAATTTGCCGGAATTTTTATGTTAAAAATATAATCTTGAAGTCTTCAAGTCACGAGTGAATAGGTATCTTCTAGATAAGCGTGCTCCATCCTAGACTGCGTCATCACTCAGCATCAGGTGAAACAGTGGTCAAACGCAAACCTATATCAAGACCTCCGGCCGCCATGAACACGCGGCGCGGGTGACGGTCAGGGGAGGCTTTAAGGCCGTGGCCCGCATCTAAAGCCGCCGAGTAGTGGGTTGAGGACGGAGAGGCCTGCCCGAAAAAGGGCGGGCCCACGCCAGCTGGGGTCGCGGTAGAAAAGCTCACCCATATCCCGTGACCCCGGCACATGGCGTCAGGTGGCACCAAGGGGTTTTAGTGGGTATTCCGGCTTCTCTAGCCGGCGAGTCCCACACTCCCCCGCCGAAGTCTCCCCGGCGGGGGGTCTCCAAACGGATTTCCCCTTGCAAAAAAAAAAATAGTTAATGACCAGTTCCTATATCTCGCCGACCGTTCATTTGCGCCTTACTATCGGTTAAAATTTGACATAAGCTGCATATAACTAATATCAAAAGATCCATAATTTTTTTTTAATCCCTGTAAATATAGATGTTGAAAAAATTAAATTATGTAGTTAGGTAGTTATGAGAGGAGTCGAGCAAAAATATAATCGAAGTCGATTATCGATTATTTTCCGTAATAATAAAAGTGGATGCGCGTAATAATCGCCAAAGCAATAAAAATGAAATATGGCCGCCATCGACGCACTCGAATGTACGGCCTAAAGTATATTTAATTACAACGCGATTTTAATTGGAAAAAATATTTATTACCCACTTTGATTTAGTGCTGAGGAATTTGTTGAGATTTTTATAACTCAATAACTTATAGATAATTTTGTATTTTACAGTATCGATTAAATTGTATCAAATATATTATGACAGTCGTGGGCTGGGTCTTGCAGTAACATATACTCTAATCGAGTCTAAAAATCTTTCGGTTATTTTAAATTTTATTTGTGTAGGAATATGTAAATACGTAAATAACTTCTGTATAAAAAAGAACTTAAGATATAAATAGAATAAGAAACATAAAGAAAAACAATTTATAGCTAGACGTGTTGCTGGGGAGTTTCTTGTCACTTCTCTTCAACAGCAATAACTTAAATGTTGAATTTTCAAAAATCCTTCCTTTGTTTGTATCTGCGGCTTAGGAAGAACCCGCATACAAGTTGTCACGGTCTTAGGCTCAGTAGTTTGGGCTGTGCGTGTTGATATGTTATAATGTTAATTTAAAATTAAACCAGTCAGACATTCAGGCAGTCAGTCAGTCAAGTCAAGTAATTATGTATGTATAGATAGATATATACTTTTATTTACTAATACAGTTTACCTAATTATCAAATTTAAGTTTCCATTATTGTGACTACATAATTAATAAGAGCCCCATAACTAAATGATGTATTTAAAGGAGCGTTTTAATTAAAGCCGCGATTTACCGAGCATCGATCGAAAGGGAATTGGTTCGAGCTTCCAGATAAAACGCGATTAATTATGCGAAATTGCGACTAAAAACTACTTTTGAAATTATTTATTTACTGACAATGTTTCAATTTCAACATATGAGAGATATTATTAATTCACTTGTGAAATATTTGTAACTCTGTCGATTAAATGAATCTTACAAGCAAGCATTACGGCCGGGCCACGATCATGGGCTTAGTGACAGGCGACGCGTCAACCGACGCAGTGATGGCTAGCGCCAAGCGCAATGACTCGTGATAAATAGGCTTCATAACTTTTCTTAGAAGATCATTTTGGTACAACACAAACACATTTAATTGTTTAAATGTGTTAATCAACTTAAAAAACATCTAGAGTTTGATATTGAAGTTGAAAATGTTTAAATTAACCATCTAGACACATAAAACAATAAACAAAAAAAATCTTGTATGAAAAAACAAGTTATACACCTTAGTACTTGTGTTTTGTCGCATTGAAAACAGTTTTTTATTTCCAACTAAACATACAATTGAAAAAAATATATATCTTAGAAGGCAAAGAGATAATAATACATCTTAACACTGTTGCTCTTGTTGACCGTCACGTCGCACTTGGCTGTCGCTCACAGCGACAAGGTTGTGACCAGGTAGTTAGTCACTGTTATAATATTTGTAATAATTTATATAAAGATTAAAGTGACCTTGTGTAGATAGAATACAATAATATTATTACATTTTAAGATAAAATAGTAGTGCAATAGGCACTGTTTGTTATCATTGACAATAATTTGTTAGTCCAACATCTTTTGTCTATGAAATGATTATTATCAAGTTTTTTATTAACATTGATACAACTTTAGCAATTTAAATTAAAAAAATAACTAATATCTTAATCGCTTAAATTCTATCAAATGTAATACTTGCAACAACTCAGAAGGGTTTATGGTAGTAAAAGAAGAACAACTGGTCACAATACTTTATATTGAAGCTTACGGTTTTAACATATTTCAATACGTAGTATCCATATTAGTTAGTGATATTTCATACACTGACTATTCAAACTCGACAAGCATTTTTAGAACACCATCGCCATCCCTCCAACAATTTTACAATATAAGAAAGTTAGCATATTGGCACAACCGATAGCGGATTTAAGTCATTCATAAACTATTAGGTTGGGGAAAAGTTTCTTCGCATTTTATATAAAAATTCAAAATTTTTTTATAAAGATTATTTACATTTGACTAAAGTATGTAGGTGCCATTTTGTTGGATAACTTTTTGCCATCTTGTAGTTAGGGACGTGATCCCATTGCTATAAAATATTTGGGGCTTCTGATCAAAAAACTGCGACAAGTGATTTTGGCAGTCCTCTCGTGATGTTAACCTGACACTGCCTAAAGAATTCTGCAGAGACCGAAACAGGTGAAAATCTGAAGGTGCAAGGTCAGGACTATACGGCGGATGCATTAACACCTCCCAGCCAAACTCTCGTAATTTTTGCTGAGTGGCTAAAGATGTGTGAGGTCTAGCGTTATCATGGTGAAAAACCACACCCCTTCTGTTGATTAATTCCGGCCGCTTTCTCTCAACTTTTTGCTTTAATCTCATCAGTTGTTCGCAGTACAGTTCAGAATCAATGGCCCTGCCTGGCGGTAACAGCTCATAATGAATAATGCTCTTCCGATCCCACCATACACACAGCATCACCTTGTTGCGAGTTAACCCGGGTTTTGTCAGAGTGGTTGACGCAGGTCCTCTCGGGGCACGGCTGCTTCGGGAGGTACCTGTGTCGCCTCGGCCGCGAAGCAACGTCAGGGTGCCATCATTGCGACACAGGTGACGAGGATACGGCGCTGCATACCCTGCAGGAATGTCCTGCATGGACGGAGCAGCGCCGAGACCTCGTCGCCCATACCGGACTGGACTTTTCGCTCCCGACCGTGGTTTGCACCATGATCGGGAGCCGCACCGGATGGAACGCCGTCTCCTCCTTTTGCGAGCACGTTATGTTTGCAAAGGAGGAGGCGGAACGGGAGCGTGAGCGTACGTCCTTGCTCCGCTCCCGCCAAAGGAGGACGCGCCGACGCTGGAGGTCGGAACTCGACCTTCGGCCACTGTAAGCGGGCGGCGCGGGTGGGGCCCCTTGGGGTATAGGGGTTCTCACACACCCGCACATGCCATCGAGATGAGAGGGCGAGTGTTCCGCGCGCGCTCATTTCTCCTCCCGTGGGGCGCGTTACAAACCGCCCCACGCCGGACTGGACCACGATGTCGCCGGGGGGGTAGTCCCCCGGTATTGAAAGAGGTCAAGTGAGCATGGCCCACGCCTGCCAGGGCACAGTGGAGCTGGGAATCCCATTCCCGTAGCTCTGGCATAAGGCGCAAGACGGAACACCCAGGGGTTTTAGTGGGTATCCCTAACTGGGGAGTGGCAATAGCGTGCCACCGGTTCTGACCGGGCACGCTAGTGCTACCCCCGATCTGGCGAATCCCACACTCTCACATCGGGTCGCGAACATCCCCCAGGCTTCTGTGCCTGTCGCGGCTTAGTCCTCAAACGGATTTCTCCTGGCCAAAAAAAAAAGGGTTTCGTCAGAGTCTGTGAAGCCTGCCGGCCTTTGACCACGATCTTTTTCACACGTTCTTGTCGAACGTGATCCACTTTTGATCACCAGTTATCAGCTTCTTCAAAAATGGTTCGGTTTCATTACGTCGTAATAAAGAATCACAAATGAGTACACGGTTCATTAGGTTTCTTTCAGTGAGCTCATGAGGCACCCAAATATCGAGCATTTTTGTGTACCCAGCTTTTTTCAAATGCGCCAAAACCATTTTGTGGTCAATTACCAGTTCTCCAGCTACATCGTAACTACTAATATGCCGATCTTGCTCCACTTTTTCAAAAATGCCATCAATTTTGTCCGTAACAGGGCGACCAGAGCGACGTGCATCTTTGATATCAAAATTTCCGGATTGAAAACGCTTAAACCAAATTTGCGCTACTCTCACAGATGCTGCAATAGGTCCATAAACATCACAAATTTTTTTCGCGGCTTGTGTTGCATTTGTGGCTTTTTTGTATTGAAATTTTAAAATGTATCGAATTTCTTCATTAGATTCACTCATTTTAAAAATAAGAAAAACAAATGAAATTCACACATTTTCCCAATTTGAATTTGGAATTGTCTTCTTTAAAATTAAAACTTTTTAATGATACCAAAACCAGCCAGATACAAATGGTATAGCCAAAGAGATCTTATTACAAGTTCATACATAGTATATGCGAAAAGACTTTTTCCCCAACCTATTATTTTAATTAAAGAATCATGAATGACAAGAATTTAATACATTATTGTTGTTTGGATATTTCAAATAATATTTTATATAAGATATTGTATAAAATATTATACTTAAAGTTTTATATACAATAAAATAAGTCGAACACAGTATAAATCCATCGCGTCTGCCAACATGAAAATAAAACGTAGTGAATACCGTCTATATATATAATTGAGAGGTTTGAATTATAATCTGTACACAATTATCACATTATACAAAGGATAAATATTGTAACAAAATTATTGTAAATTATAGACAACTACTCTATACAAAACAGGCGCTAACTACCGAATAAATAAAAGTATAACATTATGATTGAATTAAGGAAATGGCCGATTGTATCGTTTAGAAATGAGAGGGTACATAACAAAATCAATTATTAACTTTAAAAAGAAACACTACAAGAACAACTATGCTACTAAATAACTGTAACACAAATTAAAGAAACAAAAATTATTTTCTTCCGACTACAATTAATTCACGTAATTAGCGAGCTCTTTACTACTTACTGTATAAGTAGTAGTAAGTAAATAAGCAAGAATATTTACTGTATCATTAACTACCTGCGGGCTAAAGGCGGTACCAGGCAAGCAAGAATGCATAAGAGTAAGTTAGTTAGCTACCGTTTAATAAGCATAATTACTATTGCCAATGTATTTTGCTACTGAACATTCTATAATTTTATAGTGCCTTGGTGATTGCAATATGAACTTTTTATCTATAATATTATAAAATTCTAAATATGCCGCGTCTGTACATTGAAGCTGTTAAAAAAACTGGAATAGATTATATAAACGATGGAGAATTGTCTGTTTGTTCGGGATTTGTTCGGGAATGATTTAAAATGGCCAGATTAAAATAAAATATAATTCCAATGTGATTTATCAATGATCGATATCTTATGTAATAAAATGTGTTATGTTTTTTATCCCGGGAATCCAGGGGATACAAACTATCCACGAGAGGAGTTTGTAGTTGTTCGGGTGCATAAAAATTAGCTTATTCCGGCACAGTTACACTAAAATGATAGCTTCAATTCTTTTTTAATTGCTGTGGTACTTCTTGTCCTGGGAAACCCGCGGGAATTTCAAGTCAAGCGTGGACGAAGTCTCGGGCATAATCTAGTTTATTTTAAAACTTGAAATGTGAGATAAATATAGCTACCGCAGTACCTTTCAAAATTAATATCTTCACAGCATTCTGAAAATATACATCTACTTTATATATACGTGAAGCAAAAACTTTGTACCCCTTTTTTAGAAGAACTGCGCGGACGGAGAAGTATGAAATTTCGTACACTTATAGTTTATACAGAGTAGAAGCGACGAATGTTAATATTTTCCTTAAAATAATGCATTAAAATAATAAATCAATAAAAGAACATTACACACACTAACATGTATTTGACACACACACGCATATATACTCATCTGTTTATTATTGCCTTGGCGAAATCTGTGATTATAGAAGTATAGTCTTTGACAGTAATTATAATGGTCGAATTTGGAGCACGGTCGATCACTAGTTTTGATAATTAAAACAATTTATTAAACTAAGATGTTATAAACTTAAACTAATACAATAAAAGAAAACTTAATTGTATTCTAATAATAATTCTTAATAATAATCGGCAGACAAACACACATATTGTATATCCCCAAATTAAGTAAGTTACGCCTGTGTTATGGGTAATATACAACGTACCACTCTGAGGCCGATCCCAGACACCCAGACCATAGTAAATAACGGAGAAAATACGTTTCCGAAATTTACTATACCAGGAATCGAACCCGGAGCCTTTGCGTTGCAGTGAGGTAGGCCGGCAACGGCTTAGTCCGCTCAACCACACAGGCCGTCAAATCCCTTCTACCTTTAATCCCTGAAGATTATAAGTGGAATACTGAGCCTAGGTCACCGTCTTCTATGGGTAAGGTGCCCAGAAGGCTGGATAGGGTTACCAAGGTAGATACCCGCCCTATGATCACTTGAGGAATTGATGAGTGGTTTTAATAACTCTTTGTAGAGTCTCGTTGCCTCAGGGCCCCACGGTCCAAGCGTCTCAACAGCAAATGGTAGAAATAACTCGTTGAGGGTCATATATTAACACCGCACGAGTAATTCAAATGTCTCCGCTGCCGAACCGGCTGATTTGGCCGTATTTGGTAAAAGAGATCCAGCCAACGTGTCAACGTAGGTCGCATTCTCTTTTTTTTTTTTATAAATCGTCAGACAAACACACACACTGTATATCCCCAAATTAAGCAAGTTACGCTTGTGTTATGGGTAATATACAACAGACCATTCTGGGGTTGATCCCAGATACACCCAGACCATAGTAAATAACGGAGAAAATATGTTTCCGAAATTTACTATACCAAGAATCGAACCCGGAGCCTCTGCATTGCAGTGAGGTAAGCCGGCAAAGGCTTAGCCCGCTCAACCACAGAGGCCGTCGGCATCATTATGTACTTTCATTAATTATTATGTGACTGGTTTAGTTACAGTTCTATATAATGTTGTATAATATCCTTAATCAATTTTTAGCACTACAATTTAATAAAATCTAAAAGCAATTGATAATTATTTTAGATATTTCTTCATATTAGTTGCCAAGCTGCATAAAATCATGAACTTTGTTTAGATGACCTGCATTCCACATAAGTATATAAAAAAAATTTGAAACTTATGAACCTGGTTAAAATGCAGTAAAACACCGACTCATCATTCGATAAGATATTCGATTATGACCTTTGAGATGTATTATTAAAGTCGTAAGTTCCTTGTACGTATAGGTAATCGATGAACCAGGCTTCAAAAGCAATATAAACATAGGTGTATAAAAACAACACAGAACCTAGTCGATTGCTACCAGGCGATTATGGCAGCTTGAAGGTGGCCGGTAGCAGACCGGTCCGATAATGATAGCCAGCGCCTTGTAGGGCTCGTGTTATAACCGTGTTCGTTTAATGTGGATACGCTCTATAGGCAGCATATAAGAACACTATAATTACCAGCCTGCCATCTATTGTTTCTGATAAAAGGTAACTACTACTCTGAAACAAAAAATGTGAACTATAATAACAAAAAGCATTGTTATTAGCAAGCTCAAAGGACTATGAAAGAAAATACACTTTTAAGTGTTACTTGGAACAAATTGAAAAAATATCTTTTATATATCAGCTGTGCAATTTAAAAACTTAGTAACAGACTGTCTTTTAAATGTTTGTGCATTTATTGTCTTGATAAGCATTTGCTAATGTGTTATGTTCATCAAAACATGTAAAGACTGTATCAAAATATTAAAAGGTCCAGATATAAGAAGCAGAACTTCAATACATACATCACTTTAATGATTTACACAGAACACTTGCTCAGAACTTATCGTCCTCACATGACTGTCACAGAATTACACTGTCCCAAGTGCGCCATTTCCGCCAGGTTTTATACTATAAGATCGGTTAAAAAATAAGTAATGAAGGTAGTTAATCGGAAATGTCGCTCACGTCAGTACTTGATTAATTAAATTATTTACACTATTTATAAAAATCACAATCATTAGTATTAATTGCGTTTTAACAACAGTAAATTATAGATAATAAATATATGTATAAATAATTTTGAAATAGCATATTGTTGAAGTCAAGGACATTTTTTGTGCTGAGGTGAAAATTTCTTAGAATACGGTTACTGGCTCTCGAAATTATTACAGCTGATGTATCATTAATAAAAGTTTTAACGGTTTTTACTGCGGTATTATATGGATTATTCAGACCTTTCACGAAATACAAAGGACAACTGTACATGTTCCCGTTATCACGGCCACTTTTTAGTGGCCGAAACGTTGGAATAAAAATCAATTCACATAGCGCGCTTAAAACCGTTAAAATGTAGTATTATTTATTATGTATACTACTTGGGAAAACTGAAGAAAATACTATGATATATCCTTGAATACACACGAACATATATACATCTAAGAATTACAATAAATAAGTTTATTTGATTAATTAACATATAGAATATAATTGCGCTTATCCATGTAGCCTTAGCCCGTTAACCCATCACATCCAGTTTGTCCACTCTCATTGAGACAAAGTATCATTGCGTTTTTCATCGCCACTCGTCACGGCCTCCTCGCTTGCCATGCTTTCCTAGTACATCGAATCTATCTGTTTTAACTATGATCATAGTTATAATAAACCTATGTGGGTTGTTCCTTTGATTATTGTCGTATCATAATGTCCCACTGTTGGGCTTGGATCTGACCTGGTCCAAAGTGGATTTGACACATCAATTATCTTGGTATCAGGTTTCATCAGGATATTTCCCTTCACCGTCGACGCGGGGTACCTAATTGTAAACATATCTAACATTAGGTCAGAAATCGGACAGCATACTTCCCGGCGAGAATTCGAATCCACGTCTCTTTTAAAATACAAGTTTATAACTTGAGAGCATTGGTTGCTTTTAGACGCCTGATGTGGTGTGCATATAGGGTTGCCAGATAGTAATTTATCAAATCCGGGACAATTCTAGAAAAACAATGTCGGGTCGTGGCCATAGTAGAAAATATCATATTTTTTTTTTTAATTAAAGGGATTCATATTTGTATTTGAAAAGAAAAATGCCGTTTATTTGCCATTTACTTTTATTAGATAGGTATGTACTCTGTACTTAGTAGGTAATTAACGCCAGTTATAATTCTAAGATGAAGCACTGTGGTAGTAAATCAACACGTTAAACTATCATAGAATTGAGCACTTACCTTAAATTAGCAAATTTAAACTTTGGTGGACAATGAATACTAAATTACTAATTAAATAGTAATAAACTGAAGAAAAAAAAAACAATAATAATAAGACACTACCATAAAAAATCTTAAAACAATAAATTCCAAACTTAAAAAAACAATCAGTAAGTGTTTAGAAACATAAATTGTTTTGTTACATTTTGTTAATAAATAGTAAGTTTTCAGAATCCGGGACAATAAGCGCTAATTACTGGACACGGGACAAGAGGCAAAATTCCGGGGCAGTCCCGGATTTCCCGGCGGTCTGGCAAGCCTATGTGCATACGCTGTGCGCGGGATCCATTCGTCAAATGCCGCGACCATTTTTAATATCAAGTAGCTGACCCGGCGAACTTCGTACCGCCATATTTTCTGAATTCCTAAAACACTTTGTTTTATGACAAAATTAAAAAAATAATCAAAAGCTCCTGTTTTCAATAGGACCATATATTGAAATAAAGCTAAAATAAAATAATACGACTGTATATATTCATCATACTAATTTGTTTATTGACAAATATTGGAATACATTTATTTGTCAATAAATTAAATGAATTTTATGAATAATTTCGCACACTTATCTACTCAATTATTGTAAATAAATACTATTCTTAAAATTATTCTTATATTGTACTGTAATGCCTTGTAGCTAGCTAGCGGTCTCAGCAGACGTTGTCCTGCCCTGAAAAAATAAAATCTAGGACCCGATTCTGGTGCCACCTACAGGTTCCAATTGTGAATCTATACCATCCGAGGACCTATTCAAACACAAAAAACAAATCTCATCAAAATCGGTTAAGTCGTTCTCAAGTTATGCGCTTACCAACACATTTTGCGATTCATTGTTATATAATGTATATAGATTAATCTGTCAAATGAATCTGTCCAATCATAGAGACTGTACTAGAAAAACTGACGAGTGTTTGTACGTTTTCAGAGAGTTACACGTCGTTCGACGTCAGTTGTACTGACACCGCGTTCAGCATTTATAACAGATCATGGTTCAATCTCGGTGGGAGGGTTTCTTAACTGCCAGAGTACAGCTTGCAGACAGGGTGATAACCCACTTAATGGAATCAGGTAACCGCGTTGCCTATAGACATTTGCAACACCAAAGGTGCTACCATCGCCTGGCCACGGGAGTTAGGATTCTTTCTTCATTCCTGCAAAGATAACGGGATGAAAGATAAATAATGGGAGTCGAGCGCTTTCTTACAGCATAGGAGTTGTAGCAAAGTACCAGGAAAATAAAAGCTACTAAAATATATAGTTTTATTTGTTCCCTCAACATACACGTGTAATCCTAAGGAGGATAACCCACTTGATGGAATCAGGTAACCGTGTTGCCTATATACATTTTCAGCACCAAAAGTGCTACCACCGCCTGGCCACTGAAATTAGGATTCTTTCTTCATTCCTGCAAAGATAGCGGGATGAAAGATAAATAATGGGAGTCGAGCACTTTCTTACAGCATAGGAGTAGTAGCAAAGTACCAGGAAAATAAAAGCTACTAAAATATACAGTTTTATTTGTTCCCTCAACATACACGTGTAATCCTAAGGAGGATAACCCACTTGATAGAATCAGGTAATCGTGTTGCCTATAGACATTTGCAGCACTAAAGGTGCTAACCGCCTGGCCACGGGAATTAGGATTCTTTCTCTATCCCTGCAAGGATAAAGGGATAAAAGTTAAATAATGGGAATCGAGCACTGTTCATAGCATAGAAGTAATAGCAAAGTACTAGGAAAGTAAAAGCTACTAAAATATACAGTTTTATTTGCTCCCTCAACACACACGTGTAATCTTAACACCGATTCAAGGCAAGTAAAAGGCTTTAACTACAAGATCAACTATATCCCGGCTTATTAAGGCGAACAAGAGAAACCCATTTGTGTCGGCCGGTAGCCGCGTGTACAGATAGCGGGTTCGATTCCCGTTCTTATCTTACACACCCACACTCGCACATTCACTGATGTGGCGATAACAGGTGCCGTGTGTTTGTGTGTTGCAATCGACAATGACAGCGTAATACTATCTATTATTGAGCTAAGTCACGGAGAAGGTAGGCAGAGACTGCTAAAATCTTAAAATACAGACAGATCGTAGGTACAAATATACTAATATTTGAAGAATAATCTTTAATTATCAGAAAATACAAAAAAATACGTTATACTTTTAATCTATTTGTGACGGCTGGCGACAGTTGTAATTCAGCGAAAATTGTAATATGGGAATATCCGCGGCACTTTCTTCGGTCGTCCTACTTCACCTCCCCGAGTCAGTTCAGTCATAAATCAGTATCTCTTTTAATTAAATATATAAGCCACATCTGTGTCAAGTTTCGTTCATATACGATCATTCGGTAAGCTTCGTCGAGTCTTCTCGTCGACCATTCCGCAATGCTTGAAGACAAAAATCTTCGAGCAGTGCGACCTCCCCGTCCTGACCTACGGGCCGAGACATGGACACTGACGGCAGGATTGGTCCACAAGTTCCAAGTTGCTCAACGGGCTATGGAGCGAGCTATATTGGGTGTTTCTCTTATTACCAACTTAACCGACATGGCTAGCAAAATTAGCAAGTTGAAGTGGCAGTGGGAGCACGTCTGCCGCAGGACCGATGGCCGATGGAGCAGACGAGTCCTGGAGTGGAGACCGCGCCTCGGTAAACGTAGTGTTCAGCCCGATGGACCGATGACCTGTGCAAGGTCACCGGTAGACGTTGGATGAGGAAGCCAGAGGACAGAGATGAGTGGCGCCGTCTTGGGGAGGCCTATGTCCAGTAGTGGACTGCAAATGATGATGACGATCTATAGTTTTCAAAAAGGATACGATCGCAGCTCCATCTTTTTAGATATTTTCATCTATCCCGCGAAAACGACGTCATTTATCGGGATAAAAAATATTCTAGGTTACGTCCCGGGATATGAGCTTGCGTTGTGTATAGTTTCATTTAAATCCGTTCAGTAGTTTTCAGGTGAGGCTCTAACAGACAAACAGACAGGCAAGAAATCTAAAAATTGCATTTTCGGAATATACTAGTCCGAATCAGTCCTCTTGATTTTTTTTTCACATCTTTAAACACTTTGTACAAACTCGAACCATTTACAAATTTATTATAGTATATAGATAGATAACGTAGACATATACACAAATCTAGGTAGCCGTTAAGGGGGTTATTTTCAACGCTGTAAGTAAGACGTGTTTGGCTATCGTCAATAACTTTAGAATAGAATATACAAGTACAGTCGGCGGTCTTATCGCCCATGGCGATTTCTTCCAGACAACCTTCGGATGGAGTATAAGAAGGATAACAAAAGTCGGTAGTTGCTAAACCAGTACTCGTACAATCATTATTACATATTTATATTATATACATACAAAAGTAAACAATAACACTATAGCTTGAGATAGTAATCTTTAACTACCTAATCTCTTAAGAAAGGTAATGACTTTAACATTATCTTATACTAATATATAAAACTGAAGAGTTTGTTTGTTTGATTGAACACGCTAATCTCAGAAACTACTGATCTGCTTTGAAAAATTCTTTCAGTGTTAGATAGCCCATTTATCGAGGAAGGCTATAGGCTATATATCATCACGCTAAGACCAATAGGAGCGGAGCACCAATGGAGAATGTTTCAAAATCGGGGTTTTTTTAAAACTATTCCACGCGAATGAAGTTGTGGGCAGAAGCTATTCCTAGATAAAATCCTAGGCAAAACTGAAATATCTCGCAGTCCTATAAAGCCTGTATTTTAAAAAAAAAATAATAATTTGGATGGTTTATCACCTTAAACGTTTCTTTATCCATAAATGTACTTGTTTTCTAATATAATAAATAATTAGATCTCGGTTTACAAATCTCGTTAAAAACTTTATTTTTTAATTGATTAAATAACAAAAGGCAAAAAGCCAAAGTGACTTGGCTCGTGTGTTTATCTGGTAGGATCGTATTTCGCGGCGCCTGCGCACTCCCAACTTACTAATTACCTGCAAAACAAGAAAACGGACACACAAGAAAATGTCTTTATATCTAAAGTGAATTCGTGACCAGCCGGTTCGAGGGCTCGCTTCTCCGTTGTATTTAGCTTCTGTAAAAATGCATTCCCTAACCGATTTTCAAGTGTGATGATATAAAAAAAAACTCATATTTCACAAATGTTTCATTTTACATATTGTTATGAGTTACAGGACTCGAATTAGAATGCCGTTGGAATTATTATAGAGTTTATTAGAACTATACAAACACGTATAACATAGGTACAAATATATCTGAACACAACCAGTTCAAACGTAATGCGCGTGATCGCAATTCCATAAAACGCGCAAAGTCCGTCACTAAATAGAATACCGAATGTGGTACACAAGTCTTGCTTTGCTCGTGGTTATCGCTAGACTGGCGATCTCTCCATTGGGGCATTCCTTTATGCTACACAAATTCAATATATCTACCTGGCTGCAAGGACCAGAATCTTAGAATCACACCTGGCTAATGACTACCATAAAAGATTACAATACACAATGAGCTGTTTTTCTAATCGCAAATTTCAAACACAAAGTAAAAAAAAGAATTCCAAACGCTGAAAACTAATAAACTGTGCAAAACAGGTATGCAGGTGTGAATTTGTCTTTGTCGGTCGTAACAATATATTACTTACATAATTATTGTAATATTTCTTACTAACTGTGCCCACGACTTTGTCCGCGTGAATATTTTTTCGCGGAACCCTAAAAAAGTAGCTTAAGTTACACCTCATAAAATAAGTGAAAGTTTCGTCAAAACAGGTTAACAAAGATTTAAAAAATTGATTTATTGATATAATAAGTACCGTATATACTTTCTCTGGCTTCTGCCCGCGATTTCGTCCGCGTGGAATAGTTACTTTGGGCTAACGCTATCTTTAACCCGCGACTTTGTTTACGTAGAAAGTGCCCCACCGCCCTTCCCCCTTATGACTACCCGCTGGCCTTGCACATCATAAATGCGCGCGCAGTATTAATCATCATTTTGCTGCCATGTTATTTTAAAACTGGGATATTTCCTAAGATATTCATTGAAATCGAATGATGTAAATGGCAATTTTGTTTTAAATTAAATACTTGTGATGAATAACGTATTTATTTGGATAAGGATTAATATCATGTTTATAAAAACACCTTCGCAAATAACGCATTATTTTAGAACAAATTTGGTTAGCATAAAAAAGGTTATAGTGAGCCAGCCTTAAAAGATAGACATATGCTGTCGCGGACTTTTTTTTAGAACTTTTAAAGGGGAACAATTCTGTCACACATGAGTTTTGCGAAACTTTAACCGTTTTCGCAGCGCACGCAGCGGAAGCTCTCAAAAGGAAAAAAACCCCGACTTTGAAACATTCTTCATTAGTGCTCCGCTCCTATTGGTCTTAGCGTGATGATATATAGCCTATACTCCTATAGTCTTCCTCGATAAATGCCTACAAGCAAACATAAAAAAGAGCCTGGCTATGAGTTACATATTTTAATGGGCAATTGGTATTCCTTAGTTTTCGATGCTCATATCTCGTACGATGTACCCAAGCCTAATTTTACAACTTCAGTACTAATTAATTCAATAATTATAAGTTTTATGATTACAATTTAGATTCGTGTTGAAATCTAAGTGGAATTCGAGCCGCCATAAGCTTAGGATTATAATAAAAATCTCCAATAATTAGTTCTCACACGTATTATGATCGCTCGCTGTAATAAATGTGTCGAGATTAAAAATATTTGATCTAAAATGTTTATTTCATGGCTTGGCTTTGGTACTAATTTTTTAGGGTCACTGTATTTCTGTTTTTATTCAATGAGGTGCACTGTACGAATTTTAAGTTTTTGTGCTACTTGAATCATATTCGGTATCTTGCTCGTGTATTTCGAAGATATAACGTGACAGAATTTACAATAAATCTGTGTGCTAGGAATCTGAACAATAATATTAAGAAATTTTATACAAATTTGGTTTAGTGTCACATACATATCCATATATAAAATCAATGCTTACGAAAAAAATATTTTTTTATGTACGAAATCTTGTTTGAATTCATTTTTGTGAACCATTCGTAATGTATCAATAATATTATAAAATTATAAACATACCGTGTCTACACATTGAAGCAACTAAAAAAGAACTGGAATAGACTATATAAACGACGGAGAACACGATGCAATTTTTTTGGTTGTTTTCGTTCGTCGGTTTGCCTGTTTGTTCGGGATTCACGTAAAAACTACTGGGCCAATTTCGATGCAGTTTTCGCTGATTAACTGTAAATTCTTAGACTTAAAATCTGCACTACTTTTTATCGCGGGAATCTTGCAGGAATTTTTCTGGGAATGATTTAAAAGGGCCAGATTAAAAAGGAAATCGAATTTCAATGTGATTTTTACTGATCGAGAGCAAATTGAATGCTATAAAATGTGTGATATTTTTATCCCGGGAATTCTCTCGGGAGCGGTTTGAAGTTGTTTGGATGCATAAAATTAGCTTAGCTTATTCCAACACAGTTTCCACTAAAACGATAGCTTACATTCTTTTTTAAATGCTGCATTACTTTCTGTCTCGGGAATCCCGCGGGATTTTGAAGTCAAACGTGGAGGGAGTCACGGGCACGTCCTAGTAATATTATAAAATTGTAAAAGTGTAGTCGTTTATTTTTTGTGTTTATCTGTTTGTTCGGGATTCACGTACAAACTATTAGGCCGATAAATTCCACAGACAGAGAATATTTAAAGCACAAAAGAAATGCCTTAGATCCATATTTCATTTAAAACAAACGGATACACGTAAATCATTTTTTATAGATTTTAAGATATTGACATTTCCTTGTTTGTATATTTTTGAAATTATCATGTTATTATAGAAGTGCCCGACATATTGATAATAATAAAATTTGTATGCCTCCGCATACCACTGCATTATATGATAAAAGCGTGTTTGGGATGGCACCAAGAATACATAATAAGTTACCATGTAATATAATTCAAGAAAATAATATTAATATGTTTAAACAAAAATTATTCGAATGGTTGACGAAAAAATCCTATTATAGCGTCCCAGAATATTTAAATGAGAGGTAATTAAGAAAATATTGTTTTGTGTTATTTAAATAAAATATAAGGCACCAAATTAAATATTATACAAACATAGGTTAAGTAAGTCTATTGCGATGCTATGAAAGGCCAGCTAAGTAATAAGTTCTCAGTTATATTGAATAAGACCTATGTAACACTTAGTTCGCAATAAAATGATTTGATTTGATTTCGATGCTTAAAATCTGCAGTACTTTACATCCCGGGAATCTCGCGGGATTTCTCCCGGAAGCGGTTTCGACTTGTTAGGGCATATAAACATTAGCTAATTTCAACACAGTTTAAAGTAACACGATTTCTTACATTGTTTTTTAAATAATACGGCACTTTACATACTGGGAATCCGTGAGGCTTTTGAAAAGGCTTTTTCAAATACGATTTGCTACCAATCTAACGCGGTCGAAGTCTAGGGCGAATCCTAGCAAATAGCAACCTCCACTTAATTAGCCCTTTAAATAAACATTTTTTTAAACAATGCTTTATTTAAATGTTCTATAATTATAAAATAAACTTGAATTACAACATAATTTTGTTACATTGTACAATTTTATATACTGTAAAAGCTTGGCACTTATCTCAATGTGCAGGTTTTATCACTGTCTTCCTTCAGAGTCATCATCATGTGGGTGGTAATTGTAATAATAATATGCACATTAGTCCAAAAAATAAATGCATTTCCAGCCAGTATTCGTAAATGTACCTTTTGAGTTTAAGACGCTTGTTCGTCAATATAATACCGGGGATTAAACAATCTAATTATACATATATAATTGCTTGACCTCAATGACTTATTGATTGTCAGACTGACTGAGGCCCAAGAAATACTAGCTTGACGTTGTGAAGGATGACATGCGTACTTTGAGGGTTGATGTTAGATGAGTGGGTGCGTCGATTACCTCGTTGGATGGAGTGAACACCAGTAGGCGAGAGCTGATGGTTCCATTGCCGCGGGAGCGAGGCTCGACCGCTTGAAAGGGAAGTTCAAAATAAGATGGTGAGTTGTTGTACTCTAGATGTATGTGTTTACTTGCTTAATTAATTTAAAATTAAATTTAAAACTATATATAGGTATACAGAAATTTTAAGTGCTACGTGAAAATATGTAAAACTTAAACTTGTTCCACATGCATCTCCGAAGGTTCTGTCTGTTCTGTATTGACAGATTTTGGCATGTACATTGACCACTCAATTAAGAACGCGCAAAGTTGACAAGGAAGAGTGGGAAAGCGAACGTTCCGAACACAACCGAGATTTAACATTCGGATGATGATGATGATGATGAGACGAGTATAGCCAAAAAGATGGCACTGCAGTCGCGATTTTTGATGCAATAATTGCAATTAATGACAACGCGAACAAAGTTTCGCTGGCAGTATTAAACACTACCAATGTACCATACTAATGCCCGGTTTCTGAGGTTACCAGTTATGAGTTTAATAACAATTGATTTCATAAAGTTATGTAATAGATAATCTTAGGTTAACTGTTAGCCTACAACTAGTACCAAAACTCGCCACTAGATGGATCTATTTAAGAAGAAATATCTAATATTTATTTACACCAAACAAAAACGCCAACAACAAAACGTCAAACAAAAGATATGGAATAGATAAACGCCTAATATAGGTCAGTTAAGTTGAGCCTAGTTTAACTATCGTACGATGGTGAGTTCAGAAGAAGAAGAAGAGTGTGCTTCTTCTTTCTAGTACCAAGAGACTAATTCAGCGTGTTCAAATGCTTGTGCCAGATTCTGCTTCGATATTCCATTGAGAGGTCATGTAACACCATATCTTAAAAAAACATTCAAAAACATCGCCGCAAGTTACATCTAGCTTGTCTCCTTTTTGGAGTAATCAAGCACAGATTGCCTTCGCACCTGTACGACAAATTAACTTGGATGTCAAGTCGCAGGTCGATCGGGACAAGGAAGTGTGCAGTACAGCTCTTGATGCAGCCGCACTCCTCGGCCTCTTTCAAAGGCAGCTTTAAATATGCTGCTTCACAATGTTGGAACAACATTCCCCCACCAATAAGGAACCTGCAGTCAGTTAAGGGTTTAGGGTCAAACTCAAGAACTTTCTTGTTGACCACCAAAAATCACAGGCGGGCCAAAGACACGACACCAGCGTTATACAATTCTGATATTGTTTTAAGGCTGTTTTTTGTTACTTATTTACCTTGTATAACACATATGTTGTGTATCATATCGTTAAATTTATTATATTGTTACATGCCGTTAAAGATAAAAGCACAGCTGCCTGTCGTAAAGCGCAGTTCATTGTCTTCCCGGATTTAGGAATTATTTTATTTACTTTGTAATTAAGAAAAACATGATATTGTTTTATGAACATCATTAGTGTCGAACTAATCCTTATTGTTATTGTTTTCGACTTTGTTGGCCGTTCGCAGGTGTGCAAATTACATTTTCTTGGAAGAAGCCAGCCAACGCACTCCATTGTGTATTGTACAGTTTACTATAAAAAATGCCCGAACGGAGGGGTGCAGCAGTCAAGCGACGATTACGATACTAGCAAGACGTGTACATTCGATAGCGATATAGTGACGGACTTTGCGCGTGCTATTTAGTTGTGCATTACATAAGGACTTATTGCGTCCGGTTATATTTGTACCTATGTTATATGTGTTTATACAGTTCTAATAAATTATATAGTAATTCCAACGGCATTTTAATTCGAGTCCCGCACTCGTAACTATATGTATATATATGTGTTGTATATGCATTTTATGTTATAAATATTTGTAAATTTATTGAACTCTGTGTAATTAATATACTGAGTTCACACACACAGTTATAACTCAGTATTAATATTTGTCTTTATTACAACACTAATATAATTATTTATTAATAATATAATGTGTAATTTGCCGTGACGTCGCTCTAGGGTCAAGCGGAAGATCAGCGTTGGTCTAGCTGCTAACAGATCGACATTTTTGCTGAGCTTGATCCAATTTTTAGGACTTAATATGTATATCTTTTTCTGACTTTCTGCTTGGTTTCTCTTGTGTTTTTTTTTATTGTGATTTTTTATTACTTTTAATGTGTTTCTTTCACTGGTAATTAAACCACACTTTAAAGGAGGTGGCAAGGAAAGCTCTATTGCAGAGAAATTGTTATTGGTATATTTTATTGTAAGCTCAATATAAGCTAGTTAGAAGTAAGTTCCTTGCCGTTAACTAAATGTTTGATATAGGAGAAATAAATGGTGTATTAATCGGTTTAATTCTTTTATCCCCCTCTTTATTTAAACTTTTATGACCCACCTATAGGGCCTTTTTAAGCAATAGCACTGTTAACTTCTATAAATAACCTTATGTTAAGTTATTATAAATAACAGCATATGTCCTAAAAATAAACCTGTTTTCTTTCTTTCTTTCAGAAACACAATTTTATAAATTATTGAACCGATAGCGCTAAAGAACAGATAAACTACAGGTAAAAGTACATCAGAAACCGAGCATTAATGGATTAAGAAAAATAAGTACTAAGCTATATAAATTAACAAATAGATTGAAATGTATAGTATCACTTATTTCGTTTGTAACAGTTCAGAGTACCCAAAGAACTGGTTGGCGTGAACTCTTTTTTTTTCTTAATAGCTACACTCAAGATCCTCGTACACTCATCGAATAAATTAAGCTACCGGACTTTGATATGCTTGTACGGTGCAGTAATAATTATCGAGTTTTAATCATTAATAATATGGGATGGAATAATTTAACGCATAACTTATAGATGTAGAGAAACGAAACAACTTTGCGTGTTTTAAAAGCGATATAATATATTTTCTTATTATTATATGTCAGTTAAATAATTACTTTGCCAGCGAAACTTTGTCCGCGTTGTTATGACGACAATTTTTTTTTATCCGTGCAGGAACGGAGAAGGTATACAATTTCCTGCGCCCGGACGGCCTGTCGTAAGAGGCGACAAAACAACCCACAGCCAGGTGGTAGGGTATTTGCCCGACTGGATGGCTACCACACATGGTCTAGAGTATGCCGTCATAACAACCTTGAGTTGTGTTCCGGCATTAGTGGCCAGGTTCCAGTATCCGTTAGAGAGCAGCAGCACGTTTGTAGCACCTTTGGTGTTGCAAATGTCCATAGGCGATGGTAATCGCTTTCCATCAAGTGGGCCGTCTGCCTGTCTGCTGAACTCATGCAATAAAAAAAATTACAACCTGATTGCAACACTACCTACATTGTCCAATTTTGAATCTAGACCATCCAGGGATCTACTCAAACACTTAGAAAAAAATCTTAAAAGTCCTGGAACCCAGCGCCACCTACCGAATACGTTTGTGACTCTAAACCATACATAATAAACATAATCGCAAGTGCGGCTTGCACGTGAGGTATTTCGTCGCACACTTGTCTGACTTCGATGACCTATGTCAGCAGATATCATTGGCATTGCAATTTAAAAAAAAAAATTGCATGAGTTCAGCATACAGGATTCTACCTGATGGAAAGCGGTTACCATCGCCTATGGAATGTGTAATGTACTGCCGATCTCTAAAGGGAGACTGGAACCTGGCCACTAATACCTAAACACAGGTTGTTATGGCGGCATGCTCTAGACCAGGGTTGGTAGCCATCCAAACCGGCAAATACCCTGCCACCTGGCTTTGGGTTGTTTTGTCGCCTCTTACAATAGTAAACTGTAATTAAAAAAAATATAAAAAAAATATTTTCTTAAAAAAAAATTAACACAACCGCACAGAAAAAATGGGATTTTCGAGTTTGATACAAATACTATTCAAAATGGCGATTCCCTTACAAAATTTTCAATAATTTTATTGGTAGTTCCTTATTTTTTTAATTATAAACCACCTCAGTATTCAAGCGAACAAACCAATAAAAATCAAATCTGTCAAATCGTTTTTGAGTATTAGCAAAACTAACGAACAGCAATTCATTTTTATATATTGTTAAGATTTGACGAATGCACATATGACGTAAGTGAATTTTGCTAACTAATATTTTCAAAAACGTGGTTATGCGTGACAGAGTTAGCAAACTCCATTTTGACAGTCCTTTAAACGTTTGTTATGTTACATTTTAATACCTTGCAGATAGAATAATAATAATAATAACAATACAGATACAGAATAATAACAATAATAATAATAATAACAATACAAGTATAGAATAATAATAATAATAACAATAACAATAACAATACAAATAATAATAGAAATACAAGTACCGCAAGAATAAAGTCAAGGGCACGGGTAGTTATATATGAAATGGAAAATAGTCTGACCTTTTGCTACCTCCTTGTTGATTTTATAATACTTTCTTTAGTTATATTTCAGTAACACGATGCAACTTTAATAAATAACCAAGTCCGGTAGCCTAATTTATTCGTTGTCGCGTGTAAAAGAATGGCCTCGAGTGTCGACATACAAAAAAACGATATCATTTTCAAACGTAACGAAAAGAGGTAAAGTGACATGTTATCGCCACCTTTGAAAAATATTCGAATTTTAATTAAAATTAAAACTGGGATTTTATTGAAGGAAGATTTAACTTCGATCCTTTAAAACTAACCCTAAGAACCATACGAAGTGTTAGCTGAACGTAATTTTGCTTTAGATTAGATTAATGAAAACTATGTATTATTGAAATTATAAATAATGACACTTGAACATATGTTTACAGTCCATTATCTATCTGTATAAAATTTATTGTTACATAGAAATAGCAACAGATCAATTTTTTTTTGTATTTATTAAAATAGGCTAAACTAATAAATCCAGGTTTCATCACGATATTTTTCCTTCAACATCAGCATGAAATTGTAAACAATACTCACAGTAGGCAAAAAAACGGTGCAAGGTTCCTTCCGGCCAGGTTTTGAAACCTCATAAATCCAAATGTGTATTTGAGGTGTAAGTCCGTTAACCGTTTAATTATCAAGGGTTTTTAATCTCATAAACCTATAGTTAATTTGACGGCCTCTGTGGTTGGGCGGGCTAAGCCTTTGCCGGCTTACCTCACTGCAACGCAGAGGCTTCGGGTTCGATTCCTGGTATAGTAAATTTCGGAAACCTTTTTTCTCCGTTATTTACTATGGTCTGGGTGTCTGGGATCAGCCCCAGAGTGGTCCATTGTATATTATCCATAACACAAGCGTAACTTGCTTAATTTGGGGATATACAGTGTGTGTGATTGTTTGCCGATTTATTATTTATTATTATTAATTTTAAGCCAAGGAATTATTTAATAACAATGCGAGTACATGTCAACTACAGGTGTTATTACCCTATTTTAAATTTGACAGTAAAAGGATTGTGTTCAAATATCAGGTCGGGATGGTCCCCAAAAGCGGTTGCGTGATCATTTTGTATATAAATAAGTGACATATTCAAATAAGAACAAACATTAAGATTATAAAAGCCTTAACTGGATATTAAATTTTGAATTTGATTTTCTTTTGCTTCCTTTTTACTGGTTTGTTTAGAGGGAATGCTTGGAGGGAAAAACAGGGAATGAGACTTTTGCCGTGGTTTTGCGTCCCTGGTTCATGGTGACTGGAGGTGCACTAGAGTCGCTTTAGTGGATGTCGTGGGGTTAAGTGTGTAGTCACTATAGATCTTCAGACCACCATAATCTATGGTAATAAAATTGGAGTGTATATCTGTAATTTAAAAATAAACGCCGTCTAATTCCTAACTATCTGCGCCATGTAGTATTTTTAATAAAAGATATTTTATAGTCTTCAGTGGTTTTATTTTAAACTATAATCAAGGTATCGTAATTTAGCAATGTTAATATTAATTTCTACTCCGGGAGGCTCCCCGTATGTACCCAGGATGTCTTTAATATATGTCACGGTTGACGCGCCTGTCAACTGCTCTGCCAATGACATGATGGGCGCGTTCCGTTTCTATTCTTTTTCTTCTTCAGCCAATCTCAGTCCACTGCTGGACGTAGGCCTCCCCAAGTACGCGCCACATATCCCGGTCTCCCGTCTTCCTCATCCAGCCCCTGCCGGCGATCTTACGCAGATCGTCAGTCCACTGGGCTGGCGGGCGTCCTTCACTACGTTTGCCGAGACGTGGTCTCCACTCCAGGTCTCGTTTGTTCCATCGGCCGTCGGTCCTGCGACAGACGTGACCGGCCCACTGCCACTTCAACTTGCTAATTTTGCGAGCTATGTCGATTACCTTCGTTCTCTTACGGATGTCCTCATTTCTGATTTTATCCATAAGAGAAACACCTAACATAGCTCGCTCCATAGCCCGTTGAGCGACTTTGAATTTGTGGATCAGTCCATCCGTTTCTATTACATGTATCAAACGAATAATAATTATACCAAGATAAAATCTACACAAGATACTTGACTATACAACGCTCTTTCGAATTTGGTACTAACATTTTTTTTAAATGTAATCAGCAAATAAACACACACGTTTTATATTCTCAAGCTAAACAAGTAAAGTTTGTATTACAGGTGTTGATAATAATGCTTGTATTGACAGTTTTAGGTGCACTAAATGTTGTTTCTTATTAATTGTACTAAATAACACTACTTTAGCTTTACTTTTACATATTTTAATTGTAATGAAGTAGGTACGGAAAACATTGTTAATCTAATTTAAACCAAAGTTAATATTTGTCAGGTTATGTCATTTGAACCTATTGTGTATTAATGTTGTGTCCGTTCTGTAGTGTTGTGATGAATCGATAACTATGGGTTGTATACAACAGACCACTCTGAGGCTGATCCCGAATACCCAGACCATAATACATAACGGAAAGCTCGTTTATTAAATTTGCCATACCAGAAATCTAAGCCGGTTTTTCTGCGTTGCAGTGAACTAGACCAGCAAAGGTTTAGTCCACTTATGGCCCGTTCTTATATCTTATTATTCACTCACTTGCCTTGCCATCTTACCAACTGCTCCGCTCCCGCCAAAGGAGGACGCGTCGGAGCTAGAGGGCCAGCTTGAACCTTCGGCCGCCGTAAGCAAGCAGCGCGGGTGAGCCCCTGGATAAAGGGTTCCCCACCCGCTTTTATGCCGTCGAATTGGGGGTGCGGTGTATTCCGCGCGCGCTCACCTCTCCTCCCGCAGGGCGAGTTACAGACCTCCCCACGCAATGAGAGTATGAGAGAGATGCCGGAAGACAAACAGTAGTTCCCTGGCAGTGGATGAAGCCGATAGACCACCGCCTGCCAGGGCCAGCGGAGGGGCTAGACCATATACCCGTAGTCCTGGCATTAAGAGCGAAGGACAGAATACCGAGGGGTTTTACAGTTTGGGGTACCCAGTACCCCAAACTGTGGCGTGGAAATATCATCTTTAGTTCTGGCTAGAGGTGCTAGTACCACCCCGACCTGGCGAATTCCACACATTAGCTGCGATTTTCGCCCTATGCGCAGCTGATGGCCCTCAATTGAGTTTCCCTCATAAAAATAAACAATGAACATTACCTATATGGAGCTTATGTCAACTTTTAATCGATAGTAAGGCAAATGAACGGTTGGTAAGATATACGAATGGACCATAAGCCACATAGCCTGTCGCAGAGGATTCTACTTTAAGTTATTGGAATGAAACTCAGGCATCCATGAGTGCCTCTCGGCTCTATCAAAATATAGGTGCTATGAACGAATGTTATCAGAAGATCAGATTGAAACGAAGCACCGAAACGGTTGGAAGAGCACGACTCTGTCCATGTTCACTTGCTTGGCGTGAAATTTTCATTGCCCCCCCAATTACCAAAATAATTAGGTAAGCGTGAATTCGGTCACATACCCAAGGTTCCGTTAAAGTTTTTAAAGGCGTATAAAGATTAAAAGCATTTGAAATGTTGTGTTGGAGACGCATGGAGGTAATAAGTTGGAAAGAAAAAAAGACCAAGAAATAAAGAAGATAAACGCACAAATTTAAAAACTGTAGGAAAGAAGGGGGAAGATATTTGGCCATTTGCTATGACAAGACACCTTCTTATACCCGTTAATCAAAGGCAAAGTAGAAGCAAGAAGAGAGAAGGAGGGCAAGGCTAATTCATGGATTAAACCAAGGATAAAGTGGATGCCGTTTGTCATAATAGAGAAGATTGGAGGAGGCTCCACCGACAAGAACATAGCTCTTAAATGATAGAGAGATAAATAACAATTCAGTAAATATATATAGAACGAGTCACAGTTATGTAATCTGTGGCGAAACACACTTCTTCGCTCATGGCCAGTCGGCCAAATATCACGTGTAGGTATTGTGAGATTGACAACTCTCAGACTCATAATGAGAAATATCAAAGTCATTTAAAATAACTTCTTGGAAATCTTTATTTATCTAATTGCATATTATCTTATAAATAAAAATCAATGTTTGTATGTTTGTCCTCGATGGGCTCCTAAACTATTAGTCGCATTAAGATGAAATTTCGGTAGGGTGTTCTGAAGACGCCCGAATAGGTTTCTGGCTCAAAAAAATCTAAATAAATAAAAATCAATGTTTGTTCAGCATGAGTTCCTAAACCATTGATCAAATTGTGATAAAACTTTGATTAAGTGTTCTGAAGATGGCCAAAATGTTTAATAGCAGGATAAAGTCTGCCGGGTAAAGCTAGCTTAAAATATTCATAATTAATTTAAACATAGATGAGCATAGAGAATAATGGTTGTAACCTCAGAGAGAGAGAGAGTCGAAGAATAGTGGCAAGTTGCAGGTGAAATCGCTAAGTGGAGTCGAGTTGAGTCGTGTTTCGGCCTTCAAGGCCGCTTCTTATACGCCATTTTCTGCCCGACGCCTAGCTGATAACTGCACGAGCTATGGGCGTCTGCGGTATGCGGGGTGTGTAGATGTGCTTCGGCAGGCGAGTCAGAGGGACGCTCTCTGTCCGCAACAAATAAATTTTCTTTATCAGTACTAATTTAATGATAATCAGTGGTTTAATGAATGATATTATTGTATTTCTATTTTGCTTTTAACATGTGATTTATTATTTCATTTTCATTATAAGTCTTATTTCTGTATCATACCAATTATTTAGTTGATTTGTGTTTATAAATTTTGAATTATTATATTTTTAAAATTGACGTGTACCCAAATTTCTACAAATAGAGATTTAGTCATTCATTGTCAATATATCTTAAGGTTTATATTTTTAATCTTATTTGACGGATCCCTAATAAGGAAGCGATAAATATTATCAGATTCTTATCTAATTAGAACCCGATGGGCTGTTCCCATTCGGGGGCCAACAACCGATCTAATGGCTTCCAGTTTGAATTCTTGCATACATCCTGCTTTAGTGGGATGGCTTTTATGGGTTTTATTGGGACTTGCACGAACGCAGTTCTCATTTCTCATTAATTTACCATCAACATTTTTAACTGTGAATGTTCATTCACAAAAGCGAATGAAACTGGAGTATCTACTTGAATATGAAAATTTATCGTCACAAGTATTTAGGATTTAAAAGGAAAATTAACATAAATAGAAAAATATCTTAAAGAACAGGCTTGTTTACAATGAAAATATTCAAAGCAACAAAGTATTAACTGTGCCACTGTTTCTTTTTCTGTGAGAATGTTTATAGTAGTAATTAATTTGTGAAAGTGTAACAAACAAACAAACTTACATTCCTATTCATAATATTAGTTCAGATTATAAAAACTTTGCAAGTATTATTCTTGTTGGATAAAGAAATGTGACGTTGTTATTTAAATTCCTTTTGGGTCTCACAGCCAAATGATAACAACAGCTGACGGTTGTCAACATTAAGAAACCGTTTACTGAGGGTAGTCAAGCACTTGTCGGTTTTTGATTATTCTCAAAGAGATTAATTACTCCGTTTGTATCTATTCGGAGTCATTATAGCCCGTCTACGCTAATTCGTTTACTTTTAATGAGAGTATTGTTTCGCCAGACCATAGCCAAACATGAAGTTTTGCTTTAAGTTTACAGGCAACCAGGAGCCGGGTGATAGTGTTATATCTGGAGATAAAATCCACGACCCCTCGCCTCGGCCTGAGTCCTGACTCGTGTGCGAAGGCGAACTGCTAATTAACTTGTTCATTAGCGCCTCTGAGCGCTCCAGTGTTTGTAAGCTGGGCTAAAAACCTAAGACACTTTAGGACCTGTGAATGGTTTTTTTTTATGCAAAAAGGATGAGGTTCTAGTTAAAGATCTATGTGATGGTAAATGAATTACTGGTCCAAAGATTCTTGTAACGTGAATTTATATTTACAATTTCATACGACGGCATGTTATTTCGAACATGTCCTGGTAGAAGGGGAGGAAGAACCCAAGAAATGATTACGTCTTGAATAATAGCATATCTAGTGAAGGTATCTAATAGTAATTGTAGAGATGACAGTAGTCTTACAACAAGAGATGCCGAAGAAACGAACGCACAAGCCTTGCTTTACTAATTTTTTAAGATATTTACTCAAATATCTTGAAAATTTTCTGAGATTTTTGTTGAAGAACATTATACTTTACTACACGAAAAGATTGTAAACTTCATGGAGCCTACACGTGGGAGTTTCTAGTTTATTATTAGATACTAATCTAGAATTTCTAGTTCAACTGACTGCGCCCTACTTCAATAAGATTTACATACTTTATCAAAATGGTGTGATTCAAGTCATATGTATTTAAATATCAATAAGTGATTTTTTTTTATTTCGTTTACAAATAAACGTCATAAATTATTAATAATTATTTCTGAAAACACTGTATATTAACTACATTCTATACTGCTAAAGATTTAGGTCTTATACTTGATGATAATCTTTTGTTTCGCTAGCACTATCAATATGTAACCGCTAGAGCTAACCAGCTTTTAGGCTTTGTCCTCAGGTCAACTAAGGAATTTAAAAAATCTCGTTCTGTATTGTGTCTATTTTTTTCACTTGTAAGAAGTATATTGGAATATGCGACGCCTGTTTGGTCCCCGTTTTATTGTGTTCATATAGATGAGATTGAAAGAGTACAGAAAAAGTGTCTTAGAATTTTAATATATAGGCTTAAAGCTGGACGTAATAAACTTCACTATGCAGACAGGTTACCTCATTTTCAAATTAAATCATTATCGTTTCGCCTCAAATATTTTGACTTAAACTATTTATATAAAATTACACACTATATAATTGACTGTGCTGATTTAATTTCTCAAGTATCTTTCAACATAATATTTACGGCCCAAAGATCACACAGTACTAATATTTTCTCTTTAAAAGTCCATAAAAACAATATATCTTATTTCAATCCCATTGTCAGAATGACTCGTTATTATAATGAGGTGACGGGTAACAACAAAGCTGTAGATATATTTGAAATATTTTAATAAATATTGTAAAATTTTGAAAAATATCCTCGATACTTAGTACATTTATAAAATAGATAATAGTAGTTATATTCTAATAATGATACATAAATATATTTAAAGATAAAGTTGACTAAAACAATTATAATATTCTGCAAAGTAAGTCATTTTCAGTCTCGTTGTACTATTTTTGTGTATGCACTTATTTGCAATTCAGATTTTTGTTTATATTTAGTCATAAGGATTTGTAATTATTTTAATTTGTTTTATGCATCAATAAATTAAAAAAATCTGAATTCTATAATAACAGCCCATAACTGTCTCACACAACACTTAAGGTTGCCTGGAAGAGATTGCTTTTAGCAATAAGGCCGCCCATTGTACTACCTTTTAGTAAGTAAGTTTTTTGTGTATTTTTTCTATGTAATGTTGGTGTACTATAAAGAGTATTGTATTGTATTGCTGGGCTCGGGCCTCCCATTATAGGGCGCACGGGCAGTATACCCACCACGCTTGTCCAAGGCGGGTTGGTAGGTTTGACACATCGGTTATCTCGACGTGCAGGTTGCATCTTGTTTTCAACGTTGTATGTAGCAATTGTAACAATATGCACATGACTTATAGCTGTGCTTAATAGAAATGATTACAGACGGTAAATAAATAGTGAAACGAATTCAAATAAGATTTCTGACAACACGTAAATGGGAATCAAAACACCGACCCAAAACGCTACCGTTAATAAATAACTCATTGGGAGTACATCAAAGGCTGATAACGAAACTGTAGGCCCCGAGACATCTTAATTGTATACCGATAACTGGCATCCACTGATTTATAAAGGTCCCAAAGTATTAAATACCTTTGTCGGCTTTTACACTTATCGCGGCTTCCGCTCGACTCGGTTGCTTTTTTTTCGGCCGGTTCAGCCGAGAGAGCTGCAATCGTGTCATGCGATTAGTATGGTCAAAATAGTAAGATGGATTTTGTGTTTTAACAAAATTGCAAATCTTATCGTTTTAACGGTTTTGAGCGCGGTAATTTATTTGATTTTTATTATTCCGCCGTGATCACGGTAGACAAAGATGTCAAGTGTCAATGAGTATTGTTAAAGTTTTATTTAGCCTACCGCCAACTTGTTCCTTTTAATTATTTAGTTTTAATTTTGTTTATGGTTATTATTTACTCTATGGTAGTCTAATCTAATTTACCACCGCTACGCTACATGTTGTGGCTTGAAGAGAAGAAGCGGCGCAAGAAACTCTTCAGCAAACATGCCGAGCTCTAATACTTTTATATAAAATTAATGTCTTGAGGTCTCGCAGTTGGTTTTTGCTGGGTTCGGGTCCCAAACGTTCCAAATTGATTTTAAAATAAGATTATTTCAAGATGTAAATGTTTCAAAGTATAGGTTACTAGTTCTAAGTATTAATAATAGCCTATGAATGTCCCACTGCTGGGCTCGGGCCTCTCACTATAGGGGAGAAAGGACAGTATATCCGCCACGCCAGTCCAAGGCCTCGATGTGCAGGTTTCATCACGACGTTTTCCTTCACCCATTTCTGGCACGTGATAACACACGTTGTAACAACATGCGCTTTAGGTCAGAAAACTGCCTAAGAGATGTATGCGTTTCGTCCGGCCAGGATTCGAACCCGCGTCCTCTGAGTTTGGGACGACTGCGCAAGGCATTACGTTAACACGACTATAGTTATATATATACTTCTAGGTAATAATATACTGTATATATATGATGATATGAGCTAATTCGGTGTCGAATTTCGTTCAAAATCAACAGTAACATACAAATAGCAAAAAATTCTTAGTTGCATTTTTGGAATCTAATGGTCTGAATTAGTCCCACTGAATTTTCACTTATTTTTAAATTTAATAATTAATTAATTTTAATTTTAATTCATTTCACAAACTCTATAATCAAAATTATAGTTTAAAATACTTTTGCAAGACTTTTGGGTTTATGGTAGTAATGCGGTAAGTAATAAATTAAAAGGAATAACTGATAAGAAAATATTAAACTAAATACTTAAAAATAAACTAAATTGTAAATAAATTAATATAAAGTATGTAACGAATCGCTGCCAGAGGGAAGCGTGCCCAGAAGGCTGGCCGCATTGCCACGCTGTATGGCAATGCTGATTCGTTGCGCGAAATATGAACCAGCCTTCTGATGACGGGTGGTATCAAAGAGTTTCTTACAAATTTCTTCTTTTTGCAACAATTTTTTTTAAATATATTAAATAGGTTCGCCTTAGTCTGACATTGCTCCTGATGTCAGGTGGAAATGCAGTCTAAGGTGGAGCACGCTTACCTAGAAATACCTGTTCACGCGAGACTTGAAGACACCTAGATTGTATGTTTCAGGAAAAACAGAAGAAGGTAAGGAGTTCCACTCTTCAGCGGTCCGTATGGTATAAGTGGAAGCTTTTTTCGTCCGCTTTGTTGGTATTGCCAACATATATCGGCGGCGTGAGCTCATACGTTTGTTTGTCCGGTGGTAAAATGGTGAGAGACGAATTAATTCGTGCAATTCCGTCGCACACTCGCCAAAGTGTATCCTATAGAATACCGACAAAATAACGACTTTACGGCGATGATTTAGGCTCTGAAGCCTCTCGTCGAATAGTTGGTTATTGCCTATTAGTTTCCTAGTTCTTTTCTCTATTCATTCGAGTGTCTCGAGCTGGTATTTGGCTGAGCAATCCGAAGGATGAGAGCAGTATTCCATGCAACTTAGGTCCAAATGTCGCTTACGATAAAATGGCGGTAAAGGCTCACTGTACATTTATTATATTATAGATAATGTTAGAATTTATTTTAACACTAGCTGATCCATGTCCACTTCGCTGGGCGGCATTAAAAATACACATGTACCCACGCACACACGCACGCACGCACGCATATAAAGTTTTAACTAAGCTTTGTAACCATTTATTAGCACTCGCAGTCCCTCGTCCAAAGATGTGCGCAATTCTTGCGTGGAACGTTATTGCTGTATCATATTTGATAGGCGTTCCCCTGCCCTCTTCACCGAGGGTCATTAAAAATTTAAAAATATTATTAATTAGAAACAAACACAGCCTATGTTATTCGGGAATAATGTAGCTTTCCACTGGTGAAAGAATTTTTAAAATCGGTTCTGTAGTACCGGATATTACACGAAACATCCATAGTCAGAAACTTTACCTCTTTATAATATTATTCAAATTCAAATTCAAAATACCAGTGAACTTTCACTGGAGAACACTTTTTGAAGGTCATACATATAGGTTAAAATTTAATCTGTCTTCCTATTCTATGTACACCGCTTCGCAACCTGTTATTGCTGTTAAGGAGAAGAAGCGTCAAGAAACTCCCCAGCAACACGTCTAGCTAAATATTTTTTCTTTATATTTCTTATTCTATTTATATCTCAAGTTCTCTTTTTTTTTAAGTTTTATACAAAAGTATGTTACAGAATTAGTTTTAGATTTTTTTTTTAAATTAATTTTAACATATGTGTTTATAAAACTCGTTAAATATCTTATTCTAAATAGGTGTAGAATTAATAGTCATATCAACGTAAGGCGACTACTGTAACCATTTCGCCAGTACCTTTAAATCGAATTTAATATAAGACAAAAAATGCATCCCGAACGTTATCGGTGTATATTTCAATTTGATTCGTGACTTAGCTGCTACTTGAAATGTGCGGTGGCGTTAAAAGGCCGTGTCGGTTGATGTATTGACGTGTAGGGGCCATTAGAGCGGCAGATAAGGGCCATCTTACTCAATACTACTTCGCGGCTTATCCTACAATTATAACGAGAAAAATCCAATCACTGGAATACGTGGGCAATGTCTTGGAAGACTCATTTCTCAGGCGATGTTTAGGGTTAAATAGACCAGAGTAAAATTTATCTTTATGGCAAAAACGGTTTTTATTCAAATTCAATTGTACAGGAAAAAATTTTTTGAAGGTCATACATATAAGTAAAAAATAAAGTCTGTTTCCTATTCTATGTAGTTTGCAACGAGTTAACACAACTTATGACTATAATTGACAAGAAAACCCACCAGCAACATGTTTAGTGGCCGGTTCCTATATCTTACTGACCGTTCATTTGCATTACTATCAGCTAAAGTTTGACATAAGTTCCATACAAGTAATGTCAAAATTGAACCGATTCAAATTCAAATGTTTTATTCAAAATAAGTTCCACTGGCGAATATTTTGAAGGTCATAACACACATTTAAGTTAAAATAAATTTACTTCCGATGCCGTACACCGCCTCGCAACGTGTTATTGCTGTTAAGGAGAAGCAGCAGCAAAAAAACTCCCCAACAACATGTCTAACTCAAAATTATATTTCTTCTCTTTACTGCAACATATCTCTAAATGTAGTTTTGTCATTTAAATATTCTTCAATAGTGTAGAATCCCTTATTAAACAAGATATATTTTAATTTGGTTATAAATTTTGTGAAAGGCAGATCTAACATTTCACTCGGAATCTTATTGAAGAAGAGTATACCAACCCCCAAGATAGAGGACAATACTTTTTGTAATCTAAAAGATAACAATATCAGTCTATTACTAAGCCTGGTGTTGAAATCGTTAATGAATAATCGGATGTTTAGTTGTACATAAGACGATAACAAAGTCAAATGTTCTCATCCTTATATTGTTTATAAGCACTAAAATATTACGAATATGAATTATATTATTAAAAATATAATGTTACGAGTTGCAAGACTCGAATTAAAATGCCGTTGGAAATATTATAGAGTTTATTAGACCTATACAAACACGTATAACACAGGTACAAATATAACCGAACACAACAAGTCCAAACGTAATGCAGAAATTCGTAATTTAATAAAACTCGCAAAGTCCATCACTAATAGATTCCCGATTGTACACACGTCACGCCTTGATCGTGGTTCTCGCTTGACTGCCCTCTCTCCCCATCCAGCCGTCGTTTTATACCTCACGAACACAGATGTGCCCGTATCGTAGTTGACGTAATCCGAAACACCTGACTAATGACTCAGCCGCAAGCGGCCATAAACGAGTACAATAAAACAATGGGCTGTTCTCTAGAAACGTATGCTAATAAATAAGTAAACAAAAGAAGACGATCATAAAAGAATTATAATTAGTTCAAATGCCGACAGGTAATAAAATGTGTTTTTACAGATATGCAGGATTTTGTTTTTGTCGGAATCTAAGTTGTAACAATATCATAAAAATAATACATTTAACAATACACATAATCATAAATAATAAGTAAAATAATATTATTATATATAATCATTGTACCGATCTCGTACACAGCCAAACAAAGTGAGAAGAGAGTAAATAAATTTAAAAAGAATATTTTATAATTAATGTAAATTAAAATTCAAATAGGATATAGGAACCGACCGTAGCTAAACATTTTTTATTTAATTTTTATCTCTTTTACCTATATCATTTTTTAATACACAGCTAACTCGTACAAATCTTTTGCAAATAGTCGATAGAGTTGCAGCAAAAATAACGTAACAAGAAAAAGTGTTGTTATGGTTCCGTAGTCATTTTGACTAAACGAAATCCTTATGAATGTATTTAATACAAACATGAAACAAAACAACAAAACATTTTCATTGTATAATGTACAGTCATGTAAGGTATTATTAGTTAGATATTTAATATTCATAACGATGTTATTTTGAAAAACATCTCTTGACTTGGCAGAGCCATGCTGGAATCACTTTTGATTACAGCTGTTAGAGCTGGCTCGATTGGTGTGATAACACACTCTCACAGAATATAGGTAGGTATTGAAGAGTTAATTAATATATGTCGCCAATGTGGGTTCTGTGTCGTGGTGGAGATTTGCTAAAGACGGGTGTACTTTCGTAATACTCTAATTTTTAAATCGGTACACCAATAGGCACTGCGGAGTGCCGGCGCGGACTGGCTCTATATAATAAAAATGAACGGGAAACGGGAAGGATACACACCCCTCGATATAGTTACGTATATGTTGTACTTAAATAACCGTATGGGTCCATGTGCCCCTACTCCATTTCCCCCCTTAAGCAAAAATAAAACACACTTTTAAAAAATGTACACAAAAAGTAACAAAAATGAAACTTAAATTTAAATATAATGATGTCATCTCTGTCAATGTTATCACTCTATATTGCACTACACCGCACTCTTTACCGCTTTGTAACACGTAACCGGAGATGAGTGGGATGAGTGAGAGAGTTTAGATGCACCCCTGTCCCTTCTTTATTCCATCTTTCCTATTCGATCCTCCTATTCCAATCCCAAATCTTATCCCTTCTATACCATTCCTCCTGTCAGATCCCTCTATTTCCTTCTTGAATTCCATTCTAAAGTTGCAAATGCCTATAGTAGACGGTAACCACTTTCCAAGGTAAGGTAAGGTAACTCTTTATTGTACACCAAAGCATAGACAAACAGAAAAATACAAAAGATAGTACAACGGGCGGCCTCATCGCTAAAAAGCGATCTATTCCAGGCAACCCTTGGCAGGGATTAATAGATTTTTAGAACTGAAGGTGGTGCAATCTACAAATAATGATTATAAGTATACACAGTGCATGTAAGTACAAAAACAATATAACTATATATACATACGTATACAACACGTATACATGCATATGACAATATACACACAAATATAAATATATAACAGAGTAGAAATTACTATACGCGATAAAGTAAAGCTTTGCCCTACTAAATACACTTACAGTAATAGACATTGTCGTGTTTTGCATAAATGGTATCCCAAGGCGCTCATGTATACAATTTTTTTTTTTAGGTACACGTGAAAATGTAGTTTAGATATCTGAAGATATTACTTACTACTTACCAGTAAAATTCTTCAAAAACTAATTGAGAAAGAATACAATATCCTGCGGCCGGGCGATGCATCGTAAGAGGCGACAAAACAACCCACAACCAGGTGGTAGGGCATTTGCCTGAAAGGATGGCTACCATCCCTGGTCTAAAGTATGTTGCCATAACAACCTTAAGTTGTATTCCGGCATTTGTTCCCAGGTTCCAGTCTCCCTTAAGAGAGCAGCAGCGCATTTGCAGCACGTTTGGTGTTCCAAATGTCCATAGGCGATGGTAACCGCTTTCCATCAAGTGGGCCGTCTGCCTGTCTGCTGAACTCCTGCAATAAAAAAAAAGAGAAACAAATCATAGAGATTTTTGATTATTTTCATACATTCATGACAGTTATGTCGCGATGGTTCTCTATGATTCTACAAGGTTCAAGGCAAAAAAGGGTCGAAAAGATCTCGCGGCGAAATCGGGTTTTGTTTAGATCCAATGTGATATGAAAGAACTAAATGTTTTAAATGATTTTGATTTTAATCTATAAGTTTTTACAGTTTTATTCGTTCTGATGTTTCTTGTCATATATCAATCGCGTAGTTGTAAATTATATAGTTCTTTGTTTGAATACTTGTTTTTTAAAATATTTTGGCAATAAAAATATTAATTTTATAATATCATAAAATTATCTACCTCATTGGTTGATTATGTATAGTTACTTCTTTCTCTGTTCATGGCCTTCGCTGGACACACATTTCGTTGAAATATCATTTAATTCGAGCAGCAAAGTAGATAGAATACCAACTTCCTGCGTTGAAGCGGCCTATCGTAAGAGGCGACAAAACAACCCACAGCCAGGTGGTAGAGCATTTGCCCATCGGGATGGCTACCACCCCTGGTCTAGAGTATGCCACAACCTTGAATATGTGTTCCGGCATTAGGAACTATGTTCCAGCCCCATCTACGAGTCCAGTAGCACATTGGTAGCATCTTTAGTGTTGCAAATGTGTATAAGTGACGGTGAGCACTTTCCATCACAGTTGGGCCGTCAGCCTGTCTGCTGTACTCCGCAATAAAAAATAATAATAATATACTAGCTGTCCCGGCAGACGTTGTCCTGCCCTGAAGAAATAAAATTTAGAACCCAATTGCAGCGCCACCTGCTTGATCCAATTGTGAATCTAAACCATTCTCAAATCCACCTGAACACCCACAAAAAATATATCGAAATCGGTCCAGCCGTTTAGGAGTTCAGTCACACACACCCACAGAAGATTCTTATATATTAAGATAACTATATAAAAAGATAGTATCTTGAAAATTGCTAAAATTCCTGTGAGATATGAAAACAAAGATTACATGGCTAAAGCTGTATGAAAAGCAAAAATAAATAGACGTGTGTGGTATGTATGTGTGTACTTGTAAGTACGTAAATAGTTCTAGTATTTTTTACCAACACAATAAGTATCTTTCATTTTGTAAGCAAAAGGTATTGATAAATGCTATATTATGGTCTAATGATGCTACGCTCGGCTTCGCTCGCGTTAATATTATTCCAGGGAAACCGTATTTTTCCGGGATGAAAAGTAGCTTATGAGCAATTCCAGACTATAGTCTATCTCTGTGCCAAATTTCATCCAGATCCGTTCAGCCGTTCTGGCGTAATAGTGCAACAAACATCCATGCAAACTTCCGCATTTGTACAGTAACAGATGAAAATAGGAAACAAGTTGATATTGACTACAAAATAAAGTGACCTGTTCTCTATTTCCTCTCATAATAAAAGCTCCATGTTCTTGGTTCTTTAATAATAGGCAATCCACATTCAGCCAAAAATCACTCAGCAATTACGGCGCGGTGCATCGACGCATCAAATGACCTCAAGCGTATCGATACTTATAAATCGAGTCAGTTATGAGACGATAAAATCGGTTGCTCGCCGCCGGCTACCGGGCGTCGGACTAAGCGACGATTACTTGCACTCTTTTTATTACGTTCCCTCTGAGATTATCGATAAAATAATTAAATGGTTACTCTCGAAATCGATTCTCGAGTGCTGTTATCGATTTTTTTTCACATACTTTTTTGGGACGCGAATATTAGGTTTGAAAATTGTTGGATGGAACTCTTTGGTAATAATAGTTCCTTAAAACTGTAGCACAGTGCCAGACCATTAATGTATTGATAGCGCGGGATTTATATGACGAAACACCTAGAATTTTGACAACTGTTTTATTTGAATTCAGAATGAAGAATGCCCGATATACAGCGGGTTTGCAGTATTTATACAGTGTTATATACAAAAGTACCTTCATTATCTACATGCATACCTACATCTATACAGGTAAATAAAATTGAAGTGTCTGTTTGTAATGTCAAAATAAACATGTGAAAAAAATCATGATGGATAATTCGGACCAGGAGATTCTAAAATATTATAACTATATAGATTAACTAAAACCAATCCAGCCCTACCAGACCGCAGTCGCGGGACAGTGTACTGTAAACCAGCCTCTGTGGTCGTTGTGATTGTAGAGAAAATGATATTTGAATATTTGGAATGAAAGTCATCTATCAGTGGCCTTCGAACCGCGCTGATGGCTATCTATTGTATAAAAAAATATCATATTGTGTGATGACTCAGTCTAGGGTGTAGCACACTTACTTAGAAGATACCTATTCACTCTTGACTTAGACTTCAAGATTGTATTTGTCAGGAAAAACAGACTCCGGCAAATTATTCCACTCTTCGACAGGGCGCATTAGAAAAGATGAAGCGAAACGCTAGATTCTGACTGGTGGTATTTCCACCGCAAACCGGTGCGTTTGGTTGTCCGATGGTAAAATGGGAATGGAGGAACCAGGCCGTGCAATTCTAAGGAGTACTCGCCGAAATGTATCTGATAGAAGACGATGCTTTAGACCCTGAAGTCGAGCATAAAAAAGACGGTCATTGCCGACCAGCTTCCTGGCTCTTTTCCTAATTGATTCCAACTCCTCCAATTGGAGTTTGGCTGAGCCGTCCCAAAGATGAGAACAGTACTCTATGCACGACCGAACTTGTTCCTGGTATAAGTTCAGCAGTTGTTCCGACGTGAAGTACTGTCTCACTTTTGCGAGTTCACCCAGCTTTTTGGCCGCTACTTCGCTATTATGTTGTGAGCTACATAATATATAGATTTAATCATTTATGTTACGTGTTTCTTTCGTTTGAACAATTGCAAGATACCTGCAAAGCGAGGCTCCCCGAGCCTAGAAGACTGGCAGTATTACCTAGCTGAAAACAAAGGCTAATTCTTTGAGCGATTTCTTTTTTAGTATGTATATAATATTTTTGACTAGTCTGTAATTAGTCTTGTTGGATATAAATAAATAAATAAATAAATCGGCAGATAAACACACACACTGTATATGCCCAAATTAAGCAAGTTACGCTTGTATTATGGGTAATATACAACCGACCATTCTGGGGCCAATCCCAAGACCCAGACCATAGTAAATAACGGAGAAAATACGTTTCCGAAATTTACTATACCAGGAATCGAATCCGGAGCCTCTGCGTTGCAGTGAGGTAAGCCGGCAAAGGCTTAGCCCGCTCGACCACAGAGGCCGTCAACTGAAATGGATATGAAATGTCGTCGATATGAAATGGATTCTCCCATTTCATATCCAACAAGACTAATTACAGAAGAAACACAAAATTATCTTATTAGATAAATTCAGGAACGAGGTCAGATAAAATGCATATCAAATAAACGTGCATGTATGAAGAGGTTAATGAAAGTAGATGAAGCGAATGTTGCTTGTCAGGATCATCGCAAGTGGAGGTCTATAGTCTCTGCCTACCTCCATGGGAAACAGGCGTGATATTATGTATGTATGTAGATAAATTCATCTGATTCCAATTAAAAGTTGACACGTATTTCACCATAAAATTTGTATTTTATGTAACTGTGGATTATTGCGAAGGAAGTGCAGTGTCGTTTGTTGCGCGTTTTATTGTCGCAATACTTGACAACTGGATAAGGCTGCGGCCGAACTTAGTCGACTATCTGGTAGTGGGATAACATAAATAAATACATAACTCTTTACTGTCTTTGTTTATTTATAAAATGCAACTACGTACTCTTGTTCAAATACGTTTTTAGATTCTCGATTATTTAAAAAAAATATATTCACTTTGTTGTTGTGTTACTATGTATGATTTATTATAATATATTTATTTTTTATTTAAAAAAAAAAAACCTCTTTGTTGTTCACCAATATAGCAAAACTTAGTACTGTTCTTATTATAAGACCGCTTGTTGTACCCAACAAAGAGCGGTCTTATTGCTAAGAAGCGATATCTTCCTAACAACCCCTGGCAGAGATAAATTAGATTGGAAACAGCTTTGGTGATACCTATACGAAATTATTGTACGATTGATTACATTTTATTAATAATTATATTATACTGGGATATGGCCGCGTCTTTGTCCACGCTTGACTTGAAATTCCTGTGGGATTCCTATTCCCATTAGAAAAATAATGTATCGGAATAAGCTAATTCTTACGCATCCGAACAACTACAAACCGCTCCCGGAAAATTTCCCGCATGATTCCCGGAATAAAAATCTCACATACTTTATCACATTAGATTTGCTATCGATCAGTAAAAAAATCACATTAGAATTCATTTTTTTTAATTTGTACATTTTAAATGCGTCCCAGAATAATTCCTGCGTGATCCCCAGGATAAAAAGTAGCGCAGATTTTAAGTCTAAGAATTAGCTGTTGACCAGCGAGAACTTTTATATAGTCTATTCCAGTTGTTTTTTTTTAATAGTTTCAATGTACAGACACGTCATGTTTAGAATTTTATATTAATACTAGCTGTACCCGGCAGATTTTGTCCTGCCTTTAAAAAATTAAAATCTATAACCCGATTGCAGCGTCATCTACCGGGACCAAATGTTAATCTAAACTCGAATCAACTTGAACAGAGTCGAAAATTATTAAAGTACTCATATCGCTATTAAAAAATAGGGGTTGGTGGTAGAAGGATGAAAATTTAGGGTTGTATTTATTTTTCAATGCTAAATGATAATAAAATGTAAATAAGAAATATTATAAAAAAAATTAAGAAATATATTTAGGGGTGGGTCACCCTTATCATTTAGGGGTATGAAAAATAGATGTTGTCCGATTCTCAGACCTACCCGATATGCACACAAAATTTCATAGAAATCGGTTCAGCCGTTTCGGAGGAGTTTGGTAACTAACACCGTGACAGGAGAATTTTATATATTAGATTATAGTTAGATAACGTTGCAGCCTCATTCAATTTGTACGAACGTACCAAGTTATGATGTCATAACTTGGTACAAGTAAAAGGAGTGAAATATTTATTATTACTAGTGGTCGGCCGTGCTCGAAATTCGACCATAATACTTACTGTCAAAGACTATACTTCTATAATCACAGATTTCGCCAAGGCAACAATAAACAAAAGGGTATATATGCGTGTGTGTGTCAAATACATGGTAGTGTGTGTAATGTTTTTTTTTTTATTGATTTAACGTATTTTTTATGCATTGTTCTAAAAAAAATTAGCATTCATTGCTTCCTCTCTATATAAACTACTAGCTGACCCGGCGAACTTCGTACCGCCATATTTTCTTAATTCCTAAAAGACTTTGTTTCATGACATAAAAACAAAATCACCAAAATCGGTCTAGGTGATTAGGAGAATTCTAGAACCCGATCTCAGCGGCACCTACCGGTTCTAATTGTGAATCTAAACCATCCGGGAACCCACTCAAACACACTGAAACAAAATCGCTCCAGGTGATTAGGAGGATTCTAGAACCCGATCTCAGCGCCACTTACCGGTTCCAATTGTGAATCTAAAACAAATATCATCAAAATCGGTCCAGCCGTTTATGAGGAGTTCACTGTCAGCACACGTACAGAAGAATTATATATATATAGATAAGTGTGCGAAATTTCATACTCCTCCGTCCTCGCCATTTTCGCAAAAAGGGGTACAAAGTTTTTGCTGTGTTTTTGTTTCACGTACTAATATATAGATTAAAAAAGTAATGTAAATTGTTGCTATATATTGATATTTCAACGTTATTTCATTTGTAAATAATGTAAAGAGTTAACTTAATTCTAATTGTATTCATTTACTTTTTGAGATGTAAGTATTTTCGAAGACTCACAAAGACAATGTAACAAAATTTTCTACAAAAGAGAGGAAAAAACTATTTCAAAATTAGGACAAAACTCCCTATTTTTGAACTCTTTTCATAAAGAAATCGTCATGCGGCCAGTTTTGAAACACTTTTGTGCTCCAATAAACCATATTGTCCGGCCGAAGGGTTAACTTATGCAAATTGGTTTATGAACAAAGTACTCCGTGGTGAATTGTACGTCGTACCCTTCAGTGGAGTAATGTCGTAAGTGATAGGTGAATAACGGCGCTTAAGACCTTTTCGTCTTTGGTGCTTCGTCGCTGGTATAATTGTCAGGACTTTCCAGAAGGTAGTTGACATAGTATTGTTTTATTTGTCACGGATGACATAACTGTCTGTTTATTGTATTTATGTATACAAGTCGGACACGCTGTTGTTTGGTAAAATGTCAGAAGATGCCATACATTTATTTCATTTAAAGTATATTCTTTATTGTTCCTAGTGCGAGATTCGACAGCTGAGATATGAGCTGAGACTGACATGATAATATGAGATGTATTATAGAAGACCAAAGATGTAAGCCTAAAATAAAATACCTAACAACAAGATGTATTAAGCAGTGGTGTGTTACAAACGCAGTCGGCTGCGTACGGCGTGACGCTGTACGCAACCGACGAATGCTTATTATGAAAATGCACTACAGTGGATTTTCTGATACCTCAAGCGGCGTCCATATGTCGTTGTCATTCTCGATTATTCCAAGAATTAACTAATTATAATCAATTTAACCTACATCCGTTGCCATATTATAATTCAAAAACTTCGTTTAAAAAAACCGACTTCAATAACTAAAAAGTATAAAATAACTTTAAAATGTTTTAGATAATGTATATTAAAAATAAGATATTATAATTAAAAATAGCTTTAGAAATAAGTTATTTTATATTATTTAGTTATTTAAGTCGTTTTTTTTAAACGAAAATTTTATTTATTTATTATCTTTTAGTGTCTAGATATGGGGGTAGGCCTATGAAAGGTGCCGCACGCCTTACAAAATATAGGTCACAAGAAATCGAAACCGACAAAATTTTCATAAAAAATGTACATAAAATGAAAACTACTGGGCCAAACTCTGTTCAATTTTTAGGGGACTAAATGATAACTATTCCTCATCAAATTAAAGAAGAATCACATAAATCGGATCATAAATCTCAGCGTAATCGGTGTACATACATAAAAAAAATACCAATCAAATTGAGAACCTTCTCCTTTTTGAAGTCGGTTAATAATCTTCTTAAGTATCACTTACAATTTTTTACTAATTTAGTCTAAAAAATATTAGGATCAGTTTTATTTCGATCCAAATTGGACCTATGTTTGATCATCGGTCTTATTGACTCTCTAATCTGTGCTGCGCAATGTAAAACTCGTATCTCATTCTATTGCAGGCTTAGTCCTATAGATTTGTGTATCTCTTTTTCGTTTCATCGAGTTTAAAAACACAACGATTCTAAAGAAATTTCACTTCAAAAATAATAGGTTGGGGAAAAAGTCTTTTCGCATATAGTATGTATGAACTTGTAATAAGATCTCTTTGGCTATACCATTTGTATCTGGCTGGTTTTGGTGTCATTAAAAAGTTTTAAGTTTAAAGAAGACAATTCCAAATTCAAATTAGGACAATGTGTGATTTTCAGTTGTTTTTCTTATTGTTAAAATGAGTGAATCTAATGAAGAAATTCGATACATTTTAAAATTTTACTACGAAAAAGGTAAAAATGCAACAGAAGCCGTGAAACAAAATTGTGATGTTTATGGACCTAATGCAGTATCTGTGAGAGTAGCGCAAATTTGGTTTAAGCGTTTTCAATCCGAAATTTTGATATCAAAGATGCACGTCGCTCTGTTACGGACAAAACTGATGCCATTTTTGAAAAAGTAGAGCAAGATCCGGCGGGATATTAGTAGTTACGATGTAGCTGGAGAGCTGGGAATTGACCACAAAACGGTTTTGGCGCATTTGAAAAAAGCTGAGTACACAAAAAAGCTTGATATTTGGGTGCCTCATGAGCTCACTGAAAGAAACCTAATGAACCGTGTACTCATTCGTGATTCTTTATTACGACGTAATGAAACCGAACCATTTTTGAAGAAGCTGATAACTGGTGATGAAAAGCGGATCACGTACGACAAGAACAAGAAAAAAAGATCGTGGTCAAAGACCGGTCAGGCTTCACAGACTGTGGCGAAACCCGGGTTAACTCACAACAAGGTGATGCTGTCTGTATGATGGATTGGAAGAGCATTATTCATTATGAGCTGTTACCACCAGGAAGGACCATCGATTCTGAACTGTACTGCGAACAACTGATGAGATTAAAGCAAAAAGTTGAGAGGAAGCGGCCGAAATTAATCAACAGAAGGGGTGTGGTTTTTCACCATGATAACGCTAGACCTCACACATCTTTAGCCACTCAGCAAAAATTACGAGAGTATAGCTGGGAGGTGTTAATCCATCCGCCATATAGTCCTGACCTTGCACCTTCAGATTTTCACCTGTTTCGGTCTCTGCAGAATTCCTTAGGCAGTGTCAGGTTAACATCACGAAAGGACTGCCAAAAACACCAAAGCCGAAGCCCCAAATTTTCTATAGCAATGGGATCACGTCCCTACCTACAAGATGGCAAAAAGTTATCCAACAAAATGGCACCTACATACTTTAGTCAAATGTAATTAAACTTTATAAAAAAACCTTTTGAATTTTTATATAAAATGCGAAGAAACTTTTTCCCCGACCTAATATAACTATGTTGTAAACAAAATTAGTTGTTTTTTTATTTGTAGGTATTATCAATTATATGCACTTCAGTGTTCCGTAGGCAAATGACAAAACTTACGATCATCTCCATGTAACCCTTCAATGTGCGTGTAATGAAATGGAATTAATTTGCATATGACATGGTACATAAAATTTATACAGGTCTTAAGTTATACATATAATATATGAGTCCACGTGTCAATACCCATAAGGTGTGCAAATATTACATCGTCTTATAAAAGGTATAATTAAAATATTAGTTATTTTAACTACGGCAATTTAAAGTATTGTTGTATATCAAAAGACAATAATATCAAATAATTAAATTCGTATAAATGTCATACAGCCTCATCTGTCTTATTTCAATTAAAATAATCATGCACCGAGTAAAAACAATGATTTAATAACCAATTCTGAAAACTGATTTTAAATCAATTTTAATGAGCACTTTTTATGTATGTATTTTTATGCAAATTATTACATATTTTAACCCCCATAAAATTAAAAAAATATTCTAAAGACAGGTTGCACGACGTATATGAATAAATAAATAAATCTGCAAACACACACACTGTATATCCCCAAATTATGCAAGTTACGCTTGTGTTATGCATAATCATAATATATAACTGACCACTCTGAGGCCGATCCCAGACACCCAGACCGTAGTAAATAACGGAGAAAATACGTTTCCGAAATTTACTATACCAAGAATCGAACCCGGAGCCTCTGCGTTGCAGTGAGGTAAGCCGGCAAAGACTAAGCCCGCTCAACTACAGAGGCCGTCCGTATATAAAAGTCGATTTTTATTGAGTGCCTCAATAGTCTTTGATTTTATTCTCCGTACGTGCAGACAGGCAGACGGCCCACTTGATGGAAAGTGGTTACCGTCGCCTATGGACATTTGCAACACCAAAGGTGCTACAAATGCGCTGCTGCTCTCTTAAAGGAGACTGGAACCTGGTCACTGATGCCGGAACACAACACAAGGTTGTTATGGAAGCATACTCTAGCTATCCAGACGGGCAAATGCCCTACCACCTGGCTGTGGGTTGTTTAGTCGCCTCTTACGACAGGCCGTCCGGCCGCAGGAAATTGTATTCTTTCTCCGTTCCTGCACGGATTCTGTTTTACGAAAACTACGTGGTCTGACACGCACTTGGACGATCACTTATTACATCTGGCCACGTGTCTTTAACTGCAACATATCAATTATAAAAACATGTAAATTCATGGAATAATTTACACGTTTCACTAATGTTATTAAAATATGCGTCAATTTTAATGAAGTGTGGATATGTAGTAAATTTTTCTGTAATTTCTCACCAACACTTAAGATAGATAATTTTAATTTATTTGTCATATGCATATTTTAATAGTAATTTGTATGTATATTTGTTTTGTGGTTGTAATTTATGGTACTTTAAAAACCTTTTAAATTGAATTTGATGAATATTCAATGTATATGTATAATCCCAGCTAATATTATAAACGCATGTTTATTTTGAGTTTTACGCCTTAACTACGCAACAGATAATGACGACGTTTTCAAGTTAAGGGCTTAGAAAAGGACATAGGGTACCTTTTATCTAGAAAAAACGTAGTGTTCACGCGGAATATACGTATATAGCTGAAGAGATGGCGCCCCCATCGTGTTTATAGGCGTCACCGTTGCAATTCACCAATAAATGCATCATCATGGCAACGACAATGACAAAATAACTTTAATTTGGTGTTCTCATGGTTAGTTTCATCTTCACTAGATGGCGTCATGTGTATTTATTATCAAGTATTTTTAACCGACTTCAAATAGGAGGAGGTTCTCAATTTGATTGGTATTTTTTTTTTATGTCTGTACACCGATTACGCTGAGATTTATGATCCAATTTACGTGATTCTTCTTTAGTTTGATGCCACAGATCATATTAGTCAGTGTTTATTATATCAGTGTTTCTATGATCTGTGTTTGATGCAGAGTAGTTGTCATTTGGTCCACTAAAAATTTAACATAGTTTGGTCCAGTAGTTTTCATTTTATGAACATTTTTTTATTAAAAATCAAATTTGACATGTGACATCCCCAGTGCCCACTCCATGATATACATCTTCTTTTTTTTCGAGAGCCATGCCAAGCGCTAGAGTAAATATTCGTATATTTTAGTGTTCTCCCTCGGTCTTATTCACGTAGACTTAGAGTAAGTTTGTAGGCTTCTTTACGAACGTTAGAGAACCCTACAAACTAACTTAATTTCAATAAGACTGCTTGTGTTTAATATTGTTTTAATTATGTATATATTAATTATAGCTTGAGCTAAATAATAACACTAATATTGATAAATATTAGTATTATTTAGTTTAATATTATAGTATAATATATATAATATATAGTTTAATATATATAATAGTCAACAGAATTTTTAATGAGAACGTGAACTTAATTTTTGTGCATTATTTTTCAAAATGTATGTGATATTGGTTGAAAAAAACAATCCTTTTGGGGTTTTGATTGTTTTAACGAAAAATTATTCAACAGTTTAGTGAAACGTGTCTTTTCAGGCTACCACAAGACCTAAACTTAAGTTGAGGCTTTTACATGAAGTTTATTCTGAAACTTGAATATTCATAGAAACCAGGCACTGGCTAGATACGCAAACGTGCAGTGCTATATTTTTTTTTTTTTTTATCTAGCAATAAAGAAACCGACTTCAAGATTAACCAAAAAGAAAAAAGCACGTATTATTTTTATAACATCTCGAATTAAAACATAACATTTACTATATTTTGTAAATTCGTTGTTATTTTTTATATGGGAACATTTTGAAGTTTTACTGAATCCAACGGAAAAATCATCACCAAATCGGTTAGCAAACCAAAATGTTATTATTCAATGTACACAAAGAAAATATATTTACACGATGAGTTCAGAACCAGTACGAGTAGTACGAGCTTTGGCAGTCGGAAGGATGATTTAAAAATACACTTTGCTTAATCAATTCAATCATTACAATAGGTTTAATTATAATACTAAATTAATATTACTCGTCAAGCGTCTCCAAGATGGAGCCCCAAAGACGCCGCTGGTTCCTCGTGGGGTTGCTTTAATGATTTTCGTGGTCTTTTGGCATCTCTGCTTCATCACGTCATCTCCTTGGAAAAGCGATGAGTCGCGTCGTGTGAACCATACAAAGAAAGTTAACGGTTCGTCCACACGCACACTTCACAAACTACCTCCATTTCTAAAGTCGGTTAATAATAAGAGTCAAAACGTGCACAGAAAACTCTTTCCAGTGACGAGCACGACGTATTGAACTACATAGAAATGTGACGTCTTGTGTAAACAGCGGCATTTGCGCAATTAGAGTTTTACAATCCTTGTCCTCAAAATATTTCTATTCTTCGTAAATTTCTTTGTTACTGTGCTATTCATTCTTGGCCCATAATGCCTTAACTAACAACTTACTGTAAACGTCATTACTTTTTATAAAGATCTTTTGCAAATTTTAAATAATTCCCAGTATTCAATCACTTGCACAGGTGACTGAATAAATATCAAATTATATTAATTTAATATAAAAGTAATTATTAAAATAGATGTATAACTCAATGCCAGGCTGTGTCAGATCATAGCTAAAGCAAAGTGTATTTGGTATTTGGTCGACTGAAATATTTAAAAACTTATATTAATTGAGTGTATTTTATTAAAGGTCAATTTTTCAACCACAAGATAAAAGTTGTTCATAGAATAAAGTTAAATATTACTGTTGCGTGAATGATACAGTTGATTTTTTTCACTTTTGAATTCAACGAGGTTATAATTTATTCCTCTGATAACTTTTATCTGATGATTGAAAAATCAGTACTGAATAATATTAAAATCATTAAGAGCATCATCATTATATAAAACAAACAAAAAGTAGATACTACATACATATTCAAAAATCTTCTTAAAAGTATGTAAAAATACCAATTAAATTAAATTATTTTTATTGTTTCTTAATAAAATAAAATAAATAATTTATTTTCACTTTAAAATATATATATATATTTAAAATATTTTAATTAAAAAGCTGAAACAAAATAGCCGGCTAACTAGTTTTATGTCAATTCATCAAAATTACATCTCTTCAATGTATTGTCGTTTACAGTATTTACACATTACCACTGTTTGTTTAACAACAATAAGTATTAGCAAAAAGTGGAGCAAATTTTGAGCTTTTACAAAAAATAAGAGGCATTGACCACTTTCCAATAAAAAAGGGTTGTTGCCTTAATGTGTTTGCGTAGGATTGGATAATAGTTTCTCATATTTTTATTACAGGGATTTTTATAATCAAAGCTTTTAAGAATTGTTTCGATATTTTTGAAGTCTCTGCCTATTTTAAGACCAAAATTTTTTCTCCGTGAACGAAAGGAAAAAGAATACTAATACCCCTAGTCGTCTAGAGTATGCCATCATAACAACTTTGAGTGCCCAGGTTCCAGTGTCTATTCCAAGGCCGGCAGCACATTAGCGATACCTCTGCTATTGCTAATGTCCATAGGCGACGGTAACCACTTTCCATCAGAGTTGGGCCGGCAGCCTGTTTGCTGTGCTTCAGCAACAAAAAAATATAAGTTTAAGTTATTTACTCATGTTAATTAACTTTTAGAATTTAGTATTACATATATGTAAACATAATATCTATGTATAAGTATACTTATATAAATATATAGATGGTAGTTTTCATTTATTGAGTGGAGAATGATATTTAAGTTTTATATTTCCAAGTACTACTTCAATTACTTTAGACATACTGGAAAGATAACAGCAGAGAATTCTCCCCGATGAAATAAAATTATTAATGAGAGTTAAACCAAATCATATGATGGAAAAACCAGACGGCCTCTGTGGTTGAGCGGGCTTACCCTTTGCCGGCCTACCTCACTGGAACGCAGGGGCTCCGAGTTCGATTCCTGGTATGGTAAATTTTGGAAACGTATTTTCTTCGTTATTTACTATGGTCTGGGTGTCTGGTATCGGCCCCAGGGTAGTCCGTTGTATATTACCCATAACACAAACGATAGTTGCTTAATTTGGGGATATAGAATGTGTTTGTCTGCCGATTAAAAAAAAATCAAAGCAAATCTAATCAAATAATTTATTGCATAAAAACATGATAGTTATGCAAATAGGTGTGATTATTATATAATGATCACATGTTTTTTTGCCGGTTCGACGTATATTTTTTTAAACTTAAAATAAGTATTATTATATAGGTACAAAGTTATTTCAATAATTAGTTATCGTTACTTATTATTACTAATGTTTCAATCTTATAGTTATGTATAACTTTAAACTTAAAAAAATACTAAACAATACACAATTTAAATTTACATATGTTTCTAATAATAGTAATATGGTGCAAATATTATAAATATATTTAAACAATTATAATTATATATTATCACCTATATTTAATTTAGGAACTCCGTTACACTGTAGTATTTTTTTTATTAGTAGTTTTTTTATTACGTTTTGAATGATTTAATTTTCAGAGCTTTCAGTTCTTTTGGAATTTTATTATATATTTTTGGGGCTATGCATACTATTTTGTAGGGTGCATACATTTTTCAGGGTTAATGAGAGAAATATAGTAAAAAATACTAACATCAAGTTTAATCTGAAGAAAGAAAGAAAAAAACATTTGAAGAAATAGCGACGTACTTTCATTGCTAATATTTATCTTAAAAATAAAAACACATTTTGAGAATTTGTACGCCGCACTTTCAGCAAACAAGGTTTGCACTCAGCATATGCTGTGCCGGAATTATGTCCGACACAACGCTGATTTTCAGTGCAAACCTTCCCTTTGGCGTAATACTAAACCAACCCGAGTATTTTAATGAGTTTAATTTAAAAACTATTTAATTTGTCAATTATAATATATACGTACATAGAATAAACAGTATAAATGTTAACTTTATTTAAATAAAAAAAATAATTATAACTCATGCTTGTCTATATTGTAACATGCTTGTATGTATTGTTACGAGCTACAGGACTCGAATTAAAAATGCCGTTGGAACTACTATAGAATTTATTAGAACTGTACAAACACGTATAAAAAAAATACAAATAAAACTGGATGCAACCAGTTCACACTGCACGATTCAATGCAATTCGATACGCGCAAAGTTCGTCGTCTATATCGCTAATCGAAAGTACTACAAACGTCTTACTCGTCTCGTAGTCGTCGCTTGACTGCCCACCCCTCCATTCGGGCATTGTCTTATACTCACTACACAGTACAAATAAATTGGCCGCGCGCACTGAGTTTCCGAGAAATAGTAATTTGCACACCTGCGAACGGCCACAAAGTCGAAAACAATAACAATAAGGATTAGTTCAACGCTAATGATGGTTATAAAACAAGTACAAAAACAATAGCATGTTTTTCTTAATCACAAATTCAAAACACAAAAGAATTCCTTAAACCGGGAAGACAATAAACTGCGCATACAACAGGCAGCTGTGCGCTTATCTTTGACGGCATGTAACAGTATGTTGCGCATAACAACGTGTATCGATTCATCTAATCGGATACAGCGACTGTCTACTATGACCACGTCACTGACATAAGGCAACAATTCTTTTTGGTGTAACCTATAAATGTTTCATATGATATCTTACTGTAACATAAACATTATAAATTATTATTATATATCTATTATTCAGTAGTCTTGGCTCTCGAAAAAGAACAATATACGTAGGAAATTACTCCGTTGTAACAACAGTTCAATTAACCTTGACTTGAATTATTACAAAGGATGGCCACCATAAAACGAATGCCACAAAAACTACTGTAGTACAGTTATTTCGAAAACAATATCATTGGACAGTAGTCGGTGAAGAAATGTTAACGGTCCAATTTTTTAACGAACTTTTTTACAAATCGAACCCTTTAACCGTTAAGAGGCGAACAATTACAACGGCTGTGGAATCTAATAGATTATGCAAACGCGGTCCTAGGTGCTTCCTTTTCAATGTATCAATTCCCATACACCAACAAAAGGAGTCTGAACGATCGATATTCAAGATGACACCTTGTTTGAATATTTCCCATGAAGTCTGCATGTAAAAAGGGTTAGGGTAAGACGCGTCTATAGGCAAATTCGGTTTATCTCCCAACATTCTCACGAACTCGCATCCCGACTATAAATCTTGCATACGAACTATAATAGAAAAAAACTCTATTAAAAACGCAGCTATCTATAGGCCACCCCATCGCATATGCATAAGAAAGGAATCCGAGCACACCCAAATTATACGGCAGCGTGACAAGTGTTGAACGCATCAAGTATCGCGTTTATCGTCGTCCCTTTTGTTAGAAATAAATCCGCCGCTTTATGAATTGCCAATTTTTTTCTATACCTGTATTGCAACCCTTACGTGAACGTGGGGACAGTTTATTTGCATTTTTTTATTATACCTTTTGAAAAAGTATCTTAACCCTATTGAGTAATGTCAGGGGTTAGGTTCTACTTAATATTCAGCAAGGGCAGGTACATTTCTCTTAATATTCTCGCATAAATTATAATCAGGTACATTTTCTATTGTGCATCGCAAGGGACGAATTTTTAAAAGGTTGCAACAACATAATTTTCGACTATGCGAATTTAACCTCTAATGTTTCATGTATTAAGTTTAAAATCATAAAATGACTGTGGTTTGGAGTATACGCGATCGGATCCGCGACATTTTACTTCCTGAATGCTTTAACCCGTTTCCTTTGTAAGAATTTATGCAAAAAAGTTTCTACCCATCCTATTTTTTATTCGAACAAAATTTAGGGTGTATGCATATTATGCAAATGCATGCATAAATTTTATTACGTTACGCAAGCTCCGCTTTACAAATTCCAACTCTACTGCTGCTACATTAGATCTACTTTGAACTGTACACCTTCTATTGTTTTTAAATGTATTCAAAGATTATAAAGTAAGAACAGGATTTTTTTCGACGACGTCGCCTATACGACACACGGTACTTGATGAGTTTTTTTTCTCACCGTTAGGGCATGCCGTTTTTAATGCAGTGACATATGAACCGGCACCTTGGAAAGGATTAGAATATGTAATTACTTCCTTTAAGGTTTTCGGAAACGGTTGGGCCGTTAGAGCACCTTTGACCGCGTTCATGCGGTTATATTATCATGTTAAGTAACTTTTTGTGTGCTGATAAGGTTTATACAGATTTACAGATAGGCAAATGGACTGGAATCAGTGTTGATTTAATTATAATTATGTTAATACTGTTATTTGTATGCATTTGTGTATTGCATGTCATTTGGGTCTGTAATAAAAAAAAATTACTCGGTAAATGAATTCTTTTGGAATTTTAGATAATTTTTATGTTCAAAGATAAAATGATGATCAGATATTTGTTAATAGGCTGGATATAATGCCTGAATAGTAAGTGTAGTATGAACAAGTGGATACCGCCGCTTATGAATATATATAATATAAGCGGACCCAATTTGCCTACCACGTTGGGACTTTAAGAATCGATTTAAGGTTTATTCAAATTCAAAGTTTTTATTCAAAATAAGTACCGCTGGAGAACACTTTTTGCAGGTCATAACATAAGTTAAAATTTAATTTTTCTTCCTATTCTATGTACACCGCTTCACAACGTGTTATTGCTGTTAAGGAGAAGAAGCGGCAAGAAACTCCCCAGCAACACGTCTAGCTAAATATTGTTTTTCTTTATATTTCTTATTTTATTTATATCTCAAGTTCTTCTTTTTTAATAAGTTTTATACAGAAGTATGTTACAGAATTAATGGAGTTGTAGCAAACAGTGCATACTCAATAAGACCAAGACACAATAAGAGGAAAGAAAAATATTATTAAAATTATAATAATCACATGACGTACTAAAATGATATGCTGCAATATATCTCCATAAATCCCTTACAAGCTTGGCAAGATAACGTTATGCAAAATATAGTATAAGATGTTAGAGCGAGCTGTTATTTAAATGAATTTTTGTCATTTAAGTATTCTTTAATAGTGTAGTATCCCTTTAGCAAGATACTTTTTAAGTTTAAGTCTGAGACCAATCAAAAAGCCATTTATTGCTGTTGGCAATATCAACATAAATTTAAGAACATTTTGAGTTGCGTCCTGTTTCTTCTTTGTTCTATAACAGTTTTCACATTTCTCCATATTTAATTTTCTTAACCCAAAACTCAACACGACAACCGAATAACCACAGTTCACTACCGTAAAGAAGGCATTATTCACATAATTTTTCACGACTGCCCTAGCTACATCTTGTCTTTGGTTTGAGAATACATCATTCAAAAATTGAAAGTTTCTTAAGTTTCTTTTTAAGAGGAACTTTATTTATATGTCTCCTCTCTTTTTTAAATCTTTGTTAACTGATATCATACCTGTTAGAAAATTCACTGCAGTCTTAAATAATTGGCAGATCAAAGAGAGTTTCTATACTGCAGATGAACTTTCTCAATTTCTCAAGAAAAGTGCTTCTCGTTATCATCTATATGAGAAAGCTTAGTGATTTATTTGTTATTTTTTCTTTGACATAAATTATAAATATTTTCATTTTTTATTTATTACTAAAGCTTATTTAACATGTTTCTGAATTAGAATATTTATAATAAAACTACGTTTTAACGGTTTTAAGCGCGCTAATTTATTTGATCTTTTATTATTCATATAGTAAATAATAACCATGAACAAGATGGCGGTAGGCTAAATAAAACTTTAACAATACTCATTGACACTTGAAATCTTTGTTTCCGTGATCACGGCTACTGAAAAGTGACCGAACGTCGGAATAATAAAAATCAAATAAATTACCGCGCCTAAAACGATTAAAACGTAGTTTTATTATGTATGCTAGTCGCGAAAACTTAATTTTAGCATTTAAGTTATTTTGTATTATTATGTGGTAGAATGTACTGTGCTACTACAATTGCATAACATATGTATAAAATACATTCTTGCAAATAAGTATGTTGATTGATTGATTAAATTTTACATGATAGGTAGTAAAAGCCTAATATGCTAAAGTATACCTCAGCAAGATCGAATGCTATGCATCATTAACAAAAAATACAGGAAATAATAAATTTGTCCATAATTTTCTTAATAGTTTAAACCGTCAACATTATGTCCCGTTAGATTAAACGAAATTATAAAGTTACCTGATTAGTATATTATTATCTAAAATAAATATTGGCCTCTTATTAAATGTTGTGCATCAATCAGACGAGTTTATTGTTCAGAAATCGGCATCCGTGTATAAATTGCTAATTTACAGAAGCGATTAACATCGACGCTACCCATTTTGAAAGTTTTAATAAGCGTAATCGAAATAACTGAACAGGGGTTCCATATATGTTTAAATACACCGTAAACTCCATATAACGACACTGAAGGGACCGTGCATTTTATGACGTTATATAGAGTTGTCGTTAAACGGACAGAAGTCTGTTATTTTTGTCTGACGTCATTTGCTGCACCAGTAATTTTGTTATATTTTGTTACTTATTTTATTCATATCTTGCGATATTGAGGCATCTTACTTCGTACACAGCTGCGCAGTTTTTACTAATTTTGACAACTTAAAAGGTACTTTTTATTACTTAATTGTTGTCGTTATTGAGAGTGGGTGTAATGCTATATAGAGTGTATCATTGTATGAAAGACGAAGTCAAGTGAGTTCAACGCTTAAGAGAGTTTGTCGTTAAATCGAGCGACGTTACATGGAGTTTACACTGTATCTCCAAGTAATAATAGGATAAAACACAATATGATAAAGGAACGTTATGGATTCAAAGAATATATAATAAACAAATGATGAATAAAGAATATTAAAGTGGTAGAGAGAAGGGATGAAAAGAGCCCGACAAAACAAGTGTATAACAATAATGCGGATGATCATATCGTAGGTGTCTTAAAGAATGGCCAGGTAAAAACACCTATAATAAACGTGAATGTAAGAAGAGATTAATCAATGTAGATGAAGCAAAGGATGTATGTCAAGATCAGACGTGATAATAATGTGCGTATGTATGTGAACAGAGCTTAAAGTGTTGGCATTTCAGATGTCAGGTAAAGTAGCAAATTTGATGTTCGTGTAGGCTCGCGTCTTACCGCTGTCTCACCTGATGTTGAGTGATGATGCGCTCTAGGATGGAACATTCACTTGTGAATTGTATGCAATTGATAATCTAAGGGATTGTATTTGTCAGAAAATCAGACTCGAAAGAACTCGAAGCGCTTGGTCCTAAGTGGCGGTGTTTCCACCATGTAACGGTGGCGTAAACCGGTGAGTCTGTATGTCCGACAGAAAAACGGGGAACTAGCTCATACAGTTCTAAGAAACACGCCCCGAAGTATAGCCGATAGGAGACTGTGAGTCTAGCAACCTTGCGTCTATGCTCAAGACTTTAGTCGAGCATTAAAAAGATTTTTAAAACTTTTACACTAAACATGATAATTTCTCCATCATTTAAATTATCAAAATTAAAATGAAACAACGCGTAGAGCTTCCGGGTTCGATGCCTAGCTTTGGTAAATTTCGTAAATGGACTTTCCCCTGGCTACTCCGATGATTACCTATAATACCAGCGTAACTTGATTAGCTTGGAGATATACAATGTGTTTGTCTGCCAATTAATTATCTATATATATTTAACGGTAATTCAAATTTCAAGTTTGTTAAATGGATCATATATAGCTCAGCACTTCTATACAGCCACATTTGGCATCTATTAAATTGATTTTAGTAGTTACGTAAACTATCGACGATGATACAATTACAAATTATAATCGATATAGGAAGTCACACATTATCCAATCGATTAAAATAAAATGATTGATTATTTTAAAAACACATTTTCTTTTCATTAAAATGTAGAAAATATGCATAAATTAATAACGATTTATGTTTAAGCTTTTCGATTATACGGCAATCTCTGGATCACATCACCAATATTTAAGAAAAACGTGTTGACAAATATTTATCATGTGTTGCGTTTCTAAGGAAATAAGCTAATTAATATAATATCAGCCCATAAATGTCCCACTGCTGGGCTCGGGCCTCCTAGGGGAACGGCAGGTTTGACACATTGGTTATCTCGATGCAGGTTACATCACGATGTTTTCCTTCACCGTTGTTAGCACGTGGTAATTGTAACAATATGCACATTAGATCAGAAAACTGCCTAAGTGGTGCATACGTTCCAGCCAGGATCAAACCCGCGTCCTTTGAGTTGGGGACGTGTGTGCTAGCCCTACCACGACTTTTTTATAAGCTAATTATAATATTTTAATTTGATATAAATTATTTTAGTACTGTTACATACTTAATTCTCAAACTTTAAATAGGCTTCTTAGACCGGCTCAACTATATTTTTTTAATGTAAAAGTAGCTAGCTTGTGTCTGAGTCAACATGTAATACATATTTTTAATCCCGATAAATGATGTGGTTTCTGTACGATAGATGAATTCAGCCGACAAGATGGCTCTGCCGTTGTGTTTTTTGGTGTTTCACTTACAATCACATCATCCTTGCAAAGCGAACGAAGTTTCACGAACTACTTACTAGTAAATATGCCTAGATATACTATTACATGCCGTCAAAGATAAACGCACAGCTGCCTGTCGTAAGCGCAGTTTACTGTCTTCCCGGATTTAGGAATTCTTTTATGTTTAGAATTTGTAATTAAGAAAAACATGCTATTGTTTTTCTACTTGTTTTATAACCATCATTAGCGTCGAACTAATCCTTATTGTTATTGTTTTCGACTTGTTGGCCGTTCGCAGGAATAGATAACCAGGTGTGCAAATTACTATTTCTCCGAAATTCAGTGCGCATGGCCGTTTTTTTGTACTGTGTAGTTAGTATAAGACAATGCCCGGATGGAGGGGTGGGCAGTCAAGCAACGACTACGATACAAGTAAGACGTTTGTAGTACTCTCGATTAGTGATATAGACGACGGACTTTGCGCGTGTCGAATTGCATTGAATCGTGCAGTGTGAACTGGTTGCATCCAGTTTTATTTGTATTTGTTTTATACGTGTTTATACAGTTCTAATAAATTCTATAGTAGTTCCAACGGCATTTTTAATTCGAGTCCTGTAGCTCGTAACAATACCTTGTTTTTTTCTTACAAGACAAATATTTACATAAAGTTTTAGTTAAACTGTATCTTCAGATGATTAATATAAAACATTATCTACTGTTATATCTAACTTTAGACGCGGCTTAAGTTGTCTAAGAGATTCAAACATCATTAAAAGGTGTAATTCATACCAAAACTCCTGTTTGTAATGTACGAAAATGATCTGAGGAAAAACAATGTATGGCTATTTAATTATTGAACTCTAAAATAAAAGTTTATGTGATTTAAGTAATCTCCCAGAGTAGTTCCCACGTCATCACGGAGTCCAAGACTATCAGCGCTAAACAAGCAATAAATTGGATAAATAATAGTCATCGAAATAAGTCAAATGAAATTCAAAAAGCAATTTTTATCGGCATCCGGAAAGCATAAAATATCTTCGTGTCTTCGAAACAATAGTCTTCAGACAATGGGCCGTTGACGCAAAAAAGGACGAATCTTTTTTGCCGCCAAAACTGTTTTTTTGCGAAAGCGCTCCTGCGACAACAATCAGTGCACCGTCTTTTTGGTTTTTTCCTCTCTTTTTTTCAATAACGGACCCTAGATTGTTTGTCGGTTCGGTGTTCGGTATTATTGGTAATAGTCGATGGAAAAAAGTAGAACAAACTGTTTACTAATGTTTGTTTAACTGGTTTTTATATTGTTAAAACACAATTTGACTGTTTTGGTCTAAATCGTTGGTAGGGTTAAGTAATATAATAGTATATTACTTAATGGTCTGCAATTTGCTTTTTTCCATAAATGATGTATCTTACTGATACAACATTAAAATTACAATCTAATCTAGAAAATAATACTAATGAGTTAAACTTAAACTAAGAATGTGTCCAATAACACGTTTCCTATTGTCTTTATTAAGGATAAGACACTTTGTTCATGTGTTCTTTGGTGAGAGTATTATAACACCATCTCAAATGGTTTTGTTCTTTTGAGTCTTCTTAATAAATCTATTGTCAAGGAGCTGGGTGGCCTCGACATTTACATGGTGATGGAGACGTTGCTGATGGGCATCAGCGTATTTTTAAATTACGTTGATGACTGAGTATGTAAGAATTTCTTCTACACTTTTCTTCTTTGGGCATTGTTTATTCTATTCTCAGTGAGATCAGGAAATTAAAAGAAGAATTTACTCCATATCGAGCCTTTCTGTCATTTTATCGTAACGACATCTAACTATATTTTTTGTTGCAAAATTTTTTTTTTATATAGGTTAGACTCCACTGAATCAAAAACTAAGTCTTAAAACAGAATACTAGTTTAAAATACCTTTTGCAACAAAAAGTATAATTACTTAGGTCCAAATGTCACTTACGATAAAATGGTAGTGAAGGCTCGATATATCAGCCCAAGATTTTCCATGCGCTTTGCCTGGTATAAACTTCAAACTTACATTCCGCGGAAACTACCGAAGTTTTCGGAATAAGAAATGTCCCAAATTCAACCCAATATATAAAAATACAAATTATACAATAAAACGAAATAGGTTTTATATATTTTTTAAATAGTAACACTGTCCATTGTACACATACAAAAATATACGATGGTAAACATAGCATGTATATTGTATGTTTCTCATTAAGCAATTATAGCTACTATATTACACCCTGGGACCAGGCCAGACACCAAGACCATAGTAATAACATAAATGATGTTTTCGAAATTTACCATGCTAGGAAGAGACCCCAAGACTCCTGATTTTTAGTGAACTAGGCGATCTATGTCATACATTTGCAAATTACCCGACGCACTATCCAATATAAAAGGAACAATATATATATTACATACCTAACAAGTTTCATTGAAATTATTTTATTTTCAAAATCGTAAATAAGGAAGAGAGATGCAAAAATAAATCAAACTAACCCCCTATCGAATGTAAGAAAAGATATGTAATGAAAATAAACATAAATTATATTTTTGCAAAACTTTGTCCATATTGTGAAATAAAATTACGAAAACCAGTTCAAGCGTGACTAACAGTTTATGTGGCAAAAAATGACTATGCAAACCAATCATGATTGATTTTGAAATTATTTAAATCAGTGTCTCCTGATCAATGGCAATCAGTGTTATATTTTTAGGTAAAATGGCATATTAGCATCACAATGTGATTGTTAGATCAATACAAATATATGATATAAACTATTTTGGCGGCAGATGGTTAGATTTAAATTGTATTGATTTATTTCCAAACCTTTTGATAGTAATAAAAAGAAATTTATTGTCTATTAGTATATGCTAGCTAAATTTCGTTTGCGTAGCCATGAAGAGGACGTGTTCGTTAATAAATTCTACAAAACTCGACAGCAGCGAAAACTTTTTGGCTTTATATATATGCATTTATCCTACGGAAACAATGTAATTTATCAGGTTAAAAAGTAAAAATGTATGACAGCGGTGTGGGTAGACCGCGACGTATAGAATAGCCTTCTAAAAAGCACCTATAATAAATGTGAATATATGAAGAGATTAATTATAGATTGATAACACTTTACTGTACACAAATACAAGAATTAACTTTCAGACTAAAATCATATTTAATTATGCACAAAGGCCGGTCTTATAGCTACAAAGCGATCTCTTCCAGACAACCCCAATGAGTGTAGATGAAGTAGAAGATATATGTCAAGATCGTAGCAAGTGGAAATCGATCGTCTCTACCTACCCCTATGGAAAACAGGCGTAATAATATGTTGTATATAAAAAGTATCGGGCGAATGAGAATTCCGGAGGCCTATTTACTCTTTCTCCTATTCTCATCTAAATCCATAGATTTTTTTTTATTGCATGTGTTCAGCAGACAAGCAGACGGCCCACTTGATTGGAAGCGGTTACCATCGCCTATAGATATTTACAACACCAACTTGTTATGGCGACATACTTTACACCAGGGGTGGTAGCCATCCAGTTGGGCAAATGCCCTACCACCTGGCTGTGGGTTAGTTTGTCGCCTCTTACCACAGGCCGCCCGGCCGCAGGAAATTGTATTCTTTCTCCGTGCCTGCACGTATCTTTATTCCAGTCCTTTTTTCTCACCCCCTATCCCGTGCTAAAGGTTGGCAACGCGTTGGCATCACCCTAGGTGTTGCAACATGTATAGGCAACAGTAACCACATACTTTCCTTTACGTGGGCCGTGTGATTGTTTTTCAGTTTTAGTCAGTAAAAAGTATCCAAGTGTTGACTCGGGATGTAAGATAGCTTTTGTGTTGAGGTTCATTTTAATCCATTCAGTAGTTTTCACGTGACGCATTAATCATTGTGAAGTTATTCATTCATTTACAGGTAGATAGCGAAAACAGAAATTATCATTCCAACAAAAAAACTACCAAATAATAAATACTAAGAAAACGAAACATGTACCAACAAAAGGAAGTAAAAAAATCATAATAGTCTTAACTGCACTTCAAAATTAGACCAAATGAACCAAATTTTAACGAGCAAATTAATGCGCTATTATTATATAAATAACCCACTTTGAATGGGGTTTTAATTTTGTTGATCGTCTACTAGTTTTGGCACTATAAAGTATTTTTATCTATCTATCTATATATATACTATAATAAAACAGTAAACCAGACAGAAGACCAGGAGATTCCGAAAATACAATTTTTAGAATTTTTGTCTGTCTGTCTATTAGAGCATCACGTGAATTGTACTGGATAGATTTAAATAAAACTCGATAGAGAGCTAGCTTATATCCCGGGTCGTAACTTACGATACTTTTTATCCCGATAATTGACGTCGTTTCCGTGGGATAGAGGGAAAAAGCGAAAAAGATGGCGCTGCTATCGCATCTTTTTTGGAAACTACTGAACGTACATGAATAAAACTCGACACAGTGCTAGCTTATAACACGAGTTAACACTTTGGATACTGTTTATCCCGATAAATAATGTAATTTCCATGGAATAAGCGGATTAGCAAAATAGATGGCGCTGCAATCGCATTTTTCAATTTACTAACAAATACCTAAGTTGTCATAAACAACATCTTATTCATTGTATTATTTCAAATCAGGTTGGCTGCGACTCGCCTCTATGTTTCGCTGAGGGTTTTTCACGTGGCGTAGCCGTGGGTAAAACTCTAGTATTTTACTATATCTGGTGATAAGTTAAACACAACATATATTTTATGTGTTGTTTTATCACCCGCATGTGTTAAGGAAGTCACTACACATCTTCAGTCCGGAGTAAGCACACCTTTCCGCCAGCAGCTGTCAAAGTGAAGCTTACCTACACATCAGTATGCAAATTTGTTGCCATAAATAAAATGCCATTTAATTCGATCAATGGTTCCAAATCACTTGTTATTTATATGCAAATGACACGTAACCTCGCGCAGGGGTTACTGTTATCGACTGTACTATGTTAAGGACAGGTTATACATCCGTACAGGAACGGAGAAAGAATACAATTTCCTGCGTTGGGCCGGGCGGCCTGTCGTAAGAGGCGACTAAACAACCCACAGCCAGGTGGTAAGGTATTTGCTCGACTGGATGTCGACCACCCCTGGTCTAGAGTATGCCGCCATAACAACCTTGTGTTGTGTTCCGGCATCAGTGACCAGGTTCCAGTTTCCTTTAAGAGAGCAGCAGCGCATTTGTAGCACCTTCGGTGTTGCAAATGTCCATAGGCCACGGTAACCACTTTCCATCAAGTGGGCCGTCTGCCTGTCTGTTGAACTTCTGCAATAAAAAAAAACTTAGAGTAGTTTTTAAACTTCAAATTATTAAGTTTTTATTCAAACTCAATAATTTCAAGTTTCACTGGAGAATATTTTTTGAAGACCATACAAGTTAAAATTTAAATCTATTTTCTATTCTATGTAAACCGTTTCTTTTTTTTTTATAATGAATAGGTTCGCGTTTGACTGATATTGCGCCTGATGTCATGTCGAAATGCAGTCTAAGGTGCAACAAGCTTACCTAGAAGATACTTGTTCACGCGAGACTTGCAGACATCTAGATTGTATTCTTCAGGAAAAACAGACGGCGGTAAAGAGTTCCACTCTTCAGCGGTGCGTATGATAAAAGTGTTGGTATTTCTACCATATATCGGTGGCGTAAGCGTGTACGTCTGCTTGTCCGGTGGTAAAATGGTGATGGAGGAACCAATTCATGTAATTCCGTGGCACACTCCCCGAAAGTAACGTGTTACATCTGTGTAAGGAGTAGCAACAAGAAATTCTACAGAAACATGTCTAGCTAAAAAATATTTTACTTCATATTTATCAATCTCTGGCTCTTTATCTTTTTCATTTCCAAAGACTAACAAACACGTAAACGGTCGACCTTTATCACCCTCAATTTTTTTTTATGTCGTCCTTCTCAAATGGCCTGATGTCGTAGCATAGAGAAAAAACCTCGAAAAACCTACTTTTCTCTTGTTTTACTTGCATTTGCATTTTATAAATGTATTCAATTCATTTCAAATTATCTATTTTCTTAAACATGATACATTTATAATAACAATATAGATAATTTGTTCACATGTTTTCGCTTACTTGTCGTGCAAATTTATACAATACTAGGATTCGCCCGAGACTTCCTCCACGTTGGACGGAATACGTTAATTTATGTATGTCCTAACAACTATAAAACGGTTTTTAAAATTCTATAGATTTCCGCAGATTTTAAGTTCGGGAATTTGCTGTCGAGCAGTGAAAACCGTATCAAAATGGGCCCAGTATTTTTACGTGAATATCGAACAAACCAACAAACACAAAAAACCTAAAAAAGAAGACTTTTTTTAGTATTATAGATTCAATTCCAAATTGCATGTGATAATGTTACATTTATATAGGATGTCTCATTACATTTACCAAAAAATATTTGCAAAATAAATTGTAGTTCCTACTGCCAATGCCATACCTACAATAATTTTAATTGATTATTTCCATTTTCATTCACTTGCGTAATATATCTTATTGTACATTTCATAAATACCAATATCATCAAATATTATCAATTTCAAGTGCAAAACACTCGAGAATATTACTTTACAAGTGTAATACCGAATGTCAGTGAATTCAAAAACAGTAAAACAAAAAACAAAACGGCCTTGATGAAGCTACACTTGTTCGAATTAACATAAAATTAAGTCGAGTACCTTAAGTGTCGCCCGCTCGTCTCGTGTGCACGAAAATGGTGGAGCGCATCCGAACAGCAGCGAACTTATATGGTTAGTCCCTTATATGACATTGAAGGAATTCGACCTAATTTGCAATGCTAAACAGCAGTCGTTTCCGTTCCTTCTGTTATTGACTATCGATGATTAAGTGATGTATTCATTGTTATTTTTTATTTATATTTCTTTTGTAATAATTTTTGGCAGATGTTCGGATGCGTGTGTGATGCCCTTAATAGTTCAGATTTGTTCATATATATTAATTTTACATATTTTATACTTTTTTTTTATTGTACGGGTTCAGCAGATAGGCAGACGGCCCACCTGATGAAAAGCGGTTACTCTCTAAAGGGAGACTGGAACCTGGCCACTAATGCTGGAACACAACACAAGTTTGTTATGGCAGTATACCCGAGACCAGGGGTGGTAGCCGTCCAGGCAGGAAAAGACCCTACCACCTTGCTGTGGGGTGTTTTTGTCGCCTCTTATGACAGGCCATCCGGCTGCAGGAAATTGTATTTTTCTCCGTTCCTGCACGGATAAAATATGTATTGTAATCGACAGACCCACAACGAAAAAAATTAAAAATTCTGGGGCCGCTTCCAGAACATGGTAAATAAAGGAAAGTTCTTACTAAATTTACCATACCAGGAATTAAACCTGGCATTGAATTCCAATGAACTGGGCGGTCACAGGCTCGGCCCACTCAAACACAGAGGCCGCCGTATAATATTAGTATTTGAGTATAATTATTTAAGTATGGTATAATGAATAACGTAATTATCAATGCTGACAACATTTTATGTTAGGTATTAGGTATTAATCCAATAAGTCGAGGTAGCTTAGTAGCTAGCGCACTCGCATCCCAAACTCGGAGAGCGCATGGTTCGAATCCTGACCAGAAAACACTCACCACTTAGCTACATTGTTATAATAACCACGTGTTAACGCTGAAGGAAATATTGTGATGAAACTTGCCTATCAACCTTGGACAAGTGGAGCGGAGTATACACTATTTCCCCTATAAATAGAAGACCCGAGCCCAGCAGTGAGAGCTTTATGGGCTATTAATATTGTAATTAATTATACAATAACTAGCTTCTGCCCGCGACTTCGTTCCGCGTGGAATAATTACTTTGGGCTAACGCTAACTTTAAGCCGCGACTTTGTTTACGTAGAAGGTGAAAATATCTATACTAATATAGAAAGCTGAAGAGTTTGTTTGTTTGCTTTAACGCGCTAATCTCCGCCCCCTCATGACTGCTCGCCGGCCTTGCACATCATAAATGCGCGCGCAGTACTTGATTTTTTTGCTACGATGTTATTTTAAAATTGCGATATTTCCTAAGATATTCGTTGAAATCGAATGATGTAAATAGCAATTTTGTTTTAAAATAAATACTTGTGATGAACAACGTATTTATTTGGATAAGGATTAATATCATGTTTATAAAAACACCTTCGCAAATAATGCATTATTTTAGAACAAATTTGGTTAGCATCAAAAAGGTTATAGTGAGCCAACCTTAAAAGATAGACATATGCTGTCGCGGACTTTTTTAAAGAAATCAAGGGGATCAATTCTGTCACACATGATTTTTGCGAAACTTTAACCATTTACGCAGCGCACGCAGCGGAAGCTCTCAAAAAACAACCCCCGATTTTGAAACATTCTTCATTGGTACTCCGCTCCTCTTGGTCTTGACGTGATGATATACAGCCTATAGTCTTCCTCGATAAATGGGCTATCTAACACTAAAAGAATTTTTCAAATCAGACCAGTAGTTCCTGAGATTAGCGCATTCAAGCAAGCAAACAAACATACTCTTCAGATTGATATATTAGTATAGCTTGTAGATAGATGGAAAGATAGTTTAATAATTTACAATCCTTTCGTGTAAAGGCAGGAAAAAGGGCGGCGGAAGTTTTATAGCGATCTCTTCCAAACAACCCGAGCTGTTAATTGTAATACTCTAATTAACTAGGATTAAATATTCAACTACTGTTAAAATCTTAATTTAACTTTAATTAAGTATAAACCTTACGTGTTTATAAATATTCTTTGAAGGTTACCTATTAATGAAACTGAAATATTAGTCAGAATTAAAAATAAGTTCACGGTTGTCTAAATTAACGACCGACCGAAAAGATAAACCTTTATCAGTTATAAAAAAATCTCGTCAATAGATGTCGTTAGCAGTTTCTTATTTTAATTGAACTTTTAACACATTATGATTTCTCATATTTTACTATTACATCAAGGTAGGTTCATCTGTAATGTTATAAAATTCTAAACATGCCGTATGTACATTGAAGCTATTAAAAAAAAAAACAACTGAAATAGACTATATAAACGATGGAGAACACGATGCATTTTTTTAGATTTCTTGTCTCTTTGTTCGGGATTCACGTAAAATCTACTGCTTCGATTTCGATGCGGTCATCGATGGTCGACAGCAAATTCTTAGACTTAAAATTTGCGCTACTTTTTATCCTGGAAATTTTCTAAGAATGATTTAAAATGGCTGGATTTAAGAAATCGAATTCCAATGTGATTTTTCCACTGATCGGTAGCAAATTTTATGCGATGAAATGTGTGATATTTCTATCCTGGAAATCCAGCGGGAATTTTCCCGGGAGCGGTTTGTAGTTGTTTGGCTGCATAAGGATAACCTTATTCCGACACAGTTTTCACAAAAACGATAGCTACATTCTTTTTTAAATGTCTGTCTCCAGATAGGAGAATTTAGTTTCTAAAAAAATTTATTTGTTGTCAAGAAATTTTGCCTTTGGAATGTGAAAACTGGCGCCAAGCACTAAAAAATGTAAATAAATGTAAATGTGAAAAAAATTTACCCAATGACGACGACCGGCTGCTGGTTCTTATGTCGTCTGGCAATTTACAAAAATCAATTTACATACCCTGGTTGCAGAACTATGACAGTATTTAACTCCCTGGTGTATTAAATTGTTCTCTAAATGACATAAAGGCCATAGTATATATTGCTTCGCTATATATAACATAGCGTAACTAGTATGGTATTTCTAACATATATTACTATAGTATAGGGGTCCTTGTAAAGTGGATATAGTATACCATGGCATTATATCAAGCGATTAGTCATACATGAGCAGTTATGTCATCGTAGCTGGCAGTTTGTCGCCGCGCGCCTGCGCATTGTGTTACGCACTAGGTCTCTACTCTACGACGGAATTAAAGCCGAGTTTCTAGTCTTAATTATCCATTTACCTTTAATTGCATTTACGTACATTATATTTTATTCAATAATAAACATATAAGTAACTATGTAAAATATTATATGAGTAAGAATTATACTAATAAACATATATAAATACACCTATTAATATTACATACATAAATATATACACATGTATATACATATATATAATAATATAATACACAGTAATGCAGAGGATAGGATAGGGGGATGAGATAGAGGGATCAGACAGGAGATATTGGATCCCGGATGGGACACCGTCTCCTCATTCTGCGAGCACGTGATGTGAGTGGACCTCCTTGCTCCGCTCCCGCCAAAGGAGGACGCGCCGGCGCCGGAGGGCGGCTTTCGACCTTCGGTCGCCATAAGCGAGCGGCGCGGGTGGAGCCCCTTGGGATATAGGGGTTCTCACTCACCTGCACATGCCGTCGAGATGAGAGCGCGAGTTTTTCGCGCGCGCTCATCTCTCTTCGCGTGGGGTGCGTTACAGACCGCCCCACGCACGGATTAGACCATGTAGGCGGCGGGGAAGGAGCTCCCCCGGCATTGGAAGAGGCCGAGTGAGCGAGGCCCACGCCTGCCAGGGCATAGCGGTGCTAGGAATCCCATTCTCGTATCCCTGGCATAAGGCACAGGACGGAACACCCAGGGGTTTTAGTGGGTATCCCTACCTGGGGAGAGGCAATAGAGTGGCACCTGTTCTGACCTGGCACGCTAGTGCCATCCCCGATCTGGCGAATCCCATACTCTCACATGGGTCGCGAACATCCCCCCAGGCTTCTGTGCCTGTCGCGGCTTAGTGCTCAAACGGATTCCCCTGACCAAAAAAAAAAGAAAGAAGATATTGGATAAGTGCAAAATCGGAACTCTCACTCGCCGAATAAAATAACTCTTGTGCGAAACCCGCGGATACCCAAGTGTCATACATCGATTATTTTGTCTCAGGCAAGCGTGGTGTGTAATAGCATTCATTCCTTAAATCGAACAAGTCATTACAAAGTTTAACGTCTGGGGCCCAATTCTGTTATCACTATCTTGTCAAAATCGCGGGACACTATCGTCTCAATCGTAGTTTTGCCTGATTTCGGTATTTCATTAATTCCAATGGCGTTCCCGTGGTACGCCACTCTATCTTTATAATTTATAAGAGAAGATTCGCGAAGTAAATGTTGAAGTTTTTAGTAGATTTTCAAATTCAAATTCAAAAGTTTCTATTCACAATAAGTTCCACTGGAGAACACTTTGAAGGTCATACATATAAGTTAAAATTTTATTTTATTTCCTAGTCTATGTACACCGCTTCGCAACGTGTTATTGCGGTTAAGGAGAAGAAGCGGCAAGAAACTTCCCAGCAACACGTCTAGCTAAAACTTGATTAACTCAAACTTTTATTTATTTTTTAATAAATTTTATGCAGAGATGTGTTATACGATCAATTTTCGAAGAATTAATGGAGTTGTAGCAAACAGTGCATACTTAGAAAAACAAAGGGACACAATAAAGGTAAAGAAAAATATTATTATAGTTATAATAATGACATGACGTACTAAAGTTTTATACCCCAACATATCTCCATACATTCCTTACATTTCAATATTTATGTCGACTAACGTCATTTCTGCTAATGGTATCACCAATTTTTTCTGCTATTGTTCTGCCGTGAAGATATTGTGGGCTTAGTAGAATATAAATATTTGACTCTATCGCAATGAAATCGTACTTTAAATATCTTCGCAAGGGCAGGATATTTGAAATAGCAGAATTGGGCCCCAGATTCTTTATTCCCCTTTTCTCATGTAAATCATACTTACGTGGTAGAAGAATCGATAAAAGTAGCAAAAAAATGCGCACGTGTGTACGACCAAGTGCGTTTACAAATGATAAACAAAGGTGTTATATTTGTCACGTTGTCATTACAAGATGGTTCTGAACAAATTGCAACGTCGCATGCACATCCATGCATATTCATCTGTGTTATTGTCGGCCATTGTTGCTCGGGCTATATATAAAGGCCTACGAAACTTCCAAGTGATAAGAAAAGTGAATATACTAGTGATGAGTAGTGTGAGGCAGTACAATTGTCCCGTACAAAATAGATTTGTACTGATACGGCTCAAAATTTAAATTTGTACTACTTCAAAAATTTTGTCCCGCTACTACTCACGCGTCAAGTGTAAGAGGAAGGATGGAACGAGGACAACAGTACAATAACGCCTCTACGGATATTCATATGACAAAGACGGGCAACGACAACATGACATGTACGACTGTTAGTAAAAAGAGGTGACCGATACCGATCACACCCGATTCTTAACGAACATTTGCGAACTAGAAGTTTTGTACGAGACAAATGGGGGTATGACGCTCACCGCCTCACCGGTCTCATCCCTTCAAATATAAAGCCGCGGTACAAACCATACCAATCTCCTCGCCTCATTTGAAGTGGTACATTGTACTGGTTCAGTACAAAATGTCATGTTACTCTTTTAAATTTTAAAATCATGTCTTACTCAACTCCACCCGACTAGGTGGAGGAGTAAGATGGAATGCTCCTCCGTCTCAAAGGAAGATTTTCCAGCGAAGCTGTTGCTATGCCTCGTAGGCCTAGGCCCATCTATTATTGTTGGAAATTTGTATATATTCTTTGTACGTGTTGAGAATTTGCGACCTCAATTATTGCACAGCGCCATCTATTGGCTTGTAAGTGTTCCACTACATACTAATAAAACAATCTAACAAAAAGGAAACCAATTTGGATGTAACTTAAAAGCAAAAAAGATAGGTTGGGGAAAAAGTCTTTTCGCATTATAGTATATCTGAACTTGTAATAAAATTTCTTTGGCTATACCATTTGCATCTGGCTGGTTTTGGTATCATTAAAAAGTTTTAATTTTAAAGAAGACAATTCCAAATTCAAATTAGGAAAATGTGTGATTTTCATTTGTTTTTCTTATTGTAAAATGAGTGAATCTAATGAATTAATTCGATACATTTTAAAATTTTACTACAAAAAAGGTAAAAATGCAACACAAGCCGCGAAATTTTTTTGTGATGTTTATGGGCCTGATGCAGTGATCTGTGAGAGTAGCGCAAATTTGGTTTAAGCGTTTACAATCCGGGATATCCGTCACCATGATAACGCTAAACCTCACATCTTTTTAGCCACTCAGCAAAAATTGCGAGAGATTGGCTGGGAGGTGTTAATGCATCGGCCGTATAGTCCTGACCTTGCACCTTCAGATTTTCACCTGTTTCGGTCTCTGCAGAATTCCTTAGGCAGTGTCAGGTTAACATCACGAGAGGACTGCCAAAACCACCTGTCTTAGCTTTTTGATCAGAAGTCCCAAAATTTTTATAGCAATGGGATCACGTCCCTACCTACAAGATGGCAAAAAGTTATCCAACAAAATGGCACCTACATACTTAAGTCAAATGTAAATAAACTTTATAAAAAAACCTTATGAATTTTTGTATAAAATGCGAAGAAACTTTTTTATCCAACCTAATATTTCCCATAACATAATTTAAGTCGATGCAAATTAAAATATAAAAATTTATATATTTTGTTGTTTTAGTATAGAGCAATTATTATTGCTTTACTTGGCACCGAATTCAAGATGTGCTTTTGAAGTGGTAGAGCCATGCTGGAATTATTATCGTGACTAGAGCTCTTAAAGTCGGCTGTGATACCACGCTCTCACAGAATATCGGCGTGAAACGGTTAGCCTTGAATTAATCATATTTCGTGCAATGAGTAAGAGTTCCTATGGCCCACTTCCCACTGCCCTTATCCAATCTTCCCTACCTCATTCTCGTATTCCAATCCCACGTTCTATCCCATCTATAAAAAAAATGTTGTATAAAATATTTACTTCTTAGTTACATGGTCGGTTTCTTTTTGCTAGATTTTTTTTATTTTACAGTCGACATGAATTTCATGATATACCCCCCCCCCGTCCTTGTCACAGCTAGTCACATTCGTGAGACTCCTTCCTCCTTAGTGTGACATCGCATATTTTGCAATATTACATCAAGAAATTATTAAATTAAAACAGCAGTTCCGTAATACCTTGAACATATTGGATTTTGAAATGTGACGTCACTAAACTTAGGACCCCTCTCACCCCTTGTCATAAAACGTCACACTTCATCGACCCGTTCAGTCTCACTTCAATTGCCACTTTCCTGCTTGCTGCCATGGAATTAGACTTAATACATAATACAACGAGTATAAGTACCACTCGGCTATTTAATTTTTCAATTCTTTGTCATTCGATTATCCAAATCATTTCTCACGTTGATCTCTTAACTAACTTTCTAGTGTATGAACAGAGAATTTTCTTCTTAATCCTCATAGCTTTTGAATGTCAATAAGGGTTAATATTCTTTGAGATAAATCACTACACAACGCACCGACATCAAAATAAATCGATACATAGGTTAACAGTGACACAACCATTAGATATAACAACGCATGGCTTTAATAAAAGTTATTGAATTCCAATATGAGAAACACGCCTACGAAGAAAGACATTTACACATTAAGATCTTTTCTTATTCACAAACGAACTAAAAGTTTGCACGATCGAAACTAGTAAGGTATTGCCAATTTCAAGAGAAATTTTAAAAGAACAACCGAAAGCTCATTTAAATACATTTTAGAGAGAGAGAGAGAGAGAGAGAGAGAGAGACAGAAATAACACTATATTGCACTCCAAAATATACAATTACAAAAACACCATATTTACAATATTTTCTAGGCAATACAATAGGCGGCCTTATCGCTCAAAGCGATCTGTTCCAGGCAACCTAAATCATGAATCAGGCGATGAAGGTGGTGCAAGAAAAATACTCAAACTAATTTAAGAATTAAATATACATACACATAGATATATAGATAGTCATATATGTAGAATAATAAATTTCAAAATACTTAAGTAATTATAATAATTGTATTAGCATGATTATATTGTGTTAATCAGACATAGCTATTTGTGGACAAATAGTGTTTTCTGAGCAAATTTCTAAATGTTGGTAAGGATTTTTCCTCTCTGACAGTAAGAGGCAACATATTCTAAAGTTTGACAGCCTGCACTGTAAAAGAATTATCATAATAGGATGAAGTGTCATAAGTTTTCGATACGTATCAGAGCGCAAATTGCGGGCAGTGGATAGGCGAAGGAAGGAATTTAAAACGTTCCTTAAGGTACTGGGGACTATTAGGAGTAAATAATATGTTATAAAGAGTGAGAATGTGAGTATTCCGGCGAAAATGAACATAAAAGCACTAAAACACATTTTAGTGCTGGAAGATAAGCTCACGGTCTACTTGATTGAAAGTGCTTACCGTCACCTATGGACTTTGTAACACCCAAAGCCAAATAATGAAACCTGGCTATTGATGCCATGAACACAATAAAAAGCAAACATAGAAAGAAACACACAAACTCATGCGCAAAGTAAAACCGGTTAGAAAATGTACGAACGCATTAATTAACTAATAATTCCACACCTAATTGTTAGCAAAAACTTTAATCAACGTATAACACTAACAATACTTATGTATCAAATAACTAATATATTATATACTAGCTGACCCGGCGAACTTCGTACCGCCATATTTTCTGAATTCCTAAAAGACTTTCTTTCATGACACAAAAACAAAACCACCAAAATCGGTCCAGGTGATTAGGAGAATTCTAGAAATCGATCTCAGCGCCACCTACCGGTACCAATTGTGAATCTAAACCAACCGGGAACCCACTCAAACAGACAAAAACAAAATCACCAAAATCGCTCCAGGTGATTAGGTGGATTCTGCAACCCGATCTCAGCGCCACCTACCGGTTCCAATTGTAAATATAAACCATCCGGGGACCCATTCAAATACACAAAAAAAATATCATCAAAATCGGTAAAGTCGTTCTCGAGTTATGCTCGTACATAGTTTTCTACGATTTATTTTTATATATAAAGATAACATTTGGAATTAAATATAATAAATACTTCACGGAAGTAATAAAAATCCAAAAAGTATTGCGAAAATATGGTAGGCTTTCTTATCTCTGACAGGTAATCTTTTTGGTTAGTTTTGGTACGATAGTAGGCAATTAATTACTTTAATTAGAAAAAAATAGAATGAAAAAAAATGCAAGCGTATTTTCGTGTTTCACGAAGGTGAAAACGAGTTCATGTATCCACTTAATTAAATAATTTAAATTAATTAATATTTATGAAACCTTTCCCTAGTAATTCACAATTTTAATAAGAAAGTAAACACAATTAATAGATTCACGCACAGTGCTGTTCCGGTTGTGAAGAGCGCCTGGTGTTCACTTTTGAATCAGATGAAACATGCTCATTTAACATACAGCACTATACAAATACTTGTTACTTTCACAAAAAATACATAAATGATAAGCTAGTACGTACAATCAAGAAATTTATAAATAATCTAAAACAATAAAAGAAAACTTAACTTATCTGTATTGTGTTCTACCCATAGTCTCTCAAAACTATAAGTAGAATACTGAGCCTAGATCACCGTCTTCTATAGGTAAGGTGCCCAGAAGGCTGGCTACGTTTCTTCGTTGGATCGCCATACTGAGCCGTTGCTCGAGGTAAGCACCAGCCCTCTGATCACCTGAAGAGTCAATGAGTCGTTTTGAATTTGAATTGTCTGTTAAATCTGTAATAAAATAAATGGTTCGAGTTTCTACAATGCATTTGAAAATATGTAAAAAATCACGGAGGCTAATCCGGACCGGCAGCCTTCGAAAGTGCAATTTCTACAATTTTTGACTGTCTGTTTGTTAGAGCATATTGTGAAAACTATTGAACGGATTTAACTCAAAATCGACATAGATCTAGCTTATATACCGATTCAATATTTATGGTAATTAAAAAAAAACTAAATAATTAAAACGATCCAGTAGCCGGTAGGCTAAATAAAACTTTAACAATACTCATTGATACTTGACATCTGTCTTCCGTCATAACGGCTACTGAAAAGTCATCCCGATAAAGGACGTCGTTTCCGTGGAATAGATGAATATAGTAAAAAGAGGACGCTGCTGTCTGTCTACACATATAGTACAAACAAGTTAAAATAATTCACAATTAAAATAATTATATTGAGCATTATTCATGCATACTTCTCTACTTGATAACAAAGGGAGCTTAAAATTCGCGAAAACCACGATGGTAATTAGTCATTAAGTGTCGCATGATATCTATATGAACATTGCAGTTGCACCCAAGGCAGGTTCAGCTTCTTCCCATTCTACAGCCTCATGGGTAACGAGCAAAAAAATAGATCTATATATCTATAGGTCCGTCTCAGCTTACAACGAACAGGCTTCTCCGTTTGTTTGACGCATATACGGTTATTTTATAGATTATTCATTTATCAAGTGTATAATAGAATATGCCATAGAATATGAAAGTATTGTTACGATCTACAGGACTCGAATTAAAAGTGCCGTTGGAACTACTATAGAATTTATTAGAACTGTACAAACACGTATAAAACAAATACAAATAAAACTGGATGCAACCAGTTCACACTGCACGATTCAATGCAATTCGACACGCGTAAAGTCCGTCGTCTATATCGCTAATCGAGAGTACTACAAACATCTTACCCGTCTCGTAGTCGTCGCTTGACTGCCCACCCCTCCATTCGGGCATTGTCCTATACTTACTACATAGTACAAGTAAATTGGCCGCGCGCTCTGAGTTTCCGAGAAATAGTAATTGCACAGCTGCGAACGGCCACAAAGTCGAAAGTCTGCCGCCTCGAAATTAGAGAAATGGTAATGTCTGTTTGTAAGATTTGTTTACTTAAGCCGATATTAGACGTTTCAGTTTTGTTTTACAATTTGGAAGAATCAATCAAAGTGATTCATGTAAACATAAACTTAAACCATTCAATGTCAATACCGTCGTGTCCTTTCGGTTCTCGGTCTTTCAACCAAATTGATCCAATTTAGTTGATCCGTCTAATATCAGCAATATGTCGTGTAAATCTATACATAAATAATTACTTGACATAACTGACTGATTGGCTGCCACATCTACGTGCCACCCAAACTACTGGGAAATTTGCATGCGGGTTCTTTCTAAGGATTTTTGGAAATTCAACCCCTAAGAGAATGAAAAAGGGGATGAATGTTTATATGAAAATCCATCAGTTTCAAAGCAAGACGCACGAAATTCCATGTGCCTGCTTTTGGAATAAAATAAAAGCACACGTATATCGGCGTTTTTGGAAACTCTACCCACAAGGTGATTAAAAAAGGGGTTACCTTTTAACTTTTTTTGGATACTTCAATTATGACTACTTCTCATCAACGCGAGCGAAGCCGTAGGCAACAGCTAGTATGTATAGAAAGTAACAGAAAACACGGTCAGTGCAAGCAGTCGTTTCGTAGAGTCTAAAGCAATACACAGAGCCATTGATAGGTCACAGGTCATCTGAAGTCTTCGCCCAATCGTCCATAAAATTAATAACTTTTTTTGCGAAAGCTCTATGAGAGTAGGCCTCATTAATTACTAACCAACCATTTATTAGTCGACGAGTGACAGCACACTGTATTATTCATAATGTGATGTTTGTGGATGTAAAATATAAATCATTGTGTTCATGCTAATAGGTTAATTCCAATGATCGAACTTCACCTGCGATAATCTTATAGTTATTGACTGTGGCCAAATGCATAGTATTTATAGCGTTAAATATAATACTGTTAATGAATAGCTACGTTAGTGTATATAGAATCCACGCCGCTAAAGAAGTCCAATGTAAAATAAAAGAACTACAAATTGCGACTCCGCTATTTGATAGTATTGTTACGAGTGCGGGAATGTTACAACTTAGCCAAAATTCCACGAAGCACGCCGACAAATGTGAATGCACACCTGCCGGCCATATAAGCGCAGTTTTTTGCCTGCCCGTATTTGTACTTCTTTTGTTTACTTTGTGTTTAATATTTGTAAGTAGAAAAGCCGCTTATTGTGTATTGTAATCCTTTACGATGGTCGTTAGCCAGGTGTAGTTCTTGGAAAATTCAGTCCACGCGGTTGAGTGTTGTATTGAACAGTTTAGTATAAAACAATGCCCAAACAGGGTGAGACAGTCAAGCGATGATTACGATACGAGCAAGATTTTATTGAATTGTGCATTACATTTGTACTGGTTGAGTCCAGTTATATTTGTACCTGTGTTATACATGTTTGTATAGTTCTAATAAATTCTATAGTAATCAAGCCAAGTAGCCAAGAAATAAATTTACAGTTTTAAATATGGAGTATTTTGTATTTGTTATACAGTAATTACCTATGTGGATTCACGGATTAGCAAATGATTACTCTGGCAGGATTAAGTACGGCGATTGCAGCGCCGCGTCTGTTGGACTTCTTAGGTGGCGAGGATTCTACATATTATGGTCTGTATAAATATTTCGTCATTAATAATTAATTATAATGTCGCATCGTTATTTTTATAACGCATTACACCTATTAATATATCTGCGTGAAACGGTAATTAACTGTAACATTGACATGATCTCAGGTGAAGCAGTAGCATAATAAAGAATTGTCTAAAATCTTAGACTAATGTTTGAGGATGCCGATCTACACCGTAATAAATCTGAAGAGGAGTTAAATTTGTTCAATGAATATAAGAAAAAAGAAAAAGAAGAAAGTGGATTTCAAATTATACCAGCATGTTCTGAAAATACAATTTTTAGAGAAAGAAAGAAAGAGAGAAAAGAAAAGACATTGTTTGAAGAAGTAGCGACCTAATGACACTTCTTACATATTATATACATAGATAATTTTGAGAATATGTAGGCCGTATTTTTGGTAAACAAGGTTTGCACGCAGGATATTGCTGTGGCGGAAATTATATCCGACACACGGTTGATTTTCAGTGCAAACCTTAATTTTGGTGTCAGACCAAAACGACCCAATTTTGTTACTTCGTTTTCATAAGATAGACGAATAGCGAAAAACATGGCGCTGAGTCGTTTTTATGTCGCCATTACAAACCAAACAGGTCGTCAGGGCAACATCAACGAAATTTCGCTGGCACTAGTTGTTGCCTAATATTTTATTAGTTTAATGATTGATAAACATTCACATGATACCTCAATTAGCCACAAGGTATAATTGTTTATCCAATTATTCATTCTGTTCCGTGATAATTAGTGTAATTAAGATGGCTTCAACGAGCCGACACTATCTGTACATTATATTGATATATCCATATAAATTATAATTAGCACTATTCATAAAAATCATTTTTAGCAATGCTTAATTGCGAGCGGGATGTCATAAGCGTTAACGACTTTTTTTTAGATGAGTCGAGAGATGTCACTAGCGTTTACCAGCCTTGAAGCGACTGAAATCTGCCCACTAATAGCGAAAAACAGCAGGGATATTATGGCGGCATACTCTAGACCAAGGGTGGTAGCCATCCAGACGGCCAATTTCCCTATAGCCAACCTATATATAGGCTGGGAAATTGGTGGGCGGCCTGTCGTAAGAGAAAGTAAAGTCGTAAGAGGCGACAAAACAACCTATAGGTTGTTTTGTCGACAGACCGCCCTGTCGCAAGAAATTAAATTATTTCTTCGTTCTTGCACGGCCAAATATAATAACGAATAACATATGTGTTCCTTTCGTAAGAGGCAATAAAGCAACCCATAGCCAGGTGGTAGGGCATTTGCCCGCCTGGATGACTATCATCCCAGGTCTAAAGTATACCATCATAACAACCTTAGTTGTGTTCCGGTATTAGTGGTCAAGTTTCAGTCTTCCTTTAGAGTGGCAGCACATTGGTAGCACCTTTGTTGTTACAAATATTCTTTTATTGGGACGTCTGCCTGTCTGCATAAAATATAAAATAGGTTATCCCGGCTGCAGGAGTTAATATTAGTGCCCCATTCCTGCACGGATAAAAATTAATTGCATTTCTTTAACCTTTATACAGTACTGTATCTCTTATTATACATAATAATACTTGGCCTTCAGACGGACTTTGCATCTCTCTGCGTGTTCTACTGACTGTACAATGTGGAATGTACCAAGGAATTGTTCAAAATGGTACTTTTGTCTTCTTTCTACCACCGCACCCCTCACCATCGACTGGGTGTTCATCCCCACCTTATTAATTATTATTTTTATCCGTGCAGGAACGGAGAAAGAATACAATTTCCTGCGGCCGGGCGGCCTGTCGTAAGAGGCGACTAAACAACCCACAGCCAGGTGGTAGGGTATTTGCTCGACTGGATGGCGACCACCCCTGGTCTAGAGTATGCCGCCATAACAACCTTGTGTTGTGTTCCGGCATCAGGGACCAGGTTCCAGTCTACTTTAAGAGAGCGCAGCGCATTTGTAGCGCCTTTGGTGTTGCAAATGTCCATAGGTGACGGTAACCACTTTCCATCAAGTGGGCCGTCTGCCTGTATGCTGAACTCCTGCAATAAAAAAATAAAAAAAATTAAGCCGCTTGGCTCCTGTACATAGCGATTCTTAAAAACATTTCTCTTTCGCATCGAGAGGATTTGGAATGAGCTCTTAGCTGAGGTTTTCCCACAGCGCTACTTACTTACTCCGTTAATTTAGCGACCCAAAGTGGGTCTTAGCCTCCGAAACGAGAACATGCTATTTTTCCCTGTCCTGCGCAGTTTCTTGCCAATTATTGAGTCGTAGCTCCGACAGGTCAGCCTCCACTCTGTCTTACCAGCGATATTTGGGACGGCCGACCGGACGCCGACCTATCGGCCGTCCCAAATATGCTTTCCTCACGATGCGATCCTCTCCCTTCCGTTCCACGTGACCGAGGCAGCAAAGGCGTGAGCTTTTATTTCTCCTATTATGTTAGGCTCGTCCACGAGATTCTCAATTTCGAGATTGGTTCAGAACGTCCAGTCCTCCCTCTTTATTGGACCCAGAATCTTACGGAGAACCTACACGCTACTATATGGGGTTAATTAAAAAAGGGCATAATAAAATTTCTTGGAGGCCAGGAATGCGTTGGTGATATCTCTGTTATCGTAGATGTCCATAGGTGACGGTAGCCGCTTTCCATCAGGTAGACTGCCAGCCTGTCTGTTTACTCCAGCTATAAGAAAATACTCGACCGATAAACACATATATTTAGCTAAACAAGTTAGGCTTGTATTTTAGGTAACTCTAGAGCCGATACCAGACACCCAGACCATAGTAAATAACGAAAAGCTAGATTATGAAATTCACCTATCTCAGTCTCATTTTCTAGCTTATCACGAAGCATTATTTCGTCATTTGTTATCGAGCTTATGTTTTAGTGCAAAAAATTTGGTTCCACGTGTAACTTGACTTGAAATATTGTTTCTGCAATTTTCAGCAACTATTTTATATAATTTTTCGGGTTTTTAATGGTCTTACTCCGAGGTTTGATTATTTGTAATCATTGCTGATTATTTTGAAAACTTGCGGAAATATTTTTTGTACTAAATAATAATTGATATTTAAACTTTTGGACCTTCTCCCAAAATTTTAATTATATTCTTAGTAAAAAATTCTCTTAGCACTTTTCGCCTTTAAATTATTGTGATTTGCCTGGACTTTATGAGTATAATATCCATAACACTGTACAGTTTTTTTAAAGTGTGTGAATATATTTAAGCTTTAAAACATGAAATTTGAAGTATTAACGAAAAACTTCAAAATCTTTTCAATTCTATGTATATGAGCATAGTGTTTAAATCGATACATATAATAAAACTGTAGAGGTTGAATTTCTGTACAATGAAAAAAATGCTAAAAACCGAGTCAAGGGGATGTAAGAAGTAATATAGATGTTTTTCAAATTTTTTGTTTGTCTGTCTGTTTGTACCGGCTAATCTCCGCAACGACTGGACCGATTTAAATGAAATTTTGTATGGTGGTAGCTTATATCCCTGGTTAACATATAGAATACTTTGATCCCGAAAAATTAGATAGTTAAAAAACCGCACTACGCGGACGAAGTCGCGGGAATCAACTAGTTATTAAATATAATGTATTCTATATCATTCTCTCGCAAGCTTAGTCCTATAGACTATATTTTATATGTGTTTATCTCTTTTTAGTGTCGCTTTTTCGTTTCATCGAGTTCCAAATCACAACGAAAATCACTATTAGGTATTCAATAGTAGACGATACTAATTACCATCAGTTGGAGAGTTCACCGCTTTCCTCGGCTACACAACGATACTCCGGTAGCTATTTGTTTGATTTCCCTATAACACCTTATTACGTAATCGCTCGACAATTTTCCAAAGAATCGTACGCGACACGGCGTCCGTACATCCTTGTCCATTGCCAAACAGGCTAGCATGACGCGCGTTCGCCTCACGTACTCGCAATCAATCACGTGAGAATGGTGAACGACCTGCTGCCATGTCCTGGCAACAATGCCATGAGTGACGTCACGGCATTGATTGTTTTCCAAAGCTTATATGGCGTCAATGCGGACGTCTGAAGGACAATGTATTGGCTTTATTTTACGCTTGATACCGTGATGGTTTACTAGTTATCACCGAAGAACTGATCAAGGTCTACCCTTTATTTAATAAATTGTAATAATACAACTAGCTAAACCCGAATACACTCTGAATGAATACTGATGTTAATTATTTTGGGAAGTCAATCGATTTACAATCTTAGAGATTTGCGGCGACAAATATACGAATGCTAAATTTATACGTACGTATAAAGATGTAATCGTGTATAGTATCAATCCATGATCGTCTCACTGCTTGGCTCGAGCCTTCTTAGTAGTTTCTGGAAACGGGCAGTATACCGACCAAGTTTGTCTAGATAGGATTGGCCGATGTGATAGACAGATCATCTCGATGTACATTACATGTCCCCACGCTAAGCAAGTAACATACAACAAACCACTTTGGGGCCAGACCATAGTAAATAACGGAAAGTTCGTTTACGAAATTTATGCCATGCCAGGAATCAAACCTGGAGCCTCTTTGTTCCAGCATGTTCGACCGGCAAAGCCTTAGCCCGCTCAATCATAGAGGCCGTCAGGTTTTATCACCCTGTTTTTCAGTGCTGTTACAGTGCAGGCTGTTAAACTTTCATATATGTCGTCTCTTACTGTCAGAGAGGCCAAATCCTTACCAACATTTAGAAATTTGCTCAGAAAACACTATTTGTCCACAAATAGTCATGTCTGATGAACACAATATAATCATGCTAATAGAATTATTATAATTACTTAAGTATTTTGAAATGTATTATTCTATATATATGACATATGTATGTGTATGTATATTTAATTCTCAAATTAGTTTGAGTATTTATGTATCTATTGCCTTTTTCTTGCGCCACCTACATCGCCTGATTCATGATTTAGGTTGCCTGGAAGAGATCGCTATGAGCGATAAGGCCGCCTATTGTATTTTCTAGAAAATATTGTAAATATGGTCTGTTTTTGTAATTGTATATTTTGGTGTGCAATATAGCTCCCCCCCTCTATCTCTCTCTCTCTATCTTGGGTTAAGGGAATTTTTAAGAACTGTCAAGTTATAAGTTTAGTCGTTTTACTAAGATATAGCATAATATTTATCCGCTATTTAGTTTGAAATGCTAAAAAGTATATTGTATTAAATAAACACTTGAAAATAATGTACTCTTCAAAATCTTTCTTTTTATAGATAGTTTAATAGTTACTTTGTTTTTTTTTATTGCTGGAGTACAGCAGACAGGCTGACGACCGAGCTGTGATGGAAAGTGGTTATCGTCGCCTATAAACATTTGCAATACTAAAGGTGCTGCCTGACTCCGTAGATGGGGCTCGAAACTGGCCACTAATGCCGGAACACAACTCAAGGTTACTATGGCGGCATACTATAGACCAGGGGTAGTAGTCATCCAGACGGGCAAATGCCCTGCCATCTGGCTGTGGGTTGTTTTATCGCCTCTTACAACAGTACCTGCACGGATATTTGATGCTAGTCAAAATTAGACTTCATTGATTGAAACATAGCTATTGGTGGCAGTTGCTTCTCGTTTTGAAATTAAAACTCGGAGTAATGGACTGTATGATTATTATTATAATTTAACTTTTTACATGAATAGAGTAAGTACAAATTGTGCAAGAGAGTCGTCGTTAAAATGTGAAGAATTACGAAATGAATGAGCAAGAGAGATTGTTGAGTTGTTAGTTGAGTTGTGATTGATTTTGCCTCCAAAGCTGGCCCTATATCCCGCATCCCGTCCGACGCCTAGTTGCTAATTGTGCTAGCTATGGGCGTCGGCGGTATGCGGGGCGCGGAGAGTAGGTGTGCTCCGGCGGGCGGGTCAGGGGGTGCTCTCTGTCCGCAACAATAGCTTTATGTCTGCGAAAACATTCAAAAATAATTATTTATTTAATTAACACGGCTATACAAATATTATACTATTATATTATATATATATTGTACTGCCTAACGTTTCATAAACTATTCTAATCAATCATTAGGTTATCTGGAAGAAAATTATTTTAGTGATAAGACCGCCCATTGTTTTTTGTATTCCATTCTATGCTAGTCTAGTTGTATAGGTACAACACAGGTAGACCACGTTAAAGAAGTGGCCAAGAAATATGTCAATAATAAACCGATATTTGAAACCGCTACGACTTTCAATCGTCAATCAAATAAACGGCTAAATAGAAAGATAGAAAGCTGTTCGCCTCACATCTAATGACAAGTGTCGATAACAATTATCGAGTCGCTTGCTTAATTGGCCCCTGACCATTAGCCCGTCAATCAACGCCTTATTTATACATATAGTCATTACATATTGATGGATTGCTAGTTGTCCTCTATCACGTGTTATTGTCAAACATTAAATAATATATTTTATAATATCTTCTCAAGTTTTCACGACTAGTATACATAATAATATACTTTACATCCCACCCATTTCAATATTATATAAAATTATTAGAGCTAAGCATGTTTGCTGAAGAGTTTCTTGCGCCGCTTCTTCTCTTCAAGCCAGATGTTGCGAAGCGGTGGTAAATTAGATTAAGCTCCCATAGAGCAAATAATAACCATAAACAAAATTAAAATGAACAAGTTGGCGGTAGGCCAAGTATGATGCATTTTTCATCATACACGAAGGTTCCATAAGTGTGAATGTTCTTTTACATATTAACTATTTAGGTAGGTATGTACCTACCTAAATAGTTCAATACGACTTGGACACATTTTTAATTTAATTTTAATTTGTTATTATTTACTCTATGGGACCTTAATCTAATTTACCACCGCTTCGTAAGATGCAATGCTCTTGCCTAACATGCCTAGCTCTAATAATTTTATATAATATTTAAATGGGTATATAAGAAATTATCAATCACTTATTATATATCAATACATCTTTGTCTTCCGTGATCACGGCCACTGAAAAGTGGCCGAAACGTCGGAATAATAAAAATCAATTAAATTACCGCACTTAAAACCGTTAAAACGTAGTTTTATTTGTGTTTATTTATTCAAAATTAGCCGATTCAATTCCTGACAAGGGTAATTGATTTTTCAAGTATCTAAAACTACAATACTATAATTACAATACATAACTCAATGCTAAAAGGTAGTACAATGGGCGGCTTATTGCTTAAAGCAATCTCTTCCAGGCAACCTTTGGATGGACAAGATCTAATTGCATAGATAGCGTTGGCGTGCAGTTGAAATAGATACTAATATAATAAAAATATATACGTATTTAGACATACAAAACAAACAATAAACACGTTATACAGTTAGATAGTGCTCTTTCACAAGTTTGTTAAAGGAATGGATAGATTTAGCAGACCGGACACCTGCCGGCAGAGCATTCCAGAGATGCACAGCCTGAACAAAGAACGATCTTGCGTAAATCTCCGTAGTATGCAATGGTGTCCTGAGTCGCAACCTCTCTGACGTTCTCAAAGACCTCGAAACACTGAGTACATAAACAGTAAGTTATAAAGAAGAGACGGAACATGAGCATTACGATGAAGTCGAATTGGCAACCATTTGAGCTGTGTGCGAAATTTAGATATGTGATCATATTTGCGTAGGCCAAATATGAATCGTATACAGAAACTTTGAAGTCGCTCAAGTTTATCTAAATGGTTCTGGTTAAGGTCTAGATAGCTGACCATCACTACAGCTTTCGTCAAAATGGACCTGAAAACTCATTTGAGTGATTTTCGCTATTTCGTATAGTTTGGGATTTGGTCCTGAACGCCCACTTGAAAACTTCAACCTGTTTAATGTCCATATAAAGAGTAAATAAAGCTATGATATACACCAGCCGACGAACAGATACGACGAAATAATACTGGTTCCATTTTTGCTATTTCATTGCGGAAAAAACCGACATTCCTGTGGTAACAAAGTGATAAAAAAATGTATAATCAATTACGTACTATGAAAGGGAAATTGATATTGAGCTATATCTGAATACTTAGAATAAAGCCAAAAGTGGCTTAAAACGTTGAGACAAAAAGTGGGCCTCACCATATAAAACATAATTTCCAATGCCTCGAATACCTCGATCCAATCTGATTCACACCAAATATTTTGACTTTTTACCACCCGTGTATTGTTACGGGTTTATTTAATTTTTACGTCCACCGATTTACTTTCAACTCTAACAACATAGATCAACACATCATTGTGCCTTTCAATTTAAAAGAGAGTAGACAAATACCTTAAAATGCGCAGTTAAGTTTAATCAAAAAAGTTATTTTATAAAACTTTGAATTTTATTGAGTTTTAAATTTATTTTTATTATTTTTCAGATATTTTATAGTTATACAATATTATACATTATATGAACGGTTTAAAATTTAGAGCTCCAATACTAAAAGTAGATAGTGAGTGTTGTATGTAATAGAAACCACTTGTTTTTAATAGCATATGTTATATAGAAGTATTCATTTTAATAACTAAAATCTAGCTTCCTTTACCTACAAAGCATCATTACATAATTATTTAATCCATAACAACTACTAAAGTAGATACCAAGTAGATCTATATACATAAGTACTAATAAGAATTGAGTAATTTTATTTAAACCTAAATTAAAAAAAACGTTTTACACTAACATATATATAATAGTCATGCTATCGTTTGCACAAATAGTGATGAGGTTTCCTAATCAGTAAAACAATATTAATTATTAATATCCATTATTAGTATTGTAAAGGTTAATAAAATTTAAATAAAAATACAGAAAATCAGGTTTACGATAGTAACTCCCTTTCGTATTAGTCATGTTTTACTACTTCTAAATAAGTTTTACACGTTTTCTAAAATGACATTATCACGGACAAAATCTAAACGTCCAATTAATTTCAATATGATTTGTTTGAAAACTACGCAAACTGAGGTGAATATGTATATATTTACTTTACAAGTAAAAATACTCAGCATTGTCTTATGGATTTCGGTATGTTAATAGTTGGGAAGAGAACAGTAAATCAGGTCAGTATATTTTTTCTTAGAACAGTCAATTGTTACTAGCACTACCTAAGTGTAATGTGTTTATTATTTATCAGCGGTCTCGGCAGACGTTGTTCTGCCCTGAAAAAATAAAACTGTAGCACCTGATTGCATAGCCATCTACCGGATCTAATTGTGAATCTAAACCACCCGAGGAACCCGCTCAAACACATAAAATTTCATCAAAATCGTAGAACCCGATTCCAGTGCCAAGTATTTTGTTTAGATTGATGGCTTATATTATTGAGGTTTTAGTAGCGATCTCTAATTTGTATATAGCCTATACTAATCAGGGATAATGTAGTATTCGAACTGTGAAAGAGTTTTTGAAATCAGTCTAGTAATTTTTGAGTTTATTCGTTACAAACTTACAAAAAAGAATCTTTCTTATTTATAAAATTAGTATACATCGTTTATGTATATGTATATGTATATATATATATATATATATATATATATATATATATATATATATATATATATATATATATATATATATATATATATTATAGGTATATAGCTATTTATTATACTTATTATTAAACTGCACACCAGCGCACTATTTTTATAAGATCTTGTTCATCCAAAAGCTGCCTGGAAGAGATTACTTTAAGCAATAAGACTGCCCATTTTATTATCTTATAATATTTAAGACAATATAATATGTTACTTTTATTATGTTGATGTGAGAATTTCTTGTTACAAAAGATACTTCATCTATAACTACTTAGATGGAATATTACTAATTAGCTTGGGCCGCCACTTTGTTCCAGCAGGACTTTGATTTTAAAGTCATACATATCTTCTGAATCCTCCAAGATATCGGAAATACGAGAAAATTTAGTATAAAATCGTTGTTTTTAGTATAGATTATTTTCCTTAAATCCATTAAGTTGAGTCGGCGGTTATTCGAGACAAACTTTCAAATAGCATAGGAGAAGGGGAGTGGGCCAACGGAATTGTCACTCATTTTTTGAAACATGATAACATGACAGATAGATAATTATTTGTTGTTCACCAAAGCATAAACAAATAGAAGTAGAAAAAGATAAATGATGGTACCAACGGGCGGCCTTATTATTAAGAAGCGATCTCTTCCAGGCGACCCTTGACAGGGATTGATAGATTTTTAATACTGACTGTTGTGCAGTGAATACATAATGATGGATGATAAATAAACATAGCACATATAAGTTAAAAAAAAATGTATATATATATATATATATATATATATATATAAATGTACGTATATAATAGCTTTAGGAATTATTATACACAATAGAAAAGAAATGCTTCTGAGCCTGATTTTTAAAGCACGGTAACTTATGCTCAAGGCTAACTGATTCACGCCGATATTATATGACGGCGTATTAAGTAACTCACCGATCAAGCTGGCTCTAAGAGCTGTATGGTCCTACCACGTCAAAAATGTAATCTGGCTCAAGTGATTTTTATGCTAAAACGTGTACAGTTAAGCTACTGTTTCTACCTTCGCTGCGGCGATTCCGGCGCGCGTGCTCATACGACCCCGTTGCTTACACATTCACAACGCTTCGCGGCCATTTTAATTGAGCTAAAACACATTTCGACTTGTAACGGGACGCCTTTGTACAGTTTTAATTGTGGTTTCATTTCTAACAGATCATGCCCGATTCTTATCTGCGCCTGAAAACAATGATGTATTAATTAATATTGTTAATAAAAATTACTATCTAAACGATATATTTAATATAGTTTATTGATAATAAATAAACCGATTTCGATTACAACGACCGAAATGTACCGTAGACATTTAAACTATGATTTTACACACTTCAGATAGGTTAGAATGTTAACACAGTTGGTTGTAGATCATGATAACACGAAAGTGGGTCTTTCTCTTGTTGTCTCTGGCATCGAGCTCTGTATTTATATAATACTATTATTATATATAAATACGCTCGAAGGAGACGGATGTGAGATAAAAGGTACGCACGTTGCATAATTTGCAGTGTCCTTCGATAGCTTAAATGAGCCAGGCACCAGTATCACACTCGCAGATCTTCTAATATAATTATTATAAAGTTTTACATACGACGCGGCGCGGTGGATTAATTTTGAGCTCTTATGTAGAGATTTTGAGTAAAAGTTTTTAGTTTGTATGCGTGCGGAAAGGGGTAGGAGGGGGAGATTTTGAGTACGGAACAGAAAGGAGCGTAGGAATGATATGAATGGCGCGTACAAGCTCTTTTAATCGCTTCTCTTCTCAGAGCTCTGGATACTTCGTTTTGTTGGGTATGTCCACTGCAACCTGGTTGTTGATTTCCGTTTGTTTGGAACGATAAAGAATAGATTATATTTCGATTGAAATATCATAACATAAACTGAAAGTAATGCATAGTTAACTTATTTTATTTATACCGAAACAAAAAAATACTTTAGTTTTGGTACTGTGCATAATTTTTAATCATTACTCACTTAAATATTGTTTGTATGCATAGAATGAAGCAGTTCATCACAGTTAAATGTATTTCACGCCACCCTTGGATTCTCTCTGTGTTAGTTAAAAAATATATATGTATATGTATATATATATTTTTTTTAACTCTACGGACTCTAGTTCCGTTCCCTTTTGCAACCTAATTTTTAAAAAAGTTTTTAAAATTTATACACAGCTATTGGTTATTTTTGTTCTTGTGCGTGACATTTTTATTTGTGTTGTGGTGTACCTGACGAATAACTTATTATATTCATTTATTCTAATTTTAATACAAAACTTATACTAATGTAGAGTGTACCTGTTACATGCTGGAGTTAAAAATATTTGAAAGTACCAATTTTCCAAGCTTTTAACCTAAACACAACAAAACAAACTTTAATTGTGTATTTGACAGTCCAGTCAATTGAGGTTCTTTTTATCATCGCATAATACATCGCAGCCTCCTTGATTTTATATGAGAATACTGGTCACAATTGTAACGAGTGAAATAGCTTATTAATTATTATTTAAACTGTAATTAAAATTAATCCTACAATGAAATATGGGAAATAAGATGATAACAAGATACTTTGACGCCTGCTTTTATTCTATGAATACTATTTTAGAATTTATTGTAATGTGTGTCAAATACCCGATTTGAAGCGGCTTGAACTGTGTAGCATGGTTAGTTATAGTAGTGTGATTCAATAAAATAAATCAACATAATATGATTCCAATATGGCTTCGCAACATGATAACTTAACATACCTCGTCGTATCGGATACCTGATCTACATTACTTAAGTAGTTAACCTGCAAATAAGTTATCGTCATCATTTGGACATACATCTATTCATTAAAAATTTATAACTTAAAGGGAAAATTTAACTCCACGATGATAAGGACTTCACTCGATAGTTTCGCAAATTAAGTACTTAACTAATAGAAATGTAGATCAAGCATAAGTATCTTCACGCATGTGTAATATTCGATGTACCGTTGTAATCACAATGCTCGTAGTATTGCAGGTGTAAAGTATTACACTCTTAAATTACAAATCTTCCAAAATTAGGTATGCTAAGTACATTAGCTGCCACCGGTTGACTAATTCATAACTACCATGTTATTCTACTACTCTAAAGAAATTACATTGTTTATTTATTTCTCAAACACATTACTTGTCAAGTAAACAGCAGATAATTGGCCATTTCTGTCATTTAACGAATATGAAAACAACACGTGTACCAAACGACTTCTTAGTTAGAGCAATTCCATTGCATTACATTGTTGCTTAAATACCCAAGGCGATGACGTCGCGCCAACTAAAGTGGCAATGTGCGGGATACATTGAGATTTTAATTTATTTAATTGGCCCACGTGTTTGTTTTTGTTTACGATTTGTTTGATTGGGTTATTATTTTTGTTGATATCTATAAGCCTTTCTTTTCCTAATTTACTGAGAAGATTCACTTACCATTGTGATAAATTTAAATTTAAAAGTTTTAATTAAGTAATGATGAAGAATTTTATTTGATAGTTATGTTGAGTATAAGTTTCCCTTTTTTTATTTAGGGAGGGCCTTGCTGCTTAGCGACCACGCTTTCCATGTATGTAAGTCAAAAAGTGAGCCTACTGTCTACTCTGTGGATACTATCCTGCATCGAGTCTGCGCTGTTTTACAGAGAGGAATCTACAATAGACGCGAGTAGCACTCCTGGCTACAATTTAAGTTTTAACAAACTTAATCCTTTTTTATATGCAATTATAAGTCCTGTGCATTTTATGACAAAAATCGGACATTTATTTTCGTATCAAAACAATATATATTTCATTTGAAAAAAATCGCATTTAACAATAATACGGCTAGCCTGTGGGGTAGAGTGAGAGAGGAGGAGCCTGCCTACCGCTGCCGTAAGCGTGAGAGAAAGGGAAACTAGACAGACTGGCGCCGTAACGCATTACGTAACGAAGCGATCTACCCTCCCATAAGAAGTTATCACTTCAATAATATTTTTCTGAAGATATAAATAAATTACTCGAAAGCATTCACTATTCATATACGAATAAGAATAAAATATTTCTTCAGTAAAAACATGTAAAAGTAACAGAGTATAAAAGACAATAATGTTTGCACTAAAAGTAATGTGTGAGAGCTTCAACACCTGAAACTAGGTAAAAACCTGTATTGTATATATACTTAAATTACAGTAGTCTTACTTTAGGATTTCTTACCGTTTGCTGTTTAGTTTTGACAACGGCTAGCCGTCAGATAGCGCTGCGCGGAGACGCGGCGCGGGCGCAGCCCTGGGGACGTTTATCACTCACGCTGCTGTCCTACGCATAGACCTATGACATGTTATAGAGGGGACATTCAATTATGAATTCTAAGCCTGGTAGTTCACAGCCAAAATACTGAAACACTTTTTGCAACACCATACAAAATTTTACTCCCTTTGTATTATGGTTGTAAGCCATGACGTAAGAATTCCAATAAATCAACTAGCTTGTTTAATGATTAATAAAATAGATAATAAAATTGTTTTCGCCGCCATTTTTACATGATTTTTAAAATCTATTTTATATATATAGTATAAGGATGTGGATGTAAATTAAGTTCTAAATGATATAAACTATTAAAGACTACGTAATAATATCTCTATCAGAGAAGGCTGGCTGCATTGCCACGCTATATGGCGATACTTATTCGCTGGGTGAAATACGAGTATACCTATAGTTTTCTACTACAGGAAATCAGTTTGCTTGAGCCATTTGTTTTTTTTTTCAAAATTCCTCTAAAAGTAATCCGGAACATACCTGAAATGCACCATTAAAAATATTATTTTTGTTACTATAAAGTGCTGTTATTAAAAATTCTTAGCATTTCAGACTTACTCAGCCATATACTTTACACAAAATATAAAAACTTCGAATCTCATTCATCTTGGATTTAATTTTTGAAGTAAGGATTTTCTTGCAATTTTGTTGCATATTTTTGTCTAATTTCCCCAATCTAGTTCTATTTGTATTAAATGACTTTTCAGATTAACTAACGCTGTATAATTTGAAATGTAGGCTTTAGAAGAAACGTTCGCTCTATGACTATATTTACATATACATTTACTGGATATATAGCGCACGTTTACTGTATGTGGTGTTGCCTTCATATCATATGTGTGCAAGCTATGCAATCAAGTTCATTTTGTGATTTTCTCAGATATTTAAAATCTCCATGAGGTAGGCAATAAATTGAATTTGCGGGCACGATGTGATAGCCAGTAGTAGGCAAGAAGGTACGGAGCTAGGGAGAACGGAAAGAAGCAATCGCTTGGCCACCAGTCTGCTGCGTCCACTTTCTGCTGGGAGTTAACACACTCACTCAGGTTAGTGTCTATTATATTTGTAATTTAAATATAAAATAAAAGAATATATAAGTAGTATCATATTGCAAATAGCTATATGTTTAAATAGCTGTATTTTATTACTATATCTTGTACGTGTGTATATATATATATATAAAACTTGTGTATATATTTGTATATATAAATGTAAGTAATCGTACAATAATTATGTATACCGTCATCGCCGCTCCTAATCAGCAATATTCTTGCCACGGGTTGCCTGGAAGATATCGCTTTTTAGCGATATCTTCCACACAACCCGTGGCACAAAAGACCGCCCTTTGTACACAATTAGAATAATACTAGTTCGTAAGTTTTCTGTAATGGAATAATACATTAAAGTGTTATCTATCTATATATCTAATTCAATTATTTATTATGTATGCTTACATAATATTATAAATGCGAAAGTTTGGATGGATGTTTGTTACTCAATCACGCCAGAAAGGCTAATCTGATCTGGATTAAATTTGCCACAAAGGTATATTATAATCTGCAAATAGCACATAGGCTACCTTTTATCTTGGAAAAATATATGGATCTCGTGGAATAACTAAACGCAAGCGAAGCCACGGGAAAAAGCTAATTTAAATCATATGTTTGCAGTGTTTCTTCATATGTCTATTTTAACAACGACCTTGACGAGAAGCACTTGAAATTAGTACATTCTTGATTTGATGTTATTTTTCTTGATGACGAGTAGGAGAGAGAGAATTTACGAAAGAGGTTTTACTTAGCGCACCTATTTTTGATGTTACAGGTGAAAAGTCGGGCCATTTGCCTATGAACAAACAAACAAAAAGAAGCTTAGAAAATTGGTTATGCAGCTGTCTGTTTTCTAAGGCGTTGTTAAGTCTATGCGCCAGTGTTTCGCCTCGTGGGTAGTGCCGGCATGCAATATATCACCGCGGGAAGGCTCAATGCTAACAGGCTGCTACTGCGCACTCCGACATGCCGCTTATACACTAACTAACAAAAATATTGCGGGTTTTCTTTTCTACATTATCTAAATTGATTTCTGTACGAACAATGAACATGCTTCTTTAGGAAAATATTTCAAATAACATATTTAATTATAATATTTTTTATTTTATTTCAGATATTACATCTATCTTATAAGGGCAAATAAAACATTATTTAGTTTAAATTTTAAGAGAAAGTATTTACATATCTCAATAGCTGAGTCAATTTCCATTGCATTAAAACGTGTCACAGTATAAATTAATATTATATCGTCGTTAATGGTATGACTAGGTATTCTATAATTTTTCACATTAAAGGGAAGGAATATTTTACAAAATAGAAACTAATATTTTCAGCATGAGAGAAAAATGACATATTTCTGAATAGTTTAACTTACATTAATGTAATCTAAGCCCATACTCATATCCGTGATCTTATGTTATATAGATACTACCATGAGGCCCTTTCCCTTTAACAGTTTTTGACCGAGATCGCGAGAAGATATCAAACAGCTTCGTAACATCCAAAAAACTAACTTTCATATTTGTATATTATGTTAATGTACTCATTTACATATTTCTATAATTTTTTATAGCCATAAAAAACAGTCAAAGAAAAATTAGAATCTTGTATGGCAAATGTTCACAAGGCTTTCGGTGTTTTTGCTTCAGAGCTTATCCGCTCCTGTATTCGACTTCAACGGGATGCAAGTCGTAATTTAAATATTTATTTTTGTGTACTAGATCTCTTTATTAAGGATTAATCTCAATTAAAGATGGTAGCTTTTGGATGTTAGTTTGTATCTTCTTCACGGTTTTGAAAGTGTACCGATTAGCATGATTGGAATAGTTGTTCAAGACATATATAAATATGTTACTTTATACCAAACCTTACAATATTGATAATGTATTTTATGTCTGATAATATCGTAAAAATCTTTCTTCTAATATAACTTTCTTGGATTTCATTTCGTTTCGTTTGTTCATTATAAATAACTAGCTTCTGCCCGCGACTTCGTCCGCGTCGAATAGTTTAAAAAAAGTAAGTTAAAAGAACCCCCCCGATTTTGAAACATTCTTCATTGGTGCTCCGCTCCTATTGGTCTTAGCGTGATAATATATAACCTATAGCCTTCCTCGATAAATGGGCTATCTAACACTGAAAGAATTTTTCAATTCAGACCAGTAGTTCCTGAGATTAGCGCGTTCAATCAAACAAGCAAACAAACTCATCAGCTTTATATGTTAGTACAAGATTAAATTAATGGAGATGGACAAAACATATATTTCCAAAAAAATAAAAACACATCAGATACAAACCCAAGGCTTATTCAATTAAGACTACAGCAAATCTAAGGCCTGTGTGCATAGACATTTAATCGAGGGTTAAAATAAAACGATCGCTAAATCTATATCGCTAAACAGCGATTATTTTATTTTAAGCGTCAGTTAAATGTCGATGCACACCAGCCTTAGTATAATGTATGCACTGCCAATATCGTTTCTAGATAGCTACAAAACGTGCACATTGTCAAGAATACGATAGCGACGGTACATAGGTGTTATTTATCAAATAATTAACAAAGATTTATGTGATAATCTATTATTGAAATAACAAACCGATATAAAATAATGTATTCAAAACAACAAAACTGGTTTAACCACGTAAATAGCTGAGCATTTGCGCTTTATTCCAACCCTACCTACGCCATAAATTTACGACCTGATACCAGCTATCTCGTGTCCAACACTTAAGTAAATCCTTACTTATATATAACTTTAAATGCAAATAAATGTTATACCGGTCCAAATATTGGGCCCCTAAAGTGATAGACAACAAACGTCGCCACTCAGCTGAGATGAGAATGTTGAGATGGATGTGTGGTGTTACAAGAATGAATAAGGTGAGGAATAAGTACATAAGAGAATCATTGGAAGTTTTACCCGTGACTGAAAACTTGAGAGGAGGAAGATTAAGGTTGTACGGGCATGTAATGAGGAGGACGAAAGTCACGTGACCAAAAGAATGTTAAACTACAAGATGGATGGGTACAAATGTAAAAACAGACCAAAAAAGAGGTGAATGGATTGTATGTAGGATGATATTGTTACGAGGTACAGGACTCGAATTAAAAATGCCGTTGGAACTACTATAGAATTTATTAGAACTGTACAAACACATATAAAACAAATACAAATAAAACTGTATGCAACCAACTCACACTGCACGATTCGATGCAATTCGACAGGCGTAAAGTCCGTCGTCTATATCGCTAATCGAGAGTACTACAAACGTCTCACTCGTCTCGTAGTCGTCGCTTGACTGCCCGCCCATTCATTCAGGCACCGTCTTATACTGACTACACAGTACAAAAAAATATTGACCGCTCGCACTGAGTTTCCGAGAAATAGTAATTTGCACACCTGTGAAGGGCTAACAAAGTCGAAAACAATAACAATAAGGATTAGTTCGACGCTTATGATGGTTATAAAACAAGTAGAAAAACAATAGCATGTTTTTATTAATTACAAATTTAAAACACAAAAGAATCCCTAATCCGGGAAGACAATGAACTGCGCTTACAACAGGCAGCTGTGCGCTTATCTTTGACGGCATGTAACAATATGATGATATGTGGTGTGACAGAGGACGTATGGAAAGAAAAGCATATTGTGTCGACCCCCAAAATAATTGCCAGAAGGTGAAAGAAAAGAGAGAAATATTGAAAGCAAATCTTATTCACTTAGTTATCATTTTTTCACAGCTTTGTAAATATTTAGACCGAAATACATACAACTTTATATTTCGTACAAATGATCTATTAATCCTAATTTCTTGTTAGAAGTTTACGAAGGAAAAGTAGCTAGATACGCTTAGTTAAATAGTTCGCCAGGTGGAAGAGCATTTGTCGAGAATGACACAGGAAACTCGCAAAAACAACGTTTACATTCTTGTTTTTCGCCCTACTTTTCCACAATATTCTCGTTAAAATATTGCGAGTTTTTTTATTATAAGAGTTCAGTAGACAGGCAGACGACCCACTCGATGGAGCTACCAATGTGCTGCCGCTCTCTAAAGGCGGACTGGATCCTGACCACTAATTCCGAAACACAACTCTAGATTATTATATGTGTTATGTCAGCATACTCTAGACCAAGGGTCGTAGCCATCCAGACGGGCAAATATCCTATCACCTGGCTGTGGGTTGCTTTTTCGCCTCTTACGACAGGCCGCCCGTCCGCAAGAAATTGTATCCTTTCTCCGTTCCTGAAGAGATAAACTTTGCGAGAATGTGGAGAGTCTTTGGGTCACAGACCAAGAAACCTACAATAAGCGGAGGTCGAAGCGAGAACGACTTCCACGTACCACTTCTCACGCTTTTTCCCGTTTCTGAAATGTTTGCGTCGAAGCCTCGCGGGAGTGTGGAGAGTCCTCATGACTCTGACCAAAAAACATACAACAAGCGTAGGACTAAGTGAGAACCTCGCGAGAATGACTTCCACATTGTAGAATGTCGCTCTTTTCTCCCGTGTTTCTCTTGCGATGTTCTTGCGAGTATGTGGAGGGTCCATTTTAACAAGCTTATTATGGCGAAAGCTATGTTAATTTGGGTGTCAATTAAACACTTTCCCGTTTACATAAGACCGGTGAAGAACCGGACAACATTTATGTCACAATCATGTCAAAATATCTGTCAGTGTCAGTCAGTTGTGCGATGAAGCAGATATTTATGAGTTGTCACTTTTATCGCGCATCAACCTTAACAGTCGGCTGTTGGTGTATTGAAAACTGGTCCAAATATTGACAGAAATATTGCTTTTACGCTAATTTGAGTGAAAGGGTTTATCTAAGAAAGTATTAAAATTGTCGATAAGTGTGGACCAGTTTTTTAAATTTTAATAATGTAGGTAACATTGCCAGCATTCTTATTACCTTACACAACATAGAAAAACGTAATATATTCTCCGTATTCTACTTATAGTCTTGAGGAATTATAGATAAATAGATAGATAACACTTTATTATACACCAATACAAAAATGAACTTAAAGACTAAAATTATATCTAATTATGTACAAAGGGCGGTTAATCGCCAAAAAGCGATCTCTTCCAGACAACCCCAGGAATGAATTGAGATGATAATGGCGATGGTGGCATACGCAACATATAGTACGAACTACTTACATTTTAATAATAAATACATAAATGATTTCCATGTTCCCCGAACATTTGACTGGCAGACGCGATAGTCCCCATATTCCCAGACCCCTAGTACCACTAGAAGTTCACCCCAATAGCCCGGTATTTTTTGTCCTCATTTCCCACAATAGTCCTACATTGGCCGGGGCTTGTCCTTGGGTGCATTATTACATGGTGTACACAGGAATAATCGCTGGTCAGTGTCACGCACATTTACATTAAATTTGTCAAGGGGCCTCTACGTGTTGGCCATCCCATGGCTCCACGCAAGCCCTCCAAATGTCCGGGCCATTTTGATGGCCCGTGGTCTTAAAAGAAATACATAAATTATATATATATATATATATATATATATATATATATATATATATATATATATGTAGATATTTAATATATTACATAGATATATACTTAATATAATAGGTTGGGGAAAAAGTCTTTTCGCATATAGTATGTATGAACTTGTAATAAGATCTCTTTGGCTATACCATTTGTATCTGGCTGGTTTTGGTATCATCAAAAAGTTTTAATTTTAAATAAGACAATTCCAAATTCAAATTAGGAAAATGTGTGATTTTCATTTGTTTTTCTTATTGTTAAAATAAGTGAATCTAATGAGGAAAAGGTAAAAGCGCAACACAAGCCGCGAAAAAAAATTGTGATGTTTATGGACCTAATGCAGTATCTGTGAGAGTAGCGCAAATTTGGTTTAAGCGTTTCCAATCCGGAAATCTTGATATCAAAGATGCACGTCGCTCTGGTCGCCCTGTTACTGACAAAATTGATGCCATTTTTGAAAAAGTGGAGCAAGATCGGCATATTAGTAGTTACGATGTATCTAGAGAACTGGGAATTGTCCACAAAACGGTTTTGGCGCATTTGAAAAAAGCTGGGTACACAAAAAAGCTCGATATTTGGGTGCCTCATGAGCTCACTGAAAGAAACCTAATGAACCATGTACTCATTTGTGATTCTTTATTACGACGTAATGAAACCGAACCATTTTTGAAGAAGTTGATAACTGGTGATGAAAAGTGGATCACGTACGACAAGAACGTGTGAAAAAGATAGTGGTCAAAGGCCGGTCAGGCTTCACAGACTGTGGCGAAACCCGGGTTAACTCGCAACAAGGTGATGCTGTGTGTATGGTGGGATTGGAAGGGCATTATTCATTATGAGCTGTTACCGCCAGGCAGGACCATCGATTCTGAACTGTACTGCGAACAATTGATGAGATTAAAGCAAAAAGTTGAGAGAAAGCGGCCGGAGTTTTTCACCATGATAACGCTAGATCTCACACATCTTTAGCCACTCAGCAAAAATTACGAGAGTTTGGCTGGGAGGTGTTAATGCATCCGCCGTATAGTCCTGACCTTGCACCTTCAGATTTTCACCTGTTTCGGTCTCTGCAGAATCCCTTAGGCAGTGTCAGGTTAACACCACGAGAGGACTGCCAAAACCACTTGTCGCAGTTTTTTGATCAGAAGCCCCAAAATTTTTATAGCAATGGGATCAAGTCTCTACCTACAAGATGGCAAAAAGTTATCCAACAAAATGGCACCTACATACTTTAGTCAAATGTAAATAAACTTTATAAAAAAACTAGAATTTTTATATAAAATGCGAAGAAACTTTTTCCCCTAATATATACCATACAAATACATATCTACAGAATATATAAATATTTATAAATGTATTTAAGTATCATATTCCAACGACAGGTAGTATTTTTTGATCATGGTTTTAAATATCGCTAGAGATTTTGCTTGTCTGATAGTAACAGGAAGCTTATTCCAAAGCTGTATAGCCTTAACAGTAAAATAATTGTTGTATAAAGTTGAGTTATGCGCAGAAGTGTTCAGTTTAAGTTTAGTAGAAGGGCGTAAATTATGAGTGCACGAAAGAAATTCAAAATGTTGTTTAAGGTAACTAGGAGTACTTGGGACAAATAAAATACTATAGAGAAAATAAAGGATGTGAGTATTCCAACGAAATCGCATAGGCAACTACTTGAGTTTTTTTCGGAATTCAGAGACATGGTCATACATGCGTAGGCCAAATATGAATCTTAAGCAAACATTTTGGAGGCGCTCAATTTTATTAACTTGTTCTTGGGTTAAATTTAGATAGCTGGCGTCACCATAATCAAGGGTAAAAAGTAATAAGGACTCTGCTAGCTTAATTTTGGTGGTAGTGGGCAAGAAGTTCCTCAACCTTCTAAGGGATCTGGATGAGAGATATAGCCGCCGGCTTAATTCGGTGATATGAGGTCGCCAACACAGCTCACTGTCAAATATAACACCAAGGTTTTTTACCTTATCACTAAAAGGAATGATTGTCCCGTCAAACATTACGCTAGGTATAGTACTCCAGTCGACCTTATTAAGCATCCGTGAGCTACCTTTTTTCAGGGTTCACGTGAAGCCCAAAAGACTTGCCCCACTGCAGGATGCGTTCAAAATCTATATTTATAGTTGAAACTGCTTTGTCCAAGGTGGTGACCGGTGATTGTGTATAAATTTGTAAGTCGTCTGTATAGAGGTAATAGGTTGAAGTGAGTTGATTAGAGATGGAGTTAATGAAAACAGCGAACAATAAGGGAGAAAGCACGCCGCCCTGAGGAACACCAGCACAGGAATTATATGTAGAATACAGATTAAATTTCCTTCATTTTACGAGTTTATAATTTAATGTTAAATTATCATATGTATTTTGTATATACATATTTATTACACAGAATTTTTAGTGTAGTAAAAAGCCAGGTCACATTAAAATATTTATTTGGGTGATTTGCTATTACAATAATATATATTAAGTAATCTATCACAGCCTTAGGAAACCGCTCGAAGCCCTAAACGCGTAGATTACTTATCTTAAAAGTCCCGAGTCCTTTGAAAGTAGATTAGAGCACCCGCCGTTGATGGCAGCGGGTCGCAGCGGCAGGTGCACTACCAATTGACGAAGAGCTGAGCAGCACTCGTAGGATCAGCAGCAACCTTGGTAGTTCGTGGCGCCATCCAAAGCGCTGACAGGATGATCAGGGCGCTGTAAGCGGCACAGAGCTAGCGTACAGAGGCCTGTACTGTAGCTGCTGGTTAAGAAGACCTTAAGTTCCTGCTTCAGATGGTTACCATCGCTTATGGGCGTTTGCAACATCAGAGATGTCACCAACGCTCTGCCGGCCTCGAATAAATTTTATGACATCCTTTTTGAAAAACTCCATATGAGAGGAGAGCTGCCTGTTGATAGATGTAATATTTGTTTACTTGAAGGATTACTCCAGTCAAGTGCTAGTAGCCAAATGCATACTAAATGGAGGATTGTTCCTCCTTATATACGATTCCCATGGAACACGCTGATTTTCTTTTTAGAAATTTTCAAATATATGATTACAACCTGAGAATTGTCATTTAAAAAAGAAAATAAATAATGTATAATATAATAATAACAGGCCATAAATGTCCCATGTCTGCTAGGCTCGAGCCTCCCGTTATAGGGGAGCGGACAGTATACCCCGCCATGCTTGTCCAAGGCGGCTTGGCAGGTTTGACACATCGGTTGTCTCGATGTGCAGGTTGCATCACGATGTTTTCCTTCACCGTTGTTACCATGTGGTAATTGTAACAATACACACATTAAGTCATAAAACTGACTAAGTGGTGCATGCGTTCCGGCCAGAATTCAAACCCGCGCCCTTTGAGTCTGGGACGCGTGTGCTAACCAATACCCTACCACGACTTAAAATAAAGAAAAATTAGACACATTGTCATTTTCTCGAATGACTATTTAAAATATTAAGTAATTATAATATTCGTATTTTCAGCAAAATCATATATATATAAATCAATTGCTGTTCCTTAGTCTTGCTAAAACTCGAGAACGGCTGAACTGATTGGCCTAATTTTGGTTTTGAATGATTTGTGGAAGTCCAGGGAAGGTTTAAAAGACGAGTAAATATGAAAAAAATTGATTCTGAAGTGGTACGAAGTTTGCTGGCTGAGCTAGTAACTTAATAAACTAAAGAAATATGAAGTGAAAATTAATCAGAAAATTCAGGCCTATCCTCAATTACAAAGTTCAGAGAAGTTAAGTTAGTCAAAAACGAACATTGTATGTATTTTTACCTGTTTATCATAAGCACCGAAATAAATAAAGGGAAATGCCACAAATTTGAAAAAAAAGGTATATTATAAAAATAAATTTGTTCGAGACAAAACATGTTAATTTTAGAATTAAATCTGGCAGCACTAAAAACATATTTCATATGTGACATCACTGATTGACAAAAAATTATCTTCAACTGAAAATGGCTTTCTTACTTAACGTCCCCCAAAATTCTGCACTTTGTTGAATTAGCTAACAAAATTGATAGAGATAAATTTTGTTAGCTAATTCAACAAAGTGAAGAATTTTGGACAGAGGTCCAAAGCGATAAAACCAAGGAAAATTGCTGTTAAGTTAGGCAAAAATAAAACTTTTAAGAAATCATTAAATACAATCGCTTTTCCGAAGGTCACTATAAAATATTTTTGTTTACCCAATACGCTAAATTAGGGTGAAAGTAAAACCCGTTATAATTAACAAAAAGCATGAAATTCCCAAAAATGCCGAATCAATCAAAGCATTCGATTTTTAAAATCCGTGAACAATTAATTGTTTTAATCAACCAATTGTTTGTTATTGCAAAAATAGTGAACAAATGCAATTAAGTGAGGTTAAAACAATTATAATTGATTGTAAACGATCGTAATGGGACCCGGTCTGTGCGCCGGCGCAAATCGCTCTGTACCACTTTGTTCAGCCCGAACGGAATTACACAGTTCAACCAAATTGAATGAGTTTTGTTGAAAGGCACAGAACTGGAGTGATACGACCATATTCAGTGACAATAAATTATTATAGACAACACAAGTTGTTTGCAGTACCGGCCAGTAAGGCTAATGTGCTTCTTTCTACAAGAACCTGTAACTAGGGCTCATTGGATATTGAACCAGATTTGTGAAGTGAACACAGATTAAGGTATTCTAACGTGTCCTTTAGGGAATTGTAATTGACTGTAATAAATGAATAAATTATTGAGAGTCTCTGTGGTTCAGTGGGCTAAGTCTTTGCCGGCCTACCTCAGTGCAACGTAGAGTAGAAGATCCGGGTTCAATTCCTGGCATGGTAAATTCGGAAACGAACTTTTCGTTATTTGCTATGGTCTGGGCGTCTGGGATCGATCTCAGAGTGGTGTGTTGTATATTAACACAAGCGTAACTTGCTTAATTTGGGGATGTACTATGTGTGTGACTGTCTGCCGATTTATTATTAGGCCATTGAGAGTAGTGACAAGTATGCCCTTAGTGCGTAACTTTAAAACGTCAGGCAACTAACAATGTTACAAGAAAGTTACGTAAATAAAGAAAAACATCGTGAAATAAATTATGTCATTTTTAAATAGCAAGAAGTATTAATTTATTGCTATTATGATACGCCCGCGACTTCATCCACGCTTGACTTGAAATTCCCTCGGGATTCCAGGGACACAAAGTATCGCAGCTTTTAAAAAAGAATGTAAGCTATTGTTTTAGTGAAAATTATGCTGGAATAAGCGAAATTCACCCGAACAACGACAAAACGTTCCCGGGCAATTTTCCGCGGGATTAATTACATAAAATTTGCTATCCCTGAATAAATCACTTTGGAATTCGACTTTTTTAATCTGACCATTTTAAATAATTACCAGATAAATTGGCGCAGAATTCACAGGATAGAAAGTAGCGTAGATTTTAAGTCTAAGAATTTTCTGTCGATCAGCGAAAACCGCATTGAAATCGGCCCAGTAGTTTTTACGTGAATCCCGAACAAACAGACAAGAAATTTAAAGAAAATTTCATTATGCTCTCCATCGTTTATAGAGCCTATTCTAGTTGTTTTTTTTTAAATAACTTCAAAACACAAAACACGGCATGTTTAGAATTGTATAATATTACAGATAGATAATTAAAAGTTTAATTCATAGGTGAAGTATAATGAATGAATGAATTAATAAAACACTTTATTGTTCACCAAAATTAGAACTACGTTCTAAATACTAGATACAATAATTGTTGAACAAAGGGCGGCCTTATCACTTAAAGCGACCTCTTCCAGGCAACCCCTAATATTAAAATATGACAATGGCGGTGTAAATAATAAATAATATAAAACAGTCAAAATATACGAAATAAGTAAATAAAAACCTTTATTACATACTATATAAACATATTGTTACAACTTAGGCTTCGACGAAGTCAAATTCCACGAACAGTCTGTGAAAGCACATTTTATTATCTGTCGGCATTTGAACTAATTGTAATCCTTTTATGATCGTCTTCTTTTGTTTACTTATTTATTGGCATATATTTCTAGTATTGTGGCCTATTGTTCTAATGTACTCGTTTACGGCCGTTTGCATGCTGTATCATTAGTGAGGTGTTGCAGATTATAAATACAAACTAATTCTAGGAAATTATGTCGACGTTGCTGGGCGGGCCACATTTGCATTTGTGCAGAATAAGACGATGGCCTGATGGAGAGAGGAAGTCCGTTGAGCGACAACTATGATCAAGGCGTGACGTGTGTACATTCGAGAATCTAATATTGACGGACTTTGCGCGTTTTATTGAATTACGACCTTCTTTCTTCATTACGTTTGGATTTGTTGTGTTCGGTTATATTTGTGCCTATGTTATACGTGTTTGTATAGTTCTAATAAACTCTATAATAATTCTAATGGAATTTTAATTCGAGTCCCGCTAACTCGTAACAATATCATAGAACATACAGAATAAGCAGCACTATTATACCTAAGAGGACCAAAAATAATTAAAAATCATGATTTGAAAACAGAATACTGACTTAGCTTGTCTGACGTTGAGTGGCAGTGAGTTCCATAAACGGACAACATGTACTGTGAAGGAGTTATAGTATAATATATTGTTACGATTTACGTTTTGTAGGATGTGAGAGCCTTACCGTCGTATGTGAGATGGACAAGTAGGTGAATCATCTATGTATTTATCCGCTTCGCAATCAAAATATTGTATCTTATCACATCTGACTTTGATACAGGTTGTGATAATTGGGTTAAGCTGTTTGCCGGACGAGTTATCCGCAGGTGCGGCGGCCGCTGGTCGTTCCCAAGTAGGTCGCGGTGCGGCGGCGACGCGTCGTTATCGCCGCGATCTGTCCACCGATCGCCACGGAGTCACTCAAGGGCGTCTTTAGAATGGAAGCTGGTCGGACGAGACTCATTTTGACGGCCTCTGTGGTTGAGCGGGCTAAGCCGTTGCCGGCCTACCTCACTGCAACGCAGAGGCTCCGGGTTCGATTCCTGGTATAGTAAATTTCGGACACGTATTTTCTCCGTTATTTACGATAGTCTGGGTGTCTGGGATCGGCCCCAGAGTGGTACGTTGTATATTACCCATAACACAAGCGTAACTTGCTTAATTTGGGGATATACAATATGTGTGTTTGTCTGCCGATTTTTTTTATTTCTATTTGGCGTCAGTGCAGGGCCTTGTTACTACATTTTTTGGTGACATTAAATAACACTTTATTATACATTAATAAAAAAATTAAGTTAGACTAAAATTATATCTAATTATGTACAAAGGGCGTTTAATCGCCAAAAAGCGATCTCTTCCAGACAACCCCAAGAATGAATTGAGATGATAATGGCGATGGTAGTATACGTAAAATATAGTAAGAACCATTTACTTTTTAATAATAAATACTGTTACATGCCGTCAACGATAAGCGCACAGCTGCCTGTTGTAAGTGCAGTCCATTGTCTTCCCAGATTAGGAATTCTTTTGTCTTTTGAATTTGTAATTCAGAAAAACATGCTATTGTCTTTTTACTTGTTTTATAACCATCATTAGCATCGAACTAATCCTTATTGTTATTGTTTTCGACTTTGTGGCCGTTTGCAGGTGTGCAAATTACTATTTCTTAGAAACTCGGTGTCCGCGACCAATTTATTTGTACTGTGTAGTTACTAGAAGACGATGCCCGAATGGAGGGGCGGGCAATCAAGCGACGACTACGAAGCGAATAAGACGTTTTCTAGTACTCTTGATTAGCGATATAAACGACGGACTTTGTGCGTTCGAATTGCATTGAATCGTGCAGTGTGAACTGGTTGCATCCAGTTTTATTTGTATTTATTTTATACGTCTTTGTACAATTCTAATAAATTCTATAGTAGTTCCAACGGCATTTTTAATTCCAGTCCTGTAGCTCGTAACAATACATACATGTTCCCCGAAAATTGCGACGGGCAGACGCCATAGTCCCCATATTCCCAGACCCCTAGTACCACTAGTAGTTCACCCCAATAGCCTGGTACTTTTTGTTCTCATTTATCACAATAGTCCTAAACTGGCTGGTGCTTGTCCTTGGGTGTATTTTTATATGGTGCAGACAGGGACAATCGCCGGTCAGTGTCACGCTATATTTACATTAAATATCTCAAGAAGCTTGTACGTGTTGGCATTCCCATGGCCCCACCCAAGCCCTCCAAAAATCCAGGACATTTTTATGGCCCGTGGTCTCCAAATATATACATGATATATTTGACACATATATATATATATATATATATATATATATATATATGTGTATGTGTGTGTGTGTGTGCAGAAATTGTATATATAAAATTTTACGTTACTTACGTATTTTACGTACCAACGTTGTGTTGATTGAATCGAAATTTTAAAGTGACCATTATTGCCCTTTATTCTGATGCACCCCAATCTAACGGCCTCACGTGGCCCGACCTCTCATTATCCACCTCATTTATCTTATAGTATTGTTGTATGACAGCTAACCGCATCCCTCACATCTCAATTTGGACCCCCTTTGATTGATCGAATCATCACTTTTTAATTATACTTTGGTTTGATACAATTCGAACTTAATAATGGCTGTTGTTCTCGTACCACTAATGTGAATTGTGTAGATCCTTTATAACTTTGTAGGTTCTTGTATGCTATTCTTAAAAATTGAATTTATTATAACAAATCTATATTCGTTAAATCGTAAGTTTATGAATGATTTGTTTCGATATCTTACCGACCGTTTTTGCCTTACAATCGTAACCTAAGTGTGAAATAAGATCTATACAAGTAATATCAAAATTCAACCGATGATAGTGCAACCGAATGAATAGTAAGATAGAACCGGCCAGAAGACAGATGTATGTTTACCGTATGTGCACAGCTAAAGGAATGAATAAATAAAAATTTTAACTTCCCATTAAAAATATATATATATATATATATATATGTGTATATATATATGTATATATATATATATGTATGTGTGTGTGTGTGTATATTACTAGCTTCTGCCTGCGACTTCTTCCGCGTGGAATAGTTAAAAAAAGTAAATTAAAAAAAACTCTCGATTTTGAAACATCCTTCATTGGTGATCCGCTCCTATTAGTCTTAGCCTGATGATATATAGCCTATAGCCTTCCTCGATGAATGGGCTATGTAACAGTGAAAGAATTTTTCAAATCAGACCAGCAGTTCCTGAGATTAGCGGGTTCAAGAAAACAAACAAACTCTTCAACTTTATATATTAGTATAAGATATATATGTATATATTCTGCATTACTTCTGTATCTGAGTTATATTACAAAACCCACAAGACTTCGGAGGCACTTCGCGTCTATCTGCATATTCTACTGATTGTAGAATGGGGAGTGTTCCGAGGAGCTGTTTAGAATGGTGCCTTTGTTTACGTTCTACCACCTCACCACTCGTCATCGGTTGAGCGTTCATTTGCATTTCTTCGAGCCGCTTCGCTCATGTACGCAACGTTTCTCTTGCGCTCCGTGGGGATTTGGAATGTGCGCCCAGCTGAGGTGTTCCCAGAGCGCTATGATATGGAGTTCTTCAAAAAGGATGTCATAAAATGTCTTCGAAGCCGACAGTGCGTTGGTGACATTAATATTGTTACGAGCTACAGGACTCGAATTAAAAATGCCGTTGGAACTACTATAGAATTTATTATAACTGTACAAACACGTATAAAACATATACAAATAAAACTGGATGCAACCAGTTCACACTGTACGATTCAATGCAATTCGACACGCTTAAAGTCCGTCGTCTATATCGCTAAATCGAGAGTACTACAAACATCTTACGCGTCTCATAGTCGTTGCTTGACTGCCCACCCCTCCATTCGGGCATTGTCTTATACACACTACACAGTACAAAGAAATTGGCCGCGCACACTGAGTTTCTGAGAAATAGTAATTTGCACACCTGCGAACGGCCACAAAGTCGAAAACATTAACAATAAGGATTAGTTCAACGCCAATGATGGTTATAAAACAAATAGAAAGACAATAGATTGTTTTTCTTAATTACAAATTCAAAACACAAAAGAATTCCTAATCCGTGAAGACAATAATCTGCGCTTACAACAAGCAGCTGTGCGCTTATCTTTGACGGCATGTAACAATATTTATTTTCTGTCGATACTGTATTTGTAAAATGCCTCTGTCTACCCTTCTAACCAAGAGGTGTGATGTTATTTATTTAAGATCCACAGATCGATCACTGTTATGACGGCCTGCACCCGCCGACACCTCGTTACGCATTGTCCGACATCCAACAGCTTCCTTATAAACCCAATGGGCTAAACTATTGATATAACGTAGACGTACGAACTCTATTGGATGTGGCATACGAACCTACGTAAACATTCAGAACGGTCTAAAATTATTGAATTTAAGTAAAATGTAAAAGTCAGATAGAAAACGTACAACAAGTAAAGAAAGAGTTACATCCATAGTACGTGCATATTTGTACTTTTAAAGTAATAGAAAGTAAATTATTATACAATACAAATATAATATGGTCTCGTTATTTATTGACTATTCAATTTTGACATTGTGAAAACATACATAAAAAATCAAATATGAAAAAAATTTTAAAGGCGATTATATAATTCAACGCTTAATTCTGTTAATTCTTCTTTACGATACTTGATCTCAAGATTTCTTGACCACGGGTTATTTGAATATGCCACATCCAAATATTCTATCCTCGACTATGAAATAACATAGGCACAGTGTGTACAGTGGGGTAAAACTCAAAAGGAGGATAATGCTATTGTGCGTGGACAGGCGGAGGATTGATGGCGGCGGATTACTGATAACGGCTTCAATCGATACTCTGTAGTCAATGTATGTAGAGTTTTACTTAATAAAGAAGTTAGCTTTCAAGAAACCTACATGTTGTACCACTACCAAAGGGGTAAAATATGAAACTATTATAACTATAATAAAAAAATCTTTCTTTTTATTGTGTCTTGGTCTTATGAGTATGCATGCACTGTATGCTACAACTCCATTAATTCTTCAGAAGTAATTCTGTAATATACTTCTGTATAAAACTCATAAATATATAAAGAAAAATAATTTTTAGGTAGACGTGTTGCTGGGGAGTTTCTTGCCGCTTCTTCTCCTTAACAGCAATAACACGTTGCGAAGCGGTGTACATTGAATAGAAAGAAAAATTAAATTTTAACCTATATGTATGACCTTCAAAAATTGTTCTCCAGCAGTACTTATTTTGAATAAAAACTTTTGAATTTAAATTTGAAATTTATATTAAAATTAATTAGTCTGTTCTAGTAATAACTGTCGGTCATTTTTGGCAATTGACTAAGAAACTTTATTAATTTCTCTATACCTTTTTAATTAATTTAACGACCTCTAATATCGCCAAGAAATAATCTACTTGATATAGAAATCTGTTGGAGAGAATAGAATAGAATAGAATACATTTTATTGTTCACATGAAATAAACAATTTACAGTAGTCATATTAAACAGTAAAAGTAGGAGCAATGTGCGGCCTTATCGCTTTACAGCGATCTCTTCCAGACAAACCGGGCTATGGATTTTATGAACTGGAGATTTGCAAGTGTATGACGGTGGTGTGCAATTTAAATACATATATAAACAGGATATATAAATATCACACAATACATATACATACTAATATATACATCATTAATATGTGTATAGTAACAGTAATAGCTATACAGTATTAATAATAGTATTAAAACATAATATATTAATATTATATATACTAATATACATAATATTAATACACAAGTACACTAATAAATAAACGTACATATAATTAGGTATTAAATATTTGTTATAGTGTGAGATAATATTCCCGTATCAGTTTTTTTAACCAGTACCAGGAGTGAGAGGTAAACAAACAGAAATTATTGTTATTATTTCTTGATTTTTAGGGTTCAAATAGCACAAATCATCGCTTCCCGACACCTGGCTACGTACGGTCATCGAACTTAACTATTAAAGTGGCTTAATAAGTATTAAGCCTTTAAGTACAATTTAAAAAGTTGAAGTGTCATACATAAATATTGTCGCGTCTGTTTCCCATTGGGTTAGATAGAGACGATTGATCTCCTGCTACGATCCTGAGAAACACTTCGCTTCATCTACTTTCATTGATTTTAATGATGCAATATAATTGAAACAATTTTTTTTATACACTCGTTAACATTTTTCGGTCAAGGCGTTGCATAGCGCTCTTCTAACATAAGTAATAATACTTTGTTAAAAAATGAAAGTGAATTTTAAATAAATTCAAGGTATACGTAACAACCACTAATTGACTGCAATATTTTAGAATTGTAAAAAATATTTTCTACATCCAACGGAGCTATTAGATGACTTGATGGTCGTTTTTCTCAATCGGTTACTTTTACAACGACCCGTAAGAGGTCAGGCGGTGTTATATCCGCGGTACTATAATTGATTAACTAGCTTGCTTGGGACGAGCGACGTAACATAAAAAAACTTGTACTGACAGGTTATTTCTTCATAGTGGTCCTCTACTTTTGCTAAATACATTTTTATTACTAGAGTGACGCAGACAGGCTGACAATAACCTGACGTAAAGTGTTTACCGTCGCCTATGGACATTTGGAACACCAAAGGTTCTACCGATGCACTGTCGACCTCCAAGTGAGTATTGGAACCTGGCCTCTGCTGATTCCAGAACACAACTCAAAGTTGCTATGGCAACATACTCTAGATCGGGGATGGTAGGCAAATACCCTACCACCTGGCTGTGAGTTATTTTATCGCTTCTTACAACTGCAGAAGTGAGTATTGCTTCTCCATTCTTCCATGTATAAAATATCTCATATTAATAAATGGAAGAAGCAATCAAATCTGTGTACGCTCTACTTTTCTTCCTCATTTTCTCTCACATTTTAACAGTCATTTCAGGTCAGCACAGTACGTCCTTTGCTTTCATACTACTTTGTTGTAGCAAGGAAGATGTCGATCTTCATTTAATAACCGCACTTAAAATATTGTTACGAGCTACAGGACTCGAATTAAAAATGCCGTTGGAACTACTATAGAATTTATTAGAACTGTACAAACACGTATAAAACAAATACAAATAAAACTGGATGCAACCAGTTCACACTGCACGATTCGATACAATTGAATACTCGTAAAGTCCGTCGTCTATATCACTAATCGAGAGTACTAGAGAACGTCTTACTCGTTTCGTAATTGTCGCTAGACTGCCCGCCCCTCCATTCGGGCATCGTCTTATACTAACTACACAGTACAAAAAAGATTGACCGCGCACACTGAGTTTCTAAGAAATATTAATTTGCACACCTGCGAACGTCCATAAAGTCGAGAACAATAACAATAAGGATTACTTCGACGCTAATGATGGTTATAAAACAAGTAAAAAAGACAATAGCATGTTTAGCATAGCATGACAATAGCATCCGGGAGGATAATATAAACTGCGCTTACAACAGGCAGCTGTGCTTATCTTTGACGGCATGTAACAATATTCTAGCTGTACCCGGCAGACGTTGTCTTGCCTTTAAAATATAAAAAAACTAGAAACCGATATCAGCGCCATCAACGGGTCCAATCGTGAATCTAAACCATCTTGAGACCCACTTGAACACACACAAAAATAATTCACCTATATCAGACAAATGAAAATGAGTTTAAATGCAGTCGCCATTGCCGAAATCGGCCTCAAAAGATCATAACAAAACAATGGCTAGACTGATGTTTTTTTAATGATAACTTTTTTATTAATGAATATCATATTTTAATACTTATTATCCTACTAGCTTCTGCTCGCGACTTCGTCCGCGTGGTGCGGTTTTTTAACTATCCCACGGGAACTCTTTAATTTTTCGAGATCAAAAGTATCCTATATGTTGACCAGGGATATAAGCTACCACCATACAAAATTTCATTTAAATCGGTCCAGTCGTTTCGGAGATTAGACGGTACAAACAGACAGACAAACAGACAAACAGAGAAACAAAAAATTTAAAAAACCTAAATTAGTTCTATTTCACTTCTTAAATCCCCTTGACTCGGTTTTTGGCATTTTTTTTTATTCTACAGAAATTTGACCTCTACTAATCTCTCTAATTTTATTATATGTATTAATCCCAGACGAAGACAGTTCCAAAAACAGAAAAATTATAAAAATCGGTCCGGCCGTTCTTGAGTTATAAATGGTGTAACTAATACGACTTTGTCTTTTCGCATTATAGTGTGTATGAAGTTGTAATAAGATCTCTTTGGCTATAATATTTGTATCTGGCTGGTTTTCGTATCATTAAAAAGTTTTAATTTTAAAGAAGACAATCCCAAATTGAAATTAGGAAAATGTGTGATTTTCATTTGTTTTTCTTATTGTAAAATGAGTGAATATAATGAAGAAATTCGATACATTTTAAAATTTTACTACAAAAAAGGTAAAATGCAACACAAGCCGCGAAAAAAAATTGTGATGTTTATAGACCTAATGCAGTATCTGTGATAGTAGCGCAAATTTGGTTTAAGCGTTTTCAATCCGGAAATTTTGATATCAAAGATGCATGTCGCTCTGGTCGTCCTGTTACGGACAAAATTGATGCCATTTTTGAAAAAGTGGAGCAAGATCGGCATATTAATAGTTACGATGTAGCTGGAGAACCGGAAATTGACCACAGAACGGTTTTGGCGCATTTGAAAAAAGCTGGGTACACAAAAAAGCTCGATATTTGGGTGCCTCATGAGCTCACTGAATGAAACCTAATGAACCGTGTACTCATTTGTGATTCTTTATTACGACGTAATGAAACTGAACCATTTTTGAAGAAGCTGATAACTGGTGATGACAAGTGGATCACGTACGACAAGAACGTGCGAAAAAGATCGTGGTCAAAGGCCGGTCAGGCTTCACAGAATGTGGCGAAACCCGGGTTAACTCGCAACAAGGTGATGCTGTGTGTATGGTGGGATTGGAAGGGCATTATTCATTATGAGCTGTTACCGCCAGGGAGGACCATCGATTCTGAACTGTACTACGAACAACTGATGAGATTAAAGCAAAAAGTTGAGAGGAAGCGGCCGAAATTAATCAACAGAAGGGGTGTGGTTTTTCACCATGATAACGCTAGACCTCACACATCTTTAGCCACTCAGCAAAAATTACGAGAGTTTGGCTGGGAGGTGTTAATGCATAAGCCGTATAGTCCTGACCTTGCACCTTCAAATTTTCACCTGTTTGGGTCTCTGCAGAATTCCTTAGGCAGTGTCAGGTTAACATCACGAGAGGAATGCCAAAACCACTTGTCGCAGTTTTTTAATCAGAAGCCCCAAATTTTTTATAGCAATGGGATCACGTCCCTACCTACAAGATGGCAAAAAGTTATCCAACAAAACGGCACCTACATACTTTAGTCGAATGTAAATAAACTTTATAAAAAAACCTTTTGAATTTTTATATAAAATGCGAAGAAACTTTTTCCCCAACCTAATATATAGAATTGACATAAAATCTTAAGGCTCATTTACATCTGCATTTGTTAAGTAGTTACTTAATTTACGAAATTGGCGACTTAACATTGCTCCAGTTAACTAATTAGCTATCCATTGAGTAGATTTCTATCTAAACAGTGATAAATAGGACTTATTTGCAAATTTACTAACAACTTAATATATCAACAAAATAGCCCCGTCCCAAAGGAAAAAACGACTCCTCGCGTTTATTATGAAAATCAAAACACCATGTCTAAATTTTTAATTATACAAGTTGGGCCAAAATTGGACAAGTTATTTATTAATTGGACTACTACTTATAAACTAATAATTACAATTGTATTACTCTTGATACCAATAATACTATACTGAAATGTACTGAAAGAAATAAAACTCTAAAAATATAAAAATAAACAAAAATTGTAGGCGTGTGTAACGTGTAATGAGCATTTCGTACGGATTACTATGTAATTAAACTCATAATTAATTTGCGATATTAATTGTTTTTGTTAATAAATGCTTTCCGGACCAAAACATACGCATGATAAATTAATTAATCATATTTAATTAAATATAATAAAGACATCATAGCTTTTTTACTATATTTTGAGGTAATATTAAAAATACAATTATAAAAACTCGTCACGCTATTATAAAAAAAATAACCAAGAAACGCTAATTAATTCCTAAACAACTTAATTACTACTAAATTTAAAATATTAAATTCTAAATGGAGTAGTAATTAATGATAATTGAAAATTTGACAGAACGTGCATTACGCACATTGTTACTTAACTGGTCGCAACGGCCAACTCGACTATTTTATACCAAAGTACTTTCTTTATATTAAGTATTATCATATCGTCCCCATCATGGTAAAATTAAGTAACTAACAAACTCAGAATTTTGAGAAAAACATGATTTTATATTTCGTTTTGAAATAATAATGGCAACTTATAAACGTCACATTTCTACGCTCGAGCCTCCCATTTTTATAAGGGAAGGCACATGATACCCACCGCGTTTGTTCAAGGCAGCTTGGCAGGTTTGACACATCGGTTATCTCAATGTGTAGGTTTCATCACGATGTTTTTCATCATCGCTAGTAAAAGGTTATTGCAACAATATGCATCTTAGGTCAGTAAACTACCGAAAGGTCCAGAAATGAGAAGCAGCATTTCAATCCATATATCACTTTAATGTATTATTCTTCCGATTTACACAGAACACTTGCACAGAACTTATCGTCCTCACACTTGACTGTCACAGGATTACACTGACTTGTGTGCGCCACTCCCGCTAGATTTTATACTATAAGATCGGAAAAAGACAATTTTATGAAGGTAGTTAACCGGAGATGTCGCTCACATCAGTATTTAAGTAAACAGATCTCACAATTTAGTTTCTATTAACGGAGATGACACAGAAACTGGTTGACCAGAAGTACCGCACACATCAGTATTTCATTCATTAAATAGTTTATACTATTCATAAAGATCAGAGAATATTGTTACAAGTTGAACCACCTGCATCCCTATTGTCACATACTGACAAAGAAATGCTGGGCATCTCGTTTATCGCCCCTCCCGCATTCAGAGTTCTTTTTATTACTTCGTATTTGCAATTAGACAATAGCCTATTGTTATTGTTTTCGACTTTATTGGCTATTCGCAGGAATAGAAACCAGGTGTGTAAATTACTATTTCTCGGAAACTCAGTGCGCGTGGCCGATTTTTTTGTACTGTATAGTTAGTATAAGACAATGCCCTAATGGAGGGGTAGGGCAGTCAAGTGACAACTACGAAACGAGTAAGACGTTTGTAGTACTCTCGATTAGCGATATAGACGACGGACTTTGCGCGTGTCGAATTGCACCGAATCGTGCTGTGTGAACTGGTTGCATCCAGTTTTATTTGTATTTGTTTCATACGTGTTTGTACAGTTCTAATAAATTCTATAGTAGTTCCAACGGCATTTTTAATTAGAGTCCTGTAGCTCGTAAGAATATTATTATTATCAATTACATTTGTAACAACAGTAACTTATTTATTAAGTGTTTAATTGACATTTATCTGTATTTAAAGAATTACTTAGTGAATAGTTCTTACACTACCTAAATGATGCATGCGTGCCGGGTTTCGAACCCACGCCCTTTGAGTTTAGGACGCATGCACTAACCATTAAGCTACCAGGGCTTTTTGCACGGATAATTAGTTTAATTATAATACCTAACTCATATTTACGGATTTCATTTTTTATAGTTCAGGAAGTTGATGCAAGAAATTACAGATGACCTAAAAGGCCTTGCGTTGCCTAGGCTACTTTCGATACGTGGCAGGAAAACACACGCGGAAGTCAAAAGCAGACTATCAAAGTTTTCTTTGTTAGTAGTGAACTAGGAAACGCCTTGTGCGTCATGAGCGCGGCAAGGACGGCCGCGTGCGCCTGCGCAGCGCCGTAAAGATAGCGCCGATAAACCTAGCCGTAATAGATATAGCTTTGTTTTGTTCACTGCGAGGAAAAATGATACTCGACTATTTGCCTTACCTTATATCAGAACGATGTTATACTTTGATACCTACTAATTAAAGATGATTTTTTTGTCGTCTTCTCCCATTTCGGGTGCTACTATTGTAGACGAGGATATGCTCACGACCTACTCCACGCAGTACCGCAGCGTTTAAAAAAGAATTCAAGTTATCGTTTTAGTGGAAACTGTTATATACATTAAAGAGATTAAAGGGATTAAATTAAAAGGATTAAATATTAAAAATAACTTGGTAAAGCAGTTGTGAAATATAGATATAAATAAATACAAATATAGATATAGGTATGTTAAAGAAAACGGATAAATATTAAATTCATTTAAAAATTATTATTATTTTTTGGACACCATGAAAATGGTAGAATGTATAGGAACTCACCTTTCCACTGTAACAACTTTTGTACTACATTCTAGCAAATAAAGATTATTATTATTTTATTATTATTATATTATTACTAGACAAAAAGTTGTCGGTTGCCCCAAACTATAATAATAATAATAGAGTACTTGCACAGGCACAACCTAGTAGCCAGGATCATCCACCAGCATCGCTCGGTAAATGGGTGAAGGGCCAGATGCAGAAGGCGGTCCTCCTGAGCATGGCACGCATTGTGAGGAAGTTCCTGTCTCTGAAGCCTTAACCACCGGTAGCTTGGACCCTAGGCCCCGCTGCCGACGGACGTCATCTTTTTTATTTTTTATATAAAAATGTCTTTTTATATATATGTAAAAAAAAAAAAAAAGAATATAAATGAATACGTAACATAATAATAAATCGGCAGACAAGCTCACACACTGTATATCCCCAAATTAAGCAAGTTACGCTTGTGTTATGGGTAATATACAACGGACCATTCTAGGGCCGATCCCAGACACCCAGACCATAGTACGGAGAAAATAAGTTTCCGAAATTTACTATACCAGGAATCGAACCCGGAGCCTCTGCGTTGCAGTGAGGTGAGCCGGCAAAGGCTTAGCCCGCTCAACCACAGAGGCCGTCAAAACAAAAACTAGGACAGGCCTGTATTTTGGGGGGCACATCCGGCCATGATATGTTCTCATTTTTTATTATATTGTATTGGTTGGGTGAGTAAACCTTATTAATTAATTTAATAATTAACAGTCTTGTTTTTAATAATTTAATTGTGCATTATATTGCAAATTTAAACGTATGTTGAGTGTGTTCGTGTGTGTGTGTGTATGTGGGAATGAGCCAATTTTTATGCATACACCCAAAGAACTTCAAACGGCTTCTAGCCAAATTTCAGCACGATTCCCAGGATAAAAAGTATCACACATTTTATTACATAAAATTTGCTGTCGATCTGTGATAAAACTGCATTGGAATTCGTTTTTTTTTTCAATCTGGCCATTTCATATATTTGCCAAAAAAATCCTGCAGGATTTTGCAGTTGGCCCTGTAGCTTTTACGTGAATCCCGAACAAACCGACAAACCTGCAAACAGACAAGAAATCTAAAAAAATGCATCGTGTTTACCGTCTTTTATATAGACTATTCCAATTTTTTTTAAAGCAGCTTCCATGAACAGACACGGCATTTTTAGATTTTATAATAATTTAGTTAATGATATAGATTCGCGTATGACCGATATTGTGATTGTCATTTACAGATGGAAATGTATTCTTAGCTGATGCAGCACTCTTTCTTACCTAGTAGATCTGCACGCGAGACATGCAGATGATGTAATGCTTGCAACAACTCAGAAGGGTTTATGGTAGTAAAAGAACAGCATCTAGGCAGAATACTTTATAATTAGAGATTTAGAGAACCTTACGGTTTTAACACTTTACATACACTGACTATTCAAACTCGACTTCGATAAGCATTCTTAGAACACCTCGGCATCCCTCCAATTTTACGGTATATCAAACTTAGCATATTGGCACAACCGATAGCGAGATTTAAGTCCTTTATAAACTATTTTAATTAAAGGATTATGCATGACAAGAATTTAATACATTATTGTTGTTTGGACATTACAGATAATATTTTATATAAAATATTGTATAAATAAGTCGAACACAGTATAAATCTATCGCGTCTGCCAACATGAAAATAAAATGTAGTGAATACCGTCTATATGCAATTGAGAGGTTTGAATTATAATCCGTACACCATTATCACATTATACAAAGGATAAATATTGTAACAAAATTATTGTAAATTATAGACAACTACTCTATACAAAACAGGCGCTAACTACCGAATAAATAAAAGTATAACATTATGATTCAATTAAGGAAATGGCCGATTGTATCGTTCGGAAATAAGAGGGTTCATGACAAAATCAATTATTAACTTTAAAAAGAAACACGACAAGAACAACTATGCTACTCAATAACAATATACCTGTTATTGAAATATATTATTATCTTAAACTGCCTATTAATCTTCTTTTTTTGTTTTTTAAAAAATAGCTCTTGAATTCGAATTTTTAATAATTTCCTAAATGACATGAAAGATATAGTTGTCTGATAAGCCCATGCCTAGAGTCATTACTTCAGAAATACGGGCGAACACGTGGGAAATTGTACGTTCAGAACAATAGGCGCCAAGATCATGTTGATAAGGACCCGCGTGCCTGACAGCCAGATACTGATATCTTCATGGGTTATGAAAAGAATGTAATTTGACTATAAATAATATTAAACATTGCATCATTTGCAGTTTTAGAAATTATTAACCGAATTCTTCGGAATAATTCCATAGTCAGGCAGTACACAATTACAGAGAATAATTACTAATGACGGGCTCTCTGTTTGTGTAACCTTTTACGACCTACCTCACTATAATGCAGACGGGTTGTCATGTTGGAACAGCGAAGAAGACGATCTCGTCATGCCAGTCTCGACGACATCAGCCGCCAAGCTTAGTTGGGGACGATTGCAAAACCCTGGATGGAATGTTACTGGTACTTTGGAAGATGGGGCGGTCATTAGTGCGGGGTGCGACTTGTGTTGGGTGACACGTTGGCCTCGTCGCATCTTCCGACGAAGGAGCTAGCGGCTAGCAACGCCACCGCTTCAGCTGAACATGTCAAACGGCACAAATATGGAGCCTTAGGAGAAAGTTACGTATTTGTGCCGTTTAGGGTTGAAACACTGGGTCCGTGTGGTCCATTAGCAAAAATTTTCTTTAAAGACGTCTGTATCAAACTTTTTGACAATAGCCGTGATCAGAAGGCTGGCTCATAGTTCGCCCAACAAATAAGTTTTGCTATATAACGTGGCGATGCAGCCAGCCTTCTGGGCACGCTCCCCGCTGGCAGAGATCTACTGCATAGTCTACTTTAGAATTTTTTAATTCGATTATATTTAGCTACTTTATAGGAAGTAGTTGGATTGTGTGAAGGATGATATGATAATTTGTGGTGTGACAGAGGAGTATGCAAGGAAAAGTCATATTGTACCGACCCCAAATAGTTGGGAGAAAGTGAAAAAAAGAGAGAGAGATTTAGCTACTTTGTTACTTTTTTTTATTTGTTAGGTAGTTTAATTTATAGTTTGATCTTTCACATTTAATTAATAATACAATATGTGTGATTGTCTGCAGATTAAAAAACGTCTTGTTTCGAATGATTTACCTCTGGATTGACAATTTCGTCTTCTACTTAATTAGGAATTTAACACTTTCCCTCATTATCATCTCTCGAAACAGTTTTATGTTCGTCTTAAAATAGATCAGACACCTGACAACACTTTGGACCCGTGAAGATTATCACTCGATCAGAACGCGTCCAACGCGTAACGTAACCAAAACTTTTAATTGCGGCAATTATATAAGTGAATTTATGGTGTTGCCACACAAAGCCCATTGTTATACATTCCCACGGTGGCTTGGACACGTATTTTTAGTGATTTTTATCATGATTTTTCGTCTCTGTGACCTTGGGCTGGGTCGTAACCTTTTGAGGAGATCTCACGGGGTTATCTCAATTTCCGAAACAACTATACTTCCGGTTGAAGAATTTACTTATTGACTTTTATATTATCATTGTTGAATAAATCATTCATTAATATTCCAAAAGTGATAAATACATTTATTTTGTTAAAACCTTAATGGCTTCTTTACATAATCATTATATACATCGTTACTGCATACATATACCTAAACGCATACATGCAATAATTAAACAAGAAATTATAACACCACACAAAGTCACAAACACACAACTAACAACAAAACTCATACACATACTCACACCAACGCGCACTACCACCGCATTCCATTACACGCACACTTCACAAACAAACCAATACACACAAAGAGCCTAAAAATTAATAACCTAGGCACAGAAAGGAAAAGCAACACAAATGGCACTAGTTAAGATATATATAGATATAGACATAAGGCACACACTGCACATGCACTTCCTCACTACACCAGCATGTAACAGATACACTCTACATTAGTATAAGTTTAGTATTAAAATTAGAAAAAAATAATATTATAAGTTATTCTTAAGGTACACTATGACATAAAAATCACTAAATTAATGTCACACACAATAACAAAATAAACGATAAGCGTGTATGAACTCTAAAAACTTTTATAGAAATTAAGTTGTAAAAAAGGGTACGGAACTCGACTCCGCAGATTTGGTAAAAAAAAACGCATACATGCATATAGGGCCGCCTATGGTTGAGTGGGCGCGATTCGTGGCATGGTCCTAAACGAACTTACCATCATTTACTATGGTCTGTGCGGGCGTGATGCGATGGCTGGGAGAAGGCAAAGAGAGTAGGAAGAAGAAGCAAGGGGAAGAAGAACTTGGCCACCATTCCATAGCCACACTGCACCTGTCCCCCAGGGCCTTTTCAAACACCACTAGGATAGCTCTATTTGGTGAATTGAATTATTTATTAAATGATATTCATTTTTTTGATTCGTGTTTCAACTGACAGAAAATGAGAGTTTTCTTGTTTCAGCGCATTCTTCATTTACAAGTTCTTGGTGGCGAGGATGGAGAGGGAGAACTTACAAGGAGGTGTTCCTTGGCGCAACTAGTCTGTGTGTTTGAGAATAGCTCCAGAATTATCTTTAGTATTACTTATATGATATAATATACTTATAATACCCATAACACAAGGGCGACCTGTTTAGCTTGGGGATGTATAATGTATCGGTCTCATTCATATGGAATTAGAGTAAGACTGAACGCTTCTTTATGGTTCTTCAAGAAGCGGTTAAACCTATTCTGACTCTCTATTAATAAGACTGTTAGTGTTTGTGTGCTTTTATCTGAACGTCTATTAAAACTGTAGAGGCCGAATTTCTGTACAATGAAAAAAAATGCTAAAAACCGAGTCAGGGGGATGTAAGAAGTGAAATAGAACTGATTTAGATTTTTTTATTTCTCTGTTTGTCTGTCTGTTTGTACCGGCTAATCTCCGAAACGACTGGACCGATTTAAATGAAATATTGTATGGTGGTAGCTTATATCCCTGATCAACATATAGGATACTTTTGATCCCGAAAAATTAAAGAGTTCCCGTGGGATAGTTAAAAAGAACTTTCCACGTGGACGAAGTCGCGGGCAGAAGCTAGTAATATAATAAAATTCTAAAAATGCCGTGTCTGTATAGTGTAGTTTTATTGTCTCTTTGTCTGTTTGACAATTTGTTTGTTTGTTTAGGATTCACGTAAAACTACCGATTTCTATGCAGTTTTCGCTGATCGACAGTAAAATTCCTAGGCTTAAAATTTTCACTACTTTTTCTTTAAATATTTAGCTCAAATTGATGTAAATTAAATAATAATGTAGTGAAAATGTAGTTTTTTGACAGCAAGTCAATCGTTTCCCAGGGACGACATATAATACTGTTTCATCCTTGTGATCAGGCAACTCCAAAGGTACTTTCAGAATATAAGTCACGAAAAACTTATAAACACATGCTTAAATAAGTTGAATGTAATGTTGGATCGTTTCCCTTGTAGTCGGAAATGTATGCGTGAGACGGCCCACGTGAATGATTTCTGCCCGTGACGTCACGGGCTAGTCGCCTGCGCGGGCGCATTCATAAAAACGCATCGTTCATTCACTACCAGATCCATATCTTTATAGGATAGATTACAGTATACACAAAAGTTTAACACAGTTCACAATTTTAATTTTACGATTGAATCAATAGAAAATATTATGTATTTTAACTACCTGTACAATTAACTGAATATAATAAACAGGTCAATGTTTTTATACATGTGTGTATTTCATGGAATTGCTAGGCATTTGCTGAGCTACTGTGTCTGATAAAATATTTAAAGGATGTATCAAAATATAGTACTACCCCCCAAAAATATTAATAAATTTTGAAATGGTATGTACTAATTGAAGTTCAATGACATTTTTGTGCTGAATTTTTAGGAAGCACTTGTCACGTAGAACGCCGGACGAAGCTACAGCATTTGTTTAGGCCACCTCCTAACGGCCTATATATATTGACGTGCATACTTTTAATAACGATCATGCCAAAAAATGAGATAATTTCTGCAAAATACAAAACCCAAAATTCGTTTGAGCAAAGCTGAGTTTTGTAATAGATAGAAGCTAAAATAAATAATACAACATAACATAATTATTTACTTACTCTTTAAGTACACAGTGAAACTTAAAACTAGTAACAACATTGACTAAGAGACTAGTGCTTGAATTAGATAGATAAATAGATAGATAACACTTTATTGTACACCATTACAGAAAACCATATAGGCTAAAAATATTCTAAATGTGCACAATGGGCGGTCTTATCGCTAAGAAGCGATCTCTTCCAGGCAACCCTTGACAGGAATAAAACAGATTATATTGGTCAAAGGTGGTATACATAAATATTAGAGGACAAGCAGTTACTTGCATATATTTTATTCATTTATAAACATATAAGTATGTAAAATATTATATAAGTAAAATTATACTTAATAGACATATATAAATACACCTACTGATATTACATGCATAAATATATACATATATATGTACGTAAAAATATCAAACATCACTATGTTGCAAGTAGTGCTTTTTTGTCATATTCTTAAATATTGTTAGTGATTTAGCTTGTCTAACAGTAACAGGTAGCTCATTCCAGAGTCGAATAGCCTGTACAGTAAAAGAATTATTGTAAAAAGATGAATAATCTTTGGGAGTATAAAGTCTAAGATTCGTAGAAGGTCGTAAATTGTGAGAAGAAGAGATGAATTCAAAGCGTTAGTTTAAAAAGAAACCTGTAGTACAGGTCACCAGGATCAACCCATTGACCTTGATATATGGCTAATTAAGAGAAAAAGACAATACACCAGTATAATTATTATAAGTAATTGTGTTAGAGTGACCCCTTCAAGTGCTTAGGTGTTGTCTGTGTATCTGTAAGTTTGCATATGTGATGTAAGAATATGTATGTGTGATTCAGCGCGAAAGAGTCAGGGAATGTTAAGATCCATATGTTGTATCAATAGTGTCAGGGAATTATGGAGGGGGTTAGGAAATAACGTTGGTAGTGCAAAACAGCATTTAGGAATATACAAGAAGTCTTCAGTGGCTGATAGTAGTAATAAATATGAAACTATTGCTGAGCTGCAAATTATACATGACAATATTTTTTACATTATAAAGCATCTAGTTAGATATTATGTTTAGGTTATTTAGTATAGCAGTATTTGTATAAAAAATTACTACATAGTATTCAAATTTTGTTGTCACTAGTATTTTTGAACATGCATCAGATGTAAGATATACTGTACTAGGGTCGCACGAGGGACAAAACGACAAAGGGAAGGATATGTTTGTACGTGCCTAACAAAGCGTCTGTCGGTATTACCGCTTTTTATGTTCCGTATTAGGCGCGACGCCGGGGGACGAGACGTGTATGAGAGACGCACAAAACACTGACGAGCGTTATTTTTGTGCTGTATCGACTGAGGCTTAGTTATTCTCTTTTCTTTCGCCTTCTCCATAATTATTTTAAGCACAACATGTCTTTTCCTTCTGTAGTGGAACACTTACAAGCCAATAGATGGCGCTGTCTAAAAATTTACGTCGCAATGATTTCCGAATCGTACAAAGAATATATACAAATTTCCGACAATAGTAGATGTGCTGAGGCCTGCAGAGCATAACAATAGCCTCGCTGGAAGACCTTTTACGGGACACTCTCCTCACTTCCATGCTCCTCGATTCTAGAATACGCCCTATCTCACACCATAGATCATCGTGTCGTCTTTCATACAATACGTCCATGTCGCTTTAGGTCTACTTTTACACTTGTATACATCGATTTCTCAATTTAACATTATCTTCGTCAAATGACTTTCACCCTTCCTCGTTACACACATGCCCATGCACCTCAGTCTTCTTTCTCTATTTCTTTCAGTCACAGATGCCACTTTGAAATACCCCTTTATGTGCTCCTTTCTTATATAATCTTTTTTTATAACACCACACATCCATCTCTTAACTTTATATGCCTTAATTACAAAAAATATTAATCATCAATTAATTTTAAATTTCCTCCCATCCATTTTAATATTATACAAAATTATTAGCTGATGCCTCCGACTTCGTTCGCGTGGTGCGATTTTTTAACTATCCCATGGGAACTCTTTAATTTTTCGGGATCAAAAGTATCCTATATTTTGACCAGGGATATAAGCTACCACCATACAAAATTTCATTTAAATCGGTCCAGTCGTTTCGGAGATTAGCCGGTACAAACAGACAGACAAACAGAGAAACCTAAAATTAAAAAAAAAACTATATTAGTTCTATTTGACTTCTTACATCCCCTGACTCGGTTTTTAGCATTTTTTTCATTGTACAGAAATTCGATCTCTACAGTTTTATTATATGTATAGATTAGAGTTAGTCATGTTTACTGAAGAGTTTCTTGCGCCGCTGCTCTTCTTCAGGCCACAACATGTTGCGAAGCGGTGGTAAATTAGATCAGGCTCCGATAGAGTAAATAATAACCATAAACAAAATTAAAACTAAATAATTAAAGTGAACAAGTTGGCGGTAGGCTAAATAAAACTTTGACAATACTCATTGACATTTGACGTCTTTGTCTTCCGTGATCACGGCTACTGAAAAGTGGCCGAGACGTCGGAATAATAAAAATCAAATAAATCACCGCGTTTAAAACTGTTAAAACGTAGTTTTATTATGTATACTAGTCGCAAAAACTTGGGAAAATATTGTCAAATTGAGAAATTGTATAATCACAAGTTTCAAGTAGTGTACACAGTTACTAGTGTCATGAAGTGTACGCACAGTAGACGGCAAACTTTTTCTACTACCCACACTTCATTGACCATCGTAGTTTGATTGCAGTCGAGCTTTGTCTCTAGGCTTTTCTATTTATCACTATTGATTCCTCAAAGGAAACTATACAATAGCCAAGACAAGGTACACCGTAATCCCTGCAATGACGTACACAATCTAAAAATGTCAACTTACATAACACAATCAGCATCTCGTTTATTTCTAAACGCTACAGACAAATCCCTGTGGCACACATTAGTACAATGCTTTACTTATACATATGTGCGATACTTATCAACCTTACCTGTATTTTTTCAAAGTTGATTTTTGCGTAAACTAGCTATACAGTTAAATATGTCATGTTCAACTATACATCGATATTTCTGCAGGTTGCTTTACTCTTATGCGCGTTGATATAAAGTTGAAAATAGAATTTATTGTAAGTGATATTAAGATGGCAAGGATAGGAGATCCGATTAGGTCAAACGCGATAATTCGAAGAGCCGATTCGTCGACAATAAGACGAGGTATCGGGGTTCAGATCTCGGTCGACAATGTTCGTAAATACAGTGGTTTATTGTTGAGCACAGGATGAGACGCCTGGCTGTGTGATTGTTAGTTGACACGATAGTGGGTTTGCCTCATATTCGGTATTATGAAAATCAACAAAGAACATTAACCTATAGTATTGATTACTTAAACGTGAAATACTACTTACTATACACTTGTATTTGCCAATTTTAGGGAAAGTGACGATATTCCTGCCAACCTTGTCCAGGGTGAATTATCAGATCTAATAATACACTGCGAAGCACATAGGATAAGAAAACAGGTTTAGTAGACGTCACACGCGACCAGAAGGCTGACGTCTATTTTGCTCAAAGATTAAGCGTTTCTATACAACGTGGCAACGCCACCAGCCTTTTGGGAACGTTCCCGGTTTATAAAGTTTATAGTATAGTTTGTACTTTATTTTTATAATATATTTAAGCTTTAAAATATAAAATTTAAAGTAGTAACAAAAAACTTCAGAGAATAGGAAATAGACTTGACTTTTTATTTAGGTATGTATGACTGTAAAACAATGTTCTCCAGTTGAACTTATTTTGAATAAACACTTTTGAACATGAGTTTTGTACATCAGTAATCTCTGCCTGTAGATTCTTTTCACGAATTTGAAAATAATGAGATTAACACAGACAGTATTCCTTATTTCTATGAGATATTGTATTATATGTTTTGTAAGCCATCGGCCTGTTTACCACCTTTTGGCAATAAAAAAAATGTGTGTACATTCCACACGCAGTATAAGTGAAACTTCAGAGAATACACAGGTAAACCTATCTAAACTACCAAAACTATCAAAACTACCAAAACTATCAATACTACCAAATGGACCAAAACTAAAAATATTACCAAAATAACGAAAATGGCAAATAACAAAAAATACCCAAGAATTTAGTGTCGCTTTTTCATTTCATCGGGTTTCAAATCACAACGATTCTAAATCAGTTACACTTCACAATTCACCTAATTGAAAAAAAAAATCAGCAGATAAACATTGTATATCCCCAAGATAAGCAAGGTACGCTTGTGTTATGGGTATAAGTACAAATTACCATTCTGGGGCCAATCCCAGACACCCAGACCAAAGTAATTAACAGAAAGTTCGTTTCCGAAACTTAGCATGCCAGAAATCGAACCCGGAGCCTTAGCTCCTCAACCACAGAGGCCGTCCTCTGGACTCCAAATAATGTACTGATCGGTACTGCACTTAATCGATTTAGGATCAATGGATCCAATAATATCATCTAGTATATCAAAAATTATATTATACATATTAATTGCATTATTATCAAAAATGTATAAACATAGTATGAATTTTTAAATTATATTTTATATTTATATCATAAAATTCATTAAATTGTTTACATATCGACATTTCCTTGTTTTTCACATTGATTGAGCCTATTCTTAAAGTTCTTGGAATTTTATAGTGAGTCATAAGATCTACAACAAATAAATGTTTATTAAGATACAAACATAGTATAGCTGCATATTTTACGTTTTACTTCCTCCAGGTCACCTTTAACGTAATTTTTATTATACAAATTCAAACTTTAATGCATTGACATAAGATCTAAAATGATATCCATCAGTGTAACATAGGGTGTTTTGAAATAAGAAACTCTCGTAGCCGCGGCCATGTTCGGCCGCATTCAGGCGCTGTCGCTGCGCACGTGCACATATTTTTCGCTTTAACGAAAGAAACGTTGTCCTTGTTCTTTTTAGCTGTACCGTTTTTAATTTTTTTTTACATTTTTCTACATAGCTCAAAAATGAGAGCGAGTGATGTACTCTTTCCGATTTTGAAATCGAATATTTCCCCACATAATGATTTAAATGAAAATATAATCAAGAAACATCGTTATGTTTTAAGTAACAATAGACCATTTCGAACGAAACGCCATGTTGAAAATAAAGAACTAAATAGACTATTACAAATCTCAAAAGTGGTTTGAATATTACGTGTTTAAGACAAATAACTTGTGATTTTAAGACTAGTTTTATTAGTAACATCATGACAAGAAACGTTTGGCAACAATAAAGACTGGAAATAGAGATGTTAGGTGTAAACCATTACGCAACCAATTCTATTGGTAGATAGGAGGTATTGTTCTGCGTTATCCTAGATAGGCTGACGTAGGTATTTGTATGGTTACCATGAACTGATGCTATTGTAGGACTCTTACAAACTTTTAACACCTTATTTTCTAAATTGTCTTAGGCATGGTTGAGTATAACAGTTTGACACCCAGACGAAAGATTGCATCGGTTTTCTACTTATTTAAATTGTTTAGAGATGAATTGTTTAACCCAGGTGTATTGGCTGCAATCAAATTGAACATATGACAAGTCGAGGTAGCGTAATGGCTAGTGCACGCGTACCAAACTCAAAGGGCGCGGGTTCGACCCTGGCTGGAACGCATGCACCACTTAGTCAGTTTTCTGGTCTAATGTGCATATTGTTACAATTACCACGTGCTAACAACGGTGAAGAAAAACATCGTGATGCAAACTGCATATCGAGATAACCGATGTGTCAAACCTGCCAAGCCGCCTTAGACAAGCGTGGCGGGTATACTGTCGGTACCCCCTATAATGGGAGGCCCGAGCCCAGCAGTGGGACATTTAGGGGCTGATATTATATCATTATATTTATAATTATCTGATGACAAAAATGCAAAAGATCCAGTAAATATTGACACACCTCTTGTGCTTATTATTCAAATGTATTCAAAATAATTCACGTCACTAGTGTGCCAATAATGCACAAATTATAATCTCAAAATACGACCGGATTACTAAACACCCATCACTTAATATCTTTTGAGATAAACACATTTGAATTGCTAATTGTCTTTTATACGACAAAAGATTGTTATCAAATTGGATCAGTCATTTTTTTTTGTTCGCGTTGCCATACGAGGTTTGTTAGCTAGTCGCAATGGCGGTAGCAAACGCGACTGTAGCGTCATATATTCTCTATTACATGGAAACGAAGTTATTTATCGGGATGAAAAAGATCCTAAATGTTGAACCGGGACTTAAGCAAGCTTTATGTCGAGTTTCATCAAAATCCGTTCAGTAGCTTTTACGAGAAAGAGTAACAAACATCTAGCCAGTTTCACAAAATTGATCATTTATAGTATTTTCTTACGTTTTTGCTACTAGTACACATGTTAGGTAGATAATTAAAACTACATTTTAAGTTTTAAGCACGGCATTTTGTTTGATTTTTATTTCGGACATTTTGGCTACTTTTCAGTAGCCGTGATCACGTAAGACACAAATGTCAATGAATAATGTTCAAGTTTTTATATATCCCCAACTTGTTAATTTTAATTATTTAATCTTTTTTTTTTAAATACTAGTCTTTTTCTTCTTAATTTTGTTTATGGTTATAATTTACTCTATGGGAGCCTGACCTAATTTACCACCGTTTCGCAACAGGTTGCGACTTGAAGAGAGAAAGCGGCGCAAGAAAATGTTCACCATCATGCTTAGCTCTAATAATTTTTTATAATATTTGGATATGTCCGAGACTCCCCGTCGTTGACTCTTCGTCCACGCTGTTTTTGAAATTCCCGCGGGACTCCTGGGACACAAAGTATAAGAAAGAATAAATAATTAAATTTGCCATCAACCAGCGATAAAGTGGCATTGAAGTTCGATTCTTTTAATCTGGCCATTTTAAATTATTCCCAGAAAAAGTCCCGCGGGATTCAAAGAATAACAAGTAGCGCAGATTTTAAGTCTAAGAATTTGCTGTCGATCAGAGAAAACCGCATCGAAATCAGCCTAGTAGTTTTTACGTGAATACCAAATAAACAGACAAGAAATAAATAAAAATGGAACGTATTCTCTATCGTTTCCACAGTGTACTCTAGTTGTTTTTTATTAATAGCTTTAATATACAGACACGGCATTTTATAATTACATAAAACTCAAAGGGCGCGGGTTCGATCCTGGCCGGAACGCATGCACCACTTAGTCAGTTTTCTGGTCTAATGTGCATATTGTTACAATTACCACGTGCTAACAACGGTGAAGAAAAACATCGTGATGCAAACTGCATATCGAGATAACCGATGAGTCAAACCTGCCAGCCGCCTTGGACAAGCGTAGCGGATATACTATCTGTTTCCCTATAATGGGAGGCCCGGGCCCAGCAGTGGGACACGTCAGAAATAAAAATCGTTGAAATCGTAACAACCGTTAAAACTTAGTTTAAGTTATTATTGATCATTTATATTAACAGTATCCATAGACTATGAAAATTCCATCGTTGATTATGGCGAACCTATTGGCGCGGGACGTGCGTAGGCGCACCCGCCAACCGCGAGCCGCTCACCTTGAGCGTTCCATTTGACGTTAACACGTACTCGTATTAAAAACCAAGCGTACAACGAAACACATCTAATCGGGAATAATTGGTAATTGACACTCAAACCAACAGAGATACTTTGTTTATTTCCGATTCCTATATCTCACTAACATTCAAAATTTGACACTAGCTCCATATAATCATGGTGGAACCACCACCAGTCAGAATCAATCGTTTCGTTTCATCTTCTCTAGTGCGCACTGCCGAAGAGTGCAATAATTTGCCGGAGTCTGTTTTTCCTGACAAATACAATCCTGAAGTCTTCAAGTCACGAGTGAATAGGTAATCTTCTGGGTAAGCGTGCTCTATCCTAGACTGCGTCATCGCTCAGCATCAGATGAAACAGTGCTCAAACGCAAACCTATACTTCTATAAAAATAAAAACATATAAGTAACTAATGAGTCGTAATAGCGTAATGGCTGACGCACGCGTCAAACTCAAGGGTTGCGGGTTCGATCCTGGCCGGAACGCATGCACCACTTCGTCAGTTTTCTGACCTAATGTGCATATTGTTACAATTACCACATGCTAGGTTTGCTAGGTTTGGTAGGGTATTTGCTCGACTGGATGGCTACCACCCCTGGTCTAGAGTATGCCGCCATAACAACCTTGTGTTGTGTTTCGTCAGTTCAGGTTCATCTCCTTTACCAGGCGCATTTGTCTCCACCTTCAATGTTGGAAGGACAACACCGTGATGCAACCTGCACATCGAGATAACCGATGTGTCAAACCGCCTTGGACAAGCGTGGCGGGTATACTGTTCGTTCCCCCTATAACGGGAGGCAGCAGTGGGACATTTATGGGCTATTATTATATCTATTGTAAGTAACTAGATTGTACCAGTGGATTCGCTCGAATTAAAAAACATCCGCCATAGTAAGTAGCCTATGTGCTATTTTCTAAGCTATAATTTATCTCTGGGCCAAATTTCATCCAGATCCGTTCAGCCGTTCTGGCGTGTTTGTGCAGCAAACATCCACCCAAACTTTTGCATTTGCAATACTAGTAAGAAAAGATTTATAATATACTAAAGTGTAAAATTACCTGCATATGGTAAGGCGAATGAATTAACAGTAAGATTTGGCACCAGCCATTAATCGTCATATAAAACCTGTCTCATTGATTTTGTATGGATGCCACTGCGATCTGACGTCATAATAGGGATGTGGACACATGTAACAATAAATTCAAACATTATCTATTAAATATTGTAATTTTACTTTTAGAATATCATTATAAATATATTTTGAATTACAATTTAAACAATTAAAGCGCTATTTTACATTTTGTTTGTATCTACTTATGAAGTCATAAATATATACGCTCATACAAAATCTATATAAGGCTGGGATAACTTATTATGATGCTAATAAGTATCTCATTGGATGTGACTATCCGCTCCCCTACAGTCAAATAGCTTATTAATTATTTAAACAGTAATTAAATTAATATTATGGTATATTTTTAAATGTATGATGTATTTAAATGCACGCACGCTGTTTTTATGTATTTTGGAATTTATTGCAAGATGTGTCAAATATCCAATTTTACGATAATTGGGTGACGATTTAGTGGATGCCAGTGAACGAGCTTAAATCACGAACAAACTGTAGCTGGAGGGTGTGCGTTGTTGAATTTTGGTTGATTGCAATATTATTATGCTGTTTTGAATAACAAGTATTTTTTATGTTTTTTTTTATTCTTGCATAATCTGAAAAATAAAGAGAACAGGTACATATTACATTCAATGTAGGGGTAGTTTTATTTGTTATTTGTGCTGTCAATAATACATATTGTTATCGTACTAAAGGTAAATTTTTCAAGTGGGCCTTCAATTTGACCTTGAAGTCAAAATATACATAATTTGTTTCCTTTTATTGTGTCTTTGTCTTACTGAGTATGCACTGTTTGTTACAACTCCATTAATTCTTCAGAAGTAATTCTGTAACATACTTCTTTATAAAACTTATAAATATATAAAGAAAAATAATTTTTAGCTAGACGTGTTGCTGGCGAGTTTCTTGCCGCTTTTTCTCCTTAACAGTAATAACGCGTTGCGAAGCGATGTGCATAGAAGAAGAAGTAAAATTAAATTGTAACTTATGACCTTCAAAAAGTGTTCTGCGGTGGAACTTATTTTGAATAAAAACTTTTGAATTTCAATTTGAATTTAAAACTCTATTCTATATCTCTATGTCATCTCATTATATCTCTACTCTAGACTCTAGACTGATTTTGACGAATACTAAAATGGTATCACTATAAAACTGCGATGTAACGGTTTTAAGCGGGGTAATTTATTTGATTTCAAGGGAAGACGAAGATTTCAAGTGTCAATGAGTTTTGTTGAAGTTTTATTTAGCCTACCGCCAACTTGTTCATTTTAATTATTTAGTTTTAATTTTGTTTATGGTTATTATTTACTCTATGGGAGAATAATCTAATTTATCACCGCTTCGCAACACATTGTGGCTTGAAGAGAAGAAGCGGCGCAAGAAACAAACTCACGCAAACAATTTAAACAAAATTAAATAATTAAAATGACAAAGTTGGCGGTGGATTAAATAAAACTTTTAATGGCTTAAAAATAAAATTAAAAATAAAACTTAAAAACAATGGAATGGCTAGACTGGTGTTTTTTAATTATATTTTTTTATGAATACCATATTTTAATACTTATTATCCTATTCCGGACGAAAAGAATTCCAAAAACACAAAATCATAAAAATCGGTCCAGCCGTTCTTGAGTTATAAATGGTGTAACTAACGCGACTTTGTTTTATATATATAGATTGATTACATACGAGATATCCCTACTTGCATCCAATAGTTATAATTCACTAACAGTTCTTACAAATATTGTATGAATATATCTCTCGACTGTAGATGTCGCCTGCGTCCATATTAAATTACGTGTAAAGTGCCCTCGCATTATTTAAACAGCATGCGGTATTTCAAGTTCCACTCGTTGTTGTCTAAATGGCCTCGACACCTTATTGGTGCAAGTAAAATAAATACGACATTTGAAATGGTTTTTGCTTTAATTAGATCATTTAAATTTGATTAGTTTAAAACAAATGGAAATCAAATGAAATATTATGAAACTTAATGTATGTATGCATGTAAATATAATAACGTGTATGGGACAAGGCTCGAGGAACATGTGGCACCAATCATTGTAAATGATCTCCCAGAGGACATGCAATCAATGTACAGAAATAACCATAAATTTATTATAGATATAAGATTCTATATTCATTCCTAAAGCGGACCATCAGGCTCACATGTGCAGATCTGGGAGTAAAACAGAACCATTATACTACAGTGATGATAACTCCGCTTTTATTATCAAATCAGAACTAAACACTTAAATGATGATAACAATTCTTCACCTCTACTTATATATTAGATATAACATTATTTCATTTTTTTTAAATGGCACTATGTATCATAACCTAATGTAATCTACAAGACTCTGCGGCACGCATAAACCCATGAGGTTTCTGTGCCACAGTCGGATATGTTTTAACGTATTATAATATGAATTTAAGCATATTGGACAATAAATTAAAAAAAAATTAAAAAAAAAATATATAAAATTAAATATCTCCTTCTTTATTGAATTTAAGCAAAACAGTATTTTTTTTTTAATCCGTAATAATGAACGTATTATCTATATATTAATACGTGAAGCAAAAACTTTGTACCCCTTTTTACGAACATTACGTTGACGGAGGAGTATGAAATTTCGCACACTTATAGTTTAAACAGAGAAGAAGCGACGAATGCTAATATTTTTTTAATTTTGCATAAAAAATACATTCAATCAATAAAAAAAAAATTACACACTCTACCATATATTTGTCATACACACGCATATATACTGTTTTGTTTATTGTTAAAGTCAAATTAACAGTGTAGCTTTGGCGAAATCTGTGATTGCAGAAGTGTAGTTATTTTGGTCGAATTTCGAGCACAGGCGACCACTAGTAAAAGTAATTTCACGTAATTTTGTTTGTGTGCTTATTTTGTTCCTAATCCACGAACTGTATAAAATTCATCGGTATGAATCATAAAACGAAGAAGAAGTTCAAGAAAGTGAGATAATATCTGCGGGAGAAATATTCAAAATATATATGAACAAAGAAATATATAAAATTTAATTGTAGAAAGTAAAAGAAGATCTTTGAAAATATATAATAAATTCATAAAAATGAAACAACATCAATAATTCAATGCATAAGTTTAAAGTCAAGCCTGATTTTTTATAGATAATAGTAATGTTCAAAGGACTTTGGGGCTGATCCTAGGTACCCAGACCATAAATAACGAAAAGTTCGTTTACGAAAATTACAATGCCAGGAATTGAACCCGTGACTGCTGAGTGCTTGTGAGCTAGGCGGGTAAAGGCCTATAGGCGGTGAAAACGATGGTTGCAACGTCAGTTTCAACAGGTGGATTTTAATAGTACAAGTGATACAGCAGCGGCGTGTATCGAAAACAGCATCAGCCTGTATTACTACAGCGTACGAGTATTTGTTTTAGTAATGAACATACCGAGTTTTAAATAATAAAATTTATTCATAAGCTGACACTTACCATATTCGAGTGTGCGAACCGCCGCCGCCGTCCATATGTATGACTGGTTAAGATATTCTTATTTATGGGTCTATGTCAAGGTCGGAGGCGCAGAGGGGGGTGAGGGGGGCCTTGACAGCGGCTTCATCGTTTTGCATAATAACAAATTATTTATTCGCTCCGCGCTAAAACTGTCTGGTGTATGTTCAATTTGTAATTCAAATAAATTCTCTACATTATTCTCGTGTTGAGTGCCTGTCATAATTGTAACGTGCGCGGCTTTTTTTGTGGTGATTTGAATGGTGCGCCGTGCCATGCGCATGCGCAGCCGATTAGCATGCGCCGCACGCGCCCCACTCATTAATTACCATCACCTATGCCCACTACATTTCGACAGTCAAACTGTCCGCTCTGTATAAATATGTGGTTTTTACTTCTTCATTTGTGACAGGTATACATATAGAATTGGGAAAGAATACAAATTCCTGCGGCCGGGCGACCTATCCAGCCAGGTGGTAGGGTATTTTCCCGTGTAGGTGCCTACCACCCCTGGACTAGAGTCTGCCGCCATAACAACGATTTGATTGATTTTATAGATGCCTATAAAATAAAAGATTAATTTTCATCATTTCCATATTTAATAAAATAAGATAATAGTAGGGGAGCCCAAGATGCTGAATGTGGTGTCACTGAAGCGTCGCGGGGACCTTTTGGGTTGTGAAGATTAGATGCTAAAAAGAAAAAAGGTTATATGATGGGTTTCTCTTTCACTGGTGGGGGGAGCATGTAGAGGTTTTTTTAAAAAAAAGTCTCACAGAAATACTCAAGCGCGTCAGATATTCAAAAGGGATGTTAAGTAAACCCTAAAGGAACTCTTATTCACAAGACTGACGATTTGGACGCGACGAAAAGTCATAGCCGATTTTTGAAAATGCAAAAAACAAACATAACATTGAAATATTCGAGCGCGTCAGATTAATATACAGACGGTTCAGCTTGATGTCCTTGTCGTGCTGACCCGGAATTTGACAATTATGTGGAGGAATTTCCTTAATGGGACGGTTTGAGAAAAAAATTTAAGAATTAAAAAATACTATAATAGGGTGCAAGGTTTCTCCCTTTATGTTATTCTGCCACGCTCGAGTAAAACCCAAAATCCTCGCTTGACCTCCCCTACTATAAACTATAATTTATGGAAAATAGAACTTTATGTTCAAAAAATTTCATAAAATGAAAACTACTGGGCCAAACTATGTTAAATTTTTAGGGGACCAAATGGCAACTATTCCGCATCAAACTAAAGAAGAATCACATAAATCTCAGCTTAATCGGTGTACATACATAAAAAAAATACCAATCAAGTTGAGAACCTCCTTTTTGAAGTCGGTTAAAAACAACCCTTTCCCTTGGTTTGCCATTTGACATTCCTTCATAGTAATTGATCCTTACAAGATACACTATGATTTGGCATCGTAATACAGGGTGCCTCAAGGCTCCTTCGAGTGTGTTTCGCTATTTCGTATGGTTTAAGATTTGGCCCCGAAGGCCCACCTAAAAATTCACCTGGCTATCTAGAAACAATTAAACCAATAAGTATTACTACACCAGAGTTTCATGTTTGTCTTTATTACTAAACCGTATCGGTTTTTGAAGTGAAAACTTCTTTAGTCGCGTTGGGCACTTTTTGGTAGAGGAATATCCTACGAGTTCGCGTCACCGACATGCTCATGATTGGATCATGCGCAGCGGCCCTGTGTTGTGCGCATTAGACGCTTTTTGGATGGGTGAAATCTCGTGCGTTCGCGTCACCGACATGCTTATAGCAGTATATCTGTAGCTATACAGCTGAGGTATTGTGCAACATTAGTGCTGTGTATATGTTATAAGTGAAATTGACTGTGCATTGTTGAAGTAGCGTTTTAATTCAAACATTATGAAATTTCACATTTTAATACTAAACGTTCTAAGTTTTCACTTCTATCGGCAGTTCTCTATAACTGCATTTTTTTTACTTACTGGAATACTCCACTCAGGATGAAGGCCTACTTGATGGAAAGTGGTCAACGTTGCCTACTACTGTGGATCTCGTAGGGAGAACTGAAACCAGGCTACTAATGCCGGAACACAACTCAAGGTTGTTATGATTGCACACTCCACCAGGATGGTAGCCATATTGTCGGACAGTTGCCCAACCACCGGGCTGTAGGTTGTTTTGTCGCCTCTTATGACAGCCCACTCGGTTACTTTCTACGCTCTTACACGCATAAAATATAATAAATACAATTTTGTAGCAATTTAAGAAAATTAACATGTGAATGAACCGAATATAATAAAATAATTAATTAATTAATGCAAATTAAATAGGATCACAATCTAAAATCTACCGTTCATACAATCGCATCTGAACATAACAAAAAGTCAATGGCAGTTCTCCAAGTTCATTTACAAGTTAATTTCTCAAGTTTAAATATATTTTTGCATATTTCATTCATAAGTGCGGCATGAGTGTTTTGAGTTGTGTTAATTTATGGGTTGTTAATGGCATGAATGAGATCGAGGTTTCGGTTTCAATGGGGTTTGACTTGTTTGTTATTGAAAATAAGTTGTGCTTATATTTTTAATTAACGAGTGTCGCGTGCTGTGTGTTTCACTTAATAATAACTGATATTTAATTTACAACCACAATCTAGACAAGCTTGCTGTTGCCCGCGGCTTCGCTCACATATATTGATAATATGAAAAAAAAGTTAAAAGGCAGCTAGCCTTTTTACCACCTCAGGGGTAAAATTTCTAAAAATTATTTCTAACTAGAAGCAGATATAGGTAACACAAATTTCGTGCGTCTTACTTTGAAAATAACAGGTTTTCATACAAACTTTGATCCTACTTTTTATCCCTTAGGGGTTGAATTTTCAAAAATCCTTAGTGCGCGCCTTTAGTACAGAAATAACACGCATGAACATTTTCATCAACCCCACGAAAATTGATAACAGACTTCTTGTAACACGATATCTCCATCAATTCTAAACCGATTTTCAATTGTTGTTCTTTACTTGTAAATTTATACTCCCGAGGTGATGCCATGGCCATCAAGTCAGGATTTGGTGACTGGATTACAGAGAAATCGAGAGTAGTAATTACTCAGTATAGAAGGCCGTGATCCTAAATCATTGGAAAAAAGCTTGTATACGCGTATAGGTCTTATATTTTCTACAGGCGCTTAATTTTTTATATGCATGTTACACGATTTCTCCGTCAATTGTCTATCAACTTTGAATTTTTTTCTTTATTCGTAAATATGTATACTCCCGAAGTGGTTCCAAGGTCACCAAGACAGGATCTGATGAGTGAATCTCAGAGAAATCGAAAGTAACCTTTATTAAAAAACACCAAGAGCCTACATTTTTCCAAAAAAAGCTACTATACGCGTGCCAGTATTACATTTTCTGTAGGGGATTAATTTTTTTGTAGACATTTTATGCGATTTCTCCGTCAATTGTAGACCGATTTTCGAATTGTTCTTTTTTAAAGCCCCCGATGGTCCCATGGTCACCAAATCAGGGTCTGCTTTGTGGATCTCAAGGAAATCGAGAGTAGCCCTTTCTGAAGAGCATATACACCGAGGACTGAGATGGCAAATTTGTATACGCATGCCAGTTGTAAAATTTCTATAGGTGCTTAACATATTATTTCTAAATTTATTGAAGTATTTGCGCAAGTAAAAAGTAAACAATAAATATTTAACCGACTTCTTTCTACAACATCTTGAAGTCGTCTATTTTTCGCAAACTATCCCATCTCCCGGGATGAAAAGTATCTATGTCCATTTTCGATTTAAAATATATATACAAAATTACAGCAAAACCGATTCAATACTCCAGTAGTTTTTCGTATAAGCTTAACAGATAGACAAACAGAGTTACTATCGCATTATTTTATAGATGATGAATTTATTATATCTATAAACTTGAGAAATTATTGAGAACGATTTGATTGATATCTCCCATACAAACTTTCATCCCCTATTTCAACCCGTTCTAGATTTATTTTTACGATAAAAATTAGAAGATTGTGTCGAGTCTCTCTCATCTATCATATGTAAACTACAAAAATGCCAAAAAAGACTAAAACTACCAGAACTATCAAAATTATCACAATTACCAAATCTACCAAAACTATTAAAATTACCAAATTGATCAAAATAACCAAAATGACAAATCACAAAAAAAACCTATCCTACTTCCTGGGATAACCTTTACATAAATCTATCCTACTGTCCGGAATAAAAAGTATCCCTACTTTTCATTTTGGACCCGGTGTTCATCCTCTGTATTAAAATTCCTGGAAACTATCCCATTTTTGGGATAAAAAGTATCCTATGTTTAGTCTCGTCATCGAATATATCTTATATATATAAAAAGTCGTGTTAGTTACACCATTTATAACTCAAGAACGGCTGTACCGATTTGGCTGAAAATTGGTGGAGAGGTAGCTTAGAACCAGGAGACGGACATAGGATACTTTTTATCCCGGCTTAATTCCCGATTTTGATGAAATTTGTTTTGTGTATTTGAATGGGTCCCCGGATGGTTTACATTCACAATTAGAACCGGTAGGTGGCGCTGAGATCGGGTTCTAGTATCCTCCTAATCACCTGGAGCGATTTTGATTTTGTGTCATGAAACAAAGTCTTTTAAGAATTCAGAAAATATGGCGGTACGTAGTTTGCCTGGTCAGCTAATGTATATATATATATATATATATATATATATATATATATATATATATATATATTTTTAAAACAGCTGTACCTATTTTGTCGGGACTTTCACAGGCAGATAGCTGATGTTATAGCGAGTAACTTAGGAGCTTTAGGTTTCCACAAAAAAAACCACGCGGACGAAGCCGCGGACACAGCTAGTCTAAAATATTTTAGAAACGTTTCTTCTTAAATATTTTATTTAAAAATCTATTTTGTATTTAATATAAATTACTAACTTCATCTGAGAAATAAGGATTTTTCTTTTTGTGCTTTAGTTTTTTGCTTAATTTTAATTATTTAATTATAAATGATTTCACACCGAGTTGCTTTTGGTTCAGATTTCATATTTTTATGTATAATGATTTCTTAGTGGATACACGTGTAACTTTTTCTACTATAGATTTACTTTTAATTAAAAGACATTCACGTAAGTTGTTCGAACCCTGCACTGTGTTATATTAATATTTCAATAGACTGTGTTAATTAAACTTTTAAAAATCTTTATATTTTACACTTAATTGTGATAATTACTTGTTTACGGTACGGCAAACAGGTGTCAAAAAATACCTTATAATTTTAACATATCCGTCCGTTGGTTAGTCTGTCATTCGCAGCAATTTCTTCTTGAAGAGTCCTAATTAGCCACTTTTCAATTTCGTAAATTTCATGAAACACATGTCTTCGGCTTTTGGGGTCGAGACCCTGAAACCATGGGGGCCTGAGGCGCACAAGCTTTATCGAGACATAGCCAAAGGTCTGGTGGATGTCTCACGTCACCAAAAGGCTGGTCTATACCTCGGGCAACGCACTAGCGTTGCCATTCAGCGAGGCAATGTGGCCAGTCGTTTGGGCACGTTTCCAACTGACAGCGCTCTGATACTACTAGAGTTTATATTTAAATCTATTTATCATTGAAGCTATTTAAAAAAAGAACAACTGAAATACACTATATAACGATGTAGAACACGCTACAATTTCTTGTCTGTTTGTTCGGAATTCACGTAAAACTACTGGGCCGGTTATCACTGGTCAACAGCAAATTCTTAGACTTAAAACCTACGCTACTTTTTATCCAGGGAATCTTGCGGGAATTTTTCTAAGAATGATTCTACTTATAGTATGCCAGTATTCTACTTATAGTATTGAGGGACTATGAGTAGAATATGATACGATTAGTTAAGTTTCTTGCATTGTATTGTCCATTGATATTTGTAATAAAATATATTATAGAATGATTTAAAATGACCAAATTTAACAAAATCTAATTCCAATGTGACTTTTGCACTGGTCGAATGCAAATTTTATGTTATAAAATGTGTAATTTTTTTTATCCCGAGAATCTTGCGGGAATTTTAAATCAAGCGTGAACAAGGTCGCGGGCATATCCTAGTTTAATTTATAGTACAGCTTTCTTTATTCATAAAATTTAAATTGAATTTGGTTTTTTTTTTAAATAGGCTTAGAAAGGCTTTTGAAAATCGGCTTACGGATCATAGGGGATAGAATAGGAGGAATGGAATTTGAAAGGGAAGGAAATAATAAGATGTTGATTTAAAGTTTAAATGAGGTTTTTTCTATATATACAGGAAAGGACTGGTGGCGCCAACTATGATTGCAGAATGTGTTACTTTTTATACTAGAGTTTACTAGACAATTGACATTTTTTTATTGGCTGAAGCGGGCAAACAGGCAGACGGCCCACTTGATGGAAGGTGCTTACCGTCGCCTATGGACGTTAGCAACACCAGGGGCATTGTCAATGCGTTGCCAAGTAATTTTACAACGCCATTCTTAAACGACCCCATGTTGTAGCGCAGAGGGAAAACCTCGGCGGGAAGTTTCCTCCAGATCATTGTTGTACGCGGGATAAACGCTCTAAAGCACCGTTGCGTAGTTGAGCGTGGGAGCTCCTGGAAATTTAGATGTTCATCCCGTCGATGACGAACGGTGCAGTTGTAAATATGAGGCGTTGGCACCAGATCAAACAGTTCCTCGAAACATTCTCCGTTGTACAGGCGGTAGAACACGCAGAGGGACGCAAAGTCTCTCCGAAGGCTAAATGATTCTAAACCGCCTGTTAGTTTGGTATCGTCGACTATACGAAAGGCGCGGCTGTGGATGGAGGCGAGAGGGTCAGTCTGGTTTGCACTTTGTAAAGCGCAAGTCTTTTCCCGGGGGGTGAAATACTGCTGAGACCGATTTAATACACCAAACTCTTTAGGAGCAAGTTTTGCCTTGCCATTCAGATGACCCAGAAACTGCACATCGCTCGATTCGGATCCCGATACTATTGGAGGTCGTGAGGGGTGTTCCTTGGAACTGTGGCACAGGGACAAATGTTGTCTTTTTAGCAGATAATGTGCAGACCTATCTTCGTGGGGTAAATTGGACAAGATTTTGTCGTCCCTAATCAAAGACTCGCTCCAGGGAGTTTTCTACTTCCGACACAAGTCTGACCCGACTTTCTTCCACTCGCGACCGAGGGACATTAGCCCGGCTGGTATATCTTGCGTCACCTGTACTGTCTTCCGCATAGTAATTAATGTTCTCTATAAATAACAAATTTTATATTGCGTACTTCTTTCATATCCGTACGTTTAAAACAAAACCAGTTCCAAACTCAAATAATAGTCGAGTAAACAAAATCAGTCATCTGTAAAATTCAGCAACAATAAATAAACAAGTAACAATACTTTAAAGGTAAAAGCGAAACACGAATCGATTTTTTGAGTTGGACTCAAAATCGCTAACAATTTGAACAGTGCTGCGAAGAATTCTCGTCTCTTTTTTTCATACATCAAAACATAGGCTGGCTACACAAGCAGTCGAAACCGTTGAAGCGTACTTCCTTGAGCCAATTAAAACAAGTCCGACTTGTATGAAATGTTGCCAGCTACATTATTACAATTGCTTAATAGAAACAATATACACTCCGTATCTTAGAACACGAGGCAAACGAATTCGAAATTTAAAAGCGTGACCCCAGAAACATTAAGACTGTAGGTACTAATATAACAATTTTGTTGAAGAATATCTTAATGCGTTTTTTATTAACTAAATAACATTAAACATAATATGATGCACTTTAAAAACTATAAAAAAACTGAGGAAAAAATTCGTTTATATACAGAAAATTTCTACACGTGAACTCAATTTGAAAATAACTAATCCTGCTTATTAAATAAAGCTTCCCTTAAAAATTTTAATCTCTATTCTAATAGTATTAGGAGATATTTGTAGAATTAGCACATTTAAAGACCAAATAAACTAATCAAGTTACCTAATCAGCTACATAATTTAGTGAGGTTAAAACTTTGTTTACCAAATTAACAACCACATTTAAGACGTTCTTAACCATCTATAGTCGATGTTTACCACTGTAAACCAGGTGGGCTGTCTGACTGTCTGCTATATTCCTTCTGAAAAAACAAGGAAACATAGTCACAATCAAATCCCAAATTCTTATTTTGAATAATAATTTCGGTATTTTTGTTGGATTCTAATTGAGCTGGCAATACAACATGGTCGACTCCCTCGCTCCCCCGATGGTTGGAACGCGCAAAAACACTGATAACAACCGCGATACGTTGCTACCTGTTACGAAGTCTTATTCACCAGTTCACCAGCCAACTACACATTTTAATTATTCAAGATATTTTTAGCGTTTACGACTGGATCAAAATACCTATTAGGTGCATGCTTAGCCTTGAGCTGATTATATCTGTAGTTGTGATGGTGTGGCCATGTCATATTACAATTTTAATAGAAATTCATAAAAAACTAATGTCTGAAAACAAAACATATCTTCACCTTTAATGTTTGTATGATACCTACATCATGGAGAAAGAGATTTTTTTTTATAATAGAGAGGTTCGCGTTTGACCACGGTCACGCCTACTGTCGAACGATGATGCGGTAGAAGATGGAGTACGCTTACCTAGAGAGTATATATTCTCACGAGACAAATATACCTGGATTGTACTTTTCGAGAAACACGGACTCTGGTAGTGCATTCCACAACTCTATCGTGCGTAGTTTTTTCAGAGTGTTAATAATTGGTTGATTAGGTGAGTTTTAACAATTGGTTGATTAGGTGAGTTTTAACAATTGGTTGAATTGAAATTCTAAAGTTTTTATTCAAAATAAGTTCCACTGGAGAACACCTTTTGAAGGTCATACATATAAGTTAAAATTTAATTTTACTTCCCAGTCTATGTACACCGCTTCGCAACGTGTTATTGCTGTTAAGGAGAAGAAGCGGCAAGAAACTCCCCAGCAACACGTCTAGCTAAAAATTGTTTAGCGTCTTCTATCATCGTATCATGACACAAATAAGTTTAATTACTGTTTAAATAACCATGAATGCACTAATTGCCCCGTTTTACTTGTAAAAATTATGACGTCGTTTTATTTTAAAAGTGAGATAACAAGATGATGTACACCTGGATCTTATTATGTAAATAATGCTAGAATTTATTGTAACATGTATCATCTACCTATTCGTAGATAATTTCTGCCGTCAGAGTCCATGCTCTGGTGCCGTAGTTCTTTACTGATGGGAGGAACTGCTCGAAGAATTTCGTCTTCAAGTACACTGGGATGATCAGCGAGAATACTTGACGAATTTAGGGAACGCTGCCCATCCCAACTGGTTCCACCTGTGGAACGCAAATTGCGTCCAGCCGCTCAACACTGCGATTTCATCACGATGTTTTCCTTTACAATCAGCGCGTGGTAGATATAACAATATGCACATTCGGTCAGAACACTGCCTAAGTGCTGCATGCTTTCCGGCTAGAATTCGAACCCACGCCCTTCGAGTTTGAGACGCGTTCGCTTACCACCAAGCTACCGCGGCTTACACTATACATTAAATAAAATGTTAAAACGTGACATAGCTGCAAAGTTCGTAAAATAAGGAATATAAGTGGACACATCGAAAAGCTCATTTCGCAAAAATAAAGCTAAGTACAAAAAGGCGTTTATCTGCCCGCGTCGGGTGCCAGCGACATCTTTATGTTGATTGTCTACAATATTGAAAAAATTAAATGTTAACCAGAATATGGAGTTACGTTTGTAAAGTCCAGTCTTTCCGCTCCTATCTACACTCGTCTGTTTTTATTACATACTAGTGTATTTACGTGTTTATGTCTGCTTTGAAATTATTTCAAAATTCAAAGTCTATGTCAGTAATTTCATAATTCTGAGCAACTTGGGTGTGTCAAAAGTGACTAATAATAATAATCTTTATTGTAAAAAAGTCAAATTTACAGTATTTATGTTAACTAGTGGTCCCAAGTCGTGGTAGCGTAATGGCTAGCGCACGCGTCCCAAACTCAAGGGCGCGGGTTCGATCCTGGCCGGAATGCATGCACCACTTAGGCAGTTTTCTGACCTAATGTGCATATTGTTACAATTACCATGTGCTAACGGTGAAGGAAAACATCGTGATGCAACCTGCACATCGAGATAACCGATGTGTCAAACCTGCCAAGCCGCCTTGGGCAAGCGTGGTGGGTATACTGTCCGTTTCCCTATAGTGGGAGGCCCGAGCCCAGCAGTGGGACGTTTATGGGCTGCTATTAATATACTGGTCCCAAACTAGGCGAAGCCTGTATTTTGATTTCTAATAGATACATTTAGAAGTATAGTAATTTTGCTTAGTTGCTGACAACGTCGATGTTTTGTATATTCTATATTCCGAAAGTAATTAAATATTTAAATCGATTTGGGACTAAACTTGACTAAGTAAAAATATTTTAAGCCCACGTATATGTACTGTATAAATGTTTCGTATGAAGAGATTATGTTAAGAGTAAATAAAGCAAAAAATTCCCTAATTTCGATCTACCTCTCTATAAAATGGTCACGAATATATATTGTCTCTATTTCTTTCTTTTTAAATTACTGTTCAAAGAAAAAAAATCTATGAAATAGATTCTTCAAGAATTTTCTTGTTTTATATTTATTTATGTAAGTGTATTGTATAATATTTTATTTACATATATCTTATTAGTATAATTCATTCATGTTATATCATGTATGTATGTATTTATAAGATACTGATTCGGTAGTCAGAAGAATGCAACATACCTCTGTTCGTATCAAACTTCTTATCCATCCAAAGGTTGTCTGGAAGAAATCACTAATAGGGATAAGACCGCCCATTGTATTATAAAATTTTATTTCTGCTAACTGTATCTTTTAAAACACAATAAAGCATATTCATTCTTTCATAAAATCTCTTACACAGTTGAAGGTTTATTCACAAAAATATAACATTATTATAAACTTATAATATATATATATATATATATATATATATATATATATATATATATATATATATATATATAATATAATAGCATAAGCAAACATGATATAAATCTATTTTATATTATGCACATTATATTTTGTTATAAATTTTATATTAATATGGGTAAGTCTTCCTTGAAAAATATCTCAAAGAAAGAGGAAAGAATGACATACAACCTCCATGTACGTACATGACAAGTATAGTTTCGTTATCTGGTCCCAATAGTCGCTGCCTATCAACATTTTAGCTTTATCTGTCGGCCACGACATAAACATGTAGTTTTCATTCGATTCCCGATATAGGCAGTAATTATGAGTATAGTGGTTGCACGCGGCCGTGTCTCTTCATAAACATGACGGGTTTATGAGACGCCATGGCGACGCGGTGACGCGCGATGGCCGGCCGCGGCCCAGAGCGACGGCTTCAACGCCCTGCGGCAAAAACGCCACTTTGCACAGGGCTTTAGTCATTTGGGAGTATTATGAATTGTACTAGGCCATTTGGTACTTGACATATTTTACAAAAAATTTAAAAATAATGTACAAAAGAGAGCGTGATTATAAATGCTTTATATATTATCACTGTTAAAAATGGTACCATAAGAACTATTTTAATTACTGTTATATTACAGCAGTAATAATAATAACAGTAGGAAGTAGTAGTGGTAATATTAGTCATAGTCCCCATAGTCCCAAATCCCTAATTCCATTACAAGTTATCCTAATAGTGCAGTACCTTTTGTTCTCATTTCTTACACTGACCAGGGCTTGTCTTTTAGTGCATTTTTACATGGTGTAGCAGGGATAATATATATATTTATACTTTTGTGAAACTCTTCGTGTCAGCCATCCTACACGCCCACGTAAGACTTCCAAAAGACCCGGCCATTTTTATGGTGGTCTTCAAGGACATACAGGTATAATCATTATAGTAGTACCAATACTATGATAGCAAAAGACAATTCCTTTGAAAGTTACAAGACACCAATTTATATATTTTTGCCACTTATTAATTTCAAATTGCCTGTCGTTTTGGTAATTAAATTAACACCTAATTATTTCCTCAAAATTGTTTTTGTAAATTTTTAAAACGTAATTAAGTGTAGTGTAATTTCAAAATAGTTTAATATGATTCAATATTATTCGATAAAAATTTACTTTCATAACTTTTTTGCTGTTTTACCTGCAGTACTTAAAAACATAGAATTTTACATGATTGATCTCAATCATTTCTATTTTTTTTATTTATTTTTATATCGTCGATCTCCTCCGTCATTTGCCAAGACAGAGATTTAGAGATTTTCTTTTTCGTGTCTCTTTTAAGAATCCTATCTTTTACAACTATTTAAGGGAAATAAGTGGGGGAATCATTTTTTTTCATTTGTTTTTCTTTTCTTTTCAAAAATCTTATTTACTAATACAATTTTCTTATATACTAGGTTACAGTTTTACTTATTTGTCTATTTTATTTATGCTCTCAACTCTTATATTTATTACATTTCTTACTTGCTAGTACACCCTTTTTTATATATATATACCATCCATATGTATATATACTTTCGGTTCTACATCTATTAGTATTTAATTCCTTATACTTATAGCATTAAATCACAAATCACCAGAGTGGTCCATATGGACCCCTGATGTCATATTCTAACTTTAATATTATATTTTGAAAGACTCAACTTTGCTACAATCACTGAATATTGCTAAACTTCAGGCACTACTTATAGCATAGGGCAAATACCCTACCACCTGGCTGTGGGTTGTTTTGTCGCCTCTTACGACAGGCCGCCCGGCCGCAGGAAATTGTATTCTTTCTCCGTTCCTGCACGGATGAAAATACCTCACAGGTCTAGTTTGTCAGGATGGAGGAAATAATAATAAAAAAATACCAAAACCGTACTCAAAAACGTAGATCGTTTGAGTGGTTCAATAAACACCATGTTAGAATTGTATCATACCTAATCAATACTTAACTTCCAAACTGAACAGCTTAAGATAGTTTCCAAATTGTAATAAGGTCTGTGGTAGGCGTTTTAATGTTTGAACTCCATTTTATTTTACTTCAAATTTGGTAATGTAAGATTTGTGTGGCCTGTAGCTAATGGAGATTTTATAGCTAACTAGGATATGCCCGCAACTTCGTCCACACTTGAATTGAAACTCTCGCGGGATTCCCGGGCACAATGTAACGCATCATTTTTTTTTATCCAGCCGGGCGGCCTGTCGTGGGAGGCGACAAGACAACCCACAGTCAGGTGGTAGGATATTTGCTCGACTGGATGTCGACCACTCCTGGTCTAGAGTACGTCGGCATAACAACATTGAGTTGTGTTCCGGTATTAGTGACCAGGTTCCAGACTCCCTTAAGAGAGCAGCAACACATTTCTAGCACCTTTGGTGTTGCAAATATCCATAGGCGATGGTAACCGCTTTCCATCAAGTGGGCCTTCTGCAAAAGCTAATTTTTATGCGCCCGAAAAACTTGAAACCGCTCCTGGGATAATTCCTGCAGAATCCAGGGATAAATAATATCACATATTTTATTACATTAAATTTGCTGATCAGTAAAAAACCACATTTGAATTCGATTTCTTTTAGCTCTGGCCATTTTAAATAATTCCCAGAAAAATTCTCGCGGGATTCTCAGGATAAACAGTAGCGTAAATTTTAGGTCTAAGAATTTGCCGTCGATCAGTGAAAACCCAGCCCAGTACTTTTTACGTGAATCCCGGACAAACAGACAAGAAATCTAATAAAAATTACATCGTGTTCCCCGTCGTTTATATAGTCTATCCAGTTGTTTTTTGTTAATATCTTTAATGTACACACGGCATGTTTAGAATTTTATAATATTATAGATGTAGTACTTATATAATATAAAAATCGGGCTTATAAAAAGTTTTTTTGGATTGGATCGGCAATAACTTAAGATACAAATCATTCTTAAACAAAGACTTATTTTGTATAGTGGTTATGGGACTTGCTCTGCATTAAGGTCTATTTGAGTTCGATTCCCATAAAATAACCACCAACGCTAACGAAGTAACCTTGTAAGCTCTACTAATATAGAGAGAAGAGATAATACTTTATTGCATTTCTAGGCAATACAATAGGCAGCCTTATCGCTCAAAGCGAACTCTTCCAGGCAACCCAAATCATGAACCAGGCGATGTAGGTGGTGAAGGAAAAAGGCAACAGATACATAAACACTCAAACTAAATATAGCAATGCAAACATATATACATAGTCATATATATACACATATACAATAATATATTTCAAAATACCTAAGTTATTATAATAAATATCTTAGCATGATTATATTGTGTTAATCAGACATAGCTATTTATAGGACAAATAGTGTTTTCTGAGTAAATTTCCAAATGTTGGTAAGGATTTGGCCTCTATGACAATAAGAGGTAGCATATTCCAAAGTTTGCTCTCTTAAAGCTCTGTAAAATATATATCATAATAGGATGAAGTTTGTACAGGTGTCTTGTTTTCAATACGTATCAGAGCGCAAATTGTGGGCAGTGGATAGGCGAAGGACTTTAAAACATTCCTTAAAGTACTGTGGACTATTAGGAGTAAATAATCTTATATATAAAAATTAATCATAGAAATCTATGTACGCGCATAACTTGACAAGGACTATACCGATTTTGATGATATTTGTTTTGTGTATTTGAATGGGTCCCCGGATGGCTTAGATTCCCAATTGGAACCGGCAAGTGGCGTTGAGATCGGGTTCTAGGATCCTCCTAATCGCCTGGACCGATTTTGGTGATTTTGTTTTTGTGTCATGAAACAAAGTCTTTTAGGAATTCAGAAAATATGGAGGTACGAAGTTCACTGGGTCAGCTAATATGTTATAAAGCAGAGTGAGAATATAAAAAGTAGAGTACTGTTACGAGTTGCGAAACTCGAATTAAAATGCCATTGGAATTATTTTAGAGTTTATTAGAACTATACAAACACGTATAACACAAGTACAAATATAACCGAACACAACAAGTCCAAACGTAATGCAGAAGGTTGTAATTCAATAAAACGCGCAATGTCCGTCAATATTAGATTCCCGGCTGTAGTACACACGTCTCGCTTGTATCGTGGTTCTCGCTCGACTAACTTCCTCCCTCCATCAAGCCATCGTTTTATCCGGCACAAGTGCAATGTCCCGTCCACGTAGACCGAATTTCCTAGAATCAGCTTGTATTTTTAAAATCCGTAACACCTGGCTAATGCTTACAATACAACAACAGGCTCTAGAAACGAATGATAATAAATAAGTAAACAAAAGAAGACGATCATAAAACAATTACAATAGTTTTAATGTTATTAGTTCGAATGCCGACGGCTAATAAATGTGCTACTACAAATCTGTACGGTGAATTTGTCTTTTTGGGCGCTTAGGTTGTAACAGTATTAATACTTACTCACAACCTTGGCCCTCGGGAGTCTCTTAGACAATGCTTTAAGGAAATCGATATTATGACGGTCGCCTGCCAATATATCTTTAATAATATAATTTATATTCGTAATAATTTGAGTGCCTACAAGCAGTATAAGGATGTTCACAATTTCAACACCAGGCATTGTAATAGACTGATATTGCCATCTTTTAGATTACAAAAAGTACTCTCCTCTTTCTTGGGGGTTGGTATACGCTTCTTCAATAAGATTCCGAGTGAAATGTTACAACTGCCTTTCACTAAATTCAAAACCAAATTTAAAAGTATCTTGCTAAAAAAGGGATACTACACTATTGAAGAATACTTAAATGACAAAAATTCATTTACATAGCAGCTCACTCTAACATCTTATACTGTATTTTGTTTAATGTTATCTTGCCAAGCTTGTAAGGGATTTATGGAGATATATTGCAGCATAACATTTTAGTACGTCATATCATTATTATAACTTTCATAATATTTTTCTTTCCTCTTATTGTGTTTTGGTCTTATTGAGTATGCACTGTTTGCTACAACTCCATTAATTCTTCAAAAAGTAATTCTGTAACATACTTCTGTATAAAATTTATTAAAAAAAAGACAACTTGAGATATAAATAGAATAAGAAACTTAAAGAAAAACAATATTTAGCTAGACGTGTTGCTGGGGAGTTTCTTGCCGCTTCTTCTCCTTAACAGCAATAACACGTTGCGAGGCGGTGTACATAGAATAGGAAGAAAAATTAAATTTTAACTTATATATATGACCTTCAAAAAGTGTTCTCCAGTGGAACTTATTTTGAATAAAAATCTTTGAATTTGAATAAAAATGCGGCGAAATAAGTAAGAAACAAAATAATAGAAACGAAAATTAATGGAAGATATGGATTTTTTTTAGATCATTTTGCTGTGGTCTGCATGATAGACACCCAGACCACAACAAAGACCCCAGGAATGTGAATTGGGATTTTTTCGATCCCATTCTTAAATTAAAGGTAGATCGCAATTTTGACATATGTCTACTTACCATTGTAAAACCATTGGCGTGGAATGATGTTTTTATCACCGCCATGTTATAAATAACAAATAAATAGTACTTTATTAATTGAATATATATGTTTTTTTCAAAAACACCTGCATGCATAATTACAATTACCATACGTAAATCAATAACTCTTTTTTTCTTCAATTGATTTATTAGTCTATTATAATATGTTTACAAGACTTCAAAATAACGGGCTAAACACTAAAATTATAGGCTCATGCTTTGTCGTTCTGAATATTCATCGATTTATCGGACCTGGGTTGCCAGGTTGCATTCATAATTCTTACTAGAGAAATTATTGCATAATTAAATGTAATTATATTTCATTTTAAATTCCTTCTTTTATTTTAGTTTAATATTTTTGACTGAATTTAAAGGTAAAGGATTTTCATATAAACTTTCACTTTCACCCCTTTAGGGCTTGAATTTACAAAAATCCTTACTTAGTGCACACTCACAGTATAGACAGAACCCGCATGCTGTAGGTACGTTGAGTCAGTCATATCGTCGTATTGTCCTGATTCAGCCCAACTAACAATTGGGGACCTTGTGCTCAATCCATCAAACTTTTGTAAAGATATAATTTTATTTCAGTAAAAATGGATATGCTCTAAAATCCCGTAACTCTGGCAACACATGCGTTTACGTGTTACATAATTTATATGAGTATGTCATAGATTACGGTTTTTTTGTATGTTTAGACCGAATAAATGAAACCAAAGCTAGTAATGAATGCGAAATTAATTACTAATTGCTGTTTATAGCATGGTCAATGAATATGTATGTATAATGTTTTGACGTACATACAGACGTACGACACGGTTATGTTTTTTGTCTGCTTCTATGATTTGTCCACAAATTGGCAAAGTACTGAAATGCACGAGCTGGTTACCCTAACCCCATTGTTACGAAATCCCGTCACATTCCCGGGAAGCATCCCTTTCCCGGCTACATTTCCTCTTCCACCCTCATTCGGTCGGTTCTAAACAGAGGGCGCTGCGCACCCACATCCGTCTTATTGGCCGAGCCGAATCTTAATAGCTTAAATATCGTCGCGACGCCACGCTGTCCGTGAAATAGCCAACAAACCTCGGAAAACGAATGTATTGTGCCCTAAAATCGTTCCTTGAACTGCCAACTGTGTCCAGGACATTTGGAGCAGTGTTTGTGACAAATCAGGAATAGCGAAATCCTGCATTATTCCTTACACGATTCCAGTGACTGTAAGCGTTGATTTTTTTCTACTTGGTTCACTAGGATCTGCGAGACGGCATCAGGCTCCGGCTAAATAGCCATTCAATCTTATCACCCATGGTGGAAACACCACCAGTGAGGACGATGCGCTTCGCTTAATGTTTTTTTGGTTCGCACTGCCGAAGAATGGAACATTTTGCCGGTATATGATTTTCCTGGCAAATACAATCTAGAAGTCTTCGAGTCACGAGAATAAGTATCTCTTAGGTAAGCGTGAACCATTCTAGATCACATCATGACTCCCACCCTAATATGCATTCCCATTATGTACGTTTTGACTTTAAGGAAAGGAAAACAAGTTTAGAAATCTGTATATCGAGATAATCATGTGTGAAACACACCAACTCGCCTTAGGTATAATAAGGACATTGGGCTATATGGTATAATGGATATGCCTACCGTTTGTTCCCTTAAAATAGAAAGATCTGAGAGCGACATGGCATTGTTTAGGGGCAAACCACACTAATATAAAAATGTGATACAATGATATGTGTGTTCATTGTTATATTTGTACTCCCATTTTAAACTAAAAAAATTCCATATAGCAAAATATAAAATATTTACCGCATGATACCTAGTGCTCTGTTTATGCAGGCAACGCTCCACTGTAAAAATAATAAAATCCATATTTTATTCCAAACAAGATTTCTTACAAATGTGACTTATCAAGTTGATACTTGAAAATCACATACTTAAGCACACATAATGAAAGAATGAAGGAAAATTAAACTCAACGCAACATTTCCATCAGATGTATAATACCCATTACGATAACATGTTATTTATAACATACAATATTGTCACAAACAATATTGAATGACGTCATCATTGCTAACAAAACATATTTAAATTCGTTTATGCTCTCAACGTCTTCGGTAGTATAGTGGTCAGTATCCCCGCCTGTCACGCGGGAGACCGGGGTTCGATTCCCCGCCGGAGAGAATCTCTATTTTTACTTTTTAGGTGTTTTTCGTTATAAAATAATATTATATGATAACATAAATTTAATTTGGATTTTTTATATTTTATTTTGAATTTAATTCATAAAATGTTTCATGTTAAATCATAAAAAAATTGTTACATTATATACACATAATTATGGAGTAATTATATTAGTTTACATTAGTAAATTTACATTCTATGACTTAAATTCACATTATTATTTTTTTATTCATAATAAGTTAGTTCTACTGCAAATCAATTTTTTGATGGTTATACATATAAGTTCAAATTTCAATTTACTTCGTATTCTAACTACACAATTTTGCAATGTGTTATCGCTGTTTCAAGAGAAGAAGCGGCATAAAACTCCCCAGCAAGACGTCAAGAGCAAAAAATTGTTTTGGTTCAATATTTATCTATCTCTATAATATAATATAATGTGTAGTTATAGAGTTTACTTAATTGTATACAACGTTGATAAATCTTAGTTTAAGGGGCTATCTAAAAATATTCACAGAAGGATTATTAGAGAAAATCCGTATCACAAAAAATTACGAATGTTTAACAACAAAAAAAAACACTAAGAACAATAGGCAAAGGATAACACTGGTACATTGTTCAGGTTGCCTGGAAGAATTATTGAACGCATACATTTTTGAAATTACCAAAAAGAAAATTTAAACTAATATATTATTAGTTTATAATAGGTTGGGGAAAAAGTCTTTTCGCATATAGTATGTATGAACTTGTAATAAGATCTCTTTGGCTATACCGTTTGTATCTGGCTGGTTTTGGTAACATTAAAAAGTTTTAATTTTAAAGAAGACAATTCCAAATTCAAATTAGGAAATGTGTGATTTTCATTTGTTGTTCTTATTGCTAAGCAAAAAGTAGAGAGAAAGCGGCCGGAATTAATCAACAGAAGAGGTGTGGTTTCTCACCATGATGACGCTAGACCTCACATATCTTTAGCCACTCAGCAAAAATTACGAGAGTTTGGCTGGGAGGTGTTAACGCATCCGTCGTGTAGTCCTGGCCTTGCACCTTCAGATTTTCACCTGTTTCGGTCTCTGCAGAATTCCTTAGGCAGTGTCAGGTTAACATCACGAGAGGAATGCCAAAACCACTTGTCGCAGTTTTTTGATCAGAAGCCCCAAAATTTTTATAGCAATGGGATCACGTCCCTACCTACAAGATGGCAAAAAGATATTCAACAAAATGGCACCTAGATACTTTAGTCAAATGTAAATAAACTTTACAAAAAAACCTTTTGAATTTTTATATAAAATGCCCACAAGTGCCCCCAATAAAAAAAGTATTATCTATTATCTATCTATATATCCATTCATCTATCTATCTGGAGTTCACGGATAACTTGTGACGGAAGAGTTAAACTCATTGATCAAGGTTTGCCAAACCTGTCCCTTTCATTTATTGTTAGTGGCATTTGTTGCCTTATTATTTTATTGGCCACAAGTTGTACCACTTACCAGCAACATCGTCACATCTCTTGACGTCGGCGCTGATTTTGTTGACTGAAAACACATTTCTATCAAAACTTGAACGCAATGTAAAATAAATTATCACCAAAGTAGTTTATAGATACTTACAGAATTCATTTCATTGTACTATATGCAGTATTTAAACACAAAATTAAAGATAAGAAATAAAATACAAGAAAGTCGAGAAACGCGTTTCGGAAAAGAGGCGAAACAAAACAGAAGCACAAAATGTCAACTGACAACTGCCGATTGTACATATACCATACATACATACATACATATATAGACCATACACGTTTCGTTTCATTATTGATTTTATTAAGAAGCATGGTAAATCAAATTAAAAAATATGTCCTATTTATGTTTTGATTTATCGTTGTAAAAAAATAATTTATTATTTTAAATAATACAACCTAGGCGCCGACAAAGACATAAATTCCACGTACAAATCTGTAAAAGCACATTTTATTACCTGTCGGCATTTGAACTAAATGTAATCCTTGTGTGATCGTCTTCTTTTGTTTACTTATTGTGGAGCACATCCTATTGTCATTAGCCAGGTTTTACGGATTACGAGTACAAGCTGATTCTAGGAAATTCAGTCCACGTTGCCGGGCGGGCACAGTGCATTGGTGAAGTATAAAACGGCGGCCTGATTGAGAGAGGAGGCAGTCGAGCGAGAACCACGATCAAGGCGAGACGTGTGTACATTCGGGAATCAATTAGTGACGGACTTTGCGCCTTTTATTGAATTACAACCTTCTGTATTACGTTTGGATTTCTTGTGTTAGGTTATATTTGTACCTGTGTTATACGTGTTTGTATAGTTCTAATAAACTCTATAATAATTCTAACGGCATTCTAATTTGAGTCCCGCACTCGTAACAATACAATAAATAAATTAAAAAAACAAAAAAAAATCGTTTTAGGCGTAACGTCGTTAAATGCTTATCGTAGAACGGAACGTTTCAAGAGGCTTGTATAAGTGAGAGAGAAGAAGCTATCCATCGTTAGTTATGTATAGATAGCACTTATCCTTGAATTGTGAAACGCAAACAACGGATACATGTACTTTTACTGATGGTCGGGGATAGCGATCTATCTGTAATCTTAGATAAGTTATTGAAAACGGCCGTTACAGTTACCTCTCTTAGTTAGGAGACTCTTATGAGACTGTCATTGATTACAATAAATAAATACAATGTTTTTCTGTTTTAAAAAAGCATCATACAAACAGACTGATTTATTAATATCTCTGTTTTAGGCAAAATGGCTACGAGACGCCTTATTAGAAGTAAATAATTTATAAGTAATATAAAAAACTCTTAAAATTGTTGTCCAGTTCTTTGTAAGGATCGACAGCAATAACAAAACATCTATCATTATTTCCCTTAGGTTTCCCAGCCTGTGTGGCCGTCATCCGGAAAGGGTGCAAAAAGTGCGCACCACCACGGTCAAATGAATACATGTAATTAGCTTTTTAAACAAGCGATCGACGGTTTTTTGCCGCTTGTATGAGCGGTTTAGACGCCACGAATCTAGATTCTACATGAGAAGGTAATATTTAACAGTAGATTAGGGCTGACTCTACTTATTTCTGTAGATAAAATTGTATCCAACCTGAGATTCCATTCATGGGTAAATAGAAGTGCCTAAGATATCGAGCCTTTACCGCCATTTTATCGTAAGCGACATTCGGACCTTAGTATATTTTTTGGTTGCAAAAGGTATTTTAATCTATTATTTTGTTTTAAGACAGTTCAGCTTTTGATTCAGTATGGTCTAATCTAATTAAAACTGAAAAGCTTAAAACAAGACAACAGTTTAAAATAACTTTAGCAACAAAAAATATACTTAAGTCCAAATGTCGCTTACGATAAAATGGCTGTAAAAGCTAAATATTTATTGTGTTACCCAAGATAAAAATAAATCCTATGTTTATAAATATATGTTGTCCGGCTGTATTGAAATACCTAATTGAATGATATTTTAACTTATTTTCCTTGATTATTTTCATCATTATATTATAACCAAAATGTTTTAATAATAAGAAACTTATTTGTGTTTCGTTTTGATGTGAAAAAATTACTTTAAAAGTGCACACCTTTTGCAAAGATTCAAACACACATCATATGCTTAAGAACCGGGTATTTCATATGCCGATTCAAAAATAAGCATTTAGGTTTACCTCCCGATTTTGCCCAATGAAAGTATGTTTTCATTATGCTGCTGCACACCAGGAGGCCCATAAATGACGCAAATATTGGTTTGGTAGTGGGTATGCATTTGTAACTTTCGGGGTCGAGACCCTGGGGCCGTGGGGGCCTGGAGCTCATCACCTCTATCGAGACCTCTCAACGCGTCTAATTGATGCCGCGCCTGAACAAAAGGCTGACTTGCATTTAGGCCTCATTGCCATCCAGCGCTGAAATGTGGCCAACATTTTGGGCACGCTCCCCGCCGACAGCGATTTGGAGTAATTTTTTTACTTATAGATTTATGTTATTTTGTTTTCATATTAAAATTTACTTTATATAATATTTCTTATGTGCCCCTTGAAGTTGGCAGCCCTGTTTCGATTACAGTTTAGTAGCAAGCGGCTCGTGTAAATACTCGATTTTATTTTTAACATTTCTATTATCTTGTCTCAACGAACGAACGAGCACTCTAATAATGGCGTCTGGTAACATAAAACTATCATTAAAAAAAATATTTATCAAAATAGCACTATCTACCTGTATAACGTGTTTATTGTTTGTTTTGTATATCTATGTAGGTATATATTTTTGTAACTACAATATATGTATAATAATTATTTTATTATTGTATTAGTATCTATTTCAACAGCACGCCAACGCTATCTATGCAATTAGATCTTTTCCATCCAAAGGTTGCCTGGAAGAGATTGCTTTTACTAATAAGGCCGCCCATTGTACTACCTTTTAGTATTTAAGTTTATTGTGTATTTTTTCTCACAATACATGTTTGTGTACAATATAGAGTATTGTATTGTATTATTATAACATAATTTATTGATTTTCCAAAATGTTAAGAATTAATTATAAAATAAGGGAACGTACCCATATTTGGTGATCCGTTCAAGAGAACGATTTGAAAATACCACTTTTGATGACTTAGGATTTCGTCACGTTGTCAATATCCTCTAGGGATATCTTGCGCTTTTTCAAGCGGTATTCAAATATGAATTAAAATTATAGAGACCTAAAACAAAATTTTGAATCATTGGATTTAAATATCTATTGCATAAAAATAAAGTACAAAATTTAATAACTATATATTTTTAATTAGATTTCTATAATTCTAAGGGTGCGATATGGCGCACAGTGTTTAGAGCTTTTAGAAACGGCTATTATTTATTGATTAAAAAGCGTATTTATGCTTTTCTACGGGTGGTCATTTAGGTATAAAAATGTTAATAAATTGGGTCACGTAGTATGGGCACATTCATATGCAAGAAAACATCACGATGAAACCTGCACATCGAGATAACCGATGTGTCAAACCCGCCAATTCACCTTAAACATGCGTAGCGGGTATACTGTCCATTCATAAATGGGAGGCTCAACCCCAGTAGTGGGAGGGATGCTTATTAAATATAATGAAAATAAGATAGGACAATTTTTTGAGATAATTTCCGTACGATCGTACGATTTCCGTATTCCATATTCATTCATACTTGTGAAAATCATTTGGTTTTTGGTGATATATGTATACTATCTACATTCTGGAGTTAGCCTGATAGTATACCTGCAATGGGTCGCGTACTGCAAAAATGGCTTCCTACCACGCGGTATTAAGCGATATTATATTTTTATAAAATAAAAATTCCAATTTTCCTTCAAATCGGCCATAAATTATATCGCCCGAGGTGCGCCCGCGCACCGACCGAGACGAGCGGTGTTAATGGCGGACGAAGAAAAAAACACACCGAAGGGCGAACTATAATTCCAAATAAGGGATTCCGTAACAGAACATGTACATTGTACATAGAATTAAAAAATGTGTATGTATGTGTGTGCAGTTCACACGTACCTAGTAGGAATGAAACTTGAGAGAATATACTCACAGATATTTCTTCTCTAACTTTTATTAATATAAATATAATTCCTTTATCCATCGTCAACATATTATAATTCATTTTATTCATTCACTGTCTTAGTCTAAAGAATATTATTATCAATTTTATTTCGGTCCAAATTGCACCTATGTTTAATCATCGATGTTATTGATTCTCCAATCAGTGCTGCACAATGTAAAACTCGTATCTTATGCTCTCGCAGGCTTAGTCCTATAGATTTATGCGTTTATCTCTTTGTAGTGTCACTTTTTCGTTTCATCTAGTTTCAGTTCTAAAGAAGTTTCACTTCAAAAATACAATTATACGGAAAGTAGACCAAAAAAGAGGTGGTGAAATTATATGAAAAATGACACGATGATTTGTGGTATGACAGAGTAGACGAGTGTAGAAGGAAAAGAGATATTTTGCCGATCTCAAATGATTGAAAGAAAATGAAAGAAAAGAGAAAGAATAAGAAGCAGACTTAATTTTAAACTGTATGATGACCTTCAAAAAATCATGTCGACACATAATTTGTATATTACATATACCTATGTATACAGACTGGTAGCAACACCGACATAATAATTATTTATGATACTGTTGCGGTAGTCTTTACAAACAAGTAGAGTTTGTAAAAACCAACAACCGCACGTGAGTCATGTAACGTTTTTCAACATATTTGCGTGAAAACTGTACAATAGGTAATGAAACAAACATAAATAACAGTCGGAATGTCGTAACCATCTTTGACGTGTCTAATATGAATATGGCGCCACGTGCGTGTGGTGAAAATTAGAACAACATCTTTTGTCTCATTTTCTCTATAGTATTAAAGTGACACAAATGTATTGATCAAAAGGGCTTCCAAGGAGGTTTGATTATTCAGCTTATTTAATTTTGTGATGGGAAACTCCTTGGTGAAATTCTTATTATGGCAAGCCGATACTAATCCTCTGTAGGTGTTTTATTGCTCCTTTGAATTTGAGTGATCTATTGTTGGCGCTAATCTCTTTGTTCACGCCACCGTAATATGTCATAAAACCTTCTTTGCTCTGTTGAATTTCATGCGACTTCTTAGAAGCCGTTAAGCTGACCATTTAACAATTTCAACAAACATGCCGCCTACTGGGGCGGCGTGTTTCTAGGAGGCCATGTCTAATTTACAAATGGATGAGGGTCGGTCAGTCGGGTAATGCGCCAGTCGTGTTCTGACTGCGAATGAGGCGTTACCTAGTGCATTTTCGGAGCGAGTATCTTATAACGATGAACTGTGCGCGATTTATGCGATAACGATTTACTGTTCTACGGTTTGATTTTGTTGTATTCGGCAATACTTCTAAGAACTGTGAATTACGTATGTGTGCTTCTAATAAACTTTGTGATAATTCCAACGGCATTTTCGAATTTACATCCTACAAATTCGTAACATTGTGTATACTTTTTTTCATCTAAGTTCCTACTTTCCGCACGGCGTGCGGTAAAATAGGTACTTAGGTGAGAGTATCTATATTATCGTACGTTTCATTGTGTGGTTTGTAATTTTTAACTTTCGAACTATGCATAATGCATTTTTTGAGTAAATGTGTTGAAAAATATATTTCTTTTTTTTAAATTTCCTTCATTAAGAGGACCAAATCAGTGCTAGTCATTAATTACTACAATAGATGTAAGAAAACAATATTACTAAAAACATTATTGTGTGTATTTATCTGTGCATATGTATTTGACTGTGTTGTCTTGTAATTAATATATTATTATTATTATTAATTTGCAACATTGTCGTTGCTTTTTAGTTTGTTCTGGTATTCTCTATACTGTAATATCGATATTAAGTGTTTTTTTGTATGTTTATTCAAACTACAATGAATTGTTTTTGCTTTCTATTAATCGTGTATCTTCGTATATAACAAGCTTCCGAAGTCTCTTAGAGAGCTGCTATGTACACTATTTAAAAAAAATTCGCTACTGACCACTAACATGCTTATGGATGAGAAAACCCATGAATTAACATAAATATATTTGACGAGCTGTAATGGTAGACATTTTATTATTTAGATATATTACTTATAGATTATTATTATTATTTTAATGATTAAGTAATGTATTTTGTATGTTTAATTATATTGATTGATTGTATGAAATGTTTGTCTATAAAAATCAAAATTGTAATAATAATTTAGCACGCCCAATTATGGGCAGAATGCATTGATATTGTTACGAGCTACAGGACTCGAATTAAAAATCCCGTTGGAACTACTATAGAATTTATTAGAACTGTACAAACACGTATAAAACAAATACAAATAAGACTGGATGCAACCAGTTCACACTGCACGATTAAATGCAATTCGACACGCGTAAAGTCCGTCGTCTATATCGCTAATCGAGATTACTACGAACGTCTTACTCGTCTCGTAGTCGTCGCTTGACTGCCCACCCCTCCATTCACTGAGTTTCCGAGAAATAGTAATTTCCACACCTGCGAACGGCTAACAAAGTCGAAAGCAATAACAATAAGGATTAGTTCGGCGCTAATGATGGTTATAAAACAAGTAGAAAAACAATAGCATGTTTTTCTTAATTACAAATTCAAAACACGAAAGAATTCCTTAATCCAGGAAGACAATAAACTGCGCTTACAATAGGCAGCTGTGCGCTTATCTTTGACGGCATGTAGCAACACTATAAAAACCGTAACATCTCTGTACATGCATTACGCAATAAATATATTCTATTCTATCGATTATATGTGCCACGACGACGAGATATACAGACCTGCCGATTATTACTTATATTAATATAAATGTGAACTCGTTTTGTGTCCATCGCGGAACCCTAATAAGCCAGCCAAATGAAGATGGCCGACAATTATGATTGTATAAAAAGAGTCTGGGGACCCCCGCGGCGGTATTACGAATATAAGAACACAGAAATGAATCCCAAAATAACGTTTTCTTGCGATTTCATATGAGGTTTGAAATTTCGTTGCAACTCAGCAAAGTGTAAAATTAACGATGATACCTACTGGATATTTTATAATAAGGATATTTTATAATAAGACAGACAAATCAGTTAATCTCATATATAATATAACGGAGGTTTTATGTACAGGGTAGCTGGTAATTAAATGATATTTGTTTAATACTTTTAAAAAATCACAAAACCAAATTTTCTAAAAGAAAAAGTACAAAAGTACGTCTTTTTAATATATTTTCCCTTTTTAATAAAAAAAATAAATAAATTTAAGACAGACTTTATCTCATCCAGTCATTCATACAAGTCACTAATTAAAAGACTGATTATGCTACCTTTGTACAGTCAAAATACTGCAGCCCTTTAATTTTTATCAGTGGGCAGATCAAACCTTAAATTAAAACCAAAAAGACATGTTTTTGATAAACAAATGGACATGAAATTTTGCCGAATTCCTTAAAATTATTAATCATAAAATTAATAAATTTAAATTTCATATACTAATTCTATTATTATATCAAACTTGCAAATTTTATGCTAATTCGTTGTTTATATAATTTTGAAGTCTGTGCAAAGTAAAATTTAAACTCGTATTTCCTGGCACCTACTTCATTTTTTCAAATTCAAATTCATTTATTTGCTTGAAACATGGTACATAAATTTGAGGTGACATAAGAATACAAGATTCACATATTTTGCCTATGCGGCGTGCAAATTTTCTTTAGGATTATCAAAAAACACATTATTAGAGACATAAGATTATCACAATTATTAAAAAATAACAAAACAAATATATACATTTAGTATTTTTAAATGTTTTTTTTAATTCAGTTGCCATTGAACTTTTCTGTAATATATTGTTACATGCCGTCAAAAATAAGCGCACAGCTGCCTGTTGCATGCGCAGTTTATTGTCTTCCCGGATTAAAGAATTCTTTTATCTTTTGAATTTGTAATTAAGAAAAACAACATAGTATTGTTTTTCTACTTGTTTTATAACCATCATTAGCGTCGAACTAATTCTTATTGTTATTGTTTTCGACTTTGTTAGCCGTTCGCAGGTGTGCAAATTACTATTTCTCGGAAACTCAGTGCGCGCGGCCAATTTTTTTTGTACTGTGTAGTTAGTATAAGACGATGCCCGAATGGAGGGGAGGGCAGTCAAGCGACGACTACGAGACGAGTAAGAAGTTTTCTAGTACTCTCGATTAGCGAGATAGACGACGGAATTTACGCGTGTCGTAAATTGCATCGAATCGTGCAGTCTGAACTGGTTGCATCCAGTTTTATTTGTTTTTTTTTATACGTGTTTGTACAGTTCTAATAAATTCTATAGTAGGCATTTTTAATTCGAGTCCTGTAGCCCGTAACAGTATTAAAATCAGAACTATTTCCACCACTAAGCTACCAGATGTTTTAAATTTACAAATATATTAATAAAATAACCCCACAACAAACACCTAAGCAAAATGGGCTGGAATTAAAAGAAAATTACTAAGATTGGTTCAATTAAGCTCTGAACTCGGGAGCCTATCGACTTTTATGGAATATACAAATGATTTTTAATTAATGCTATTACATGTAACCTAATTTTCTAGAACCACGTCCATATTCAAATTATGCTCATAGTTAGCCGCACACAGATTAAAATAATAGATCAGTAATATTAAATAATACTGACGAATGAATACCTTGTTTACACTTATGCTTTGCTTAATTATAACGTAAAAAAGTAAGTTATGAAAGTTACTTACATTTATTTATCATGTTTCAAAATTCTAAATTTTTCTATCGATAGTTTAAGTATTTATTTTCCTTGAATTCAATAATTCTTTACATTTCCAAGTACGTGCAATAAATATATAATATTCACAAACACCCAGTGAAACTTTAAGTCATTACATTTATTTCTTAACTAGCTGATGACTGTGACTTCGTCCGCGTGGTGAGGTTTTTTGACTATCCCACGGGAACTCTTTAATTTTTCGGGATCAAAAGTATCTTATATGTTGGCCAGGGATATAAGCTACCACCATACAAAATTTTATTTAAATCGGTCCAGTCGTTTCGGAGATTAGCCGGTACAAACAGACAGACAGAGAAAGTAACAATGTGAAAAAAATTTAAATTCTATTTCACTTCTTACATCCTCCTGACTCGATTTTTAGCATTTTTTTTTCATTGTACAGAAATTCGACCTCTATTTATTATATGTATAGATTAAAATATTCCATCATTAGCATGCAATGTTTTATATAAAAACCTTTTAATACGCGTTGAAATCGTTTGCACGTGAAGCTCACTCTTGATCATGAAATATTGTAATTCGTTATTTTTAGATATATTTTAATACTAAACAGTCCATATATGTCATAATTAAATAATTTAAAAATCTCTTAATGAAGTAGCAAGCGTGTTAATAATGTATATCAATCAATTAAGTTAAGATTTTAAGCTAAATAAATTTCAAATCCAAACCACTTTTAGATTAAAATATTGCCTGCCTTTCTACACAAACAAATAAAATAGTAACATATTTTAAGCATTTTGATCGGAGTACAACTTGAATACGAAATCACTTAGCGAAGTTATATAAACTACAGTCGTAATATAAAAATTCTAACATGTTTTTGTTTTAATTTGCAAGTTATGTCATAAATTTAATATGCAAATATCCAAATACATGTAGTTGCCTACCATTTTAAATAATTATGTAAGAAAAATCTCGAAAAACGAGGTTATGTTTCTCGACATCAAGTGAACATCCGGTTCGAACTATTAGTAAGGAAATTTTAAAAACAACATATACTTTTGGATGCCGTAAAATATGACAAAAATATTCGACCTTAAAATAAGTGGGAATTATAAATATATTTTTCAACATTTCGCTCAATAAATGCGTCTGAGAAGCCTTTATATTATACACAAGAGGTCCAGGCAAACATTGCCCTGCCCTGAAAATTAAAAAAAAACTAGGATCCGATCCCAGCGACAGCTACCGGTTCCAATTGCATATCTAAATAATTCTAAAGAGCCCAGTCAAACACACAAAAATTTTCACCAAAATCGGTAAAGTCATTCTCAAGTTATGCACGTACGTTCTATGATTCATTCTATATACCTTTTAAACCTTCCTTGGACTGCTACAAATATTTCAAAACGAAAATTAGGCAAATCGGTTTAGCCGTCCTCTAGTTTTTGTGAGACTAACAAACGTCTATTCATTTTTATATATACAGATTGTTCGAAAGTTAAAAATTACCCACCACACAAAAAAGTAAAGATACTCTCATCGAAGCAGCTATTTTACCGCACGGCGTTCGGTGAAATAGTTATACTAAGGTGAAAAAAAAAAATATTCCACCAAGGAGTTTCACATCACGAAAATAAATAAGCTGAATAATCGGACCTCCTTGGAAACTCTTTTGATCAATACATTTGTCTCACTTTAATACTATAGAGAAAATGAGACGAAATATGTAGTTCTAATTTTCACCACGCACACGTGGCGCCATGTGCAAATTCGCGCCATTTTCATATTAGTAGCATCCGAGATTGTTACGACAGTCCGACTACTATTTATATTTGTTTCATTACCTATTGTACTGTTTTCTCGCAAATATGTTGAAAAACGTATGACAAACGTACGCTTACTGGATTTCACAAACTGGTGACTATGTTTACATTTGTCTACTCGCTTGTAAATAGTAGATTGTTACACGAGAGGTGAAAGTGACCTATTTAGGTATGAGATGGTTTGGCGCACGAGCGCAGCGAGGGTGCTAATAGTTCGAGTGCCTAAATAGGCTTTTCACCCAAAGTTTGTTTTCACTCTGCTTTTCATTTTGAATATGAGGACCGTATTTAAAAACTGATTAGTTAAACAAACAACTACTTCTCTATGAAGTCAGGCATTAAAGCCATATCTAAATCTGATGAACTCATTTAATACGTCACGTATGAAACGTCAAGTAAATTTCTTTTTCTGTGACATTCTACCAGCCAGTACTTTTTGTCACTGATGACAGTGTAGTGGAACACTTATAAGCCTATAGATGGCGCTGTGCAATAATTGAGGTCACAAACATTTCCCGAAACATACAAAGAATATATACAAATTTTCAGCTATAACAGATGGGCCTAGGCCTGTGAGGTACAACACTAGCCTCGCTGGAAAGTCTTCATTTAAGATGGAGGAGTATTCCATCTCGTCGCTCGTCCACCCCTAGTCGGGACATCCTTCTACAGTAAATATTTTGCTCAAATTTATGTAAATTAAATAACAATTTATAAAAAGTAATTTATAAGTATAAAAGAGTTGGGGCATGAGTCGCATGTATTATCTATGGCTTACATTGTTATTAAATTTTTTGACAGAAGGGAAAATACTTTCCCAGGGACGAAAACTTCTATTTTTATCCCTGTGGTCAGGTAACTCGAAGCGTACTTTCATAATATGAGAAATGCAAAACCAATTTACCGCTCTATATCCATAAATAACTATTAAACTAGCATGTGTCAGCGAAGTTTTGTTCGCATCGTTACCATGACAACGACGTATTTTTAAGTGAATCACAACGGCGACACCAAAAAAAGTGACTACAGCGCCCTCTTTTTCGCTATATTGTTTTATCCCACGAAAATAATATAATTTATCTACACAAAAACTATCATGAACGTTGACTTGAGATGTAAGCTAGCTCTGCGCCGAATTTCACTTTAATCCGTTCACTAGTTTTCAAGTGATGTTTTAACAGACAGAAAATTCTCAAAAGTGCGTTTTCGGATTTCGCTTATCTAAATTAATACTACTGACATTTCTCTTTTTTTAAATTCATTGTATGAACACGACTCGTCTATTGATTTATTATATTGTATCCCACGAGAACTCTTTAATTTTTCGGGATCAAAAGTATCCTATATGTTGGCCAGGGATATAAGCTACCACCATACAAAATTTCATATAAATCGGTCGAGTCGTTCCGGAGATTAGCCGATACAAACAGACAGACAAACAGAGAAACATAAAATTTAAAAAACAATTAAATTAGTTCTATTTCACTTCTTACATCCCCCTGACTCGGTTTTTAGCATTTTTTTTTTCATTGTACAGAAATTTGACCTCTACAGTTTTATTATATGTATAGATATATAGACTACTTACATGGAATGTATGTAAAAAGTATGGGCTATAGTACAGCGTCAAGAAACTGATGGACGTCCTGGACTAGATGGAGTAGTCGTTCTCCACCGCTTCGCAACATGTTGCGGCTTGAAGAGAAGAAGGGACGCAAGAAACTGTTTAAGCAAAGAAATAAAAAACAAACAAATTGCCGCGCTTAAATCCGTTATTAATTAGATGATACATGTGACAATTAATTCTAAAATCTTTTTCATATGAACGAGCAAATGCCAAAATACTGTAAGTACTATTATCTCAATTTATAAATAATGTTATGAGTCACGGGACTCAAATTAAAATGCCGTTGGGATTATTATAGAGTTTGTTAGAACTATACAAACACGTATAACACAGGTACAAATATAACCAAACACAACAAGTCGAAACTTATTGAAGAAGGTTATAATTCAATAAAACGCGCAAAGTCCGTCACTATTAGATTCCCGATTGTAGTACATACGTCTCGCTTCGATCGTGGTTCTCGCTCGACTGCCTTCCTCCCTCCATCAGGTCATCGTTTTATCCTGCACAAGTGCAATGTCCCGTCCACGTAGACCGAATTTCCTAGAATCAGCTTGTACTTTAAAATCCGTAACACCTGCCTAATGATTACAATACAAAAATAGGCTGTTCTCTAGAAACGTGTGACAATAAATAAGTAAACAAAAGAAGACGATCATAAAAGAATTACAATAGTTTCAATGTTATTAGTTCAAATGCCAACGGGTAATAAATGTGCTTTTACAAATCTGTACGTGGAAGTTATCCTTGTCGGCGCTTAGGTTGTAACAATAAACTAGCTGTTCCCACGACTTCGTCCGCGTGGATTTTTTTTCCGTGGAATCTTAAAAAATGTAGTCTAAGTTACTCTTTATAATATCAACTGACCACCAGTGAAAGTCCCGTCAAAATTGGTCCAGCCGTTTCAGAGATTAACTGGAACATCTAGAGACAAAATTTTAAAAAATTATATTTTTGATATATGTAGCGTATATACTTTGATATGCTGTTATTTTGAATTCAGTTCCATTTATATTGTTACGAGCTACAGGACTCAAATTAAAAATGACGTTGGAACTACTATAGAATTTATTAGAACTGTACAAACACGTATAAAACAAATACAAATAAAACTGGATGCAACCGGTTCACACTGCACGATTCAATACAATTCGAACGCGCAAAGTCCGTCGTTTATATCGCTAATCGAGAGTACTACAAAACGTCTTACTCGCTTCGTAGTTGTCGCTTGACTGCCCCCGCCCACGACGAAGCCTCCATTCAGGCTTTGTCTTATACTAACTACACAGTACAAAGAAATTGGAGGCGCACACTGAATTTCTAAGAAATATTAATTTGCACACCTGCGAACGTCCACAAAGTCGAAACCAATAACAATAGGGATTAGTTCGACGCTAGTGATGGTTGTAAAACAAGTAGAAAAACAATAGCATGTTACAAATTCAAAACACAAAGGATTCCCTAATCCGGGAGTACAATAAGCTGCGCTTACAATAGGCTGTGCGGCTTATCTTTGACGGCATGTAACAATATCTATAGATTATTAGCAGTATTGATAGTAAGTTGAAGCCCATGTCTGATGCACTCAGAAGTTCACAGTTAGTCTGCAATTGAAGTGCATGTCTGATGCACATCAATATGTTTAAGTTATTCAACTTTCTATATTAGTCTGCAATTGAAATTTCCTCTCATGTGCACAAAATCATCAACGCCCAGCGTGTTTATTACGTTGAGGCATTCAAGCAGATGACATCCAATACCTGTTTTCGACGACAGAACTCAAAATCTCGTACATCGACGCAGGGTTGCTAGCTTATCAAGCACTTTGGAATTTGAGCTCTATTCAACTTTCTATATAGACACACCGGTAGTGGCACCGATATAATACTGGCAATATAAGTCGGAACGTGTATTCATTGTCATAAGAACGACGGGATGTTCCCCCATTTCTTAGAACGACAAAACAACCCACAGCCAGGTTTTCCCTTGCGTTATGATGGTAGGTTATTCACCGCGACTGAATGGCTACACACCATCCCGTGCCTGTTTGCCTACTTCAGTATGCCGCCATAACAACCTTTAGTTGTGTTCCGGCATTAGTGACCAGGTTCCAATCTCCCTTAAGAAAGCAGCAGCACATTTGTAGCACCTTTGGTGTTGCAAAGCTACAAATGTCCATAGGCTATGGTGACCACTTTCCATCAAGTGGGCCGTCTGCCTGTTTGCTGAACTCATGAAAAAAAATGTACCTTCTAGGTAAGCGTGCTTCATCCTAGACCATATATTTGCTCCACATAGGGCGAGATCGAAGTTAAACGCGAACCTATACTACTATAAATATATTAAAAAAAAAAAAATTTGCGAGGCTGAAAAACAATTGATTAACGCGATACCTTTAGGATGACACAAAGGGATAGGATAATAGGAATGGCCGGGCCCAACATAATAGGAGAAATAAAAGCTCACTGCCTTCGCTGACTCGATCAAGTAGAACGGATGGGAGAAGATCTCAACGCGAGGAAAGAATATTTGGGACGGCCGGTGGGTCGGCGTCCTGTCAACCGTCCCAAATATCGCTGGAAAGATAGATAGTGTTTGTGCGCGGAACCGAAGTTTAAAAAAAAACCTTGGACATTTCGTACACACATAACCGCTGACGCTGAGAGTAAAATTTTGTTGGCCTCAGTTTTTATATAAATGTATATTACATAAAAATATATAAGTAGAGAAAGTAGATAGAAATAGAAATATAATAGAAAACACTTTATTGTTCACCAAATAAATAATTACAATACTTTAACGGCAAAACCAAAGGCGGCCTTATCGCTTGAAGCGATCTCTTCCAGGCAACCTGACTGAGAGGATACTTTTAACAACTTATGTCTATATAATATAATTATATAGACATAAGTTATATTAAACTAAAAAGTATAATTAAACTAAAAAGAAGTAAAAATAAAAAAAGGAAGAACAGCACAATGTGGACAGTAAACAGCTAAGTTAAGAAGAATAGAAAAAAATATATAATTAAATTTATAAACTAAGGTTTTTGACAGATTTTTTAAATATGGCAAGTGATTTAGCTTTTCTGACATCTACGGGTAAAGAGTTCCAAAGGCAAACAGCCTGCACAGCAAAGGATTTTATATAGGTATATAGATATACTTACCCAAACTTTTGTCCAAGCACTATGTCCATCTTTGGCTTCAGAAGTATATACCTTACACATATCTTGAAACCAGCACGAAGAGGAATCTTTAATTACGGCATATTATGGCCTTGTTGAATGCCATTTAAGATATGGTGTAATATTCTGGGGCAATTCAACTAACAAACAATTATGCAAAAGATCCAAGTAGTTGGAGAGCGTGTTTTACCAAATATAAAATTTTGATACTTCCTGACCTTCTCTCTATATCATGGAAATAGCAGCGATCGTCGAAGATAACTTTAATTTAACCCAAACACTAGCACAAGTAGTAACACGTAATCACAGAGATCAGAACAAACTCCGTCTAGCAGTATCAAGAACAGAACTCATGAACATAAGTATAATTAATTTGTATGATTCCAATCATTTACAATAAGTTACCTAAAGTCTGGAGAGATTTAAAGCATGACAAATATTAACAAAAATTGAAGACATTTTTATTAAATAAATGCTATTATGAATTACTGGACTTTTTGAATAATATTTTTATTTATATTAATGTGAAATTAATATATTAATAAAATAATAATTGTAGTCAATAGTTAGTATGGAAATTATTTTTATTTTTTTATGTCGTTCTTTTTATTTTATTATTATGACATTTAAATGTTTGTAGGACATTTAATTATGTATATTTAACATGATGCACCTTTACTTTTGTACCACTATGCATACTATGATACGTAATTACTCATGTTTAATTAATAAATAAACTTTGACTTTGACTAAAGAAATTTTGGTTTTGTTTTCTTGACTCTATTGTAATAAACCCTACGACGACTGTAATAACTCTCCACTATACGTTCGCTGTGGTTGAGCGGGTTAAGTTCCGAGTTAACTTGCCTAATATGGGTGTATACAATATGTGTTTGGGTGCAGTTTATAAAAAAAAAAAACATACAAAAAAACTCATCTTCAACTCAAAACAAAAAGAAGAAAGTTAATAAATTCCATCAAAAAATTCATTAATCATTTAACCAGACAAATTGGCACGCATGCGCACCGACAATGTAATTAACAAGTGTTGCACATAAATTAACATGTTTTTCTTGGTTATGTCAAAGTTGCACTGAATTAGACCCCTTACGCTATGCAAATATTTGCATTTATTTTAATAATAAGAATTGATATAATATTTGCTTGGTAATTGTATAAGGAATTTTCGTACGTGGTTCATAAAGATAAATAGGTTCATAAAATTAAGCTATTAAATTATTTTATTAGTAATTTTTGAATTCTTGATTCTTGCCTGAATATCTATGAATTTGGATTGAATATCGACTATTTATACATTAATTTGTTTCTGCAGCTCTGCTATAAAACAAGTACTGGCCTCCAATAACTTTGATTGTAACTTGGAAATGTTAAGCCAAATTTAGCGATTCACGATATAAGATATATTCATCAGGTGGTATAAACCTTGCGTTATTCGCCTACAAATAATTTAATTTATAAATCGAAGAATGAAAGCCTATTTATTTCGATACTAGCTGTTACCGCAACGTCGTCCGCGTGGAATTTGTTTTCAAAACCTCCCAATTTTGGAACATTCTTCATTGGTGCTCCGCTCTTATTGGTCTTAGCATGATGATATATAGCCTATAGCCTTTCTCAATAAGTGCGATATCTAACACTGAAAGAATTTTTCAAATCAGATCAGTAGTTCCTGAGATTAGCGCGTTCAAACAAACAAACTCTTCTGCTTTATATATAATATTCATAATAAGATTTTGAACATTAATCGTAAGAAAAGTTTAAAATTTCAAAGAACTCAAAAATTGTATAATTCATAAACTATGTGCTCTTAATAACTATAAAACTTGAAAACAAGAATATCTACAAATTTTGATTAGAAACCGGGTTTTTTATATTTTCTTAAATGGCTGAAAACAAACCATCATGTTAAGTTTCTTACAAGATGTCGCTACAAACAAATAACCTTTCACCGTTTGAAATAATGTTCATTGATATCTATGATACATAATAATAGCATTTCGTTAAAAACAAATTAATTAACAAGGTTAAAAAAAAATAGGTAGGTTGTGGGACTTAGGGAAGATGGTTATATCGTGTGATCATGTATTCCAATAAAACTCCAAAATAAAATTATTAAATAACCCGAATATATTTTCACTAATTGACATTACAACTTAGCGTTAAAACAGTAGATTATAAGAAAAATGTAACCAAAACAGCACAAAAGATAGACATAAAAAACGTAGAATTAAAAATAGAAGATAATGTAACTATATATATATATAAAGTATATATTAAGTTATACTAGTAAATAAGAAGGTAGAAATAAGAGTAAATGTATAAAAACAAAAATATATTAATTAAAATACTGTAAAACTAGATAGTAAAATTGTAATAGATTTTAAAATTTTGAAAAGAAAAAGAAAAAACACAATGAAAAAATAGACCCACCCCCGCCTTTTTTCATAAAATAGTAAATAAGTTAGTTTTAAAAGAGACAAGAAAAGCTCTGTCTTGCAAAATGACGGAGGAGATTGACTTATATTAAAAAAAAAATTACATTACAACATTTTACACTGTTTTTTCTAAATTAAGTCAAACGACCATAAAAACCTGCAAAGAGTTTATACATAGGTATTCAGCTACTTCTTTTTTTTACAGAAGCAACGATTAGTAGTCTTCTGTAAATACTAAGTCGCGTTATTTTACTTCAACATTCTTATCAATATCTGCAACGTTGCAGTGAAATTGATTTACTGTATTCATATTGACTTTGATTGTTCGGCGCGTGCACACATTCACTCAGCTAGCAGATGACAGTTGGAATATTCAAATAAGTATATTAACATATTAAAACATTGATTCATTCGGTTTGTACGTAAATGTATAGTGATTTGTAAGATTTATTTGTGTGTAAATGATTGTTTGTTTTTCGTACTGTATCATTTGAATAATTGTTGTTGAAATAATAACTGGTATCGATATTAAATTGTAAGTTGTTGTTATTAATCTTTGAAATTATATTATTTTATACTAGACTAGCTGTGCCCGCGACGTCGTCCGCGTGGAATTTGTTTCAAAACCCCCCCGATTTTGAAACATTCTTCATTGGTGCTCCGCTCCTATTGGTCTTAGCGTGATAATATATAACCTATAGCCTTCCTCGATAAATGGGCTATATAACACTGAAACAATTTTTCAAATCGGATTAGTAGTTCCTGAGATTAGCGGGTTCAATCAAACAAACAAAGAAACCTACAAACAAACAAACTCTTCAGCTTTATATTATATATTAGTATAAGATAATGCCCGCGACTTCGTTCACGCTTGGCTTGAAATTCCCGCAGGATTCCTGAGAAAGTACCATAGTATTTCAAAAATTATCTTTTAGCCCAAATTGTGCCAGAATAAGGGATTTTCGGGATAAAAAAATATCACATATTATTACATAAATTTGCTACCAATCAATGAAAGAATCTCATTGGAATTAGAGTTTTTTTAATCAGGCCATTTTAAATCATTCCCAGAAAATTTCCCGGGGGATTCCCAGGATTAAAAGTAGCGCAGATTTAAGGCTAAGAATTTTCTGTCGATCAACAGACTAGAATTCTAAAAAAAAATGGCATTATGTTCTCCATCGTTTATATAGTCTATTCCAGTTTCTTTTTTAATGTATGGTTACGAGTTTACAGGAATCGAATTAAAATGCTTTTGGAATTATTATAGAGTTTATTAGAACTATACAAACACGTATAACACAGGTACAAATATAACTGTACACAACCAGTCCAAACGTAATGCACGACTCAATCACACGCGCAAAGTCCGTCACTAAGGTCTTGCTTCGCACGTGGCTATCGCTAGACTGCCAATCTATCAATCGGGCCAATGATTTATACTGCACCGATACAATATGGCTGCCCGACCGTGTAGACCGAATTTCTTAGAATTAGTTCGACACACCTGGTTAATGACTGCCATAAAAGATTACAATATATAATGGGCTGTTTTCTAATTACAAATTTTAAACAACAAAGTAAACAAAGAAGTCCAAATGTTTTATGGTATGCAGGTGTGAACCTACTTTTGTCGGCATGTAGGTCGTAACGATATACTGTCTTTAAATACGTAATAGTTTTGTCATTATTTAACTGCATTGGACATTATTATTATGTGAGTTGTATTGTCATTCGTGACTTCACTTGCTGGTCCCAGACGGAAGAACAGCGCTGGCTTTAATAGGTCAGCATATGCTGAGACTGGGTCCAATATTAAGACTTATTCTGTTTCTATTATTTTACTGTTTAATAATACTCTATATTGTTTTTGTCCTAAATAAACTATGTCTTTCTTTCTTTTTCTTTCTAATATCCTCACATATTAATCTCAATAAGAGGTAGAAAATCAAAATTTTCCTAGAACAAATTGAATTTATTTTCGTCATACATTCGTTCAAGTAATGATCAATATATCATACTTCCAAGCATTATACAAGTGTTACTCCCACGTGTTATGATATATAGATCAAAAGATACCACGATATTATCAGGAAAAATATTTACGTAAAAAATCTCACAGCACATAATCAATCATAAATTGTCTGTATTAATTATCATAATACGCCGAGCAGTTGATTTGGCTTCTATTATTGTGGTTTTTAGTTTGACGCGATACAACCACGATACTTGAGAATATATTTATATAATATTTGTTGTTCGTTATGTTTTACTTTAAAAATTAATTGTTTGCTTTAACAATTATCTTTGTAAAGTTTGTACACTTGCTTGTAGTGGTGGATGCTGGCAGTAGTTGGTGAAGTGAAGAAAATACACCTCGTTGCTTTCAGGGATTTATTCTCGTAATATTAGAGCTTGGATGCTGATCCCTGGGTTCAACTTAGTGGTAGTTGAAGTCGTATGTTACGACTAATAGCAACTCGTAGCGACTTGATAGCAACTCAATAGCAAAGTATTTGTGAGCATTATTTATACTAATCTATACATATAATAAAACTGTAAAGGTCGAATTTCTGGACAATGAAAAAAAATGCTAAAAACCGAGTCAGGGGCATGTAAGAAGTGATATAGAACTAATTTCGATTTTTTTCAAATATTTGTTTCTCTTTTTGTTTGTTTATCTGTTTGTACCGGCTAATCTCTGAAACGACTGGACCGATTTAAATGAAATTTTTTATGGTAGTAGCTTATATCCCTGGTCAACATATAGGATACTTTTGATCTCGAAAAATTAAAGAGTTACCGTGGGATAGTTACGCACCACGCGGACTAAGTCGCGGGCATCAGCTAGTATTATAATATTAAAGCAGCCTAAAGTAGGCCGCAGCGTCAGCAAAACGCTGTACGTTGAATCGTACAATCTTTATAAACATATTTGTATTTATATCAGACCATATATATCCAACAGCTAGGATCAGACCTTATATTTAGAGGAATAAACGATTTACTTACGACACTTGTCCAGGATGGTTTGGCGGGTTTTATACACCGATTATCTCAAACTGCAAATTTAACCACGACGTTTTCTTGAACTGTCAGAAGATCCTAATTATAATGACATGTATATTATTAGGATGCAAACCCACGTCATTTGTAAGCATGACTCATTTAACCACCAGACCACCACGACCAAAGTAGGAAAATATATAGTGATAATATAAAACTTGTATGTATGAAGCGATCAATGAAAGTAGATGAAGTGAAAAGTTTTTGTCAAGATCGTAGTAGGTGGAGATCCATCGTCTACCTACCCCAATTTGAATCAGGCGTGATAATATATGTATGTATCAAGTAGATTCTCTCCGTGCAGGAACGGAAAGAGAATGCTAATTTCTGCGGCCGGGCGGCCTGTCGTAAGATGCGACAAAACAATCCACAGCCAGGTGGTAGGGTATTTGCCCAACTAGATAGCTACCACCCCTGATCTAGAGTATGCCGCCATAACAACTTTGCGTTGTCTTCCGGCATCAGTGGCCAGGTTCCAGTTTCTCCTTCAAGGCCGGCAGCACATTGGCAGGCCCTCTGGTATTGCTAATGTTCATAGGCGACGGTAACGACTTTCCATCACAGTTGGGCCGTCAGCCTGTCTGCTGTGCGTCAGCAATAAAAAAGAATCTGAATGTCCCTTCGAATATCAAGCAGTAGGTATGGCTAGTTTATTAATAACGAGTTGGCCTTTTGGCGTCGTCCTAAACATGTCTTATCAATAAAAATCCTTTTAAGCTTGACAAGTTATTTTAGCACCTGCGAGTGGTCACGAGCTAATAAGAAACCCGTTATAGATATTGTCATCGGACACATTCACGACGTTTCCTTGTGGGTGTGAGCAGAACAGCCTTGAGGCTGGCACGCGCTTTGTTCACGACCGTTGTATACGTATAAAGTTGCGTCGGACACGTACGAGCCGGTACATTTGTCCCATACAAAATCCATTTGTACTGATACAGTACAAAATCTAAAAAGTAATGCTTCAAATATTTTGTCGCGCTACTACTCAATGTACTACTCGCGCCTCAAATGTAAGAGGAAGAACGGAACGAGGCTTATGCTACAATAGCACAATAACGCCTCTACGGATATTCACATGACAAAGAGGGACAACATGTGTAAAATGCAAGGAGAGATTTGGGTAAGAAAGTACTAAATATACCAAATATTTGAGCAGGGTTTCCGCTTCATTGTTCAGTCTTTGATGTGAATATTCACACAGCACAGTAAGCAATGAACAACTTTTTTTTTTTTGGACTTGGCTTTATGTTGTTGGTCCGAAGATCTCACAACTTTACCGGGGTTTTCGGGGCGAGTGCCTTTGCGAAGCGAAGGCGCTCGAGCTTGGGGGGCAACTTGCTCGAGGGGGCTCCCTAGGGAGTTTCACCTCGGCTGGACTGTTGCCATGAGAGGGGGATGAATCTAATGATGCCTACCATAAGGCGACACAATGCACTAATTGAGAGCGGGCGACGGGTAATATAAAGCCCGAGAGAAAGGATCCCGGTGGACCGGGATCGGCGGTTCGCGGTGGCCTATGCTATCTTACTGCCGTTTCGCAACGTGTTATGGCTGGGAGAGAAGAAACGGCGAAAGAAACTTCCCAGCAACACGCCTAGTCAATCCTATGGGGGGCTGTGTCTCCTGGCGCCCTCGCGGGGACGTGGAGAGATCGTGATTGGCGGCGTCGACGCCGCCGTCTGTGTCTGTCTGTCGGTGCTTGCTAGCTTGCCGTCCTAACCGCGGGCGGGCTGATCCGGGCCAGCCATTTTGTGATATCGTCGACCTTGTCCGTGAGGATGTTACGCGGTCGTCGCACGAGAGCCTTTCGTCGAGGCTTATAATCGGACGCAATGAACAACGTCTACACGCCACTACGCCCTTTATACGAAAATGCTACCCTAGAAAACAATAACATTGCATCATTGCTAAAAATAGCAATTACATCATAGTGTTGCCAGGATCATAAAAACAATTATAATGATTAGTTACTGATGCACTAAATTATCTAGATGATAATTTAGTGGGCTTATAAAGTTAACTAACCGGTAGAAAATGGTAACTTATTTATAAATCGAATCATCTGATAAATAGACTAAAAATATTATTTATGACGATTGTCTATATCATATTAATATACACTATGGTTCTCATAACTACTGTGGTGGACATCTTGTAACACATGACCTGTCCGACTGCTAGTAAAATGAGGTGATCGAGGCCGATCACATTCGATTCTTAACGAACATTTCCGAACTAGAAGTTTTGTACTCAACAAATGAAGGAATGACGCTTACCGCCTCACCGGCCTCTTCATTCTCATCTGAAGTGGTACATTGTACTGGTTCAGTACAAAATGTCATGTTACTCTTACAGACTAATTTTAAAATCGTGTCCTACCCAACTCTATATACATAAATGTGTCTAGTTGATATTAAATTGTTGTATCATATTGGGACTGCTTTTTTTTTATTTCGCTTTTTAAAAATATCAGGCCTCATTTATCAGCTCTTCGATTTTGAATACAAACATTATAGGAAACGAGCTTATCTGGGCCGAACGACGAGACGGCGACTAGTTGGTCGGCCAGATATCGCTGGAGTGACGTAGTGGCGGCTGGTCTGTGTAAGCTTCAGGCTTAAGACTGGCAGCAGACAGCGCTGCATAGAAAGGAATTGAGTACTCTCATTTCGGAGACCAGGGCTCATTTTCGGTACTTAAGTGGCAGCATTAGTTATTCATTTGAAAACATCAATTCAACGTATAGTGTAGCTGATGTCTATTTATGTATCATAAATGTGTATTTTTTTTAAGAAACATATTTGCAACTAGTATATGCTCGTGACTTGAAGTTCCCGCGGGAATCCCAGGATAAAAAATGTCATACATTTTATTACATTTTTTGCTATCGACCAATGCAATCACATTGGAATTCGATTTTTAATTAATGTGGCTATTTTAAATAATTCCCAGAAAATTTTCCACTGGATTCCCAGAATAAAAAGTTTCGCAGATTTTAAGACTAAACATTAGCTGTCGATCAGCGAAAACCGTATCGAAATCGACCCAGCAGTTTTTACGTGAATCCCGAACAAACAAACAAGAAATATAAAAAAATTACATGATGTTCTCCATCGTTTATATGGTGTATTCTAGTTGATCTTTTAATAGCTTCAATAAACAAATACGGACTTTTTAGAATATTGTAATAGTATAGATTTATTAATTGACTAATTGACTCTGGTAAACGCAAACCTATATAAAAAAACAGAATAAATTATTAGAATGGCAATCAATGAGGAAGCGTGCCAACAATACTGTATTAACTACAGTAGTAAATAAAGTACAGTGTAGTTTATTTACATTATATTTTTTGCCTTAAATGTGGCTATGCAACTTGGCAACAGCAACTTAGCTGTTAAGTTTTAAACAAAAATCACATGATATTTATTACCTTAAATGAGGGTTCATTTCATTAAGACCAAACTCCAAGCAACTCGATCGCCGATTCCCTAGAAACATTTCAATGCCACCGTATTTTACGACATCTAGAAAATAGGTACGTCGCAGGTCGCAGTCAAATTGTTGTGTTCACAATCTAAGATCTAATAATATCTAGATTAACCTGTTTGTTTGAACGCGAGGCAAAGCCATCGAGGTCGGCTAGTTAATAAAAACTTTAAAGAGCAGCTCTTGGCACAAATGCATTAGGTCTCTTCCTAATTATGTTTACATATACTTATGTATATATTATGTGAAACAGATAGCGTTTAATTCATCGTTTCCCTTTTACTACCTTAGTTACAAAAGGTCCGAGATGAATAATGTATAGGAATACATTTTTCAAGTAGGCCTTCAGGGCCAAATCCTAGACTATATACCATATATATTTTCTCCGTGCAGGAACGGAAAAAATACTAATTCCTGCGGCCGAGCGGTCTGTCGTAAGAGGCAACAAAACAACCCACAACCAGGTGGTAGGGTATTTGCACCACCAGAGTATGCCGCCATAACAACTTTGAGTTATGTTCTGCCATCAGAGGTTCCAGTTTATCCTTCAAGGCCGCCAGCACATTGGAGGCACCTCTGGTATTGCTAATGTTCATAGGGGATGGTAACGACTTTCCATCACAGTTGGACCGTCAGCCTGTCTGCTGTGCTTCAGCAATATAAAAAAATAGTGAAACACGTTCAAAAGTCTTGTGGCCGAATATGGCGAAAATGAAAGTGGTATCTTTAGATTTTTGAAAAAACCCATCTCAAGAATCGAATTAGCTGATTTTGAAATATATGTACTGTATTATTATACTAATTCCTAGTTGTAACTTGTAAAGATTAATTTCTGTGACGGAATGTCTACTTATCTCACCATGTCTTCTTTGTCATGTTTTTATGTATCCAAATGTTGTGTGACAGAAATCGTTTCGAGCATTAAGATCACGCATTCCACTTGCCAATTAAGAAATATTATCTTGCACAAAATTCGTATTACTTCAAATGCTTCAATTTTTTTATGTCATAGATGAGAATAATGATCCGGAAAGAAAAAGTGGTAAAGCAGTGTTCATAGTGGTAATTAAAAAACAGCGCCAAGCTGCGCCGGCGCATGCAGCCGGATACGACCGTCAATGCACACTTATCCGACGATCGAAGCTATTGATAAGAATTTGTTTTGATATCTCTTTAACTTTATCAATATTGTATATTATTTTACATTTAATTAACGAAATGACTCGTAGAGAAATATTCAGTTCTTAGAATTCCATAGGCATTTTTTAAAAATAGAATCTTTAAGAAATCATGTTGTTTGCCCACCCGTCTGTTTACTTATTTATCTACCAGGGGTTCGGCAAACGTTGTCGTACCCTGAAAAAATAAAAATGTAGAACCCAATCCCGGCGCCACCTACTGGTTACAATTGTGAATCTAAACAATCCACATAGAACCCACTCAAATATATGTATATACGTGGCCACATCATGCATTATGCCATATATTACAAATTAGATAGATAGATAACACTTTATTGCTCACCAAAATAAACAAATACAAAAACAAAATTCCTAATTACAAAACTTCTTGGCAAAACAACAGGCGGCCTTATCGCTAATAGCGATCTCTTCCAGGCAACCTAGCTTAAAATAAATTCTTAACTAATCTGGCGATGTAGATGGGGCAGAAAAAAGATAGGACTGTACAATTTAAATATACATACTAACACCAATTTATAAATTTAACACATATATAGCTCCAGACACATTGATAGAATACCAATATATACGTATATACGAAATATAAATTATACATTACATACACACATCACTTCAGTCTTCTAGCTCTCAATTTTTCAAACAGTATGATGACTGGCATTAAATATAAGTACATATGGCATATCGAGATTTTTAGACTACTGCAGAGTAATTGTGATATAGAGAGGGATGTAAGGAGAAGAATAAATGTAGCAGATGTATAAATCTGTCATACGACCAGTCATGCTATACGGGTCCGAATGTTGGGCCACTAAAGTGATAGACTACAAACGTCTCCACTCAGCTGAGGTGAGAATGTTGAGGTGGATGTGTGGTGTCACAAGGATAGATAAGGTGAGAAATGAGTACATAAGGGGATTTTTGAAAGTTGCACCCGTGACTGAAAATTTCAGAGGACTAAGATTAAGGTGGTATGAGCATATAACGAGGAGGGACGAAAATCGCGTGACAAAAAAATGTTAAACAAGATGGGTGGGTCCAAATGTAAAGGTAGACCAAAAAAAGATGGATGGATTGTATGAAAGATGATATGATGATATGTGGTGTGACAGAAGATGTATGTCAGAGTAGAAGAGTGTGGAAGGAAAAGACATATTGTGCCAACCCCAAATAATCGGGATATGGTGAAAGAAAAGAGATCGAGATTTTTAGACTTTAAGGAATTAATTGTGCAGACAAGATCTATGTATGTATGTCATAGTCATTTTCTTGAGATATAAAACTACATGGATGAAAACAGTATGGCGTATAAATTTATCTGTTGAGTAGTTCTTGAATGAAGTATTTTCGATTACCTACTTTTTATGGTTTCGTAGCGAAATACCTATTAAGGCACGTTTGTTAACTCTACGGAATCCTTCGTTGGGCTTCAAATGCCAAGTACTTACCCAATTTGTCCAAGTAAGTAATAATTAGGAGTATGTCGTATATATCTACATAAAAACAAGTTTGATTGCACCGATCATATTTATGCATATATTAAAATCGTAAACACATTTTTTGTATGTTTGTTTCTACGTTTGCGCACGCTAATATCAGGATTTTTTGCGTTAGCTTGCTTACTGAGAAAGTTATAGGCATACACTTGACATCACGCTATGACCCAAAGGAGTCAGGTAGTATATTAAGGCGAGTAAAATGGCGTACAGAGCGTAGATAGTAATGAAATATATATAAATTTTATTAAATATATATATATATATATATATATATATATATATATATATATATATATATATATATATATATATCTAGTCTCTCAGGAAAGCTTAGTTCTGCAACATATGCGGTCAGAAGAGTTAGGCTGTTCACTGACGAAGAGATTGCTAGACTAGTTTAATTTAGTTATTTTCATAGTTTCATGTTCTATGGTATTGTACTTTGAAGCAACGCTGTTGAATTAGAGACCATATTTGTTTTACAAAAAAAGCCGTAAGGTCAATTTACAACCTCGGCCCTCGGGAGTCTTTTAAAGAATGCTTTAAGGAAATCGGTATTATGACGGTCGCCTGCCAATATATCTTTAATAATATAATTTATATTCGTAATAATTTGATTGCCTACAAGCAGTATAAGGATGTTCACAGTTTCAACATCAGGCATTGTAATAGACTGATATTGCCATCTTTTAGATTACAAAAAGTACTGTCCTCTTTCTTGGGGGTTGGAATACGCTTCTTCAATAAGATTCCGAGTGAAATGTTAGATCTGCCTTTCACTAAATTAAAAACCAAATTAAAAAGTATCTGGCTAAAAAAGGGATACTACACTATTGGAGAATACTTAAATGACAAAACTTCTTTTACATAGCAGCTGGCTCCAACCTCTTATATTATATTTTGTATAACGTTATCTTGCCAAGCATGTAACGAATTTATGGAGATATATTGCAGAATAACATTTTAGTACGTCATGTCATTATTATAACTATAGTAATATTTTTCTTTCCTTTTATTGTGTCTTGGTCTTATTGGGTATGCACTGTTTGCTACAACTCCATTAATTCTTCAAAAGTAATTCTGTAACATACTTCTGTCTAAAACTTATAAAAAAAGAACTTGAGATATAAATAGAATAAGAAATATAAAGAAAAACTATTTTTAGTTAGACGAGTTTCTGGGGAGTTTCTTGCCACTTCTTCTCCTTAACAGCAATAACACGTTGCCAAGCGGTGTACATAAAATACGAAGTAAAATTAAATTTTAAAGTATATGTATGACCTTGAAAAAGTGTTCTCCAGTGGAACTTATTTTGAATAAAAACTTTTGAATTTGAATACGACGAATTGAGAACTTCCTCAGTTTTTAAAGTCGGTTAAAACCCTTAGGCAAATTTGATAACAAAATTGGAAAACAAATAGACAGTTGAAAACATGAAGGGATAATGGAATTTTCAAATAGTTTATTTTTATTTTTTACCTCCAATGAGGTTGTAATAACCATATAAACTCTAATAAATTTTAAATCAATGCTATTTGAACTTGATTTTATAAATAATAAAAAAACTTTGTTTAAAAAAACCGACTTCCAAAACTAAAAAGTATAAAATAACTTATTTCTGAAGCTATTTTTATTTATAATATCTTATTTTTAATATATATTATCTAAAACATCTTGAAGTCGGTGCGAAGTAAAACATAAAAATAACTATATTTTGAAAATGACTAAGCACCGACTTTAAGATATTTTAGATAATATATATTAAAAATAAGATATTATAATTAAAAAATAGCTTTGGAAATAAGTTATTTTATACTTTTTAGTTTTTGAAGTCGGTTTTTTTTATTGGTTACTTTTTAGTGTCTAGCTATGGGTAGGCCTACGAAAGGAGCCGCGCGCCTTAAAAAGTATAGGTCCCAAGAAACGGGAACGGAAAAAATTTTCATAAAAAAAGTTCTTAAAATGAAAACTACTGGGCCAAATTATGTTAAATTTTTAGGGGACCAAGTGGCAACTATTCCGCATCAAACTAAAGAAGAATCACGTAAATCGGATCACAAATCTCAGCGTAATCAGTGTACATCCACAAAAAAAACATACCAATCAAATTGAGAACCTCCTCCTTTTTGAAGTCGGTTAATACAAAGTGATCAAGGAGTTACCCGCAAAGGAAAATGGAAATAAAAAAGATTTACGATTTTCTCGATCTTTAGCAATTGTAACAGATCCCTTGTATATACTCGTATTTTCAATTGTTTTGGTAGCGTCTGATATCGTCTACGTTGTCAAATTAGAAGAAGACCAGCAACCCACCATCGCAAACACTATTTCAAAGTATGAAGTATTAGAAAGAAGAAGACGGTCTTGATCATTTTAAGGGTAAAAGGTAATAAATTACTTGAGATAATAGTGGGTAAAATTAAAGAGACGCCACTCTTTAACTTTACCCATGACCTTCTGACATCGTCTACATTGAAAACCACTTTCGAATTTAAGCGGATTATTGTTTAGAGACTGTTCACTTGTAAATAGTGAAAGTCTAGTTTGCAGAAATAAAAAAGTACTTCTGCCATCGAAATTATTCTTAGAGATCGTAAACATTTTTGATTATACATGATCCTGCAAAACATAAACGACAGAAATATATCAAACGCTTCTTGGGTGCGGCTTTAAGTTATGCATGAATGTGAAATCCGTGTTATATTTAAATCAAAAACAGTTAGATTAATTGATTTAGAGCGTTTTCTAACAGTTTTATAAAATGCACTTAGACAAGCTTTGCTTGTAATTGATTTATAACTGTTGCCGTTTTAAAGACATTCTCTAATTAATAAAGTCTTAAGTAGATAGTTCGAATCTTATCATTACACTAGCTTCTATTATTATTGCCCACGACTTCGTCCGCGGGGAATAGTTAAAAAATGAAATAGTGAGCCAACCTTGAAAGATAGAATTCTGTCACACATGATTTTTGCGAAACTTTAACCGTTTTCGCAGCGCACGCAGCGGAAGCTCTCAAAAGGAAAAAAAACATTCTTCATTGGTGTTCCGCTCCTATTGGTCTTAGCGTGATGATATATAGCCTATAGCCTTCCTCGATAAATGGGCTATCTAACACTGAAAGTATTTTTCAAATCAGACCAGAAGTTCTTGGGGTTAGCGCGTTCAAGAAAACAAACAAACTCTTCAGCTTTATATATTAGTATATGATATTGTATGCCATAAAGTTAAGTACGTTTCGACTAGTTTTCTAACACAACCCAGCTGTACCGGTTCAAATGAACATTTGGATTGAAACTTGGTAATTAACTAGCAGCCGTTACGCTAATTAATTTTCCAAAGTCAAAAGTTTTTGGAGCGTTTTCCAACTGTATATAACTGACACTGTGTAACTCTCTGTTTAAGTGTGTAGTTTTGAGATTAGTCTACACTCTACACATTAATGCAAAATAGAAATCGTTTTTTCTATTTCGCTTATAAACATTTGCAACACTAAAGGTGCTATCAATGTGTTGCTGGACTTTTAGATGGGACTGAAACTTGGCCTGTAATGCCGGAACACAAGCGGCTTGTTATAGCGACATGCTCTAGACCAGGGGTGGTAGCCACCCAGACGGGCAAATGCCCTATCACCTGGCCAGATGAATAAATATTTATATTAAGTTATATACGTTGCGTACAAACATGATTGTAGCAATGTGCCAAGTCATTTGAAAGCATTCTCTTTCGGCAGTAAATTTGTATATAAAGTTTAAATAGGTATTAATTGATACTTTTATATGATAATTGATTATCATATCAGGGTTTAAATAACATTCAAAGCTTCTTTATGGTTCATGAAGGAGTCTTGAAACTTATTCTAACTCAATCATATAATAATACGTGAAGCAAAAACTTTGTCCCCTTTTTACGAAAATCGCGCGGACGGAGGAGTATGAAATTTCGCACCAAATTTATAGTTTATATAGAGGAGTGCAGAATACTATTTTTTTTAAATTATGCATCAAAAATATATTAAATCAATAAAAAAAAACATTACACACACTACCATGTATTTGACTTTGGCATTTACAATATCAAGCCAGCATTTCTTCTCGTATGAACCAGATATTTTCTAGAAAGCGATCTTAATCCTCGCATCATTGTTTACATTACGCACTATGTATATTAAAAAAGTTATTTGAAAGAAAGGTGTTAAATAATTCAACAGAGTGAAAACTTATGGGGGACGTTTAAAGAAGAAGCCATTTTGAGTTGGAGAGAAATTTATTTTTAATGTTGTCACATATTAAAAATTAGTTCTTATTGTTGCCATGTATACATGTTAATTTTACATATTTTATGTCTTGAACAAAAGGATATTTGTTTAGAACTACATACAAATGAAAGTATATTTATCTATCTATATAAATGAAAATAAAGCGTAGAAATTTATTTAGGCACATAACTTGAGAACGAGTTTACCGATTTTGATGACATTTTTGTGTGTGTGTTTTAGTGTGTCCCCGGATTATTTAGATTTACAATTTAAACCGGTAGGTGGCGCTGGGATTGAGTCCTAGATTTTAATTTTTTCAAAGCAGGACAATGACTGCCGGGACCTCTAGTAAATAATAAAATACAACTAGCTAATGAAGTTCTAAATCGCTAGAACCAGCGCTAACCTTCCGCTAGGGCAATTACAGTCACCTACGGATAGAGGCAAAAAATAAAATATTCATTTGCAGTAAATAAGCACTTTGCTTTAAGCCTAAGCAACCCAAGCACAGTGCTTCACGAGATCATAGTAGTGGTGATAATTTCGTTGACTCGATACGGTTTAGGCGCTTTATTGCGGACATCGTCCAATTAAATCCGTACAACAACAAGCAAGAAATCCAAGTACACAATTTCACCCCCGGACACTCTGCACTGTTTAATTAGACGCCTTACGCTGTGGCTTGTTAAACGATTTTCACTTTGTACTTGGTTACAATATGACTTATGAGTAAAAGTAATCAAAAAGAAGCAACTACTATTTCTATTTGCACTTATGCCTTACAAATACTGTGCTTAGTAGTCTATTCAATTTTTCGTCATCTTCGATGGTTGTTTTCACGTCCTCTGTTGTTGAGTGGGCTTTAAGCCTTTGCAGGTCGCGCTCAGCAGAACGGACAGGGTCCGAATTTGATACTTGGTGTGGTTAAAGTTCCTATACAAATTTTTCTGTTTTAATACGGTCTAGGTGTCTGCGATCGGCCTGTCGGAATCAACCTCTTTAGATAGTTTACTATTTATTATTTGACATTGTCACACTTATTTTGTTCTTATTTATTGTATATTTGCCCTTGTTTGTAAGAAATAAAGAAAAAACGTTTATTTGTCAAAGGCGACACACACAAAATATATAAGGTTAATAGAGTATCATAACATTTTAAAAGTTGTATGCCGCATTGGACAAATGAGGCTGAAAGTTAATTCGACACAGCACTGATTTTCAATGCTTACCTCTTTCTTAGTCTATAGACATTACACTGAGACCCTTATAAGAAATATAGTCTGTTATTTATTAGTATTAGATATACATATGTATTTATTACTAAAATTAAGAAGAACTTTATATAAATAATAATAATAATAAACTTTATTTTCAGTAACAAAAAACAACTAGGTAGCATAACAAAAAAATTATATGCAGTACAGCATAAATATGTTTGTGACTGAGACTGAGAATAGTTTTTATACAAAGATAAACAAAGTTAATACCTATATAATCTAAATCAAAAAGGAAAAAATAAACAATTGGAAAGATCTAGAAAATCAAAAACCAAGTATAAATTATAAAGAAAATAAAAAATAAATAAGAATAAAAAGTGTTTTAAGTGTCTTCTCTGTGTGTATTGGCAAGACTATGTGAGTGAGTGTGAGAGGGTGTGTATGGTAGATCAAGGAAATTATAAAGTAAGTGAATGATTAATTTTAAATACTCATACATTAGGTATATAAACTATATATATTCACCAATTAAAGTTAAGTTAATTAAGTAGGCACCAACAATAGATCTTCTGTTTGCTCGTAGGATAAGTCTTGCAAAAACAACGATATTTTTTCTTTAGAAACTTTCATAGTTAATGGATAGAAATTGATTTTGGCGTTCCAACGATTATAAAGTAAGGGTCCAAGGAAAACAGGGAATCTATTGATAAATATATTAAATCTATATATTAATTAATACGTGAAGCAAAACTTTGTACCCCTTTTTACGAAAATTGCGCAGACGGAGGAGTATGAAATTTCGCACACTTATAGTTTATACAGAGAAGAAACGCCGAATGCTAATATTTTTTATAAAATTATGCATAAAAATGCATTAAATCAATGAAAAAAACATTACACACACTACCATGTATTTGACACACACACGCATGTACCTATATATACTCTTTTGTTTATTGTTGCCTTGGTAAAATCTGTGATTATAGAAGTATAGGTTTTGACAACAAACTATTATGGTCGAATTTCGACCATGGGCGACCACTAGTATTAACAAAAATGAATAAGAAAATGGTATATATCTTGTAAAGATATCGTTGTGAAATAAATATTATTATAATAAGAAAATTAACGTATTATCTACTTCATGTCTACTAAGTTATGTATATAGTTTACGTGTTCTCCACAAGACCTCAGAGTGGTCTGTTTTGTATTATTTATAACAAAAACGTAACTTGCTTGAGAACATTTTTTTTTTTAATTTATTGCAGGAGTTCAGAAGACAGGCAGGCGGCCCACTTGATGGAAAGTGGTTACCGTCGCCTATGGACATTTGCAACACCGAAGGTGCTACAAATGCGCTCCTGCTCTCTTAAAGGAGACTGGAACCTGGTCACTGATGCCGGAACACAACACAAGGTTGTCATGGCGGCATACTCCAGACCAGGGGTGGTCGCCATCCAGTCGAGCAAATACCCTACCACCTGGCTGTGGGTTGTTTAGTCGCCTCTTACGACAGGCCGCCCCAACGCAGGAAATTGTATTCTTTCTCCGTTCCTGCACGGATAGACAGATTTACAATGTGCCTTTGTCTAGAGATTATACAAAGTCAGATACGAACATGGTCATCATCATCAGATATCGTGAAGACATGGCATGTGTACCAATGGTCTCATGAAAGTGATACTGATGAACGCGCCAAGTGGAAAAGAAAAAGTAGGAAAGCGGACCCAAGGCTTCAAAGCGAGTGCTACGAATGCAACTGGGATTTAACGCTCAGATAATAATGAAAATCATAATAATTTCATATTTTAAGTAGTAATTATCAAATAAAGAGCTAAAAGATACCCGAAACAGCAGTATCATACTTACAGTTATAATGAAATACAAGAATTCAAAATTCTTTATGAACAACTTTTATGAGGTATATTTTAAATAGTTATTAGTCATTTTTTTTATTAGTCACGGTTCGTGGCAGTTATTTTTTTTTAATTCTTTTCCTGTTCTATATACATTATACCTTATATCTATTATAATTATACTTTTTTATAGTTTAGCTCTGCTTATAATAAAACTGTTGGGGGTAACTGATTTACAGTATGAATTTAAAATTTTGAAAAAATAAGGACAGCTAACCCGGACCAGTAGATTTTGAAAATACAACTGTTAGATTTATTGTCTGTTCGTCTGCTAGAGTATCAAATTACTGAGCGGATTTAAATCTCACTTGACCCCAGCTAGCTTACATCCCGGGTCAACACTTGGAGACTTTTTATCCCGATAAATGACGTTGTTTCCAGGGGATAGACGAATATATCCCAAAGATGGCGCTGCGGTGTTTTTTTGATGCCGCCATTTCAATTCACTAACAAATACAACGTCGTTATGACAACACGAATTTTTGCTGGGACTGTTAGGTATATCTATGAGTTTAGTCTATTTTCTCGGGCACGGGCATCCCACTATTGAAGAAACGACAGTATACCTGCCACGCTTGCCAAGTTTAATACATCTGTTATCTCGATGTGCAGGTTTCATAACGATGTTTTCCTTCAACGTTCTTAGAACGTGGTAATTGTAACAATATGCACATTAGGTTAGAAAACTGCCTAAATGATTTATGCGTTCCGGCCCGGATTAAAACCCACGCCCTTTGAGTTTGGGACGCCGGCGCTAGCCAATACGCTATCATGAAATTTTCTAACATTAACATAATACTATGATTATCCTACTAATATTATAAACCCAAAAGTTTATAAGAATGTATGGATGTGTGTATATTTGTTACTATTTCACGCAAAAACTGCTAAATGGATTTTGATGAAACTATACAATAATATAGTTTACACATCAGAGTAACACATGGACTATAATTTATAAAGATATAGTGTGAATTATCCAAAATATAACGATTTTCCATCATCACGCGGGTGAGACCGCGGGGCACAGCTAGTATATTTATATTGTAATAACTGTTGACGCGGGCTCGATTACATATATTAAATGTAATTACAAAAAGTCAGCCCCCTTTTCGCCACCTGTTACAATTTCCAAAAACTACGACATTTATTACTTCTAACTAGAATTTCATGCTTGTTACTTCAAAATTTTGATTTTCATATAAAGCTTTTCAATCCTTTTTTCAACCCATTAGGGATTGAATTTTCTAAAATCCTTTCTTAGTGTGCACCTACAGTACAGAAAGAATCCGCATTCAAATCACGGTTCCAGTACTTTCTGTAGTTTGGGCTGTGCGTTGATATATCAGTCAGTCAGTGAGGTTCTTTTTATAGCTGAAGCACAGCAGACAGGCTGAGGGCCCAACTCAAGGTTGTTATGACAGCATACTCTAAACCAAGGATGGTAGCCATCCAGTCGGGCTAATGCCCTACGACCTGGCTGTGGGTTGTTTTGTCGCCTCTTAGGACAGGTCGCCCGGTCAAGTAATTATACACATATATACTTTAACACCTATTTGTTGTATATGACTTACTACTGATTAAAAGACATAAATTTCCGTACAAGTAATGACATGACAATTTTCACTTATGTTAACATAAAAGAATGCACAATACATACAGCAATCCGGCTTTAGCCAACATGTATTATTATTTGTATTTATTAAATTACCTTATATATTGTTACATTCCGTCAAAGATAAGCCTCACAGCCTACTGTAAGCGCAGCTTATTGTCCTCCCGGATTAAGGAACTCTTTTGTCTTTTGAATTTGTAGTTAAGAAAACATGCTATTGTCTTTTTACTTGTTTTGTAACCATCATCAGCATCGAACTAATCCCTATTGTTATTGTATTCGACTTTGTGGACGTTCGCAGGTGTGCAGATTAATATTTCTTAGAAACCGAGTGTGCGCCTCCAATTCCTTTGTGCTGTGTAGTTAGTATAAGACACTGCCCGAATGGAGGGGCGGGTGGCAGTCAAGCGACGACTACGAAGCGAATAAGACGTTTGTAGTACTCTCGATTAGCGATATAGACGACGGACTTTACGCGTGTCGAATTACATTGAATAGTGCAGTGTGAACTGGTTGCATCCAGTTTTATTTATATTTGTTTTATACGTGTTTGTACAGTTCTAATAAATCCTATGGTAGTTCCAACGGCATTTTTAATTCGAGTCCTGTAGCTCGTAACAATATATTTTTTTATTGCATGAGTTCAGCAGACAGGCAGACGGCCCACCTAATGGTAAGCAATTACCATCGCCTATGGACATTTGCAACACCAAAGGCGTTACAAATGCGCTGCTGCTCTCCGACCGAGTCTGTATATATTATATATGTATAAATTACCTATTTACCAATTTACAAACATAATTATTGTACGAGTACTGGTTTGGCAACTATGGACTTTTGTTGTCCTTCTTATATATACTCCATCCAAAGGTTTTCTGGAAGAATCCGCCTTGGGCCACAAGACCGCCAACTGTACTTGTATATTAATGTTCTTGATTTTATGTAGCATTTTTGTACAATAAAGTATATTCTATTCTATTACCGTGAAGTCAGTCGAAGGGTCAAAGAACTGAGGACGTGTGAGGCGCACGCGCATCAATCGCAGGGCTATTTACCCGACCGCGTCAACGGTGTAAAATATGTTATGAGTTTAACGCGAGCCTGTGCGTGATACCACTAATTAATTTTGCCCGCGGCCAACGCGGACCAGCCTCTTCACTCTCTTAAGGCTCCACGCGTACAATTTTCGAAAATACCCTCAAACTTGTTGGATTAATGCATGTAATATGTATTGATAAGGTAATTGTATCAATGAATTGGTTAGGTAACAGTAAAATAGATTGGTGGGTTCCGATGGAACACTTCCTCCCCATCCTCTATTCCCCCCTATTCCAACCCCATATCCTACCCCCCTTGTCCCATTCCTGGTATCTGAACCCACTATCTCATTCCATATGCAACGGTAACCACTTTCCTCGAGCTGGACCGTCTGCCTATTTGCGAACTTCGCAATAATAAAAAACACATTTCACAATTTTCAAAATAATATATACAGATAAATAAAATTGAAGTGTCTGTTTGTAATGTCAAAATTAAAGCTTTACTAAATGCACATGAAAGTATAATCGTATGGTACTTATATAAAAATATCAATTTATAAATGTTTTGTCTCTCAGTTCACTCGGTGTATGTTCTGGCCAATAATCCCTGATTCATAAATGATACTCGCTTCTTTTGAAGGCTTAATAATCTATTAAATAACAGAGTACAGCAAGGTATTCATATAACAGTTTAATTTATGTGTGTGTGTGTGTGTGTATATATATATATATATATATGTATGTATATATATACGCATAAATTAAACTGTTATTGAATAACTTACATTTACATCAGAGCTTATCATTAACTCTTTATTGCGGTCTTGTTTTTGTACATTGTAATTCGTACAGTATCCAGTAATTGGCGAAAATCATATTAAACACATGTATATATATATATATATACTTTAGGTATCATCGGTGGTAAATAATATAAGGCTTAATACAAAGATTTGATGATCGAATAATTATATCATAAGTCAATGTATATTATAATTTACATAAAGAAGTGTATACTTAAAACAGAAGTTATAAGGTATAATTTAATACGATCCACGAGAACGCTGCCAACAAACTACGTTGCAGCTTGACAATGTAATTGTTTGTGAAATCTTGTAACTTTTTTCGAAAAATAAAATTTTAAATACTCACGTTTTATATTGACGTCATTTGTTTACTCATTTTGTGTTTATTCCGCGTTAGTTGGTAGCAAATCAAAAGTAAGATTGTGAACGTTTAATCGTTATAATTAGCAAAAATTATATTACTACTATTCGACATTGAATTATGCATGTTGATTGTCCTTTACGCCAAAGTTGTTGTAAAGTTTGTATTTTATGTAGTGTAATATAATTTACCTGATGTTCATGCGCAAATCGATTACGATAATCCAACTAAATTTAAAAAATATTCAGTCCTATGTCAATTTATGCATATTATAATACTTTTTAATTTGATTGAACTATTTATTATTAAACGCGCCGGTTTTTGCTTAAACATTGATATGAGTCTAGTTATTTTTTAATGATTTATATTTACAGGCAAACATTAACCCCATTATTCATAACAGCTATACGAGATTTAGCGGCTATTTAAAATGAAGTTTAAAAAAGTTTGACAAATACTTTTCTGTTATAGAAATAAATTCAGTAATTATAAAATCATTTATTAGCATTCTTTTGACTAGCCCATAAACCATGTGAAATTATCCAGCACTAATGGTCGCCCGTGATCGAAATTCGACCACAACAATTTGTTGTCAAAGACTACACTTCTATAATCACAGATTTCGCCAAGGTAATAATAAACAAAAGAGTATATATGCGTATGTGTGTCAAATACATGGCAGCGTGTGTAATATTTTTTTATTGATTTAATGTATATTTTATGCATAATTTAAAAAAATTAGCATTCTTCGCTTCTTCTCTATATAAACGATAAGTGTGCGAAATTTCATACTTCTCCATCCTCGCAATTTTCGTAAAATGGGGTACAAAGTTTTTGCTTCGCGTATTAATCTATTGCTTCACGTATAAATAATAGGTTGGGGAAAAAGTCTTTTCGCATATATATTAGTATGTATGAACTTGTAATATGATCTCTTTGGCTATACCATTTGTATCTGGCTGGTTCTGGTATCATTAAAAAGTTTTAATTTTAAAGAAGACAATTCCAAATTCAAATTAGGAAAATGTGTGATTTTCATTTGTTTTCTTACTGTTAAAATAAGTGAATCTAATGAAGAAATTCGATAAATTTTAAAATTTTACTACAAAAAAGGTAAAAATGCAACACAAACCGCGAAAAAAATTTGTCATGTTTATGGACCTAATGCAGTATCTGTGAGAGTAGCGCAAATTTGGTTTAAGCGTTTTCAATCCGGAAATTTTGATATCAAAGATGCACGTCGCTCTGGTCGCCCTGTTACGGACAAAATTGATGCCATTTTTGAAAAAGTGGAGCAAGATCGGCATATTAGTAGTTACGATGTAGCTGGAGAACTGGGAATAGACCACAAAACGGTTTTGGCGCATTTGAAAAAAGCTCGATATTTGGGTGCCTCATGAGCTCACTGAAAGAAACCTAATGAACCGTGTACTCACACATCTTTAGCCACTCAGCAAAAATTACGAGAGTTTGGCTGGGAGGTGTTAATGCATCCGCCGTATAGTCCTGACCTTGCACCTTTAGATTTTCACCTGTTTCGGTCTCTGCAGAATTCCTTAGGCAGTGTCAGGTTAACATTACGAGAGGACTGCCAAAACCACTTGTCGTAGTTTTTTGATCAGAAGCCCCAAAATTTTTATAGCAATGGGATCACGTCCCTACCTACAAGAGGGCAAAAAGTTATCCAACAAAATGGCACCTACATACTTTAGTCAAATGTAAATAAACTTTATAAAAAAAACCTTTTGAATTTTTATATAAAATGCGAAGAAACTTTTGTATATAGATTACTAGCTTCTGCCCGCGACTTCGTCCGCGTGGAATAGTTAAAATAAAAGTAAGTTAAAAACCCCTCCTGATTTTAAAACATTCTTCATTGGTGCTCCGCTCCTATTGGTCTTAGCGTGATGATATATAACTTAATTGTTTTTTAAAGTATAAATTGTTTTATTGTATGATGACGATACCGGCAATATCAATACTTAATTAGGTGCATAGGTTGTATAATAAGCTGTTTAAGCAATTAAAGTTTTTGTAACTATTCCCCGGCAACTATTTAATTTTTCGGGATCAAAAGTATCCTATATGTTGACCAGGGACATAAGCTACCACCATGCAAAATTTTATTTAAATCGGTCCAGTCGTTTCGGAGATTAGCCGGTACAAACAGGCAGAGAAACAAACAATTTGAAAAAAAATCGAAATGAGTTCTATTTCACTTCTTACATCTCCCTGACACGGTTTTTAGCATTTTTTTCATTGTACAGAAATTTGACCTCTACAATTTTATCATATGTATAGATAGATATAGATAAATAAGGGGATATTGAATATTGTCAAGTTAAACAAGTAACGAACGTGTTAAGTTGCTCAGAAATATACCTGATATGAGAGTTTATCCTGTAGGCGTCATACCCTTAAGGTCCCTGATACAGTGCAATATCTCATCTCAATACTTTGAAAGTACATATAAATTAGTTTAGAGCTGCGCGGACGCACGGCTACCGTGCTATGTCGTGTACACTTCGAGCATATTAATGGAAATCATTAACATCAAATTCCAGAAGCCAAGCTATTTATAGTTATAATTAATTAATTGAATTATTCATAATAAAAACTTATTACTTATTTTATCCGTGCAGGAACGGAGAAAGAATACAATTTCCTGCGGCCGGGCGGCCTGTCGTAAGAGGCGACAAAACAACCCACAGCCAGGTGGTAGGGTATTTGCCGACTGGATGGCTACCATCCCTGGTCTAGAGTGTGCCTCCATAACAACCTTGATTTGTGTTCCAGCATTAGTGACCACGTTCCAGTCTCTCTTAAGAGAGCAGCAGTGCATTCGTAAGCACCTTTGGTGTTCCAAATGTCTATAGGCGATGGTAACCGCTTTCCATCAAGTGGGCCGTCTGCCTGTCTGCTGAACTCATGCTATGAAAAAATTTAAAGAAACTGTATCGTTGATTTGTCAAACTTTATCTTACAATTGTTGGCATCCTAAAATATATGGCAGTTAATATGTATTTATAGGAGATTTTCTTGAAAGTAAGTCAATTTCGACTCCTATATTGAAAGTGTAGCTCAGCTTTTTAGCTGAGTATACTTTCATAGGTGAGACGGTACTTTACTGCAGAGTAACTGCTTAATCTTTACTGTGCTCAAAGTAAGATCTTGCATGGAGTACTGTTCTTACCTTTGGGACGGCTCAGCTAAATACCAGCTTGAAGCGTTAGAGACAATTGAGAGAAGAGTCAAGAGGTTAATTGGTAGCCATCAGCTTGTCAATACAAGGCTTCAAAGGGTAGAGCATCGACGCCGGGTTGCTAGTATATCGGTATTCTACAGGATTCATTTCAGGGAGTGTGCGGTAGAACTGTTTGTCCTGTTTTCCATTCCATCTTAGGATGACAAGGTGCTCTGGTCTACGCCTTCGTTTCACAATGGAAACGCTACCAGTGCGAACTAAACGTTTCGACTCCACGTTCCTTCTACGTACGGCTTTTTTTTATTCACCTTCCTCCGCCTTGGTTCAGGGCAGAGACCGTTTTTTATCTTTTGTATTATTAGTATTTTTTTAATTCCTTCTTTTCTTGTGTCTATTCTTAAAATCTAGTCCTATTATACAGCTTTTTGTTCCTATATAGTTAACATAAACTAATATATACTTATTATATATTGGCAACATTTTACTAGCTTTTGTTTCGTTTTAATACTCTTTCTACAATTTCGGTCGCATACCGTATAAAGTCTTTGATTTTTCCTTTTCCCATTAATTCCACAATATTGTCTTGCGTGACGTCCACGTCCAGGGTGCTGGCCAGGTTGTAGCGCTCTCTTGTGGAAAGGGGACATTCGAAGAGGGCATGTAAGGAGGTTTCTGGAATTCCGGGTTCACAAGGACACGAGGGTCCTCCTTCAACTTGAAGCGAGCCAAGTATCCAGAAAACCCTCCGTGCCCTGTGAAAATCTGGGTTGTAATTGATGACGTTTTGAGACGTCTGATACGGCTGAGTTGTGGAATGCACTACCAGAGTCCGTGTTTCCCGAAAATTACAATCCGGGTATTTCAAGTCTCGTGAGAATATGGACTCAAGGTAAGCCTACTCCATCTTCTACCGCATCATCGTCCGACATTAGGCGTGATCGTGGTCAAACGCGAACCTCTCTTTATAAAAAAAAGAAGTAATTGTATAGGATGTATAACTTCGACGGTTGTGAAAATAAGTAGCTGTATTATTATGAAATCCTTGTTCCCGCGAACATTCGCTGTTTAAAGATGGCGCCACCTGAGACACCGACTTTACGAAGTCGGTGGATGGTGGTGGTTTTAGCACAAAAATATAAAAACGGCTAGTGTTTGTTGGAATCGAATTATTCGACCGTGAATCGTGAACTTGTAAAGGTTAAAGTGATGAGTATGAAAAGTGATATAAAGTGTTAAAATCGGAAATTTTCTGAAGTTTGCCGTCCTGCAATGTTATAAACTCGAATAAATATTATGTAAACATATGTATCATGAGTATAGCTAACTTTTTTATATTTGCAGGTAAGCGAACTGGCAGACTCCATCTAAGGACTTGGAAAATAGCTATCGTCGTCAATAGTACATTTACAATATCTAAAGGAGTCGATGTCTTAACTACTTTACTGACAACAATTTGCTTTATTGAAACTTTTACATTGCAACCATAGAGATTTGAAGGATTTTTTTTGTACTACTAGATTTCTTCAAAAAGCCGCTGAATGAATAGTGTGACATCATTGACGCGGGACGCTAGCTAGCTATGCTATGTAGCGCATGTTCGGTTGATACAATATTTTGCCACGCTTGCACTTGCCTATAAGTGGCGCTGTCTCATCGAAGTAAACATTGGAGGCGCGGGGCTAATTATGTGAAACACTAATTTGAATTAGGGGTATACATAGGCTTGCCAGACCGCCGGGAAATCCGGGATTACCCCGGAATTTTGCCTCTTGTCCCGTGTCCAGTAATTAGCGCTTATTGTCCCGGATTCTGAAAACTTACTATTTTTTAACAAAATGTACCAAATCTATTTCTGTTTCTAAACACTTACTGATTGTTTTTTAAGTCTGGAATTTATTGTTTCAACATTTTTTATGGTAGTATCTTATTATTATTGTTTCTTTTTCTTCAGTTTATTATTATCTAATTTGTAATTTAGTATTCATTGTCTACCAAAGTTTAAATTTGCTAATTTAAGCATGTGTTCAATTCTATGATAGTTTAACGTGTTGGTTTACTACGATAGTGCTTCATCTTAGAATTATAACTGGCGTTAATTACCTACTAAGTACAGAGTACATACTATCTAATAAAAGTATGTATTTGAAAATAAATGACATTTTTCTTTTCAAATACAAATATGAATCCTTTGAAAATAAAAAAATATATGATATTTTCTACTATGGCCTCGACCCGACATTGTTTTTCTAGAATTGTCCCGGATTTGATAAGTTACTATCTGGCAACCCTAGATATACACCCTCTTAATACTCCAGGAGCCTAATTCTAATAGTTCAATATCTTAGTGTTGCGAAGATATTTAAAGTCCGATTCCCTTGCTATAGTAAATCCAGAATATCTTCTCGATATCGTCGCGGCAGAATAATCGAAGTAAAAAAATGGTATCACCATTAGCAAGAACGGTGGAATTTATTTCTCGACTTTTCGCTTTTAAACAGAAAGTATATTATTAGCTAGTACAATGAAGAAATTTATAAATAATCTAATACAATAAAAGGAAACTTATTTGTATTGTATTCTACCCATAGTCCCTCAAGACTATAACTAGAACTGAGCCTAGATCGCCGTCTATAGAAGACGGTGAGGTGCCCAGAAATTTGGCTAAATTTTCTCGCTGGACCGCCATACTGATCCGTTGCCCGAGGTAAGCACCAGCCTTCAGGTCACCTGAAGAGTCAATGAGTTCGTTTTGATAAAATTTGGCAGAGGCTCATAGCCTCAGGACCCCATCCAAGCGTCTCGACAGCAAACGGAACAAACATATAACTCTTCTCACTGAGGGTTTTAACTTTTCGCTTAAAAATATTTATAAAAATAGAGTGGCATGCCACGGGCACGCCATTGGATTGACAGAATACCAAAATCAGGCATCTCTACGATGAGACGATATTTTCCGACGATTTTGATGAAATAGTAATAGCAGAATTGGGCCCTTGGTGTTGCGAACGTTTTCTCATTTCTTTCACCAGATCCCAATTATTTGGATTCGACACAATATGTCTTTACCTTCCACGCTCCTTTATTCTGACATACATCTTCTGTCACACCACAAGTCATCATATCGTCCTTCACACAATCCATCCATCTTTTTTGGTCTACCTTTACATTTGTATCTTGTTTAACATTTTTTTGTCACGTGACTTTCGTTCCTACTCGTTATATGCTCATACCACCTTAATCATCTTCCTCTCAAATTTTCAGTCACGGGTACAACTTTCAAAAATCCCCTAATGTACTCATTTCTCACCTTATCCATTCTTGTAACACCACACATCCATCTCAACAATCTCATCTCAGCTGAGTGGAGACGTTTGTGGTCTATCACTTTAGTGGCCCAACATTCGGACCCGTATAGCATGACTGGTCGTATGACAGATTTATACATCTGACCTTGTAGTTTCAGTTACGCGTCTCCACTTTAGCCATGCTAAATTTATCTTCTCCTTACATCCTTCTCTATATCACAATTACACTGCAGTAGTGAACCAAGGTACCTGAATTCGGGTGTTGCGAATGTTCATAGCCTATAATCATCACCACTTAACATCAGTGGTGCCTGTGTCTATCAACCAACAAGGGCACTAAGAATATTTCATAAGTTTTGCTTTTGTATTATGCGTACCAATTTTTTCACATACACCATTAAAATTTACATAAAATATTAATAATACAAAACATCAAAAACGAGCGCATATTTTTATTGTGAAATTAAGTTGATTATATTATGCTGCTATAATTATCTTAGTTCTCATAAAATAATTGTTAATTTCTTAATCATCGTAACGTTACCACCTGAGTTAATAATTCCTGTTATCAAAATGATTGACAGAGTACTTGCTATAATCAACCGGTTGATCGATCAGCCATTCGACTTAAATTGATTTATTTATTATTAATGAATCGAAAAAAGATTTATTTATATCACTTCACACGCGTACATTGATCATTTCTAATTCACTCACAACACGTACCTGAATCTTTGGGAGCATGGCTTAGAACGCACTGCGTTTAAACGCAAGCGGTTTAGTAATAACTGAAAACGCAACACGCACAGCGGTTGGCATTTTTGCTTGATTTTATAACATTACCACGATAGAGTTCTGGCAAACAGCGTGTGTTGTGTTTTTGGTTAAAAAAAAATAGAATACGTAAGCGACGCCGCCGCCATAAGTACTGGGTACTTCCACTCACACATCGAAGACATTTAAAGGTTACTTTTGTAAGATGTACACACTACAGAATGTCGATTGCTGTGTTTGATAAATCATTACAAGCAGTGGACCAATATCTATCTACTACGACTATCCTCTGAGCTCGTCCGGTCGATATGGGGCCATCCACAAATTGCCTCATAAATTTCATGATTTTTTTACCAAACATTCGTGAGATTTCTCTCTCCCTAGTGTGACATCACATATTTTGGAATTTAATATCAAGCATGATTTTTTACCTCTCCCCAGTCCTTGTCACAGCTGGTCACATTAGTGAGACTCCTCCCTCCCTATTGTGACATCACATATTTTGTAATTTTAGATCAAGAAATTATTAATTGAAAACAGCAGTTCCCTAATTAGTTTTATTTTCATTTAAAATATTTTTTAATAATTTAAACACCATGGTCATAAAAATGGAGTTGGAAATATTTTCAAGTTTTTTGTTGATAGTTCCAATTTCGTGTTTTAAAGCTTAAGTTTCTTCGTGACGTCACATTTTGAAATTTCGATAGTTTTATGGATGACCCCTAATGAGTATTAAAACCGAACGCGTTAACCGCCGTGCGTGAGTCAGTACTAATATATGAGATACAAAAAAATCGCTCGTTTTCAAACCGCTATCTAAATATAGCAAATCACGTTTTTAAAATCAATCATTGCAAAAAAAATCACTGATGCCTAGAAAGACGAATAGAAATTCGCCATGTCTTTTTGACAAGACTTTCGACTTGCCGCAGTTCTGTTTGAAAGTAGTTTTATTATGATGCTAATTAATCCTAGTAATTACTTGGAAGCATTCTAGCGAGTATGAAATGTCATAGAGACAAACTAATAAGTCTGAATAATTATATCATTTATCTGTTCAGGGTTCCATAGTCATTTTGGCCAAATGAAACCCTTGTACAACCATCATGTTCTGTCTTTTTTTTCTGAATCTATTAATTATTATCAATAACTATTGTTATAGTTTTATTTAGCCTACCGCCAACTTGTTCATTTTAATTTTGTTTATGGTTATTATTTACTCTATGGGAGCCTAATTTAATTTATAACCGCATCGCAACATGTTGTGGCTTGAAGAGAAGAAGCGGCGTAAGAAACTCTTCAGAAAACATGCCTAGCTCTAATAATTTTATATAATATTAAAATGAGTGGAAAGAGAAATAAAATAAATTATCAATCAAGTTGCTGAAATCAAATAAATTACTGCGCTTAAAACCGTTAAAACGTAGTTTTATTATGTATACAAGTCGCGAAAACTTTTTTTTTATCTGTGTATGTTTGGAAGAAAGTATATTCTGTATTCCACCACCCATAATGTAGTGAAATTTGCAAAAATAATTAAATAATATTAGTAGCTGCCATACACGTCACACGTTTGGGAAACATACAATAAACTGCCTCTATGGTTGAGCGGGCTAAGCCTTTGCCGGCCGACCTCACTGCAACGCAGAGGCTCCGGTTCGATTCCTGGTATGGTAAATATCGGAAACAAATTTTCTCCCTTATTTACTATAGTCTGTGTGTCTGGGATCGGCCCCAGAGTAGTCCGTTGTATATTACCCATAACACAAGCGTAACTTACCTAATTTAGGGATATACAATATGTATGTGTTTGTGTGCCCATAAAAAATCATAAAAGTAATACATAACTCAATCAAGTTTCCATTAAAAAATAATTTATATAATAAACATAAAAATTGGCTCAAACAATTAATTACAATTATACAAAAATTAAATAAAATATCTATTTAAAAGAGGTCAATATTTAAAACATCAAGAAAATACACTCAAATGTCAAAATATAAATAAAGTAACCACAATAATTACTAACAAAATAGAGAGAGAAAAAGAGTATTAAAAAAAGAGTAAGTCAATCTAATTTGTTTAGGGGCTTTTAGTGATAATGTCACCATGTCAGCCCCATCTTATCTTAATCATACAATTACACAGAATTTATATAAACGTTTTTCACCATTTTATATATTAAAAGAGCCGCAGCACAAAATGGCCGCCACAAAATACTCTGGAAATGCAGATAGATTTGAAAATGTTTTAAAGTTTTTCGTAAATACTTCGAATTTTATGTATTAATTAAAGCTTAAATATATTTTAACGATTTGAAATGTGACGTCACGAAATTTAGGATCCCTCCCACCCCTTGTCACACTTTGTTTCACTTCTACTGTCTCTGAACTGCACACACACACACTTTTATTTCAAATTAAGAGTAAATTGTCACTACATAGGAGATTGTTATTTGACTATAACGGTCAGTTATAAAGTAGTAAATTATAAAATTCGCAGGGTGCAATGACCTTTCACTATAGTTTCACATTAATGCTTTTACTATTTCTAATAGGTGGTTAAGACCGTGAGGGAAGGCCCTTTGACACGGCTGCAGGCAGGGAACTTGGGCGACGACATGTGCCCAGAGGTCGGCGGCCGCGCACCACACAACCAAACCACTCGCTTCATAGTTCAAATAAGTCAGTAAAGAAACACTCTTTTGTTTATTTCTTTACTAATGTTACTTATACCAATGAAGGCCTAATTTATATTTCAGTCAGTAGATTAAAAATTATCCGTTGGATAAAAAAAATTACAGCTGCGTGAAAAATTTGGTCAAAATTTAATCGATAGATAAAGTTTATCTGAACATTGTAAATTGTGAATGTGATTTCAAGATAAATGCCAAAATTCAACTGTACCTGATATTTATATGATGCCTAAACATGATAATTATAGATACTTAACGAGTGTTTATTTAATCTATATTTTCGTCTGCAAATTTGTCCCAAGTAGGTTCTGAACAAGCTAGACGGATTTCAATGAAAGTTTGTTGAATGAATGAACTTTGCTTTAAATTTTCGTGTACGTTTCACTTCGATATCTTCCAGACTTCAAAAAACATGAAAATCAAGTCTAATTCCCACGCGAACAAAATGACTGCCACTACTGATTTATAGATTGTCATAATATTACATAATTAATAAAACTATTGAATAAGTAGAATGATATAATTACACTGATTGATCAGTCTTTATGCTTTTTAAAATTCCACAATACTGAGAATTTGTAACGGTCTGTGACTATTGGTGACGGCGGTCTCTCGGTCTCTGATGGTCAATATGTTTGTTTTGTTTAGTAATTGAAACATACTTTCCTTGCTCTAAGATACCCAATCGAGTATGCTTTACTATTGATATAAATACCTCAGATAATGGATAGATATCAATTTAAAATGTTGGTATTTGTGTAATATAAATTAATATCTGAACAGAGTTGAATTACTGTATTTATTGGTCACTTGTACTAAAGCTGCGTACGCGCATGTTTAGATCGAGATATGAGCCGTTAATTACGATTTCGCCTGTCACGGCCGCTGGCTTGCTTAATGTTCGGATTAACTTTTTTAAAATAAAAATCATCTAGAGGCTTAGGTGTGGCTGGTGGCAACCTCCCACCTCCGCCATTGACCACTTTCATTCTGCTTCCTATTTTGACGACGAAAGTATAACTTGTCATAACAATCATTTTATTATTATATTTTATAAACATTTTTGATCATTACTAGAATTAATTATTATTATTTTTATTGCTGAAGCACAGCAGACAGGCTGGCGGCTCAACTGTGATGGAAAGTGGTTCCGTCGTCTATGGACATTAGCAACACAAGAGGTGCCTCCAATGTGCTGGCGGCCTTGAAGGAGAAACTGGAACCTGACCACAAATGCCCAAACACAACTCAGTTATTATGGCGTCATACTCTAGACCAGGGGTGGTAGCCATTACTTAATTGACAGCCTCTGTGGTTGAGCGGACCAAGCCTTTACCTCACTGCAACGCAAAGGCTCCGCTGCCGTAAATTTCGGAAACGAATTTTCTCCTTTATTTACTATGGTCTGGGTGTCTGGGATCGGCCCCAGAATAGTCCGTTGTATATTATAACCCAAACCACAAGCGTAACTTGCTTAAATTTAGGGATATACTAAAAGTGTGTTTGTTTGCCGATTATTTATTTATTTATTATTATTTAATTATTAACCAAGTCTCTATTTTTATATTTCCGTTTCCTTTCCTTAACAACAATAACACGTTGCGAACCGGTGTACATAGAATAGGAAGAAAATAAAATTTTAACTTATATGTATGACCTTCAAAAAGTGCTCTCCAGTGGAACTTATTTTGAATAAAAACTTTTGAATTTTGAATTTGAATTTGAATTATCAATATTGACATTTATGATTACTGAGTCATAGCACTCTGACCCTAACTTAATATAAAGTTTTATTGTACATACTTAGAAATATATAAGGGAAGGTACCCATACTGCGCGACGTGTACAGGGGGAAGGAGATCTTCAAAATACCACAGTTGGTCACAGGGTCGAGGGCTCAGGTTTACGTCACGGGGGCTAAGTTTACATATAATATTAACCTAGGCTGATGTTCCACCTGATGGAAAGTGGTTGTTGTGGCTTGTGGACATTTGCAACAATGAAGGTGTTATCAATGTGTTGCCGGCCTCGAAGGGGTACTGGAATCTGCCCACTGATAACAAAACAGAACTTAGGTTGTTATAGCGGCTGTTGCGGATAGAATCACCCTCCTGACCTCTCCCCAGAACTCCCATACCCCCATGCCCCGCTTATCGCGAATATGTAGCTCGCTCGATTAGCAGCTAAGCGTCTGCTTAAAAGTAGTACTTTAGCAAGTGCGGTGAGAGCCACCGGCATAGTCAATGATCAGTTCAAGATCAGGTCAATTATACAACCAGTTTACGAATCAAGTTATACACATAAAAGAAGAAAAGGACTATCAGGAAGCATTCGGAAGACTCTACAGCCATTTGGACTCTCAGCGCTACTTTCGTGGATCTTGTGAATACCAGTGTTTTATTAGTGCAACTAGTATTAATTGGTGAAATGGATACAATTAGTGCTATCAGTGTTCAGAAGAACATCCGGGTTCTGGTGCTAACTTGTGTTGATCGACTTGAACGTGCCGTTTAGTACAGTAGTGCTAATCATACCTATTGCTGTTGTAAGCGGCTATAATAAATACAGTCCATTTTTAAGGGGTGTTTCATTGAGTACATCACCTGCACCGTACAGCAGCATGCTCTAGATCACGGGTGAATTATCCAGTCGGCCAAGTGCTCTACCTACCTACATACCCTAGGTAGTAACCTAGCTGTGGCTCGTATTGTCCCCTCTTACGATATGCCGCAGGAATTAGTACTGTTTATCCGTTTCTGCATGGACGAAATTGGATTGATTTAAAGATAAATTGATCAGGAAATGAATCGTTTTTTCTACGCATTTATAAATATTGAAGTTCAATGCGTAGTGTAGACGAAATTCCACCTACGCAAGACCTGTTCCAAATGAGCATATCCCGTTATCTGTTACAGTTCTTTTATCAGCTGTGTATATGTCCAACACTCACTAAGCTGGACCACCCCGGATATAATATTTATGGTTCAGTGAAACTTTTTTTCATAAAGAGTTCCGTAACAATATTAAGAAAGGCGACTAAGATCATCATTTGACGGAGCGTTGTGAAGGAATTAAATAACCCGTGCATTTGTAAACTGTATAATGTCGTGGTTAATATTTACACTGTCCAAATAATTAATAGAAGAAAGAAAAAACGATTATTTGATCTTCACATAGAGACTAATTGTACGATGTATGGTCATGTTCAGCATCTGCCAGGCAACAGGTGCCTGACGCTGGTTTTCAACTGCACCCTAGGACAGACGGATGTTGCACTGTTATATATATATATAGTGTGAATTATATATGAACAAATTATATACATAGATACAAATATAACTACTATAAACATTAAAATAATTAGTACTGAGCAAATTAGAAACGAATGTTTTGGGGATACCAATAAAATATTCAAGAAAAATGCTGAATGATATATATGAAACGCATAATACATATTTATAAACAGAATAGTTTTGTAGAGGCAGAAGGCAAAATCATAATATATAAGAAAGACTGATATTGATGTTTTCTAGCCTCCGTTGCTAATGCTAATCCAATGTGATTTGGATATTTTTCTCTACGCCATGACAGTTGTACATACATACATACATAAAATCTGGTCTGCCGGCTAGTAGGCGAAAGTAAGAAGGCTTTGTTCGTCACACATTTTTAAGAATATTCGTTTTGTGATTTTCAATATAGGTATAGGAAAATTTATATTAAACACTTTTCGGGTTCCGTTTGCAACGTGCATGTGTTGGCAACGGGCGTTGTGAACGTGCATAATGAAGGGTTCCATAGACGGAATACTCATCAATATTGTTAAGAGTTGCAATGAATTATTAAAGAGTTTATTAGAACTATACAAACACGTATAACACAGGTACAAATATAACCGAACACAACAAATCTAAACATAATGCAGAGTGTCGTAATTCAACAAAACGCGCAAAGTTCGTCACTATTAGATTCCCGATTGTATTTTTTAAATTTTTTATTGGAGGAGTTCAGAAAACAGGCAGACGACCCACTTGATGGAAAGTGGTTACCGTCGCCTATGGACGTTTGCAACATGAAAGGTGCTACAAATGCGCTGCTGTTCTCTTAAAGGAGACTGGAACCTGGTCACTGATGCCGGAACACAACACAAGGTTGTTATGGCGGCATACTCTAGACCAGGGGTGGTCGCCATCCAGTCGAGCAAATACCCTACCACCTGGCTGTTGGTTGTTTAGTCGCCTCTTACGACAGGCCGCCCAACCGCAGGAAATTGTATCCTTTCTCCGTTCCTGCACGGATGAAAACACGTCTCGCTTTGATCGTGGTTCTCGCTCGACTGCACCCTCTCCCCATCAGGCCATCGTTTTATATTGCACATATGCAAATATGCCCGTCACACAACGTGAACCGAATTTCCTAGAATCAGCTTGTACTTAATCCATAACATCTTGCTAATGATACCTGCATGCGGCCATAAACGAGTACAATAGGCTGTTCTCCACAATAACTAGAAACGTATGCCAATAAATAAGTAAACAAAATTACAATTAGTTCAAATGCCGACAGGTAATAAAATATGTTTTTACAGATATGCAGGTGGCATTTGTCTTTGTCGGCGCTTAGGTTGTAACAATATCATTATACACCAACTGCCAAGTACTTGACCTATTTATATCGTTTTTCTTACAAGATAAATCTACTGTAATATCTAAAATTAGATCTGGCTTTAGTTGTGTAAGACATTTAAACATTAATAAATAGTTTAATTCATTGCAAAAATCCTGTTTGTAATTTACGAAAATGATCTTTTAAGGAAAAAACATATGTATTTACTATCAGCAATAAAATGTACACGGGAATGATAAATCTATGGACGTAGGTCAGCATCATATGGACACTGACCGGGGCTTGTATTGGACTTTGACCAACATGCTGCATTGAATTCAAAACAATTTAATTAAGCTTAGCTATTCTTTTCTTTCTAAGGTATACAATTCAGATTGTATGTATACCTTAGAAAGAAAAGACTTTTATGAGCTGATATTATTATATTTTATATATTAAGTCTTTTTTATTATTATATTAGTTCATATATTCATTGTACTTAATGTTTTTTTAGTTAGTAACTAAAAAGCAGAAAATAAAAATATTTACAAGGAAACAAAATCGCCTTCATAAGTAATTAAAAAGCATATAATAAATATTTTTTACAGCATCGGTGCCAAGTAAAACATGAAAACAGCAACAAAGCAAAATGTAGTAATTTTTGTGTTTTATTTCGCACCGACTTCAAGGTGTTGTAGAATTTTTTTGATTTTAAATTACTTTTGAAGGCGGTTTTGTTTTTTTTTTAATCACGTTTGGTATTTGAAACTTTAACCTTTAATCTTTATACACTCCCTCTGAACTATACGTCAAAATTTTTGCGCTGGCAATATTTGTCAAGGTCACAAAAATACAGTTTATTAATCTATACATGAATTTGAAAGAGCGTTCCTTTTTTGACAGTTTGAAAAGTATTCAATGTTCGTTCGTTACCTAGTATCTACTTCTACACGCAATTCAAGTGAAAGTATTTTTATTTGAAGAAAATACACATTATTCCTTGAAAACTAGTGCAAAGTGTTAAGATTTCTTTCAGACACATTTGCCACACATTCTCCGCCCCTCACTGACATATTGTAGTCCCATACATCTTTATAGATGACTGTGTAAAGGTTTACTTGAGCAAATCGAATTTACTTAATTTAAGATTAAAGCAAATGATGTTCCACATTAATATAGTCAGGAACGATTAACTAATACATAACAAAGAGCTACTTAACATGAATAAATTAGAATTACAACATGAATCGATGTAAGATCGACACTCGGGCACTGGGCCGAGCATTATTAACTGCTACTGTTCGATCGGGAGTATCGATTAAATCAATTATATCGATACAGCTGACCGGACGAGAACAGATATTTAGATAATAGAATTCGTATCGAACGTTGCATAATCGTTGTTTTAAAATTATCTGTAATAAAATTATTTACGACAAATATTAAAGGAGTAATCTGATTGACTATTAACCACCTACTTGGAGGCCTAAAGCAGCTGATTTAGGAGCATCGTTTAGTGAAATTGAGACGTATATAGACATACTGTTTGATGCAATAGATAGCAATGTTCCACTTTATTTTGATATTTGTCATAAGAATCTGCAAAAGCGTCCGCTTTAGGCCCCCCGGAAACTATCGCGATCAAGTGCATGAGAGAATGGTTTCGTAGAGGTGCTAAATGGTTATAATCTTTGTTACTTGGCTACAAAACAATACTTATTCTTAACTTAGCTGTTTACTGTCCACATTGTGCTGTTTTCCTTTTTTATTTTTACTTCTTTTTAATTTAATTATACCTAGAGATAAGTTGTTAAAAGTATCCTCTCAGGTTGCCTGGAAGAGATCGCTTCAAGCGATAAGGCCGCCTTTTATTTTGCCGTTAAAGTATTGTAATTATTTATTCTGTAATGGTTTATTTAATGGACAATAAAGTGTTTTCTATTCTATTCTATTCCATTCTACTTAGGCGAACTCCTGCTACGAACGCCGTAAGCTGCTTATTTTACTTTTTTATTTTAGTGGTCCTCTTAATATCTTTGAAAATGTTTTACGTCATAAGAGATAGGTGACTTTCTTTTAATGACTTTGCAGTCAACGGAACTTCTTGACCACCACCTTCTCGAATCTTATTAGTATGAATTGTACTTTTATTTTATCCTCTAATATCTCGAATGTTTTTAATAAGAGAGGAGAATACTTTTAACGAATTTGGAACGGAAGTTCTATTAAAAATTGTTACAAATGCAGTACTCTAATTAAATACAAATAAAACTGGATGCAACCAGTTCACACTGCACGATTCAATGCAATTCGACACGCGCATAGTCCGTCGTCTATATCGCTAATCGAGAGTACTACAAACGTTTTACTCGCACCGTAGTCACCGCTTGACTGCATACACCCCTACCTACACCCCTCCATTCCGGCATTGTCTTATACTAACTATACAGTACAAAAAAAATCGGCCGGATTCAAAACACAAAAGAATTCCTAAATCCGGGAAGACAATAAACTGCGCTTACGACAGGCAGCTGTGCGTTTATCTTTGACGACATGTAACAATATAAAAGACACATCGAACGGGGATGAACACAGATTACTTTTATCCCGGATAGAGCAATTCTTGGATACAAAACCAAATAAATATTAACGAGAAATCTAGTATAAACAACTAAAGAAATTTACGCAATAATTTTAATAATGTGAAATATTCATGTGTTTAATTTAAAAACTAAATAGTGTTCGCTATGAAGATTTATACTGATTAACTTTTAGTCCCACGGAGAGCAGTAATCGCGTGTAATTCAGGAGATTTATAGGGCCACAGTTGGATTCCTTCACACACAGTTTAGCATTCGTTATAATGTTGGTGAACGGTAGATTTTATGGCGCTGACTCGTCACGCTCTGCGGCGTCACTCGCCTCCGCTAACCCTTTTGAGAGTCCACGTTTAATGTAATTAGTAAACGCGCCTCTTATACAATTTGCTTTAGGAATCTTTTTGATTTCTAATTCTACTTTCTTTTCACATTCTTGCTTTTAATGGGCTACCTAATTATCGTCATTATCTCGCTCGCACATTACCTCATGTTTGAAGAAATAGTTTGACAAAATTTATTTACGATTTTGTATTCCACGAATCTTAATAAAATTAGGAATCTCTTTCTTCAGTCAGTCTCTGTCCACACTGCTGGACGTAGGCCTCTCCAAATTTGCGCCATATTTCTCGGTCGCTCGTTTTCCTGCCGGCAACCTTGTGTAGGTCGTCAGTCTCACTCCAGGACACGCTTGCTCCATCAGCCGTCGATCCTGCGACAGATATGACCGGCGTACTACCACTTCAATTTGCTAATCTTGCGAGCTGTGTCGGTTATCTTGGTTCTCTTACGGATGTCCTCATTTCTGATTCTATCCAGAGAAATACCTTTTTTTGATAACGCAGGAGGAATGTCTTTGGACACCATGCTCGGGTCCTTCGAAACAAGGGCCAAAATGCAGGCATAAGGCCCGCATCGAGGGTGTGTAGGACTCAGCAACCGGTTCTCCACGCTCGCTTCTAAAACAAAACTGTCGCGAGAAACGGCTGCTGAACTACCCAATAAACCTAAACCGGCGCCCCAATTATAGAGCTTTTACGGGGCGTCACGGGATCTCGTACAGAGTAACAGCACCATGACGCCCCTACGCTCGGTAACTGGGCCAACCCGGGGAGCAGAGCGACCTACTTTGTACAACAGGGGGGGGGGGGGTCCGCTGTCACCCCCGCTAACATAGCTCGCTTTATAGCACCGTTGAGCTATTTTGAATTTGTGAACCAATCCCACCGTCAGTGATCATGTCTCGGTACCGTATGTGACAATTGGTAGGGCGCACTGCTCGATGAAAATTACGAATGTCACGGATAGATTTAAAAAAAAAATGATCGGAAATTTCTCCGTCCCTTAGTAATTCGTAGAAATCGCAAAACGTGGACAAGAAATAATAAGGCTGTCTTTTGATTTACCTGAACATATTCTGTTTGTCATCTTGGTGATTAGTAAAGTGTTATACTTTTTTTTATTGCTGCCCAACTGTGATAGAAAGTGGTTAACGTCGCCTATGGGCATTAGTAATACCCGAGGTGCTGCCAATGTGCTGCCAGCCTTGAACGAGAAACTGGAACATGGCCACTGATGCCGGAACACAACTCAAGTTGTTATGGCGGCATAATCCAGACCAAGGGTGGAAGCCATCCAGTCGGGCAAAAGCCCTACTAGCCTGTGAGTGGGCTGTTTTGTCGCCACTTACGAGAGGCCGCCCCAATGCAGGAAATTGTATTCTTTCTCCGTTCCTGCACGGATAACTATATGTCGGCTCAGCGCGATGAATAACACAATAATAATCTAAAATATGACAATCAAAGTTTATTACACTAGAATTATTACAATTACAATATTAAATACAACACAATAATACACAGAAATATTAGGATAACTCCAAGAGTTGCATCCACGCTTGTCAGGTGTCGAGCAGCATTTTGCCCTCAAAGAATACTGCTATTATCGGACAGTAATTACTGACCACAACATATGTGCTCCTTGTCCAACAGAGCTTTCGCGCTCTTCAACCGACGAATGTAGAATGTCCCGTTTAGGCGATTTCACCTCCTTTATATTGTCGAACCAACAACACAGCGTTCACCCTTTAGTAATCTGCTAAACTGAAACTTATTACAAAGGTTATTAAAAATCCTAAAAACATTTATAAAGTGCTCAAAGACATAAACCCCACCATATCAATACAACCCAGTTTTTATTAAACTAAAATACCACTTAATAAAATCAAGTGCAGGTAATTTAAGAAAAACATAAGTACCCTCAATTTAAAGTCACAGTATGTTCTTAGCACGTCAAATACATAGTTTCAATTTATTAAATACCTTCATATTACCTATCACGGCCACACCGACCTCCCATAACAGATATTACTTTACGAATTCTTTTACGATTATATCGCAATCTGCGACATATAATATATATACTTATATATATCTATTTAGATTGTATTTTATATATATTTAGTTTTACTACATATAAACTTGAACTGATATAACACAATGTGGATGAGCCAAAACACTCCATTATCTTACATACACAGTCCATTCACGTTTGGGACGTGGTATTTTTATAGTGGCGAAACACACAAGTAGGTGTATAGCCTATTGTAGTCGCGCCCATCGTGTTAATGAGACCATTCGTAATACTAAAAAAGGTATACCTTTATTTTTAAACTGTTTGTGGTGGCACTGTTTGAAATCTGACTCTTATACTGGGTTACAATATTCTACTCTTAGATTTCTTAATGTCTTCAATAAATTTATCAATTTATTTACCCTATTGCGTACCAATTGTGGCGAAGTCTGGAGACCGGAGTTTGCTACCGGTTACTGACCAGTCGACCAAATTTTACGTATATTGTGACTGACGACTGCCACTAGAAAACAGAAATTGTGGTCATGCATATCTTATTTATTTAAATTTGCCTTCATCTATAATATAATAAATAATCATATCAGCCCATAAATGTCCCACTGCTGGGCTCGGGCCTCTCATTATAGGGAGAAAGGACTGTATACCCGCCACGCTTGTCCAAGGCGACTTGGCAGGTTTGACACATCGGTCATCTCGATGTGCAGGTTGCATCATGATGTTTTCCTTCACCGTTTATAGCACGTGGTAATTGTAACAATATGCACATTAGATCAGAAAACTGACTAAGTGAACATGCATTTCGGCCAGGATCGAAGCTGCGCCTTTTGAGATTGGGACGCGTGCGCTAGCCATTACGCTAACACGACTCTGAACAATAAACAATTAACATTCATCTAAGTTCATGCTAATTGTTTTGGCTAAGTATATACATCGTAAAAAAAATGTATATTTTATGAATGATCGAGTCGTTACCCATCACAATCATTCAGGAGGCGCCATGAAAGGTGTAGTTTATCCTACTTGTTGAAATTTGACATAAACCCTGTGGTACCGCCATGTTGTGTGTCATGTGTACTTCTTTCGACCTACTCAAACTATCTTCTAACACATTTAAATTCTTCCTTCAAATCTGATGGCGTGTCCCTGTTCCGCGCGCATTGTCATTTCATCAACAAATAAATCAACAAATAAATTAACATACAATAAATATAAAATGTAATTAATATCGCTCCGCGCCGTACCGCTTAGTTACTAGATACTGTAAATATCTCTAATATATAACATACTACAACCCTCGCTGGTACAAAATACTATAAATATATCGTTTATACTGAAGTGAAGTGAAGTGGACTGAGGAGCAGGGAGCAGCTGCATTTCATACCCATTAACCAGGTACGTGTCTGCCCTTGTCAAATTCCCATCTAAATTGCCCAACACTTCTTTTCCTGTAAAATTGACACAGTTCTCTTATCGCTAAACCCAGCGGATATTAATACATAGAAACCTAGCAAGTAGCTTTAGCTATGCAATCAATCATCATCATCCGAGCGTTCAATCCCGGTTGCGTTCGGAGCCTTCACTCCAACGCCCAGGGTCCGCTTTCCTACTTTTTCTACTCCACTTCGCGCGGTCTTCAGCATCCCCTGTTTTGAGACCATTGGCAGCATGTCATCCTTCACAACGTCAAGCCAACATTTCTTGGGCCTTCACCTTCGACCGGAACCTGGCGGAGGCGGCATGGCTAGACATTTGTTCCCCACATAGTTAGGCGGTCTCCGTAAAAGGTGGCCACACCAGCATAAGCGACACTCTTGCAGTTTGTCTGCCATGTCACGGACATGAAGACTGCCACGGATGCGGGAGTTCCTGACCCGGTCTTTCCGCGTCACTCCACACATCCATCGCAGCATATTCATCTCTGTGACACGCAGTTCTTGCTTGTGTCGCTATGCAATCAATATATATAGTCAATCGCAAGCGGGTGGGCGTCCGCCTCCGTTGGACGGCGTCATAGAGTACCGGAACAAAAATATTCAAATCATAATCATGTAATTTGAATATTTAGTATGTCTCTATTATAATATAATAATAAAACAATCATACTCTGGATTATATTTTACGATTCTATTTGAATATTTGTTAGCATTTGATATGATTTTTATTGATTATAAATTGTATTATGACACTGTATGAATGTGTTAGGGAAAGTTATAAAAAACAAGTTATTATGAATACAAAAATAAAAAACGACCTTCTGATTTTAAAAGTATGTTTGATTAACTATAATTCTCTATTATATGTGTGTCTTATTAGTAATTTTTGAACTTATAACTTCAAGCACCAAATACGCATTATGCGGCTAGACATAATCCGGTTAGCCGTCCGGCGGGACGCAGATACGGCAATTGTATTTGAAACTGATTTGTATACACACTATGCAATAGTCGCATAGTGCCTATCTATACAAAAAAATTGAAGTGTTTGTTTGTCTGTCGGTGTCTATGGTCAAAATAACAGCTTTTTACTAAATGCATATGAAAGTATATACGGTACTTTATCAAACAAACTGTCTGTTTGTTCCGGTTAATCTCTGAAACGGCTGGACTGATTTTAACGGGACTTTCACTGGTAAATGGCCGATATAATAAGGAGTATCTTGGGCTACTTTTTTGAGAAAAAAATTGAAAATTCCACGCGGACGAAGTCGCGGGTACCAGCTAGTCTATATATGGACATAGCTAGATCATATCGAAGATCATGACTAAGATTGATATGATAGGCTGGCAATCATCATAACTCACGCGCACGTGCAACCAGACCCGAGCAATTGACGTCACCAGTCATATGCAGCATGCACGTGTTGTTTAATACGCATTTGTAACGCTGGCTTATTAACGTGCTATGCGGTCCAGTCCGGTTGACAGCGAGACGAGTATGACGAAACTGGTAACATACAGGTTCAAGATATTCATTTACTGCTAGGAATTGTGCGTAGATATTTGACTGCTTACCGTACAGTTTTTTTAGATTTAATGCTTAAAATGGTACAAAAAAGTTTAGTAGATAGATAGATAACACTTTATTATACACCAATACACAATGAACTTAAAGACTAAAATTATATCTACTTATGTACAAAGGGCGGTCTTATCGCTAAAAAGCGAGCGAATTCTTGGAAAAATTGCATTTTCGGAATCTCTTTGTCCGAATTATGCGCAATGATTTTATTCTACATTTTAAAACGCAATGTACAAACTCCAACGATAGATAGATGAAAAGGTAAGTATATTGTGTTTTATGAAAAGCGCAGTAATAAAGGAAGCTGATTTTGGAATAGGAAGCCGATCACGTCGCAGTGTGTTATGAGAACTCAATGTTAAATAATGGGCCTGTGAATAGTTTCCAGTGGATACATTGCTATTAACAACACGGACGCAAACCACGTGTCTACTACATAAGCTTACGCACACTAGTTAAAAAATTGTAGATTGTTACACGAGAGGTGAAAGTGACCTATTTAGGCACAAGATGGTTGGACGCACGAATTTAGTAAGGGCGCTAATAATTCGAACGCCTAAATGGCCTTTCACCCAAGGTTACTTTCACCCAAGGTGAACAGTTTACTTTTCATTTCGAATTTGAGGAAAGTAAATAAAGACTGATTAGTTAAACAAACAACTACTTCTCTAATGAAATCAAGCGTTAAAGCGATGTCTAAATATGATGAACTTATTTAAGATGTCTCGTATGAAACGTTAAGTAAATTTCTTTTATGTGGCATCTTACCAGCCACTATTTTTTGTCACTGATGATAGTAACTATTTAGCTCAAATTTATCTAAATCTATGTACATAAACATATTATAAAATTGTAGACGTCAAATTTCTGTACAATGAAAAAAATGCTACAAACCGAGTCAGGGGGATGTAAGAAGAGAAATAGAACTAATTTAGATTTCATTCAAATTTTTTGTTTCTCTGTTTGTCTGAAGCGGCTGGCCCGATTTAAATAAAATATTTTACGATAGTAGCTTATATCTCTGGCAATACATAGAATAATTTTGATCCTGAAAAATTAGAGTTCTCGTGGGATAGTTAAAAAAACTTTAATTACTTAAACAGCTATACAACTTATGCATCTAATTAAGTATTGATATTGCCGGTATCATCATCATACAATTAAACAATTAGGATATATATCATCACGCTAAGACCAATAGGAGTGGAGCACTAATGAAGAATGTTAGAAAATCGGGAGAGTATTTTTAACTTACTTTTTTTTAAACTATTCCACGCGGACGAACTCGCGGGCAGAAGATAGTTAAATAATAATTTAGTGAAAGTAATTTAGTATAAAATTTTTGATATTTTTTAATTACAATTTACGACATGTGTCGCCTGTATTATCTATGGTTCATATAGTTTTTAATTTTTTGACAGCAGGGGAATTCATCTCAAGGGACGTAAAATACTGTTTTTATCCCTGTGGTCAGGCAAATCGAAGTGTACTTTTAGAATGTGAAATGAAGAATGCTTTACTTTTCTTCAAGTATGCTCCGTCTATACTTTTATATCGTCTGAGATTCTTGACAAGCACTAAGATTAGGTAAACTGATGTAAATAAAATCCGATATGTATGTTATTAATTAAATTAATAGCGAATGTAGATATAGGTTAATAAATATTAATTAGGTTGCTGTGCTCATTGATAACTCGGAATATGTAGGTTTTTTGTAAGGAGTCGTTAAGCTGATTTGTGAATGGACTAGTTTTTCTACTGGTTACTTGTTTGTCTGACTGACACCAGTGTTTGCTGTCGCGGAAATACTTTGAGCCGGCTTAGAAAGCTAACACCAGTGATGTATGCTAAAAAATAAATATATTTATATTTTAAAATGAAACTTTCTAGTGCCCCTGCTACACCTGAGATATGTTGGTAATAGTACGCAGATATAGCGTTAATGCATCACTTGAGATACGACATTGTTAAGACTTTAAATATTGATTATTTGGATAAAATTTTAGTTTAATTGCCGCCTGAAATAATTAATATAAAACGTTTTCTACTGTAATATGTAAATTTATGTGGCTTAAGTTGTTTAAGATATTTAGTCGTCATTAAACAGTGTAATTCATTGCAAAAATCCCGTTTGTAATATAAGAAAATGGTCTAATGAAAACCGATATATATATATATATATATATATATATATATATTGTTACGAGTTGCAACTCGTAACAATATATATATATATATCGGACTCCAATTAAAAATGCCGTTAATTACTATAGAATTTATTAGAACTATACAAACACGTATAACACAGGTACAGATATAACTGAACACAATCAGTCCAAACGTAATGCACGATTCAATAACACGCGCAAAGTCCGTCACTAAATAGATTATCGAATGTACACAAGTCTTGCCTCGCGGCTGGTTATCGCTCGACTGCCCATCTCTCCATTGGGGCATTGATTTATACGGCACAGATGCAATACGTCTGCCTGGCAAGCTTCGACGCAATTTCTTAGAAATCGTAACCCGCACACCTGGCTAATGACTGCCATAAAAGATTATAATACACAATGACCTGTTTTTTTTTAGTCACAAATTTTAAACACAAAGTAAACAAATGCGGAAAGATAATAAATAAAGTGTGCTTTTATGGTATGCAGGTGTGAATCTACTTTTGTCGGCACACGGTCGTAACAATATATATATATATATATATATATATATATATATATATATATAAGTTACATTTCAAAGTTAAAGCAATTTATTTTGTGTGTACAAGTTTGAATATGCTGGCCATAATTGTAACAATTTAGGTATCACTCTATCCTACCACATATGTAGCTTACAAAATAATTGAATTAAACACTACTAATACCTAAATACAATAGTATACAATTTGTAATAATAATGATTACAATAATTAAGATTTCTCATGTCTCAAAATCAAACTCCTGTATCAGTATTTGGGTCATGTATTGTGTAATATGCTTTACTTATTAATAATTGTCGTAATTTTCATTTCAAGCTCTTGATGTTGAGTTCTTTAATTTTTAGTGGTAGTTTATTGTAAATTTTAGTCGCCATACAGAATACATTTGGTCGGTCACTAACAGTAACGTAGGTGCAAAGCATTACGAATATATGGAAGTCTTAATTGAGAATTAACACTAATATAACTTCGAAGAAATCTACATTTATACCAATTATAAACAAACGGACATGCCAATCAGAATAATTTATGAAGATACTTTTCTTTAAAATATTTACAGCAAGAAATGTATATATTTTAACTAGCACCGCTTCTTATAAATGTCAATTTGATTAATTATAAATAAATATTTAAATAAAAAATAAGTATTTTTTTTGCTTGTATAAAAAGTTTGGCACAGGTGTCCGAAGTTTCTCTAGAGCAATGTTACGGTAAAGTAATTTATGTAATTTGAATACTGTATTTGAATTAAGAACACATTTCCAATGTTCGATTTGGCTTTTGAATCTATTACTTTGCATTTTATGACCTATAATAAGGATGCGCCTGATTGAACGCGACAAGCGGGTATTTTGTATCACTTTTATCAATTAACAAATATAAGCTTCTTCGCTTCTAAAATAAATTCAAGCTTGATTTCGAAGTATTTTCGTCCTGTTTGTTCTTCGTCTATCGATTTTTAATTGTCAATTCTGTTTTATTAGACATAGAATTTAGCACTATAATATAGAAATTATTTTTCATAAGATATAACCTACCACTTCCAGTTGTAATCCAGGGAGGTGGCGAATATTTCGACTCAACTCTAACAAAAATAAGACTAGATAACGCCTTTAGGGTGCCTAAAGGCCTCCGGCCCCCAGAGACTCGCGGTCTGTGACATCAGCTGACACCCACACTAAGGCCGCTAACCGCGCAAATGTTATAATTATATTTTTACACAACTGTCCAAAAGATCTTCCAATTTGAAGTTTTGGAGTAAATGGCCATAACTACTGCCTTCCACTGAGCTCAAAACATCTTGATGGAGGAGAAATATTAGCTGTCAGTAAGATCATATTCCTTAGCAGTGAGGAAATAATTGAGTAGATAAGAGAAGAATACATTCAAAGTTAATGTACTAATTTATGCATTGTGTGAATTATCAAAACTCTGCTATAACCTCAGATGTTAAACTAACTTTACTTTTTTACAATACCCTCAAAAGCGTAATTTAATAGTTTTATATATTCTAAAAAGGGACCCAAAAAAGAGTTTACAATAATGACAGGTTCAATAACTTTAGCATTCCTAAAATATTTTCATTAACGATTTGGAATGGTCACCAGTAATTTAAGATTTCAACCCAAAATACCTTATTAAAGTAAACATTCAAAAGGCAGTCGTGGTTAAAAATTTAATTATTATGTGTAATTAATAATACCTTTACTCTCAAGTTATATGATTACCTAATAGGCTTAATGAGCGTAAAAGACGATCCGCTATTTCTCTGTCGCTGACAGTGAGACATGTGCCCAAACTGGCTTGTGCGCACCGGTCTTAAAAATGTTCCCAATCTTGCACACGTGAAATGGTTATGTCATACACACACCCCCACATACACAGATGTTGTGTTGGATTTTGAGCAATGTAAATATGAAATACTGTTTAGAACACAGGAAACGATTTGAATACGATCTGCACTGAGTTTATTTCATAATTAACCTAAAGGGAAGTTTACATTTCTATGTATTTATTTTTTTACGTACATTTCTTAAGTATATAAATATTTATACGATTTTTGCATGTCATCAAATACGTTAATAGTGCTGTTTTCTGTCATTCACACAGATCAGCCTCCATTGCGTCACTTCGGCTATATCTGGAGCAACTAAATGGTCGATGTCCTATCGATCACTCTACGATCCGCCCCCACTTTCCCAGAGCATTATTCTTTCAATGTTATAAAATATAATAATAATAAATCGGCAGACAAACACACACACTCTATATCCCCAAATTAAGCAAATTAAGCTTGTGTTATGGGTAATATACAAGGGACCACTCTGGGGCCGATCCCAGACACCCAGACCATAGTAAATAATGGAGAAAATACGTTTCCGAAATTTACTATATCAGGAATCGAACCCGGAGCCTCTACTTTCCAGTGAGGTAAGCCGGTAAAGGCTTAGCCCGCTCAACCACAGAGGCCTTCAATATTTTTTCTTAAATCTTTTATGACTAATTTCATTCAAATTTTTTTACAAATGTTCATGTTTATTTTGAAAGTCGTACCGTATAAGTGGTGTTCGTTCTACCCCCATAGGTAGTAAAATGTATTTGCCCAATCGTGTTTCTTTACTTCTTTACCGAAATACCGGTGCTCTACAACTATGCAAACTATGGTCGCCGTTTTATTTCAAAATGGGTTTTTATTTTAAACCTTTTATTCCCGGTTTCTGAGGTTACCAGGTATGAGTTCAATAACAATATTGATTCCATAAAGTTATGTAATAGATAAACTTAGGTTAACTGTTAACCTGCAACTAGTACCAAAACTCGCCACTACATGGATCTATTTGAGAAGAAAAATCTAATATTTATTTACATCAATCAAAAAAGTCAACAACAAAACGTCAAACAAAAGATATGGAATAGATAAACGCCTAATATTGGTCAGTTAAGGTGAACCTAGTTTAACTATCGTACGATGGTGTGTACAGAAACGCAATTTTATAAATTATTGAACTGATAGCGCTAACAAACAGATAAACTACAGTTAAAAGTAGCTCAGAAACCGGGCATCAAACACTCAGAGAACATGATTAGTATTTAATATTATCATTAAATTATTAAAACGATATAACGATTTCCTAAGTAAAAACTATTATGAGTAAATAATATTGTTACAACTCAGATCCCGAAAAACACAAAATCCACCTGCATATCTGAAACAAAGCACATTTATTACCCGTCGGCATTTGAATTAATAACATTGAAATTCTTTTATGATTGTCTTCTTTTGTTTACTCATTGGCATACGGCCTATTGTTGTATTGTAATCATTAGCCAGGTGTTATGGATTTAAAGTACAAGCTGATTTTATGAAATTCGGTCCACGCGGCCGGGCGGACATATTGTAACTGTGCAGTATAAATCAATGGCCTGATTGAGGGAGGAGCTAGTCGAGCGAGAACCACCAGCGAAGCGAGACGTGTGTACTACAATCGGGAATCTAATAAGTGACGGACTTTGCGCGTTTTATTGAATTACGACCTTCTGCATTATGTTTGGAATTTTTGTGTTCGGTTATATTTGTACCTGTGTTATACGTGTTTGTATAGTTCTTTTAAACTTTATAGTCATTCTAACGGCATTTTAATTCGAGTCTCGCGACTCGTAACAATATTTATATATTAAATTGGATTTTGATACTTGAATTATGCGTTTTATTAGCAGCTAATGAAGCGTTATTGAGCTCTTTTTACAACCTTATATAGAGAGATATTCTAGCAACTGGTGATGGAAGAAAGCGGACCAATTAGAAACAACATAATCGAATAACGTATTTCAAATTACTTACTGAAATGTTATACATTAATTTATTTCATCAAAATGTACATAAACTAGCTGATGCTCGCGACTTCGTCCGCGTGGTGCGGTTTATTAACTATCCCACGGGAACTCTTTAATTTTTCGGGATCAAAAGTATTCTATATGCTGACCAGGGATATAAGCTACCGCCACACAAAATTTCATTTAAATCTGTCCAGTCGTTGTGGAGATTAGCCGGTACAAACAGACAGACAGACATTATAAGTAGAATACTGAGCCTATATCATTGTAACGGCTAGCAACATTTGCAATTCAGCAAAAATTGGAATATAATATGTGGATATTTGTGGCATTGTCGTTAGTCGCCCACGCGCTACCTTCCGAGTCGAGTCGTACGTACAAAGTAAATCTTCCGAGTCGAGTCGTACGTACAAAGTAAATCTTCCGAGTCGAGTCGTACGTACAAAGTAAATCTTCCGAGTCGAGTCGTACGTACAAAGTAAATCTTCCGAGTCGAGTCGTACGTACAAAGTAAATTAAAGACATTTATATAATTTAACTTTTTATTTAATTCCATTTTATTTCCATCTACCCGACACGCTTAATTGGAGTCAGAAGAGTAGTTAGTAGTAACTCACAACAAATAACAGTGCCATTATATATAATATTCAACTATATTGATTAATTACGTATATTTATTCTACTAGGTAGCCTTAAAAATGATATCAAAAGTTTATCATTGGATACAGAGGGAACTGGAGTGATGAAAGCCCACAGTAATGTTATTATATGTGTTTAATGTTAAAATTGCTGTAATTTCTAAAAAAAATATAACTAAGACATATATAATCAGACGGACAGTCATATCGAAAGTGAAATGTTTCCATTTTTGCCGAAGTGGCTACAAACTGCTAAAAACGAAACAGAAAAAATATTGCTTGTTTTTTTATGGATATGGATTAAGGCGGCCCAGCTACAACATTCACATTAACGCGAGCGAAGCCGCAGAAAAAACTAATAAATAAATAAATTGCAAACCACCGCACTAACCGTACCATAAAATTTCCTAATTATTACATTCAATTCGTGTTCCGTTCTTATTAATAATTCCGGATGTATTTCATTTGAGCCCTTGTACTAATTTGCCGCAAAATCGTAAAATTCGATACTTCCGAGTTAAAATACTAACAAACCGTTAATTTACATTATACTTGTAAAAATAAACAAGGTACATATACATATATGTATACATATAATAAACCTGTAGAGGTCGAATTTCTGAACAATGAAAAAAAATGCCAAAAACCGTGACATTTAAGAAGTGAAATAGAACTAATTTAGATTTTTTTTTAATCTTATGTTTCTCTTTTTGTCTGTCTGTTTGTACCAGTTAATCTCCGAAACGACTGGACCGATTTAAATGAAATTTTGTATGGTGGTAGCTTATATCCCTGGCCAACATATAGGATACTTTTGATCCCGATAAATTAAAGAGTTCCCGTGGGATAATTAAAAAACCACATCACGCGGTCGAAGTCGCGGGAATCAGCTAGTATATATATATACACATACAGGTAATCGTAAACATCTAATTTATTAAAATTTACAGTTTTTTGACCTTTTTGTATACGGGTCTATAATAATCATAAATTAGTAATAAAAAGCCTTTTTAATGTAAAATAAATTTTAACGATTATATCACAGAAGAGATTTAAATAAGGACTTGCCAAAAAAAAATTAAAAGACATTTAAAAATCTATACTAATGAAATTAAAGTTTTGTCTGTGATTTCAAAATTAATGAAGAATATTTCAATAAAAACTACTATAAAATTTTATATAATATCTAATACATGGCCATTTTCAGAAATGTTGTCTGTTAGTCTATCTAGAATTGATTCGGAAACGGCTCAACAGATTTTGATGTAAAAGGGATTAATACAAGTTTTTCTCCTAAGTTAGTATGTTTCATTTGTGTCGGGATATACAATATGTGTCTTTGTCTGTCGGTAATTTGTTTCGATATCTTTCTATATCTAGGAATTAGAAGATTTAAATGTAAAGTCGAAATCATAGTGCGTGCGGCTAGTATTAATAAAAATTATTATATATATTGTAAAATCGTCCGCTATTTCTTCAAATAAAGTTTTATTCTTCTTAGGGAAATTGAATAATTTTCTTGGGATATGTATTCAAAATTTACACGCAAAACTGCATGGAGGTCTTGTATTATTTATAATAATCGTGAATGTGAATCAGTTATTGTACATCCAACAGCCTATTATGACAGACGATCGTTAAAATTATAATTCAGTAAAACAGGATTTGGGTATGGAGTTTGTAACCTTCGGAAATAATACAGGTAGAAATGTCTTAGAGCCGTCATCTGCCATTGCCTAAACTATATTAGATTATTAATGTACATAAATATTTTTCTAATATTTAAATGTAACTAATTAGAAAAGTTTTATAACAAGTTTACTTAATAACGCTACGTTTTAACGGTTTTAAGCGCGGTAATTTATTTGATTTTTATTATTCCGACGTTTCGGCCACTTTTCAGTGACCGTGATCACGGAAGACAAAGTTGTCAAGTGTCAATGAGTATTGTTGAAGTTTCATTTAGCCTACCGCCAGCTTGTTCATTTTAATTTTAGGTTTATTAAAATTAAATATAATTAAAGCTTTATTCATAATCGCATTCAAACCTCGTGTAAATTGTGAATATGTGACTAATTTTATATTTATTTCGTAATAAAAAATATTTTAAACTAGCTGATGCCCGCGACTTCGTCCGCGTGGTGCGGTTTTTAAACTATCCCACGGGATCTCTTTAATTTTTCCGGATCATAAGTATCCCATATGTTGACCAGGTATATAAGCTACCACCATCCTTAAATTCATTTAAATCGGTCCAGTAGTTTCGGAGATTAGCCGGTACAAACAGAGAAACAAAAAAATTGAAAAAATCTAAATTGGTTCTATTTCACTTCTTACATCGCTCTGACTCGGTTATTAGCATTTTTTTTTCTTTGTACAGAAATTCGACCTCTACAATTTTATTATATATATAGATAGATGTGAATCAGGAATATAAACTATTTGCCAGCCAAACAAAATTTCTAAATGCTGCCTTTTATAAAATAAGTCATCTCTGGAGGCTTATTAATAGCTTCTCTTGATCTAGCTTCTTTCTAGTTTATATTATTATAGCTGTTAGCCCCCCAAATAAAATATAAAAAAAAGAACGTGCTGGTCCGAAATATTCCCCTGACTTTTTTATTTTTAAATTCATTGTAAAAATTCTTCTCTTCTACAATTTTGTTTTATTATAGACTACCTGACCAATATCCACTTTGCTGGGCGTATTTTTTTTTTATCACAACCAAATGTATGTCACTTAAAAATAATGTAGCTTTCTACTATTGAAAGAATTTTCAAAATCGTTTCAGTAGTTCAAGAGATTAGTTCCTACAAACAAACTCACAAACTTTAGCACTTTATAATATTAATCATTATATTGTTACGAGCTACAGGACTCGAATTAAAAATGCCGTTGGAACCACTATAGAATTTATTAGAACTGTACAAACACGTGTAAAACAAATACAAATAAAACTGAATGCAACCAGTTCACACTGCACGATTCAATGCAATTCGACACGCGTAAATTCCGTCGTCTATATCGCTAATCGAGAGTACTACAAACGTCTTACTCGTCTCGTAGTCGTCGCTTGACTGCCCATCCCTCCATTCGGGCATTGTCTTATACTCACTACACAGTACAAAGAAATTGGCCGCGCGCACTGAGTTTCCGAGAAATAGTCATTTGCACACCTGCGAACGGCTAACAAAGTCGAAAACAATAACAATAAGGATTAGTTCGACGCTAATAATGGTTATAAAACAAGTAGAAAAACAATAGCATGTTTTTTCTTAATTACAAATTCAAAACACAAAAGAATTCCTAATCCGGGAAGACAATAAGCTGCGCTTACAACTGGCAGCTGTGCGCTTATCTTTGACGGCATGTAACAATATTAATACGTGAAGCAAAAACTTTATACTCCTTGTTTATTGTTAAAGTCAAATTAACAGTGTATTCTTAGCGAAATCTGTGATTATAGAAGTATAGTCAGTCTTTGACAAGAGAACCTTAAGTTTGAACATTAAGCTTATGATTTAAATTAATTATGGTCGAATTTCGACCACTGGACGACCACTAGTATAGATTAATAAGAATCACTTAAATTTTATTAGTATAGGTTTGTTCAACCCGAGTTCAACCTGTATTATAATTTTTTTGCGCCTTACTTACAAATATTCCTTAAAAAAAACATTATAAAAAATTAAAGCGCTACATTTTGTAGCACCAAAATCGTAATGTGCCATAAATCCTCACTTATTGCATATATTATATTAAAAATAACTTTTATCAAGATCTTTAAGATGTTATTTTTCGCAATTTTACTATGGTATAAAAATACATTCGTGTAAACAAAATTATTAATTAAGATTTATATGTTTACTTAACACATAATTTGCAATCATGACTTAAACTGGTACTTTCTGTTTAATAATTTTAACATTTATGTTAACACGTTCAGAATTTTGTTTTAATTATTAATTAAATAAGAAGCTGTTAATTATTTAGATTTAAATATTTGTAGAGATATTTAAATTTATATCCTTACTAATGCTTTCCATCTCACAGTATTTATGTTACTTTCTAACATTAGATGACATTAAAAAACCGCTCCAAATATATATTTTTAAATTTGAGGTTCATATTTAATATAATGTATTTATATTTTATATAAAATAAATAACGGAATTATTGAAAGTTGAAGTAAATTTCTATACTCGATTTTTTTTAATTAAAGCAGTATTAAATATTACACACATATCAACATGAAACATGAATGTTGATTTCTAACGAGATTTCACTGCTATAAATAACATATTTGAATGATTGGAGTATTTTATAGATCTAAAATTACTGTTTCTTGTTAAATTCACTACAATAACAAATAAACTAAGTATATATGAAGGGTACAGGCAAAGAACAGGGAATGTCTTAATGAATAGATTTTGAGAAAAACGCAATTATAAGTTTAGAAGTATATATTTTTTATTGAGATCGGCGTATGCAGTAACTTTTACTTAAAACTAATTAAATATTTATTTAATTAATATAACTGTGTAGTTATGATGGACTTTTTAGTCATTTAAAATATTAATATTTGACAAAAATTAAATAAAACAATCTTGGAAGAACAGACAATAAGGAATGTCGAATTCAGTCATCAGCATCTTTAGTTTTGGAATTATATTCTAATGATTCGTAAAGCACCTATGCTTCTCTGGTACAAGATGGCATAAGACACATCAAATCTTTATATTTAAGTTCACTTGTGGGCAAATAATTTTATATAAAAGTTAGTGATTGGGAAATAAACTATCATAGACAAAGATTTGTTTTCAATAGAATATAGAAAAAATAATTTTTGTGACATTGCCTGTTCTTTGCCTGTACCCTTCATATAGTCTACACATCTACCCAGCAAAACATAGAGGCGAGTCGAAGCCAATCTGAGTTGAAGTAATAGAATGAATGACGATGATGCGCTAGGATCAGCGTGGGCGTAACTACGTTCTAAGTCTCACGCTCTTCCTACCACAGCGCGGGTCACATGGGAGGAGGGTGGTTTTACTGGAGTATTGAGTAGTCAAGTCTCCACACAAGCCGGTCGTTTAGTGCTTGGATTTCCCCTGTGCGGTATGCCTGCCCTAATCGACTATGGTCTAACGTAGATATTTGTTAAGGACCCGGTACTGTGCAGCGCCATCTATTTTGTAATTTGAGTTTCATTTATATACAAATGTATTTTAATAGATAGATAGATAACACACTACGTTGAGTTTCATTTATATACATACACCAATATAACAAATGAACTTAGTAGCAGTTTTCAAAAAAGATGCGATTGCAGCGCCGTCTTTTTCGTTATTTTCGTCTATCCCACGGAAACGATGTTATTTATGGGGATAAAAAGTATTGTAAGTTACGCCACGGGATATAAGCTAGTTCTATGTCGAAATTCAGTTTAATCCATTCTGCAGTTTTGACGTGATGCTCTACAAGACAGACAGACGGACAACAACTCTGAAAATTGTATATTCGGAATGAGCTGGTGCGAATTAACTTCCTAATTTTTTTACATTTTTAAACGCATTGTAGAAACTCGAACCATTTATAGATTTATAGATTTATTACAGTATAGATTATATATAAAAAATATATATTAGGAGTGGAAAAAAAGAGTATAATAATAATTTACAGTGTTATCGCTATGGGTGATTTATTTCAAATAACTTTTAAATAGAAAATGACGGCTGTGCAGAACATATTTAAGTTGTTTTGTGAATCGATAGAATACTAGTGGTCGCCAGTGCTCGAAATTCGACCATAATAATTAATCTCAAAGACATCTATAATGACATTTCGCCAAGGCTCATTGTTAATTTGTCAAAGTTGGCGTGTTTGTCAAATATATGGTGTGTATGTGTTTTTTTATTGATATAATGCGGTTTTCTTTCTTTTTGTAAATTAAAAAACTAACGGTTGCTCTGAAAAGAGTTTTTATTATTACTTTTTTTTTTAATTTCTCCTCAACATTGGCCAAGACAGAGGTTCTTGTTTTCTACTTATTTTTATGTCTCTAACTTTTATTTTTACTCTCAAAAAGAATTTACTGTTTATACTTATATTACTAGAATGATTGTACTCTGTTGGGATATATTGGTTGTGATTGGTTTGGATTGGTAAGGTTTGTACTTTATTGAATTCTTATACTATTATAAAGTTTTACATGTTCGTTTACAAAGTTTTTGTCTATTTTATTTATATAATTCTATGATATCTATTTACCGAGGTTATGTTACAATTTTTGAATATAATATATGTCTGAGTTTACATTCTTTCTGTTATATTTATTTCTTTATACATTACAAGGACCATTTTGGTCTGATACATCTTGCTTGGTTAACTCTTATTTTTACTTGCATGTGTGTTTGTGGCTTTACTAATTACTTGATGCTTTTCACATATATACTAAATTATATAGTGCTAGTGTCATTTTTTATACATTTATTTATTACTATTTTCTTACTTATTACTTGTTTACATTAGCCATTTATACATTGTTTTATACTTGGTATTTTTCTTCATTTGTTACAGACCCTTTTCCCCCCTGAGTATCTGTTTTGCCTCGTGTCATACTCTTTTAGTTTTTATTATTAAATACAATACGATACACACTGTTTTTGTATGTGAATTTATAATTACGCAATTTACCTGAAAAGAGAAACAACATTTAAAGCTAATTAATTCACAATTTCAATTAATCTAATACGTTTAGGAATGTTAAAATAACACTTTGTTAATTTGTCCTATTGTTCTAACTGACAAAAAACTCTGACAAGTGTGATGTACAAGTGACATTACATTGACATACATAGATAATACCACTATGCGCGGCAAATTCAAATCGATTGAAGTTACTCTTCATTGACATTTAATTTCTTTTTTATGCATAATAAAAAAAAAAAAATTAGCATTCGTCACTTCTTCTCTATATAAACTAGGAGTGTGCGAAATTTCATACTCCAACGTCCCCACAATTTTCGTAAAAAGGGGTACAAAGTTTTTTCTTCACGTAATAATATATATAGATAAAGAATCCAAAAATAACAAATCCTTAAATAAAATGAGCCAAAACACTAACATATTGAAGTACTTCAAATGTTGCGTGGGAGTGACAAAACAACAGTTTATGAACACAACACGACAAGCGCTTTATAGTTGTATGCGACATTCCTTACGTTTCCGATATAAGATTTTATCGTCAAGTGAGTGAACTTTAAGCACTATTACTCGTTAAAGACGATATCAAAATGTTATTCATAATCGTATTAATAATGCGATTATGAATAACAACTTCGATAATATTTTAACAGTCTTCTAAACCCTTTATAAATATTACCAATAAGTGAACGAAACTTCTAGTGTGGTACGCATTTAAAGTTAAAAATTATGATACAATTTACAACTGTAAAAGCTAACAAGAGCATTCGAAGAAATTATAGAACACAGTATTAAAAAATAACATGGAAGAATATGCCATTTTGAATGCCCAGAAGTAATTATCAAAAATATTCTTTTTCGCGACTAGTATACATAATAAAATTACGTTTGAACGGTTTTAAACGCAGTATTTTTAATTTGGTTTTTATCTGAAGTTTCGGCCACTTTTCGATGGCGAGTGGTCAGATCGCGGCTATTAATAAATGGCCGAAACGTAGGAATAAAAATGAAATAAAACACCACGCTTAAAACGTAGTTCTATTTGTTACACTTATTGCGAGCGACATCATATTTTAGTTTTAGCAAGCACAATATATGAGGAAAAACCTAGCAAGACAATAAAAACACAAACATAGAGAGAGAGAGACATAACACTTTATTGCACACCAAAATATACAATTACAAAAACTAATCATATTTACAATATTTTCTAGGCAAACATAGGCGGCCTTCTCGCTCAAAGCGATCTCTTCCAGGCAAAATAAATCAAAGAAATTTGAATCAGGCGATGTAGGTGGTGCAAGAAAAAGGCAATAGATAGATAGACAGATAGATAGATAACACTTTATTATACACTAATACAAAAATGAACTTAAAGACTAAAATTATATCTAGTTGTATACAACGGGCAGTTAATCGCCAAAAAGCGATCTCTACCAGACAACCCCAGGAATGAATTGAGATGATAATGGCGATAGTGGTATACGCAACATATAGTACGAACTACTTACATTTTAATAATAAATACATAAATTATATGTAGTTATTTTATATATTACATAGATATATACTTAATATACATACCATACAAATACATATCTACAGAATATATAAATATTTATAACAGAGTTTAAGTATCATATTCCAACGACAGGTAGTATTTTTTGATAATGGTTTTAAATATCGCTAGCGATTTTGCTTGTCTGATAGTAACAGGAAGCTTATTCCAAAGCTGTATAGCCTTAACAGTAAAAGAATTGTTGTAAAAAGTTGAGTTATGCGCAGGAGTGTTCAATTTAAGTTTAGTAGAAGGGCGTAAATTATGAGAGCACGAAAGAAATTCAAAACGTTGTTTAAGGTAATTAAGAGTACTTGGTAGATACATAAATACTCAATTTAATTTAAGAATTAAATATACAAATACATATATATATATAGTCAAAAATATACACATATTGATTTAAAAGTCAATGTTCGGTGCTGGGTTTTGAAATCGCCCAGCTGTTTAGTTTTTACACAAAACCGTGGCAGTGAAATTAATTCAGAAAATCAACTTTCAGAGTCCGTAACGCAACTGAGAAAAACAAATCGATAAAGCTGATGATAATAAGTTAACGTATTATTTCGTTTCTTAGGTCTTCTCATTGAGTGTAGAAATTGTATATTTTTCTATCTTTTACTGCTTAGGATTTCGTAGCCATTTTAGTCACTAAGCAGTATTCATTAATTATTATTGTTTTATTGAAGTCAATAAATGCAAAAATATTCGCTTGACTTTGTTGGGGGCCAAGAAAACGATATTTTTCGTTGTTACAAGATATAAAGCCAATAGTAGCACAAACAACATGGCAAGATAACACCGTATTCCCAAAAAACAAATTTACTACATACAAAGTAGGGTTGTATATTCATCAGACTTAACTAAGACAAAAATCTGAATAAATTTATGGCGATAGAGCTTAAAATACTTTTAAAGAAATTGGTTTGCACGATATCCGTTGAGTAGTTTTTGAGATATTAAAGTCTTTTCGATGCAATACTTTTTGGACTTTGATAAGCAAATGACAAGAAGACAATAATGAGTACGTCGCTTGTAGCAATATATATTAATGCTAACAATTGCAAGGCAATTCATGAGTGAAAATAAATATCAACTTTTAACTGAACTAATAATAGTAGTAATACGATGTTGTGGAATGCAGTAGCTGTCCTACCGGGTGTATATGTGTGTCTGTCTGTTTGCTTTGGCCTTGTGCTGCGACGGCGCCACGTGACCACTCCGCTATTACCAATATTTGCGCGCACGCACATCCGTCATAGGTCTCAAGACAGTAATGAAAAAGAGGGCGAAATTTAAAAAAATGACAATTTTAAAACTATGTTGTAACGGTTTTAAGCGCGGTCATTTATTTGATTTTTATTATTCCGACGTTTCCATCCCTTTTCAGTACCCGTGATTAAATGTATTCTTTTTTTTAATTTTACAATTATTTTATATACTGTTACAACCTAAGCGCCGACAGAGACAAATTCCACGTACAGATTTGTAGAAGCACATTTATTACCCGTCGGCATTTGAACTAATAACATTGAAACTATTGTAATTCTTATATGATCGTCTTCTTTTGTTTACTTATTTATTGGCATACGTTCTAGAGAACAGCCCATTGTTCATTGTACTCATTTATGACCACTTGCGGCCGACTCATTAGCCAGGTGTTTTAGATTATGTCGACTACGATACGGGCACATTGCATTTGTACAGTATAAAACGATGGCCTGAGGAAGGGAGGGGCGATTCGAGCGAGAAGCACGATCGAAGCGAGACGTGTGTACAACAATCGGGAATCTAATAGTGACGAACTTTTCGCGTTTTATTTAATTACGACCCTCTGCATTACGTTTGGACTTGTTGTGTTCGGTTATATTTGTATCTGTGTTATACGTATTTGTATAGTTGTAATAAACGCTATAATCATTCGCATAATGCTGGCTACGTTTCCTTGCTGAATTGTCCTACTGATCCGTTAACCAAGGTAAGCACGAGTCCTGTAATAAAATTTTATCCAAAAATTTGTTTATCTTCTTTTCTTTACACAGTATAAAACAAAGCCGCTTTCCGCGTCTGACTGTCTGTCTGTATATCCTAACTTCTCCTAAATCACGCAGAGGATTATTAGGCGGTTTTCACCATCAGTTAGGTCAATTTTCAAGGAATGTTTATATATGTACTAGAATATTCCCGCGACTTCGTCCACGCTTGACTTAAAATTCCTGCAGAATCCCCGGGACACAGCATTTAAAAAAGAATGTAAGCTATCGTTTTAGTGAAAACTCTGTGGGAATAAGCTAATTTTTATGCACCCGAACATCTTCAAATCGCTTCCGGGAAAATTCAAATCATTCCCAGAAAAATTTCTGCGGGATTCCCAGGATAAAAAGTAGCGCAGAATTTACATTTAAGATTTTGCTGTCGACCAGCGATAATCGCATCTATCTGCGCTGCGCTGGAAATGATTTAAAATGACTAGATTAAAAAAAATAGTATTACAAAGTATGTTATATTGCGATGCTATGAAAGGCCAGCTAAGTAATAAGTTCTCAGTTATATTGAATAAGACCTATGTAACACTTAGTTCGCAATAAAAAAAATGATTTGACAATGTGATTTTTACCCTGGTCGATAGCAAATTCTTTGTAATATAATGTGTGATTTTTTATCCCGGGAATTTCGTTGGAATTTTCGCGGGAACGCTTTGAAGTTGTTCGGATGCATAAAAATTGGCTTATTCCTACACAGGTTCCAATAAAACGACAGCTCACATTTTTTTTTAATGATACGATACCTTGTGTCCCGGGATTCCCGCGGGACTTTCAAGTCAAGCGTGTACGAAGCCGCGGGCATGTGCCAGTTGTTAAATATAATGTTTTCTATCTTATTCTTTCTTATTAGTCCCATAGGTTTATGTGTTTATCTCTTTTTAGTATCGCTTTTTCGTTTCATCGAATTTCAAAACACAACGATTCTACAGAAGTTTCACTTCAAAAATCTAAAAAACAAAAGACTACACTTATACAATTTGTTAGTATTGTTACATGCCGTCAAAGATAAGCGCATAGCTGCCTGTTGTAAGCGCAGTTTATTGTCTTCCTCCCGGATTAAGGAATTCTTTTGCGTTTTGAATTTGTAATTAAGAAAAACATGCTATTGTTTTTCTACTTGTTTTATAACCATCATTAGCCTCGAACTAATACTTATTGTTAGTATAAGACGATGTCCGAATGGAGGGGCGGGCAGTCAAGCGACGACTACGAAGCGAGTAAGACGTTTGTAGTACTCTCGATTAGCGATATAGACGACGAACTTTACGCGTGTCGAAATGCATTGAATCGTGCAGTATGAACTGGTTGCATCCAGTTTTATTTGTATTTGTTATATACGTGTTTGTACAGTTCTAATGAATTCTATAGTAGTTCCAACGGCATTTTTAATTCGAGTCCTGTAGCTCGTAACAGTATTATACATAGACATAGAGAGATAGATGTGTATTTCAGAAACCCGCATTTATATGTATTTGTTAAGTTCCACCAGCAGTATTATATTATTTACTTTGCAAACAATGTCGTGCCTTGTATGGGCTGAGGTCATGACAGCATTGCAAACATTACTGCGCGCTTTTTAGTCAACTGTGGGTACCGTGTTTCAAGTTCGAGTTAATTTAAGGTATTTCTTGTATTGGTCATGTTTTTATTAATTTCTTAATTGTCGAATATGAGAAGGTTTTTCTTTTATAAGGGAACATAAAACATGAAGTATAAATAATAAATAAATCAGCAGACAGACACACATTGCTGTATGAAATAAGATCCGCTGGAGACTGTCCACCTCCGAAGTAATGCTATGATCACTCGAATCTGCGATACCCACTAAAGCCCCACGGTATTCCATACTTCGCCTTAAGCCAGGGCTACGAGAAATGGGACGCCATCTCCCCCTTTTGCGAGCGTGTCGTGCTTGCAAAAGAGGAGGCGGAACGGGAGCGCGAGAGGACTTCATTGCACCGCTCCCGTCAAAGGAGGACGCATCGGCGCCGGGAGGCCAGCTTGAACCTTCGACCGCCGTGAGCAGGCGGCGCGGGTAGGCATCTAGGGAAAGGGCTCCCCACATGCTTTATGCCGTCGAGATGGGGGTGCGACGCATTCCGAGTTACAAACCGCCCCACGCAATGAGAGTAAGAAGATGCCAGGGGACGGGAAAACCGAGGCGTTTTAGTAGGTATCACTAACTGTGGTGTGGCAATAGCATCTTTAGCTTTGGCTAGAGGTGCTAGTGCCACCCCGACCTGGCGAATCCCACACACCGGCCGTGATTTTCCCAGTTATCTGTGTGGCTGATGGGGGTTTCCCCTCGTAAAAAATAGGGGCTACGGGAAAACGAATCCAAGACCAATTTTGCGTGCCCTAGCAAGCAGGTGCCCTATGAACCTCATCCACTACTGGGAGTACCAAGTCCTTGGCGTCTTCACCTCCCAATTCCTGCGTAGGGTTTTTTATGACTCGGCCCACGGGCGGAGAGATGAGGGCTTCTAGAAGACGGGGCGTTCTCGTTTCGGCAGCATTTTAATTCACAGCATTTTCTTCCATGCTAGTATATTCTTAAGTTTTCGAAACTATTAAACATAATTAAAAATACCTTTTAACGGTTTTATTTGATTTTTATTTCGGCGTTTGGGACACTTTTTAGTACCCGTGATCATTATTGTTGCTAGGCATGTAACTGGAGAGTATCTTGCACCGCTTCTCCTCTTCAAGCCACTACATACATATAGCCAAGCGGTGTTAGATTAGATTAGGCTCTTATAGAGTAAATAATAATCATAAACAAAAATAAATTTACATGACTAAAATGAACGAGTTGGGTATAGCCTAAATAACAACTTAGTATTCTTGATATCTTTGTGTTCATTGATTACGGCTACTGAATAGTGGCCGAAACGTCGAAATAAAAATGCCGTGCTTAAAACTGTTAAAACGCAGTTTTGATTACATGCTTTTATTAAGCCTTATTTGTTTTTCTTTATATTTAAAAATCCTTAAATTAGTTCAAGGATTCTTAAGAATACATTTTTTCTATTTGCTTTCCTCTATAATAGGACAGCATTCAAGCCATCATCAGTTTGTTAACATGATTAGCGTCATACTACCATTTGTTTGACCACAAGTGGACCGATATTACGTCAAGTAACAGTGTATTGCCATTGTTAAATAACTCCGTGTTTGGCTATGGGATTATCAACTTTATGCTAAAAGAAATTATGTTTAAAAGATGATTCGGAAACAAGAAGGTGCGCCCGCGCCGCCGTTCGCGAGCAAACACCGAGTTTTGTCTTTGAGCTGCCGTGGTTTTCGTCAAAGATTATGAAATAATAGTATCTTATATTCGTTTGAACCTTTTAATATGTTTTTTTATTTAATTTAATAAGGTCGTGGTAGCGTAATGGCTAGCGCACGTGTCCCCAAATTCAAAGGGTGCGGGTTCGATCCTGGCCGGAACGCATGCACCACTTAGGCAGGTTTCTGACCTAATCATATTGTTACAATTACCACGTGCTAATAACGGTGAAGGAAAACATCGTGATGCAACCTGCACATCGAAATAACTGATGTGTCAAACAAGTGTCAAGTGTTTAAGTGTCAGTGTGTCAACGCCTTGGACAAGCGTGGCAGAACTGTCCGTTCCCCTATAGTAGGAGGCCCGAGCCCAGCAGTGGGGCATTTATGGGTTGCCATTATAAATTTAATAACAAATTGAAGTAATATATATAGCTCAAAGGGCATTAAATTCTACTATTACTTAAAATCAAGAGGACTATTTTCTTAAGTTTTGGCGACTAGTATACATAACAAAACTACATTTTAACGGTTTTAAGCGCGGTAATTTATTTGAATTTTATAATTCCGACGTTTCGGCCCCTTTTCAGTAGCCGTGATCGCGGAAGACAGAGATGTCAAGTGTCAATGATTATTGTTAAAGTGGCCGATAACCTAGACAACTATTAAAAAAATCTAGGAAAAAATTTATCAATAACTGTAAGGAATTGTCATTTCAAAACTAGTCACTTAACTTACTGGGACGATACCATATTTTAGTAAAGATTTTATAAATTTTGACAAACACAAAACATCTGCTAATAGAAAGACAATCCACACAAAGATACTCAATGAAAAGATTATAGGTTTGGTTTAAAGATGCACAAACGCACAGCTGCCTGTCGTAAAGCGCAGTTTATTATCTTCCCGGATTTAGGAATTCTTTTATTTACTTTGTGTTTAGAATTTGTAATTAAAAAAATGCTACTGTTTTATGATCATCATTAGTGCCGAACTAATCCTTATTATTATTGTTTTTGACTTTATTGGCCGTTCGCAGGTGTGCAAATTACATTTTCTTGGAACAAGCCAGCCCACACAATCGATTGTGTATTGTATAGTTTACTATAAAACAATGCCCGAACGGAGGGGTGCGGCAGTCAAGCGACGATTACGATCAAAGCAAGACGTGTACATTCGATAAGAAAAATAGTGACGGACTTTGCGCGTGTTATTGAATCGCGCATTACGTTTGGACTGATTGTGTTCAGTTACGTTTGTACCTATGTTATACGTGTTTGTGTAGTTCTAATAAATTCTATAATAATAATTCCAACGGCATTTTAATTCGAGTCCCGCACTCGTAACAACAGGTTATTTTAAAATAATACTCAAATTTTAGTCAAGACTTTATCCGATTGATTCGTGTAAGAACGAAGAGAGAATAAAAATTCCTGCAACCAAACGAGAGACGACAAAACAACCCACAGCCTGGTGGTAGAGCATTTCATCTGTGGTGTAGAGTATTTATAAATTTAAAAAAATTGTAAAGCAATGTGTATGCGAGAAGGCTTATTACACGACGAAAGATTTTTTAGATGACCGCGCGATGGATATAATGCGATCGCCACCAAGCTTTTTCAGTAATCATTCATATACATGTATTAGTATAATCTATATTAAAAAATAGTAATATTAATAATTGTGAAATGAAGATATGTTGTTGGGTAGTTTTTTGCGCCGCTTCTTCTCCTTTAACAGTAACTAAAATTGCTTTGGAATCGGTGGTAGACTCGTGACCTTTAATAAGTAATGTGTAAGACTCCATTTTGAAATAAATACCAGGCATTTTGATTTTCATTTTCAGTATGTCACTGTAACAAGCTTGAGTCGTGTTCCGGCATCAGTAGTAGTTCCAAGTTGCAGTCCCCTTCAAGGCCTCGAGCACATTGATAGCACCTTTGGTGCTGTATCTAACCTAATTAAAAATGGTTTTAAAATGTTGAGACAATCATTTCTGTCTCTTTATTGGGGTGAATCAACGTGATCAAAGTGATCCATATTATAAACATACACTTAAATCATTCAATATCATTTACCACCAACACAAAATCACAAACACACAACCAACAACAAAACTCACACATACTCACACCAACGCGCACTACCACCGCATTGCATTACACGCACACTTTACAAACAAACCAAGACATACAAAGAGCCTAAAAATTAATAACCTAGGCACAGAAAGGAAAAGCAACACACATGGCACTAGTTAAGATATATATAGGTATAGACATAAGGCACACACGGCACATGCCCTTCCTTACAACACCAGCATGTAACAGATACACTCTACATTAGTATAAGTTCAGTATTAAAAATAGAAAAAAATAATATTATAAGTTATTCTTAAGGTACACTACAACATAAAAATCACTAAATTAATGTCACACACAATAACAAAATAAACAATAAGCGTGTATAAACCTAAAAAAAGGGTACGGAACTCGAGTTCGTAGAGTAATTAATAAAAAAAATATACATATCATTTAACACTGTTGTGTTCTTTCAAATATTTGGTTTTCAACCAAATTGACTCAATTTGGTTGATATGCATAATATTAGCAGCACAGTGTGATTCAGTTTTACTGCTTCTACATTTAAATTGAGGGCTGTTGTTCTAGAAAGTTGAGCCAGCTCTGCACCTATTGATTCTTTCGGTTGACAGTTCATCCCGAAACATTCGGTAGACAAAGAATGTTTAATTACCTGTGTGTGGAACGATGTTGACTCTTGCACCTACCGAAGCCGCGGCGACAGCCGCCGCCGGCACTGCGCCGCGCAGCTTATTAACAAATGAGATGAACACACTTACATATGAAACCTGATTGTCTCTGGTCTGCATATTTGTTGAGCAAAGCCAATACGGTAGTCGTACCTATATAGTCACTGTCGGTCCTGGGCGATAAAATGAACATGCGTAGGAAAAGTAAGGGCATTGCAAGTCCGGCCAAACATGTTGGCCCGCATACTTGCTTGGTGTACAGAGACGGTTAAAATCACGTTGTGACCATATGCACAAACAAACATACAAATGAACACACATAATAATATTATTAATTTTTTCCTTATATCTAGGTTAATAAAATAACACTGATTTGGTCCCCTTAACAAATGTCCAAATGTATAATATGTTATTATTAATAGTTAATTGAATTGCCTGTGCCTTCTCTGGATCTCTTCAGAAGGAACTGTCTTTACATGGCTCCTCTTATAAATATTATAAACGTACCCTCAAGAAAATTCACTGTAGTCTTAAAAAAGTGGCTGATCAAGGAGTGTTTCTATACTGTAGATGAATTTCTGAAAAGTGCTTGTCGTTACTATCTATATGGAAAATCTTAGTGATCTGTTTGTTATTTCCTATTTACTTGACGTTAATTGCTTATATAATACCAAAAATTGACATGCTAATTAGAATAGACAACAATAATATTTACGTAAATTATAATTTTTATTTTATTATATCTTAATTTTTAATTCACTTTGTACACCACTGTGTGGTAGAATGTACTGTTCACCTACAATTGTATAACACCTGTATAAACTACATTCCTGCAAATAAGGATATTGATTGATTGATTGAGAACGATACCTCTGAGCCGTGTTGTGAAAAAAAAATGAAAACGTAGAAATATAATACCACTTAACTGCATACCAAAATAAACAATTTAAAAAAATCCATATTTACATTTCTTTCAGGCAATACAATAAGGGGCCTTATCGCCTAAAGTTATCTCTTTGAGACATCCTAAATTACTATTGATTACTAATTTACTATTATTTCTGTAATATTCACAATTACTTATGATGTCTTATTATTTTTTTATAATCGGTGGGCCGTCTGCCTGTCTGCTGAACTGTATGAGTTCAGACGACCCACCTGATGGGAAGCTATAGGCTGGAACTTGGCTACTAATGCCGGAACACAACTCGAGGTTGTTATCTTTGAACTCTATTAGATTATTGATACTTAATTTTAGAGGATTGCATAATATTTCTTAGAACCTCTAACCAAATACTATTTCGTCATTTATGACTTGATACTTTGAAAATCCCATCGCCGTATGAGTTATGTGGGAATAGGTATTGTAACGTAAACCGAAATTTATTATTACAAGAATCTTTTATGTACCCAATGAATTTAGTGGTCATTCTAACGAAATTTATAACTTCCGCGACTGCGACAAAACATTTATAATTGAGCGATCAACACGAACCCATATATCGAGTGGAACTATCGAATTACACGGCACAACCCTATCTTGCGTTTTCGCTGTTAAAACTCAAATGCTGTTGTCTCATTCATTGTTGTATCAGGTCGGTGTGTATGAAAGGGACAGCTGCAGCAGGTGGACAAACTGACCGGTGGTCAGTGATGGTGTCAAATTACAGATGTGAAAATCGATTGAGTCGATTCATGTTATCGTAACGCGGGAAACAAGTATGCACGTCAAGTTGGGATGCCCTAAATGTTAACGGTCGTAACGTATTATATATTAAATATTAGATCATTGGCTAAGCTTCTTCTTCGTTTGCCACTACTGTTGATCCTTGCAGGAACGGAGGAAGAAGACGAATTTCCTGCGGACGGGCGGCCTGTCGTGAAAGGCGACTAAACCACCCCATAGCCACGTGGTAAGGCATTTCGGGGGATAGTACCCTGAAAATTAAAGAGGCCTGGTGAATGAGGCCCACGCCCGCCAGGACACGCGGAGCTGGGTAGCCCGCCGTCCCTTATCCCTGGCATAAGGCGCAGAACGGAACACCCAGGTGTGTTTAGTGGGTATCCCTAACTGGAGAGTGGCAATAGCGTGGCACCAGTCCTGAGTGGGCGCGCTAGTGCCACCCCCGATCTGGCGAAACCCACACTCGGGTCTTAAATGGATTTCCCCTGGCCAATAAAAAAAAAAGCTGGTAGGGCATTTGCCCTACTAGATGGCTACCACCACTGGTCTAAGGTATGTCGCCATAGCAACCTTGAGTTGTGTTCCGGCATTAGTGATCAGGTTCCAGTCTCCCTTAAGAGAGCAGCAGCGCATTTGTCCATAGGCGATGGTAACCGCTTTCCATCAAGTGGGCCATCTGCCTGTCTGCTGAACTCCTGCAATTAAAAAAATACTGTATATGTACAGCTGAAAAAAACCAAAAAGCTTTCAGGATTACCTCAAAACATTATATTGTATTGAAGTTATAACAAATTCATAACTAAACCAAAACTTTGATTTAAAAACGATTTTAACATTAGTTTAAAAAAAAGATTTGATACATGCGCAACTTTTACTACATACAATAAAACTACTTTGTAACGGTTTTTATCGCAGCCCTAACGTCGGAATAAAAATCAAATAAAATACAGCGCTTGAAACCGTTAATATGTAGTTTTATTATTTAACGATTTGAATATGTAACTACTACTTATATAATAACGCGGGCACAAGAAGTGTATGGTAATTTAAAATATTTTATCTCTATTTTTTATATGCTAATTAAGTACACTAGAAATCCATCCATCCATATAAATAAAAATGAATCGTGGAAAAGTATGTACGCGCGTAACTTTAGAACGACTTTACCGATTTTAATTTTTTTTGTGTGTGTTCGAGTGGGTCTTTGGATGGTTTAGATTCACAATTGGAACCGGTAGATGGCGCTGGGATCAGGTCCTAGATTTTTTTTTAGGACAGGACAACGTCTACCGGTGCCTCTATCTAGATCATAGGCCTTGCCTTTATATTAGTTTCACTTCCATGTAATGGAATCTTTGAACACGATTTTTAGCTACTTTAAAAGGTTAGATTAATTCGAAATTTTGCACATTTGTCAAGGACCGATGGCGATACAATAATTTAAAAAAATGTATTTATTATGAATAAGTTTTAGTTTAATAAAAACACACTTTTATAGTTAATCGAAATTAAAAGTAAAAAATATACTATAGTTTTAAAATTGTGTGTGTGTGCAATTCACACGCAGTAGAAATGAAACTTTAGAAAATACTCACAAATAATTCTTCTCTAACTTTTATTAATATAAATATAATTCCTTTAGCCTACATTCGTCAACATATTGTAATTCAAAAAATTCAATTCTAATTACACTTTAAGTCACAATCATAAAGTTTAAAATTCAATGCACTATTACGCACAATTTCCTTCGTTCTACGTATAAAAGAATTAAATACCTTAAGTATATACAGATAGAGCTAAAATTCATTTGTAATCTAAATAATTTGTAATGGGTAAAGAGAATTGTCTTTTATTTCGATTGATTTTATATATTTATCTCTTTTTCAAATCACAACAATTCTAAAGAAGTTTCACTCCAATAAACTATAAATCACGGTTTTATAAATAATTGAATTAAAAAGTAAAATAGAATTTTTAATATAAGAATAAAATGATTAACGAGATAATTAATGTCATTGTGGGAGAAGTGTGGAGTGCTCGATATCAATTGTTATATTAAAACACCCCACGCTTTTACCACAATGACATCAATTTTATACTTATATGATAAAAATATTTTTTACCTTTTAATTCGCTAACTACAAAAGCATCGACTATAACTTATTAACTATTTTTACATCATATCAAGTTAAAAATAGTTCAATATCCAACAACAGTTAAAAATTCGTTATACTGTTGTAAAGTGAAATTAATTTGCAATTATAATTCGTCAGGGTGTAAGGTTACAAAGTGCTCCTATTGTTATGTCTTCTTGGTACCAACGACGTCTACCTGCTGTGTGAATCGATGGCCACTGGTCAGGGTTTTGGCTGCTAAACAAGGGTCACGGGTTCAATACCTAGTGACCAATGCGTTTTGGTTGCAACGGTCATCAAACAATGCTTTACTATTTATATTTGCGTTTCATTGTTGTATGTAAACATTTGTATGACATTGAGGACTAGACGTTTGTATGACGGGCCATACGAATAACACGGACATTTGGAAAGAATTTAATCTAGATAAGTATGACATATCTCAGCGATTATTCTTGAATGCGTCATATAAAAATGCTCCTTAGGACAAGGTCCGGTCAATATACGACTTTTATCCGTGCAGGAACGGAGAAAGAATACAACTTCCTGCGGCCGGACGGCCTGTCGTGAGAGGCGACAAAACAACCCACAGCCAGGTGGTAGGGCATTTGCCCGACTGGATGACTACCACCCCTGGTCTAAAGTACGTCGCCATAAGAACCTTGAGTTGTGTTCCGGCATTAGCGACCAGGTTCCAGGCTCCCTTAAGAAAGCAGCAGCGCATTTGTAGCACCTTTGCTGTTGCAAATGTCCATAGGCGATGGTAACTGCTTTCCATCAAGTGGGCCGTCTGCCTGTCTGCTGAACTCCTTCAATAAAAAAATATTAGAAGATATGGGAACAAAAAAGACTGCGTTATTGAGTTGGCCTTCTAATGGAGCTGGAGATCTGAGAATTGCTCAGAAAAAATCAAAATTGACTTACTGTTAGTCACTCACTGCATGATATACACAAAATGCCTTTAAAGAATATAAAACGAACGGAGAAGTGAGTCCTAAACATAGGTTTTTTGTATAAATATATTTTGACCGCCTTTGTGGTTTAGCGGACTAAGTTTTAGTTGACCGAACTCGCTGGAATGCAGAGGCTCCGGGTTCAATTCCTGGCATGGTAAATTTCGGAAACGAGCTTTCAGTTATTTACTATGGTCTGGGTGTCTGCTATCGGCCCCAGAGTGGTCTGTATATCACCTAAAATACAAGCGTAACTTGCTTAGCTTGTTGATATACAATGTGTGCGTTTGCTGCCGATTATTATTATTATATTGACGGTTGACCTGATAAAAAGTGGTTACGTTCTCGTATATGGACTTTTGCAATGTCAGATGTTTTGCTCCAATGCATCATGCACCAATGCGCTATGAACCAATTCGGCATGCAGCAATGAGCTGCTGGTGTCGAAGGATCTTCCATACACCTTCTTTGGAAAACCCCATATAGTAGCGCTGTGGAAAACCTAGGAGCTCATTCCAAATCCCCATGGTGTGCAAGAGAAACGTTATCGAGCACTGTTGCTTTACATAAGCGATGTGGTTTATATTGTTATTGTTATGAGTTGCAGAACTCGAATTAAAATGCCGTTGGAATTATTATAGAATTTATTAGAACCATACAAACACGTATAACACAGGTACAAACATAACTGAACACAATCAGTCCAAACGTAATGCGCAATTCATTATCACGCGCAAAGTCCGTCACTATTAAGATTATTGAATGTACACACGTCTTGTCTCGCTAGTGGTTATCGCTTGACCGCCCTTCCTCAATCTGGCCATTGCTTTATATGACACAAATGCAAATATGTCTGCCCGCCAAGCATCGACGCAATTTCCCAGAAATCGTAATTCACAAACCTGCCTAATTATCCCTGCAAACGGCCGTAAACAAGTACAATAGGCTGTTCTCCACAATATCCAATAAATAAGTAAACAAAGGAAGACAATCATAAAAGAACTACAATGTTATTAGCTCAAACGTCGGCGGATAATAAATGTGCTTTGTTTACAAATATGCAGGTGGCCCAAATTGTAACATTATTAAATATATGTTATTCTTTATTAAGTATGTTTGAGCAAAGGTAATGTAATTCTACTTTTCATTATTCATATATAAAAATTCAAAACAAATTCACTTTTACATTTAAATATTAATATATGAAAATGAAAATAAATTAAAATATATGCTCCTATTAAATATAGTTCAAATGAAATATAAACATTGGGTGAATAACGGGTGTGTGTATGTACGTCCGAGACGGACTGACCCGCGTTGACCCAGCCGAGGCTAATTCGGCGGATCTAACCGGCGTAATAAATTAAACTAGGCGAAGCGCCCGGCGCGACTCGCAGCGTGACGCCCTATTACATTGCGGCGCACACACGGATAACCTTAATTGACCGCACTTAGATATTTATATTAGTAATTTTATTTTGTAAGCGGAAAACATTTATGATTGGAAACAGAGGGAGGCCGGCTCTCATTAGCCGAGGTGGGAAAGTCAAGCAGGTACTGCCCAAGAATTATTTATGCCTTCTCTGTTTTATTTCGTTTTAATACAAAATTCAAACAAATATCAATGAGTAATAACTAATTATGGAGAAAATTAATGGTTTAACTAATTTTTGAATTTGATGTAAACACATGTTTTTCATTACCCACATTGTTACCTATCATTACCAGTATCTGATTCACTAAAATTGAAGAGCGGCTCTGAAATATATAAAGTAAAATCCTACTTATAGGATCATAAACAAGAAAGTTTGCCTATGAACATTTGTTATTCTTTCAAGCAAAAACTACTAAACGGATTTTGATAAAACTTTACAGTAATTATAATGTAATAACAGCCCATAAATGTACCACTGTTGGGCTCGGGCCTCCCATTATTGGGGACCGGACAGTATACCCGCCACGCTTGTCCAAGGCGGCTTGGCAGGTTTGACATATCGGTTATCTCGATGTGCAGGTTGCATCACGATGTTTTCCTTCACCGTTCTTAGAATTGTACCAATATGCACATTAGGTCAGAAAACTGCCTAAGAGATGCATGCGTTCGGCCAGGATCGAACCGACGCCCTTTGAGTTTGGGACGCGTACGCTAGCCATTACGCTACCACGACTTTTAATTGATAGTATTAAAATTATTTAGGCATCCTGACGGAATGACTCTAATACCCTGGCAGCGTGACAATCCTTTGGTGTGAGGTGCGACTTGCGTAAACACGTTGGCCGCATCCCATTTACAAAACAGCCGAATGACTCAAGCGGCGCAAATATGCAACCCTCATTGAGAGTTATACGTTTGTGCCGTTTGCTGTCGAGACGCTTGGACCGTGGGGTCCTGAGGCTATGAGCCTCTACCAAAATTTATCGAAGCGACTCATTGACTCTTCAGGTCATCAGAAGGCTCGTGCTTACCTCAGACAACGGATCAGTATGACGATCCAGAGAGGAAACGTAGCCAGCCTTCTGGGCACCTTACCCATAGAAGACGGCGATCTAGGCTCAGTATTCTACTTATAGTCTTGAGGGACTATGGGTAGAATACAATACAAATAAGTTATCTTTTATTGTATTCGATTATATATAATTTTATTATTGTAAATTATGTAAACATTCTTTTAATTTACATCTGTATTTAGGTATGTTATATCTGCTTAATTAAAGTGTTTATTATTTATATCGAAACTAACAATATTGAAATTAAGCGTTTTAGGACTATATTATTTTGATGCTTGTATTACAGTAATACAAGTGTCGAAATAAAATGAATACTATCAATTATAAAGGTCATAGATACGCGAGCGAAGTCGCAGACATGCTTAACTAGAAACTTATAAAATACATTAAATTATTCTTAATAATGGAAATAAACATTTTTTTATCATAGATTAAACGAAAAAATTAATTTCCTTTTAAGCTAATCGTCCTTCAAATACGCTCAAAGTAATAGTAAGTTTCCAAGTGACACAAAACCTTAGCTACGTTGTAGCCATTATGACTATAATTAATTATCACAGATTTTACTATAATGTTTAAAAAGCAATATTATCATACATTACTATCATCTTATTATTAAAGTATCATGAGAGAAATAATTGTAATTACTGTTTAAACGCTAATTAATAAGAAATGTGACTCGTTAGAATTATTACGCCATAACTCTCTATAATTATATAAACCCATGGAGGCTATGGAGTTTTGTAGGTTGACAAAAAGTCTCTAGTCGATTTAATTGACAAACTACCCTATTATGTAGTCATCGTCAACATCCGAGCAGTAAATCCCGGTTGCTTTTAGACTGTTTGCTTCGAAGTCCGGGATTCACTTACTGTACACTATTTAACCGCATTCAAAAAGGAGGTCCTCAATTTGATTGATATTTTTTTTTATGTATGTACACCGATTACGCTGTTTTATGATCCGTTTTCTTCTTTCCGTGATTCTTCTTGAGTTTGATGCGGAATCGGAAACCAGGAAGTTGGTCAAGTTTAACTTACAAGATTCCACTCGAACTTACATACATACGTAAGTACATCCATTGCAAGTTAAATAAAAGCTTATAAATATAATATAATAATTATTATACATCCGACTATTAAATCCCGGTTGCGTTCTGAACGTTCGCTTTGAAATTCGGGGTCCGCTTTCCTTCTTCACTTCTTGCAGTCTTTGGTATCCCTAGTTATAAGACCGTTGGTGCACATGTCATTCTTCAACGACATCAAGCCAGCATTTTTGGGTCTACCTCTTATACCCGTGTCTGGTTTTTTAAACTTTTTACACTAATATCTTTTAAACCTTACAACATAATAGGTTTGGGAAAATGTTTTTTCGCATATAGTATGTATGAACTTATAATAAGATCTCTTTGGCTAAACCATTTGTATCTGGCTAGTTTTGGTATGATTAAAAGTTTTAATTTTAAAGATGACAATTCCAAATTCAGATTAGGAAAATGTGTGATTTTCATTTATTTTTCTTATTGTTAAAATGAGTGAATCTAATGAAGAAATTCGATACATTTTAAAATTTTACTACAAAAAAGGTAAAAATGCAACACAAGCCGCGAAAAAAATTTGTGATCTTTATGGACCTAATGCAGTATCTGTGAGAGTAGCGCAAATTTGGTTTAAGCGTTTTCAATCCGGAAATTTTGATATCAAAGATGCACGTCGCTCTGATCGCCCTATTAAGGATAAAATTGATGCCATTTTTGAAAATTTGGAGCAAGATCGGAATATAAGTAGTTACAAAAAGTTGAAAGAAAGCGGCCGGAATTAATCAACAGAAGGAGTGTGGTTTTTCACCATGATAACGCTAGACCTCACACATCTTTAGCCACTCAGCAAAAATTACGAGAGTTTGGCTGGGAGGTGTTAATGCATCTGCCATATAGTCCTGACCTTGCTCCTTCAGATTTTCACTTGTTTCGGTCTCTGCAGAATTCCTTAGGCAGTGTCAGGTTAACATCACGAGAGGACTGCCAAAACCACTTGCCGCAGTTTTTTGATCAGAAGCCCCAAAATTTTTATAGCAATGGGATCACGTCCCTCCCTACAAGATGGCAAAAAGTTATCCAACAAAATGGCACCTACATGTTTCAGTCAAATGTAAATAAACTTTATAAAAAACCGTTTTGATTTTTTATATAAAATGCGAAGAAACTTTTTCCCCAACCTAAAATGAATCACAATTATATGAAAATTTAGGTTAATATTTATCATTTTTATTTATTGGTATAGATTACTCTACACATAACTACTGACGCTTTTAACATGTTAGAAGTGACAAAAATACCTATATACTACTTTGTTCGGCCTACACGCCAGATTTGATAAATTTATTTGCCTTAATGCCAATAACTTTGTCATGCGCCGGCGCAACCGATTTAATCGCTAATTTATGACACATCTAAGTTATACTCCCTTCACTGGCAATGGCTCGGGCCTCGATTTGACCTATTTCGAACATTGTTTTGAATTACAATTTCACATAACATACAATATTTACTGTACAATAAAAGCATGGTTCTCTATATATCTTACCATTGGTAGAAACTTGACTTTACTTATATTAAGTATGTGTCAAGTTTAACCCGTAGTAAAGCAAATCAATAAATATAAGAACCAGCCGTAAATCTATACTTATACTAAGCTGACCCGGCAGACGTTGTCTTGCCCCGAAAAAATAAAAATCTTGGACCCGATTCTGGTGCCCCCTACCGGTTCCAATTGTGAATCTATACCACCCGGAGACCTACTCAAACACACACAAAAAATCATCAAACTCGGTCCAGGAGATTAGGAGGATCCTAGAACCCGATCCCAGCGCCACCTACAGGTTCCAATTGTGAATCTATACCATCCGGGGACTCACTCAAATACACACAAAAAATATCATCAAAATCGGTAAAGTTGTTCTCAAGTTATGCGCGTACATACATTTTTATAATATTTAATATAATATATAGAAGAAAGATTATAAAGAGGAAAGATCTGTATTTTTGTGTGTTTGTAACGAATAAACTGAAAAAGTACTAGAACGATTCCAAAATTCACCTCATTCGAATGCTACATTATCTCTGATTAATATACTCTATATAAAAATTAAGGATCCCTACTAAAACTTCAATAATGTAACCCATCAATCTAAACAAAATACTTGGCGCTGGAATCGGGTTCTGCGACTTTAATGAAATTTTATATTTTAATTTACTGGGTCCCGGATGGTTTAGATCCACAGTTGTACTTGTTGTAATTATAGTAGCCAAGTCACTGCCTATTTTTAATAGATTTGTGAATGATTATCATCACATAGCTCAATTTAAGGATGCAGCAGCAGTTATTGTGAGCTTTTTGTCGTTTTATATTTATTTATGTATGTATATGCCTTCGCCGGAATGTGCATATCCTGTCTCTTCTTCACAACATTTTGTTCAATCCCAAGTGCCCTGATTATCTCAAGGAACGCTTTCAGTTCCTTAATTACAATTTAGACTGTCAGAGAATTTGAAACTGAAAACGCCTGTCAACAGAACAAGTTTTTACAACAAGCCTTTGGTCGTCCAGGCCATTCAACTCTGGAATGCACTACTACTAACCATCAAGCATATATATATCTATTTATTAATTAATAATCTAAATTATTGTACTAGTGCTGGTTTAGCAATTACCGACTTTTGTTGTCCTTCTTTCCATTCGTCTGGCAGAGTGCTGGTTTAGTATATTACTTGACTTTATGTTTTTTGTACAATAAAGTATATTCTATTCTATATATTTATAAAATACATTCAATAGTTGAGAATAATGCAAGAAACTCGCTCAAACTAGACCATAATTGTCAAGAAATCGCTACTATTTGTATTGTAAAATTTCATTTCTGTTAACTCTATCTTTTTAAACAATAAAGCATATTCATTCATATATTGGAACCGGTAGGAGGCACTACAATCGGGTCTTGGATTCTTAACGTCTACTGCGATCGCTAGTGTTACAAGATGTCCATCACAGTAGTCATGAGAACCATAGTGTATATTAATATGACATAGACAATCGTCATAGATAATACTTTCAGTCGATATATCAGATGATTCGATTTATAATTAAATTACTATTTTCTACCAGTTAGTTAATTTTATAAGCCCACTAAATTATCATCTAGATAATTTAGTGTATGAATAACTAATTATTATAATTGTTTTTATGATCCTGGCAATGTTATTGTTTTGTAGGGTAGCATTTTCGTATAAAAAGGCGTATTGTCGTGTAGACGGTGTTCATTGCTTACTGTGCTGTGTGAATATTCACATCAAAAGCTGAACAATAAAGGGGCAACCCTGCCCGAATAGTTAATATTTGGCATATTTGGTACTTTCTTACCTAAATCTCTCCTTGCGTTTTACACTAGTACTGTCGAAACAGCAGATATCCTCTTTCGGGGTGTAAGCCCACGGTACTGCAATAGGTTTTTTTTTAATCGCCATCAACTTCCGTCATTATGCAAGACAGAGTCCTTCTTTTCTCGTGTCTCTTTTAATAGTCTACTTTTATCTACTTTGGAAAGTAAAGGAGGGGGGGTCTTTTTATTTTTATTTTTCTTTTTTATGTGTTTTTGTTTCTTTTTTCTTTTCTTTTCTTTTCAATATCTTAATATCTAATACATTCTTATTTTCTAGTTTTACAGAGTTTTTACTTATTTCTATGCTTTCTTTTATACACTTTACTCTTGCTTCTACACAAATATATACTAGTACAATATTTTAATGCTTTATATATGTGTGTGTGTGTGTGTGTGTGTGTGTGTGTGTGTGTGTGTGTGTGTGTGTGTGTGTGTGTGTGTGTGTGTGTGTGTGTGTGTGTGTGTGTGTGTGTGTGTGTGTGTGTGTGTGTGTGTGTGTGTGTGTGTGTGTTTGACAATTATGCTTTATTATCTTCTTTTATTTCTAATTTTGCTGTTTTGGGTTACAGTTACTTATATTCTATTATTTTATCGCTATGTATACATATACTACACTATATGTCTATAGCATTATTTGTTGACCCGTTTCTCTTGACTGCCTTACTGCAATAGGTTGTAGATCACTCAATTGTCTTAAAACGTAGCATTCGTACAACTCGGATTGGCCACGCGAGGTCCACCTTACATCGGTCAGAACTCCTTTATGGCCGAGAAGCCAGATCAAAGCCGACCGAAGTCATAAGCTTCGAAATTTATCGTGTACGGCTTACAACCGACACCGTAAAAAGGTTCGCCTCTGATTGAAAAACCAAAATGTTCTCATAAAAAATATAAACTTGCCCTAGGTATGGTTCGACACACGTATTTAAAAAAATTAAACTTTATCAAATTATTTCGAAGTCAATACTGGCCAAGTCTATGTACATTTCCGTTTCGGAGCCCGGGGTCCAATGTACTACATTTTCTATAGTGTGTTCATTGGTCGTCAAGGCAGCAAGTGCTCGTGGAAGGTATATCACTCCTAACGGGTTCTGACGAAGATATGGCTTAACATTTCCTCTGCATCATAATTAAGCTTGTAGGGGAACAGTATTTAGGTCCCAAGACGCTGTCGGTTGGGAACATGCCCAAAACGCTGGCTGCATTCCATTCGTAGGTATACATAAATGTATACTTTTCTCTCACTAGATATAATCAACTATTATTCTATCCATGTTAGAACGCGAAAAGAGTACTAATTTATGCGCCCTGACGGCTTGTCGCAAGAGGTGACAAAACAACCTATTATTAGGTAGTAAGGCTTTGCCCCTTCTTTATCTGATCCCCCTGATTTAGACTATACCTAACAACCTTGAGTCGTATTTGGACATCATTGATCAGGTTCCAGGCCGTCTTTTAGAGGCCAGCGGTATATCGGTAGCACCTTACTTATAACCACTTTCCATCAAGTGGGTCGACACCCTTTCTGCTGAATTCCTATAGTAAAAAAGTCTCTCTTCAAACATTAGGGTATGCTTTACACTATTCCACACTACATAAAATTACTTCTCATGATTATATTAGATAGTCCATTAACAAGTGGGTCTCAGAAAATATTTTTAAATAGACTTGTATTTCTTCATTTTTTTATAGCTACGCATATAACTTGTTATAGATTACTATCTGTAATAGCAGTTTTTGGGTTTTACTAGTATGTTTTTATATACGTTATTATTAGATTAAAATAAATTAACAGATTTTTAAACTCTTTCATCACCCCATGGACCAAATGAATGTATAGGTTATATTATCATCAGTTCAAAAAAGATGTTGGTGGGAACTAAAACTGCTTTAAAAGCGGTATTAGATATAAGTTAACCATTCATAAGACTTTCAAAAATTAATATTTAATTCTGAAAATAGATGATACATTTTTGTTTTGAAATGATGGAAATGAGACATTGTTAATTTGAAAAAACGAACTTAATTATTGAAAAACTTTTAACTGTTTGTCTAATATTTAATGATGTTTCCTAAATTATGATGTATTTTCAAAGACAATTTTGTGTTTATGGTAACATAATATTGTTGAGTATAGAGATAACTAATAGAACAGATAACATTTAAAAATAAAATAAAAAAGGAAAACGAAAAAGCTGTAAAAATTACTCATTCAACCTTTTTTAGTAATTAAGATCGTCACACGTCTAATTTCGACCTGAATTTGAATTTTGAAATACTTAAAATACATTTTTTTATTACATGGGTTCAGCAGATAAGCAACCGGCCTATTTGATGGAAAGCGGTTACCATCGCATATGTACATTTGTAACACCAAAATTTCACTAATCGACTATCCAAAAGCGACCCCTTTAGGTTTACTGCAATGAGAATCAAAACGAGAAGCTTTATCCCGTATGGAACCGTACAGGAACGGAGAAAGAATACCATATTTCCTGCGGCCGGGCAGACTGTTCTAAGAGGCGGCAAAACAACCCACAGCCAGGTGGTAGGGCATTTGCCCGACTGGATGGTTACGACCCCTGATCTGGAATATGCCGCCATAACAACCTTGAGTTGTGTTCCGGCATTAGAGGCCAGGCTCCTGCCTCCCTTAAGACAGCAGCAGCGCGTTTGTAGCATCTTTGGTGTTGCAAATGTCCATAGGCGATGGTAACCGCTTTCCATCAATTGGGCCTGCCCGTCTGCTGAACTTGTGCAATAAAAAAAATTGAACAAAATGGAACCCTAAAAAATAGGAGCACCTAGAGACAGGACGCGTTTTATATATCGATTATATATTATCGATGGCGTACATCGTAGTATACGTGCGTTATTGAAAAAACACCTCGATTCGATTCGGATTATATCGAATGATTCGGCTACCGGGGCCGTTCATTCTAAATTATTGGCCGTTCAACTTATCTGTCTGGAAAATGGAGTTTACGACATCCGAATTCTAGTCGGTATTAAGCAATATACGCTTACAGCGATACAAGATTACTGGCTCGTTACTTTAACTACAAATCTAATCTGTGGATTATCTGATTGAATATATACAGTTTGGGAATTATATTGGTGGTATGTTTCCTATGTAAAAATATCTTTACATCACGTAAATGGAGCTCCTTATACGTGTCCATTACACCATTATATCCTCTATAGCAAATATTCTCGATATGACTAAAAAAATTAACTTCAATTTTCATATAATATGGTACATCTCTAATGTATAGGGAGGGCAGGTAAGGCGAGACAACGTAGCCAGCCTTCTGGGAATCGTACGCATCGACTTCAATGACCTAGGCTCAGTGTTCCACTCATAGTGTTAGAAGATTATAGTAAATAACAGGAACAATGACCATCATAGATAAATTATTTAATTTATCTATGAGGGTCCTTGTTCCTGGTTTCCAATATCTTACTAAACTCCATACAATTCATTTCAATCATCTACCAATGTTAAAAAAATTATATTATTTATTTATTTAATTCAATTACAATGTCAAAAGTTTTTATTTAAAATAAGTTCCACTGGAGAACATTTTTGACGGTCATACATATAAGTTTAAATTTAATTTTACTTCCTAGTCTATGTACACCTCTTCGCAACGTGTTATTGCTGTTAAGGGAAAGAAGCGGCAATAAACTTCCAAGCAATACGTCTAGCTAAATATTGTTTAACACAAACTTCTTTTTAAATATTTTATACAGAAATATGTTACACAATTACTTTTCCAAGAATTAATGGAATTTTAGCAAACAGTGCATACTCAGTAAGACAAAGACAAAAAATATTATATACTGCAACATATCTCCATAAACTCCTTACAAGCTTGGCAAGATAAAAACGTTGTACAAAATATAGTATAAGAGATTAGAGTGAGCTGCTATGTAAATAGAGTTTTGTCGTTTAAGTATTCTTCAATAGTGTAGTATTCCATTTTTAGCAAGATACTTTTTAATTTGGTTATAAATTTAGTGAAAAGCAGATCTAAGATTTCATGTCATAATAGACTTACAACTAAAATGTAAACACCTTATCCTTAGCCTATTGTGTTAGTAATACACTTCAATGCACTTTCTTTGAATTTCCCTAAGGAACATGTGAGAATATCTAAATTTGTGTTCACTTTATAAATTTAGTTCAATATCCGAAGAGCCCTGGTTAGAGGTGCTTGTAGAAGCATATTAGTCCTACTGGCCGGTACTGCAAACAACTTGTGTTATCTGCCGCGGGTATAGTTGTCAGGTATATAGAAGTTAATACTCCTTAACATGCTGGGATTACATATCTATAAGATGAATGGTTTTTGACAACCTCTGTGCTTGAGTGGGTAAGCCTTTGCCTGTCTAACCCACTGCAGCGCAGAAGCGCTATGTTCGATTTCTGGCATGTTAAATATCGGACGAACTTTCCGTTATTTACAATGGTCTGGGTGTTTGGCTCAGCTCCAGAGTGCTCCGTTAACACATACGTAACTTTCTTAGCTTGGATAAATACAATGTGTGTGAGTGTTTTTATCGATTTCTCACACCTTCATAAAATTTGTTGTTGGTAATAATATATATTGTTACAACTTAGGCTCCGACAAACACAAATTCCACGTACAGATCTGTAAAAGCACATTTTATTACCTGTCGGCATTTGAACTAATTGTAATCTTTTTATGATCGTCTTCTTTTGTTCACTTATTTATTGGCATACGTTTCTAGTTATTGTGTAGAACAGCCTATTGTCCTATTTTACTCGTTTACGGCCACTCAGGAGCATCATTAGCTACGTGTTGCGGATTATAAGTACAAGCTAATTCTAGGAAATTATGTCGACGTTGCCGAACGGGCACATTTGCAGTTGTGAAGTATAAAACGACGTCCTGATTGAGAGAGGGGGTCAGTTGAGCTACAACTACGATTTAGGCGTGACGTGTTTACATTTGAGAATCTAATATTGACGGACTTTACGCGTTTTATTGAATTACGACCTTCTGCTTTACGTTTAGATTTCTTGCGTTCGGTTATACTTGTAACTGTGTTATACGTGTTTGTATAGTTCTAATAAACTCTATAATAATTCTAACCGCATTTTAATTCGAGTCCCGCAAACTCTTAACAATATAGTCGTGCAAATATTTAAAATCTACACATTAGTCATTTAAAAAAAAAACAGTGACATTAGAAAAAGAAAATAACTTCCTTGGCCGGAACACTGCAATTCTTTACTAAATATATTAAAATCAAATTTTACCATAAAATAAAGTTTAATAAATCACGAGAGTTGTAAATATGTTAGTGTCAGAATAATAAAATGAAACTTATATTAACAGAAACCCTCAACATATATATGTTAATATATTAATTATATTAAATTAATATATTAACATATATAATATGTTTATGGCAGTGTACCCACGTAGCACGTATATGTGTCGCTACTCTGTGCCCCTAATTAAAAAATCCACTCGTAATTAATATATTGCCTTGACATCTTCCGCGTTCGACTCGAATAACTCCAGGGTATCTCTGTTTTTTGCTAAACATTCATAAACTCAAACAAGTTTTGTAAATATCTTAGGACATTGATTTAAAAATCACTTGATTTTCTATTCATTTTCATACAGGATATTAGAATTACAAATAAATGACAATATTTTACATATTTTTTACATTTGACGACAAGAATTTTCACTTAATTTTATGGTGTGAGCTAAATTTAGCTAATTGTTCCACTCTACATTTTAAACACATTTAGGTATATTTTTACTTGCCTTATTTAAATCTATTTTATTTAAATACTAGCTGATGCTCGCGACTTTAATTTTAAAGAAGACAATTCCAACTTCAAATTAGGAAAATGTGTGATTTTCATTGTTAAAATGAGTGAATCTAATGAAGAAATTCGATACATTTTAAAATTTACTACAAAAAAGGTAAAAATGCAACACAAGCCGCGAAAAAAGTTTGTGATGTTTATGGACCTAATGCAGTATCAGTGAGAGTAGCGCAGTAGGCAGTGTCAGGTTAACATCACGAGAGGTCTGCCAAAACCACTTGTCGCAGTTTTTTGATCAGAAGCCCCAAAATCTTTATAGCAATGGGATCACGTCCCTACCTACAAGATGGCAAAAAGTTATCCAACAAAATGGCACCTACATATTTTAGTCAAACGTAAATAAACTTTATAAAAAAAAAACTTTTGAATTTTTATATAAAATGCGAAGAAACTTTTTCCCCAACCTAATATTATACTGTGGTACACAATAACACTGTTATAAAGTGCGCGGGCGCACCCGCCACGCGCCCTGTTTCACCTACCAACAAAGACACATAGGTGACTTTTGACTTTCGTGTGGTTAAGCTTCATAATATAATTGTGACCGAACGAAATCCGGCTGAGGATTACCATACAATGGGCGAGTCAGTTTCGTCGAGCCCGCCAGGTCGCCGGGCCAAAAAAACATCACTACTACCCCTTATATACAAGACAAAACTATCTATCACCCATTCTAAATGCAACAAAATTCATCCTTATCGGTAAAGATATAACGTTCTAATTTCTATTACAGCTTATGTAACATATGACGTTTTGCGGGTAGGTTATTATATGGCAGGCGTCCATCGAATGCAGCTCGTCACGACTCCAACGATCCACTGATGAGTGACAAGAGTCTAAAAAATGTCAGTGTAACTTACCTACTGGCTGGACTGGAGAGAGCTCAGTTTTGAGTTATTGCGCGGGAGTTGCAAGCTTTTTGCTTCGACGAGTAAGGAATAAGGATGGCCACATTCGCAAAAATTCGGATGTAGTCGGCCCATTCGCTAAACGCCTTTCGTGATCATTTTTTTTTTAAATTAGAAAACATGTAAATTTAATGACAGACAAGTATTTAATTAATTAATGTTGCAAGTAATTTTTATATAAAAAAAACCATCATGACAGTAAAGTGCAGGCTATAATTTAGACTAGAGTACGTATTAATAAAATAACTTCTAAATTAAATCCTATTCGGAATTAAACCGGATTAGTACCATAACCGTTTAAAATGTTATAATGAAGTTACAAAGTAAAGAAAATAATTCCAAATATACTCAAATCTACACTTGGCTACATATGACGGTGTTTGTTTTTTGTCTCTTTTATTAGTACTAAGTACAAGACATCATTAAGCATTCAGATAAAGAATTTTTCATTAAACAAAACCAAATATTTAAATACCTAACATAAATCGACAAACATTATTAATTTATCGATAAGGTCAACAGTTAAGTCAACCTAGACACTTACTAAACGCCGAAGATGCTTCGATTTTGTACGAGAATAGCAAGTCATGACGTCATAAAGTAAATAAGTCAGATACGCATTAATTTTTAATTTTAAACAATTTATATAGTATTTTTATTGTTGAATTTAAAACTAAGATAATAAATAGTATAGCAGTTTTGCGCCCACTCCTATAAATGAAAATATTTTTAGAATTTATTGTATCATGTGTCATCTATGCAATCAATTCCTGGACGTCAAATCGATTAGTCAGTGTGGACTGACTAATTTTCAACATGTTACATTTAAATAACAGGAGCTAGTTCTCCCAGTTGTAGCCAAAATAATAGACTATATAGGTTGGAAACTTTCAGCAGGGCAGTAAGGGGAAGTACCTTAACCGTTGCACCTACACGAAAATGCTTTTAGGACACTATTTTCCGTGAAATTTTGATCTCCTTCCACAAATTAAAAACAATGTAAATTAGCAAGAATATGACCATTTAACACAAAAAAAAGTCGATGCCAATCGATCCTGTTTCTGATACTGACGAAAAACTTCTATGGGACCAACTCAGGATGGAGTAATAAAATGTCAGAATTCACAAAAAAAATCCGTACATTTTACATAAAAATTTTAATCAAAAATTTCTTTGATGCCAATGGATCCCGTTTCTAATATTGATAAAAAAATTATGGATAGTCTCCTAAGACCGTTTTCGTATATCTGCAAGGGTTAAGGTACTTCTACTTACTGCCCTGCTGAAAGTTTCCATCCTGTATAATAAATACTATTTATTATATATTTTAGTATATTTTATTTTAAATAAACAATTATATTCGCAGGTGTTCGCGAACGTTCGTCAGCGTCCAAAGTGGTCGCGGCTTGATTGATGCGTTTTGTTCACTTTTCCGTCTCGGGAGACGAGCGTTGAGCTTTTTGACATGTCCAGTCCCAGATCTGTCTGTTTATTTTCTTTTTCGGTGCACATGCGGATTTTTAACGAGGTTTAAAAGTTTCGTTGAGTTGTGATGATTTTTTTTAGTCTGCTTGTATTCGAATTGATGCGTTTTGTTCCTTTTGAATTGTAAAATTTATTCAATTCAAAGCTGCTACGCTTTATCTTCTATTCTAATAAAATTAAAATGTTTGTTTGTGACTTCGAAATAAATGCCAATTAATGTAAAAACTACTTATATGAGTCATAGTCATATTTGATCGTTTTTAAATTTCTGGGCTATCAGAACACGCTTCAAAATCTGTTAAGCTATGATTCTAAAGAAGTTTTAAAGTATTAAAACAGGGATTTTTATTTACTTGTACATATATACATATACATAGTCACGCCTGTTTTCTATTGGTGTAGAGTTAGACAGAGACGATGGATTTCCACCTGCTACGATTCTGACAAACACTATTCGCTTCATCAACTTTCATTAATCTCTTCATACATACACGCTTATTTAAATTGCTTTTCATGTGACCTTTCTTCAAAATGTCTTCAATTTGATCATGGTGAGTACGTCGCGGTTGACAGGCACCGACTCTACCACTCACATTACTGTCATATACTTGTTTTGTGGTTCTGCTTTCATTCGTTCTCTTTACATGCCCAAAGCACCTTAACATTTATTAACTTGTATCTCTCGATAATTATTTATAGCGTAGCCGGCAGCACATTGGTAGTACCTTTGGTGTTGAAAATTTCCGTAGGCAATGTTAACCACTTTCCATCAGATAGGCCGTCAGCTTTTCTATACTCCAGAAATAAACTAAAATTTGTTTCATAATAAAACTACGTTTTAACGATTTGCAGGGTGATATTTTATTTGATTTGTATTCAATTTAAATTAAACAATTGAGGTGTTGGGGGTAGGGCAATAAATTACTATAACACTACTCATTGACACTTAACATCTTTGTCTTCTGTGATCACAACTCCCGAAAAGTGGTCGAAACGTCGTAACAAAAATCAAACCGATCTTAAAACCGTTAAAACGTAGTTTTATTGTGTATATTAGGTAACTTAAGAAAATACTATTGTAGTATCATTTCCATATCTTGCGAGCTTCAGAAGATATGATTAAAAAGTCTGCACCAAAAAATAGTGAATTCAATTACATATAATTCAATAATACATACTATGATAGGAGTAATAATGTAGTTGTACACTTTCAGAGAAATCAGTATTCAACCAACTAATTAATTTTATATAACAAAAAATTCTAAAATTTGTACAGGTGTGAATGAAGCATGGACAATGATACAAAGAGATCGCGATAGATTAGAAGCATTTGAAATGTGGTGTTGGAGATGCATGGAGAGAATAAGTTGGAAATAAAGAAGACCAATGAAGAAGTACTGGATATGATAAAAGAAAATAACACAATTTTAAAAACTCTAGAGGAAAGAAGGGGGAAGATATTTGGCCATTTACTACGACACTACACCTTATGCATGGTAATCGAAGGCAAAGTGGAAGCCAGGAGAGGGAAGGGAAGACCAAGGCGAGCATTCGTGGATCAAATAAAAGAAAAATTGGGCGTCGTGTTTTACATAGAAGTAAAACAACTGGCCCATAATCGAGAATATTGGAGGAGGCTCTACCAACAATAGCATAGCTCTTAAATGATAAATAAATAATCTTAAATAACAAAAAAATAATTATTTTTTAAGTTTCTTTTTCAAATATCAATTAACTTACGCCGAAAAGAGGGAACAATAAAATATTTAGTACATAAATACCCATTAAAGCGATTAAATATGTGGAGATTGTACAATTATTAGAGCGATGTAAGTCAGTATGTTTGCTATGTACATATCTCCATTTTAACAGTGCTGTTCTTTGCATCATAGGCTATTAGGCAGCGATCGATATTTCCTAATGCTTTATAATAAAATACAATTACTGCAATATACATAATATGTAGATAAATTAGATACTTCAAAATGTTCGAAACTCTTAATTCTAGATATTCTCCTCTTATCGTCAAATCAAACATTGCTTTTGCATTACTTTTAGCGCCATGTTTTGCATTTTTAGAACATTAGCATAATTATTTTTATTTTTTATTTAAACTACATTTTTATGGTTATTAAGCCTAGTTTTCATTTCATTATAAATTTTAATACACATTTTCGTCCACTTTTCAATATTCGAAAGTTTTATTGAAATTAATTTATATTGGAGATTATTTTCTAAAGGTCATAGAGATAAGTTCAAATGACGTCTAACTTCTTGGTCGCTCTATGAACGTTTCTATTGCCATGGTCACAGAATGGCTCAGATGTCAAACGACAAGAAATAATGGTAACTTTTGTCTATTCTTATATTGCTATATTTTAATTATTTAATTACGAATGTTTTTATGGGTACCTAAAAAAAATATAGATATAATAGGTTGGGGAAAAAGTCTTTTCGCATATAGTATATATGAACTTGTAATAAGATCTCTTTGACTATACCATTTGTATCTGGCTGGTTTTGGTAAAATTAAAAAGTTTTAATTTTAAAGAAGACAATTCCAAATTCAAATAAGGAAAATGTGTGATTTTCATTTGTTTTTCTTATTGTTAAAACGATTGAATCTAATGAAGAAATTCGATACATTTTAAAATTTTACTACAAAAAAGGTAAAAATGCAATACAAGCCGCGAAAAAAATTATGATGTTTATGGACCTAATGCAGTATCTGTGAGAGTAGCTCAAATTTGGTTTAAGCGTTTTCAATCCGGAAATTTTGATATCAAAGATGCACGTCGCTCTGTACGCCCTGTTACGGACAAAATTGATGCCATTTTTGAAAAAGTGGAGCAAGATCGGCATATTAGTAGGTAGTTACGATGTAGCTGGAGAACTGAGAATTGACCACAAATAGGTTTTGGCGCATTTGAAAAAAGCTGGGTACACAAAAAAGCTCGATATTTGGGTGCCTCGTGAGCTCACTGAAAGATACGACGTAATAAAACCGAACCATTTTTGAAGAAGCTGATAACTGGTGATGAAAAGTGGATCACGTACAACAAGAACGTGCGAAAAAGATCGTGGTCAAAGGCCGGTCAGGCTTCACAGACTGTGACGAAACCCGGGTTAACTCGCAAGAAGGTGATGCTGTGTGTATGGGGGGATTGGAAGGGCATTATTCATTATGAGCTGTTACCGCCAGGCAGGACCATCGATTCTGAACTGTACTGCGAACAACTGATGAGATTAAAGCAAAAAGTTGAGAAAAAGCGACCGAAATTAATCAACAGAAGGGTTGTGGTTTTTCACCATGATAACGCAACGCATGATAACCTCACACATCTTTAGCCACTCAGCAAAAATTACGAGAATTTGGCTGGGAGGTGTTGATGCATCCTCCGTATAGTCCTGACCTTGCACCTTCAGATTTTCACCTGTTTCGGTCTCTGCAGAATTCCTTAGGCAGTGTCAGGTTAACATCACGAGAGGACTGCCAAAACCACTTGTTGCAGTTTTTTGATCAGAAGCTCCAAAATTTTTATAGCAAAAAGTTATCCAACAAAATGACACCTACATACTTTAGTCAAATGTAAATAAATAAAATTTATAAAAAAACCTTTTGAATTTTTAAATAAAATCCGAAGAAACTTTTTCCCCAACCTAATATTTATCATTTGTATAATTTGATAATTGTGTACGGATTATAATTCAAACCTCTCAATTGCATATAGACGGTATTCACTACATTTCATTTTCATGTTGGCAGACGCGATAGATTTATACTGTGTTCGGCTTATTTTATTGCACATAAAACTTTAAGTATGATATTTTATACAATATCTTATATAAAATATTATCTGAAATATCCAAACAAAAATAATTTATTAAATTCTTGTCATGCATAATCCTTTAATTAAAATAGTTTATGAATGACTTAAATCCGCTATCGGTTGTGCCAATATGCTAAGTTTCATGTACTGTAAAATTGTTCGAGGGATGGCGAGGTGTTCTAAAAATGCTTGTTGAGTGTAAAAAGGCAGTGTATGTAATGTTCTCTGATTATAAAGTATCGTCACCAGTTGCTGTTCTGTTACTACCATAAACCCTTCTGAGTTGTTGCAAGTATAACACAAATTTGACTTTATCACATAAAAATTTCCTTCAACTTGTAATGGTGCAAATTTAGTATATTAATTAAACATCATTACTAGTTTTTGAGTTAATCATATTAAATATATCTCATGGTGCAATTTCTAGCATTTCCTTACTAGTTTTCACTTAATCATTAACGGTAATAACAATTTTTGTCTACTGTTATTCTGCCGCGACAATATCGAGAAGATATCGTGGTGTTATATTTTCAATTTCTGTGCTACGTTAAGATATTAAAAGAGCAGAATTGGGCGTCTGATGTTGTAGCTGCACGATTGTGCTCATAAAAGTGTGAAATGTCCGTAATGAGCAATGTACGAGCGACTTTCTAGGCATTGCGCGACACTCGCCGACGACTGGCTGCGCATACGCAAGTACAACGCGGTGCATCCGGGTGACGTGTCTGCGTGTTTCTATACTTGTACGTGGTCAAAAATAGTTTTTCAAATGAAAGTAATTGTCATTTTTGTAATATGTATTACCTAATTACTGAATTTACTGTCTAAGAAGGGATCAGTTGGCACATAATCTTCCCTGTAAGTATATATTAATACAGGAAGCAAAAACTTTGTACCCCTCTCTACGAGAATTGCGCGGGCGGAGGAGTATGAAATTTCGCACACTTATAGTTTATATAGAGAAGAAGTGTCGAATGCATATTTTTTTAAATTATGCATAAAAAATATATTAAATCAATAAAAAAAACATTACACACACTACCCTATATTTGACACACACACGCATATATACTCTTTTGTTTATTGTAAGGTAAAACAGTATTATATTTATGATATTAGTGCATATATATTTCAGTACTGGGATTCTGGCCTTCTCATACATATACCGCCAAGTTTATCCAAGGCAGAGTAGAGGGCTTAATACGTTGAGGATTCGTTAACCAAGTTGTCTTTTGGCACTTTTGAAATTTAGCACGTGTTGATTATGCTGTAGCCTGTCTGCTGTATACAGCAATAATATACCGATTGGCCCAAAAAGAACTAGCTAAACGACGCATCTCCGCCCTCTCTTTATTTTAACAGGGTTTTTTATTGCTGAAGCACAGCAGACAGCCTCGCCGCCCAACTGTGATGGAAAGTGGTTACCGTCGGCTATGGGCATTAGTAATACCAGAGGTGTTGCCAATATAGTGCCGGCCTTGAAGGAGAAACTGGAACGTGGCCACTGATGGCGGAACACAACTCAATGTTGTTATGGCGGCATGCTCTAGACCAGGGGTGATAGCCATCCAGTCAAGCAAATGCCCTACCACCAGGCTGTGGGTTGTTTTGTCGCCTCTTACGACAGTTCCTGCACGGAGTGAACATTGGAGAAAACAATATAAATCCTGTCTAAAGGAAATATTAGATACAGTTACCCTATGAGTCGTGGTAATGTAATGGCTAGCGCACGCGTCCCATACTCAAAGGGCGCGGGTTCGATCCTGGCCGGAAGACATGCACCACTTAGACACTTTTCTGACCTAATGTGTATATTGCTACAATTACCACGTGCTAACAACAGTGAAGGGGAACATTGTGATGCAACCTGCACAACCAGATAACCGATCTGTCAAACCTGCCAAGCTGCCTTGGACAAGCGTGGCTGGTATACTGTCCGCTGCCCTATAATGGGAGGCCGGAGCCCAGCAGTCAAGACATTTATGGGCTGTTACCATCATGTTATCATCATCCTATGAGATCATTGTTTATTAATTGTTGTATAGTTGTTTCATATCTACCTACAAATATAATATATAAACAGAAGTTATCATTCACTAGGAAAAACTGTGTAATATAGAAAGATGAAAACTTAAAAGAAAATGTAAGAAGCTCGTAACACATTTTCTATCGATTAATCCCATCGAACATGTATACAGCTATTTTTTAAGGTATTTCCGTCTGTCCTCGTTCACATTGCAGTCACGTACAGGCCGCTCCGTAAGTAATCACTAGTATATCTAGCTACTGTACATATAGACACACAGACACGTACAACGACTTAGGGAGAACGGATGAGCCACCGGATTTGTTAAATTAAATTTTACTGATGAGCGTAGTCGCAAACGACTTTTTGAACATTTACTATTTATTTAAGTTTTATATCAGCATAAGGAACAACAATCGTAATCTTCTCTTCTTGTTTTTATAGAGAGTATCAATCAAAACTTTTAATAAATGTTATGTCAATATTGTTCGCCGTCAGCCAACCATTGTCCATTCCTGAACGTTACCAGTCCAAATCTGGCACTATATATTACGGTCTTCCGCCTTCCTAGTCCATTCGCCACCGACGACCTCGCGCAAATCATCACTCCCACTAAGCTGAAAGGCGTCCTACGTTTGCAACGAGGGTATATCCTCTAATGTTCATTATATCATATTTTTTTTAATACTTGTAATGAATTTAAAAAAAGGAGCTGTTCTCAATTCGTCATGTATTTTTTTTAAAGTGTAATTGTAATTACTTATTATTTGTAACATAATCACTACTACTGCTAATAGTAGCAGACTATAATACCAATGCGCAGCTTTGCCGATAGCCTCATGATGTCACATGGTCAGTAGGGTTGACAAAAAGGTTACATAAATAGTTGTTGCAATGAATTTATTATTTTATGTACTTTACATAAGTATATACAATAATAGTAAGTATTACAATACAATAACAGTAAGTAGTCATCGGCAAACCTTCTGCACGCGGTTAATAATATCGAGAATTTCTAATTTACTTTTGAATCTTTCTGATGTTACTGAACATTTTTAGACCTTCATTTTCATTATTATTCAAACTAGCTGCCCGGGTAGACTTCGTTCCGTCAAAAGTTAATGTAAAATAAAATAGTAACAACTTATTTTTGTTTTAAATTAAAACTTTCCGTGTGCCTTAAGGAAGATACGAAAAAAAGTTTAGCCGAATTGGTCGAGCCGTTCTCGAGTTTTGCGCTTAGCAACATTCATTTATATGTATATATATATGAAGATAAAGTTTATTTCATTTGAACTTCCCGTGCGTTGAATTTGTCATGTATATTAGGTTATGTGTATTATCTATCCAATTTCTACAGGTAAGTTAAGTAGTCATAACATGTTAAACAGTTGTTTATTATTCGGCTCTGTTTATAGTAAAAAATTAAACCTTTTAGAGAGTTACTAATACCTACTTAGTAAGTTACGTATGTGTGTTTATATCTATATTCTTTATATCCATGTTCACGTCCTATATGAGTGTTGGGCAAATAACTATGTACGGTTTTTTTGTTTACTTACCTATATTGCGATTTATGAATTGACAGCAAGCTGCGTACTTAGTGAGTACTTAGCTAAAGTACTTGGTCATTTTTGTAAAAAAAAAAGCCAGCTAAGGTAATGAATGGCGGATTTGTTGTATGATGCTAATTACTAGGTACACAGTTTTTGACTTCCTGAAGTGACTAATGGCAGGTTCCTATATCTGTCTATTCATTAACTTGCCCTTGCCCTACCATTGGTTGAATTTTTACATTATTTGTAAGGGGCTTATATCAAATTTTAACCGGTAGAAAAGCAAATGAACGGTCAGTAAGATATAGGAACCAGCTATAGAAAATAAAAAGTACTATCAAGTTTTTTTTTCTCAATCATTAAGTTCGTAGCAAATGTATCTTCTCCTACATATTTATTATTGTAATGAAATTGAAATTAATGTGATTTCAAAACAAATGCCAAAGTGACAGCTGTTTTCGAAAATTACATAAACATTTCTAAAACGTAAATTTATGACTAAACGATGTGTAAATCGCAGTTGTAACTTCAGTTTTTAGCTTTAATTTTTAGTTACTTGCATAGTTGTTCTTGACATGATCTTTTAAGGTTAACAATTAATTTTGTTATGTATTTCTAAACGATACAATCGGCCATTTTCTTAATTGAACAATGTTTAATTATTATTTATTCTATAATTAGCACCTGTTCTGTATACAGTACTTTCTATAATTTACCATATTTATATGTAACAATATTTATCTGTATTGTGATTTGCTAATTGTGTAAATTATAATTCAAAATCAATTGTATACAGACGGTATTTACTACATTATATTTTAATGTTGGCATTTCCAAACAATAATGTAAAAAATCCTTGTCATTCATAACCTTTTTAATTAAAATAGTTTATCAATGATTTCAATCCGCTATCTGTTGTGCCAATTTGCTAAGTTGATTATACTGTAAGATTGTTGGAGGGATGGCGAGATACTCTAAAAATGATAGATAGATAGATATATAGATAACACTTTATTATACACCAATACAAAAATGAACTTAAAGACTAAAATTATATCTAGTTGTGTACAAAGGGCGGTCTTATCGCTAAAAAGCGATCTCTTCCAGACAATCCCAATGTTTGTCGAATGTGTAGAGTCAGTAGATGAAAAGTACTTAAACCGTAAGGTTCTCTGATTATAAGTATTGTGACCAATTGCTGTTCCTTTATCTATATATTAATACGTGAAGCAAAATCTTTGTACCCCTTTTTACGAAAATTGCGCGGATGGAGGAGTACGAAATTTCGCACACTTATAGTTTATATAGAGGAGTGCAGAATGCTAATATTTTTCTAAAATTATGCATAAAAAATACATTAAATCAATAAAAAAACATTACACACACTACCATTAGTATTTGAAACACACACGCACTCTTTTGTTTATTGTTAAAGTCAAATTAACAGTGTAGCCTTGGCGAAATCTGTGATTATAGAAGTATGGTCTTTGACAACAGTATTTGAATAATGTTACTTTCAATTTAATTAATTTATCTATTTATTTAACTTGTTTGGGAAACATACAATAATTAATATTCTTAAATATAAATCACAAAATTAATACATATATCAATCAAGTTTCCAATAAAAAATAATTTATAATAGGATTGGGAAAAACTCTTTTCGCGTATAGTATGTATGAACTTGTAATAAGATCTCTTTGGCTATACCATTCGTATCTGGCTGGTTTTGGTATCATTAAAAAGTTTTAATTTTAAAGAAGACAATTCCAAATTCAAATTAGGAAAATGTGTGATTTTCACCTGTTTCGGTCTCTGCAGAATTCCTTAGGCAGTGTCAGGTTAACATCACGAGAGGACTGCCAAAACCACTTGTCGCAGTTTTTTGATCAGAAGCCCTAAAATTTTTATAGCAATGGGATCACGTCCCTACCCACAAGATGGCAAAAAGTTATCCAACAAAATGGCACCTACATACTTTAGTCAAATGTAAAAACTAAACTTTTTAAAAAAAAACCTTTTGAATTTTTATATAAAATGCGAAGAAACTTTTTCCCCAACCTTATAAAAAAATTCTCAAATAGCTAATTAAATTAATTATGGTCGAATTTCGACCACCAATTACCATAAACCCCTCTGAGTTGTTGCAAGTATTACACTAGTTCCTTTATTACAAATAAAGAAAAATACATTTCTTAGTGTTCATTAAAATATACACATCGTATATGCAAATGTCGACCTTGGTTGTATATTTCGACAGAGGCAGGGACGATTTTACGAGCGTATCGTAAAATTGCAGCTCAGATTTAAATGATGTCTAAATTATTTTAATTAATTATTTAGCATAACCAGTGATCTTCTTTTTGTCATTATTAATATCTGCTTATCATTGCGAAATAATATACTCTGGAGGTGAATAATAGGTTATGCTCACAAGGCGACTTATCTTCATATCGTATATTTCATAAATCTTAAGTTGTTGTTATTTTCTTATTTCCCTAATTTTAGCCATCAATACTTGTAGAAGTACGGGTTTTCATTGACTCTATAGCCTAATTTACATTTGCGTTAGTTAAGAAGCGAGTTAAATAGCTTCGAGAAAAAAAATCGAGTTAAGCAATAAATTGCCGGTTAAGTCGATGACTGTTCAAACGACGATAAGAATTTAATTCCGTAGTTTCGCGAGTTAAATAATTATTTACTTAGGTAAGTAACTATTGTACATGTAAATTAGGCATACCTCATTTGAATTGCTGTAAATTTATCAAACTCAAGTGGAACGTAAAAATGTAACATATTATTACGAGCTACAGGACTCGAATTAAAAATGCCGTTGGAACTACTATAGAATTTATTAGAACTGTACACACACGTATAAAACAAATACAAATAAAACTGGATGCAACCAGTTCACAATGCACGATTCATTGTAATTAGACACGCGCAAAATCCGTCGTCTATATCGCTAATCGAGAGTACTACAAACGTCTTACTCGTCTCGTAGTCGTCGCTTGACTGCCCGCCCCTCCATTCGGGCATCGTCTTATACTAAGTACACAGTACAAAGAAATTGGCAGCGCACACTGAGTTTCTACGAAATATTAATTTGCACACCTGCGAACGTCCACAAAGTCGAATACAATAACAATAGGGATTAGTTCGACGCTAATGATGGTTATAAAACAAGTAAAAAGACAATAGCATGTTTTTCTTAATTACAAATTCAAAAGACAAAAGAATTCCTAATACGGGAAGACAATGGACTGCGCTTACAACAGGCAGCTGTGCGCTTATCTTTGACGGCATGTAACAATATTGAATGGCAGAATATTTTACTACTCATTAATTTACCTCATACTGGTTAGTTGACATAAAACAATAAAAATTATGCAAATGTTCTATAAATAGCGAGGCAAAAGCATAGATAGTTATCTGATATATCTTATACGCGGTATCTATAGCTATAGAGACTGGGTATAAGTCAATTAAAGAACTTAGCAAAAGAGGCAAACCTAAAAGCTGTAAAAAACTGTCAAGAGACATAATTTAAAAATATTATTAACCAGGATTGGATTTCGTCCACGTTGGATGGGTACCAAAGATCACAGTTGTTTTTCACAGAGAATTTGAATCGGTGAAAATATTGCATCAGAATCGAATTTATTTTCGAGCTGGCCATTTTAAGCCGCTCTCAAGAAAATTCCCGGGATCAAAAGTAAGACAAATTTTAAGTCCAAAATTTTTTTGCCGATCAACGAATACCGCATCGAAATTGGTCGAGTAGTTTTTGCGTTAATCCCAAACAAACAGAGAAACACAAAAAATATAAATAACAAAAGATTACAATTTTATAATATTACTAGCTGACCCGGCGAACTTCGTACCGCCATATTTTCTGAATTCCTAAAAGACTGTTTCATGACATAAAAACGAAATCACCAAAATCGGTCTAGGTGATTAGGGGAATTCTAGAACCCGATCTCAGCGCCACCTACCAGTTCCAATTGTGAATCTAAACCGTCCGGGGACCCATTCAAACACACAAAACAAATATCATCAAAATCGGTCCAGCCGTCTAGGAGGAGTTCACTGTCAACACACGTACAGAAGAATTATATATATAGATAGCTAGATAACTTAAAAATAATATGTTCTAGACAATGAACAAGCTCGCAAACAAAATATAGGGGAGCGAAATACTTACTTATTTTCTAATGGTGAGTAGTTAATTAACATAATCGTAAAGGGCCATTTACATGGAGAGAGTTTTTTGCCTCCAAAATACGATTGACGAAATGTTACGGTGGACGGGCGATAATCGCCTCTTCATTGAGTATTGACGTCTCTGTGCAAACAAAATACAAAATACAGTGGTCATCACTCGAAAGGCAAGTCTCTCATTTAAATCGGTTCGAACTGATTTATACGATACTCGCATGAACTAGAAAAAATATCATACAAGTTCTAGTTTAAACGAGTCGAGAAATCTTAGGCAAATATCACAATGCGATTTGTGTCGCAGTGTAAACTCGCATTTAAATCGGTTCGAACTGATTTGAACGATACTCGCATGAACTTGAAAAAATGTCATACGAGTTCTAGTTTAAACAAATCGAGAAATCGTAGGCAAATATCTCAATGCGATTTGTTATAAGATGTCCACCACAGTAGTCACGAGAACCATAGTGTATATTAATATGACATAGAAAATCGTCATAGATAATATTTTCAGTCTATTTATCAGATGATTCGATTTATAATTAAATTACCATTTTCTACCGGTTACTTAATTTTATAAGCCCACTAAATTATCATCTAGATAATTTAGTGCATCAGTAACTAATTATTATAATTGTTTTTATGATCCTGGCAATGCTGTGATGTAATTGCTATTTTTAGCAATGATGATGCAATGTTATTGTTTTGTAGGGTTGCATTTTCGTATAAAAGGTGTAGTGGCGTGTAGACGATGTTCATTGCTTACTGTGCTGTATGAATATTCACAACAAAGGCTGAACAATAAAGGGGAAACCCTGCCCAAATGGTTAATATTTGGTATATTTGGTACTTTCTTACCCAAATATTTCCTTGCATTTTACACAGTGTAAACAAAACTCTTGGTGATAATTACCTTACGATTATCGTATCATATACTCGTAGGCGATTTTTTGTGTTTTGGTTGTATGTGAACATGTCAATGCGATTATTGGGTAAAGAGTACCCACGAAAATTGTATACGATTTTCGCCCCAAAATGTGCGATAAACTCTCTCCATGTAAATAGGCCTTTACGGTTGGTTACCCAATACTTAACGGTGAGAAAAACATTATGATAAAACGATCTCACAGATATGAGAAGCTAGTACCTATCTGTGAATCATTTATGAGCCGATACTATTAGCATTAAACACGAATTTATCGACAAATATAAATACACAACATGCCAAAGTTTCTAAAAAAATACGAAAAAGCCAAAATTTGCGTTTAATAAATTTCTTACAACTTTCACTGATTGCATTTAGATATCCATTTAAATAAAAAATCTTCTAATAGGCATATATTTCACATAATCTAAATTCTTTGTGGGCGTTTAATTAGTCTACTTTTGAATTTTTTATACATCTATTTAATTTTCTTTTCCGCATTTTATAGTGAAAATTCAGAACTTAATAAAATCATGCATACCTATTAGATGTCGCAACCACCCATGTTGTCCTTTAGCTACCTCTTTCGTCGAGTAATTTGGCGATAATTTTTTGGTTCTCTAATTTTGCGATTGAGAAAGATTAAGACAATCTACAGTTATCTTTTAACTAAATTTTTAAGAGTCTTTAAAAAATGACCTTCTGACTTAATCGTTTAAGATCTGGACATATATGTATTTTAGATTCTTCTTTTTACTGTGATTTACATCCTCTGAAATTTTTAGTATTATAAAATCTAGATTAAATTGGGCATCAAGGATGTCCATGTTTACAACAACTCGAATGAAATTTTGTTCAATTCTGATATTTTAATTTGCTTGAAAGGCACGGAACTGAAATTCAGTATTCAATAGCATTGAACGATTCAAGTTTATATTTACACGTCAAACCAAAGTGATGGTTGATTCGTCCAAACTAAAAACACAAATGAACTGTCCAATATCGGCTTAAACAGAACTGTGCTAGAATTAGTTTAATAAGCTTACAAATAACTGTTTATAATGTAGCATAATTACAAGTGTCCATTATATGTGTTCTGTGTTCTATATCTATCTCATTCTTTCCAATTTGCTTTCAATCCCTCAAAAAAGAGGCAACATGTTTCCTCCTTCATGCAAATTGTAATTTTAAAATTAAATCTACTTCTACTACTACACCGCTTCGTATTATTATTGTTTTAAGAAGGAGAAGCAGCAGAAACCCACCGGCAATAAATCTATTTTATTTTCATCTTTATCTGCTTCAGTCTTTTAAGTTTTTAGCGTTAGTTAATTACCTGTTATTTCAAAGGTAATACGATTAATAACTTTATATTAAATTATGACCCAATAAATAATTTGTTAGTTCTTTGATGCCATAAAAGTATAGCTTTTTAATCTGTTCCGATGTCTCTTCATCTTGCTTTTTGTCCTTCTGTGCCAATTGTTAAATATTACATAAAGTACAAAGGACTAGACCTTTGTACTTTATGTACTTTGCACTACTAATTTCGTTAGAAAGATTAACGACCTGTTTTATACTCGTAAATTACGCAGCTCCGTATTATTTATTAATGAGCTCCAATAAAGTTATGTGTTTTTAAATTAAATATCATGCAGATTAATTTCTACGGAGCACGTTATAAAAACGTATAATTCGTTAGAAATCTGAATAAAGAAGTAATTTTGCGTAGCAACCGCTTTTTTGTTTTTTAATTAACGGCGCCAACTATTTACATACTCAAATCAATGATGTGTTCACAGGTGTGGTTTGGAAAGAAATTTCTAATGAGGTAGATAGTAGTAAAATGAGATACTTTAAATTATCATGTTACAAAACGCAGCCTCATAGATTATGCACACGTGGATAGTTATTATGTCACACTGTAACTAATTAAATAGCATATAAATTGTTTTTGAAAGAGTAATTAAATTATGTTTATCGTAATGTTATAAAATTAAGATGATTATAATTATATTTGTTTTAGCACCTGTTCTGAGAAAAGACAGAAATGCAACTCCAAAATTACTTTGTCATTTGTCTGAAATATTATTTTTGATTATGGCAATGATGAAAGTACCTCTATAATAAATAGCATATAACAAAGTCAAATACAGATAGAGTATCAGGTCAGTTAAAACTTTCGAAAATACTTTTGAATTTAGAAAAGACTGAATTATAATTCCATAATTACTTTGTCATCTATAAAACAACTCCAGGTCGCGGCATGTCCTTGCGCACGCGTCTATGCGCTGACTCAGGAGGCAGATAAGTGTGTCTGCGATGTACATTCGGGACATCCATAGATCGCTGGTTCATCCGGCTCGAAGGACCAAATATATGTAGGGGGTTTTCCTACATAGGATGTTAATGATAGAGGTTTGTAGATGTAAATTGTTTATTGCTTAAATTATGCCTAATGGAATGATGGGGCTAAGATCAATGACTGTTTTGTCGACTGACCAAGTACGGTGCTGTACGAGTACTGATGCGAATGATATGTTAATATACATATGCCGGCGTAGCTGAGATGACAATGTACGGCTGTTGCAAGCCCGTACATTATTGAAATATTATTTTTAGAATAGAATATACATTTATTGTACAAAAATGCTACGTAAAATCAAGAACATGAATATACAAGCACAATCGGCGGTCTTATCGCCCATGGCGATTTCTGCCAGACGACCTTTGGATGGAGGATAAGAAGGACAACAAAAGTCGGTAATTGCTAAACCAGCACTAGTACAATAATTTAGATTATTAATTAATAAAAAGTAATACATGAGATAATTTAATAATTATTGGTTATGATTTGGTTATTATTAATGATAAAAGGACTGAGATAGCATATGACAAAGTCCAATATATATATTATCAGATCACTTACATTATTTCTCCAGGATTTTTCATTTTTATCCTACTCGAACTCAACAACGAGGAAGTGAAAGATCCAAAACAAACCACATTCTAAGTTCACGCGAAAACTCCCCAAACACCCGAAACAGTGGACTCGTAAGGATCTAGAGTATCGATTCCTGCGTCACTCGCTTTTTAGTATTCAAGCGACATACGTACTGGTCATGATCGGCATGTGTCTCTATTTGGAAACATTCCTTCTATGGTGAAATTGTAGGGCTGTATTGATTTCATTTTCAACATGAAAAGTAATTATAATGACTGAAAATAAAGTAATTAATAAATTAAGATGACACATTTTATATATATAGAATATGTTTGTATGTAGTTTAAGTATGTTTGTTTAAGATCTACCTAATAATCTGCACCACGTACATCGCCAGATTAGGATAAATTATTCAATAATATTAGGTTGCCTGGAAGAGATTGCTTTAAGCGATAAGGCCGCCTATTGTTTCTACCATGATATTATTGTAATTGTGCATTTTTTTTAAATATGTTTTTGATGAGTAATTAAGTGTTATCTATCATATTACAATAATCTCTAAAACTTTTAAGAGAACATGCATTAAAATGTCCTATTATTTAACTTTTAAAATATGACAAAAAAATTAGAACTGTTTAAACAATTAATAAAATTAGTATGCTATTTGACTCATTTAGATTATGACTTCATAACGTGCTATTCTCGTAAAAAGCTTAGGGGTTTTTGGAGTTTTACAAAATGATCAAAAGTGTCTCAATTGACTTGACTTCTTTATTAGTAACCATCAAACGATTTATATATTTAATCAACTTTGTCACCGAGAGATATTGACTCAAGATTACCACACTTGAAGATTGTGATATCTGATGAAAGATAAATCCCCGAAGAATTGTTTATGTGCATTTAAATATACTGCAAGTGAATAAGATTGAAAAAAATAAGTATTTGTTTAATTATATCCTTCACAATTTATGTATAAAAATGAAAAATAAAATTATGTGTGTAGTTTAAAAGCCCAAGATGATATAAAGATAAATAGAGGAGCTATTTTTCAATGTCGTAATTTTATTTTAATTTAAAATGAGCCGACTAGAGCTTTTGATTTAGAACTGATTTATGTATACAAAAATGTGTTAAAGAAGACGTTGATGGAAAGCTTCATTTGAGTTTTCTATAAAAGCAAAAACGGAGCTTGGATTCAACTGGGATTGCAGAATGTGTTACGAGTTACCGTTTTAAGTTGAAAATTGTCATTCCTCAGTGTTCTTCTTCCTTCTTTAGATAGGCCATAATATTATAAAAATACTAAACATGCCTTGTCTGTACATTGTATCGGGGGGCTAAGAAGACGTGATTAATAAATAATAAAAAATAATAAAATGCGGCAGACAAACACACACACTGTATATCCCCAAATTAAGCAAGTTACGCTTGTGTTATGGGTAATATACAACGGACCACTCTGGGGCCGATCCCAGACACCCAGACCATAGTAAATAATGGAGAAAATACGTTTCCGAAATTTACTATACCAGGAATCGAACCCGGAGGTTACCAGAAATATGACCACTATACCAGAAATACGAGAGGTTTTCATTGCTACAAGATATATTTCCAAGTGTAACATCATCGGTGGCAGAAACAACTTAAAAGACAGCCACGCATTCCAAAAAAAAAATTAAATTCAAATTTAACACATACAAAAAGTTTGCATGTTCATTACATTGAAGCTATTTAAAAAAAAACTGGAATAGGCCATATAAACGATGGAGAACACCATGCGACTTTTTTTAGATTTCTTTGTCTGTTTGTTCGGGTTTCACGTAAAAACTACTAAGTCGATTTAGATGCGTTTTTCGCTGGTCGACAGATAATTCTTAGACTTAAAATCAGTGCTACTTTTTATCCCGGGAATCCGGCTAGAATTTTTCTGGAAATGATTTAAAATGGCTGAATTAAAAAAAAATTCACTGGCTGATAGCAAATTTTATGTAACAAAATGTGTGGTACTTTTTACTCCGGTAATTCCGCGAGAATTTTCCTAGGAACGGTTCGAAGTTGTTCGGGTGCATAAAAATTAGCTTATTCCTACACAATTTTCACTAAAACGATGGCTTTTTAAATCCCGTGGTACTATGTGTCTTGGGAATCCCGCGGAAATTTCAAGTCAATCGTGGACGAAGTCGCGCGCATAACCTATTATAAAACTAACTCCTCCTAAACGCTACGGATTTCTAAGCGATTTTAACCATCAGTTAGAAAATTTTTGAAGAAAGGTTTATACATATATATTGACCCACGGTATAGCCGCGAGGAAAGCTTAGGGGTATAATAATTTTAATTACTTTTAGTTATATAATTCCTAATTGTTTTCAAACGCACACATGACAAATTTAATTTTATATATATATGACAAAAAACTAAATACCGATAGTTCCGATAGTGCACTTCCCCATTCTCCTATCCCATCTTCTCTATTGTATCCCAAACGGGAAAGCTTTAGTATACTCATATAGCATTTTGCCAATAAAAGCTTTTGAATAAACAAATCGTATACTTACAAGTCAGCCCTGAATGTAGTGAATCTATTACCGGACGCAAGGCAAGTGGCCAGTGTACGTGTCGTTGATGCATCCCGCGGACGGCGGCTGCCATTTACAGGACTGTTTCATATAGACGTCTGTCTGTCACATCCGTGTATAATATGTGGGTAAATATACATAGTGGACCATAATTAAAAATAATTTGAGACACACAATTCTCCTATCAAAAAAATATTTTTATCGAGATGATACTCAAATGCAAATTAATAAAACTACATTTTAACGGTTTGAAGCGCGGTGTCTTATTTGATTGTTATTCCGACGTTTCGGCCACCTTTCAGAAGCCGTGATCACGGAAGACTATGATATCAAGTGTTGTCTGTGCTCCTGAAATGCGTGGACAAATGAAATATTCTCACATTTGGCAGATATTACGGTTCTACTCAACCGCATATCCTCTCCATCACATGGTTCTTTCGTCATCGCCACTTACTTAAGAAATTAACGCGCATCATAATTCGACTTCGTCTCGGTCATGTCTGTTCCTCTGCTTTTTAGCGAAACTAACAATACTTGATCACTTATTGAGTGAATGTGGTCTAAATGAAGGAACAGTCGAGCATATATTCTTTTACTAGCTTCGCCCGCGACTTCGTCCGCGTGGAATAGTTATAAAAACCCTCCCGATTTTAAAACATTCTTCATTGGTGCTCCGCTTCTATTGGTCTTAGCGTGATGATATATAGCTTAATTGTTTTTAATGTATAAATTGTTTTATTGTATGATGTTGATACCGGCAATATCAATACTTAATTAGGTGCATAAGTTGTATAGCTGTTTAAGTAATTAAAGTTTTTTTAACTATCCCACGGGAACTCTTTAATTTTTTGTGATCAAAAGTATCCTATATGTTGACCAGGTTTATAAGCTACCTCCATACAACATTTTATTTAAATCGTTTCAGTCGTCAGAGATTAACCGGTACAAACAGACAGACAACCAGACTAAAAGAGAAACAAAAAAAAAAAAAAATTAAATTAGTTCTATTTCACTTCTTACATCCCCCTGACTCGGTTTTAAAAAATTTTTTTCATTGTACAGAAATTTGACCTCCACAATTGTATTATATGTATTTAAGTATAGATTAATCCAACATTATCACTCATATTTATGATGTCTTACGTTCAAATTGTGATAGTTTAGTGAATGTAAATTACCTGTTAACTCTTTCTTGTCCATACTAAATTCAATATATAATTTATGTAAATTTCTATATACTAATAACATTTACTTACAACGTAATTAGACTAGTACAATTGTTGTTTTTGTATTCTCCTCAGGCTATCAGAAAACATCCTTCACTCCTTCACCGTTCAAAGTTGTAATTATAAATTAATTTCTGATCACCCTACCACCTGTCATTTTATGTATAGTCACTCCGACATTTGCAAAATCAACGCGTATTAAAACGTTGGAGGCTCGTATATATACATATATTCTGTAAGTTTATTGTGTTATAAGTGCTATATATTATTGTTACATGCCGTCAAAGATAAGTGCACAGCTGTCTGTCATAAGCGCAGCTTATTGTCTTCCCGGATTTAGAAATTCTTTTGTGTTTTGAATTTGTAATTTAAAAAAACATACTGTTGTTTTTCTACTTGTTTTATAACCATCATTAGCGTCGAACTAATCCTTATTGTTATTGTTTTCGACTTCGTTAGCCGTTCGCAGGTGTGCAAGTTACTATTTCTCGGAAACTCAGTGTGCGCGGCCAATTTTTTTGTACTGTGTAGTTGATATAAGACAATGCCCGAATGGAGGGGTCAAGGGCAGTTAAGCGACGGCTACGAGACGAGTAAGACGTTTGTAGTACTCTCGATTAGCGATATAGACGACGGACTTTGCGCGTGTCGAATTGCATTGAATCGTGCAGTGTGAACTGTTTGCATCCAGTTTTATTTGTATTTGTTTTATACGTGTTTGTACAGTTCTAATAAATTCTATAGTAATTCCAACGGCATTTCAAATTCGAGTCCTGTAGCTCGTAACATTATTATTGTATATATTATATATCACGGTTTGCAGATATCTTGTACAAAATACTGGCAAAATTTTTAGGTTCATAATCATTTTATTCTTTTTCACCTGCTTTTTGTAAAACTCCGACATTGGCAAAATCAATGCCGCATATGTTGAAGCCATAAAAAAGAGTTGAAGCTATCGCTGAACAGTATACAATAACAGTATAAAGTAGTGTAAAAGTTACTGTTTTAACTTGTTCATTTTAATTATTTGATATTAATTCTTGTTTAAGTCGTGGTAGCGTAATGACTAGCGCACGCGTCCCAAACCCAAAGGACGCGGGTTCGATCCTGGCCGAAACGCATGCACCACTTAGGCAGTTTTCTGACCTAATGTGCATATTGTTACAATTAGCACGTGCTAATAACGTTGAAGGAAAACATCGTGATGCAACCTGCACATCGAGATAACCGATGTGTCAAACCTGCCAAGCCGCCTTGGACAAGCGTGGCGGGTGTACTGTCCGTTCCCCTACAGTGGGGAGGCCTGAGCCCAACATTGGGACATTTATGGGCTGTTGTTACTAATTCTTGTTTATGATAATTAACTCTATGTGAGCCTCGTCTAATTTAAACGCAAATTAGTTATTTTACGCTGCAACATTTATTGGAAGATTTGAATGATTTGTTGCACTGTTATAAAAGCTCTCTTTTACATGTCCAAATTATAGCCACAACCATCGACTTTCGAATTAAATGGAGTCAAAATATTAATATGAATAAAACTTTCTTTCCAAAAATCTTTTTTCGATGAATTCTGTTAGACAACCTAAGTTTCAAAATACATGCATATATTTCCAATAATTTTATTTTTATGAGTTTGCAAATAAACCTTTATTGATAATAACCATTATTAATGTTGAAATAAATGTTATATTCGTTGCTTTCATTTTGCTATTGGTTTTGAGAATTTGGGTTATATAATAATTAGAATAAAATCATAAATCAGCCAAATGCGTGTCTGTCCATAAACACTTAAAGGTTCCGTAGAAGTGACCAATTTCCACTATTTTTGTTATTTGGATGCAGGAGTCTACCTTTAATCAAAAGTATCCCCTAACTCAAATAAATATATTATTTAAGCTCTAAGACGACAGTTTTACAAAAAATCATTCCTCAATTACATATTATATATGACGTCCACCACTAATTTTTGATTTTTAGCAATTCCACTATAGTGTAATCGATATAGGCTTAACAGCATTTAAGAATAAAATATTGCGGTAGGTATATTTATAGACTAAGTAATAACTAAGAAAGTCTAAAAATGTTTTACTTAACAAATATTTATTCCTTATGATACTTAGTTAACGTCATCTATACTAATATATAAAGCTGAAGAGTTGGTTTGTTTGTTTGCTTGAACGCGTTAATCTTAGGAACTGCTGGTGTGATTTGAAAAATTCTTTCAGTGTTAGATAGACCATTTATCAAGAAAGGCTATAGGTTATATATCATCACGCTAAGATCAATAGGAGCGGAGCACCAATGAAGAATGTTTCAAAATCGAGGGATTTTTCTTCCTTTTGAGAGCTTCAGCTGCGTGCGCTGCCTAAACGATTAAAATTTCATAAAAATCAAGTGTGACAGAATTGTTCCCCTTTAAAAGTTCTAAAGAAAAATTCCGCGACAGCCTATGTCTATCTCTTAAGATTGGCTCATCAGTATAGCCTTTATTATGCTAACTAAATTTGTTCTAAAATAATGCATTATTTGCGAAGGTGTTTTTATAAACATGATATTAATCTTTATCCAAAGAAATACCCTATTTATCACAAGTATTTATTTAAAACAAATTTTCCATTGACATCATTCGATTTCAATGAATATCTTAGGAGATATCGCAGTTTTAAAATAACATCGCAGCAAAATAATGCTTAAGTACTGCGCGCGCATTTATGATGTGCAAGGCCGGCGGGCAGTCATGAGGGGGAAGAGATTAGCCGCGTTCAAGCAAACAAACAAACACGCTCTTCAGCTTTATATATTAGTATAGATATTTTCACCTTCTACGTAAACAAAGTCGCGGGTTAAAGTTAGCGTTAGCCTAAAGTAACTATTCCACGCGAAGGAAGTCGCGGGCAGAAGCTAGTTAAATATAAAATGGGCCATAGAGTTTAGTCCTGTGTGTGTATTTCACCTAAGTAGAGCAACAAACACACCATAGCCAGTGCAAACAGAAGGAAAGCATTTCCCTGACACGGTTTCCCGCAAGGTCGACGCCCGAGCCACGGTCGCGGGACATTTGCGGGTAACGCGGGACACCCCGCAACGTGTTCAACTTATGAAGAATTAATTCAACACTCACCGATGCAAGTGAAAATGGCGAAAGCTGCCGCCCATTTTTCTGCTATTCCGCCGTTCTTTTGTGAACTTTCTTAGTACGAGAGTCAATGAAAATGTAATAAGTGTTTACCCAAGTCCATTATGTACTATATAGCTCGCTAACTGAACTTCTATTTGAAAAAAGTTGTGATATAAATAATAGGTTGGGGAAAAAGTCTTTTCGCATATAGTATGTATGAACTTGTAATAAGATCTCTTTGGCTATACCATTCGTATCTGGCTGGTTTTGGTATCATTAGAAAGTTTTAATTTTAAAGAAGACAATTCCAAATTCAAATTAGGAAAATGTGTGATTTTCATTTATTTTTCTTATTGTTAAAATGAGTGAATCTAATGAAGAAATTCTACATTTTAAAATTTTACTACAAAAAAGGTAAAAATGTAACACAAGCCGCGAAAAAAATTTGTGATGTTTATGGACCTAATGCAGTATCTGTGACAGTAGCGCAAATTTGGTTTAAGCGTTTTCAATTCGGAAATTTTGATATCAAAGATGCACCTCGCTTTGGTCGCCCTGTTGCGGACAAAATTGATGTCATTTTTGAAAAAGTGGAGCAAGATAGGCATATTAGTAGTTACGATGTAGCTGGAGAACTGGGAATTGACCACAATATGGTTTTGGCGCATTTGAAAAAAGCTGGGTACACAAAAAGCTCGATATTTGGGTGCCTCATGAGCTCACTGAAAGAAACCTAATGAACCGTGTACTCATTTGTGATTCTTTATTACGACGTAATGAAACCGAACCATTTTTGAAGAAGCTGATAACTGGTGATGAAAAGTGGATCACGTACGACAAGAACGTGTGAAAAAGATCGTGGTCAAAGGCCGGTCAGGCTTCACAGACTGTAGCGAAACCCGGGTTAACTCGCAACAAGGTGATGCTGTGTGTATGGTGGGATTGGAAGGGCATTAATCATTATGAGCTGTTACCGCCAGGCAGGACCATCGATTCTGAACTGTACTGCGAACAACTGATGAGATTAAAGCAAACGGTTGAGAGAAAGCGGCCGGAATTAATCAACAGAAGGGGTGTGGTTTTTCACCATGATAACGCTAGACCTCACACATCTTTAGCCACTCAGCAAAAATTACGAGAGTATAGCTGGGAGGTGTTAATGCATCCGCCGTATAGTCCTGACCTTGCACCTTCAGATTTTCACCTGTTTCGGTCTCTGCAGAATTCCTTAGGCTATCTCAGGTTAACATCACGAGAGGACTGCCAAAACCACTTGTCGCAGTTTTTTGATCAGAAGCTCCAAAATTTTTATAGCAATGGGATCAGTCCCTACCTACAAGGTGGCAAAAAGTTATCCAAGAAAATGGCACCTACATACTTTAGTCAAATGTAAATAAACTTTATAAAAAAACCTTTTGAATTTTTATATAAAATGCGAAGAAACTTTTTCCCCAACCTAATAATAATATATAAATTTTATCTTCGCAGGGACCCGAACACAATCCGAAAACAACCCACAGCCAGGATGTAGGGCATTTGCCCGACTGGATGGCTACCACCCCTGGTCTAAAGTATGTCGCCATAACAATCTTGAGTTATGTTCCGGCATTAGTGACCAGGTGCCAGTCTCCCTTAAGAGAGCAGCAGCGCATTTGTAGCACCTTTAGTGTTGCAAATGTCCATAGGGGAAGGTAACCGCTTTGCATCAAGTGGGCCGTCTGCCTGTCTGCTGAACTCGTGCAATAAAAAAAAACCATTTCCTGCGGGCGACAAGAAGGAAAGAAACCACCGCCAGTTGGTAGGGCATTTGCCTGTCTGGATGGCTATCTCCCTTAGTTTAGAGTATCTTGAGTCATGTTCCGGCATCAGTGTTCAGGTTCCAGTCCCTCTTCATAGCCGACAGTATTGGTAGGTGATGGTAATCACTTTCTGTCAGGTGAGATCTATTTTTAAATCCATTCAGTAGTTTTCACGTGATGCTCTAACAATTCTAAAAATTGCCTTTTCCAAATCTGTGGGTCTGAATTCTGAATCCTTTCTATATTTATTGCTAAAATGTGAGCAAGTAGTCCTAATATATACCACCCTTGCTATTATAATTTCAACTATTTCTGGGGTTGTCGGAAAGACCGTCCTTTGTGCATAATTAGATAGTTTGAGTCTGTAACATTAATTTTGTATTGGTGTACAATAAAGAGTTATCTATTTGTCTATAATTATAGATAATATATCGTGTATAAACGAAACCAGGTATATTTGCAGACACACGCCTCCGTCCGTGCACCATCGAGTGGCATCCTGGCACCGCGTAATTGCGGAAAAATATTTCTAAGCCAGTGATATGCGGGCCGCTAATTGCAACAGCGGATTGCACCCGCTTTAGGCTCATTATCTTTTACTATTTCATAAAAATCAACAATAAATAGCTGGCACGTAACAAGGAAAAATTTGTGTAGTGCAGGATGTTGGACACAATGGCACTCGAGGCCGCAACAATGTGTACCCGCTTGCATGACATGATGCTATGTGTGGTTTCATCATTCTCGTCGTATAGGATGATACACCACTGGCTACAGCCCATTGCTCTATTGCTACTGAAGCAAAGCTTGACCACTTTGTGAAGAACATCAAAAATTCTTTCCCTAAAAATTATTTTGAACAATATCCGTTGAGTGGTTTTTGAGATATGGCGTATTTTACATTAAATGTTTTTTTTGGTCCGAAGACCAAATAATGAAAACCCTTCGTTATACGCAGACTGCCAAGCCCTTATCCAGTTTTCGAGAGAACGCAAAATATTTACGTTTTTCTAAATTAGATTGGCAGTCAAAGTTGCCGTAGACTCTTATTCTAGTTCTGCTAATCTACAGATCAAGCATGTTGTCCTCCTTGACGTATCTGTCAACGGTGAACCTTGTCAAGTCCAGCTGTGCAGCGCAGGTGGCTAGCGGAATCAAATTCGGTTTTAAAAAGTTCTTTTGCAAGGAGCGCAATACAGCCGCCCTGATGAGTCATATGTATATATCTAGGAGATTTTAGGGCGGTTCTTTTTGATAAGGCGTTGCTCATCTGATTGGTTTACACGCTGCGTTTCGAAGGCAGCAACAGCTTTACGAATAGCTCTGCGCCACTCCCTTCTTTGTAGTGCACGGTCTTCCCACTGTCACTTGAGATGTCACATGCAAAAAGATGGCGCATGAGTACGTCCCTATAACGCAGATATTGACCACCATATTTACAATTTCCATCCTTCAGCTGTGAGTAAAAGACCGCTTTAGGCATTCTAGTGTCTTTCGTGCGTCCAACGTGGCCGCATCATCTCAGTTGTCTCTGTATAAGCATTGCTTCCACACCACTTAGCTTCGTCCGCCGCAGTACTTGAGTGTTTGATATTCGGTCTTACCGCTTCACATGAAGCATTGTAAATAATAATAATAATGGCTTAATGTGGAAAGTATTGAGGCGCTTAATATCAGCTCTATACAAACATCACGTCTCGGTAGCATAAAGTAGAATTTTGATAATTGATTGCTTTACAGACGGCGATCTTTGTACGTAGCCGAATATCATACGAATCCCTAACTATGTGACAGATCAAACATGTAAGTACTTTATACACATCCAGACCCAATATACATATAATTGTATATATAATATATATACAATTATCAAAGGGCGTGGGTTCGATCTTGGCCGGAACGCATGCACCAATTAGGCAGTTTTCTGACCTAATGCCATATTACAATTACCACGTGCTAACAACGGTGAAGGAAAAACACCGTGATGAAACTTGCACATCGAAATAACTAAAGCGTGGCGGGTACACTGTCCGTTCCCCCTATAACGAGAGACCCGAGCTCAGCAATAGGAGGTTTATGGGCTGATATTATAATATATTATATATACTTCTGAGCTACCGCGATTTAGTTTGCGATGAATTATAAAATAATAATGTCAAGAAGTTCGCGTCCTACGTCCAAACCTACATTGTTTACTTCCACGTTATGTTCGATTTGGACTTGTTCTACCATATTTTTTGATGTTCGGATAGATCCGAATAGTTTCGCCTCGATACCGGTCCGGTTGAAGGCTGTATATAGATAACAGTAAAGCGTATATTTATTGGTCGACGACTACGCAACGCTAAGGTCGGTTGTCGTCCAACGCAAGGCAACTTGAAATATCATAGTTTCGTGTTTCATAATGAGTGGAACCCGTTTTTGTGGATTACGGCAGGCGTGGAGTCGCAACGCGACAAAAAAAACCACGCGTGTACGCTAAGGCTTAGTGCACAAGATGGTTAATGTATCTTTATCGACTCTTGGCTTCAATAATGTGTTGTCTTGAAATATGAAATTTTAGAAGTTTTTTAATCCTTCTAAAAATAATTATATATATAACTTTTTTCTGCCAATCTACTATGTATTTTGGAAGATATCATGTTATTCGTTTCGATCCAATTATTTTTTGATAGTTAAAACATTGTCTTCTAAAATTTCAATTTTTTTAAATAACACATATTATTGAAGCAAAGAGGCGAATTACATACAATTTCTGAACTTTGTAAGCAAATATACCATGATTACTAATTAAGTAAAAAACAATAAAATAATGGTGCAGAGAAGATAATGATGTTAAAGTATGTTTATGTATTCCGTGATTTCTGTAATTATATATTGCCTGATTAATTTATATGAGAACACGTCAAAAGAGTTTCCATACTAATAAATAAAATCAAAATGTTTTCTGTGATTTCAAAATAAATTTTAAGGTTTTTATGTACAAACTCTTTGCAGGTTTTTTGGCTTTATGTAGAAAAAACATTGTGAAATGTAATGTCAATTGAAGAAAATATATATGGGTTATATAATATTTTTATTTGGAGTTTTTTTCATAAATATATCGAAATTCGATATAACCATCGCTCCTACGTTCACAATAATTTATACAATGGCTAAATGACAAATGATCGGTTTTAAAAATTTCTATCTGTTTACTGGTTTGTAAATTTGTCTTAAATAAACTTTGAACATCTCAATGGGTTTTTAAGAAAATTTTAGGTATTATAACAGAGATTGCATATTAAATTTTCATTTCATTTCAATACATTGCTAAGTTCAAAAAATATTAACATAAAGTCCAACTCCCAATTGTCCAACAACGAATTCATGGGTACAGTGATGACAATTATTTTTTATAAGCTTGTATTTTAAAAACAAACTTGTACACTATTCTTTATATAGGAGGAACCCCGATGGTACTTGAACATATTGCTGCCTGAACGAGTAAGACAAATTAATAGTTGTGGCTATTGGTGCATATCGATCCGGTTGATCGTGTACGCAGTTATAGATATTTTTGCTTACCACTTACTACTCCTTACAAGGGGGGCAAAAACATAACTTTGATCATGCACAAGCTCTTACTATTACCATTTATGGCTGCGTCGTTTTTATTCAAATTGCTAGTACTATTCATTTTTATAAAATTGATTCTTATTCTTACATACTTAAAACTCTTAATCAATTTATTTAGTATTATTGCATAAGACCTTTTGCTTGCAAGCTAATGTGTATCCACGCGATTTTTCCATTGGTATATGACATATTGACATGCCTGATATACGAGTAAACACGCACGCAAATATATGACGTAATGAATTAATTAGATTGTTTACAGTCTTTACTTTGAACCAATTGATTTATATATTCTAGTTTTAATATCTGTCCGGAAAATTTAGCTTGTACGTCTTAGTCTATTGTTATGTCTTAATTTTATTTTGAAAAAAGTTATATTTATATACAAATCTTTAGTGCTATAAAGATGAAAACGTTAAGAAGAAATCTTAATAGCAATGTAATTGTATATTCCTGTAGCAATCGTTGTTTATTTTTAATAATGGAGTAACTGTGATATAATGACATAACAACATTACCACAATTATTATATTCTTATTACATTGTACATACATATATTGAGGCACTATCTCATTCTTCGTACTTTTGCACGCTGTTGCAGAAGTTACGGTCGTATTCCAATTCCTGATTCCTGAAAATTAAACTAAGCTTACGAAGGTGAGTCAATGCGTTTCTCTGTCCACGAAAAGTTCTCCAGCGAGCCCGGTGTGTCCGAAACGCGGATGAGAACATGTGATATACTGATATTGCCTTTTTTAGTGGCGAGCGCCTCGTTAGCCGAATGTAGCGAAGTCTGCTATCAATGTTCAAATTTATAGTGACAATTTAGTGGTTAGTACCGCTTCTTAGCTGGACATGAATTTTTATGACCACCCGTGATTTATGTCTATCACTAGCTTCGAGTCTTCGGCTTGGTTTGCTACATGTTCCCATAACTTTGAAATTATTACACCTGTTGCATTGTCTTTGCCAATGAATATAACTATACTATATATAGTATACATTTATTTAAACATAAATTATATGACTGGCTAGTAAACCAAACATGTTATAGTATCAACGAATTTATTGATTATAAAATAAATTGAAACACTATGTAACAATCATTAAAAAAAAATACTATTCTTAAATCTTAATATGACCGAGATTTGTTAACAAAATACCAACTACCTGAGGATAAATATGACATAATTGATTTTTATTTAATAATATTAATTTAATTTACAATTTATACGTATTTTTCATAACATGTAGATTTAGTTGATTGACATACATGTAATTTAATTTTAATTATATACATTAAAGGGATAATAATATTAAACATAATTAAATATTATGAAATAACTTGGTAAAGCAGTTGTAAAATATAGATATAAATAAATACAAATATAATAATAATTATTATTATATTTCCGTTGCTAATGCTGATGTTAGACACATCAAACAAACTTAATCCAATAGGGAAGCGGACAGTCACTTAGCTGAAACTTACAAAACGTCGCAATCCTATCGACTTTGTACGAGTGTATGACTTAATAAATAGGTGCAAGTAAAAGGGGTCAAATGGTACAATCGTTATTGTTTAACCAGTAATTTAAATTAATTATATTATGTTATTTTAGAAGTAACATGACAAGGTGTTATTTTAAATTCTGTTATTTTATATTTAAACTAGCATCTCCCCGCGACTTTGTCTACATTGGATACGTAACAAAATTCACAGTTATTTTGCCAGTATTTAAAATCGAAGGGTATTTGTAGCAGGGCAAAGCATTTTTTTTAGGATGAAAATTTTAGTAAGCCTGGTTGAGTTTTTTTCATAGTTTCATTTCTTTTTGTACGTGACGTACTTAATATTATTTCTCAAAATCTATATTTTCACATTTCAATAATTATTTCATGACATTATGTACTTATATTAAATGTTCATTAGTTTTTTTCTTCTGTGAAGGTGACGTTGCTGCTTGGCACTAACGGAAGACCAGCGTTGGTTGTTATCAACCAGCATTTGCTGAGTTGGGGCCTGTTTAGAATTAGATAACTGTTGCGGACAGAGAGCACCCCCCTGACCCGCCCACCGGAGCACACCTACTCTCCGCGCCCCGCATACCGCCGACGCCCATAGCTGGCGCAATTAGCAACTAGGCGTCGGACGGGATGCGGGATATAGGGCCAGCGTTGGAGGCAAAATCGTGCACTTCTGTACTTCTCTCATCACAACTCAACAATCTCTCTTGCTTTAACGATGAGTCTCTTGCATAATTTGTACTTATTTTATTTCTTGTAAAAATTCAATAATAATAATCATACAGTCTATTACATCGAGTTTTTAATTTCCCAACAAGAAGCAACTGCCACCAATAATAACCTTTGTTAAACTGCTTGTATATAATTTCTATTTTAAATAACTCTAAATAAACATTATTTTCTCTCTTTCTTTCTTTCAAAATACAAAAATTCTAAAGACACCCCTAAAAACTTGGTTTAAATATGCCCACAATACAAAGGGAATTTGCTAGCTTGCTAGCTTGATCAATGATAATTTCGCAACGGAATCAGATTTTGTTAAACTTGGTCACATTAAACTGCTCCTAAAAAAAAAACCCGCAGGATTTCCAGGATATATAGTACTGTCGATTTTAAGTCCGGATATTTGCTACCAAACAGTGAAAACCACATCGAAATACCCTCAATAGTTTTTACGTGAATCTCGAACAAACAAAAGACTACACACATTTACAATTTTTAATATTATAGATAATTTTAGAACTTACTGTAACAAGTGTCCGCATGCTTATAGGTTGAAAATCACAATCTAAAAGGACAAGACGGTATTCACTCAAATTGAAAGACGAAACTGATGTATGATATAATATCACCTTAAAACTTTTTAATGGGCGGTTCCAATATCTTACCGACCTGCTTTGCCTTACTACTACTTAAAATTTGACATAAGCTCCATACAAGTAATGGTAGGGAAAGTGAATGAATAATAAGATATAGGAACTGATCATTAATATGTATAATTTTGCTTTAAACAGATAATATGCAGAGCACATTTCATGTTATATGCCCATTAGCACAAAACTATATTATCTATGTGCATTATATTAGATATGATAACTTCGAGTTAATATACCAGAATTTAACCTAAATGGCCAAATGCAAATATATCTTTTTTTATAGCCTGAAGCAGGCAAAGAGGCAGACGGCCCACCTAATGGAAAGTGGTTACCGTCGCCTATGGACGTTTGCAACACCAGGGGTGTCGCCAACGCCTTGCCGACCTCTAAGAAATTTTATAACGCCCTTCTTGAAGAACCCCAAGTCATAGCGCAAAGGGAAACCACCTTCCTCTAGATCATTGTTGTACGCGGAATAAATGTTCTAGACAACCGTTGCGTAATTGAGCGTGGGAGCTCCAGGAAATGGGGGTGAATATCCCGTCGCTGGCGAGCGGTGCGGTTGTAAAAGTGAGGCGTTGGCACCAGATCAAACAGTTCCTCGGAACACTCCCCGTTATACAGGCGGTAAAATACACAGAGTTTCTATTGTCAAAGAAGTTACGTCGAAATAATTTCCTGGCATTTAAATTTATTTAACACGTTCACTGCGTGGCCGTTTTTGGTGGACTTTCAGCCAGTGCGTATGAGGTCTATTCGGGGCAAAGCTAAACTTTTTTACAGTTCGCTCGAGACCATTTCCGCCCCACAAAACAACTTTTCTCATAACTCGTTATATCTTGCTGAACAATGACAATATTTGTTTGAGTTATTGCCATATGAAAGTTAATAATCTCATTTATCCTCATGCTCATAAAAATGTTTTATTTATGAAATTTTTTTTTGCGCATTTACAAACCTAATTTAGACTAATTAAAAGGGGATAAAACTATGCTCTACATTATTTTTATTTAGCTTTATCTAAATTAATTACCAATATGTATAGTTTTGACGAATGAATATATTCAACGTCAACGATTTTTCTAGCGCTCTATTAATTTCCATAAATCCATACTTCTGTACTAACACAATATGAAATAAGTTTTGTAGCGTTACAATATGTAGGTTTAGGTAGAACTTAACCTAACTTTTGTTTGATTTTAATAAGTGACGGAAATCATCACCTGATACCAACTTATTTGGTCAAATCTAGGCATTAGCATTCTAGGGTTAAATCTCGGTATGGTTCGAAGCATAAGCTTTGCAACATGGGGTTAATTTTTTTGTTCTTTTGGTATCCATTTCGCGTGCTGTTTAGCATTCCTTTTTGAGGATTGCAAACATAACTATCCAGCAGTGGCGTGGGGTGGAAATTTCGTTAGGGTAAGCCTTTTGAAAAATTGTGGCCCTATCACATACAAAAAAGCACAGGATTTCATTGACGGTGACTTTGATGTATGATATAAGTGGCTTTGAAAAAAGCCTTATTTAGACGCGCGCGAAATTCACAACAGACGAACTTAATTGGAATCAGAGAATAACAAACATGGAAAACAAACACAGCACATTGAATTATTTTTTAAATGAAAACAACACTTCTAAAATAAAAACGTCTAACTCCCGATATATTTTCTTATTACAATTTTTATTTTTAATTTTGCAATCTTACCGCATATTTTGTAACAAAACCCGGTGCCCGATCGGGTTATGAGTTGCTATTTCATCCAATACGTGTGGAAAGCCGCTAAGCGTGAGAAATAGTAACACAGTAATAACATATGCGCAAATAAAAAATATAAGCGCCATAAATTCATGGTGCTTTCGACCTTTTTATCGCTAATTAATTTATAGAGACACTAGCAATAATATATTTGAACAGAACGCATAAACGCCAATGAATGCATGGCGCTTTCGACCATTTGGTCGCAAGTCGCTCGTTTTGTAAAGGTAGACTATGGGGAATCGAGTCTCTTACAGTTTATCTGTTATGTCGTTATTGTTGGAAATTCCAGACGTGTCTCTGCCACGTGACTCCAGATAGCAGCAGCATATTCATCTCCATAACAAGTAGCTTTTGCTTGTGTCTCTCGCGGCAGTAGGTATGCACTATTTATACGGCTTTAAAAAGAAAAGAAAATCAAAGTTTAAACCCCCTATTTATTATCTCCGTTTTTAGAATTGACATAAAAATACATGAAAAGAAAAGACTGTCTTGAAATATGACGGAGGAGTTGGCTATAAAAAAAATGTATGGAAACCTGTAATATCTATTATGGATGAAACCTTTCAATTCTCATCAAGACAAGTGGTACTATTATACATATTTATAACATATCTGAAGGATGACATGATGATTTGTTGCGTGATAGAGAACGTATGTTAATATAAAAGAATATGGAAGGAAAAACATATTATATCGCCCCAAATAATTGGAAGAAGATGAAAGAAAAGAGGAGAGAGACTACAACAGAGATTTTACAACAGACTACACAGTGTTTTATCTTTGACTATATTTATAAGTTTGTGATGTTTTTGTGATCTTTGCCATTTGGTGGTTTTGCAAATGGATGTCTCCGAGCGACCTCAATGTATCACAGCCATTAACGAGGTTATATGAAAACTAGACTTATTTGCGTTATATCAATTTGAATTTTGACCTTTTGAGTGCCGTTTATAAATAACTTTATTGGTGCTTTCGATTGACGACATAAAATATTGTGTATAAATCAATATTTAGTCTCGAAGATAAGTATGTGTTCATCGACTCATTTCAGATGAACCGCTAATATTTTTGATAGTATTCTCCTGATATATACTACGGATTTAATTCAGAATTTCATATGACTTCACAAAGTCGTGGTAGCGTAATGGCTAGCACACGCGTCCCAAACTCAAAGGGCGTGGGTTCGATCCTTGCCGGCGGTACACACATGTACCACTTTGGTAGTTTTATACAACCTAATGTGCGTAATACAATTACAACGTGCTTAACAAAGGTGAAGGAAAAACATCGTGATGAAACTTCCGCATCGAGATAATCGAGGTTAAACATGCCGAAGCCGCTATGGTTTGGAAGAAGAAGACGATAGGGTTTATATTACATCATTGTTGCCAACCCCACCCAATGGTTGACACCAGTCGATTTGTTTAAGATATTAAGAAATTGTTGGCGGCTCTTAGCAGATCAGAACTAGTTAAGCTCCAACAGAAATATTAATACTTCTTATTTCCTAACCATGCAATAATAATATTATTATTGTATGAGTAAAAAATAAAAAGTTAAACATGGCATAATCTCGCTGCCCACTTCCCTCGCTCGTTTTCCTGCTTGCTGCTGTGGCATTGAACATAATAAGGGGTAAGAGTATCATACAAACGCACAGACAACAAGCCAGTTTGCGATTTCATTGTATGTACAAATTATAACCAAACCAAATTATAATAATTATAAGGTTTAAATTATTTTTTGTTTTTGTATATTATGTCGATATAAATAGATTTGATTAACGCTTCAAACAGAAAGAATATGTTAATGCTAAGAAATTAAATTCTTGTATTTGGAACTCGCTTTGCCTATTTCCCTTCGATTACCATATTATCTGTTTATACAAGTTCCACGGCATAAATAGAGATAAAAATGTACCAGTTCTTTAATAATAAAATTTGGCGTAAGTTTGTCAAAATAAAACGATAAATTCCACATAGCTAATTTTTATTTTATTTCCATTTGAAATAAATAAATGTTTTTATTCAGTTTTAAATTAGCTGTTGCTTGTAATGGGCCAATAATGTAAGCACTATAGATAAACGCATACAATGAACCCCTGATTTGATAGGTAGTGCTGAAAATGTTAAGATGGTTACCCTTCCAGACAAAATCAATACCTACGGTACTAGACGTTTAACAGACGATTACAATAAAAATAATCGCTGTTTAACCATATAGTTTGAACGATCATTTTGTTTAAACCAACGGTTAAATGTCTATGCACACCAGCCTTAACCTTCGATTAAAAATGAGAAGAAAATTAAGAGGCAAGGGCTAATTTGGATTAGCAGATTCCAAAAACACATTTTTTTTAAATTTTGTATTTTTGCTATAGAGTATTACGTGAAAGCGTCTAAATGGATCCAATACTTATGATGTTGTTTATCCTGACAGATGACGTAGTTTCCGTGGGGTAGATGAATATAGCCAAAAAGGTGCTGCAGTGACTTTATTTTCATATCGTCGTTGCAATCTATAATATAAAAATGAATCGCAAAATGTATTGGTAAGCGCATAACTTGAGAACGACTTAACCGATTTTGATGAGATTTGTTTTGTGTGTTTGAATAGGTCCTCGGATGGTATAGATTTACAATTGGAACCTGTAGGTGGCACCAGAATCGGGTCCTAGATTTTATTTTTTCAGGGCAGGACAACGTCTGCTGAGACCGCTAGCTAGCTACAAGGCATTACAGTACAATATAAGAATAATTTTAAGAATAGTATTTATTTACAATAATTGAGTAGATAAGTGTGCGAAATTATTCATAAAATTCATTTAATTTATTGACAAATAAATGTATTCCGATATTTGTCAATAAACAAATTAGTATGATGAATATATACAGTCGTATTATTTTATTTCAACTTTATTTCAATATATGGTCCTATTGAAAACAGGAGCTATTGATTATTTTTTTTTAATTTTGTCATAAAACAAAGTGTTTTAGTAATTCCGAAAATATGGCGGTACGAAGTTCGCCGGGTCAGCTAGTTGCCTAATAAATACAAAATACATCGTAATCATGGCAAAGCGAAAGCAGTTCCTCTGATACTTGTTACAAGTTATGAACAATTTGAGTCTATTTGAAAAATTTAGGCTCTACTAATATCGACAGCAATGCAGGAGAATTGCACTAGTATTAAGTACAAGTAATTGTTGTCGTAATTTTAGTTTCATTTACAATTTATGATGCTAATAGTCAAACACTTAAAATAAACTAATAATCAGTACTACATCGTTATACATTCGCAGTCCACTGCTGGACGAAGGCCTCCCCAAGTGGACGAGGGGGTAAGGGATCTACGACTAACATCTTGTGGACCCAATTGTCAACCTCACCTGCCCGCGGTACCCCCTGCCGTCAGCAAACGAGGCTCTGGCGGTATGACCATCGCAAGGAACCCGGCGTATAGAAATCCCCTGGTCGGAGACGGGCAACAGCTTCTCCGATGTAAATAGACCGGCACTGCGGTTACCAACCCGCATGCCAAGCGTAGTAACTATGGCATTTATCCCCCATGAGTATTCAATTCAGAGTTTGGTAATAAGTTTCAACTTTCCCTAACATCATGCCAATAGGAAATGTCGTAATAAATCATCTAGCACATTATAGTCATGATCTAGGCCAATACACCAGATTATCAAAAAGTCAACACAACGACACCGCAATTAAACTGTTAGAAATTAATATAAAAATTAATAAAACTTCACCAATCGCATAACCATTTAACTCGCGACTATAAAACTATCAAAGAGAAAGTAATTCAAAGTCCAAAAAAGAAGATTTAATCAGTCCGTAATTTATTTTACGACTTCTTTTAAGTTGGGAAAAGCCAGAGCGAAATAAATTGTGCAGATGTACAGATCAATGTCAAACGTCATGATGGGAATAATTCACACTGCCGCGCTCAGGATCAAATAATGACCGATTAAAACTTTGATTACTTCTTAATAAGTACTATAAGTAAACGAATAAAATAAATCAAAAGAAACGAAGAAAAACAAAAAGATATAAAATAATAAAAATAACCTTTGACCAACCTGCAAATAGTATTTTTAAAAAAATCTAACGTCAACAACAAATGGTTACATTTACCACGTGCTAACAACGGTGAAGGAAAACATCGTGATGCAACCTACACATCGAGATAACCGATGTGTCAAACCTGCCAAGCCGCCTTAGACAAGCGTGGCGGGTATACTGCCCGTCCCCTATAATGGGAGGCTCAAGCCCAGCAGTGGGACATTTATGGGCTGTTATTATCCATATTAATCTAATGGTAGGTTAAGAATAATACAACGTTACAGTCTGCCTAACAAAGTATGATAACAGAACGCATATATTAAAACTTTAGGATACATGTATTTCGTAAACCACGAGGCGAAAACTAACTTGACCGAGTTAAATTTCTACCTATTGTTGACGTATACGTACATTTTCAACATGAAAAATTTAATCTATAAAATTATGAACATGCCGTGTCTGTACATTGAAGCTATTTAAAAAAACCCAACTGGAATCTTCTTGTATATAAAAATGAATGAATGAATGACTTTACCGATTTTGATGATATTTGTTTTGTGTGTTTGAATGGGTCCCCGGATGGTTTAGATTTACAATTGGAACCAGTAGGTGGCGCTGAGATCGGGTTCTAGAATCCTCCTTATCACCTGGACCGATTTTGGTGATTTTGTTTTTGTGTGTTTGAGTGGGTTGCCGGATGGTTTAGATTCACAATTAGAACCGGTAGGTGGCGCTGAGATCGGGTTCTAGAATCCTCCTTATCACCTGGACCGATTTTGGTGATTTTGTTTTTGTGTGTTTGAGTGGGTTGCCGGATGGTTTAGATTCACAATTAGAACCGGGCACTGGTCAGATTAAAAACTAAACGTGATATTTTTTTCACTGATCGATCCGTAATAAAATGTGTGATATTACTTATCTGGGTAATCCCGCGGGAATTATCCCGGGGGCGGCGGTTTGTAGTTGTTCGGGTGCATAAAACACTAGCACTAAAACGATAATTTACATTCGTTTTTATATGCTCTGGTATTTTGTGTCCCGGAAATCGTGCGGGAATTTCAAGCCAAGCGTGAGACGAAGTCGTGGGCATATCCTAGTTTATAAATATGTTCATTTTTAATGTCTGTAAATTTTCATTGCAAAAATTTGAAATATTAATAAGAATATTCATAAATAAGAGTAGTTGACAACCAAGTCTATTGAGACTGTTTTTATAATTCTTACAAAACACCGAAGCTCCCTACATTTTGTATGATTATAGCAATATAATGGAATAGCATACATTTTGTATGACTTCAAACCTTAAACAAGTCCCTTTAACTTCATTATGCCGTGGGAGTTTAAGCCGTCGAGCCGATCGCGTTGTTCATGCTCCCCTACTCACAGACGGTCTAGATACGCTTGACCTTAGGAGAGGCTTCGCGTCTCTCTACGTATTCTACCGACTGTATAACGGGGAGTGTTCCGAGGACCCGTTTAGAATAGCCCTTCCTCTTTCTACCATAGCACCGCTCGCCATCGGTCGGGAGTTCAACCCTACTTCCTCCAGCCGCTTCGCTTATATACGCAACGGTTCTGTACAACGTTTCTCTTGCGTACCGAGGGGATTTGGAATGGGCTCCCAGCCGAGCTTTTTCCACAGCGCTACAAAATGGAGTTTTTCAAAAAGGGTGACATAAAATTTCTTCGAGGCCGGCAGCGCGTTGGTGACATCTCTGGTGTAGCAAACGTCCATAGGCGACGGGGACCGCTTCCCATCAGGTGGGCCGTCAGCCTGTCTGTTGTATTCTAGCTATAAAAAAAGACTTAGCTGAGAGAGCACCAAGCCACAAACAAGTTTTTCAAAAGAGATGTGGGTTCGAATCCGGGCCAGGAAGCATGCACCACCACTTTTATCCGTGCAGGAAAGGAGAAAGAATACAATTTCCTACGGCGGAGCGGCCTGTCGTAAGAGGTGAAAAAACAACCCACCCACAGCCAGGTTGTAGAGTATTTGCCCGTTTGGATGGCTACCATCCCTGGTCAAGAGTATGCCGCCATAATAACCTTGAGTTGTGTTGCGGCATTAGTGGCCAGGTTCCAGTCTCCCATAAGAGAGCAACAGCGCACTTGTAGCACCTTTATTCCATAGGCGATGGTAACCACTTTCTATCAGATAAGCCGTCTACCAGTCTGTTGAACTTATGCAATAAATTAAAAAAAAACCACTATATAGTTTTCTAGCCTAATATGCGTAGTGTTACAATTACCACAAGTTGACAGTAAGAAAAACAAGATGAAATGGAGCGATAAAAAATTCAAATATACTAATTTATACACCAAAAGCATAATACATTAAAACTAAGAAAATTCAAATACATATTCCAAATAAACGCTATTTATATGATACGCAAACACCATAATGGTATATAGCTCTTCTCGTGGTAATTTAATTTACATGTTAAAACGAAATATTAAAAAGCAAAATAGAACCGAAACGTGACAATAACAATCAATTAGTTTTCTCAACAAAAACAAGACTCGATAAATTCATAAATAAAATACATAACTACGGTAGTTTGTATATCATAAAAATATAATGTATTTAAATGTATGATAATGGGTAATTGAGAATATTAGGTAGCCAACACACGAGTGTAAATACCGGATCAACATTCAAATCAATCATATTTCAATAACGCGGTCCATGTAATGAGAAAATCTGTAAAAAAGTATAATTTATTTTATCTTAAATCGATGAACTGATGCTTATCTTATACTAAATGATGATCTTATACACAACTAGCCCCGGCGCGCTTCTTTAAGCACCAATAAAGTATTTATAAACGGCATCAAAATCAAAAATTCAAATTGTAGAACCTAGATAAGCACTGAGATTTTTCATAATAACTTCGTTAATAACCGTATTGAAACAAATGGAAGTCAAAATCGGATCCAACCATTTTTGGAAAAACACTGTCAAATGGCAAAGATCACAAAGTCACAAATATAAATATAGTATAAAATGCTCTGTTGTAAGGATTATTTATCAGTCTAATACCAAAACACTGACTTAATCTTCTTCCAATAATAGTAATGATGTTTTTTAAATCTGTATAAAGTAAAGTAAATAAATAAAGTAATCAGGTCTATGTGACGAAATATAGCATGATGTCACCGCTTGTCTTGATGTAACAGTTCCATACTGATTTTTTATGGCCAAAGCTTGATAAATATTTTTTTGAACGTGGTCTTTAACGCACTAAATATACGATACAAATCAAATTCCGAAAATCAGGAGACAAGAAAAAGATGTTAAGTCTCTTTATTTAGAGCTATCTGCAAACTTGCCGCCTCGAACAATTGAAATCAGATACTACCATTTGACCTAATGCTTTACACAAGCTGCTATAGTTCACATGAGTTTTAAGAAATTATCGTCAATACGGCATTACATATAAACTGTGGGAACACACTTTTTATGTCTAGTGTTTTGACAAATGTGGCATTTATAATTCTGTTCAAATGTATTATTGCTGAATGTCTTATAGAATAATTAGTTAAAAAAATCGAGCACCATGGGTATGGCGCTTATCGCCGCACGCGTATGTCATTGCACCAGTTGATATTTCGAGCGGCAACGGCTCGCACGTATATGAAGTTAATGATTCATATCAGATGGTGAAGACTGAGATAATTTGATATCGAAGCTGAGAATGAAAGTAAGAAATTTTGATAAATATATCGGAAAAAAGAACATATTTTAGAGTGTTAATTCAAAATAAATTCAATGTCTTGTCCGTTTTCGGCGTCCGACGCCAGAGCAGATTCGCGCGGTGAATTCATTCGATCTGAACATCAGCGCATGCGCGTCGAAGCGACGCCGTATATAGGCTAGCACAAATAGTACTTTTGTAATAGAAGATGAAGCCTGAATATCAAAGGTGCGGAATATAACGAGCGCACCCACCTGCCGCCAGTTTGCAAGCTCAGATTCTAAACAACGAAATGAATACCAAATAATAATTATGTACAAACTAACTCGAATTATGCGAGATTACAACACAAAATATCTTAAATGCTAGATTTGACCCAGACTAGATTGGTATCAAAATATCAGATTTAATTATAAAATCATAAAGTAGGTAAGTTTTACCTTAAATCTACCTGTGCTGGCTTGATTCTAAAACTGATTTAATTGACGATAATCCACGAATATAATTTATGGAAATTGTTGTTTAAAAATTTAACTAATTATTTTAATTCTATCAAAATTGTCTTAGAAATTACAGATTGAAAAATAGAACTAAATAAAAATAATGTAAGCAGAATTTAAGACACCCAAGTTTTATAAGACAAGTCGACTATACATAATATCAGCCTATAAATAATCCAATACTATATATAGCCCCCTTTTTAGGAGATCGGATGGTTACTGTAATTGGAAGAAAGACACCCAAGTTTTATAAAACAAGTCGACTATACATAATATCAGCCTATAAATAATCCAATAATATATATAGCCCCCCTTTTAGGAGATCGGGTGGTTACTGTAATTGGAAGAACGACACCCAAGTTTTATAAAACAAGTCGACTATACATAATATCAGCCTATAAATAATCCAATACTATATATAGCCCCCTTTTTAGGAGATCGGATGGTTACTGTAATTGGAAGAAAGACACCCAAGTTTTATAAGACAAGTCGACTATACATAATATCAGCCTATAAATAATCCAATACTATATATAGCCCCCTTTTTAGGAGATCGGATGGTTACTGTAATTGGAAGAACGACACCCAAGTTTTATAAAACAAGTCGACTATACATAATATCAGCCTATAAATAATCCAATAATATATATAGCCCCCCTTTTAGGAGATCGGGTGGTTACTGTAATTGGAAGAACGACACCCAAGTTTTATAAAACAAGTCGACTATACATAATATCAGCCTATAAATAATCCAATACTATATATAGCCCCCCTTTTAGGAGATCGGATGGTTACTGTAATTGGAAGAAAGACACCCAAGTTTTATAAAACAAGTCGACTATACATAATATCAGCCTATAAATAATCCAATAATATATATAGCCCCCCTTTTAGGAGATCGGGTGGTTACTGTAATTGGAAGAACGACACCCAAGTTTTATAAAACAAGTCGACTATACATAATATCAGCCTATAAATAATCCAATAATATATATAGCCCCCCTTTTAGGAGATCGGGTGGTTACTGTAATTGGAAGAAAGACACCCAAGTTTTATAAAACAAGTCGACTATACATAATATCAGCCTATAAATAATCCAATAATATATATAGCCCCCCTTTTAGGAGATCGGGTGGTTACTGTAATTGGAAGAACGACACCCAAGTTTTATAAAACAAGTCGACTATACATAATATCAGCCTATAAATAATCCAATAATATATATAGCCCCCCTTTTAGGAGATCGGGTGGTTACTGTAATTGGAAGAAAGACACCCAAGTTTTATAAAACAAGTCGACTATACATAATATCAGCCTATAAATAATCCAATACCATATATAGATCCTCTTTTAGGAGATCGGAGAGTGTCTATCCATGCTTGTTGAAAGCGGATTCGTGGGTTTCACATACCGGTTATCTCGATGTTCCGGTTTCACTACGATGTTTTTCTTCAATGTCAAGCATGTGGTGATTGTAGTAGGCGGTTACTGGATTGGAATAAAAAAGGATTTAATCTAACGAAACGATTTATGAAACGCGACTTTGTTAACCACTATAACAACGAATAACTATGAAATTAAAAAGAAAAATTACTGAAGAACCTAAAGGTAATATACATTAGTGCAATAGACTTCCAATAAACCCATTCTATTTTATAAGCATCGAGTAAGCCTCAACTGTATTTAAACATTTCTGTATTTATTTGATAAAGATAAACCGCTTCGTTACGTAACGCGTTACGGCGCCAGTCGGTCTGGCTTCCCTTTTTCTCACGCATACGGCAGCGGTAGGCAGGCTCATCCTCTCTCACTCTAACCCACGCTCTATATACATAAAATTTAAATAATAACTTAAGCTTTTCTCAAATTAAACAATTTCAATATTAAGTAGTTCAACTTAGATTAGTTTAAGTTATCACTTCGGTCGGCCGTCCCGAGACGCACACGTTGGTTTTTTTAGTTATTTTTTTTAATATACAATGAAATGTTATAGTTACTTACGTAGTTCAAGGTTAGACACTCTTTTGGTGTGAAATGAAGAGGGCAATTCTTCGAAAATCTTATCATATTACTACAATACACATATATATAGAGAAACACGAAGTAACAGCTACCATGGTGAGCCTATCATAAATAGAGATTACGGTGCGTATGCGTGCATCGATTGCAGCGGGCATCAAATATTGAGTGGCGCGGTTACAGCCCGCGGGGGACGCGTAACCCGGCCAAACCACGGATATGCTTTACGACACATAGCCCTATTGCTCATAAACTATGAACGGGTACTGCAGGCGACAATGCTTACCAGCGTTGGCATTTTTCTTGGTCTAATTTCATCTTTTTTACGGTCTTGTGAATGAACCGTTTATCACGAATATTTCGAACACGTATATAAATATAGGTTATATCCTGAAAAAAAAACAGAATTTACGAAAACGAAACCACATTTACAAGTTTCTAAAATAATAATAAATTGAATTAGTAGATTACGCGATAATGGATACGACTATGTTGCCTAATATCCATATTTGGAGACTAAGTTAATATTAAAGTAGTAATTATTTTACATTTTAATAACTATTTTATATTAAAAAAGGCAATTTAAATTTATAATTAAATTTGAAATTCAAATAAGTAGATAATAATAACTAAAATTAAATTGTCAATATTTTATTAAATTGGTAATTGATGTTTTAATAGAAGTGCATACATATAATCAGAACTCGTATAGAAGACAATGCAAGGCGATCACAGTAATCATCACATCAACTGTTCTCTATTTAAAAATAAAAACAACACCACTTACGACAATAGTTACCGAAGTAACAAGATCTCGTACCTTAATAAAGCAAAACAAGAACACCTCATGACTGATAACTCGCAAATATTAGGTAGTTGGAGTAGTAGTGGGCGGGTTGGGTCCTCCAGCATTTGGTGAGCGGAGGATCAAATCCCTGTTGACGAAGTGAGTTCGCCTCTCTCACGCATCCTCTCTCACTGATGCACAGGATTAGTGTGGGCGTAACTACGTTCTAAGTCTCACGCTATTCCTACCATGAGGGCGGGGCACATGGGAGGAAGAGAGTTTTAGTGGAGTATTAGCCCATGGGTTACCTCTTTAATAAGGTACCTTGCTGAGTCTCCACACAAGCCGGCAATTGACTCTGTTATCTGCGCTATCTTCAGTGGATAACTTTTGCATTGCTTTGGTCTAATCCCAGTAAAGGACCCGGTAATGTACGAAATGTATATCCCCCTGCCTCAAAAAAAAAGTAGTAACCCGGTTACGTCTGACGAAGAACGGTTGGCCGATACAGATGAAGCAAGCGTCTGCTGCACTGGAGACCGCATCTTGGTGAACGTGGCGTAGGACGCTTTCCAACCTGGTGGTCCGATGACTGGACCAGGCGCAGCCTTAGGGAGGCCTACGTCCAACAGTGGCAATTGATCGCCCTAAGAAGATAATCTGATAACGTAACGTTAAGAGGGACCTGATGCCTGCAGTATACGCTTTGAGCTTACTCAATCGCAGTCAGGTGCGATAGGTTACATCCGCGATTTATTATCTATACACTTAGATTTCTCGTTACCCACATACGTATATACTGGCATTTGGCCCTTCCTCGGATCTATCCCCTTTTTATTGGCAATATATCATTGAATTATTAAATCTCATACACAGTTTTGGTACTGGGGGCTCAAGCACTATTTATTAAAAATTGATATATTTGTTTTTATGGTGATTTGTTTTAACTTGCAAACATAAAAATCAAGGATTCGTTGCTGACCGTCAAATCAACTTAGACGCTTTTTATCGGCTTACAAGACGCCGAAGCCTCGTAGATTTTGAACGAGAAATTATGACATCATAACTTGCTCCGGCAATACAAAGTCTAGGCGACTGCAGTGTTTTGTGAGTTGATAAAAATTGTATAAGTCGATTGTCAAGCGCCCTATTATCATAATACAATTTTTTATGGAAATTTGATTAAATGTCTTCAAAATACTTTTTAATTTGGATGAATTAGCATTAGAACATTGGCTATGTACTTCATATTATAAATACTACTTTAATACGTTTTATAGTACTATCATGCCTTTAGCCTTTAGTGTACAAACACACCCCATGCCACGCCAAAAACGTAAAGATAAATACCCTGTTTGGTTTAATTCTTCCCTGATACAGGCTCTTAAAGAGAAAAATATATACCATTCAAGATATAAAAAATATCCAAATCCCATGGACAGGGTAAGTAACTTTCAATATGTTACGTACCAGATGCGACAAAATTATTAAAACTGGTTTTAATGCATTTAAAACTTAGGCAGCTTTGTACTTACGTAAAAATCCCAAATAATTTTGGACATGTACGTAGGATTAAAAATCAACTAGTTCATCGTTACCAAATGAAATGCATTTAGATGGCGTAACTAGGAAGGGAGGTCAAGAAATTTCAAATCCTCTTAATTTTGTCACACCTACTTGTATTTTGTTTTTACCACTCTAAGATCATACATACATAGTCCGTAGATAATCAATTATATTATGCATGCCGTGTTTGCATAAACAGAATATAGTGTTAAGCTATTAAACGGTTTAGTCAATAATATATTTAAAAAAATATGTTTGTAATCTATATTCAATTTCGCAGACCAATAAAAAAATGCAAAAGTTTGGATAAGTGTTTTTCGCTTAACCACGTTAGAAAATAACAAATAACTAACAAAAAAAACAAGTTAAACTTAACAAAACAGCAACGAATTAATCGGAGAGGAGGCAAAACATTACACCTACGCATCGGCTGCGTTGCTAGCGGTTAATGATGAGTAGTACACGTGTGAAGCAATATATTTGTTCCGTACAAAATAGATTTGTACTGATACGTCTCAAAATTTAAATTTGTACTACTTCAAAATTTTGTCCCGCCACTACTGATGCGTCAAATGTAAGAGGAAGGACGGAACTAGGACAACAGTACAATAACGCCTCTACGGATATTCACATAACAAGGGACAACATGACATGTATGGCTGCTAGTAAAATGAGGTGACCGAGGCCGATCACATCCGATTCTTAACGAACATTTCCGAATTAGAAGTTTTGTACGGGACAAATCACGGAATGACGCTTACCGCCTCACCGGCCTCATCGCTTCAATTGTACTGTCGCGGTAAGAACCATACAAATCTCCTGGCCTCATCTGAAGTGGTACATTGTACTGGTTCAGTACAAAATGTCATATTACTCTTACAAACTCATTTTAAAATCATATCCTACCCAACTCTACTAGCGGTACTGGCCAGACGAGCGAGTGACGCAGTCGGTGGAAGTGGGAGGTGTAATCATCGGCAAACCTGCGCGCGGTTAATAGGCTACTTTTTATCCCGGAAAATATACGGTTCCCGTGGTATAGGTACATTAAAAGGAGGGAAGCCGCGGGTGAGAACTAGTTTTCCATAAAGCTTATTAGTGTCATGCTTTAAAATATAAAAAACAGTTTCGATCAAAATTTAATAGTTTCCTTTTTGGATGTTGCCAGATATACTACATACCTATGTGAAATATATGTATCTTCGCATGTAAATTAGCTAATAATGTCGACATAAATGTCTCAGATTCTAATGGTTTTCTGTAATTTGCGCTTTTTATTGCTATATTTCTCAAACTTAAAGAAATAAAATACATTTAAAAAAAACATAAAATAAAAATGTATCAAATTTAGTTTTGAAGTGAGAGATATAAATATACCTTTTTTTAAGCTATCCTTCCTTACACGTAGATTTTTTTATACTAATAGTTGAAATTGGACCCAAATTTATTCGATATTTTCTAAATTATAAATTCTAAAATAGTTTTGTGATTATAATATTACAAACTGTTTAATTTTGGACTTTCTTAATATAAAAAGATAAAATATATGTAAATTAGTTTAGCCAAGCCAATTAATAAATTAATAGGCAATAGTGTATAGTTTTACTTGACATAAAAGCATGAAAGTAAGCAAAGTACATACAGATTTTTGTGTTCTTTGAATTTTCTGTATATACACGAAACAATTTATATTTTTATTAATTTAATGGTTTTTTTCTAAAATTTTCTCCGTATAAATTTTAACTAAGGCAAATCTCACTTTGAAAAATTTCTCTTTACATATTAATTAGGTATACAGATTTAGGTTTCACCGTGATTTTATTTTAACCTAATTGAATAATTTCTAAGATATGTTTATAAATTGCTTTTAAACATTTTAGATTTTTTTAACCTTAATATAACCGTTATATAAACTGCCATCTGTATCATCAATAAATAAATGAACATCTATATGCCATATATAATATGTTATGTTAATTCATAATTATAACATTAAGAAACAGTGTGATAAAAGGAGCGTTGTGGATTGAAAGAAGATGTAGTGACAAGAGTTGACAAAGGAATTTTAAGGTGGTTTGGGCATGTAGAGAGAATGAATGAAAGCAGAATCACAAAACAAGTATATGACAGCAATGTGACTGGTAGAGTCGGTGCCGGTAGACCGAGACGTACTCACTATGATCTGATTGAAGATATTTTGAAGAAAGGTCAGATAAAAAGCAGTTTAAATAAGCCTGTATATATGAAAAGATTAATGAAAGTTGATGAAGCGAAAAGTGTTTGTCAGGATCGTAGCAGGTGGAGATCCATCGTCTCTGCCTACCCCAATGGGAAACAGGCGTGACAATATCTATGTATGTATGTTAATTAATATACCCAGAAGAAACTACAGAGAAAGAACATAACTCATGAAAGCGCTTTACTATACAATGATCTACCGAAAAATAAACCGTCGCTTTAGGGGTTTTAATAAGCCCGTAGCCATAGTAAGAAATTTGTATTGCTCCGACTTTCGTTCGAAGACTACCCCCACATAATATTTTCTTAAGTTTTCGCGACTAATATACATAATATCCGTGCAGGAACGGAGAAAGAATACAATTTCCTGCGGCCTGTCGTAAGAGGCGACAAAACAACCCACAGCTACCACCCCTGATCTAAAGTATGTCGCCATAACAACCTTGGGTTGTGTTCCGGCATTAGTGGCCAGGTGCCAGTCTCCCTTTAGAGAGCAGCAGCGCATCTGTAGCACCTTTGGTGTTGTGAATGTCCATAGGCGATGATAACCGCTTTCCACCAGTGAACCGTCTGCCTATCTGCTGAATTCATGCAATAAATGTAAAATATTTTGAGAAATAAATGTTTTAAACCTTACAGATACGTTACATGTTATATATGATTTAGAAAAGAAGGTTGTTTTTTTCATTCTGATAAAAAAATATAAAGACAATCTTTAATAAATCAAATAGAGACCAATAAATTTTAAAACAACTTTGATGATATTTTGAAATAAATTTAAATGCATTTTTATATTATAAATGTCAAATTTCTGGCAATAATGGCCATTGGAGCGCTTTTGTATATATATTATAATAATTATGTTTATTCTTTTTTATATTTACAAAATACATAGTTGTAGCAATTTCTTTGAAACTACTTGGTCTGTATAGATTAACAATTTCATATGAAGGTGCACTCTATATGACCCTACATAATAGTGTAATAGAACATAATTACGAGGGGTGAAAAGTTATTTGTTTTAAGCGACATTTAGAAAATCTGTCCGGAGAAGTCTAATGTTTTAAATAACCCAAAAAAAACGAGTAGTTTAAGTAATAAAATTTATTTTGAAAATCAGAAATATCTATAGATTTTAATTGGAAACCAGGATCTCTTATTAATTTTGTGACTATGTGATTAATTAATTTGGTAAATTGTTTATAATTTCATATAACAATGTGTGCTGTTGGTGTGCCATAAATGTATAAATACAAAAAGACCATTTTAGGTCTGTCATTTAATTCCGACAGAGCAATAAGCTGAGTGCAAATATTGTTTACTGAAAATGCGGCATACATTTGTAAAGACTTTATTTGAAGAAATAAATTTTCATCGCAATGTAAGTAATGTCGCTATTTCTTCACATAAAGTCTTCCTTTTGTACTTATCATAAAAGGTCGCTTAAAACAAATAGCTTTTCACCATTGAATATGTAATCGAGGATAGAATTTTTTTCATTATGAATAATAAATGATGAAGTAAAACTGCAGTTATTTATTATATAAAGTTCTATTTATATAAATGGCGATATTAAATATTTAATTATAAATACCGTATTGCTATTTCTCTACTTTCACGTGTTACACGACACCATTGATTCCATAGGCATATTAAAGTGTTGCGCAACTCTTAACCAAAGACTATTACATTATATATTAGCATAATAAATTGATGGCTTATTATTTATTTATGGCTTTTATCATTTTAAAGGTTTTGAACATGACGTGTCAGTTTCAATAAATAGCTTTTCAACTAGCAGGTCAATAATGATCAAGTTTTAATACAAAGATTGTATAAGTTGTTTTTCCTTAGGAGATCATGTTGGTACTACAGATCCACGATTTTTACAATCAATTACAGTATTTAATAACGTCTTAGATAACGTAACGAAAACAGAAAAACATGTTATAATATCCTCGAATTCTTATTTCGTACTAGCGGTTCGCCCCGGCTTCGCACGGGTATCTAAAAATAACTTTTTTGTTGAGTTTAATTACCTACTAAGCGAATTCAAAATATTTCTCCTCCCGTTACAATCAGTACTCCAGTGACGCCTATATCGCATAAGGTGCTGCCTAGCTAATCGAGCAGGGTGAGCGGCGACCACGCAACTTTTTTCTAATACTCACATTTTTAAACTCGTGATATCTTTCGAATGGAATGTCCGAATTGAATTATTCAAATAGTTGCATAAAGGTATTGGAGCAGTCTTGAATATGAAGTAATTTATTTTTATGAGGATGAATACCAAGATACAAATAAAGTACCTTTTCTAGCGGCGGCATTACAATTATTTTTTTTAAATAAAAGAACACTTATTGTGGCATAACTATAATTGTTAGACATATGCTGTCACGTCATTTTTTGTAAATAATGATGTGTTCTGCAAAGTATTTTATTTTATCATCAATACTTTTCGCAGCACACGCGATTTTAGGTAATTTTTTACACCTTGAGTTATATTGTTGGAGTTTTAGTAAGGATCTCTAATTTTTTTGAAAATATAATATAGCCTATGTCACCCGGGAATAATGTAGCTTGCCAACAGTGAAAGAATTTTTCAAATCGGTTCAGTAGTTTCGGAGCCTATTCAATGCAAACAAACAATCAAATCTTTCCTCTTTATAATATTAGTATAGATTATTAAACAATTATTCACAGTAAACTATTGCTTAGGTTTTCGCTTGACATAACCTCACTACGTTTCTCTCTACGAGCTCTCAATCATAATTATGTTATGATAATCTTTTGGAAAATGAAAGAAACTAACATACAAACAAAGTTACGTTTACATTAATATTCGGTTTAGACACTTATTTCTCAAAATAATTTTACTTTTACTTACAGAGAAATAGTTACATAAAATATATATTCAACCCTATTTTGCGAATGGATTCATTTATTATTTTAATAAATTAAGTTTACAATTAATTTTTAGTTTAATTTTTTTATATAAAAGTTATGAAAGCATAATAACCATTGTAAATATTGAATCATTATTAATGCATCTATCATAACACAATAAGCGATGACCTGAATTTGAATAAACTATGAATATATTAAAGTTTGCAAAATATTGTGAATTGATTAAATCTGTTTACGATTTGAAATGTCTTTGTGTTTCTCAAATGTGGCATTGGTATTTTATTTATGGCCTGAATGTTTTATTGTGAACTTATACTATATGAATTTTAAACTAGTAATAACAGCGATGGCAGCGCCACTTTTTTGGTTATATTGGTCTATCCCACGGCAACGTTGCATTTATCGGGATAAAACGTATCCTAAATATTGACCTGGGATATAAGGTAGCACTGTTTCGAGTTTTATTTAAATGCATTCAGTAGTTTTCATGTGTTCCTCTGATGGGTAGGCTAACAAAAAACATTATGCATTTTCTTAGTCTACTGGCCGTTTTAGCCGATTCGTAAGACAAACATGACAAGTATCAAAATAAAATGGAACTTTATCCTGCCTTACAACTACCAGTGTATCTAGACACGCGTCAATTACATACACTAAGCGACTCTCCAAAGTTGGCCGCTTTAGGCCCTCTATACTGAGCACTGGCTTCCTTCGAATTAATAATATATCAGCTTTATCTATATATCAATACGTGAAGCAAAAACACAGCAAAAACTTTGTACCCCTTTTTACGAAAATTGCGCGGACGAAGGAGTATGAAATTTTGCACACTTATAGTTTATATAGAAAAGAAGTGACGAATGGTAATATTTTTTTAATAATGCGAAAAAATACATTAAATCAATAAAAAAACATTACACACACTACCGAGTATTTGACACACACACGCATATATATACCCTTTTGTTTATAATAAGTATATTCTTTGACAATATAAGCTTAATAATGTTCAAACTTATAATTTAAATTAATTATTATGGTTGAATTTAACCACTAGTATATGTAATAAGAAATCAACTTTCGCATCCAAAACATCAATACTGTGGTAGTTAAAACAATAGAGCCACACGTCCCTAATCCTCTAAGGGCATGGGAATAAATTCTAATAGTCCAGGGGCCCTTTAATAAGTCGCGCCGTAAATCGTCGTCAACAGCAGATTCGAATAACGGTTAAAACTGTTATGACGCATTTTATGTTTTCACTTTTGCACTTTTTACACGTACCGTGGTAGAGTGTTTCCTTGATTTAAAAGAAACTAGAAGTGACAACTTTTTTAAAGTGAAACTTCTTTATAATCATTGTAATTTGAAAGTCGATGAAACGAAAATAAAGCGACACTAAAAAGAGATATTTAAACACTATGCTTATGAAGATAGAGTTGGATATATTTTAAAGTTCATAAATCAAATTGTAACTAGATTAAAAAGCATTTGTTTCCTATTTTAGTTGTCATAAGCCTCTCGTGCTATTTGTTCAAAGTGAAAACATGGAATCTAAATAATATATGTTATAATATATCTTAAATATGTAACATACGAAATGTTAATATGTTGCATTAAAATATAAAATAATTTATGAGATTGGTAAAAATATTGCAAAAATGATAAACCTTATAATTATCCTCATACTCCTGATACTCTATCTTTATCTCATTCTCTCGCAATACTTTTCTGAAGTTTCACTTCTGCCGTGTGTGAATTGCACACACACAATTTTTTATTTTTTATTTAGTAATATTATTTAATGCACTGAAAAGGCGAATTTTAAGGTACTTCCTACCGAAGCTATTAATAGGAATATACATTTGTCTGTATATCGATCCATTTTATACATAGTCATATTAAAAAAAAATAGATTTTTAAAGGTTAAAGGGAGGGATATTATGTGCCGCTAAATATAGTAAAAATTAGGAACAAACGTCATACACGCAACTGAAAAACTTATTTTTTAATCACCTTTTAATTGGGTTAAGATTTGCTTCTAAAATTGTAAACGGGTGTGTCACCCCAAATTTTTGAATTTTGAGTCAAATTCAAGGTGGTAAACTTTAAGAAAATAATTGGCCTAAACAAGATTCAAGTGTGAGATATGGAGAAATTTCGTTTTAATTTTTTTTGAGTTTCCAGAAATAAATCTGTAGTTTTCCTAGAATAAACATAAGAGTTATAAGGTATTTATTAAAATATTTATCATATGAAATGGTTATGATATACCTAATTTGGTTAACGATCACTGTCAACTAACGAACTGGTATTTATTATATAGTCTGCTAATATACGCAGCCACCTCTATTCGATGTTATGTCTGCAAACTAAACCCTTTAGCGCGGACCGCGCCAATAATGAAATCTGGGGTGTGAAATAAAAAGAAAAACTCTCTTAATTAAATTTTCTTTTGGGGAAATTTAATAAACGGGGCAAGAACCCTCCCCTCCCCGTGCCAACTGATCTTTATGACTGTTTAATTTTCAAAAACTCTTTCGAAGTCAACTTTGACTAATCTTCATAGTTCAGCTAATAGTTGCCGAACTCAAAACGACATACACTTTCGAAATTATGAAGAGAGTACAGCGAAGATTGTTTCAAACAAGCTTACGAGTTCTCAACGGGGTGAAGTAATATTCACATCGGTACTTAATCTTTTATTATGTAAAATCAAAGCCAATCGTCAGTTTAGTATCCGTAGTATTACAGCTGTGCAGGAACCAAGATAGAATACAATTTCCTGCGTTGGGGGTCCTGTCGTAAGAAGCGACAAAATAACCCACAGCCAGGTGGTAGGGCATTTGCCCGTCTGGATAGCTAGAGTATGCTTCCATAACAACCTTGAGTTGTGTTCCGGCATTAGTGACCAGGTTCCAGTCTCCCTTAAGAGAGCAGCAGCACATTTGTAGCACCTATGGTGTTGCAAATGTCCATAGGCGATGGTAACCGCTTTCCATCAAGTGGGCCGTCTGCCTGTCTGCTGAACTCCTGCAATAAAAAAAACTTATCTAAAGGTCGAGTTTTTAGTCATCAATTATCAGTCGAATAAATGATAACTTTAAGACAGTCCTATTAGAACGATTTGATTTTAATGTTCCTCGCAAGCCTCATCGTCACCGCTGTTCAACATTCAAGACAAAACGATTTAAAACTAATCTTGGAAAATATTCACCTATAGCTAGATATCACGTCTGTACAATTCATATGTTGAAAAATCTAAAAACATCGATATATTCAATGTCAGTCCTCATACATTCTTCAAAATAATATCCCAGATAGATTAAGTATGTTTAATTATTGCTATTTTTTTTTTATTGTTTAATTCATATTTTATAATATTTAAATCATCCAAATTTAACATTTCATTTGACATCTTATAATACTATATATAATAGGGACTATATTTAGCATGAGTATTGTTTAGACTTATGACGGTTGCATATGTTGTATCTTCTGTTGATGGTCCATAATAAATAAATAAATAACCTGAGTGAATTCAAAATTAAAACCATTCACCTGTTTTATTCTCGCAACTTACATTTTTAATTTGTCCATGTTTTACTTTATTCTATGAATATTTTTTATCTGCTGATTAAAAAAAACGGCCCTCATTAGCATAGATGTCACGCTATTCCTACTTAATCTTATAACACGCGTAATAAGAATACAAAGCAATGTTATAATGAAGATGAGCACATATTCGTTTGTAAGTTGAAAATGCAACCCAATGTTGTATTTAAATAAACACTCAGCAACAATAAACCGCGATAAGTGCCGTCCCGTTCAAACCTCGGTTAGGTACTGACCGCAAAAAAAAACCCAAATATCAGTGCTCAGCGCAAGATTTTCACCTGTCTACCTAATAGAAAGTTGCAGTGGCCGTTGCCTATGCACATTGGTAACATCAAAGACTCTATCAACGTGTTGCTAGCCTCGAAAAGGGCTACTTGAACACAAGTCAAAGTTGCTATGGCGGGATATACTGTAGACCCGTGGTGGTAGCCATCCAGACGGCCAAATACCCTGCCACCCGGCCGCAGGAAATTGTATTCTTTCTCCGTTCCTGCACGGATCGTGTATGCTACGATTATATTCGTAGATTACTTAATTGAGAAGTTGCAGCGTAATTAGTGAACTGTAACTAAGAAATTAATAACCACTAAGCATACGAATATCGCCTTTTTAATACATCGATTCCGAGTTGTTTACGACATTGTTTACTGTCTAACTTTACTCCGCTAGAGTTTCTTGTTGTGTTTTTGATTACGCTTCAGTAGTCATCGTTATTTCCTGCCTTAGAACGGCCACTTTTTTGCATACATGCCCATTTGCAGAAATGCATTCGTTACGTTCTTAAGCCAGCTTGGGGTAAAGAAACCAGTCACAGACGTGTTCCAAGTATTTTAAAAATATATAAATAAAGTTGAGTTGAAAGTTAATTAAAATTAACTCTAGCTCCCAACCCACAGTTATTTTTAATCACTGAAATCTCAATAATTAAATCTGATTGAAAGTATTTTCAATGAAAATCACATTTTTTCATCTTTGTGTATACTAGATTAATGTTACTAGATTATAAAATAAAAAAAATTAATAAAATTAAGATTATTTATGTACATGGAAATATGCATAAATTATAAACTAGTACAATGAAGAAAATTTAACACAATAATAATAAATCGGTAGACAAACACACACAATGTATATATCCAAATTAAGGAAGTTATGCTTGTGTTATGGGTAATATACAACGGACCACTCTGGGGCCGATCCCAGACACCCAGACCATAGTAAATAACGGAGAAAATACGTTTCCGAAATTTACTATAACAGGAATCGAAAACCCGGAGCCTCTGCTTTGCAGCGAGGTAAGCCGGCAAAGGCTTAGCCCGCTCAACCACAGAGGCCGTCAAACTATGTAACTAATTAGTAATGCTTATTAATTACATTATATTCTGCCTATAATCCCTTAATACTATAAGTAGAATGCTGAACCTAGGTCATCGAAATTAATTGATAAGGTTTTTTTTAACACTTAAGCACAGCAGGCAGGCTTACGGCCCAACTGTGATGGAAAGTGGTTACCGTCGCCTATGGACATTAGCAATACCAGAGCTGCTGCCAATGTGCTGCCGGCCTTGAAGGAGAAACTGAAACCTGTCCTCTGATGCCGGAACACAACCCAAAGTTGTTATGTCGGCATAATCTAGACCAGGGGTGGTAGCCATCCAGTCGGGCAAATGCCCTACTACCTGGCCGTGAGTTGTTTTGTCGTCTCTTACGACTGGCCGCCCGGCCACAAGAAATTGTATTCTTTCTCCGTTACTGCACGAAGGGAAGGTTTCTAGAAGACTGGCTACGTTCCCTCTCTGGATCACCATACTGATCCGTTGTCCAAGGTAAGAATTCTCTGATCACCTGACGATTTATTTAGGTACTTATAAAAGCTCTTAGTACAGGTTTAACCACTAAAAGTTAAGGAACTCAACATGAAAAGCTTTAAAATAAAATTACGAAAATTATTAATAAATAATGCATATTACACAATACATGACCCAAATACTGATACAGGAGTCTGATTTTGAGACATGTGAAATCCTAATTATTGTAATCATTATTATTATAAATTGTATATTAATTTGTTTCTAGACATTAGTAGTTTTTAATTCAATTATTTTGTAAGTTACATATGTGGCAGGATACAGTGATACCTAAATTGTTACAATGATGGCCATCATATTCAAACCTGTATACACAAAATAAATTACTTTGACTTTGACTTTAATGGCCTCAGGAGCCCAAGGTCCAAGCATATCAGCAGCAAACGGCACAAACAAATAACTGCTGTTAACTGAGTTTCAGCTGTTTCCACCACCGAAACGGCTAATCTAGCCGTATTTCGTAAATGAGACAAAAAAACTAATATTGTTTTATCTTTTACCTCTTGGTACGTCCATTATTGGTGCTTTTACCACAGCGCAACTATGCAGAAATTGAAACAGAATGCGTTAAGAAAAATTATATTCGAGCAATCTGAATTAATTGATCGAATCTAAAAACCCTATAATACTTTGTTGTTGATACCAATTTCAACTTACAAAGATCTGTTTATTCATTATAGTTACAAAAAAACCAACACTAAGAAGAAATGTTAAAATTAGTCTGTTTGTATAGTCCCCATTTAAGACTTTACGTATGAGTGAGTGACTTTACTCTTATTATCCCGGAAAATACAAGAATTTCCTCAAAATACCGGTCCAAAGTGTATGCTTATAAAATTACATAAAAATGCAGATAAACAATTATATTGTATTTTATTTAAAAGCATCAACAATTAAATACACAGATAAGGAAAATTAAATTGGTGTGTAATGTTAGAAAAACAATGCCAATTAAAAAGGTAATTGGGAGTTTGTATATTGTTTAATTTTATCTTTGAAATAATACGATTTATTTTCATACATCGAAACTAACTGCAATAACTTCAAGGAAATACAAGTAAAACTTAATTCACATTAAATCATTTAGACGTAAATCTCATTACCCACAAATGTGTGGAATTGAAGTGATGTTCATAATGACGCGTTGTTGTGGCTCTACTGCAATTCGAGAGGAATTCTTTGGAATATGTCAGTATTTCTCAAAAGGCGGGCCAACACACCGTGACGTAGCGGACGCACACTTAGTAATGGTCATTTGGTGCTGTAATTATATAGATATTTTGTAATTAGTAACGTGAAATATTTCTAACACAGTATAAAATATTACATATTAGCGGTGACACGAAGCAGTGTAATTAATTTCCTCTGTCTTCAACCGGCCGTCTCGCGGGCCGCATGCATCTCGCGGAGATCCTGTGAGTAGACCGCCTGGCATAATACCTATGCTGTTGTAAATGTAAATAGATGACTTAACCACTTTAATTCAGGTGGGTCGCCAGTTTATCTACTGTATATTCTAGTTGTAAATAAACAGCAAATTAAAATATGTTTGCGGCTCGCAGCACTCCATCTAATATATGCAACCCCTATAAAAAAGGCTGAGTGTGACTGTGAATTAGTCTAGATAAAAGAACGTTGAAATTCGCGGCGTATCTATGTTCTAGATTTAGCAAACCATATTCCAGAACTATACAAGATATTACAGTTCTACAATGTATTTTGTTAGCAAAAACAGAAAATCAAGCAGTTGAATCACTCGAAAAAAAATTATCATCGCCACCTATGGATTTTTCATTTATCCATCAGTCAAGCATTCACCTTAGATCAAAATAATACACAGAATTTACTGATCATAAAATATTTTATTCATTATAAATTGTGTTTGATACCTGTAGTAATTTTTAATTACTATAGGTGTTGATTTACTATATAACTTTTTATACTGTGCTTCTAACTACGAGTATGTACTTAAACATTTTTTGAAGTAATTAGTGTCTAAGATATTTTTAGTCCTTACTCTTTAATATATTTGAGAACGAATGAGGAATCAATTTGCAGATATGTGTGTAGCTTTGGCTGACTATGGACATGACATGGTAAATATCTTATCTGTTAATCATCAATATATTTTTTTATGTTATATCCTGCCGTTTTTCCATTTATTTCTACGTTTTGATACTTTTAAACTCAAAGAGTAACCCGGTTGTTTTTTCGTAAATTAAATTCTCATTTATTATGCTAACCTTCGTTCATTTTATTTAATTTCTAGCTAGTCCATAAAATTAGACAAAATTTTTAAGCAAAATGTATTTTTTGCAAACGATGCAAATTTCAAAATAAAATTTTTGTATTAATGATTACAAATTATTTCAAGATTTATTAGAAATTTTATTCAAGTTTTATTTTAATATTTTCTCAAACTATACACGTATTTTAAAAAATTCCAAGAACACCAGTTTCTGTTGTGCTGTCGGTACACAGTGAACCTTACTCCACGTATCATAGTCTCATGAATAATGTATACCGCTCCAAATAATATACGATTACAGCGTCGAGGAAAATGCACTTTCTTTGTGCCGTGCTTGTTTTTGTCGGCCATTTGCCGAATTTCGGGTAATGACCGCCGTTGGCCCGCACTATTCTCTTTTGTTTCTACGTTTATGATTGTAGCGCCGACGACATACCATACCAAAACTGCTGTATGTATTACCCGAATATCTATAAAAGTGCTTTGCTACTCAAATATTTGCTTTTTTATAACGAAACCTTGCATCTCCTGGAATAAACTTATTATTTATATACAAATTAAAATAAATTTTAAAAAACCTTGTAAATCCGTTCACCTGCAATAACGTCATAAGTGTATAAATAAACAATTCAAAAAATGGCACATTTAGTATTGATATTTTTAGTAACATGTATATCCGTACCTCTAACTACCAATAACATGAATATGTAAGTAAATTAGTTTGTTTTTGTGTAGTTGAGTTTTTAATCCCTATTCATAACTTGGTTTAAATTCAAAAGTTTTTATTCAAACAACTGAAGAATATTTTTTGAATGTTATGCAGTTAAAAAGTAGGTCTATTTCCTATTGTTACATTTAGTTACTTGTATGGTTGTTCTTGTCATGTTTCCTTTTAAGGTTAATAATTCATTTTGTTATGTACCCCCCCCCCCCCTCTATTTCTAAACGATACAATCGGCCATTTTCTTAATTGAATTATAGTTTTGTTATATTGTTATTTATTCTGTGATTAGCGCCTGTTTTGTATAGAGTAGTTTTCTATAATTTACCATAATTATATGTACCAATATTTATCTCTAGTATGATATGGTAATTGTGTAGATTATAATTTAAAATCTCTCAATTGTATATAGATGGTATTCATTATATTTTATTTTAATGTTGGCAGAAGTGATAGATTTATTTATTGTGTTCGATTTATTTTATTACATGTAGAACTTTAAATGTAATATTTAATATTATCTAAAATTTCCAAACGATAATGTAACAAATTCTTGTCATTAATAAACTTTTTACTTAAAATAGTTTATCAATGACTTCAATCCGCTATCGGTTGTGCCAATTTGCAAAGTTTCTTATACTGTAGAGTTGTTAACAGCAATAACACATTGCGAAGCGGTGTACATAGGATAGGAAGTAAAATTAAATTTTAACTTATATATATGACCTTCAAAAGTGTTCTCGAGTGGAACTTATTTTGAATAAAAACTTTTGAATTTGTTGAAGAGTTTTCTAAAAATGTATATTAAGTGTGTCAGTACAGTGTATGAAATGATTACTATAAACCCTTTTGAGTTTTTGCAAGTATTACACTGTTCTAGTACAGGGTGGCAAAATAAAGTAGAAAATAATAGGGGCGCCACTTTCGCAAAGTCATCTAAACTCTAGCAACTCTAATATTAGGTCAAGAATAATTTTGATACTAGTGATTTTTATTAGTACGACATTAAGGACGACATTGACGAACGCATTTTGTCAACATAGCTTATGGTGTTTACGTCGATAATAATTTTATAAGCAAGAGATTTAACACCTCGTAGATAGCAGAACAATTATTTGATTAAAACTAGCTAAACTAACCATTACAAACCTTTCATATCTGCTGTTGTTTGGTAAATATCGTCGAATTATAACGAAAAGATTTTTGCTTCAAATTCCAGTACAAATCCTTGGTAAAGTTTGAAAATGACTATTCACGTGAAACTTGGTATTGATATATGCGTATTTAGTTATTTTTAGCTGATTGTAGACTCGGACCATCATTAAAATTAAAATGACATGGATAAATTCGCTTTGTTTATGAATCACTGATCTTGTCTACAGATAAAATAGAATATTGCCAGAAAGCAAAAAATTAGTTTTCGTTCTAGACATTATGGTCGGATTATACACCACTTTACAGTGTTATCGCTGTTTAAGGAGAAGAGGCTTGTAACTCTCTGGCAACACGTGTAGTTAAAATTCTTTTACTTCATATTTGTATTCCTTAGTTTGTTGTTCTTTCCAGTTTGTAACGAAATTTGTAATTTACATAGGTACTATAGAAACTACAAAAGAAATTGGAACGTACTGTTCTAGGAAATTTGATAGATCTCATGAAATTGGATTCGAAATTAATGCAAGCCAGGCCTCGTATGAAGCTTTTATTTACTTCATACCAATCGCATATTGTAGTTGAGAGAAAATCTCGTTAAGAAACTTGCCATGAACATTACATTTTAGAAACTAAAACTTTCCCTTAAACATAATAATATATGTAAAAAAACATAAACAATAATAACTCTTGTAAAAGAGATTAATTTAAAAAGCAAATAAAATTATTATAAATACATAGAACTCTGAGGTTGGCTAGGAAACATGACGAAGTCATTCTTATTTAGTTTAAGTTAAATAATTTTATTTTAACATAATATTATTAATGAAATTTCAGTCTTGTCTAAAAGGCTACAATAATTAAACATTTCATATTTTAAAAGCAGACTAATTGCTTAAATCTTTATTAACGTGAGTTTTGTGGCGAAAACCGTATTACGAAGATCGCAACCAAGTGGCTGTGACGAGGCCTCGCCGCATTTCTATAACGCGTACTTCATTAATTTCTACCTAATTTTTAATTAAAAATAATACCATATTTCAGCGGAATCCGACATTCGTTAACTATAGTTTCTTTTCTTTAAAGTCAGCTCCACAGTTTTATAATCACATCGTATATCCCCCAGCTAAGCAAGTTACGCTTGTGTTATGGGTAATACACAAGGGAGCATTCTGAGGCCGATCCCAGACACCCAAATCGTAGTAAATAAGAGAAAGTTCGTTTCAGAAATTTGACATGCCAGCGAGTTAGGCCAGCTAAGACTTAGCCCGCTCAACCACAGACGCCGTCAAAGGTACTCGTTTCTTAATTATTTATTGCCCACACAGGCCACCTCATTAGGCAATGTTAATTACTATTACTGGTAAGTAGGTAATATTTAAAAACGGCCTTTTTTATTTAAATAAAAGTCCGTCCCCACGTGGAGTACTGCTCCCATCTCTGGGTTGGGGCACCACTTGACTCCTTGCAGCGCCGAGCAGTCCGGATTGGCGACGATCCCGAACTTACAGACTGTTTAGAAACTTTAAGTCTCAGAAGAGACGTTGGCGCTCTAAGCGCGTTCTACCGTCTGTACAATAGGGAGTGTTCTGAGGAGCTGTTTGGTTTGGTACCTACGTCGCCATTTTACCACTGCACTGCTCGCCGGCGACGGGGAGTTCATCCACACTTCCTGGCCACCTGGAAGTTATCCACTGTACGTGACGCTCGCTCCTTTATCCCATACGTGAGCAAGCTGTGGAATGAGCTCCCTCCCGCGGTTTTCCCAGCGCGCTATATATAATGTGGGGCTCTTCAAAAAGGGCGTAAACAAATATTTAAAATTTCAATGAGATAGAAACCTCACCGGCTCCCTTAGTGTTGTAGATGTGCATGGGCGACGGTAGCCACTTGCCACCAAGTGGACCCGTCTACCAGTTTGCCTATAAGCAGACATAGAAAAAAAACTTTTGCTAATTCGAATGAATTACTAATCGTGTTTTGTCTCCCTCCTCCTATATCCAGACTTTCCTATTCCATCCACTTTATGCCATCCTAAAGAGTGAAAACGCGTTGCTTCGTCGTTCGTTCGTCGTAACCACTTTTCATGATTAGGGTCGGGTGCCGGTTTGCCAAACTGTACGATGTTATTTTTGAAGTGATAGCTTCTTATGGGAGGGTAAACCGCTTCGTTACGTAACGCGTTACGGTGCCTGTCTGTCTGGCTTCTCGTTCTCTCACGCATACGGCAGCGTTAGGCAGGATAATCCTCTCTCACTCTAACCCACGCGCTATATACATAAAATTTAAGTAAAATACTTTTCTCAAATTAAACAATTTCAATATTAAATAGTTCAACTTTATTATCACCTCTGTCGGGCGTCCCGAGACGCACACGTTTTTAGGTTTTTTTTTAAATGACGTGTTTATTGTGGATTCTTCTCCTCAAAACAGGTATAACATGTTGCGAAGCAGTGTACATAGATTATGAAATAGACTTGATGACTCTCATATTATCACACTGACTTAAAAAATGTTCTCAAGTGGAATTTAATTTGAATAAACATATTGAGACTGGAAGAAGATGGAGGAGGCCGTCACCCGAAGAGGGGTCCAAAATCAAGTCTAACAATTACTAACATAATACTAACTTAATTAACTAAAAACATATACTATTACTTAACACACTATCATCATATACATATAGATATGATGATAGTGTGCAGAAGTAGTGAGTTTATGATACGTATGAGTGCGCAAATTGTGGGAAGTAGAAAGGCGAAGGAATTCAAAACGTTCCTTAAGGTAAAGAGGACTACTAGGAATAAATAATATGTTATAAAGTAGGGTGAGAATGTGAGTATTCCGGCGAAAGCGAATAGGGAGCCACTTGAGTTTTTCACGAAATTCAGGGACATGGCCTTATTTTCGCAAGCCAAATATGAACCTAATGCAAAAATTCTGAAGTCGCTCCAGTTTATTTAGCTGTTCTACGGTAAGTCGATAGCGGGCGTCAGCGTAATCTAAAATGGGTAGCAAAAGAGACTGTGCAAGCATAATTTTGGTGGCAGTAGGCAGAAAATTTCTCAGCCTTCTCAGGGATCTAGAAGACAGAAAAACTCTCCGACTTAATTCGGAGAGGTGAGACTTCCAAGACAGATCACTATCGATGACTACGCCCAAATTTTTGACAGTGTCACTCAATGGGATACAAGTGCCGTCAAAAACAATGTTCGCTAAAGTTGTGAAATCTACTTTTGCACGTATTCTGGGGCTACCGATGACTATCACTTGAGTCTTACTAGGATTCACTGCAAGACCGAACATTGTACTCCAATGAAGTATGCGGTTTAAGTTTAAATTGACTTGTCTCACGGCACTACTTAAATCATCTGGAGCAGCTTGAGTGTATATCTGCAAATCGTCCGCATAGAGGTGATAGGATGAAGTTAATTTATCGCAGATTGAATTAATGAAAATCGCAAATAAGAGAGGAGATAAAACGCCGCCCTGTGGAACACCAGCAGCAAGGTCAGACCATGATGAGTAATTGTCATCAACACGTATTCGCTGTCAGCGTCCATGCAGGTAACTGTGAAACCAACCAATTACTGTTGGAGATATGTTAAGAGTGCGGAGAATGCCAAGTAATATGTCATAGTCTACATTATTAAAAGCACTACTAAAGTCTAGCAGTGATAGTATCGTCAGTAAACCACTCTCCATCCCCTGGCGGATATCATCTGTAATTTTCACTAAAGCTGTTGTAGTACTACGGCCTGGGCGGAAACCAGATTGAAAAGGATTCATTAATGAGTTATAATTTAGGAAAATACTTAATTGTTTATAGACTAAACGTTCTAGGACTTTGGATAGGAAGGGAAGAATGGATATCGGTCGGAATCCAAAAAGGACGTAGGATTAGACTTTTTAGGGACAGGAATGACATTTGCCTCTTTCCAGGCTGCTGGAAAAGTGCCCCTAGCCATGGATGAGTTTAGGATATGAGTGATAATCGGGTTGATAACATCTAGAATAGGGATAATCACATTGCGACTAATACTATCACTGGATCTATGCATGTATTCAATTTATAAATTAGTGTAAGTAATCTCTGTTCTGCTTCAACTACATCGCCAGATTAGTTAAGAATTTCTTTTAAGCTTGCTTGCCTGGAAGAGATCGCTTTTAGCGATAAGGCCGCTTGTTGTTTTGCCAAGAAGTATTGTAATTATGCATTTTGTTTGTGTATTTGTTAATTTTGGTGGGCAATAAAATGTTATATATCTATCTATCTATCATCACAGCTAACATCTAACAAACCACTAACAAGCTATATATATGTACATTAACACTGTTCTTGTAAATAGATTTTGGAAATAAAGGCTTTTTTACTATATTAAACATATTGAGTATTATAGTCCTCAATTTAAAGAAATTTAAGTCAATCGTGATGATTCTTTTGGAGCAGCTGTAATAATTAATTACACAGTAAATTCAGTACAATCGTGTATATATGATTGGTAGTACTTGGCGTGGTGCGTTCAGCCTTAACAATACACAACTGATAATTGCGCAATTAACAGATACTTTAATAACGTACATCTGGCACGAACGATTTCTCGAACGTAACAAACACTATTTGCTATTGCAGCTATAATAATCATTCCCTGATTATATGGCGATTAGACCTGCAATTCCAGCAACACAGCTTGAGTTCAAAATGGATAGACTTAACCACAAATCGTGGGCAACTTAAATGAAGTTTGTCAGAGTTTATATGTCTAAACGCGCCACGAATGAATAGACAAAGACACTAGTGAGCCCAGCGGACGTTGTCCTGCCGTAAAAAATTAAATGTAGAACCCGATAGCAGCGTTACCTACTGGGTCCAATTGTAAATCTAAACCATCCAGGTTTATCCATACCCACTTGAATACACACAAAAAGTTTCATCGAAATCAGTCCAACAATTTTGTAGAAGTTCAGTGCCATATACACGAAGAGAATAATTTTATACACATACATATAAAGATTATATTATCATTATTTTTCGCGCTTCCATCAAGTATCAAGACTAATGCTATTGATAAATAAACAGAGTATTAATAGATCAAAAATCTGACATGAATTATATTGTTGTATCAAGTTAGAAGAAGAGAAGTAAAATTGTGAGCTACCGTTCCGTTTAGAAAAATGTCTATGCAGACAAATATTAGAACTGTTTGTATGATTTTGGAACTGAAATACGTAACCGAGTACAGATACGTGTAGAAGTGGACAAAAGCAGACATCGGCAGCGAGACCGTGGCTAACGCGGACTAATGCTCCCGGACCACCACAATGAGACATACAGACAAAACTGGCACATGCACCGGCGACACGTGCCCCTTGACAACGGACGATACGATAAAATCACGCCTCGCCTCACATGCTATCCTTAGTTTATATCTTGGGATTTTATTAAAAGTGTAGTGCAACACTTACAAGCGCTATGCAATAATTGATGTCACAAACGTTTCCCGAAACATACAAAAAATATATACAAATTTTCAACCATATCCAGGCCTGCGAGGAACAACACTAGCCTCGCTGGAAGATCTTCCTTTAAGACGGAGCATTCCATCTCGCTCCTCCACCCTATACGGGTCACTCCCTTCAAAAGTTTGTTTTTCGTACATTATATTGTACATTGTACTATTTTAACCAGTTTATCGAGTGACAGAAAAATAATAGAGGGTAGTTTATATCCGTTACCCCTCTACCCGACTTTGATCGGGTGCAGAGCTCACTCCGGCTTTGGTCCAGTGCAGATATCGTAATAGCGCTCTAGGGTGGCTAATTATTGTGCTTGAATTAAGACTTAACTAAACCGGCTATTAATAGCAACCGTCTTATACCAATTGCTCTATTCTTAGCTTTGGTGAATACTGTACCAGTATACACAAGACACCTAACATTGGTGACGACGTTGCCTTATATTTTTCTCATACTTAGTATCAACTATGTCCAACTTAGCTCCGTTTTGTTGCACCAAAGCACTATAGGGAGACATTTTCCTTCTACTCTCTACATTTATCGTTTTAAAATCGTGTTCAGTGAATCAATGGAGATGTACTCGCGTAACGTCCTAAACTATTCGCCTCACACGTAAGCGGTTAGAACGGCTGAGGATAATGAATACAAATACACAGCCATTTAACTTCCTCCGCACAAGATGAAGTGAATATTAATATAGTTTCGCTTTGGATCTTTTATTTCAAGGGTAAGGGCTTTAAACTTACGTCACCGGAGGGCTAACAAAAGGCCCGAACACACGAGGTTCCGTAGAAGTATTATTATTTATTGTGAAACTGGCCAATAGGCAGACAGCCCAACTCATGGAAAGTGGTTACCGTAGCCTATTTGATGAGGAATCAGGCAGGAGGAATTGGATGAAGGGGATGAGATATGGGATTGGAATAGGGGATGGAATAGGGGGAGGGGAAAGAAGCGGGCCATCGGAACTTTCACTCATCGCACTCGTCGGAATTCTCACTCATCGCACGAAACACAATTAGCTCAAGGTAAATCATGTTTCGTGCGATGAGTTTTTACTTTTAGTTCTGTCCATTTACTGCGATATTTAAATACATCTAGGAAGTATAATGTTTATGAAACGATGTCGTGTATTTGTTGTGCTAATGCTTGTCTAGAATATGACGCAATAACAGCAACTTGTTGCAAAGGGCAGGCTTGTGAATGTGAGATACCTACAGAGATTTTATCTAACTACTATTTATTGATCTAAACGTAATTTATTAATCTTAACTATATTTGTAGTTCATTCCATGTTATTTTTCTACCAAACTGTTCTGTTTGATGAGTTATGTGAAATTGAGTTTTCAATTCACCATTTGCATTCAATATATACCTGATAATATATAATTAAGTAGATATAAAGTGAGCCTGATTCCTTTTATTTAATTTTTTATGTTTGAATTTCTGTTTGCTTCCTTTTCATTTTCATGTATATGAACAAATTTTCATGAAAATGTTATAGAATGCTTTATAAACCGATAATCACTGCTGTAAGTAGCGAAATGGAGAAGAGGATATTTCGAATATTAAAAAGCCTGATTTTATTCTCAAAACTGACCAAGTACCTAATTCATTCTAATATAAATACAAAACAACTTAGAATTGACTTGGATGGTGTAAGTTCTTGATGGCCTTTGGAAATGAACTGATTAGTGTGGAATTCGGTTTACATGAAATAGAAATAGAAGTTTACATAGAAACAATAATAATATACGTAGTTGTTACAATCCATTGTGAGCACTGAACCCTAAAAAGCGTTTAGAGTGCAACGCAAAGCCGCGCGTCGGCTACTACGCGTGGCGTCGACGCGGCGGCAGCGGACGGCGCGTGACCTGCATGCATTATGCCCCACTCCCCGGCCAGGTGATATTGTTCCTATGCGTATGACACATAGTATACATCACACCGATAATGGCGCGGTCATGTGAACAACTATGTATCGGAATACCCAAGAACTGTTTACGCGTGAAGACCGACTAAGAAACGGTTAGACAGCATGATTGAATATGTAGAGTTAGAAGAAATTAACACTTTAGAAATAAAAGAATAAGAACTTGCCGGATGAAGTATATCGATAAACCTCGTAGCTGTAAGGAAATTTCAGGTTGTGTTAAGCAGTTGGAAAACTTATTTGTTGTTAAATTGTTCAAAATGCAAATGTTTATTCACAATAAGTTCCACTGGAGAACACTTTTTGAAGGTCATACATGTAAGTAAAAATTTAAATCTAAATCCTTTATGTAAACCGCTTCACGCTGTGTTATCACTGTTTAAAGGAGAAGAAGCGGCAAGGAACTCCCCAGCAACACATCAAGCTATTGTTTTATCATAATTATCTATCTATATCAGAACTTCTTATAAAAAAGTAAACCCGGGGTGTACTATCGAGATGAGTTTAATTTCGCAATGCAAGCGTATAAATGTTTCTATAAGAAATCGATAGACAAACACACACATATCCTCAAACTAAGCAAGCTATGAGTTATGGGTGATATACAACGAACCACTCCGGGGCCAATCCCACACACCCAGACCAAAGTAAAAAACGGAAACTAAGAAATTTGTTATGGCAGGAATCGAATCCCGAACCTTTACGCTGGTGTGAGGTAGGTCGGCAAAAGCTTGGCCCACTCAACCACACAGGCCGTCGATGTAGAAAGTGATATTATAGGTGTGTCATTTGCTTGTTTCCTCTTCACAGTCTGGGACATGCTGAATGCTTTTTACACTTCAATTTTCACGCGGGTATCATGTACCATTATAAGGGGCTCTTTAAAAAAGACATAAACAAATATTCAAAGTCACAATCAGGTGACTTTATATTTTGACGAATGCAAGCGCTTTTAGGGTATATGAGACCAGAGTTGACCCAAGAAAATTCGCGTGGTACAGGGGCCCTCCAGCATCTAGGGAGCGGACGATTCATTCCCGGGGCATCCTCAAGCACTGATACGCAGGATTAGCGTGGGCGTAACTCCACACACACATGGGAGGCACATGGGCACATGGGAGGAGGGTGATTTTAGTGGGGTATTGGCCCATGGGTTACCTCTCCACATAGAGGGAGGTCCCCACACATGCCGGCGATCGACTCTGTTAGCTGCGCTATCTTCAGCGGCTAGCTCTCATCGCTTTGGTCTAATCCCTATCAAAGGACCCGGTAGTGTGCGAAATATATTTCCCCGCCTCAAAAAAAAGAAACCTAAATTCGCCTGGAAATGCTAAGTAATCTGACCATAATGGTAATATCTCATAACTTCCGGAAACTGCTCGATGAATGAGAAGGCAGAACAAGCCCCGAACAAATCTCGTCTGAAACTCCTGATGAGCGTAAAATGACGGCTGAGTGCGGTCGCCGGATGAAAAATGATTATAAACCCGAAATCGCTCAAAATCCACAGAGACACGGCGCGTTACCCGGCTTTGTTCGCTTGTCGGACGCCATGATTTATCGCCTCCGCGGGAATCGAACTCCGTGCAAAATGTTACGTCACGCATCGTTCATATTACGCTTTATTGACTCACCCACACCGAGACAGCTTAAAAATATTCGCTTTACAAAATTTATCAACTGCCTATTCGACGGCGGTTTTATATGGAATTTTATTACACTGTGGTCGGGTTTGAAACTAAGGTTGCTGTAATATGTACGAGTAATAAATCGGACGAATGAGTCTTCATTCCGATTCGTCACGACTGAATCGCGTGGGGGACTTAATACTTAGATTCACATTGATTAAGTATACCTATTTAGTTTCGACGAGGATTATGAACATTTTTTTCTGTTATACAATATTTATTAGGGTATTTGACGAACGAACCATAGAAAAATGCCCGGAGAAGCACTGGCTCAGTTTGGAACAAAGTCCTGTAGGTCAAAAAAATTGTAAAATTTATACTTTATGCATTTCTTGACAAGCGCAGCCATCTACCGGAACACGCACCGTCCGTTCATTGAAATGTCTGAGCTCACTAATAACATGTTTATAGGTTGCAATATTCATAAAGAGTTAGAATAAGTTTGAACGCTTCTTTAAGAAACACAAAAACAGCGTTCAAAGTTACGTTAACTCTCTATATAAGACCATAAGTGATAAATAATTGTATTTTCATTTCAATTTATTAAATAGATGCAATTGTAAACAAACTAGGATTTGCCCGCGGCTTCGTCCACGTTGGATGGAATAAGCTAATTTATACGTGTCTTAAAAATTTGGAACCACTCCCGGGAAAAATCTCACAGGATTCCCGGGATGTAAAGTATCACAGATTTTGTGACAGGGTATTTGCTATAAAATATTACATTGGAATCCGATTTTCAACAGGCCCACTTTAAACCGCTCCCAGGAATATTCCCGTAGGACTCCCGTTATATAAAGTAAAGCAGATTTTAAATCCAATAATTTGCTATCAAGCAGCAATAACCGCATTGCAATCTACTTAGTACTTTTTTTGTGAATCTCGAACAAACAGACAAAAAAAATAAAAAAACAAGAAGACTACACTTTTGTAGTATGAATTATAGATATTTCAATCAAGTTAGTCTGATTAAATATATGCAATCATAAGTTTATCGAAAAGTAAATAGATTAGTAAATAGTAGGGATGGGCCGAAAGTGGTTTGAACCGAATACGAACTTCGTCCGAGCATTCGGTTAAAACAAAAGATTCGGCCGAAATTCGGTTTGATTTCGCCACGCTTTCTCAAGAGCAACACGTCATGACTTGATAACGCCGTAAATTTTAAGTATGAGTAGGTGGATAAAAGAATCAATTTTTAGACCTTTGATTGAAAAAATATCACCATTTCATAATTTTAATTTCATAATGTTTAATTCGTAAAAAGTGATTTCAATAAAAATTAAAGTTGTAATTGCTGATGTTACGCATTATAATTAAGCAGTTGCGCTACTTACTGATGTTTCTTAGAGGAATAATAAGTTTATTTTATTTTTATTTTTATTTTTATTTGATGTCTATTTAATTAGGCAAAGACTTAATCAAGAACCAATTTTATTTATTTTTTATCACATTGCACGTTAAAGTTTACATGTTCGTAACTAAAATAAATGACCATGAGTATATAGATGCCAATTTTTATATTACGGTTATGTTAGATACGATCTCTATTAACTTTAGACAAAATAGTGCAGATAGGTATTTTGCTTTTTTCTTGCACCGAATGTTCGGCATTTAAGCCGAATTTCGGCCGAATGCCGTAGTTCGGCTCAAGCTGCCGAAATTCGGTCAAACCGAATGTAAAACGAATTTCGGCCTATCCCTAGTAAATAGTGTTAACAAAAACCACTTCACAATGTAACAAACCCAAGAATCGATCAAAGCGAACTGTACTGTATAATAACTATAATATAATAATTATATAAGAACAAAAGGATCATTAACTAGAAAAAGAAAAAAATTCTTGTCAGTTTGTGCATTGATTGTTTGAGAAATATTGTAGTAGCACAAAAGGCTACTCTCCCGCCTTCACGAGAACGCGTTTACGGACGGGACGGCCTTTGGCGATTGGCTTCGCGTCATTTTCAAATAAATTTCAAATGTTAATTTCAACTTGAATATTGATTTAATACAGTTTTAACATAGTTCTTAGATGTTCATAGATCTTAGTATCGTTTCCATTTTCAGTAGAGCGATATGTTTTTTTTTATAAATGAAATATTTGAGAAAAAATACCTCTTTATTATTATCATCTAATTTAAAAAGACTAATAAGTAATTTAAATATAACCTAAATTAACTAAGATTATTCGTATTAAAAATGGGTCCATTAACATTTTCTTGTCTCTATTAAGGCGATGACACTTTGTTCATGTGTTCTTTATTACTAGCTAGCACATTATACTACCACGTTTGTTTTTTTATATAGCACTAGTTCAAATAGCTTTGTCCTTTGGAGTCTTCTCGTTATGTCCATGTTGTCGAGGAGCTGATTCGCCTCGACATTCACGTGATAATGAAGCGGATACTCGCGGGCCTCCGCGTACTTTCTAGTAATGCTGGTGACAAACTTCACTTTTAGGTCCCGAGTGGAGCAATATGTGTACACAGCTATATAAAATAAACTATTAATTATAATATAATATTACAATGCACGTAAGTACTTTCTTTTGGTAACAGCTCGCGCTGGGGCTTATAGCAGGTTTTTTTTTTCAAAAAAGGTCATTCATTATATTATAATAGACCGTCGATAAAAATATGTTAGTTATATAACAAAAACCAATCTTGTCAGTCGCAGAATGTCTATCAAATATGTTTGACTCCAAATACTGAAAAATGAAACCATTTCTTGCTCACAATGACCTAAAAATTCACCGTGACTCTGGCTATCTGGCTATAGTCGTAAAGGATGATAGGTAGAATATAATATAACTAAAAATTGATTGGGTTGCCTTCATTGTATAAGTTAATTAAATAATTAGTAACTTCCAACTATCGTTAAGATCCTCGTACCAGTTTGAAAGCAGCAAGGACCTCCTGCCGTTGACTGAAATGCCTGAACAACAATACCAGGGCACCAGCAACTTAAAGTCACAATATGTCCAAACTCCTTAAGTATCAGAAAATTTTATATATATATATAAGTGAAACTATACTAACGCTAACATATATTACTACGGGTTTGCGGTCTTATTTAAAGATTAACCGCAGCCTTACCCCTTAGAAGCCGTGCCCAGCAATTATCAATTAAAAGGTAGACAAGTAAGATTGTCGTATTACGTACAGATATAATAGTGGCAATAAATTTTGTCAGTCTGTCTGTTTTTTAGGGTAGGTGCAGTGGCGTGTGGCGGAGATCCTTGACCGGCTCGCGTGATCGCCGCAAATATCTACTCGTGGCGAGAGATTAGGATGGTGTGTGCAAACCGCGTTTCTCGCAATGATAACAGGATGTTAGCGATTAGCGTGCATGAGATCGCTTAAAAAATAAAATAGTTGGATGATAATTTTATCTAATTTGCTCGCGAGTTCTTTTAAGATAAATTAATAATTATGATTTACAAAAATGACGGGTTTGATTCTTGAATCCAACTAGTAATAGTCCTTTTATTACTAGGGGTCGCCCGTGGTCGAAATTCGACCATAATAAATTGTTGTTTAAGTCTATACTTCTATAGAGAGAGAGAGAGATATTTACAATATTTTCTAGGCAACACAATAGGCGGCCTTATCGCTCAAAGCGATCTCTTCCAGGCAACCTAAATGAAACAAAAATCAGGCGATATAGGTGGTGCAGGAAAAAGGCAATAGACACATAAATACTCAAACTAGTTTAAGAAATGAATATACAAATACATACATATATACATAGTCATATATATACAATAATACATAAGTTATTATAATAATAATGTATTAGCATGATTATATTCTTCTATAATTACAAATTTCGCCAAGGCTATGCTGTTAATTTGACTTGAACAATAAACAAAACACTATATATGCGTGTGTGTATCAAATACATGGTAGTGTGTGTAATGTTTTTTTTTTATTGATTTAATGTATTTTTTATGCATAATTAAAAAAAAATATTAGCATTCATCGCTTCTTCTCTATATAAACTTAAAGTGTGCGAAATTTCATACTCCTCCATCCGCGCAATTATCGTAAAAAGGGGTACAAAGTTTTAGCTTCACGTATTAATATATAGACAGCAGTGAGTTTAGCTATTTTTATTGTTATTTTATCTTCCAGATAGAGATTAGGGATAATGTTTTCCATTTCGTAACAGAAAATTATAATGCTTTTTTAAAGTCATATTACATTACATCATCTCATTACATTTCTTTGGCCATAAAGGCCCCGTCTCATTTTGAAACCTCTATCTATATCAGGATAATTAAAGCAGGTGGGTGCCTGATATTCCACAAACTATACTGTTTTTGTCACATGTTATTTCAATCCACTATTTAACAGGGTATTAAATGCAATTTCACTAACATAATATTTAGTTACAAATGTTACATAAACACCTATATTTTTTTGTAACCAAACGTACTAACGTCCATTTCCAGCCTTTAATAAACCCACACAATAATTATCATTATAATCAGTTCATATTTTATACAAGTCTTAAATACTTATACAAACACTTAAACAGACTCACTTTCAGATTTAAACATTACTAGGGATTTATTCATGAAATATTGTAATTTATGCTAATTTTAATGATTTAATTTAATACCCACAGCCTAATATTGTCTTTGCTATGGCAAACACGAAATAAAGACGGAATTAATTGACTAATTATAACGAAACATATTATTTAGATAGAAAAAGTCACTTTTAGCAGGAAATCAATAAAAACATGTTTTTAGAAATAAATTTTATGACACGCGACCCTCCTAGCATTGCGCGTGAGCATCTAATGTACAGTCAACAGCAAAAACATATTAAAATTATTCATCATATTTTTTTCTTAATTCATTTAATAGGAGAACTTGAATAAAATTATTTATCATTCTATTAATTATTAAGAGATTTTAATCTACTAAATCAAGCTTATATAAAATGCAAAAAAATATTATAAATGACATATTTTAAATAACTAGTATATCTTGTGCTGCGCATAAGTATTCTAAATATAGATAAAAACAACCGAATTTTTGGATTTTTCATTTTAAGTTTGTGTTATTTTCTGTTGGTATAATTAATAATTGCGTGCTGATGGGCTCGGGCCCCCCATTTTATAGAAGGAAGGATTGTATACCCGTCATGCTTATTTAAAGCGGACTGGCGTATTTTACACATTGGTTATTTCATTGTACAGGTTTGATTATGTTTTCTTTCACCGTCGGTGACAGTTATAACAAGTGGTTCATACTTTCCGGCCAGGATTCAAACCCGCGTGCTTTGAGTTTTGGACGTGTACGCTAACTACTAAGCCACCACAGCTTCAGAAGAGCCATATATTCTATTAAATTATCAATCTTTCGTCGCCTTACCTCTGTAACTTATATTCGTCTAGTTCTTCCCCAATATATACCAATAAAAATAACTCTTGAGTGCCGCAAAATTATTGGGAACCAAAATCAAAAATGCAAAAGCTTCAACAATAACACTGTAGTGCTCTTTTCTGCGCAAACAGAAATGTCAAAAGCACGCCTTAACAAGCCCACTATAATTCAATTATGTCACTTGTGATCTAACGTGATTAGATGCAAATTAGCTTAATATATTCAAAGGGGAACAAAGTTACAAACTGACAAAAGAATACTAACGGATATTTGGGATTTTTAATGAATTCACACGTATTGACATCTCGTTTTTCTAGGAGGGTTGCGTTGTCGAAACTTGTCTTTATTTGGTACAGAATCATATGTTTTTAGTATCACTTGTCCTATGTAAAGTTCACATATTTTGAAACAGGACTTACCAAAAAATAGATAGATAGACTGCGGGTTCGGCAGACGTTTTCTGGCCTTGGAACAAATATAGATTCAATTCAATTGCATGACATGTTCTACATGATATAGACACTTACGAGATTGGATGACAATGTACATAGATAGTACAATGGTTTTCCTTGCAAGATCATTTTGGTACAACACAAATACTATTATACAGTTTATTAGAACTATACAAACACGTACAACACAGGTATAAATATAACCGAACACAACAACAATTAAACAATAAATTATAACACCACACAAAGTCACAAACACACAACCAACAACAAAACTCACACATACTCATACCATCGCGCACTACCACCGCATTGCATTACACGCACACTTTACAAACAAACCAAGGCATACAAAGAGCCTAATAATTAATAACCTGGGCACAGAAAGGAAAAACAACACAAATGGCACTAGTTAAGATATATATAGGTATAGACATAAGGCACACACTGCACATGCACTTCCTCACAACACCAGCATGTAACAGATACACTCTACATTAGTATAAGTTCAGTATTAAAAATAGAAAAAAATAATTATTATAAGTTATTCTTAAGGTACACTACAACATAAAAATCACTAAATTAATGTCACACACAATAACAAAATAAACAATAAGCTTGCATAAACTTAAAAACTTTATTAAGTTGTAAAAAAGGGTACGGAACTCGAGTCCGTAGAGTAGTTAATAAAAAATAAAAAAAACAAACACAACAAGTCCAAACGTAATGCAGAAGGTCGTAATTCAATAAAACGCGCAAAGTCCGTCACTATTAGATTCCCGATTGTAGTACACACGTGTCGCTTCGATCGTGGTTCTCGATCGATTGCCTCCTCCATCGTTTTATCCTGCACAAGTGCAATGTGCCCGCCCGGCCACGTGGGCCGAATTTCCTAGAATCGGCTTGTACTTTTAAATCCGTAACACCTGGCTAATGATTACAATACAACAATAGACTGTTGTCTAGAAACGTATGCTAATAAATAAGTAAACAAAAGAAGACGATCATAAAAGAATTATAATCGTTTCAATGTTATTAGTTATTGGTTTAAATGCCGACGGGTAATAAATGTACTTCTACAAATCTGTACGTGGAATTTGTCTTTGTCACCGCTTAGGTTGTAACACTATTATAGTTTCTAATTCTAATTCAAAATAAGTTCCACTAGACACTTTTTGAAGGCCATACATGTAAGTCAGAATTTAAATCTATTTCCTATTCTATGAACATCGCTTCGCAACGTGTTATCGCTGTTCAAAGAAGAAGCACCAAGAAACTTCCCAGCAACACTTCTAGCTAAAAAAGATTTTTTCGTCATAATTATGTATTTATTATCTCGGGCTCTTTTTTTTAAATACATATAAAAGTCGCATTAAATTACTTTTCAAAGAATGAATGGAGTTGTAACAATCAAAAAAATATTGTCACCGTCGTAATAATGACATACTAAGAATTCATACTATCTATTATAAGTTTTCTCTTAGCTTCTCTCAAAAATCTGAAAAAATATAAAGTTTGAGGTGATTTTTTTCCCCAAAATTAGAGAAGGAACAAAGCAGTTTTGAAACAACATCTACTTCAAAGTTTGAAATTTAAATATCCACTTGCAACATATTGCATTGGTTGTGGGAATTATGTTAATGAGTGTACTTGCAGTAAACCTGTTTTTGGTTTTTGGGGTGTTTGCTCCCCTCGTGTCGGGTGCATTGTGATGGTCAGCCTCTCTGCAACACCCGGCAGAGATCTGACAACATGACATTTGACTAATTTTTATTATTAGTCAATATGTCCATTTGTACAAACATTACATATCAATATTACTATTTGTAATTTGCAACCAACAATTCTCAGTCACGCACAGTTTGCAAACTACTAGTCGTACTTCATGTTTTCGGCAACGTAATCTTTGACTTTCTATTATAAATATTTTTTAGAGATAAGTTTACAAACTGTCCAGCTGAGCTTTACGTAGTTTTAAACCAATTTAGAAGACACAGAGAACATGGTTGCTGAAGGGCCTCCGTGATGCAAACACCATTCTTAAAACTAGACATTCATACGTACATAGTAGCTTAAGAAGAAAGTGACCAAAGGGCTGGCCTATACTTGGCGCAATGCAAAGGACCCGGTATGTGCAAAATGCATTTCTCTCGCCTGAAAAAGAAAAATTTTAAAAATGCATCGACGTTGCCATCCAACGCGGGAACGCGGCCAGTGTTTTGGGCATGTTCCCAACCGACATATAATATTTTTATTTTGAAATTGTATTTATTAAAGTTGTTAATAAAAATATCGCAATTAGATTATGCTGTGTCCATATGGAACCCCTTTTATAATAAATATAACAATACACTAGAGCAAGTTCAAAGAAAATTTCTACGTTGTGTACAATATAAATGTTTTCATAATCGCTTGTCCTGCGAAATTTTGCTTGATAAATATAGTTTGATTAAACTTGAGCACAGAAGATTGCAACTTGCTGCGATGTTTCTATATGATTTGTGTCATAATAGATATGACTGTACATCTATAATCAATAAATTGTGTTACAGGGTTCCTACAGGACGCATTGCCGGGGCCCTTGCCGATTGTTTGCGACTACGCGTTCAAACGATCTCCGCTTTAGCAGCTAGTGCACTCAACGACAACTAGACATATAAACAAATGATATTTTGAAAACCAAGTAAAACATTATTTATTTCTAGAAATTGTATTTATTAAAGTTCCCTCTTAATAAAAAACATATTTTGTTTTTAGATAAAAATACTCAATATAACGTACAACAAAACTACCTATTATAAGAAGAAAAAAAAAAAAAGAATTCAAAGCCAGTTTAAAAGAGTATTATGCAAACGTTAGGTAAATAAATCGTGAAAGTGTAGTCTATAAAAGATTCCGTACTTAAAAAATCTAGATCAAATTTCGTTAAAACTATTATTAACAAAAAATGTTAACAATATTAAAGTTACCAAAGTTTGAGATAAATTCAATTTAAAAATGGGACTATTTATTTGTGTACCTAAGTAGTCAAAAATAAAGAACATCCATCTATAATATATTAGGGTGGCACAAAAACACAGACTTTTTTTGAGTCTCGTGTGAAAAAATGATAGTTTTTGATGTTTTAAGAACTCGTCTTAAAAGGTCGCTCCAATTTTTTTAATTTTCAAAAGTCGCCAAAAAATGATTTTTTTTATTCATTTTTTTATCTAGTTACGATGTAATTTTATAGACCAAAAAATAATACGTTTCTGAAAGTTTCAGTTCAAAATTTTTATAAAGGATGCTCATAATTTTTAAAAATTTACTAGTGCATTACTCGCTCGAGAAAATCTAAAGTAACGCAAAATGCAACAATTTGTAGCGACCTCTTAAATTAATTTTTTGAGCTGTTCTTTGGAGGGAGTTCTTAAAACATCAAAAACTAAAAAATTTTCACTCGAGACTCAAAACAAGTCGTTTTTTTGCGCCACCTTAATTTATGTATATATATATATATATGTATATGATATGTAGAAAGGTCTTGTTTGTATAATGTATTTATAAACGTCAAAGGTAATCAGGAAGTTAATTCAGATCAGATTTTAAAAATGCAATTTTTAGAACTTTTGTGTATATGTCTGACTGTTTTCTTAATAGCCACCTCCTCTGTCATAGCTTAAAGCAGAATTCTTATTGTTTCTTTATTTATTTATCTTTATTTTTTTGACACTACTCCCAATGAATATGGGTGGGTGTTTATTATGGTTTCTTTTCAGAAAACTCTTAAAAGCTATGTGCTTTATGCTAATATATTTCCTTATATTATTCCATGTTTATACTGTTTGTCTGTCTGTTAGATTAACATGTGCAAACTACCGAACGGATTGAAATTACACTCGACACAGAGCATTATATCCCAAACCAACGCTTAGGACAATTTATCCCGATAAATGACGTCCATTGTTTCTGTGGGATAGACGAATATAGCCAAAAGGGTTATGTCTTGTCTTCGTCTTGTCTACAGTCGCTTTGCAATTTACTATGAAATAAGTCGTCGGTACAGCAACGCGAACGAAGTTTCGCTGGCACTGCTGACATTTAAATAAATTCAAAATCGTATTTATAAATTAGTAAAAATATTTCATTTATTAATTCATATAGGTGTAAAAAAAACTTGTCTAATTTATCTGTGCTATAAATAATTTAATCTCGTCATTAATATTATATTCAATACTTGATGACTTACGATTTTCTAGACTGATGAAAAAAAAGTTTTGCAAACAGCGTTAGCTCGTATTCACCTTGAGAAGACTGCTAATGGTGTCTGGGTATATGTCACTTAAATAACACTAACCCATAATGTGGGTCAAAGTTGATTCGAAACGTTGCAAAAATACTTTAAAATCCCAATATACATAAAATAGTGTCGCCATTAATATATAGTGTGGTCATCCGTTTAAATGTCACGCTAAATGTTAAATTAGTTACGAAATAATCGATTAGCAGAAGTTGAATTTTAATATAAAAAATATATGATTTAGCAAACCTGACAACTTGCGAGATCCAAATTTTTCTTCATTTCGACAATCGATTGAAGTAAAGCATTGCTAGTAATCGTCTCTGGGTGTATGGTTAGATTTTGAAAATATTGTCATAGACAGCTCCGAAACAAAGAACGTCACGAAGATTTGATATTTTGGATTTGATCACTACCATATGAGGCTCCTCAAAAAGGGCGTAAACAGATATACAAAGTATCAACGAGTCAAGTAACGCGTCGATTTTAATGTTGCAGATTCCAGGGCGACAGTAATCACTTACCATCAGGTGGGTTGCACGTATGCCAATAAGCAAACATATATGAAAATTCCTAGACTATTGATACGATGTACAGTCTTACCTCAGTGGTGAAACTGTAACGCATTTGGACTTTGAGATGTGTGTGGCAGGTCCAGCAGACCAGGCAACCCGGAAGCCCTAAAGCGGCGGCTTTTGAAGAGTCGCTTAATGATATTGAGATAATAATATGTCTTCTTTGATACTTGTCATATTTGCAATAAGAATCGACCGCTTTACTCCCCCATCGCATTTATTTTATTTATTCGAACAAGGATAAATTTTGCCTCTACCTGTATCAGCGTCATAACCAATCGCTGAATAGATAGGATTTCACACATTTTAAAATACAGTAAATACGTGCGTTAAAATACCAGGCATTTTCTTATTGAGTGAGTTTAGCAGACAGGCAGACGGCCCACCGGAAAGCGGTTACCATCGCCTATGGACATTTGCAACACCAAAGTAGCTACCAATGTGCTGCCGCTCTCTAAAGGGAGACTGGAACCTGGCCACTAATGCCGGAACACAACTCGAGTTGTGTTCCGTGTTATGGCGGCATACTCTATACCAGGGGTGGTAACCATCCAGACGGGCAAATACCTGGCTGTGGGTTGTTTTGTCGCCTCTTACGACAGGCTGCCCGACCGCAGGAAATTGTATTCTTTCTCCATTCCTGCATGGACAGAAATATGTAATCCACGGCCATCACCTTACTTTGATTTCATTATTTTAGCGTATTAAAATCGCCATACCGATAGATAGATAAATAACACTTTAATGTATAGCATTTCAGAAAACTTACGAACTATTATTATTCTAATTGTGTACAAATGGCGGTCTTATCGCTAAAAAGCGATCTCTTCCAGACAAACCGTGGCAGGAATATTGCTGGTTAGGAGTGGCGATGGTGGTGTACATAATTATTGGATTACTTACATTTTAATAATAAATATATAACTATACTATTACTTATATTAAGTTATATACATATACAAGATATAGTGATAAAATGCAACTATTTAAACATAATAAATATATAGCTATATGCAATATAATACGAATTATGTAATATTACACAATCATTATATTGCAGATAGTATTTCCTGACCTTGTTCTTAAATGTTATTAGAGATTTTGCTTGTCTGACAGCAACAGGCAATGTATTCCAAAGTTGGACAGCCTTAATCGTGAAAGAATTATTGAAAAACGTTGTATTATGAATAGGAGTAATAAGTCTATGTTGACTGGAAGGGCGTAAATTGTGAGAGGAAGAAATAAATTCGAAGCGTTCTTTAAGGTACTATTTTATTCATCCCTACCAACTCCACAAGTTGGTAGGGATGAATAAAATACTATAAAGCAATGGAAGAATGTGACTATTCCGGCGATTACAGTATATCCATATAAAATATAGGAAGCTGCGTCGTTTTGTATTATTGTTACAATTGGGCCACCTGCATATTTGTAAACAAAGCACATTTATTACCCGCCGTCGGTGTTTGAGCTAATAACATTGAAGCGCTTTTATGACCGTCTTCTTTTGTTTACTTATTTATTGGTTGTTGTGATTACAATTTCTGGGAAATTGTGTCAACGCTTGCCAGGTAGAGATATTGCATCCTGCATTATAAATCAATGCCCCAATGGAGAGATCGGCAATCAAGCGATAACCACTAGCGAGACAAGACGTGTGTACATTCGATAATCTATATAGTGATGGACTTTGCGCGTGTTATTGAATCTCGCATTATGTTTGGACTGATTGTGTGCAGTTATATTTGTACCTGTGTTATACGTGTTTGTATAGTTCTAATAAATTTTATAGTAATTCCAACATTATAATAAAAAGTATTTTTATTGATTTGAACATCAATCCTTCCCCCTATATGATAATGATGGAGCTCTATTTGTCCATAATAAGCATTCAATCTATTGGCACGAAGATCGTTTGGGATGAACTTTATTATCTACAGGTTGCGCGTTTATCTTGTGTTATATGTATAGTTTTTAAGTACGTGTATTTATGTCCTATCCAATGCTCTGCATCACATACATCCCCAAATTAGTTTAAAACAATTTTTAAGTCAGGTTGCCTGGAAGAGATTGCTTTAAGCAATAAGAACGTCTATGGATCTTACCATGACAATAGTGTAATCTTACATTGTAATTGTTTATTTGGTGAGCAATAAGTGTTATCTATGTATCTATATTTTTACTAATAAGTATTGGAGGTCTAAAGCTGCCGATTTTGGACAGTCGCTTTGTCGCCAGATAGACTAGTAGATGCGTGACATAGTATGAAGTTGCAATTTATTTTGATACTTGTCATATTCGTAGTACCAACCTGCGAAAGCAACCGTTCATACTTTATAGTAAAGCCATATATTCACTAAACATTAATTTCAAGAATTAGGCCTATTTTAAAATATTTAATAGATAACACTTTCTCTCTCTATGAAATAATGTAGAGTCTTTAATTAATTATGTGTGTTTAATTACCTAACTAATATATATGTATGTGTGAAACTCTGTCAACATAAATCTTTTTTACCTACATTTTTGACTTCAACCTTTGGAAATTTGAACATTTTACCATCTGCATTTAAAGCCATTTATATAACAAAAACCTGTTCAATAGTTTTAATTAGAACTATCAATTTCAAAAAATTTAAATTTTAGTCACACCTATTATCATAAAATTATAGGCCTACTTTATGTTATGCACAGATTGTATTTTTAATCACGTTAAATAAATATTTAAATGTATGTAAGAGTGCCGCTCACACTAGATGGGTACGGGTAAGTTACATAGGTCAATACCCCTCTTACGTTATCCTGATTTAGGCAACCTTACCCTAAATATGGGTGGTGTATTGAACTAAAAAGAGCGCGAATATATAGCTAGGTATCGCATACCCTCTGCACAGAGTCTTTTATATGATGTATGTTCGTATAATATGATCTAAACCAGGACTGCCATCTATTTATGTATTTCGATACATCCTCGTATTTTATTTTATATTATTTTACAATTTTTGGATGACTATCAGAAGATTTGCCGATGACTACTTACTATTATTGTATTTTTTTTTTATTGCAGGAGTTCAGCAGACAGGCAGACGGCCCACTTGATGGAAAGTGGTTACCGTCGCCTATGGACATTTGCAACACCGAAGGTGCTGCAAATGCGCTGCTGCTCTCTTAAAGGAGACTGGAACGTGGCCACTAATGGCACACAACACAAGGTTGTTACGGCGGCATACTCCAGACCAGGGGTGGTCGCTATCCAATCGAGCAAATACCCTACCACCTGGCTGTGGGTTGTTTAGTCGCCTCTTACGACAGGCCGCCTGGCCGCAGGAAATTGTATTCCTTCTCCGTTCCAGCACGTATAAAAATATACTTATATAAAGTAAATACAATAATAAATTAATTGCAACAACTATTTATGTAACCTTTTTTGTCAACCCTACTGACCATCGACGCGTGACGTCATCAGGCTATCGGCAAACCTTCTGCGCACGGGTAGTAATAATAAGTAGTGGTCGCCCGTGGCTGAAATTTTACCACAATAATTAATGTATATACTTCTATAATCACAGATTTCGCCAAAGCTACACTGTTAATTTGACTTTGTATTTTTTATGCATAATTTCAAAAAATATTAACATACTGCACTCGTTCTCTATATAAACTATATATATATATATATATATATATATATATATATATATATATATATATATATATATATATATATATATATATATATATATATATAAGACGTTAGTGATAGTTAGCTATTAACAAGTCACCACAGATAGAAATAAATTAAGATATCTAATCAGAGATCAAAGAACTAGAAAACAGAGAAAAGAAATTAATAATTTAAACATGAAAAAATATCTAACATACAAAGAAAACCTGTTCATTACACATTAAAATTCAAAATATAGATCATTGAGTTTTTTCCTAAAACCAGACACCGAGGTACCCATTATATCCAAATCATAGCTGCGAATTAATTCATTATAGGTAGTCACGATCGATACAGAAAACTATTTTGGCGATAGTTCGTGTCAACTGATTTTAACGCAAAATAGGGTCTATGACGGAAAGAGTGTCGAGGCGTATATATATATACCTATTTTGTTTAGTAATTCGGGACAATCGAATTTGTGCGAGTTAACAATACGAGATAGGAAGGTTAAATCAGTGATATCCCGACGCTTATGATATCGCGACTAGCAAATGTACATATACATAGATATTGTCACGCCTGTTTCCCATTGGGGTAGGCAGAGACGATGGATCTCCACCTGCTACGATCCTGACAAACACTTTTCGCTTCATCAACTTTAATTAATCTTTTCATACATACACGCTTATTTAAAGTACTTTAGAACCGTACTAACCTTAGCCAAACGTGGAGGATAAAATAGAATTCCATCCATTTTTTCTAAGCATTATGAGTATATTTTATAAAAATTTTGATACCACTCATGTTCTCTGTCCCATGGTTGTATTCTGTTTTATAATCTTATAATCAATGCTTTAGATCTAACTATGTATAATTTCGTAAATTAAATCAAATCATCACTCTGGGATCGATCCCAGACACCCAAACCATAGTAAATAACAGAAAGTTCATTTCCGAAATTTACCACGCCAGGAATCGAACCTGAAGCCTCCTCGTTCCAGCATGTTCGGCCAGCCAAGACTTAGCCCGATCAACCACAGAAGCCGCTGTAGATCTGTTGGAAATATCGAGTTCGTATAACAAACAATTTAAAAATAAGAAAAAAATTGGAGGAGGGGGGGGGGGGCTAATGTGGATTAGCACATTGTGATAATGTAACTTTTAGATTTTTTTTGTCTCTCTAATCTATATGTTATAAGTTTGTTCCACAGTCTCCAGGTTCCAATCTCTCTTAAAAGAGCAGCAGCGTATTTGTACCACCTTTGGTGTTGCGAATATCCATAGGCGAATAAAAAAAATGTTAGAACATCACACGAAAACTACTCTACGGATTTAGAGTAGATTTTAGCCCGATACATGACATCGGTTCTGTGGGTCAGCCAGAATATGGCGCTACGGTCGCGTATTTTGGCGTCGTTGCAATTCAGGAACAAACACTAGTCCACTGTCGATTTCTTAATGTGCAAACCGTTATGATAACTGAGTACCAATATATGATAATGTTATGATATTAATATTCCGCTATGCCGTATGCAAAAATCGTCCTTGGCGCAATCAACGCGTCGGTGGGTGTAATTAATTGAAATATATTCAAACCGGGCCCGCTTTCGGACTGCGTATTCCAAATATTCCTATCAAAACACACATAATAGGCGGAAATGAAATTTACCTGACAACCAACAGGTGTGACCATGGTCTAGACTTATAACAGTACTTTTTGTAAACTTATAATTTCACGCGGAATAAATTATAAGATTTAAATGAAAACAACTAAAAAAATGTGTATGTGCAGTTCACACGCAGTAGAAGTGAAACTTCAGAGAACGTACTCACAGATAATTCTTGTCTAAGATTTATTAATATAAATATAATTCCTTTAGCCTACATCCGTCACCATATTGTTACGAGTTTGCGGGACTCGAATTAAAATGCCGTTAGAATTATTATAGAGTTTATTAGAACTATACAAACACGTATAACACAGGTACAAATATAACCGAACACAACAAATCCAAACGTAATTCAGGAGGTCGTAATTCAATAAAACGCGCAAAGTCCGTCAATATTAGATTCTCGAATGTACACACGTCACGCCTTGGTCGTAGTTGTATCTCAATTGACCCCCTCCCTCAATCAGGCCATCGTTTTATACTTCACATATGCAAATGTGCCCACCCGGCAACGCTGACAAAATTTTCTAGAATTAGCTTGTTCTTATAATCCGCAACAAGTGACTAATGATGTTCCTGAGCGGCCGTAATCGAGTACAATAGGGCAATAGGCTGTTCTCCACAATAACTAGAAACGTATGCCATAAAGTGAACAAAAGAAGACGATCATAAAAGGATTACAATTAGTTCAAATGCCGACAGGTAATAAAATGTGCATTTTTTTGTACGTGGAATTTATGTTTGTCGGAGCCTAAGTTGTAACAATATTATTATTTAAAATAAACTTCTTAAGTATCACTTTATATTTTCACCGTTTTTTTCTAAAAAATATTATTAGGAATGAATGAAATGAATGAATGAAACTCTTTATTGTTTACCATAACTTAAACGTGAACATTTAGAATAGAATAGAATGGAATATACTTTATTGCACAACATTAAGATACAATTCAAGAAGTTTAAGTACAGAAGACAATAGGCGATCTTATCACTAAAAGCAATTTCTTCCAGACAACCTAAGGATGGATTAGAGAAAAATTGTGTGACATGTGGGTTTTGCAATATAACTAGAATAAAAAAGTATATATATAAAATTTTGAAGTGGCAAGTATAAGACAAAGATATACATATATTGATATATATAAATAATGTATAGAATTAGGTACGTAAATATGGGAGAGATGAAGATGTTATGATTGACTTTAGAGCCTTAGAGCACGCCTGCTTGTCACAGGCACACTGCATGAACTGTGAAAGATTTGCTGTAAAATCGCGAGTGATTTACAGCTGTTTCCAGGCGTATGTTTTCCGATGCTCTGAGGTGACGAGTGTGGCTTAGGTGTAGGTAGATATTTAAAACGCTCCTTGAGATAAGGAGGAGCTTTTGGATTAAATAGTACATTATATAGAAGGGACAGAATATGTGCATTCCGACGAAGACGGACAGGAAGCCACTTGAGTTTAACACGAAATTCTGAGACATGATCGGAATCGGATACAAAAGTTATGGAGTCGCTCAAGCTTATTAAGTTCTAATGGAAATGTATTTTTTATGAATACATTTCCATTAGAACAATGGGCGGCCTTATGGCTTATAGCGATCTCTTCCAGGCAACCCGGTGTCCAAGGAGACATTACTAGAAAAATTATATAATATTTGGTGATTAAACTAAATTAAAACTAATTCAATCGTAACTAAATATAATTAAAGAAAAAACAAAATAATAATAAACTAATAAAGATATACATAATTAATCAAATTATACATACCTACATGCGAACAATAATACAATTCTATTTACTGCAACAAATTTTGTTTAATGGACAAATAATGGTCAGTGATCAAGTGTTTGAATGTCGAAATGGATGTAGCTTGTCTGATTTTCAAGGGGAGGGAGCTCCACAGGCGAACAGCCTTTAAATATGGGGGAGTACAGGGATTGAAAAGGATATTGTGCAGAAATGAGAGTAAGTGAACATTCCGGAGAAGGAATATATTATCAGTTATATTTAGGTCCAAATTGGACCTACGTTCCATTATCGGTCTTATTGACTCTCTAATCTGTGCTGCAAAATGGAAAACTCGTATCTCATTCTCTCGCAGGCTTAGTCCTATAGATTTATATGTTCATCTCTTTTTAGTGTCGCTTATTCGTTTCATCAAGTTTCAAATCACAACTATTCTAAAGAAGTTTCACTTCAAAAAATTGGACAAAAGCATGACAATACACAATCAATGTAGTTAGTACACCTCTATTCTGCCAGTACCAGTGTGCAGCATTTTATATTTAAACTTAAATTAAGACAATTTAATCTAGTACATCATGTCAAATTATTAAAGTTAAACAAAATGGAATAAAATGCATCATAGTGTTAATTCAAATAATAAAAATAGATTCATAACGATAAGTAAAAAAATAATAATACTTTCAGCGCGTTCCTCTAGTAGCTCACAACGCCCAAAATGCTCCGTTAGCCGTTCCACAAGGCGACCGCGGTCGTTGTGGTCGTGGCAAAAACGTCACTAATGACGTCATCATTTTCGATCACACAACGCTCACAACGACCCATGTCAAGAGGTGGGTCGAATAACCGTTCCACTTGGCTTTACGATTGTAAAGCCGGCAAGCATGTGCGGTCGCAAACGTGGTCGTTGTGAGTCCTTTATGGAACGTAGCCTTAGGGGTAGTGTCATATCAAAATGTCAAAATAATTAAAGTAACGATATTTAAAAATGATCTGTCAAAATGTCTCGAATGGAAGAATAGACGTTTTTAAAATAGTAATTGCTTTAAATTGTTTTTAAACGCAGCATACTTGAAATATCTAATACAGTTTATGGAAGATGGTTCTAGACTCGCGGAGCGGCCAACTATTTTTTTTATATTTGAGATATAACATTTTTAGACGGATTCAATTTGTATCAAAATTGTTACAGAACAGTAAAGAGATTGTTAATTTATTAAGCAACATATTACAACTAACTCCGTTGGCTCAGCGACCCAGTGAGTCTTGGCCTCTGAAATGAGAGCACGCCACTTTCCTCTGCCTGCGCAGTGTCTTGCCAGTTGTGGGCTTGTAGTGCGGTCAGGTCAGCTTCCACTCTATCCTTCCAGCGGTACTTGGGACGACCAACCGATCGCTCTAAGTCCGCTTTCTTCACTCCCCAATCCTCCTCCATCCGTTCTACATGACCAAGCCAGCGGAGTCTTCTATTTCGGAGTTGATTCGGACTCTCCAGCTGCCATCTCCTTTTATTGCTGTGCCTAAGATTTTTCTGAAAACCTTCCTCTCTGTGACCAACAATTAGTTCTCCTCCTTCAGTGTCAATGTCCAGACCTCACCCCCGTACATCAAAATTGGTCTAATGATAGTTTTGTAGACGCGTATTTTAGTTTTCCAGCTTAAGAGCATGGACACTAACACCTTATGTAAGGCAGCACTGCACCTTGTTCAGTAAGTAAATCTATCAATTCTAGCCTAGGGTTGCCTGAGAGATCCCTTTTTAGCAATAAGGCCGCCTGAACTATACGTGCCCCTATTACTTGTTTTGTATATCTATGTTTTAAACCGCAATAAAAGTTATATATCTATCTAAGAATTTCTTGTAGTACCCGTGACTGAAGGGCAGATCCGTACTTTATAAATGTCGTGGCTGTGTAGACAAGCCTTGGGGCAAACTTCCCATGATTAGCAATTTTGTACATAATTGAATCCATAAATATATAGTATAACTAGTTGTTTCATGATTAAGGAAATATGTGTATTTGTAAAGAAACATAGTGATAATTTTGAATTTAATGACAGTAAACAAACATGGAGCATAAGAAATAAAGAAAAACTAGTTTTACCTAACATTAGACTGTCGTTGTACAAAAATAACGTTTACTGCCAAGGAAATTAAAAGCATCCATTAATTAAAAGAAAGCTCTCAGAATGGTTAATTAACAGATGCTTCTACTCCCTTATAGAATATTTTAATTGTAAATAACAATATTACATTAATTAATTAATTGCAGATAAATAATTATACCATAATTTATGACATATTGATATATTTTTTTTTTAGACTTTTGACTTATTTATTTTTAAAATGACTACTTAACCAATGTTAGAGTTATATATAATAATAATAATATTATATAATGGCTAGGCAACATTATAAACTGCCTGAATTGCACGTTCGAAAGGACAAACTGTCGTTCCTACAAAGAACACAACATCTTCTTTAAATTATATGTATGTGACAGTTTATGCAATAAATGATATTCTATTCTATTCCTCTAGACTGCTTTATATCATGAAGTGATTTTCAGAAGAATTGATACAGATGTTCCCATAAATCCTGGAAGATACGTAAGATTGGATTTGATGTCCAAGTTGCAACCGGAGCAAGGAGGTGCTGGGGGATAAAAGAAGTCCCCCGGCAGTGGAAGAGGCCTGTGCGAGGCCCCCGCCTGCCAGGGCACGCGGAGTTGGAACCGTTGTCCGCTTTCCCGTAGCCCTGCCATAAGGCGCAGGACAAAACACCGAGGGGTTTTAGTGGGTATCCCTAACCGGCGAGTGGCAATGGCATGGCACCGGTTTTGACTGGGCATACTAGTGCCACCCCGACCTGGCGAATCCCACACACGAGTCGCGAATTATCCCCCCAAGGTTCTGCACTTGTCGCGAAAGAAATAAATAAATAAAGAACGGGGCAAGGAGGTAAAACCTTGAGGCCCCTACGTTTTCAATGCCTCATTTGCATACAGAGGAAGAAGACCCTGGAGAGAGTGTTTTTTTTTTATTAACTACTCTACGGACTCGAGTTCCGTACCCTTTTTTACAACTTAATTACTATTAAAGTTTTCATGTTTATACACGCTTATTTTGCTATTGTGTGTGACATTAATTTAGTGATTTTTGTGTTGTAGTGTACCTTAAGAATAACTTAGAATATTATTATTTTTTTATTTTTAATACTACACTTATACTAATGTAGAGTGTATCTGTTACATACTGGTGTTGTAAGGACGTGCATGTGCAGTGTGTGCCTTATGCTTGGAGAGAGAGTTAGAAGTTTTTGGCGAGTGAACTCTAAATAATCAAACGTTAAGTTTATCAGAACTGAGCATTTAATCGCAGCAGCGTAAACTGTATGCAATAAATCTTCGCAATTTCTGGTAATACGTAATTATTCGAGGGAAATCGTTAATAATTCGACCAATTAGATGATGATTGTGTTATCCAGAGAGTAGATAAAAACGCCGACACCAAAGGACACGGATATGCTTCCATATATTCTTGAGACCACATTGTAGAAATCTGAGAGGGATTATAATAATTATTTTTATTATGTTGAGTTTTTTTTTGTAATTGTAGTGGGTTTAGTTATTTGAAAGAATTAATTTTGAAAATTTTAAAGATTTCCTAACGCTGTTATATATATGTACATATTTATATGTATATATATAAACATTCTTTTTGTATATATATGTAATGTATATACTAATCACTTATCATTATTTATAAACTGCACAACCGTCAGTATTCAAAACCAAGAATCCCTTTTTTTATCTTTTTTTTTATTGCAGGAGTTCAGCAGACAGGCAGACGGCCCACTTGATGGAAAGTGGTTACCGTCGCCTATGGACATTTGCAACACCAAAGGCGCTACAAATGCGCTGCTGCTCTCTTAAAGTTGACTGGAACCTGGTCACTGATGCTGGAACACAACACAAGGTTGTTATGGCGGCATACTCAAGACCAGGGGTGGTCGCCATCCAGTCGAGCAAATACCCTACCACCTGGCTGTGGGTTGTTTAGTCGCCTCTTACGCCCGGCCGCAGGAAATTGTATTCTTTCTCCGTTCCTGCACGGATGAAGGGTTCCCTGGTTCCCTGCCAAGGGTTGCCTGGAAGAGATCGCTTTTTAGCGATAAGGCCGCCCGTTATACTATCTCTTGTATTTTTCTATTTCCGTTTATCATGTTTTGGCGATGTCTATCTGTCTATTTAATCGTGTGGTGTGTCGTGTGTTTAAATATTATTAATTATTGAAATTTAATCACATAAATTATATGGTAATCTTAAAATTAATCATTTCTTGTGTGTGTGACCTTATTTTTAAGATTTCTCGTTTTTCGGGTAGAATTTAAGTATAATGTTTTCCATTTTGTAATAGAAAAATATAGCGGTTTTTTAAGCCATATCTAATTATATTTATTTGGACCACTGTCACCTTTTACCAGAGAAGACTTGATGTTGGCAGCCCTCCACTTAACACATGCAAATCGCTTATTGATAAACAAATAATAGTAATATAAATTTTATTATGCATTGTCAAAGTGTCGGTGACCGCACCGCTTCGCAACGTGGCGCTACTCGCGAATTTGAATTTATAATTTCCTGTTTATTTGTGCATATTTGTTTGTAGTCATTGAACACTATGCAAAGGATTCGCCACATTTCAGTATGTTTATTTAATTTAACAAATCTATGTATCAAGTTTTTATGACGAAGTTCATCCATATTCGCCTATCATAAGCCGTTTCTTTGATATTCTTATAGCATACAACTTTCAGGCTCTAATTTTTTTAAGCAATTTATTTGTTACTTGACCTGTTTTCCTTCTTTACTTTCTTCTGTAATGGTCTTCATAAGATCTATGTGTTGTTAATGTTTTCAATATTATCTCTTTTTTGCCTTTTACAAAATACTTTATTTTTAGTGCTCAGCATTCATAATTATAATTAAAAATGCTTTTAAAAATATAGAGTAGGAAATTATTTTCATAAACAAGTAATTTTTATGAATGAAATCAATGACAAAATTAATGAGTAAATGACGCTATTTATACTTTTTTATTTCTTTTTTTTTAAATCAAAGTACTTCTGTCATTTAAAAATACACAAACTTCCTATTTTTACTTATTCATATATATTAGATATTAAAATAAATAAACTATACTAGAAAAATAACATAAATATTTAAGTAAAAAATTGACTCCCAATCGCTGTCGACGGAGAGCGTGCCCAAAATGCTGACCGCATTTCCGCGTTGTATGGCAATGCTGATACGATTTTTACTTATGTCCAATTTGGACATGTCATCCATATTAACATTTAGAATTGCCACTTGATGTGTTAAGTGGGATGCTACACATATATAAATTACCAATTTAGAACTTATTTTAAAGCACATATACTACATACTGGTTCCTTCTGCGTACGGCAGAGTTGTGGAATGCACTACCAGAGTCCGTGTTTCCCGAGAAGTACAATCCGGGTATCTTCAAGTTTCGTGTGAATAGGTATTATCTAGGTAAGCGTGCTCCATCTTCGACCGCATCATCTTCCGACATTAGGCGTGATCGTGGTCAAACGCGAACCTATATATCATAAAAAAATAATGTAGACATTGGTGCTGTCTCTTCATTTGTAATTTCGTCTTCAAAGACTGTTGAGTAACAAATCGCGTGCGGGCTTTTTATAATAAATAATCTGCGTACCACTACTAGCATAGATACTTTTAGCATACAACCCCTAATTCCCGGATGTTTGTATTATCCGTCTTCATACCCCTTTTAATACCTTTATGGTTGTTGTCATCAGTAAATTGACTATGTAATGTAAAAAATATTAAATCAGGTTCATAGTTCTTGATGTTGGTTCGAAGCACTAAGAGTAGGGATATAGGCACATACTTAACATATTAGATACAAACATAATATAATATATAGTATAATAGCAAATCTTATACTAATATATAAAGCTGAAGAGTTTGTTTGATTGAACGCGCTAATCTCAGAAACTACTGGTCTGATTTAAAAAATGCTTTCAGTGGTAGATAGCTCATTTATCGAGGAAGGCTATAGGCTATATATATCATCACGCTCAGACCAATAGGAGCGAGTGAAGAGTGCCAATGAAGAATGTTTCAAAATTGGGGGGTTTTTAACTTATTTTTTTTAACTATTCCACGCGGATGAAGTCGCGGTAAGGAGCCAGTTATTTATATTAGCAAACAACTGACGGCCTCTGTGGTTGAGCGGGCTAAGTCTTAGCCTGCCGAACTCGCTGAAACTCAGAGGCTCCGGGTTCAATTCCTGGCACGGTAAATTTCGGAAACGAACTTTCTGTTCTTTACTATGGTCTGGGAACGGCCCCAGAGTGGTCCGTTGTATATTAATTACCCATAACACAAGTCCGTACATACGTAACATGTCCGTCGCAATGTTCGGGGAACATGGAAAAATGGGCAGACCGTGACTAGCTACTCCCTTAATATTATTATTAACTTGTATTATGAGACTGATCTCGACGCCTAAACTATATGAGATAACTCTGTTCTGTATAAAATGAACTTATCAGAAATCAAAGCCATGATCTCTGTGTTCCAGTGAACTGGGTAGGTCAACTTTTAGGCCAGTAGAATACATGCAGTCGAATATGAATGACACCGAAGAATACATCAACAGCGAAGAAATGAGAATAACCAACAAGTTAGCATATAATTATCGTAATCCAGTTGCGCAAATACGCTGTCGTCGGCCTGTCAATGTTATATCAATGTTTAATAAAATACGTCGCTGCAATTATTTCATAGTATAACGTCTACTGTTACTCCACTTAACTATTCATTATTTATAATGAAACTATACGCAAAATAACTGCTTGTAAATTTATTGAGTTGGATAACTTAATTATTGTATTCAGTCTGAGACATAAGTAGTGTTAATTATCTTTATTTTTTATTGCTGGAATACAGCAGACAAGCTGACGGCCCAACTGTGATGGAAAGTGGATACCGTCGCCTATGAACATTTGCAACACTAAAGGTACGACCAATGTGCTATCGGACTCGTAGAAGAGACTGGAACCTGACCACTAATGCCGAAACACAACTCAAGTTTGTTATGGCGTATCACCCCTGTTGACGAAGTGAGTTTGCCTCTCCTGGGGCATTCTCAAGCACTTGTGCGCTAGGATCGGTGTGGGCGTAACTACGTTCTGTATCTCACGCCTTTCCTGCCATAAGCGCGGGGCACATGGGAGGAGGGTGGTTTTAGTGGGGTATTGATTAGTCGAATCTCCACACAAGCCGGTTGATTATTGTTTGGATTGCCTCAGTGGAAAGCCTCCATGATCAACAACGGTCTAATCCCTAGCAAAGGACCCGGTATGTGCGAAATGCATTTCCCACGTTTTAAATTTAAAAAAAAGTTGTTATGGCGTCGTGCTCTAGAACGGGGATGGTAGCCATCCAGACGGGCAAATACCCTATCACCTGGCTGTGTGCATTAATTAATTAGCATTCTTTTATGACTAAAAGAATGACATTGAAATAAAGTAGTTTATTTATTTAGTTCTTCTATAACTGAACTCTTTAGGAAGCCTAAACAATATCACCGATTTTGATTTTAAAAAAATGTGATTATTTTTCAACTGAGTCTTCGATGGTTTAGATTCACATTGAGTCCGGTAGGTGATACTAGAATCGGGTTCTACATTTTTATAATTTTTTCAGGGCAGGACTAAGTTTGCCTCGCCCGACAAAAATAAAACAGTTTTGATAATTTAATTGACTCTAGTCTTTGTGTACCTTTGCACAAGTCCGTCAAATATAGTCCCTACACATTTAATGTTAAATCAATATTTTTTAACACCAGTAACTGGCTGACTGGAAACTGCTTTAAAAAGCCTAATGTGCCTGCATGTTCTTACATAAAAGTCGATATTCTGGTCTTATGACCATAATTATTTAAGTGATGGCCTAAAACGGACGATAAGACGCTACAGTCAAAAAGAAAATAATGTTTATTTAGAGTTATTTAAAATGAGAACTACTCATAAGCAGTGTAACAAAAGCCAAAGGTTAACTCTAAACAGGCCTAACTCAGCAAATGCTGGTTGATAACAACCAACGCTGGTCTATTTTTTTTAAGGCGGGGCAAATGCATTTCGCACAGTACCGGGTCCTTTGCTAGGGATTAGACCATAGTCGATTAGGGAGGCATTCCCAAGGGGGAAATCCAAGCACTAATCGACCGGCTTGTGTGGAGACTCGACTACTCAATACTCCAGTAAAACCACCCTCCTCCCATGTGCCCCGCGCTTTGGTAGAAAGAGCGTGAGACTTAAAACGTAGTTACGCCCACGCTGATCCTAGCACATCAGTGCTTGAGAATGCCACGGAAAGCAGTGCAAACTCACTTCGACAACAGGGGTGAAGACTCCTCTTCTCCCTAGATGCTAGAGGGCCCCTGCAGCGGTATTTCAAAGAGAGAGATCATGCGCATATCTGCACCTCCGAGACCCCGACTGATGTCGGTGCCCGCCAGACGCATGCGCACTTGTACCTCTCTCCCTATCTCGTTCCGCGGCCTCCTTTTGAGACATGAGAGCCTCACAGAAATAATCAACGCTGGTCTTCCGTCAACGCCAAGCAGTAACGTCACCTTCACAGAAGAAACAACTAGTAAACATTTAACTATTTATGCCTAACAGCAAACTGATCCAAAAAGTAGTTATAAACGGGTTTCACACATCGGACATCTCTAATTACAGATTTCAAGACGATGCTTTTAATCTCAATCAACTGATAGTGATTGCAATAGCATATACAATGCAATAAAGAATGTTTAATCTTAAGCCGATAGCAGACGGTTCATTTTATCTTTCGGTTTCTTATAAACATAAACTTGAATCATTCAATGTCGTATACCACTGAGTCTCTTCAACCACATTGATTCAATTTGGTTGTTTCGTCTAATATCAACATGAGGCATTCTTTTTAGCGTATTTATCATGCTATTTGCCAGAATTCAAAGACAAACACACACACACGCGCACACAGACGCAACATACTGAAGCGCTCACACTTCATATTACATATATATGTATTGAATAATGTTTCATTTTATCTTATACTAATATATAAAGCTGAAGAGTTTGTTTGTTTGATTGAACGCGTTAATCTCAGGAACTTCTGGTCTGATTTGAAAAATTATTTCAATGTTAGATAGCCCATTTATCGAGAAAGGTTATAGGATATATATCATCACGCTAAGACCAATAGGAGCGGAGCACCGATAAAGAATGTTTCAAAATCGGGGGGTTTTGAAAACAAATGCCACGCGGTCGACGTCGCGGGCACAGCTAGTGTATATATAAAATTATATGATCCCTGCGATACAGACTTTGCCTAGTGCAGGGTTCTTTAGGAGCAATATCTCGCTCAGAATGTGATAACCTTAGCACAATGTTTTGTTATAGCTTTGTCATGTAATGAAAGTTTGGTTAAATAAATTTGAATTTGAAATTTTGTGGTCGTAGTCATAGACAAGATGACCACAGAGCCGTCACGTCTTAAGAGCATATAATAGAATATATATCTATAATGAAACGTGAAATAATCTATAAACCTGTTTTGTTGTGAAAAATAGTGGTTATTAGATTACAACAGTGGGCCCAAGGTCTCGCGGGTCACATACAAATGAAGTCGGTCGTCACTAATTATATTGTCACAACTGTCAAAATAACGCTGCTCGATAAACATTTTACTCTTTATGACATTTTTTGCTTTTATAACTATCTATTGATTTTATACATCTTTTACATCAATCATTTAAATTATGTTATTACGTTAAAAAGTCGTGGGAGCGTAGAAGCTAGCGCACGCATCCCAAACTCAAAGAGCGCGAATTCGAATCCTGGCTAGAAAGCATGCACCACTTAGACAGTTTTATCCGTGCAGAAACGGAGAGAGAATACAATTTCTTGGGCCCTGTCGTCAGAGGCGACGAAACAACCCACAGCTAGGTGATAGGATGTTTGCCCGACTAAATGGCTACCCTGGTCTAGAGTATGCCGCCATAACAACCAGCAATAAAAAAATAATTCTGACCTAATATGCATATTGTTACAATTACCACGTGCTAATAGCGATGAAGGAATACTACGTGAAACCTGCCAATCCACCTTGGACAAGCGTGGCGGGTATACTGTCCGTTCCCCAATAGTGGGAGGCCCGAGCCCAGCAGTGGGACGTTCATGGGCTGTTATTATTATATTTCGTTATAAGGAAACTACTACGAATGGAGTTAACTTGGTCTCAAGCAATGTTTTATTGAATAGTATTCCCAAAATGCAGTTCTCGTTGTTTTTTTTTTAATTACATGAGTTCAGCAGACAGGCTGACGGCCTACCTGATCAAAAGTGGTCACCATCCTCTATGGATAACACCAGAGATGCTACCAATGGGCTGCCGCTCTCTAAAGGGTCACTGGAACCTGGCCACTAATGCCGGAACACGACTCAAGGTTGTTATAGGCCAGGGATGGTAGCCATTCAGATGTGCAAAAATTCTACCACCTGACTGTGGGTTGCTATGTCGCCTACGACAGGCCACCCGGCCGCAGGAAATTGTATTGTTAATCCGTTCCTGAACAGATAATGCTTATGTGTATGTGTGGTCAGTTATAACTTTATTCTTTCTGAGCAGATTTTGATGATTATTGTTGTATTCGGTTCAGTACAGCTTCAAGATAGTTTCGTATGAATTTCATTGTCATTGAAATACATGACTTTTCAAAAATCGAAGTTATCTAGCAAAAACGAAACCGACTACACTTTTAAGTCGATGCCTATAGTAAAAACATAAAAAAACAACAAATTTCCAAAATGCACTAATATCAAGATATTGTAGAAAATGTTTATTTTTTGCTTTTTAGTTTACTCTTGAAGTCGGTTATTTTTTGGTAGAAACCTATTATAATTCGATAAAATTATTGTTAAAAACCCGAACCCCAGTACTAAGCAAGTGAACGAGCTTAATGTATTGACATGTAAAATTGTTCGTCAACCCTCGCCATAGCACTGAAGAATAGCTCATCAGACGCGAGGATTTGGAACCGCGGCTCGAGGGCCGTAACTCGATTAGCGGCTAACTCGATTTGGTTGCTTGTTCCAGCCACAACCGCAGAGGGACACGTTCAGGCGGGTTTCACTTTTTTTAATATCTACGAAGGTATACATAGATATATTTCTCTTTATCATACGTCTTGATTCTTGTTAATATTGTTACAAGTTGGGCCACTTGCATACCTATTGTCACATACCGACAAAGAAATGCTGCTCGGTTATTGCCCCTCTCACATTCGGAGTTCTTTTTATTACTTCGTATTTAAATTTGCAATTAGACAATAGCCTATTGTTATTGTTTTCGGCTTTGTTGGTCGTTCGCAGGAATAGATAACCAGGTGTGCAAATTACTATTTCTCGGAAACTCAGTGCGCACGGCCGATTTTTTTTGTACTGTATAGTTAGTATAAGACAATGCCCGAATGGAGGGGTGGGGCAGTCAAGGGATGACTACGAGACGAATAAGACGTTTGTAGTACTCTCAATTAGCGATATAGATGACGAACTTTGCGCCTGTCGAATTGCATTGAATCGTGCAGTGTGAACTGGTTGCATCCAGTTTTATTTGTATTTGAATTATGCGTGTTTGTACAGTTCTAATATAGTCTATAGTAGTTCCAACGGCATTTTTAATTCGAGTCCTGTAGCTCGTAACAATATTGTAGCTCAACGATACGTACATTCTAAGATCGGTATTAGACTTGTCTTCTTGTATGGCAGTGAAGCGTGACCTATACTCGAGCGACACAAGCAGGAGTTGCATATTACGAAGATGAATATGCGATCACACGGGGAAAGACCGCGTTAGGAAATCACACATCTGCGTCTGCCTTAACTTCCGCGATATAACAGTCAAACTGCAGAAGAGTCGTCTACGCTATTATAGACACGTCTCATAGAAATCGCCCACCCACTTCCTAGAGCCGTTTCGCTCTTGTACGCAACGTTTCTCTTGCGCACCTTGCGCACCTTGCGCACAGCTACAATATAGGGTTTTTTAAAAAAGGTGTCATAAAATTTCTTCGAGGTCGGCAGAGTGTTCGTGACTCCTCTGGTGTTGCAAACAACCACAGGCGACGGTAACCGCTTTCCATTAGATGAACCGTCTTCCTGACTGATGTACTCCAGCTATAAAAAAAAAATCGACTGGATATATAAGGAATCAATGTTTAGCTAGCTTTGTCTGTCCTAGCGCCCGGGACCTATCGCGGTTGAAGAGACAGGCTGACGAAATGCGTACTAGACGTCGTAAGGGATGACTTGCGTACCGATGGTCACATAATAAGGGATATAATATAGATCAACACCAGAAGTCAAAAATAAATAAAAGAAACGGACCACGAGCTTTAAAATAAACAGAAAAAGATGAAACTTTTATTTACAATACTGCTATATAATGCCTCGATTACATTGATTTACAACTAATATTGTACATTGAGGGATCTAGGACAAAGAAAATGTTAAAGTTAAGATTGATGGGAACAAATAGGTAGACCAAAACAGAGATGCATGGATTGTGTGAAGGATGACATAATAATTTGTGGTGTAACAGGGGATGTATCTCAGAATAAACGAGTATGGAAGGAAAACGACATTGTACCGATCCCAAATAATTGAGCGAAGGTAAAAGAAAAAAATGTATTTATATATTTATGGAACAACACAAGTCATGTAATACAAAAAAAATAGTAACATTAACAGAAGCAGAAGAACCATCCAAAAGATAGCAAATAAATCAACTCATGTCATTCAAACGGCAAGTGGTGAGGCAAGTGCACTCGACTGGAACTGGGGGGACCTAATTAATTGATTCGATTATAGGTGCACCGCAAACTAACAGACCGACTTAATAAATGTTAGAAATTGAGTTATGAAGAACGTAAATTATTTTGGAATTTATAATTTAGGACAAATAATAATAGCATTGTGAAGAAACTTGCGTTCAGAAATATGAATACTCTTTATTGTAGATGTATTTGGTTAGGTGACTCATTTTACAATTAATTCACAAACGAATTGCAAATAAAAGAACAGTTGCTTTTAAAAATCATTATTAAAGTACTTTTAATTATGACTTAAACAATAATGCGCTCTATGACTCGTTTAACTTATGACGTCAGAACTTGCTACGCTCGTACAAAATCTATGTGCCTTCAGCGCTTTGTAATCTAGTGAAAACTATCTCAGGTGATTAGATTGTCGACATCACTTATTTTCAGATATTTTACATACTAAAAATAGCTGACCTTACCTGAGAATTGGCAATATGGACACAACCGTCAACGATGTGTCTGCCCACCTCCGGATCGTTTAGCCGACGATGACGCGTGTTATTCATGTTCTAAAATAACAATTTCGGTGAACATTTGTATTAATCATAACGCAACATTCATATGAAGTTACTCGTGTGGAAGATATTTAGCTTAACCATTGTGGTTGATTTTATTGACCGAAAGTAATGTGATTATTGATAATGGCCGATACTAGTGTCATATAATACACAATAATAAAATATTTATGGCCTTACTTATAATCGTTTGTTAAATTTTAAGTAACTGCTCAGCAACTGATCAGTGTAAATCTTACGCATAAACACCTCTTGAGGATAAGAGGTGGTAAAGTAACTCATAAATAACTGTCAAAAATAAGAGATCGAGAGGTAGTCTAAGTGACTGCTAAGAGACAAGATGGCAATATTTATTTAAAGCAGCTGATTGTCACCGAGTACAGGAATAAGGGACTGAATATGTGTCTAAAAATATATTAGTAAAAAGGCATTAAATTGGTGGTACTACCGTAGTTAAAGGGTTAATTTTTAAAGAAAACGCTAAATGTTTTATAAAATTACTAGGGTATTATTAAAAAGTAATAATAATTAAATAACTAAAAAATATAAAAGTACCTTCATTATTTTGAAATGTAAAATATTTAAATTTATTCAAAAATAAACTAAATTATAAATAAATGAATGAATGAATAATGACCGAAAGTAATGTGATTATTGATAGTGGACGATACTAGTGTCGTATAATACATGATAATAAAATATTTATTGTTACAGTAACACCAGTATGTTTTGTAAATATTAGAGCTGTTATTTCCCAAGCTAGTGTCCCCAAAGCCCATACTTGTCCTATTGCTGGGTTTAAGCCTCCCAAATTCTCAGAATAACGGCAGCTTGGTGGGTTTAATAGGTTATCTCGATGTGCAGGTTTCATCACGATGTTTTTTTTTCACCGTCAGCACCTTGTTGTTGTGATAATATGCACATTAGGTCAACGGCCTAAGTGGTGCATGGTTTCTTGTCAGTATTTAAATCCTCGGCATTTAAGTTTACTAAGCTCCCACGGCTTCCTATCCTGTTGATTCTTCTTCTTTAGCCAATAAATATCCCCTGTTGGAATTAGGCCTGGCAAAGTATGTGCCATAGATCCTGGTCTGCTGTGTTCCTCATCTAACCCCTGCCGGTGACCTTAAGCAAGTCGTCGGTCCACCGAGCTGGAGGATGCCTTAAGTTACGTTCACGAGACGCGGTCTCCACTCCAGGACTGTCTGTGTCTACTCCATCGGCCGTCGGTCCTGCGACAGACGTGACCGGCCCACTGCCACTTCTCTCAGCTCTATCTAGCTATGTCGATTACCTTGGTTCTCTTACGCCCCTGCTGCGTTAGTGTTAGTGACTGTGTTCAAATGAGACTTACTTATGGTGGGACCTCATCTGGGATAATGCGTTATTTGTGATGCGATAATGTTTTTAATTGTCAATGACCTTAAATATTGACAGATGACGTATGTATAAACACTAATGTGGCGATTTGTCAAGCGTTTTTACGTTTTAACGCTATCAATAAGACGCATTCAATATCTATAAGATCATCGCAGATGCGGCATCAGCATTATAGCATTAAAAAATAACATCGTTAATGATCATCTACATTAATGTGTACACATCTGTTATCAAATAACGGATTAAAACCTTGGCTATATCTGCGTGACACACTAACACCAACATTCTCACAGGTGTAGCAGGGGCATTATCATTTCGCTTCATTCCTCACTAATTATCTTCATTTCTATTGAATACATAATTTATTTTTTCTCAATGATAGATTCCAAGTATAAGTAGCTATTGTATAGTCGCAATATTTGTCCAAGTGGTTCAAGAACATGTTGGTTGTGGCCGCCTCGTTTACGGCTATGGAACGGTGCCTTTTGTCACACCTCCTCAATGAAATTGATTCTATATTACATCTTTATGTTTTTACAAGTATTTAACAATACAGTAGACGTGCACACCGTTTAGGTTGGTCCTTATTGCGTATCAACATTTGCAACGTAACATAACGTTTTCATCTTCTATATATATATAATTCTTCTGTACGTGTGTTGACAGTGAACTCCTCCTAAGCGGCTGGACCAATTTTGAAGATATTTGTTTTGTGGGTTTGAATAGCCCCCCGGATGGTTTAGATTCACAATTAGAACCGGTAGGTGGCGCTGAGATCGGGTTCTAGAATCCTCCTAATCACCTGGAGCGATTTTGTTTTTGTGTGTTTGAGAGGGTTCCCGGATGGTCTAGATTGACAATTGGAACCGGTAGGTGGCGCTGAGATAGGGTTCTAGAATTCTCCTAATCACCTAGACCAATTTTGGTGATTTTGTTTTTATGTCATAAACAGTCTTTTAGGAATTCAGAAAATATGGCGGTACGAAGTTCGCCGGGTCAGCTAGTTTATTATATATGTTTAAAATCCTCCATTTTTTATTTTTAGTAGGTAAATTTTGTTAAATAAAACCTACTCAAGAATTTTATTATTAACTAGCTGTGCTTGCGACTTTAACCACACCGATGTCCCGTCAAAATCGGTCCAGCCGTTTCAGACATTAGCTGGAACATCCAGACAGACGGACACAAAGATTCTAAATATTACATTTTTGGAATCTCCTGGTCCGAATTATCCCCCCTGATTTTTTTCACATTTTTATTTTGACATTACAAACAGACTCTTCAATTGTGTTTGTCTGCACAGAAGATATCTTTGTTCTTCATTTTGTAGTTATTGTTTATGGTCAGGATCCTCATATTGAGTTTTGGAAATTACTTCAATTTGATTAATATATGTCATTCATAACATCGTCATTATTCGATATATTTTAGTGCTTTTATTGCCACGTCAAAAATTTATGGACCCAAACAAAAATTTATTGAGCCCAAATGAAAACAAATTATTGAAATAAGACCCTAATGTACATGGACCCCGGTGATGACGTCATCCTTCATACGGCGATTGTGTTGAATATATTACAGTCACATGTAACTCAGTCATTACGAAGAAGAAAAAACTGCACTAGGTTACTTTAAGCAATAAGAGCTTGTGATTTTACCATATAAATTTGGCAAAACTTAAATTAAATGACTGTTATTATTGTTACGAGTTCGCGGGACTCGAATTAAAATGCCGTTAGAATTATTATAGAGTTTATTAGAACTATACAAACACGTATAACACAGGTACAAATATAACCGAACGCAACAAATCCAAACGTAATGCAGAAGGTCGTAATTCAATAAAACGCGCAAAGTCCGTCAATATTAGATTCCCGAATGTACACACGTCACGCCTAGATCGTAGTTGTAGCTCAACTGATCCCCTCTCTCTCAATCAGGCCATCGTTTTATACTTCACAAATGCAAATGTGGCTGCCCGGCAACGTCGACATAATTTCCTAGAATTAGCTTGTACTTATAATCCGCAACACGTGGCTAATGATGCTCCTGAGCGGCCGTAGATGAGTATAATAGGACAATAGGCTGTTCTCCACAGTAACTAGAAACGTATGCCAATAAATGGGTGAACAAAAGAAGACGATCATAAAAGGATTACAATTAGTTCAAATGCCGACAGGTAATGAAATGTGCTTTTACAGATCTGTACGTGGAATTTGTCTTTGTCGGAGCCTAAGTTGTAACATTATTTATCGATTCTAAAAGGTCTAGAGTCGAATAAAATTTGTCGATACATTGTTTTGCTCAATAGCTATGTAACTATAAAAGTATTTTACAATCCATATCAACCCATACTCCCATGCATCTTCTGGTCGTATCTCATCTTGCACTCGTTACAATACAAATTATTGATTGAGCAAATCGCACAGCTAGTTCGCGCCCGCGGCGTCGCTCGTCCATCACGCCGATACGATCTGGCGCGCCTGTCAATAACATCCGCGCGTTTAATATGAGTTTTATTAAACCGCGCTACTACAGTTTCGGTTTTGTAAAACTACCCACACACCCGCCACCGCGGACCTTGGGCCGCTTAGATGTGTGGACGTTGCGCGGGTCAGAACGCCCTAAGTCCACGTCAACTTTATTGCAACTTCAACCTTAATATAAAGAAGATAAGTTTAAATTTCAAATGTAAGCATGTGGAATATGTTATAGCAAATTGTGTGGCGTTTGTTTTGGAGTGCGGTAACATCTGCCTTTATTTACGTTTTGGCTGGAAACAGCGACACAATAGGCGCAGCGGATCGGATGGAGTTTACAATGGAAGGTTGTCCGCGACCGGGAGCCAACACACGGGACAAGGGATCGAGGGGACACGGACCTGAAGTTTTTATGGACAACATACCTAAATGACCTTTGATTCGATTCTGTTTATACAAATCTGTATTTGAACCTACCTGAAAATAATGCTAGAATATATAGGAAAATTACTCACTTATATATTTCAGATTGACTTAGCTTTTCATGCAGGAACGGAGAAATACAACAATTTCCTGCAACCAGGCGGCCTGTCGTAAGAGGCGACAAAAACAGCCCACAGTCAGGTGGTATGGTATGCCGCCATAACAACCATAAGTTGTGTTCCAGCATTAGTGGACAGGTTCCAGTCTCCCTTTAGAGAGCGGCAGCACATTGGCAGCACCTTTGGTGTCACAAATGTCCATAGGCGGTGGTGACCTCTTTCCATCAGGTGGGCCGTCTGCCCGTCTCTTGAACTCATGCAATAAAAATAAAAGATAGACCACCTGGTCTAACTGTAAGTAAGCGCACAACACTGTTACCGCGCCGCCACCGCCGCATTTTCGTTGTTGAGTGATAGAAGTTCTCAAAATAACAGTGCGGTGGCGGCGTGATAGCCTGAAAAAAATGTTATTATATATATAATAAGTAATTAAGCTGATCTTTATACCACTTTTTTTGTAATTATAAACTGACACGCTACCTAACTTTTACTATTTAATTTTGTCACTTTTCTTATAACATGTAACATTAAATTAGTATAGACTAGATAGAGCCAGACACAATAATGAAATTAAAAGTAAATTTTGTCTTCGTAGTTAGTCACAAGTTATTGTATTCTCCGGTATGAAAAGTATCACAAGTTCATCTTTACTATCCAAAATTCACATACGGATTCCACCAAATTACTTAATTATAAGCTTTATATCAAAGTCCGTGATGAGATACACAAAATACGACACATCCAAATCAAGCCTCTTTCATGTTTATATATTAGTATTCAGATGACCATAAATACGAAATTAAAATAAATTCCATACTTTACTACCCGTGCGCAGAAGGTTTGCCGATAGCCTCATGATGTCACGCGTCGATGGTCAGTAGGGTTGACAAAAAAGGTTACAAAATATTTGTTGCAATAAACGTATTATTTTAATTTATTATTGTATATACTCTACGTAAGTATATACGAGTACAATAATAGTAAGTAGTCATCGGCAAACCTTCTGCGCGCGGCTTTTATGTTTTATCATTTATTCAATAAATGACAAAACATAAATTTAAGAATGCACATAAATACTTGACACATACTAAACCTATACTCAAAGTAGGAAAGTGGGTAAAGATTCTGTTATATTTTATAATATTTACTTTCCAAAATTTGGGTGGCCTTCTTAAGACGTACTACCATTCATAAAACAAATAACAAGAATTAAAACCCATTAAAGCATAGAATTCGGACATTGAACTACCAAGACTTTTAATGGATTATTTAATGGTGTAATATTATCGTACGAATAGCAATTTTGATTACGAAATGACGTCAGCAAGTTCAATGAAACCATAAGACGTTGCATAGGAGTTGGTAACACTGTGACCGAATGTGACGCGATTCGCCCTAATGGGATATAATGGGGTAATTAATATGCAACAGCGCGATGGGCGCCTGGCTTGAACTAAACACTAAGTTTACTATAATAATTAATCAAAACCATATTCGTCGTCGTCAGCCATTCGCAGTCTACTGCTGGACGTAAGCCTCCCCAAGTCAGCGCCACTCATCCCTGTCCTTTGACTTCCTCATCCAGCGCGTACCTTGTACAGGTCGTCGGTCCGTCGGGCTGGAGAGCCACCGACACTATGTTTACCACTCCAGGACTCGTCTACTACATCGGCCATCGGTCCTCCAACAGACGTACTCCCACTGCCACTTCAACTAGCTAATTTTGCGAGCCATATCGGCTAGACATTATAAGAGAAACACTCAACATAGCTCGCTCCATAGCAAGTTGAGCGACTTGGAACTTGTGGACTAATCCTGCCGTTGGTGTCCATGTCTCGGCTCCGTAGGTCAGGACGGGGAGGACGCACTGCTCGAAGAGTTTCGTGTTCAAGCAAAATCATATTATATTTAATTAATTATTAATAAGATTTTTAGAGATTAATGATTACAATCTGTAAATATCTATAAATTTATTGAAATATTATGTGTGAACAAGAAAGTTGCTGTGGAGTCTTTACGCTGCTTCATTGCCTTAGAACAGCTATAACATAATGCGAAGCTGTAGTCCAGTAAATTATACAAAATTTGTTGCATAATTTAGTTTTAATGTAATTACTACTACTTCATTAAAATGGCTCGGACAACCGCGTGTTACTCAAATAAAACCTGTATGTACCTACCAATCATACGCTTTGGGCTTTTGTGCGTTGATATCGTAAACTTATTCCATTAGAGCCTTATTGGAATCAACAAATATTCCGGAAACATTGATAGAAAGGTCAAGGGGCCTAAAGCGGCCGCTTTTAGAATAGAAAAGAATAAAATATACTTTATTTATTGTACGATAACATTTATGAAATAATAAACAAAAACAGCTTAAAATTACAAATGGCGGCCTTATCGCTGGCAGCGATCTCCTCCGGACAACCTGGGATGGACGGAGAAAATAGCACAAAAGCTAGGGCAGGGTTTAGTTGCACAATATTCTAAAAATATATTTTAAAATACATATTAATATTATTATATACATACATAAAGCATGGTAATATATCTTTTATATATATATATATATAATTTTTATTATTATTTATAATTATTATATTAAAACCATAAACATACATTATACTTTATGATAGTAATCCTTAACACTTACTGATTGGGCTTATCTCACTTCTAGACCAGAAGAAGAACTAGAAGTTGTAGTGGACGCATGTGCCATAATTGAACAGCTTGAACACTGAATGATCCATTGTAAAACTTGGTTGTATTGTGTGTAGTTTCTAGTTTCATGTTCACTACAGATCTAGGGCATAACATCGCCTGGTACTTTATTTTGAGACTTGTCATATTCATAATGCGGCCCTTATAGGACCCCAAACTGGACATTCTGTGTGCCCCGTGCCAAAATCAATTATCAACGTTTCACATCATATTTACATGTCAAATTTAAACATAGGCCGTACTATTTTATTTTATGTACCATCCTGAGACTTGTTAGTATAGTGCCTTTCTAGGAGCTGACGTAGCTGCCCCATTGAAGGTGGAATCAAAAGCTAGTGTGCCTATACCTCATCGATTTCTATGCACTATTTGCGTTACTCTTCATTTCATATTCCAAGATAGAATCAATGACACCACTGTGTGGATCCATGATCTTCGTCTGCACAAACATAGAGCAAATTAATTACTAAGAGTACAAGCATCACTCGAATCACACACTTGTAAAATGAGAACCATTTTATTGGCAACATATGGTATACTATATTGACAACCCTCGTGGAGTTGGGGCCGACAAATTAGTGTTTAAGAGATTACCGTCCTCCACCGATGCACTTTCTAATCCATTATGGACAAATGGCGTTATTTAAAACCACGAGAATACTTAATGGGACAACACCAAGTGGCAAATATGAAAAAGTATAGAAAATCTGTTTCTAAAATTTCACTCGTTATGAGCATGCCTTTATTTGCAACAGTAAATATCTACTCGTTTTTTTCTTCCTATTTCTCCGTATTACTTTGTAAATATAAAATCACTTCGAGTATATGATATTTAGGTATATTTTGAAATGTATTTAGAGATTATAAATGTGGAAATATATTTTTTTTAATTTATTTCAAGAAAATACATATACATATACAATTTGTAGTCTGTTGTTGTTGATGCGCTAATTTCATTAAAATTGTTTCAGCATTTTAATCGTTATTACATAAAAGCTTACGTATTATATTATTCGATTGCCTCACGCTATTTTCAGTGCGTAATGAATAAATCATATTTTTATACCAGTAAATTAGGTATTATGAAAAAAAGTACCTGAGCAATTAAGAAATACTAATATAAAATTAATAATTAATATGATTATTTATTTGTCATAGAATGCTAAACAGAAAACTATTTTCATTCATTTGTAGAAGCAATATTTTGTCTACGAATTTATAAAAGTTCCATAGAGTTAAGTTTTGAGAATCCAAAAAAATATAGTTTAGATTGTAATTAATAAAAGTAGCAGCATGTAAAACACAAGCTACTGTATTTAAAGCATTGCCCAACATATGAGTCCCAAGTGTCGGCTCGCTAATCGAAGATCATTATCGCCACTATTCAATCGAGAATGTGATTAAAAACGATCCACTCACGCGCATCTCGGCCGCGCGCTGGCTACTGCGCTTGCGCACTTCGCACCCGCACAGAACCGACAGAAGACTCCGTCCGTACAACGTCTTGGAACTGTTGCACCTACAAATGGACGCACGCCTAATGATCTCAGCGCAAACCCTAGTAATAAAAGCTTGGAACCTAGAATACAAATTTAAAACATAATAAATAGACATAAATCACAAAAACCAAATAAATAACAAAAGCACATATGTAATAGATATAAGACAGAAATAAGAATTCGGCAATAACTCTTTGTATTAGCAAATTAGTTTGTTTAAAAAAGAAAAGACAAAAAACAAATACGCCCTATATTTTTCCTAAATAAATAAAAATGACAGCTTTGACGCACCACTAGAGTTTACTTTTTAAGTACGATGTGAAAGGTGCGCAAAGTACGTTGCGCAGAAAAACGTAACCCCTTAAAAGCGCTATCGCGTGTATTAATTCCATTCCTCATAACATTTTTATATCTCATATAGCCTTATGGTATAAATATTTATTGTTAAAAATATCTCTGCTACTCAACAAAACACAGAGGACGGCAATATCCACAAATGATGTCAACAATGTTCCAACGCTGACTTTAACCTTCTGTATAGTCTGTGGCACCTGACAGATCGTAGCTTACGTTTGTTCGGTCATAAAGATGAGATTTTACGACGGATTTAGGATGTTTGACTAAACTGTGTAATAGAAAAAAATCGATTAAATCGAGAGTCGTAATTAATAGAAGAGAGTTAAGTCTCGCATTCCAAAAAGACGATCGACAGCGACTTGATGGTTTTAAAACACCTGGACTATTTAAAAAGACATTCATTGCAGACTGACTTCAAAATATCACTGACTATTATAACTCACATAAAACTTCTCGATGTTGTAATATGTCATACTAAAGCCACTCGTGTAAGCACAAATACTTAACACATACGGATGATGAAGGAAACTATTCCAAAAATACCTATAAGTATGATTATTTTTGTTTGAATTGAATTGCTCTGATCAATCTGTTAGAAATAAGCATTAGAGTCACATAATGTAATCCTACAAAGATTAGAGAATTTAAGTCCGACAGTGGGCTCCACATAGTGGAGGTTAAAAACACCATTCTGATACACGTAAGGTTCAAGCCAACTTTACCTGTAAGCGAATGCAGCCTGCTGATTAACGAGAAGATACCTGTCCTTAACTACAAATAAGCTACATTTTGTCATAATTTTCAATATAGTACAATTTCAACAGTCTTATTCATATTGAATTAGAGTAAGTTTGTAACCTTCTTTAAGATCTATAATCTATATATCTATAATATAATTGATTGACTATAATTAATTGACGGCCTCTGTGGTTGAGCGGGCTAAGCCGTTGCCGGCCTACCTCATTGCAACGCAGAGGCTCCGGGTTTGATTCCTGGTAATTTCGGAAATGTATAATATTTTCTCCGTCGTTTACTATGGTCTGGCTGTCTGGGATCGGCCCCAGAATGGTCCGTTGTATATTACCCATAACACAAGCGTAACTTGCTTAATTTGGTGATATACAGTGTGTGTTTGTCTGGCGATTTATATTATTTATAATAAACCTTTAGAGTTTGTATAATCATCTTATACTAATATATAAAGCTGAAGAGTTTGTTTGTTTGCCTGAACGCACTAATCTCAGGAACCACGGGTCTGATTTGAAAAATTCTTTCAGTCTTAGATAGCCCATTTATCGAGGAAGGCTATAGGTTATATATCATCACGCTAAGACCAACAGGAGCTGAGCACCAATGAATAATGTTTCAAAATCTGGGGGGTTTTGAAAACAAATTCCATGCGGTTTTAAATATGAGATATAAATCAAAGGGATCAATTCTGACTTGCAAACTTCAAAAATACAACATTTATAAGTTTTCACTGTCTGCCTATTTAAGCATCACATGTAAACCACTGAACGGATTAAAAATGAAACTTGACATACAGCTAGTCACTTAATAGTAAATTGTTACACGAGAGGTGAAAGTGACCTATTTAGGCATGAGATGATATGGCGTATGGGCGTAGTGAAGGCGCTAATAGTTTGAGGGCCTAAATAGGCCTTTTATCTGTGGTTAACACTCTGCTTTTCATTTCGAATAATAGGAAATTAAATAAAAACTGATTAGTTAAACAAACAACTACTTCTCTAATGAAATCAAGCGTTAAATCCTGATATGATATAATAATATCAGCCCATAAATGACCCACTGCTGGGCTCGGGCCTCCCACTATAGAGGAACGGACAGTATACCCGCCACGCTTGTCCAAGGCGGCTTGGCAGGTTTGACACATCGGTTATCTCGATGTGCAGGTTGTATCACGATGTTTTCCTTCACCGTTATTCGCGCGTGGTAATTGTATAATAATATGCACATTAGGTCAAGAAAACTGCCTAAGTGGTGCATGCGTTCCGGCCAGGATCGAACCCGCGCCCTTTGAGTTTGGGACGCGTGCGTTATCCATTACGCTATATTGACTACATTAAATCCTGTTGAACTCATTTAATACGTCACATATGAAATGTCAAGTAAATTTTTTTTCTGAGGCATTCTACCAGCCGGTATATTTTTTTGTCACTAATAATAGTAATTGATGGTTAAGACGATGATATTTATCTTAAATTTATGTAAATTAAATAATAATTCAGTGAAAAGTAATTTATAAGTGTAATAAAATGATGTTTCAAAATTGTTGATATTTTTTTATTAAAATAAAAAAAGTTGGTTGTAAAAAAAGTTGGGGCATGAGTCGCGTGTATTATCTACGAATCGTATAGTTTTTTAAACTTTTTGGGAGTTTTTGGCGGGAACTGAAAGGGATGTTGTGCTGTTCAGTTTTATTTTCCAAAAATGTGTAAAATTACTTTAAAATGAACAATAGTTGTAGGATATTGATAGTTTTTGAGTAGTAATTATGTGTTTTGTGAGAAATGTGAACTGTATAACCAAATGTGGCCTTTTGAGCTGTCACAAGAACTCTGTTGAATGGCTGATAACTTACAGTTCAGCTGTACTACACATAGGCATAAGATAATGAAGAAACTACATAAAAATCTAAGATCTGGCTTAAAGGCCTAGCTGCCAAGCCACAAACCTAAATAAATGTAATCTTTTTGACAGCAGGGAAAACGTTTCACAAGGACGAAAAGTACTATTTTCATCCCTGAGGTCAGGCAACTCCAAACGTACTTTCAGAATATGAGAAGTGAAAAATATTTTTTTATACCGATAAATGACTTGGTTTCCGTGGGATAGACGAAAATAGCAAAAAGACGGCGCTCTACCCTCGTTTTTTTTGTGACTACTAGTTATTAATAATATATAAAAAATCTAGTTTATATAATTCAAAGACTAGTGTTATAAAATCTATTGAAACATCTTAAAACGAAATAAACAGAAACATTGTTAAGACGAACATAAATCAAAATTTAAGACATGATGTCGAGATTATAATGAACAGCATCTAAACACTACAAAAAGATTGGCCGATTTGTATATCATTGAAAGAATGTAAATAGAGATAAAAATGAATGTATCCTTAGAGACGTTTTTGTTGCCTCTTGACTCTTTTAAAAAACCATTTAAGCTGGAGTTTATTAAAGTTTCACTACGGTTCCGTATAGATGTGTTAAATCAATTCTTTTATTCTATTTAGTCAATACTTATTGACTAATTATAGAAAAAGCGTTTCAATTAAGAATGACACGACTTGAATAAGAACTGTCTTCTTTCTATTGATGAATAAAGGATTTTTTTTATAAATTCCTAAAGAAAGTAAACGAGCAAATAACTAAATGCGACACGGACAAAATAGAAAATAGACGGAACAAAATATTTTTACAGGTATATGCCGCAATTCGGCAAATGAGGTTGGCACTTAGTATATTGCTGTGTCGGAAAATATTCCGGCACAGCACTGATTTTCAGTGCTCGCCCCGGAGTCTACGCATATTTGCTAGAGACCCGTATAAAAATAATTAAATAAATAAAAATATTCATATTAATGAGAATGAAAAATAGATAAAGTGAAATTGTACGCACAGTGTTTTCATATAGATATGCATATCTACAATTGTATATGCAATTTATTAAAATTGTGTTTACACACATACACAGCATATAATTCCTCGTTTCGGATGAACAAGATTATGCCTTTTAGGGGTTCTGTGCTTTTTGTATTTTTTATTTTTCCCATTTTTTATTCTTCCAATTGTTTACAAATACATTCTTATATTTTAACACTTTTAAGCATCATTTTAATAATATTTTATTGTAATGTAATATTATAGAAGATTACAATTTTTTCACCTTTATGTCAAAATTTAATACAACTATACTATACTTGATGAATGTCAATTTTATTAATAATAATCATTTGAAGAATTTTAAAATCATGAGCGCATGCAGATTATAAAATTTAAAAAAAATGACATTTAATCTAACTAAATAATTCAGATACCTGATAGAAATATTTCTTGATCGGTTATGAAAATTATATTTATTACTAGAGTTTTCCCCGCGGCTACGAAGCGTGAAGAAGCTAAGTAGCAGCTCCATGTTACGTATATACAAATTTAATTGGGCGTTTTACCAAAAACTTTACTGTTTCTTGTTACTAACTTCACTACAATAACAAAGAAACTTAGTCCATATTGTCTACACAACTGCGCAATGAAACAGAGGCGAGTCGCAGCCAACCTGATCTGAAGTAATACAATCAATGAGATGTTGTTTATGACACTGTAGATATTTGTTAGCGAAACGCGATTGCAACGCCATCTATTTTGCTAATCCGTTTAATTCATGGAAACATCATTATTTATCGGGATAAAAAGTATCCTACGTGTTAACTTGGGTTATAACCTAGCAATATGTCAAGTTTCAATCACATACGTTCAGTAGTTTTCACGTGATGTTCTAACAGACAGACAGACAATAATTTTAAAAATTGCATTTCCGGCATCATCTGGTTTGAATTAGCCCACTGATTTTGGAACGTAATGTACGAACTCAAACAATTTACAGATTTATTATAGTACTAGCTTCTGCCCGCGACTTAGTCCGCGTGGAATAGTTTAAAAAAAAGTAAGTTAAAAAACCCCCGATTTTAAAACATTCTTCGATAGCTAGATTTATAGCCTATAGCCTTCCTCGATAAATGGGCTATCTAACACTGAAATAATTTTTCAAATCAGACCAGCAGTTCCTGAGATTAGCGCGTTCAAGTAAACAAACAAACAAGCTCTTCAGTTTTGTATATTAGTATAAGATAAGTATGGAAGGAACCCTAAAAGCACAAACCTCAAGTATTGTGTTCTGGGATAATAGGGCACAATCGCGCGAACCCTCCCCCTCCACCCGCCCCCTTCCGCATATCGACAAAGGATATTAACATAATATGATGTCGGGTGGCGCGACACTGGCCTTTACAACTTTTACTTTTCCTAAACTTTCACCTTATTTGTGATTTACATCTATCCGGTGGATACACGTGTCGGGCGAGATGCCATCGTGACGCCCACGTGGCGGTGCACTCTTCTTCTTTCCAATACCGTCACAATCTACAAAGTTCTTTCTTAAACAGTGTGACATCTCTCATATCTCAACAGTTGTTAGTTCACAATGAAGTAATCTAAATCAACTTTATGGAATGAAAGCCTGTGCCCAAGACTTCGCTCGCGTGGCATATTTTTTCGCGGTACCTTATAAAAAAAAGTAAACATCCTAAATTGCTCTTTATAACATCAGCTATCTGCCAGAGAAAGTCGCGTCAAAATCGGTCCAGCTGTTTCAAAAATTAGCCGGAACCTCCAGACAGAGACAGACAAAATTTCAAAAAATTGCATTTTCGGATCAAGATATTCCGAAAATGCAATTTTATCCACCTGATTTTTTCACATTTTTATTTTGACACTAGCTGCGCCTCGCAGTCTCAACCGCGTGGTGGTGGAAAATCGTTATATTTTGGATAATTTATATCTCTATAAATTATAGCCTATATGTTATTCTGATGTGTAAGCTAGATTATTGTAATGTTTCTTCAAAACCCATTCAATAGTTTTGCGTGAAAGAGTAACAAACATACATCCATCCATACATACATTATTACAAAATTTCACGCTTTAATATTTTGACATTACAAATAGACACTTCAATTTAAATTGTCTATATAAATGAGAGCCAACGTCTACGTACGTCTTGTCTAAATATGAATTGAAAACGAAAGCAAACATGGTTGGAAATACAAAATTCAGATTATCCGTTGATTCTTAACAATGGGCCTCAACGAGAGCGAAGGATGCAGATAATATCTAGTTTCGTGAACTCCAATGTCTAATATCCAATACAATGGCCGTAAAAAGTGGGCCTAAAATAAATGTGTCACAGTGCCACCCTCTGCAGACAATGCACAAAGGAGTTGGCGGCCCACAATGCACCGGCACCCACGCGCAATCGCGCCATCGACAGCCCAGATGACGAGATGACGAGACAACCCGACACGTGTGCTTGCACTCTCTACACCGACGGCTCCCGTGTATAGTGAGGCAACTGAAAAACTCTAATTTCACAGGAGAACGTGTCTACGGTAAATTTGTATTAAATGGTGTATTCTTCTTCTTTTTGGAAGATTATGGCTCCAACCCAATTAGCATTGATTTTGCCAATGTCACAGTGGATGTTAAAATATCAGGTGCATATATATAAAATAAAATAAAGAGGAAAATTTGGCCGGTAAATTTAAATTCTGTGATCCCGTGAACAAATATATATATATATATATATATATATATATATATATATATATATATATATATATATATAACTAAACTAACTACACTACTATTCATTCACTTGCCTTATGATCGGTTGATTTTTGATATTACTTATATCAAATTTACACCATTAGTAAGGCAAATGAACGATTAGCAAGATATAGGAAACGGGCCTTAAAAGGTTTTCAAACACTACGAATTCTAGAGCCATACCTTTATTAGATTTGCAGTTTTAGATGGTTATTCATTACTTACACGATAGTATAATTTCGTAGCTGTTTTATTTATATTCTTTTTATATTTTTAATATTCTATATTAAATAAGTGTTAACTATTTTCACTTAATCTATGTTCTTACTTATTGTGTATACATATTATTGTGCTTCCTTGTTCCATATGTGTATATATAGTAGTCGTTAATTCAATATACGTCATTTGAATCATATCTTACTAAATTAAATGTCAATTACACTAGTATGTGGCTAAAGATTTTTTTAAAAATTAACTTTGGTTCAGTTTGAAGCGTAATCCTCAGGTGTAACTTGTATAATATCAGTCAGCGTCACCCACCGCATCTTGCCACTTCAACTTGCACTAGTACACACCAAATTATCTTCGATATTATTTATATTTCCTGAAAGTTTTGTGACCTAGGCTGATACATAGTCTTCTAACGACCCAATATATCAAAAACCTAAAACAACTAAAATTATTAGTTGACTCACTATACGTAGGAGCCATCAATACAAGTACAATAAACAACGAGTACAATGCTAAGGGAAACTTTCCACTTCCTTAAAGATGATTCTTCAATAGTCAAAAAGTTCAATTATTAAAATGGGTGTATACTCGTATTGAGTTACTAATAACACATCATAAGATAGGTGTTCATAACCGTTAAAATTACTTTTACTCTCAAAACCGCCTCAGGGAACCATCCAGTAAATACAGTAGGACTAGTCGGGACAATTGATGATAACCGTTAGACGCTGTCCGGTCTATCGCGACTCGCGGCGGTTCCTATCAGGTGTTTGTAGATCCTTTCATCTCGCGCGAGATGAATGGTCGCCGAAGAGCATTTTGAAAGGGCTCACTAGATCACAAAAAAGTCGAGGGCTGGTTTTGTAGTAACCGTTTTATCGATAGCCGGTTTGCGCACGTCCATGTTTACAATTCTACGTTAGACCCCGAAACTAGTTTTGGGATGTAGAGGGATCTAACACTTGGATGCTGCATAATCGAATTCAATTCATAATGCCATTATGACAGCATGTATCGACCGGTCACTTCTTATTTCTAACGGTGATTTTACAAATTCCCACCATCACTGAGAACATCTGCTTTAAATACTTTTTGATTACTCGATTCACGTTATTTTAGAAAGATGTCAAGTTGCTGGATGATATGCTCAATACTGTCAAGGAACTCAAGCAACAGATATGTACTGTTGTATGTTTATCAATAATTTTGTGAGGCAAATAATCTAAACACCATTTCATTAATTTGTATCGTGTAATCTGATTCGTCGATAGTATATTGGAATATTGTAGTGTAGTGTGGAACCCATGCTATCAAGTACATTCTAATCGTATTGAAAGGGTACAAAAAAGATTCTTCTATTATTTAGCTTACTACAATAAGTGGCGTTCTTTACAATCCTATGATGATCGTATTCAGCATTATAATATACCCCATTATATACTCGAAGGAAAGTATCAGATATTATAATTAGTTATAATATTTTAAATGAAATAGTACATTCTAGTATTACACTTTAAAATGTAACCATTTGTGTCGCCCGGAACGGAAGTCACTTAATTAGTCGCAAAACTTTTAATTTACCAAAAGTAATAATTAATATAGGTCAATATTCTCCCCTATACACAATTATGAACTACAGTAATTCCGTACGTACAAAGGTTGACATATTCGCCGACTCTGCTCCTTCTATTAAGAAACGACTCAATGCTTTGTTCAAATCCTCTTCTTAACTTCGTCACACCTACTTGTATTCTGTTTTTACCACTCGAAAATCATACATACATAGTCCGTACATAATCAATTATATTATGCATAAACAGAATACAGTGTTAAGCTATGAAACGGTTTAGTCAATATATTGTTACGGGTTGCAGGACTCGAATTAAAATGCCGTTGGAATTATTATAGAGTTTATCAGAACCATACAAACACGTATAACACAGGTACAAATATAACCGAATGCAATAAGTACAAACGTAATACAGGAGATCGTAATTCAAATACACGCGCAAAGTCAGTCACTAAATAGATTTCCAAATGTACACAAGTTTTGCTTCGCTTGTGGTTATCGCTCGACTGTCGATCTCTCCACTGGGGCGTTGCTTTATACTGCACAAATGCAATATGTCTGCCTGACCGGGTGGATCGAATTTCTTAGAATCACACCTGGCTAATGACTACCATAAAAGATTACAATACGCAATGGGCTGTTTTTCTAATCACAAATTTTAAACACAAAATAAACAAAAGAAGTCCAAATGCCGAAAAGGTAATAAAATGTCTACAGGTATGCTGGTGTGAATTTGTCTTTTGTCGGCATTCAGGGTGTACAATATAAAAAACATGTTTTTAATCTATATTCAATTCTGTAGACCAATAAAAAAAAGTGTGAATTTATATAAATTAATTTATATATATATAGTATATGTCCGGTTAGCTTGAATGATATGAGAAGGAACAGTGTGATAAGGGATCGTTGTGGATTGAAAGAAGATGTAATAACAAGAGTTGAAAAGGGAATGTTAAGGTGGTTTGGACATGTAGAGAGAATGGATAAAAGTAGAATTACAAAACAGGTGTATGACAGTATTGTGAATGGTAGGGTTGTTGCCGGCAGACCGAGACGAACACACCATGACCAAATATCAGAAGTGTGAAAGAGAGGTCAGGTAAAAAGCATTTCAAATAAACGTGCATGTATGAAGAGGTTAATGAAAGTATGAAAGAGATCCATAGTCTCTGCCTACCCCCATGGGAAACAGGCGTGATATTATGTTATGTTATAAAAAAAGTGTGAATTTAAGGTCCTTTGTTATATTTGGCTACAAATATACATAAGTTATAAAAAAATTCAAACCTTAAAGATTGAAAGCAGAAGTACAGTCCATCTTTCCATCAGTCTAAGTAAGTCACAGTGAAGTTTCTAAAAACTATTTAGTTTATATAGACAAAATTTGGTAAAAAAAAATCCTACATAATGTTTTAAACAAAAGAGAATATAAATGTAATGATAAAAAGTGGAAAATTGCGAATAAATTCAAGTTGATAGAATCCTAAAAAACTTCCAACGAAAATACTAAATAATGTGACTAGTTTTTTAGATATGGTATATTTTAATACACTTTTTCGGCTTCCGTGAACAAATGATGTAAATATCACTTATTTAAAACGCTTTATTAAGCGTAGACTGACACGCACTTACCCGGATTCATTACTCATAGTTTCACTGTTTCTTAAAATTGGTCTATTGGATTTCTGGCCGTTAAATTAATGAGTTTTGCGCAGCACCAAAATTTTCATTACATGAAAAAAAAAACAAGTAGTTTGTCTATCATATTAATGCGACATTACAAATAAATATTTTTCAAAATTTATTATGAGTAAAGTAACATAACAACAAAAACGCCTCATTTCCAAAAAAATATTTAAATATTTTTTTTACTTTGAATTGGACATAAAGATTGACTATTGTACAATAACTGATAAAATCTTTATTTATCTATAACTTTAATATGTGTGCAATAGAGTTACTTTTGTACTGTTTGTAACACAACGGCCTAGCTATCAATTTAGTGTTTCCAATGTCCACAGGCGATGGTAACCATTTCCAGACAGCCGGCTTGGTTGGCTTGGTTTGTATTCCAGCAATAAAATAACATATATACGAGCATTATAGCAAAACCAGCTTTTACAAAATTAGAACATTTATCGTCACTAGGAATTCGAGTGGGTGTATAACAGAACCTCGTGATGGGCGCGCCAATTTATGTTAAGATGAAAATTAACATAAAGACAAAACTGACGAAATGATTATTATTATATAGCGTTACAATTATACAACGCATCATTACAACCCACAGTCCGGTGATGTACAAATCATTAAACATTATAACACAAATTTGTTATTTTGTTGCTAATGTTTTTTTATTATACATAATAAATTATACTTTCTATAATTCGGTACCAATAATTTATGTTATCTACTATGGCCATCCACTTTGTACTTAGGCTGCGGTCTCACCAGGCGCATAAAACCGAGGACGCGTTGCGAACATGCTCTTACAAATGTTCATACAAAAGCCATACAGGAAGTAACGATATTGAGAATTTAATAGTATGCAAAACCACGATATAAATCTATACTAATTTAAATGTAGGGTCTTTCTGTGATTGCATAGTAAATCATAATATAATCGACAGACATACAAACACATTGTATATCCCCGAGCTATGCAAGTTAGATTTAAGTTATGATTCATGATTCAAGACACCCAGACTATAAACGTTACGTTACAAGTTAACCGTCGTCTACAAAATTTGCTAATTCAAGAATCAAACCCAAAGCTTCTGTGGTGCAGTGAGCGGCCGGCAAAGGCTTAGTCCAGTGAACCAAAAGTCATCAAAATACTGAAAATTGCTATTTATACGATATCAAATAAACTCCGAAAGCTCTCAATGGATTTAAATGAAAATGTATAATATGGACTATTTTTATCAGATAACATACTATTTCGATAGAAAAAAATATATATTTCTGTAAAAAATTCAATTGAAATAAATAGACACTAACAAAATTATCATTTTTAAATTAGTTTGTAAAGACATCTATTATTCAGACATGAATTTAAATAAATTGTAGTCGAGTATGTAGCTTATCGCCCGCTCGGTGAGACAGTGGCCTTGTCGATATTTTTGTTTAAAACCTCCGAATGTAAACTAGGAGCCACGCTATAAAACAAAATTAACATAAACCACTAACGGATCTCTTTGGAACCAGTTTTGAGAATATTAATGTTTGTGATCTATTAGAAAATCGGCAACGGGCCATCTCGTGTTTCTCTCTGAAACCTGTATATTTGGGATCTATTAGCATAACACTACGCTTACTACCTCAGCAGGATATGCAGAGCTCTGCTTTTAAGACAACAGCTTTAATTTACTAACAAAGTGTATGTATGAAGAGAATAATGAAATTAAAGTAAGCAAAATGTGTTTGTTAGGATCGCAGCAAGTTGAGATCCGTCGTCTCTGCCTACTCCAATGGGAAGCAGTTCTGACAATATATATAGGTATATGTACGTATAGCTATATATCAGCCCATAATCGTTCCACTGCTGGGCTTAGGCATCCTACTATTGGAGAACGGACAGTATACCCGCTACGCTTGTCCAAAGCGGCTTAGCGGGTTATCACGATGTTTTCCTTCATCTTTGTTAGCACGTGGTAATTGTAACAATATGCATGTTAGTTCAGAAAACTGCCTAAGTAGTGCATGCGTTCCAGCCATTATTCGAACCCGCACCCTTTGAATTTCGGACGCGTACGCTACCACAACTTTGTATACCTATAATCATATTATTAAAATATTTCAAATCAATTATCTATTTAGAAGCAAACAGTACTTTCCCAAATTTCCATGTAAAAACATATCGCGTTACTATTGTTGAATAACTAGTATTATCTGTTGTCGTAGATGCGGAGATCCGTTAGAGATTCACATGGAGCATCCCTTTCGGGCGAGTCAAGTGATCACAAAGAAGCCAGCTGCCGACCGCGGCCGACCAGGTGACGAACACCAATATTAAATAAAACAACTTTAAACCTTATCACCTGCACATAAAGCTCTCATTACTGTAGCAAACGATGAAGATGATGCTGCGAGAGACAGTTATGATAAAGACAAATTGAGATCCAATGTAGATGCTGTAAAGCTTATTTTTTAATGCAGAGAAATTGTACTAAAGATGATTGCACTAGATAACAAAGCATTCAATGATCTGTAACTAGTTCGCCGAATAATAATATTAATGTAGATATAAAGCATGGCGCCATTTCTGTTAAATTTCGTAAAGATCATACAAGAAATAAATTATATATTAAATTTGAGAAATAATAAAATGATAGTGAAATAATTAAAAATAAGATGGGTAAGAAGTTGTTAATGGAGATTACAGTGAAAATGTTAATTTATGCAAAGGGGAAGTGTTGGCAAAAAATAAACAAATAGAAGCATGCAGGCAGCGCAAGCGGCAGCGGCGTGCGCCGGATTGTTGATTGTTTGCAATAGGAAGCGCAGGTATCTGTCACTGTGGCGATTTAATTATGCGGGCGCCGCCGCCGGCACGCGCCGAAGGGACACTCGCCTTACATTGTTTACGTCCTTATTATTTACATACTTTTTGCGGGCCATAAAACCACCGTTTTGCATCTCTTTACATACCGGTTTTTTGCATCGTAAAACTTTTGAGTGGTTAACAGTTAATCCATTTATTTCACATTATAAGGATAATGTCTTCTGTTTTGTTGTCAATGAACGCGTAACTTTGTTAAGACCAATTCAGCTGTACAATTTCAAAACCTAGTAACTGACATTGTTTTTTTGAAATTAAGGCTCCTGTTGCTGCAAAAGGTCTAAAATGGTGTGCAAACGAAACAACCTTTCGTTGGTATTAACTGGTCAATAATTGACCTAAATAAATACCACAAATCTTCACGATATGAAGCATAATTTGGATTTTTCTAAATTTTTGTATAGTTATTTTAAGTTAAGAAAAAATTACCAAATCGTCTCCAAATTATTAATACCAACAACTAATAACCATTTTAATCCTAATATTAAAACAGGATATTTAAGTTTATTAAAGAGACACAAATGTTATATAGTGGTAGTAAACTGAAAATAACTTGAAAATATAATTAAAAACTAGTAATGAATGAATACATAAAGTTTAAAATAGTGCAAGTAATTAAAGACTGAGTAACAAGAGATAAATAATTTTGGTATGTTATTTTTTTAAATACTGCTTTATTTTATTCACAATAAAATAACAATGCATCTAAAACACGACCACGTCTTTGTAATCCCCGCTACCGCCCGAAAAATCGTCAAGGACGTTGGCGTTGCTACAAGCCTTAATGTTTGTACATTCATTACCTTGCTAGGCATTTGCTTATATGTTTATCAATACATTTGAAAACTCTATCAAATACGATATTCCTCCTAATAAACTTAACAAATGGTTTTGAAATGCATGTAGTTTTGATAATATTTTTTGTGCTGTATTTTAAAATTTCTTGAAAAGCACTTGCTATAATAATAAAATTACGTTTTAACGGTTTTAAGCGTGGTAATTTATTTGATTTTTGTTATTCCGACGTTTCGTGATCACGGAAGACAAAGATGTCAAGTGTCAACGAGTATTGTTAAAGTTTTATTTTTCCTACCTCCAACTTGTTCATTTTAATTTTGTTTATGGTTATTATTTACTCTATGGAAGCCTAATCTAATTTACCACCGCTTCGCAACATGTTATGGCTAGAAGAGAAGAAGCGGCGCAAGAAACTCTTCAGCAAAGATGCCTAGCTCTAATAATTTTATATAATGTTAAAATGGGTAGAAGTTGGTTTGTGTTGTTTGTGTTATGTTTTCCAAACATAGCACTTGCTATGTTTGAAAATTTCACAGCTGAATTAAAGTTACCTACTAAAGTTTAAACAACTATTTTTAAAATTTATGACTCCTTTTCATATTTATACCCTTTGAAAACATGGAAATGTAATATTAAATTTAATTATGTATAAAATATATGAATTATATACAACTACTATTAATAGATGCAACATACACAATACAGCATTTATTGCGTTTAATTCAAGACTCATTTATGAAGGATGTTATTGTTGACAACTCTAGTCTTAACTATATATTTACTAATTATATAAATATAAAAAAGTATTTCTCTGTTTGTTTGTTATTTGCACACGACTCAAGGAATGAAGCAACGAATGTAAACATTATTATTATCTGGAAATCCAAAATTCACATGGATGAAGCCACATTGATGGCCTAGTAGTATTGTATACAATTAAAAACTACCTAACAAAGAAGTCAGTTCAGAATAATTGTGCACCTCAGTAAGTGTCCGTCGAAGACAATGGGGGTTGAGGTCAGAGCTGCGCAGGCGCCAGCCAATCACAACTCACGGCCACTTCCGCGGGAACATTGTTTATCGCTTCGGAAATCGAATTCATATCAACACTGATAACGATTACTGTCGGAGTCAAAGGGCTTGATTGTATTCTGGCCAACGAATAAGCGTTACCACACGCGGCAACGCGACCAGCTTTTTGGGAACGTTCCCGTTGAACGTCAATGCTTTAAGACCAATTTTTAATACATATATACATATAAACTTTTTTATTTTTTTATTTATTAGTACACACGACAAATTACAACCTTGACAATACAGAGCTTAGAGATTAAAATAGTGTAAACTTAAATTGTAACTTAAAATTATGTATACCGAAACAAAATTAACATTAGAGATCTTAGGGACGTATAATTACAGTATTAAGAGTATTTAGAAAAGGTATTAGAACACAAATGAATTGGAATTTAAAAAACTAGGAATAAAAGAAGTCTACCATTATCTATATTTCGATTAGTGGAAGATATCTTTCAAATTCAGACGGAATTTTTTGAAGCTTGGCTCAAATATGTCCAAATTAGGATTGTTGTTTGATAATTCATTATAGTGTTACATGCCGTCAAAGATAAACCGCACAGCCTATTGTAAGCGCAGCTTATTGTGCTCCCGGATTAAGGAACTCTTTTATCTTTTGAATTTGTAGTAAAAAAAAACATACTATTGTCTTTTTACTTGTTTTATAACCATCATTAGCGTCGAACTAATCCATATTGTTATTGTTTTCGACTTTGTGGACATTCGCAGGTGTGCAAATTAATATTTCTTAGAAACTCAGTGGGCGCCTCCAATTTCTTTGTACTGTGTAGTTAGTATAAGACGATGCCCAAATGGAGGGGCGGGCAGTCAAGCGACGACTACGAAACGAGTAAGACGTTCTCTAGTACTCTCGATTAGCGATATAGACGACGCACTTTGCGCGTTCGAATTGTATTGAATCGTGCAATGTGAACTAATTGCATCCAGTTTTATACGTGTTTGTACAGTTCTAATAAATTCTATAGTAGTTCCAACGGCATCTTTAATTCGAGTCCTGTAGCTCGTAACAATAGTATCGAGTATTCTTACCAAGAGATTGTAAAAGGACAATTATATATTGTTTTTAAAAACTAAATCCAATTTGAATTTGATAGATGTCTCACGCGACCATAACGCTGGCCTGTATTTTGGGCAACGCATAAACGTTGCCATATAACGTGGTAACGCGGCCAGAGTTTTGGGAACGTTCCCGACTAACAGTGATTTGGGACCCATTTACGATTTGTAATTTTTATGTTTTATAAATTAAGCTATATATAGTATATATATTTTAGTTTTAACTTTTTATGTAATGATTGTAAATAATAATTATAAATTATGTCATAAAATTAAAATAAATCAGAGATAATGTAGGAAAAAAATGACAGATTGATTTAAAACTGTAATGTATTGTGTATTATCTACGTAAGTCAAATGACAATTTGATATCAGTTGCTAAAAGATCTTTTTTTAGTGAAAGCAAAGAGCGATTTTAAAATTTATATTGGACTAGCTTCTGCCCGCGCCTTCGTCCGCGTGTTAAGTTTTTATAACTATCCCACGGGAACTCTTTAATTTTTCGGAATCAAAAGTATCCTATATGTTGACCAGGGATATAAGCTACCACCATACAAAATTTCATTTAAATCGGTCCAGTCGTTTCGGAGATTAGCCGGTACAAACAGACAGACAAACAGAGAAACAAAAAAATTGGAAAAAATCTAAATTAGTTCTATTTCACTTCTTACATTTCCAGAAATTCGACCTCTGCAGTTTTATTGTATGTATAGATTAATTTTTGAAATTATGAATTAATAGCTTCGTATGTTGTTTCTCTTTCTGAGTTGCATAATTTCAAAATAACGTAAAAATAATATAGTACATATATTCCGTATTCTTATAGATAGATAAAACTTTATTGCCCACCAAAATATACAAAATTTTTACAAAAACAGACCATATTTACAATATTTTCTAGGCGACCTTATCGCTCAAAGCGACCTCTTCCAGGCAACCTAAATCATGAATCAGGCGATGTAGGTCGTGCTGGAAAACGGCAATAGATGCATAAATACTCAAGCTAATTTAAGAATCAAATATACAAATACATACATATATACATAGTCACATGTATGTATTTATGTAATAAATGTATTAGCATGGTTATAGCGTGTTAATAAGACAGCTATTTGTGGACAAATAGTGTTTTCTGAGTAAATTTCTAAATGTTGGTAAGGATTTGGCCTCTCTGACAGTAAGAGGTATACTAAAGTTTGACAGCCTGCACTGTAAAAGAATTATCATAATAGGATGAAGTGTGTGTAGTATTCTTATAGTTCTGCGCATGTTCACCTCTTCTCCCGTGGGGCGCGTTACACACCGCCCCACGCACAAGGAGTATGCCCTGGTATAAGGGCAAATGACGGAACACCAAGGGCTTTTAATGTGTGTCTCTAACCGCGGCGTGGCGATAGGACTTCTTGCTTGCGGTGATAATGCCATCCCAACATGGCGAATCCCATATTCCCCAACGCGGTTCCCCCGCGGAATAAATACCCCAACCGTATTTTTCCTCTTTTAAAAAAAGACCTTTCATTAGTTACATGGTCAGAAAAATCACCCACTCTTCCCGAGAGACAGAAAAATCAATTTTACACATATTTAAGCTGTACCTGTACAAGTATTGAGCAACAACGGACTGAATTAAATGACTTAATCGTTTTTATATTAATAATTCCATGACAACCGGAATTTATTGATAAAATCTATCATACATCAACGTGAATGAAGTCGCGAGCAAAAACTAGTTACTATATATTATTATGACCATAAAAAAAATCATAATAAAACCTCAAAAAAAATAAACCCAAAAACTTCAATGTGCAAAAAACAATCATTGTCGAAAGGTGAGAAAATCCACTAATTAAGAGTCGGGCACCACCCCACGGCCCCATTGTAGTCCCGGCTTTCATTGATGTGTAATTAGCCTTTGTAAAGATTGCGTTATTTTTTTAAGCTCCATTGACGTCTCCATTCAGTTGCAAAACAGGACCTTCCTTGTTTACGATTCGATGAACACTAAATATAATAAGCGACAAATTACACATTGTCACCAGCAAGTCATCATTTGTAATTGGCAGTATAAGCTTTATATAACACTAACTTTAGCGCGAGGCTTTGCTGGCGTTAATGTTATCCCACGGGAACCGTACATATTTTGGGATAAAAATAGCCTATATACTATTCCAGAGTATAATCTATCTCTGTGCCAAATTTTATCTAAAACCGTTCAGCCGTTCTGGCGTAATTGAGTAACAAACATCCATCCAAACTTTCGGATTTTTTAAATATTACTATACATCTTCTGTATAGACAACAGTATATATCGGCCAAGTGCGTGTTATTCTATGCAAGGGTTTCGTAAAGATGACGAACGTTATAAAAGCATTTAAGAGAAAAGATCACATCTATACATACATATAATAAAACTGTACAGGTCGAATTTCTGTACAATGAAAAAAATGCTAAAAACCGAGTTAGGGGGATGTAAGAAGTGAAATAGAACTAATTACGATTTTATTAAAATTTTTTGTTTCTCCATTTGTCTGTCTGTTTGTACCGGCTAATCTCCGAAACGACTGGACCGATTTAAATGAAACTTTATATGGTGGTAGCTTATATCCCTGGTCAACATATAGGATACTTTTGATCCCGAAAAATTAAAGAATTCCCGTGGGATAGTTAAAAAAACCGCACCACGCGAACGAAGTCGCGGGCATCAGCTAGTCTTAAATAAATATTGCTTCATCAATGGCTCCACGGATCTTATTGAAACAAAATTTTCGGTATGAAATCTAAAAGTTAGGGAGAAGGGTATTTTTCAGACAGAAAGCAGGTATATCCGTTACTTTAAATTTAAAGTAGTCAAGAAAAATCATTACGACTTACTTAAGCACATATTGACGACATGTAGATCTATGGTCTAGCTAACATATTTCATTTCTTAGTTATAATTATATATGGTGGCCACCCGGATTTTATTATGTTTTAGCTATTTCACTACATCATTTTAGTAATAAATAAATAATACACGTTCCTATCAAAAGGTATACATATGCATAGATTTTCTAATTTTTATGATAAATGGCTGTGAAACACACGGACAGACGAACTTGGTTTCATTATTTATATAAATTGAAAAACTATTCAGCTCCAGATGTTTCCTGTTATATTGATGACTATATTGCTTTAAAATAACAATTCGACTTTTGAATTATTTTACTTGTACAAAGTGATGACGTCATAAGTTTGTATACCCCTACAAATTGTATGATGTAGTGACGTTTTGTAAAATGATATAATGTATCTCATTTGATTTAACGGTCCACTTCCCTATTATCGTCACATACAGTTGTATATCACACATGAAGAAAATTCTATTGCAGTTAAAACCCATTTTTATTCGCAAAAGAGATTGTGGCGAAACAAATTCTTTCGCCCACTGCCTTCGGACTAGATTTTATGGAGTTGTAATTAAAAAATGTCACATTATATACAGAAAAATAAAGTCGTGTAAAATATCTTATAAATTTAAATCCATAATTGTCTAAATAATATTAAATATTATTTCATTCGGCAATATAAATACTACAAAGAAAATTACATGTTTTATATATAAGTATCAGTCGATCAAAGTCATCCACAGTCGATTAAATTGTGCAAACTGATTGATTTAGATGTCTAAACATCGATTTTTGAACTTAACAGCACAACACTATTTTGAATATAGTTCACACATTATTTTATAAGAACACACTTTTGGACAATATACTACATTCCGATGAGCTACGTGTTTACGCCTGAGGGCACATCACTGTCAATGTGGAGTTATGGTAGACCAATTTGGACACCACGGGTTGTCGTGTTTAAAAAGCGCAGGAAGATCTCGTCATGCCAGCCTCAACGACATCACCCGCCGAGCTCTTGTCAGCGTCGGCGTACCGCCCATTCTAGAACCGAATGGCCTGGTGCGTGACGATGGCAAGAGACCGGACGGAATGTCACTCGTCCCTTGGAAGATGGGTGGGATGCGACCTGTGTTGACACACTGGCCCCATCACATCTTCCAATGACCGAGTCAGGGGCTGGCAATGAGTCTTCAGCTGAAGACGTCAAACGGCGCAAATATGGGGCCTTAGGAAAAGGTTACATATTTGTGCCTTTTTCGGCAAAGAGTTTCTTTAAAGACATACGTAAGAAACTCTTTGATACTACCCGTGATCAGAAGGCTGGCTCATATTTCGGACAACAAATAAGTATTGCCATACAGCGCGGCAATGCAGCCAGCCTTCTGAGCACGCTCCCCGGTGGCAGTGATCTCCTACATAGTGTATTTTAGTTTCTATCTATCTATAGGATTCGGCTTTAGACATTTATAGCGTGATACAATCCTTTATTGATAAAGGTTAAGCCCAAACTAAGAGCAATATACGTTTTGTCTTCCAGTCTTAGTTACGTGTTCGTCATGGACGCATTTGTAATGTTTTTAATATTTTGTTGCCCTTAAGACGTGTTTTTAACCAAGTTTGTTTTCGTGTTGCCCTTGATAATTTAAAGTAGGTAGAGTATTGTTAATAACAATAGGTAGGAATATTGTGGTCGTATTGTCGCCGCCACCTTTGGCCTGCCGACCCCACCTCGCGCGAACGCAACGACAACAAGGGGACTATATAACTTGCAGTGTAACGAGCAAAAAATATTTAACTATAAATATAAAGATTGTTGCACAAAAATGAAGAAAGACAAGAATAAGGTGAGAAATGCGTACGTAAGGGGATCTTTTAAAGTTGCACCCGTGACTGAACAATTAAGAGAAAGAAGACTAAAAGAAAGTTGAACTGGACAATTGATAGATACAAATATCAAGGTAGACCAAAAAAGAAATGGATGGATTTTAAGAAGCGTTACATGATGATGAGTTGTATGTCAGACGACGTATGCCAGAATAGAGGAATATGGAAGGAAAAGACATATTGTGCCGACTGCAAATAATTAGCAGAAGGTAAAAGAAAAGAAGTAAAGGAATTAAAAAAATACTAATGGGACGAAAACCACAGTAACAATCTCACAATGAAAAATTCACTCATATTTCTCCGATAGTTTACAATTGAAACCAATGCGTCAAAAACGAAATCCTACTAATATTATAAACACGAAAGTTTGTATTGAATGTATGGATGTATTTATGTATGTTTGTTACTCTTTCACGCAAAAACTGTTGAATGGATTTTGATGAAACTTTACACTAATATAGCTTACACATAAGAATAACACATAGGCTATAATTTATAAAGATATAGTGTGAATTATGGAAAATGTAAAGATTTTCCATCACCACGCGGGTAAAACCGCGGGCGCAGCTAGTAATATTATAAATTCTCAAACTATGAAGATATAAATAAGCTGATGTTACACAGCTGACTACCACCATTTTACTCTTAAAATGTGTAGGTACCCTAATAAAAATAATTTTATTGCCAGTTTTTAACAATAAATATAATTAGTAGTAAAAAGAGTCAAACAGCGCATTACTTATTATTTAAACAGTTAATAAATTACGTCATATATGACAATAAAAGTATTATAAAGCTTGATTTTACATGTACATTATTTTGTGCTTTATTGTAACACTAGTCGCGAAACCTTAAGAAAATATTATAACCTATCCTACTTTCTGGGATAATCATTACATAAATCTATCCCCAAACATATCCCATTATCCAGGTGAAAAGTATCCCTTGTCCACCCTCGGTATTAAAATTACATATATACCGAATTTCAGCCAAATCGGTCTAATAGTTCTTCCGTAAAAACATAACCAACAGAGGGACAATTTTATTTTTATCCCGGAATCTATCCCATTTTTCGGGATAAAAAGTCCTACGTTCATCCTCGGTATCGAAAATATATACATACTGAGTTTCAGCCAAATGGGTCCAGTACTATTTCGGTGAAAACGGAAGAAACAGACAGACAGACAGACAAATAGACAGGGTTATTTTCGCTTTTATAATATTAATAAAAAATGTGTCTTCTATCCAATTATGACGTCACAACTTGCTACGCTATTACAAAACTGAACGAACTGTTAGGTTTACACGATGATAAAAAGGTATCTCGGCTTTATTACTGTCAACTTGCCACAATGTTATTTAAAACAAATACTTACTTCTTATTATTCGATGTGCATACGACTTTAGTAGATCAGTAGAAGTATAATAGGATATCCTGATCGGGCTTCCAAAGAGCATCCTCAACAAAAACACCCACACAAAAAGCCACACAAAAGTGCACTTTTTTACCTCGAAGATATCGTCAATTAAACTCAAATACTTTCTGGAAATGTCCCCAAACTCAAACGTTATCGTCCCAAAAGCCCATTGACACGACAAAGGCTAAGGCGCTCTACAGACCCCAAACCGGATTTCCAAAATCCCGTTCGATGTCCCATCAAAAACTATTTTCGATTTCTATTTTAGTTTGTTTTTGTCCATTGTTCGTGTGGAGTGACACGAGTCCATACACTTCTGCGATGCCATTGTTGCCTGATGGCTGACGGAGGTGAGTGACAGCCGCCCCGAGCCAACCGCTGCCTTCACCTTCCATTTGCGTTCGTGCTATTTTGGGTTTACCTAATAGCGAATCGGCCAGACCCCATTTCAAAACGTTACGAATTCTCACCCTACCTTATATATTAGTACTTCAAATAGCCCTATACGTCAGAGTCAACGAGTCCATGTATGCAAAGCATAGCAACATACATTCACATCGGACTCAGAACAGATATAGGATTGCAGCGAGGCGATTGGAAAATTGTAACACGCTAACGCATGTTATGGGTTCGACTATATATTAAGTATTAAAGTACCGAACAAAATCACTCTTTCCGACAGTTTAAACACATTTACTTGTCGGCTAAAGAGGTAGCTAATCGAGCACACCTTCTATAGCTTGAAGGAATTTATGGATTATAACAATAATGTGAATTTTAATAACTGAAAATTTAGCAATAATACATGTATAACCCTGACGTGTAACATAGCTACGAATAAATGAGTTTATGAGTTTGCGCACTTTCTCTGTCTGTCTTTCTTTGTCTCTTATTTATAAGAAGTATAATTTCAACCGTCCCACTGCTGGGCTCGGGCCTCCCGATTTTTTAAAGGAAACGGAGAGGTATACCCAAGCTTGTCTAAGGCGTCTTAGCGGATGTAACACAGCGGCTATCTATCTCTATGTGCAGGTTCCAACTATTACCCGTGCGCAGAAGGCTTGCCGATAGCCTCATGATGTCACGCATCGATGGTCAGTAGGGTTGGCAAAAAAGGTTACATAAATAGTTGTTGCAATAAAAATAAAAAAAATTGTATATACTTTAACAGTAAGCAGTCATCAGCAAACCTTCTGCGCGCGACTTATACTATGTTTTCCTTGATTGTTAACAAGTAGTATTTATGACAACATGGACCTTAGGTCAAAAAACTGGCTGCGAAGTGCTTGCTTTGTTTTATTTGAGTTTGGGACGCTAGTGCGTTAACCACTAAGGTAATTTATTTACATTACTAATATTCCACGAAAAAACAGAATCAAAATTTGCTAACTTTCTTAACCTTGAACTAATCTTACACTTTAATTACAGTACTACGTTATATTTTAAATACAGAATAATTAAAAAATTGGAGGTTTAGTTACTAATAAGTCATTGCCTAAAATGTGCTGCATCCATTCGCTTGGCATCCTTAGGGCCCATCTTTTAAAGGTCAAAGCCACGACAAAAGGACGTTATTATAAAAAATCAAATTCGGTTTCACGAAATTGGGACAGCCGCCCGAGGGTACGCTACGGGATTCCTATTATATGTCTCACATATACATACGAGTAGCGGCGGGAACAAATTCTAACTTTGTTTCAACATTTCTTGTTTATTTGGATATTATACCTATGTGTGTAATAGCTTAGTCTTTGGTTGTCTACTTGGGGAATGGTCTTTCAAAACAGCAAATTATTATCATTTTTTTGAAGTGTAAACTTCTATAGGCAATTTGGGTACTTTTGAGACGGGGAAAAAGTACTGATCTCGCGTGACCGTCACGCTTAATTACGTAACATATATACAGATGTGTGAATAAATGTTTACAAGTTTGTAAAACTAAATAGTTTAAGTAAAATCTAGCCCAGACCGCTTATACGAGTATAACAATTGCCATATCACATTATGGTTCTGAAAGTAAACGACGAAACTAGTGGTCATTTGTCAACTCTACCTCAAATACCTTTAGCTCGTAGTTAGGACACCCTGATCTGATTCCTATGACGCGGGTTTGGCCGTGAAATATACATTCGTTGTTACATTTACCATGTGCTGACGTTGATATAGAATATATTCAGAAACTTTTCAAACACTTCTGCACTTGAAGATTTCCAACTTATAAACATAGCCAATTGGCCGTGCCTATCCACGGCATATCGTCCATTCCCAGAAATGGGAAACTCTGAGCCCAGCAGTGAAACATCTACATGTTGACATTATATTCAGGTTCTCGCGACTAGTATAGATAAAAAAGTATATTGTAACGGTTTTAAACGCGGCAATATAGTTGATTATTATTATCCCGACATTCGGCCACTTTTCAGTAGCCATGATCACGGAAGACAAAGATGTCAAGTGTCAATGAGTATTGTTAAAGTTTTATTTATCCTACTGCCAACTTGTTCATTTTAATTATTTAGTTTTAATTTTGTTTCTGGTTATTATTTACTCTATGGGAGCTTAATCTAATATACCACCGCTTCGCAATATGTTGTGGCTTGTTGGAGCTCTAATAATTTTATATCATATTAATATGCGTGGGAGGTAAAATAAAAAAAAATACAATCAAGCTGGTTTGTGTTCCAGTGAACGTAGAATGAGCTCACAGTGTCTTAAGGTCTTAGCAATTGGTTTTTGCCGGGTTTGGGTCTTAATAAAAAAATCAAATAAAATACCGCGCTTAAAAGCATTAAACTAAAACTTTTATTAAATATTATAATATTTCTCCTATTTGGTTCTTATTCGATGGCCTCTGTAGTTGACTGGGCTAAGCTTTTGCCGGTCTAGCTCAAAGAAACTCTGGGTTCGATTCCTACCATGGTCAATTTCTGGTCTGGCTATCTAAGATTAGCTCCAAACGTTACTTGATTAGCTATGAGAGACATAATATAATGTTTGTATTTTTCTGCGGATTTATTAGAAAAAAATATTAAAACAAAATATAATTATTGTAATTGAATATTTGAATTTAAATCATGGAGTAGAGGTGCATGCAGTAAAGGAAGCAAGAAGGGAAACAGTTTACTTACCTCAGCACGCGGTTGTAAGAGAAGATAAGGAAACTACAAAGGTAAGAGTAGTATTCAATGCCTCTTTTAAAGGAAGAAATGTACATTATTGTAATTTATTTAACTCCACGATGATATATAATGCAATTTGAACGTTTCCTGGAAAGAGTAACTTTTGGTATTCGTATCGGTTATCGTTTTGCACAAAAGGTTCAAACCTGGACAAAGAAGCCAGAAACACAAATCCGCCAACAATAGTGGTGGCAAAAAATCCAAAGAGACCTTCCAAGCTAGTGGTATTCGGGGGCGAATTCGCGAATCGCATTTTGCGAATGCTCTCGCGTGTTACTGCATTATTATTTAAGTTGCCATTTAAAAAATGGTTCGGATCGCCGGCTGGTTACGTGTCTGTTTTTTTGGAGGCGCGTGCGCACATAATTGGCGCGCCGGACGCTCGGCGGTTTTTGCCCGCCGAACGACGATCCTGTGCTCTAACGCATTCCCTCAGGAAAAACTACAAACGATATCCTGGAGAGGTTGCGCATTGTTCCAGGACGTATACGACGGAGGAATTCACTGTATTCGCATATAATAAAATAAAAATATAAAATTCCTTCTTCTCAAACTTCGAGGATAATATCTTCTCGAATGAATGATAGAATTGTCATTTTTTAATTTCAAATTCTATAATCTATATTAATAAAGTTTGAAGTTTCTGTCTGTGATTTCACAGTAAATGACATAATTTAAGTAAAACTTGTAATATAAAGAATGGCCGATTTTATATTTTTTGTCACAGTCTGAAATTTGTTCTCGAATAGGGACCGAAACGGTTCAACGAATTTCAGTAAAAAATTTAGGTATTAATATAACTACAATATTTTATTTTAAATATACATGTATGTCTCACTTCGATCTCTTGTAAGGTTATATGATTGTAAAGTACAAGTTACACGCGAAAGAAGTGGCGGAAACAGATAGTCAAACTCTTTAGTCTGATTGAATAATAATATTGTTACGAGTAGCGGGACTCGAATTAAAATGCCGTTAGAATTATTATAGAGTTTATTAGAAATAGTTCTAATAAACTCTATAATAATTCAAACGGCATTTTAATTCGAGTTCCGCTACAGACAATTTTGTATAGACAAACACGTATAATACAGGCACAAATATAACCGAACACAATAAATCCAAACGTAATGCAGAAGGTCATAATTCAATAAAACGCGCAAAGTCCGTCACTATTAGATTCCTGAATGTACACACGTCACGCCCGTGTCATAGTTGTAGCTCAACTGACCCCCTCTCTCAATCAGGCTATCGTTTTATACTGCATAAATGCAAATGTGCCTTTATCGTATCGTCGACATAATTTCCTAGAATCAGCTTGTACTTAATCCGTAACACCTGACTAATTATGCCTGCAACCGGCCGTAAACGAATACAATAGAATAATAGGCTGTTCTCCACAATACTAGAAACGTATGCCAATAAATAAGAAAATAAAAATAAGACGATCATAAAAGGATTATAATTACTTCAAATGCCGACAGGTAATAAAATGTGCTTTTACAGACTGTACGTGGAATTTTTCTTTGTCGAAGCCTAAGTTGTAACAATATTTATAACTGTCTACAAAGCTTCGCTCACGAAAGTAGGACGGAAATCTTCGAATCCGTGGACTGCAGAAATATGTCATGTCCTAAGACAAAACTCACTTTATTTATCCCGGTAAACATATGAGAAAGAAAGAAAGAAAAAATATTTTATTTAAGACAAAAACAAGTTAATATAAACCACATAAAGTCACAAATACACAACTAACAACAAAAGTTATAAACATACTCACACCAACGCGCACTACCACCGCATTGCATTACACGCACACTTCACACACACCAACACACAAAGAGCCTAAAAATAGACATAAGGCACACACTGCACATGCACTTCCTCACAACACTTGCATGTAACAGATACACTCTACATTAGTATAAGTTCAGTATTAAAATTAGAAAAAAACAATTGTATAAGTTATTCTTAAGGTACACTACAACTCTAAAAATCACTAAATTAATGTCACACACAATAACAAAAATAAACAATAGGCGTGTATGAACTTTAAAAACTTCCATAGAAATGAAGTTGTAAAAAAGGGTACGGAACTCGAGTCCGTAGAGCTGTTAAAAAAAAAGTTAATATAAATAGAAATAGAAAAACAATAGAAACAAAATAAGTCCTAAATTGGACCCAATCTCAGCATAATGCTAGCCAGCGAGAACTAGCGCTGTTCTTCCGTCTGGGACCATAAAGTGAAGTCACGGTGGACAATAAAAATCACATAGCAACAACAATATATACAATACAATGCAGTTTGATAATAGTAAATTAATTGCAGACTAAATAACAATATAATAAAGCAATAATTTAAATAACACATATATATTGTTACAAGTTGGGCCACCTGCATACCTATTGTCACATACTGACAAAGAAATGCTGCGCATCGTGTTTATTGCCCCTCCCGCATTCGGAGTTCTTTTTATTACTCCGTATTTAAAATTTGCTATTAGACAATAACCTATTGTTATTGTTTTCGACTTTGTTGGCCGTTCGCAGGAATAGATAACCAGATGTGCAAATTACTATTTCTCGGAAACTCAGTGCGCGCGGCCGATTTTTTTTGTACTGTATAGTTAGTATAAGATAATGCCCGAATGGAGGGGTGGAGCAGTCAAGTGACGACTACGATACGAGTAAGACGTTTGTAGTACTCTCGATTACCGATATAGACGACGGTTTGCGCGTGTCGAATTGCACCGAATCGTGCAGTGTTAACTGGTTGCATCCAGTTTTATTTGTATTTGTTTTATACGTGTTTGTACAGTTCAAATAAATTCTATAGTAGTTCCAACGGCATTTTTAATTCGAGTCCTGTAGCTCGTAACAATATATAAAATCATTGTAACAACGCACACAACGAAACAAATCTCATTTAATATCGCTTAAGTGGACTTTGAAGCTTACCACGAGGAATTTATACTCCCAAACTGGGAATCACACTAAAACATAACAACTTTATTTCTACACATACCTTGTGAAAATTGTCATCTTGAAATGTGAACTTTTGAAAACCGACTCGCATATACGTCGAGGTATACCTAATTAAGTGCCCAAAACTTTTTACCGCTGTGCTTTTTTGTGGGGCTCGGGATTAGTCGCTCGCGGCCATCGAAGGCCCGTCCCTGTCATTACCTAAAACGATCCTAATAATATAATAGTCCTGTCACAGTCCTTCGAGGGAAAAGTTGAAGGGACAATTTTCTTAAGGGCCTCTAATAACCGACGAAATTTGGCACTCGTTTATATTTCGATCCGTAGTTTATCCCTTTTGGACCTTTTATTGCTTGATTGCTGGCTCGATTAATTTTGGACTCTTCAACTTAATAGCGGAAGTTTTATTTTGTTTGGGTATATTTAGTTGTTTTTAGCCCATAGAAATTAAAAAAAGATTGAAAGGAGATGTAATAATAAGATATGAGCAGGGAATGTTAAAGTGGTTTAGAGACATGTAGAGAAAATTGATGAAAAAAAAAGAGTGTATGACAACAGAGGGGATGGTAGAGTTGGTGCCGGTAAATATCTACGTACTTACCATGATCAAATCACAGACGATGAATGGTCAGGTAAAGAGTAAAAGTTGTACTACAAGATTGTAACTAGTGGAGATCCAGTGTCTCTACATACCCTTATAGGAAACAAGTGTGATTATAAATATATATGTATGCAATATAAAATATAATCAATTCCCAAAAATGAAATGGAAATACAAAAAAAATTGGGATGATGAACTAAACGTCAACACTTTATCCACCACTTTTCCCTCCTAATTCAATACTCAGACTACAATAAAGTAACCTTAGTTGTTTCTTACATTATTAGTTGTGACACGCAGACAAACAAATATCTAAGCGAGGCCACTGAAGTTCTTTTTACCTTTAGATAACCTTTAAAGTTTAGACCTCTAAAAATAAAACTAGATGAAACTAAGTCCGCGGTCTAGAGTTATCCGCCAATTTAGAAACGTGCCTACATCGCAAACAATTTTGATTTATAGAGAACACCTTTATCAGAATTCATTACTATTGAATCCGAGTTATAAAGATGAAAAGTAAACACACAAAGTTACTTTCGCATCGATGATTAGTGTTAAATATAATGTAGATAAGAGCTGGAGAGCTAAGACATGCAACTTTCGCTTCGGAGCCACTTGTCTCGACACCGGTGACAGGAGACTTGCTACCTCGATATATCACCCGTGTGATCGCGGAGAAGCACCAGCACAGGGCCGGCGCAGGGTCGGGGGACGGGGATCGAAGGGCACATTTATATTGTTCATTACTGGGCCCCGGAGGTGAGAGATGTTGGCGCTGTCGCCTCGACGGGGGGCTTCGCGCCACAGGGTTGCTGCCACTTCGTTCTTCGACACGATCCTGTATCACCATGTCATTCTGCTATAAATCAAATTAAAAGCGCGCTTAAATATCAGTTCTTTTCTAAAGACATAAAAACAAACAAATTCACTTTCACTTTATACAGATATTTGTTATTTTAAATATATTACTTCGCACATATATGCACGGTAAAATTGTATTTGGTAGTTTCTTATATACGGTTTTGGATGAATAAATTTTCAGGTAATTTGAAATAACTTTACGAGACCCGGTGATTTTTTGATTCTTTCTACTTTAAAAAACGATAATCTTTGTAAATTTTTATATATTTAAATATCTATAATATCAGCTTTTAAGATTTTCATAACCAAAATATGAAATAACGCTCGGCAAATTGTTTTTGTTTCAGAAAGCAATGGATTTATAAACTCTCTTGTAGCTGTTACTTTGTCAGAATAGACGGAGATTATGTATCTTGGAACTGAAAGCAACATTTACAACAAATTTCGGGAAATTTAATTTGAAAACTAAACTAAATTATAAATAACTGAATATAAAGTATGTATGTATGGAATGTCACTTATTCCTTGGAAGATGGGAAGGCCGCTTGTGTGGGACGTGACACTCTGGTGGCTTCACATCTTCCAGTGACTAAGTCAGGGGCTGGCAATGCTGCTTCAACAGCTGAAGATCTCAAACCTTATATATTTGTGCCGTTTGGAGTTGAAACTTTGGGTCCGTGGGGTCCATCGGCAAAGGGTTTCTTCAAAGAAATTTGTAAGAGACTCTGATACCACCTGTGATCATAAGACTGCTTCGTATTTCGCGCAACGAATCAGCATTGCCATACAGCGTGGTAATGCAGCCATCCTTCTGGGCATGCTTCCCTCTGGCAGCGATTTGTTACATACTTTATATTGATTTATTTATATTTTAGTATATTTAATTTGTATTTATGGACATGACGAATGTATCTCGTCGGGCCAGCCCTGTCTGCTGTGGCACCGGGGGGCCGGTGTGCCCGTCCTGGGCTGTTGATTTGTGCCTGGACTCCCGCGGACAGTATTTGTCCGGGGCACGCGTGGGCCGCACTACGCGCCGACACATACTGCAACACCGATATATCCAGCACTCACGCGTAAGACCTACGCGAACGAGCCCAAGCTGCCACGGTTCCGAGAAATTGTTCGATTGCTACTGAAGATCTGTTTTCAAAAGATGACCATTTGTCTACAAGAAAACATTACAAAAATTAGGCGCAACATAATATACCTACTTCGTGTAGTAGTAGTAGTTCCTAACATGTAGGTACAAAACCTCAATTTTCTTACCTGATCACTGTTGAAAAATATAATGCTTTATTATTAAATTTACCCGCATAAATTTTGATTCAATATCGCATAAGTACTCTTACATGTATATTCCGGTACAACTTTCTTGAAAATCGATATACAACAAAACTGTGACAATAGAGCAAAGAAATATATTTTTTGATTTTTGTTGAAATTTATAAGGGGGAATAATTGGAGGGATTATGTACCATCCTGGCAGGAACGGAGAAAGAATACAACTTCCTGCGGCCGGGTGGCCTGTCGTAGGTGGCGACAAAACATACAACAGCCTTGAGTTGTGTTCCAGCACTAGTGGGCAGGTTCTAGTTTCTCTTAAGAGAGCAGCAGCGCATTTGTAGCAACTTTAGTGTTGCAAATGTCCAAAGTTGATGGTAACCGCTTTACGTCGGCCTGTCTGCTGAACTCGTGCAATAAAAATATCGAATATTTAGAGTTTTTAAGAGTCCCATTTCTTGTAAACATTCTTACACTTTGCACCGTATGCATTATGCGTATGAGCATATCGTCTATTAAGCGGAACCGTTTTATCAATACAACATAACTCTTCGATGCACCAGGCGCCGTCTTCTCACGACACAAGGTCATATTTTATTAGAAATCAGCCATTCGTGATTTTCTAATTGGCTTTCAAGATTAAATGCGCGTCCGACGATAAATTCGGTGATAGAGCCAATCGGGAATTTGAACGGAACAGACGTTTCAAGTCGAATGCCATAAAGTACTTAATTAATGAGTTGACAGCGTCGACTGACGACAATGAACGGTAAGAATCTTAATGTGAGTGCGGGCAGTGGACGCACCGACACGTGAGTGAAAACGTCTGCCTTCGATCTCACTACCTCGAATGCGTTGTCTTCGAGTATTCCTACCATTGCAACGAAAGCTGCGTTTAGAACAGTTTCGACACTAACCGCATTCGCTACAAGACTTCCTACGTCAATTTCATTTTCATCTAATCATTTAGATCACTCAAATTATTGTATTTTAATTATGATATTTTTTTATTGCTTGTGTTCAAACAGACACGTAGAGGGCCTGATGGAAAGCGGTTACCATCACCTATGGACATTCACAACATCAAATTATCCTAAATATTATCAAATTATTATATCCTATTATCCACCGCAAAATACCGTGCTTAAAACCGTCAAAACGTATATAGTTCTATTATGTAAAATAGTAGCGAAAAATTAAAAAAATAGTATCTATCTTCAAGTTATGCTGATGCGTATTTGCAATGCAGAGGTCTAGGGTTCGATGCATGACAGTCAATTTTGTAAAAGAATTTTATGTTGTTTTGCTATTGTACGGGTGTCTAAGATCGTCGGCTTTAAAGTTTTTTATTGCATATTACCCATAGAGCATGTGTCTCCCGATTTATAAAATATGTGTGTATATCACTCGGAAGCAATTACGTTGTATGATGCAATTATAGGCCCAGAACAAGACTTTTTATACGCAATGACAGGTGTAACAAGTGCGTTTCGGCACTCCGCGATAGCAATGATATTTCATCAGTATCTCGTCTGGTTGACAGAACTCCGCATGGCTTCGGTGGCAATCTTATCTCGGCTAAGTTTGGTTAGTGGACGGCGCACTCCGACGTATTTTCCAATCTAAACGAGCCCAAATTAGAAGGCTAAGACAACTTTGGAACCGGTCAACATAAAATTGGAAACGAACTGTAGTGTCTGTATTGCGCAAGAGTTGGATAGCCGGTCGACCAGTTTGGCGCGCGGCGGAAGGCGCGTGGGATCTATGACTCTCCGGCTGGTGGACGCGGCTCCAAACGGCACATCGGCACCTGCATGTGCCGGCGCATACGACCTTTTCATTACCGGCGTAAATTTATTTGGACTGTCACTTTATTGCCGTGGATTAAGAATCTCGTTGACATAAATTATTACGTGTATAGGCACTTGAAATATGGCCAGTTACTGAAATATTAAAACACGATGCGCAGTTGAGTTACGATTCCATTCTGTACGCAACGTGTCATCGATTTGTAAGCATCGTTGCGATCGACAGTCCTGATTTGGTATCTGCATTCCTACCATCCGAATAAGACGTGGGCCACAGTCGTGAGAACATGATACAAGAGCGTATGCCTAATTTTACATAAATATAACTCTTGCAAAGTTGTTAAAAATAATTTCCATTGGTAGTGTCAATTTATATACACATGATTTTAACATAATTAGCGTATAGGTGAGACTGAGGTAATAAGTATTTTCATCAGTAGAAAATTCCCAAGTCCTATACACTATCAATAAATATATTTTAATTTTTTATTACATGAGTTCAGCAGACAGGCCGACGGCCAACTAGATGGTAAGCGGTTACCATCACCTATGGACATTTGCAACGCCAAAGGTGCTACGAATGCGCTGCTGCTCTCTTAAGGGAGACTGGAACCTGGTCACTAATACCGGAACACAACTCAAGGTTGTTTTGGCAGCATACTCTAGACCAGGGGCGGTAGCCATCCAGTCGGGCAAATTACCTACCACCTGGCTGTGGGTTGTTTTGTCACCTCCTACGACAGGCCACCCCAACACAGGAAATTGTATTCTTATATATTGGCATAATCTTATATATATATATATATATATACAGGTTGTCCTGGAAGAGATCGCTTCTTAGTGATAAGACCGCCCATTGTGCACATTTAGAATATTTTTAGGCTATAAGGTTTTCTGTAATGGTAATATAATATACACATATATCTCTCTCTATGATATACTAATATATATATATACAAGACTAAACAAAATCTTATCAGCTTATCTCTTTTCAAAACTTACAAAATTTTCATAGGCTAGATATTTTTACAAGAACACGCGTAGATTTCAGATCCCTATCTCCCTTTCAAGGCAATCAATTCAGTCGACTTCACTTACGCAAAACTTGCTCAAAAAAAGCTCAAGCTATCCCATTCCAGGATTAAAGCATCGTCATTATGTTAAGCCGCGTTATTAAAAGTAGAAAATCTTCATCCACGGACTTTGATTAATTTCTAAGGTCCTAAAGAAAAATCAAATAAACATCCTAACGATATCAATGTTTTCTTAAGTTTTCGCGACTTGTATACATAGTAAAATTTAAATGTCGGAATAACAAAAATCAAATAAATTACCGCGCTTAAAACCGTTAAAACGTAGTTTTGTTATCCTAACGATATTATCTTTATATTTATTTATTTGCTTCATTACAAATAAAAGATAGCTATATTATTATAAAATTCTAAACATGCCGTGTCTCTACAGTGAAGGTGTTTTAAAAAACCAACTGGAATAGACTATATAAACGATAGAGAACACGATGCAATTGTTTATTTTATTTTTGTCTGTTTGGGATTCACTTATAACTACTGGGCCGATTTCGATGCGGTTTTCGCTGGTCGACAGCAAATTCTTAGACTTAAAATCTGCGCTAATGCCCCGGAATCCCGCGGGATTTTTCTGGTAATGATTTAAAATGGCCATATTAAAAATAAATCGAATTCCAATGTGGTTTTTTTACTGATCGATATTAAATTGAATGTAATAAAAAGTGTGATATTTTTTATCTCGAGACACACGCGACACAGATTCCACTAAAACGATAGCTTACATTCTTTGTTTAAATGCTGCGATGCTTTGTGTCCCGAGAATCCCGCGGGAATTTCAAGTCTAGCGTGGACGAAATCGCGGACATGTCCTAGTATAAATTATAATGTAATATAACTTAATCTAAATAAAACTAATCAATTAATAGCTATTTATTACTTATATTATTTATATCTATAACGTCTTAAGACTATAAGTAGATTGATGGCCGATTCCAACATCTTACTATTTATTCACCTGCCTTATTATTGATAGAAATTTGACATTACTTTTATGGAGTGACAGTAAGGCAAATGAACGGTTAGTTAGATTTAGGAACCGGCCCGACTGTAGGGCACTGTCTTCAACAAGTAAGACACCTACAAGGCTGGCATTGCTACATGTTAGTTCGCACTATTAATTTGTTGGCTGCCTGGCACAAGATCAACACTAGCTATCAATGTAGTTTCATAAAGAGTAGATTTGTAGTTTTGAGAGCTCTCTAAGGCTCATGGTCTCAGGAGCCCACGATCCGACGAAAATAACAGTAAATTCCACTAAGGATTGCATACATAAGTATACGTGATTCAGCTATTAGCATACTGTCAGTCCTAAACGTGCAGCCTGTGGCTCGGTGATACACAGCGGGCATACAGCGGTATAATAATTGGCTGAGGAAGTTGTTGGGCTGCCGTGGCGGTGTAGCGCGGCAGCGATGTTCACAGGGAACAGGGATGTGACTTTTAAATGTATGAGTTTGTCTTTCCACCGAATCCCGGCCCGTAATTTTGGTATACATGTTGACTCTTGACCCCTCGGAGTAGAACATTGATATTAATTATAGTAACGCCGGTATAATTTGATCTTTAATAATTAGGTGGTAGGGCATTTGCCCGTCTGGATGGCTACCACCCCTAGCCCAGAGCATGCCACCATAACAACGTTGAGTTGTATTCCGGCATTAGTGGCCAGGTTCCAGTATCCCTTAAGAAAGCAGCAACACAGTTGTAGCATCTTGTGTAATACAACTCCATTAATTCTTCAAAAAGTAATTCTGTAACATACTTCTGTATAAAACTTATTTAAAAAAGAGAACTTAAGATATAAATAGGATAAGAAACTTAAAGAAAAACAATATTTAGCTAGACGTGTTGCTGGGGAGTTTTTCTTGCCGCTTCTTCTCCTTAACAGCAATAACACGTCGCGAAGCGGTGTACATAGAATAGGAAGAAAAATTAAATTTTAACGTATATATATAACCTTCAGAAAGTGGTCTCCAGTGGGACTTATTTTGAATAAATATATATATATATATATTATCTATTCAAAATAATTAATAAAATTGTATAATAAGGAAATACTCAATTTACTGATTTTTTTTATTTATAAATCGGCAGACAAACACATACTGTATATCCCGAAATTAAGCAAGTTACGCTTGTGTTATGGGTAATATACAACGGACCACTCTGGGGCCGATCCCAGCACACCCAGACCATAGTAAATAACGGAGAAAATATGTTTCCGAAATTTACTATACCAGGAATCGAACCCGGAGCGTCTGCGTTGCAGTAAGGTAAACCGGCAAAGGCTTAGCCCGCTCAACCACAGAGGCCGTCAAGAAATTAATTATTACTATTATTTCTGCCACAGGAACCAGTTAATCTGACCATATTACTGACCGTATTTATTTATTCGCATGAATTTGATTCCAGTCGCTGATCTCACTGATAACAGTAGTTCGTTATCGTGTTATATAAAGTGAAAGACACGAATCACGAGTAATAATTGCCATGCAAAATACTGCAGATTTTTATGTCAACGACTCTAAATGCTATCACGTCTAACATCAGCACGTGTAAGCTTTCTGACCCAACACTACGTTATTTGATGCTTTCATAAACCTGATATTAACATTTATAAAACTAAACATATCAATAAACTCTTTATTGCTCCTTATCTTACGTTTGAAATCTTATTTAGCAAGCAAATGAGTGAGAGATTGCTCGGTGCTTGAGTTAAGATTTAAAACACTAATGGTGTCATCTACCCGTTATACATAAGTAGCTAATTGATACCAAAAATAGACTTATCTATAATATTATAAAATTCTAACCATGCGGTGTCTGTACATAGAAGCTATTTAGAAAAAAAACAACAGGAATAGACTATATAAACGACAGAGAACAGGAAGCAATTTATTTAGATCTCTGGTCTGTTTGTTCGGGATTCACGTAAAAACTACTGAGCCGATTTACTACTAAATAATATACATATATATATATTTTTTTTTTTTTTTTTTTGGGGGCTAACAGCCATCATTAACAATAACTAGAAATAAACTAAAGGAAATTAAACAAAGAAACAAAAATAAAAATAATAAAATTATATATATATATATATATATATATATATATATATATATATATATATATACTGGCCGACAGCAAATTCTTAAATGTAAAATCTGCGCTACTATTTATCCCGGGAATCCCGCGGAAATTTTCCCGGTAGCGGTTTGTGATTGTACGGGTGCATGAAAATTAACTTATTCCGACCCAATTTTCACTAAAACGATAGCATAGCTTTCATTCTTTTTTAAATACTGCGGTACTTTGTGTCGTGAGAATCCCGCGGAAATTTAAAGTTAAGTGTGAACGAAATCGCGGGCATATCCTTGTACTTCGTACGTATTTATTTCCTTTTTAAATCATATTTCTTGCATAGAAATTATTTTCCGATACGAGTTAGTTCTGTTCTTAAATGTACCCACTTCGTATCTTCTAAAATTTCTTCATATATATATATATATATATATATATATATATATATATATATATATAAATAATAATTCGAATAAGAAATAGAAATTTATAGAATAAATGTGTGTAATGACAATTTTGTTATGGTACAGTTTTTGCCAAAATCGCATCGGAATCCAAAAAATCTATTTGTAACGTTTACTATCTCTTCGCTATTTACAATATTACTTGCTTTAAAAAGTGTCTACAGAAGAAGATAAAGAGATTGTTGACAAATAGCTTATACAATAAAAGAACAAGTAAGTTCCTTATAATCCAATTTTCGAAATTGTTTTGAAACGATGAAAACCATGCAATGAAAATTTTAAATTCCAAATAATTTATGACGAATTTAATTTGTTATCGTTTCAATAAAGCAGTTAGTTAAATTGAGATACATGTATTCAATGCGCGTTTCCTCTCAATTAAAATGCAACATTAGATAACTGCAACTAAATCCAAGACCCGTAATTAACCCACTAATTCGTCTACCAATTAATAACATAAACAAAAAGTTTTTATCAAAAATTCAACACTGACAACACCAATTGAAAATTAACATAATCTTGCATGAATTTGATTTCATTAAAGATTTTTTACCTGCTTTCGAGATAATTTAACGTGTATGGTGTAATTCTCGATTAAATATTTTAGATTTGATAAGCACTATCCCAAGAAAAACTTAGTATAATAATATATCAGGCTACTCAGAAAGTATTGCGAAAATAGTTTTTATATATAATCTATTTTGAAAATATGATTATATATAACTAAAAATATGTACGTTCCAATTTCAAAATTTCCCTCCATATTATTTGCGAAGTAATTTAAATTATTAAAATTTTAATTTTAATTTGTATATATACTTATTTATAATTTAGTTTAGTTTTTATTTAACCCTTAACATAAATTATAATTCATTTTTATAATATCTTAACCAAAAAATTCTAGTCAATAAATTGAAATAAACCAAAATTTAAGTAAAAATTGTTATTTGTACTACACCTAATCTCTAATTAATGTTATTAGCTTTATCGTGAGTCTATCTAAAAGTTCTGGGAACTAGTATGTTTTTATTAAGTTTTCTAAATTGAAACACGAGATATTTAATGATCATAAAATCATAAAAACGTGAACTAGCTTCTCAAGCAAAAATACGCTTTTAGAAACGGCATATTGCGCAACACTAGCTCGACTTGTATTTTCCACCCTAGAGCTTATCTCGGATACTAAATACCGAAACTAACACACCAATAACATATACACGTCACACTAATAATTTATCTCGGTTAACTTTCACTTAATTAATTTTCGTTTGCTAACTTTTTAATTTGCATACCAGTAATGTTAAAAATGTAGGGTATATGTAGGGATGGGTTATTGTCCTCCTGAGCGTATCATTATATATAGTTATTTTCATAGTAGCGTGTCCTATGGTATTTTACTTTGGGGCAACGCTGTTGACTTAGAGACCATATTTGGTTTATAAAAAAGAGCCGTAAGGTCATTTTACAACCGCGTCCCTTGGGAGTCTCTTAGAGAATGCTTTAAGGAAATCGGTATTATGACGGTCGCCTGCCAATATATCTTTAATAATATAATTTATATTCGTAATAATTTGAGTGCCTGCAAGCAGTGTAAAGATATTGACGGTATCAACACCAGGCATTGTAATAGACTGATATTGCCATCTTTTAGATTACAAAAAGTACTGTCCTCCTTCTTGGGGGTTGGTATACGCTTCTTCAATAAGATTCCGAGTGAAATGTTAGATCTGCCTTTCACTAAATTCAAAACCAAATTAAAAAGTATCTAGCTAAAAAAGGGATACTACACTATTGAAGAATACTTAAATGACAAAAATTCATTTACATAGCAGCTCGCTCTAACATCTTATACTATATTTTGTATAACGTTATCTTTTGCCAAGCTTGTAAGGGGTTTATGGAGATATATTGCAGCATAACATTTTAGTACATCATGTCGTTATTATAACTTTAATAATATTTTTCTTTCCTTTTATTGTGTCTTGGTCTTATTGAGTATGCACTGTTTGCTACAACTCCATTAATTCTTCAAAAAGTAATTCTGTAACATACTTCTGTATAAAACTTATAAAAAAAGAGAACTTGATATATAAATAGAATAAGAAACTTAAAGAAAAACATTATTTAGCTAGACGTGTTGCTGGGGAGTTTCTTGCCGCTTCTTCTCCTTAACAGCAATAACACGTTGCGAAGCAGTATGCATAGAATAGGAAGAAAAATTAAATTTTAACTTATATATATGACTTTCAAAAAGTGTTCTCCAGTGGAACTTATTTTGAATAAAAACTTTTGAGTTTTGAATTTGAGGTTTTTAAACTCTTGCTGCATCATTCATTCATGTTATCAACAAGGCACTTGAAACGATAACATTCATATGAAGATATACTTAGGATTTTAAAAAACCTGGTCTTAAAATTATTCTTCACTAACATTCTCTTTTGGAACATAAGCAAGGATATTTTTTTAAATAGGCAGACAAACAAATACGCGTACACGTTGTAATAATGATTTGCCCGCCTGCCCTTTTTTCCATATTCCCGAACATTGCGACGGACAGACGCCATACTCCCCATATTCCGAGACCCTTAGTACCACTAGCAGTTCACCGCAATAGCCCGGTACTTTTGCTCATTTCCCCAATAGTCCTACACTGGCCGGGGCTTGTCTTTGGGTGCTTCATTATATTGGTGTAGACAGGGGTAATCGCCGGTCAGTGTCACGCAACATTTACATTAAATTTGTCAAAGGGCCTCTACGTGTTGGCCTCCCAATGGCCCCACGCAAGGCCTCCAAATGTCAGGGCCATTTTTATGGCCCGTGGTCTTCCAAGAAATACACTATAATAATCGGCAGACAAACACACATATTGTATATCCCCAAATTAAGCAAGTTACGCTTGTGTTATGGGTAATATACAACGGACTACTCTGGGGCCGATCCCAGACACCCAGACCATAGTAAATAACCGAGAAAATATGTTTCCGAAATTTACTATACAGGAATCGAACCCAGAGCCTGTGTTGCAGTGACGTGGGCCGGCAAAGGCTTAGCCCGCTCAACCACACAGGCCATCACAAGGGAAGCAAATTACGCTTCGTGTTATGAGTTATATACAACAGACCACTCCGGGCCAATCTCAAACACCTAGACCATAATAAACATCAGAAAGATTACAAAGACAAGAACTGAACCGGGAGCCTGACGAGATTATATCAGACAAAGAGACCCTACCGTCATCTAGTTCGTCTACGAGGTTGGGGTGAGTAAGCCTGCGTTTATTGTTTTATATGTATATATATGTATAATAACAGCCCATAAATGTCCCACTGCTGGGCTCGGGTCTTTCGTTATAGGGGGAACGGACAGTATACCCGTCACGCTTGTCCAAAGCAGCTTGGCAGGTTCGACACATCAGTTGGACATATCACGATGTTTTCCTACACCGTTGTTAGCACGTGGTAATTGTAACAATATGCACATTAGGTCAGAAAGCTGCCTAAGTGGTGCATGCGTTCCGACCAGGATCGAACCCGCGCCCTTTGAGTGTCGGACGCGTGCGCTAGCCATTACGCTGCCACGACTTTTATATAAAGATAATCTTTATTGTGGAAAGTGTAGGAGATAGAGTTTCCTACTTTCTGCTACATATTTTAGGGATTACTGGTAGAAACATAGCAAGGATATTTTAACTGATGTTTGTATTTTGATATATTAAGGATGTATGGGAATCATAGTAAAACGTGTTCATGCAACAACAAATCCTATCCTACTAATATTATTAATATTGATATATGTTTGTTACTCTTTCACGCAAAAACTACTGAATGGATTTTGATGAAACTTTACAAGAATATAGCTTACATCAGAATAAATAATATAATTTATAAAGATATAGTGTGAATTATCCAAAATATATCGATTTTCCACCACCACGCGGGTGGAACAGCGGGGCGCAGCTAGTTAAAAATAAATTATTAACTATCTGGTTCAAATAGATATCTGTTGACCACCTAAATGTGTTAAAGTTCTTTGCTATTTGAAATCAACTTTCCAGTTTTGATAACCAAAAAATAAGCGATAGTATCTAAACGACCAAGTTTCTAGTCAAATATTTATCGGTAAATACTAATTTAAATGTAAATTTTAACTAGTAGTGTATCGTGTTTTAAAACTAAAAACTATCGTCCTAGTAATCGTAATTTGCTTCCGGTTGATTTCGATAAAATAAAACTCCTCTAAATGTTTCTTATCTCGAACTAGTATATCTGCTTTGTTTCATCCATTTTGACCCACTTTGCAAAATTCAAATTTCTCTTTTGTATCTACATTTCGGCGGACGTCACACGACAATAGCGTGATATATTATGTATAGTGTAATAATGAAGGTAGTTGCTAATAAAAGTCAATCTTGGTCGAACTTGTGTTTTATTCACAACATGGTGGCAGCGGTCTGCGAATAATTATTACAATTTATATAAAGATTTTTTTTGTAGGGGAAGATGTGACATTTTAATGTATTGTAATAATGAAGGTAGTTGCTAATAGAAGTCAGTCTTGGTCGAACTTGTGTTTTATTCAAAACATGGTGGCAGCGGTCTGCGAATAATTATTACAATTTATATAAAGATTTTTTTTGTAGGGGAAGATGTGACATTTTAATGTATTGTAATAATGAAGGTAGTTGCTAATAGAAGTCAGTCTTGGTCGAACTTGTGTTTTATTCACAACATGGTGGCAGCAGTCGCGAATAATGATTAAAATTTATTATATAACGATAATGTCGGTAGTCCAAGAATGAGAGCTAAAGTAAACTGGTCAGCTTTACCGAAAGTTGTTTTTGACGGCACTTCTATCCCTCTGAGCGAAACAGTTAAAAACTTAGGAATAGTCATCGATACTGAACTGTCTTGGAGGCCTCACATATTCGAATTGAGTCGTAGAGTTTTCCTATCGTCTAGGTCTCTTAGAAGGCCGAGAAACTTTTTGCCCACTGCCACCAAAATTATGCTTGCAGAGTCCCTCCTACTTCACATATTTGTTTATGCTGATACCTATCTAAACTTAAGCTCAGAACAGCTAAATAAACTTGAGCGACTTCAGAATTTCTGTATCAGGGTCATATTTGGTTTGCGAAAATATGACCATGTTTCTGAATTTCGTATGAAGCTCAAGTGGCTTCCTATTTGTTTTCGCCGGAATACTCACATTCTAACTCTTCTTTATAATATACTATTTAATCCTAATAGTCCTCCTTACCTTAAGGAACGTTTTGATTTCCTTCGCCTCTCCACTTCTCACAATTTGCGCTCAGATACATATCGTAGACTCTTGATACCTGCACACACTTCATCCTTGTATGATACCTCTTTTACAGTGCAGGCTGTCAAACTGTGGAATGCTTTGCCTGTTACTGTCAGAGAGGCCAAAACATTACCTACATTTCGGAACTCACTTAGAAAGTACTATTTGTCTTTAAATAAATATGTGTAATATATTAAACATTTACTTATTTATGTATTGTAATATATGTTAATATAAAATGCTTGTCACATATAATGTTAACAAGTAAATTTATTTAGATTTTTTTGTATATACGTAAATATATTAGTATTATATTGATGTATGTATTCAATTTATAAATTAGTGTAAGTATGTATATTTAAATTGTACAGTCCTATCTTTTTTCTGCTCCACCTACATCGCCAGATTAGTTAAGAATTTATTTTAAGCTAGGTTGCCTGGAAGAGATCGCTTTTAGCGATAAGGCCGCCTGTTGTTTTGCCAAGAAGTTTTGTAATTATGCCTTTTATTTCTGTATTTGTTTATTTTGGTGAGCAATAAAGTGTTATCTATCTATCTAAAGATATTTTTTTGTAGGGAAATATGTGACATATTAATGTATTGTAATAGTGAAGGTAGTTGGTAATAGAATAGAATATACTTTATTGTACAAAAATGCTACATAAAATCAAGAACATTAATATACAAGTACAATCGGCGGTCTTATCGCCCGTGGCGATTTCTTCCAGCCAACCTTTGAATGGAGTATAGGAAGGACAACAAAAGTCAATCTTGGTCGAACTTGTGTTTTATTCACAACATGGTGGCAGCGGTCGCGTATAATTATTACAATTTATATAAAGATTTTTTTAGGGGAAGATGTGAAATTTTAATGTATTGTAATATTGAAGGTAGTTGCTAATAAAAGTCAATCTTGGTCAAATTTGTGTTTTATTCACAACATGGTGGCAGCGGTCGCGTATAATTATTACAATTTATATAAAGTTTTTTTTGTAGGGGAAGATGTGACATATTAATGTATTGTAATAAAGGTAGTTGATAATAAAAGTCAGTCTTGGTCGAACTTGTGTTTTATTCACAACATGGTGGCAGCGGTCGCGTATAATTATTACAATTTATATAAAGTTTTTTTTGTAGGGGAAGATGTGACATATTAATGTATTGTAATAAAGGTAGTTGATAATAAAAGTCAGTCTTGGTCGAACTTGTGTTTTATTCACAACATGGTGGCAGCGGTCGCGTATAATTATTACAATTTATATAAAGTTTTTTTGTAGGGAAGATGTGACATATTAATGTATTGTAATAAAGGTAGTTGATAATAAAAGTCAGTCTTGGTCGAACTTGTGTTTTATTCACAACATGGTGGCAGCGGTCGCGTATAATTATTACAATTTATATAAAGTTTTTTTGTAGGGAAGATGTGACATATTAATGTATTGTAATAAAGGTAGTTGATAATAAAAGTCAGTCTTGGTCGAACTTGTGTTTTATTCACAACATGGTGGCAGCGGTCGCGTATAATTATTACAATTTATATGAAGTTTTTTTGTAGGGGAAGATGTGACATATTAATGTATTGTAATAAAGGTAGTTGATAATAAAAGTCAGTCTTGGTCGAACTTGTGTTTTATTCACAACATGGTGGCAGCGGTCGCGTATAATTATTACAATTTATATAAAGTTTTTTTTGTAGGGGAAGATGTGACATATTAATGTATTGTAATAAAGGTAGTTGATAATAAAAGTCAGTCTTGGTCGAACTTATGTTTTATTCACAACAAATGGAAGCCATTTTTAACCGACTTCCTAAAGGAGGAGGTTCTCAATTTGTCTGTATGTTGTTTTTTTTTTCTTTAGTTTGGATATTCGTTACTCGATTTCTACGTCAGCTGCGAACTGATTTTCATATTTTTTTTTAATAGCAAGTATATATTCCATTCCCATCCCCGTTCCATAGTCACCATATCAGGATCAGATGATTGAATATCAGGGAATTCGAGAGAAACCGTCTAAAATTGTTAACCAACTTCTTTGTTACACGATATCTCCGTCAATTGTGGACCGATTTTCAAATGTTTTTCTTTGTTCGTAAGGGTACTCCCAAGGTGGTCATATGGTCACCAACTTAGAATCTAATGAGCAGATCCCAGGGAAACCGAGAGTATCTCTTTATTGAAAAGTGTCGAACGCATGCATTCTTCGAAAAAAAATTGTATGCATTTTTGCGTTTTCTTCGTCAATTGTAAACCGATTTTCAAATTGTTTTTTATTTATTTTTATATTAAAGTCAGGATCTGATGAGTGGATCGTAGGGAAATCGTAAACAACCTTTGTTGACAAGCGTCTACACCAAATAGTGAGATAGCAACCCTGCATACACGTGCCAGTAGTACAATGATACTGGCACTTAATATATTATTTATTGTTTAAATATATTAAATATATATAATATATTATTTTTTTAACATATTATATGTTTTATTTCTAAAGCTGACTCCAAACTAAAAAGTAAAAATAAATATTTAACCGACTTCTTTCTTCAACATCTTGAGGTTGGAGGAGGCCAAGTAAAACATGAAAATTAACTATATTTTAAAAGTAGCTTTTTAATGTAAAACATTAAAAGAAAGAAGGATTTCTTAGACGACCGCACCGAATGGGAATAAAGCGGTCGCTACTAATAACCTCTTTTAGTAATCATTTTACTAATATGATAATATTAAGAATAGTCTGTTTATTATATTTATTTGTTTTTGTTGTATACGTGACTATGTACTCACTATGTTTATTATTATTATTTTGATGAAAATTTGTCTAATAACCCGTTTTATTTTTATAAATATTTAACTGCACTAATTTTGTATTATTTGTGTTGTATTGTCCTCCATGACTCCATCTGCTTGTCTCACGTTGAGTCTGGGTCAAATTTTAGGACTATATTTAAGCTTTTATTTTATTTTTCTCAGTATTGTTAAAGTGTTTATTTGTTCTAAATAAAACAAATCTTTCTTTCTTTTCTGTCTGATAATTATGAAATAAAAATATTATGCTGCTGGGGAGTTTGTGGCGCCGCTTCTTCTCTATTAACAGTAAATAAATTTGCTTTGGAAGCGGTGGTAGACTCATGAGTTTCAACAAGTAATCTGTAAGAAAGTTGGATTATAATTATTTAGGTGCGGAACCACAGCGCAGCATCTACCAGCCTAAACAAACACCAAACACCAAGCACCAATCAACGAAACTAAACAAACAAGCGAACGATCATTCAAAAATTGATTACAAAACATAAAAACGGTGATTCCAGAACCGAAATCTATTTGGTAATCATCGGTGGTATAAAACAAATAAAATGTGGTACGCGTCAAAGAGCGCTCGTATAATGGCCGGTTAATTTGACGCGGTTGGACCGACGGACCGCACCAGCGGGTGTCCCTAAATTGTCTATGATAAACTAGCGCCATCAATATCCCGGGATCTGGTGGAAACAGCCGACTCACAACCGTTCGATATCACGACATTCTAGAAAGTGAAATAAAGCTAATAGTTAGGAATTTCACTTTATGGCTCATTTAAATTGAAAAAAAAAATTATTAGATTAGTTAACACTTTATTGCTGACCAAAATAAACAATTACAAAAACAACATTCTTAATTACAATACTTCTTGGCAAAACAACAGGCGTACTTATCGCTAAAAGCAATCTCTTCCAGGCAACCTAGCTTCAAAGAAATTCTTAACTCTGGCGATGTAGGTAGAGCAGGAAAAACATAGGACTGTACAATTTAAATATACATACTAACACTAATTTATAAATTTAATACATACATAAATCCTAATCTATCTATAATATAATATTTATTTTATTGATTATATAATAATGTTACGAGCTACAGGACTCGAATTAAAAATGCCGTTGGAACTACTGTAGAATTTATTAGAACTGTACAAACACGTATAAAACAAATACAAATAAAACTGGATGCAACCAGTTCACACTGCACGATTCAATGCAATTCGACACGCGCAAAGTCCGTCGTCTATATCGCTAATCAAGAGTACTACAACGTCTTAATCGTCTCGTAGTCTTCGCTTGACTGCCCCACCCCTCCATTCGGGCATTGTTTTATACTAACTATACAGTACAAAAAAAATCGGCCACGCGCACTGTGTTTACGAGAAATAGTAATTTGCACACCTGGTTATCTATTCCTGCGAACGGCCAACAAAGTCGAAAACAATAACAATAGGCTATTGTCTAATTGCAAATTTTAAATACGAAGTAACAAAAAGAACTCCGAATGCGGGAGGGACAATAAACAAGATGCGCAGCATTTCTTTGTCAGTATGTGACAATAGGTATGCAGGTGGCCCAACTTGTAACAATAATATATGATCTAATTTATAAATTTAATAATAATACGTTGAATTAAAATTTTAATGCCGACGGCTTCTGTGGTTGAGCGGGCTAAGTCTTAGCCGGCCGAACTAGCTGGAATGCTTCTAGAAGCTCCGGGTTCGATTCCTGGCATGGTAAATTTCGGAAACGAACTTTCTACTATTTACTATGGTCTGGGTGTCTAGGACCGGCCCCAGAGTGGTCCGTCGTATATCACCCATAACACAAGCGTAACTAGCTTAGCTTCGGTATATACAATGTATGTGTTTGTCAGCTGATTATTATTATTATTATAATAATAATAAAAGCCGAAATTAGACTGTTCATTTCTGTGCTTCAGTTTGGATGAATCAACCAAAGTGATCCATGTAGACTGTTGCGGCGGCGCTGGATTTAGTGATAACAATGGACTATGCCAATTTTGTAGAAAAAGAAGTGTCGGCAATTTAGGTGGGAATGTGAGATTGAGCACGCACGTACGATTAATGGGCATGAAATGCAGCTGCTCCTCTGCTCCTCAGCACACTTCACTTCACTTCAGTTGTTGTAGTTTTAAATTTATAGTATTTTATATTATACCTTTATATGTTTATTATATTTTATAATTGCAGTGCCGAGCGGGTTATTTTATGTTATGTTATTTTGTTAAATCTGTAACAATTAGCGGGGTGACGTAATTTAATTTATTGATGACATGACAATGAATGACTGACGTACGTGCGAAAGGGGACCGCCGTCAGATTTGAAGGAGGAATTCAAATATTGTGAAGAAAAGATCGTATAGGCCGAAAGAAGGTTACATGGCAGTTATGATACTTGAATCTCTCTCGTCCTTTCACTTTTGTTTCTTTTCAATCAGATTGATTCAATGCGGCTGTGCCGTCCAATATTAGCATAAGATTTGCTACATAAACAAGAAAGAACTGCTGATGTTAATTGTGTTTGTAGAGTGTTAAGAGTTACATTTCTTAATAGGCATGACCACGACTATCAAACCATTTTTATCCGATCTCATAGATGTATAAGGTCAAAAGACCAGTCTTGTCGCAAGTATATGTCTACACGTGTCTTCTTGACGGTCTTAATTCACACATAGAGATTTCAGTTATCACCAATATACCTTGAATTGAAATCACTTTGCCACCATTTATTAAATTCAACTATTTGGACTGGAGGACCAGTATCTATGTACTAACTCTTAAATTGTTTGAAGGAGATTCAAAAGTAAAATCTGAAATGATTTTTACATAAGCACTAGCATTTGTCCGCGACTTTGTACACGTTGGTCAGGTAACAAAGATAACAGTTATTATGCTAAATATCAAATCAAAGGTTATTTACATCAGGATAGTAGATTTATTATTATGAAAATATATGAATTCCAGAAATTCCTGTGGGAACTCGGGATAAGGAACATTTTGTTCGACCTGACCATTTCAAAGCTCTCCAAAAGAAGTTCTTGTACGATTTTCGGGATATAAAGTACCGCAGATTTTAGATCCGGGAATATACTATCGATCGGCGAGAACCGCGTCGAAATCGGCCCAACTACACGTGAATCCCGTACAAACAGACAAACACAAAAACGTAAGAAACAAAAGATTATACTTTTACAAATTTATATTACAGATTTATATTGTGTAGAAAGTACGGACATGACCAAATAGGGATATACTTAAAAGGTCTAGATACGTCCTCAATTAAAGGAGCTGATGAACTAGCTAAAGTTGCAATAATCGAAGGGGAACCGACTTCTATACAACAGACTATAGAGAACATCTGTATACATGTAGAAAATTATGTTTTTCTAAATTCAAAGAATACTTTGATGAGAGAAGTAAAGAAAAAGGCATATGGTACAAAACGATACAGTCTCAACCCCCCAAATTCCATGGTTTTCTGAAGGAAAATTCAACAGGCCATATATAAAGCTAGTAAATAGAATCCGAACAGGTCATTTCCCGACAAGAAGTTTTGGCCACCTCATGGGCAAAGTTGATTCTCCCAACTGCCTACTATGTGGAACTCGTGAGGATGTCCAACATCTGTTAATGGAATGCAGCAAAAAGAAGGATGGCAGAGAACAAGTGATGGGGGAGTTGGTACTGAATCGTTTTGATGTAGCTATCTTTATAGAAATCCTGGCAGAGCCAGCCTCAAAGAAGGCTAGTTTGTTAGCCAGCTCATTAGTCAAAATTTAATATATAAGTTATTGTATGTTTAGGAGATGATGGGGCTGACATGCCTATGTGGCAAAAGTCCCAAATAAAAAAATAAAACTTCAATGAATGAGAAGACCTAATGAAACAGATTCGGTTTGTCGTCGAAGAGTTCTAAATCGGGGCTTCGTTGTGGCTAGATCCCGGAACACATCTTACAGCGATTAAGCAGTTTCGGCCCAACAGCGGAGCGAAACTTAATTTATTAACACACTCGAATACAAGTCCATTGACTTATGGCCGATCTAATGATTTACTTATATCCGTGGTCAACCTACGGAGAGGAAATAACTAAATTGCGGTCGGGGATCAAATAATTAATAATATCGATACAGAAAGATCAATATTGTATTATATCTCGTGAATACGACATACAACATATATACATAGATCATAAATATATTAAATTCAATTTTGATTCCCAATGTTGTGGTTTAAAAATAATATTCATTCATTATTTTTATTTATTTTTCTTTCAGGAATACATATCCTGTTGTTGGTGGCCTGTACGCACCAGGACGCGCAGTTGCTATTTTTCGAATAGCACTGCTAACATAACCTTATGGCCGGTTCCATATCTAAAGCCGCATACTCACCTTCGAGCTGTATCTGTAACCGAGTGGATACAGTAACGTGCTCTAATGTGTATGCAGATATTAACTAACATTAATTAACTTCCCGCCGCCGTTGTCCCTTTGCGCTATGACATGGGGCTCTTTAAGAAGGGCGTTATAAAATTTCTTAGTGATCGTCCTTTTTCATCACTCATCACACTTTCTTTCGTCACTTTCCATCAGGTGGGCCGTCTGCCTGTTTGCCCTGCTTCAGGTTATAAAAAAAATATATTCGCTTTGTTTGCTCGTTGCGAGCGCGATTGACACGACAAGCGTGTACGCGGCTCTACTATTAATACACTTGCCTTGCAATCGGTTGAGTTTTGGCATTACTTGTATGGAGCTAATGTTGAATAACCCATAGTAAGGCAAATGAACGGTTGGTAACATATAGGAACGGGCCATCAATAGCGAGTTGAATATCTCCCAACGTGCTCTTAGAGCATAGACTATAAAGACCGGAGATTTTTAATTCCGATAATAGATACACTTTTTTTTAAAATATTACATATTTAGTACATTTTTAAGATCACAATTTTGTTACACGCCGACAAAAGTGGATGCATACCTGCCTGCCATAAAACAGCCTATTGTGTATTTTACTCGTTTATGGCCGTTCGCAGGCAAAATTACGCAAGTGTGCGGATTACGTTTTCTGGGAAATTGCGTCGACGCTTGCCACGTATTTATATTGCATCGGTGCATTATAAAGCAATGGCCCAATGGAGAGATTGGCAATCTAGCGATGGTCACCAGCGAGAGAATAAGTGTGTACATTCGAGCTATATAGTGACGGACTTTGCACGTGTTATTAAATCGTGTATTACGTTTGTACTGATTGTGTCTAGTTATATTTGTACCTGTGTTATACGTATTTGTATAGTTCTAATAAATTCTATAATAGTTCCAACGGCATTTTAATTTGAGCCCCGCACTCGTAACAATATAATTAAAATATGTTTATTATATATTTTACACGCTTTGTTATTGGTTTATTACATTTAAGATCTGATCCCGTCGTCTCCCATTCATTATTGAACAATCATACGCAACGGCATATGTTGGACCTATAAGAACGAAGCGCTTCGCGTTGACTTTCATCATGCGCACCGCAAATGAGTGGAACTCATTGCCGGAGTCTGTCTTTCTCGATACTTACAACATGGGTGTCTTCAAGTCCCGTGTGACTAATGAACCTTCTGGGTAAGTGTGCTGCGTCCTAGACTGTATCTCCGATCCATATCGGGCGAAATCGTGGTTAAACGCGTACCTATAAAACTATACAAAAATAAGACATTTTGTTGTATTTTTTAGTTGTATTGTGGTGTTCATTTCATAGGCTTAGACTATGTGAGTTTTAGATATTAGTACTATTACTAGATATACTTGATACTTCTTTAGGCATGTTGCGACACGAACACCTCTGAGACGTCGCCAGTAGGTGTGATGAGGCAAGAAGCGCAGATGGGCGCGAGGCCGCCTCGCGACTATTTTTATCGGCCAATCAAGAAACGACGATCCCAAACTAGATACGCCGCGAATAAGGAAACTGTCGCCAATGCCCGAGCATTAACAATAAACTGGTTGGTGGAAAAGCCTCGTCTGGTTTCGGCGTTATCGTTTTTAACCGACTTACAAATAATCTCATTTTGTAACTCATACATAAAGCTGCAATATCTTGTACGTTGTTGAACTGACAGGTGGAATAGGCCAAAGTTTGTTGCACACTGTTTTCTTTTACTTGGAAAATAATATTAAAGAGAAATCTTTACTAACAAAGAGAGAATGCCTTAATCTAATCGCTGTGGTGCTATTTTGTCATAACAAGATGTTTACATAGTCTTAATCATCTATATAAACTTGCATGTAGAATGCACGAGCAAAATTGGTTTGAAATATATTGTTATTGTTATGACAATACCAGATACTGGTAAAAGCAACAGAATCGAATTTGATAAAAATTTACACAGACATAATTCAGAACTACATATAAGCCATTATTCGTTGACAGTTATGTCTCAGACGAAGTCGCGGTCGGCCGCTAGCACAAAATAATTTATAATGGATCTTAAAAATATCCCTTATACTGTTTTCCGATAAATAAATCATGGTACCGACAATTATAAATGATTACAGGCAATGCTCATTGTGTTTGTACCAGAAGGCGGCGTGACACTTGCGAGGCTACCGGCAGATGCGCGCGCGCAGGTGACCGGCACTTGCAAGCCTAAGCGGGAAAGGGGTGGACAGCGCTGCGGGCCGCCAATCTACTCGATACGGGGCTCCCCTTAATTGGGATATTATGTTTACAAACATTAAAGACCGCCAAAGAGATAATTTTTACAAATAAAATTTTAATACGGTAATTAGGTATAATTGATATTTTTAGGTTTTGGATTCTGAAATAGTACCTAGCGCACTAAAACTAAGTTTTAACGGTACTAAATGACGTATTTTAGTTGATGTTGCTTCCGTAATCACGTCTACTAGTGTCGTTACACGTATTTTATCCGTGCAGGAACGGAGAAAGAATACAATTTCCTGCGGCCGGGTAGCCTGTCGTAAGAGGCGACAAAACAACCCACAGCCAGGTGGTAGGGCATTTGCCCGACTGGATGACTACCACCCCTGGTCTAAAGTACGTCGCCATAAAAACCTTGAGTTGTGTTCCGGCATTAGCGACCAGGTTCCAGGCTCCCTTAAGAAAGCAGCAGCGTATTTGTAGCACCTTTGCTGTTGCAAATGTCCATAGGCGATGGTAACCGCTTTCCATCAAGTGGGCCGTTTGCCTGTCTGCTGAACTCCTGCAATAAAATAATTTTAAAAAATATTGAAAAGTAGCCGAAACGTCGGAATAAATATCAAATAAAATAACTCGCTTAAAACCGTTAAAAATAGTATTATTATGTGTACCTCGCATCTAAAAGAATGAAACAAAATAATTTAATTTAATAATAATCCATACACTAAACTATAAACTATGTGTAGTTATCGCTATGGAATACTTAATTGCATGTGGACCATGATGACAACGAATTTTTCCAAAAGCAATCCTTTATTTATTATCTTTAAACCACGCTTTTAAAACATTGTAATAGTTACCTTTGCGATATTTACCTTTATCAATCAATCAATCAATAACTCTTTATCGTGCACCAATACAAGAAAAGAACTTACAGATTAAAACTATGTCTCATTAGTCGGGCAAAGGGCGGTCTTATCGCTAAAAAGCGATCTCTTCCAGACAACTTAAATGACAAAAATTCATTTACATAGCAGCTCGCTCTAACATCTTATACTATATTTTGTATAACGTTATCTTACCAAGCTTGTAAGGGATTTATGGAGATATATTGCAGCATAACATTTTAGTACGTCATGTCATTGTTATAACTTTAATAATATTTTTCTTTCCTTTTATTGTGTCTTGGTCTTATTGAGTATGCACTGTTTGCTACAACTCCATTAATTCTGTAACATACTTCTGTATAAAACTTATTAAAAAAAGAGAACTTGATATATAAATAGAATAAGAAACTTAAAGAAAAACAATATTTAGCTAGACGTGTTGCTGGGGAGTTTCTTGCCGCTTCTTCTCCTTAACAGCAATAACACGTTGCGTTGCGGTGTACATAGAATAAGAAGAAAAATTTAATTTTAACTTATATATATGACCTTCAAAAAGTGTTCTCTAGTAGAACTTATTTTGAATAAAAAACTTTGAATTTGAATTTGAAAGTTTACCGGCCTCCGCGTGGCATGTTCGTTGAACATGACTTTCGTCTTGTCCAAATCCATGCCGATGTACTTTATACATATAAATACATATGTACAAAAATATATTAATGTTTATAGATTACTTACATTTAAATATCATGATATTCCAAAGGCAGGTAATATTTTATGATCATTGTTTTAAAGATTGGCAGCGTTTTTGCTTGTCTGATAGCAACTGGCAGCGCGTTCCAAAGCTTTGACGGCAAAAGAATTGCTGTATAAAGTTGAACAATGCGCAGGTGTATTTAGTTTCAGTCCAGTCAGTCAGTGTCATTGACTTTTTTAATCTATCCTATAATAGTCTTGCATCCCGTTTGAATTTGTACAATAAATTTAAAATGTTAATTCGGACTAGCAGATAACAAAAATGCAAGTTTTAGATTTTTTCTGTCTGTCATAGCATCGCGTGAAAACTATTGAACGGATTGATTTTATTTATATTATTATTTTGTTTTTTTTTTTAAAATGACTTATATTTAACATGTATCACGATGACATATTTTTTATGACATGATGATTATAACTTAAGAATGATATAGATAAATAGACATATTGTATCAAATATATCATAATTTTCTTATAGTTATGCCAAATGCGTCACATGAATTATTTTTTTAGTGGAAACTTAACTGATATGTGTATTAATTTATGTATTTTATTTTGTAAGAATTATAATTATTGTATATTTCCCAAATAAATTAAATAAATAAATAAACTTTATTAATAAAGACAAAAAAAAATGTAGCTGGATATAGAGCTAGATTATATCCCGCGGCGACAATTAAGATACTTATTTCTCGATAAATACCCTTCCGTATAGAAGATGAATATAACCAAAAAGTGCTAGAACCTTCCTTTTTGGGGCTAACGTTCCATATGACTAAGTGTGACGAACGACACACCAACGGAAAATACCGCGTGGGAAATTCAGCGGTTGGAGGATAGGCGATAATCCGAACTCGGCGTAATATCCGCTGATGTGTCATAAGTAACTTAATTAACACCGCGAGCGTATCTAGCCGTACTTTCCGCAGGTGTGTCGTTACACTAACAAACACACAATCTTTCGCTGGCGTTGTTAGTTGAAAATAGACACATGGGTAGGTCTCATCTTTTGACCAGTGTGTAGAAGATTTACCTATATCGAAATACCGACGAAGCTATAATGTTATTAACATCCCGATGTTGTCTCGAACTATATACTATTAATAAATCCACTTAGATCGGAATTCGAACACCAAATTCCCTTAAAACCCCAAACCCCCTACAGGTGTACAACTAATAACAAGGTATAGTTACAAAATGTAGGTAGAAAATAAGAAGTTCCGAAATTGGCGCACGCGAACACCTTTGGCGCTCGAGGCGTGCAAATTTTGTTGCGTGCAAAATGAGCGTGTAAGGCGTGCTTGTAATTGCGTGGATAAATGTGTTTACCTCATCGATGACGTCTGTTGATGTATAAATCATCGTTTTCAGCATTTAATTCATTTTTGAATGTATTTTCTTATGAGAATAGATTTATTTTTTTAAATATTAGAATTGCGTGTCAATCGTAACCTTTAGAATATTGTACTTTAGATCAGGGCTTGAAATACCAGTAAAAATGTGGTATCGTTATTAATGCTAATTTCATATAACGGTAAAAAATAAATATCGTTATAATACTTACCGTTATTTCTAGCCATTATACCGGTAAAAATACAACGTTATAAAAATTACCGTTATTTCTAGCCATTAAAAAATACAACGTTATAAAACTTACCGTTATTTCTAGCCATTATACCGGTAAAAAATATAATGTTAATACTATTTTTGTGGGTAATTTTACCCTTATAACTATGTTTTGTTACCATCGTTGTCCTCTTTTACTCAGCACTTACGCGCGTAATATTTAGAGTTGTGTTTGTCGATTGTTTCGGTAAGATGCAACCGTAATAAAGGCAATTCTTAAAAATGGCAAAGGCGCTTGAAGTTACGTAAAAAATACCGTTATACATATGATTTTTAACGTTATATTATAACGTTAAAAATACAATAGTTACCAAAATAACAGTAGTTACCCGTATTTTTAAAGGGAATTGATAACGTTTTCAAGCTCTGCTTTAGATGTCGATCTGAGATGTCATGGCGGTTTTTGACGGATTAACTCCCTGATCTGAGGACCAATTTTGTATAGTGACGATTTTACAAGTGCTAAACAAACCTTATGCTTTGTTAAACACTTGTTATTACCAGTGTTTCGAAGTGATACGTTAAATTCTGTTAAACGCATCGTTGAATTTAATATGTATCAAGTATTCAAATAAAAGTATATATTCTAACTTAGTTCCACTTAACAAAATGTTATAAAGGTCAAATAAGTTATAAATTAAGTCTATGTACCTACACCACAAAACACGTTATCGCTGTTTTAGGAGAAGCTCCCCAAAACCACGTTTAGTCAAAATTATTTTTTTTCAATTTCATCTGTCTCAATCTTAGGGTCAATAGCTCAATGCAGAAACATGCTCGAACCTATAACTTAATCAAGAGGATTACTTCCAGGCTAAAAAATAAGTAGACCGAACCCCGAGCTCTCAGAATGAAGCTGGCAAAAGGAAGCCGATCACGCAGTGCATTACAAGAACTTGAGATGTTAAATAATTGAATTAATACAGATAAAGGTGGGATGGTTTCCAAAGGATACATTACTATTAACAACACAGCCGCGTACCACGTGTATACTATAATAAGTTTTTTTTTATAATAGGGCCAGGTTAGCCCTGCTATTTCCCTTAACTTGGTCAAGAACTATATGAACAGTAATTTATTTAGTATAACTTTATATTATTTATTTATTATATGTATGAATCTACTTCCTTAGGACTACTTGCAACTGCACTACATAAGTTTACGCACACAAGTTTGTAAAAAATGCTTCATTTCGTTTGACGCCTATGTTCACGGAGGCTCCGTCTATACTTTTATGCATTGGTCTGAGGGTTTAGTCTACAAGATCCATCGAAAAGAATATAAATGTACCACTACTCATACCTCTTTTACCGAGGGGAAACCCGATTGAGGACCATCAGCCGCGCATAGTGGGGACAGAAACCCCCAGGGGCAAATCGCGGCCGGTGTGAGGGATTCGCCAGGTCGGGGTGGCACTAGCACATCTAGCCAGACTAAAGATGCTATTTCCACACCACGGTTAAGGATACCTACTATAATCCTCGTCTTAATGCCAGGGTCGGGTAAATGAGCTAGTCTCTCCGCTGGCCCTGGCAGGCGGTGGCCCATCGGCCTCATCCACTGCCAGGGAACTGCCTTCTCCCCTCTGGCGACATCACGCTCTCATTGTGTGGGGCGGTCTGCAACGCGCCTAACATAACTCGGGAATATTTGTTAAACAGCATTATAACTGTCTTCGGCGTAATATGACTTTATCCGGTGTAATTACTCTCCTCACTCGTTGCGTCTCTCGAATAACTCCGTAATGAGTATTGATTAGCGCTTCGGGCCTTTTGGTGATTGAGTTACGAGTTTTCACATTTGAGCTATGCAGGATTTATAAAGTGCTTGGGTTGCGATGAACATGATTGTCTAGGCGAAAAATTTAACATAATGTACATTTCATTTTATGAAAGCATCTCAAAAAATGAATAACATAAGTTATAAGCTAGTACAATCAAGCAACTTATAAAAAATCTAATACAATAAAAGAAAACTTAAGTTATATTTATTGTATTGTACCCATAGTCCCTCAAGACTATAAGTAGTATACTAAGCCTAGATCACCGTCTTCTATAGGTAAGGTCCCCAGAAGGCTACGTTTCCTCGCTGAATCGCCATACTGATCCGTTGTTAGTACTTACAGTACATTAAATTAACGTAGTTCCTGATCGGAAAAGCACCTCTTAGGTAATTTTCTGACCTAATGTACATATTGGCACAATTACCACGAGGTGAAGAAAACTTTAAACCTTTTACATTGCGATAACCGTTTGTCGAACTCGCCAAGTCGCCGCCTTGGACAAGCGTGGTAGGTATACTATGCGTCCCCAAAAATTAGGACGCTTCGCTCTTGTACGCAACGTGTCTCTTGCGCACCGTGGGGATTTGGAACGAGCTCCCAGCCGTGGTTTCCCCACGGCGCTACAATATGGGGTTCTTTAGAAAGGATGGCGTAAAATTTCTTCGACGTTCATAGGCGATGGCAACCGCTTTCCATCAGGTGGGTCATCTGCCTGTCTGCTGTACTCCAGCTATAATTTTTTTTAAAAAAAGGACTACTGGACCCACCCGTAGGACGTTCATGGATTAATTTTATTATTATCAATTTACTGTTTCAACAATAATGATAATGAATGCAATATTTCACTGTTTTATTTGTGCAAACTTATGATGTCACAACTTTATACAATATTTATGAGACCGCGGCGTTTTGTACGATGTTAAGTAGTATCTTACATGATTTGACTGTCATCTACCCTATTAAAATACCTCCCAGAGATCAATAATGCTTATTAATATCTCTAATAATTAAGGGCCATTTACACGGAGAGAGTTTATCGCACGTTTTGGGGCGAAAAACGTATACTATTTTCGCAGGCATATTCTTTAGACAATAATCGCATTGACATGTTTACATTCAACCGAAAAACGAAACTCACCTACAAGTATGTTATACGACAATCGTAAGGTAATTATTACCTAGAGTTTTGTTTACACTACGACACAAATCGCATTGAAATATTTGGCTAAGATTTATCGACTTGTCTAAACTAGAACTCGTATGACAAGTTTTCAAGTTCATGCGAGTATCTTAGAAATCAGTTTGTATTTTGTTTACACAGAGACGTCAGTATTCAATGACCAAGCGATTATTGCCCTTTTACATACGATATCGTATGTTTAGTTTCCGTGATAATATTTTTTCTTGCTTACGACAATCGTATCGTGGAGGCAAGAAACTCTCTCCATGTAAATCGCCCTTTAATCTATGAACAGTGTCTCGGACTAAAACTTGCACCAGTGATCTTAATACCGTAACTAACAATAAAATATTCGAGTCCATTTATAAATAAGCGCAGTAATGAAATAAAAGGCTGGCTGCACACGCAGTGGCGAGTCGATCGCCCGAGGGCAGCGCCATCTGTGCGCGACGGACGCAATCAATATTGGTTATTGATCGCCTCAGGCTCAACGCACGCACACGCAGCCAATACCGTGGAGTACAGATATTTCTTATGGAAAAAATATTATTTACGGCAAAACAAAACAATGACTTTCCTTCATTCATGCGTATCCTATCGTCTGTACGACTGGGAGTGTTCTGATGACCTATTTGATTTGAAGCCTACGTCCCCATTTTAATTTCACACCACTTGCCGGCTATTGACAGTTCATCCACACCTAGTCGACACCTGGGAAGCATCTGTACGTGGCGCACGCTCCTTTATGCCATATGTGAGCAAGCTATGGAATAAACGATTTTCCCAGAGCGCTACAATATGGGGCGCTTCAAAAAGGGCGTAAACAAATATTTAAAGTCTCAGCTCAACGCTTAGTGTTGCAGATATCCATAAATGACGGTGACCACTTGTCATCAAGAGGACCTGTTTGCCAGTTTGCCTACAAGCAAACATAAAAAATTCAGTATATCTAAATATCGTCGTGGTTTTTCGTTACATGACAATTATAAAAAGATTTAAAACCTTTTTAACTTCAACTTTTTTTTGTCAACAAATATTTAATTATCATTATATTAAAAACAAAATGTACTTACAGATGAACCCAGGTGACATCGCTCAGTGTGCACCCCGCCTAACGAACCACACGCAGGCCGCAGGTGCGCGCCAACAGATTCCAACATCGGCCACATTTTACTTACCGGTTTTTCAAAAATGTTTCTTTTTTTTTAATAAAAATAATATACACGTATATGGTGTGTAACCAAATTGACCTTTCCCTTACTTTAAAATACTTTGAATATAAAATATGTAACTATACCAAAAATTGTCTTTATTATAAGGTATTAGGGGTTTTTCGTCCATAATATTTTGGATTCTAGCTTGGAGTGACCTTATCATTTCCGGCTTGGGTGCCCGAGTCCCAAATCTCATGAAATATCTGTCATATCCAAGACTGTGAAGGGAAAGCAGAAAATATGCTTCAATTACATTTCCTTGGAATAAGATTTAAAAAGCTTTTTATGTTGTAATAATTACAGAAAAGTAGAACATAAAAAATATTGACAGCTATAAACGTCCTATTGCTGGGATCGAACTTCCTCATTTTTAGAGGAAAGCCATTTTTAGCCAAGGCGGTTTAACCAATTTCACACATCGGCTATTTTGACATGCAGGTTTCAACACGACGTTTTCTCTTCACCGTCTGCCTTTGGTAATTGTAACAATATGCACATTAGTTTAGGAAAATAGGAATCAAACTCGTGTCATTTGACACGCGAATGCTTTGACGACAAAACTATAAAGGCTTAGGGCATCCTTTTTTTGAAATTAGGTTCAAATACGACTTTTAAATATATAATTTACTCGCGGTTCCGGCAGACGTTCTCTTGCCCTGACAAAAGTAAAAATCTAGAACCCGATTCCAGCGCCATCTACCGAGTCTAATTGTGAATCTAAAACATCCCCAGACCTACTTGGACACAATTTTTTTTACATCTTGGGTTATATTATTGAAGTTTTAGTAGGGATTCCTAATTTTTTTCTAGTAATAAATATAGCCTATATTAATCTTGGATAATGTAGCATTCTAATAGTGAAAGAATTTTTTAAATCGGTCCAGTAGTTTTTGAGTTTATTCGTTACAAAAATACAAATCTTTCCTCTTTATAATATTATATAGTATAGTTCACATTTGTTAATTATCCGCAGCCAACAAGCTGTTAATTAAGTATCAGATAACAAGTTGAATGAATGTGATTGGTTCAAAAGGAAATATCCATCCTTATAGGGTAAAACCGGAACGTGTCACACTAATCGCCGGTGGCGACGCGTGCGCAACACCCGCGCTACCCAGCCACACGTCGCGATTGTCTAGATGTATTTATTCGCCTAAAAAACAATCAAATGCACACAAACAAATAATTATAATAACAGCCCATAAGCGTCGCACTGCTGGGCTTCGGCCTACCATGGACAGTATACCCTCCACGCTTGTCCAAAGCGGATTGGCGGGTTTGACACATCGGCTATCTGGACTTCACCACACCGTTAGCACGCGATAATTGTAACAATATGCACATATAGTCAAAAATTACCTAAGTAGTTTCAACTATCCGGCCACTATATGAACCCATGCCTTTTGATTTTGGGACGTCAATGCGTTAACCACTAAGCTACCACAGTTAATAAAATGTATGTTAAAATTAAACAACCATTATAGCTTAGTAACTTAACGCACTTATATGTACGCCGTTTTCTGGTCTGTGTATTATTGACGTTAAAGGAAACATCGTGATTTAAATTGCATATTAAGATAACTGATGTGTAAAACACGCTGGCAATAGGCTGCTATTATAATGTGAAGCTGGTACGTAATAGCCCCTCCACACTAAGTCGCAAGTAACGCGGCAGTAGCAGCGCGACAGTCGGCTTTGAGCCAATGCTGCAAGCGCATGTACATACAATTACGTAACAATTTGCCGAAAGACTTTTTGGCATTCGAACGTAGTTATAGTATATTGTTACACGAAAGGTGAAAGTGACTCATTTAGGCATAAGATGGTTTGGCGGATGAGCGTAGCGAGGGCAGTAATAGGTCCAGTGCCTAAATAGGCCTTACACCCGAGGTTAACCTTCTGCTATTCATTTCGAATATGAGGAAAGTAAATAAGAACTGATTAGTTAAACAAACAACTACTTCTCTAATGAAATCAGGCGTTAAATCCAAATCTAAATCTGATTAATCATTTAACACGTCACATATGAAACGTCAATTTTTTTTGTGTCATTCTACCAGCCAGTATTTATTAGCCACTGATGATAGTCAATATTTAGCTCAAATTTATATAAATTCAATAAATTTAGTGAAAAGTAATTTATAAGTATAAAATGATGTTACAAATTTGTTGATATTTTTTTATTACAATTTATGCCGCGAGTTAACAGTGGCTGTAAAAAAAGTTGTGACATAAGTCGCAGGTATTACCTATGGTTCGTATAGTTTTAAAAAAAATTGACAGCAGGGAAAATCGTTTCCCAGGGACGATAAATACTGATTTCATCCCTGTAATCAGGTAACTCCAAGCGTACTTTCAGAATATGAGAAATGAATCTTTTTTTATAATTACAATTTAGAAACACTATGTATACTATTCACATGCCGATTTCGAAACAAAGGATCAATCTAGTATTGTCTTTTATTATTATGAACGCGACGTCGATGGCGCCGAAGGAGAATCAAAAACAGCAGGAACAACAATGATGATTCCTCTTTGGAATCCATTATTGGAATGAAGTGCGCCACCCTAAACTATAGTTCGTTCGCGTTACGAATGCAGTGAGTCATCATTGTTCGCTGGCCTAACCCCGCCCCCTAACCAATCAAATCTTTTCAAATTACAAGGTCAAGTTCACAGTGACCAGTTGAAGGCCAAGCTTCGAACGCGACGGTTGTGTCCTGTAATTGCGTTAACTGATTTATATTTAAAAAAATGAATACCTCACCAATTCGTAAAAATAAAAGTGGCTCGGTAATTCATAGTGGAGAGAGAAAAGTAATTTACAATGTTTTTAAGTATTTTAAGCAGTCCGATTTAAATGTGACTGTGAATATTATAAATTCTAACGAGGATACTAGTGATAGTGATTAAAATATTAATGACTTAATTTTGATTTTTAACTTTTAAGTATATGTTTTAAGTTCATTAGACTTAATCTTTAAAAATATAATTTGTTTGAATTTTAACACCACTGTGAATACACCTTTACCCTGCAGTTGCACTGATGACTCACTGCATTCTTAACGCGAACGAACTATGAGCAAGTCGCGCGGCTGTAGTTGTAATAAGAATGCATGTGCTGCTACCGCACTGCCTGCCACCTAATGTGAAGGCGCTCTTACTCTCGTTAAGTACAAAAAATTTCATGTACTTCGGCAGCATGCTATCTTAAAACTATTAAGCTTATTGAATGCAATACTATATTTTGATACATTTATCAAATGTTTTAGCAAACTAAGTACATCGGCGAATGCTAGCAAGATAACGGATGCACAAGCATTCATTTAAAATACAATGTCAGTTGCTAGGTTTTGAAATTGCACAGCTGATATGCTAGCGATATAATTCATTCGTATGCGGAAGATTAATGTATGTAAAGTTTTTATGTACAAGATTGACCTTAAGCTCCCTAAGACATGGCAACTGCCGTGCCTCCTTCCGGTGTCCCCGATGACAGGAAAGTGCTACGACTTCCGGCTGTCAACACTATTTATGGTTTTGTAATTGTCGCTAAGCTCTTTCAAAATTTTATTCCAATGTTTTGTTACAAAGCAAAACAGATATGTATTAGGTATAAATATCATCTACCCTATGTCTTACTCGAGTAACCATGCAGCAATGTTTTATTCTAGTTTCACATTCTTAATCCCAGATAGATTGACGTTTAAGAATACGCCCAGCCCGTATGTCACCAGCAATAATCAGGTATTTAGGGCCGATTGTTCAATCATCAGATAAAAGTTATCAGTCGAATAAATTATAACCCGACTAAATGCAAATGTGTGTTTTATTCTATAGAATAAGTTTTATCTGGTCATTGAAAAACACATCTGTAATTTCGATGTACTGGCTTGTTTAGGATGTTCCCCTTCACCGTCAGCTCGTGGTCATTTTAATGTCTAGCAACACTTGGTGGATGGCCATGCTGTTAAATTTTTTTCATATTCTGGTTCAAGATCTTTTTTGTAATAGAAAAATGTTTATTTTTATTACCCTGGTTTGGTGATCATTTTACATTATGTGCACATGAGGTCATAAATACTGCCTAAGCGATACATGCTTCCCGGTCCAGGATTTGGATTTACGTTATTGAAGCGAGAACAGGATGCCTTAATTACTACATCTCCAAACCTTACTTACCTAGCAAACTTTCATATTGCTCTACTTGCCTTTTTGCTGGCAATTTGCTCTTCGTTATGATGAAATGGAGTCCAAGTTTACTAGGATAAGACCCGGGTGACTCTGACTATGTATTAAATGACACAAAATCTTTAAATATTGATGTGTATTTAAGAGTTTTAAATGAGATACCATCACCGATTTTAATAAAGGCTGCATTAATAGCACCATAAAAGTCCTGGTTACGTCTTAAACTTACGCATCGGAGCCCGAAGTCCGTTTTGCTCTTTAACCTCCATCCTGTCGCCGATTAATGTAATTTTATACTTTATAATATTTTTGTAAAAACAATAAGTTTATATTCTATAGTGATTTATTATATCTTGTGAACTAAGATAGAAATTAAATTAATAATAATGTACTAAAAATATTCTTTATTCACAGGAACAATCTACACATACATTATTTACCTTATATGTAACTCCTTACTTAACATACATTTTTAGCTATATTACAGTTTTGTTTATAGGTAGGTAGTTAATAAAACAAATAAACAAGTAAATAACAGAGTCTGTCTGTAACTTTATTGTAATAATAACAGTTCAGCTTTTATTTAAAAATAAACTTATTAAGTGTAGCACCTTTGTCTTCCATTTTGCATATCTCTTGATAATCAGGATCAATTCTAAAATATTTTACACGAATGATCATAAAGAGGACGAGTTTATAGTTGTTCTTATCATATGATTAGCATAAGCCGTTTTGTCATTTACGTAGATTTTTGGTGTTGAACCCAGGACGTCTAAATTCCAATGAACTTGAGCAGTCCAACTCTTACACCGCTGGTCACCGATACAGGCTATGTATTTAATCGTACTACAGGATAAAATTCCATTGATTAGAGTAGTGAAAATATATACAGGTGAATGTTTCCAATGGGAGTGAGGTTCGGTGGTCGTGTAGAAGTAAAGCAGATCATTTAATGAGAGTAATTCACCTTATATACTAAGTACACAGTTTAAAAAAAAGTTTCCCTTAGTTTCACACTTGACGCTTCACAAATTGATTCTTACAGGCAACACTATAGATTGGTATCGCCGCATTAGTTTTCATCAAACTTAGCCCGATACTCCTTTGAGTATTCTTTGCTATATTTTGTACTATTTCAGATTTAACCTTACTACTACTAATACATAGGCTTCTAAGATCAAATCCGAAATAGTATAAGATATAGCGAACAATGCTCAAAAAGTATCGGGGTTGAGTTTAAGGTAAACTAATGCGATAACACCAATCCATATGTGTTGCCTGTAAGAATCAATTTGTGAAGCGTCATCAAGTGTCAAACTAAGCGATTTTTTTAAATGAGTCGAGTCCCGACTAGGATAATTAATTTTTAGAACATCTAATAATATATATATATATATATATATATATATATATATATATATATATATATATCCTATTTATGTATGTATTTAATTTGCACACCATCGTCATACACTTGCGAATCTCCCGTTCATAAAATCCACAGCCCGGGTTGTCTGGAAGAGATCGCTGTAAAGCGATAAGGTCGCCCATTGCTCCTACTTTTACTGTTTAATATGACTACTGCAAAATTGTTTATTTTATGTGTTTGTGGTAAATAATAAAGTGTTTCCTATTCTATTCTATCGCTGTATTTTTCATCAAAATAGATCTACCCTGAGACTTCTTTTAGGATTTTTCTCATAAACATAGTTTTAGACTCATCCATAGAGCCCCACTTAAAAAATTCACCTGTAGAAAACCTAATAATAAAAAATAGATATTCCTGATTTAAACGAAAAAGAAAGTAGTTTTGTGCCAATTAGATTGGTGGGCATTATAATATATTAGCGACTATGTGGACTTCGATTTTTTTAAATGTAACTATGGATCTGGGAAGACGGAGAAACGGTACATCTGATGGTAAGTAGTAATCGCTGCCAATACATATCTAAAACATCAAAAAATCTGATGTGTAGCCTTCCTCGTCAATACTTTAAAAATTAGTTTACGCCCATTAAAAAAACCTTATAGGTATTGTAACGCCTTGCAAAACCACCAGAAACCAATTCACTTTAAAATAGAGGAGCGGATAGACAAATCGACCGAGAAACTTTGTATCATCACATCCTAATAGATTTTGTACGAGCGTACATACTTCTGACGTCATAAGTAGGTACGAGTAAAAGGAGTCAAATGACAAAATAATTACTATTTAAAAAGCAATTAAATTATTTCTATCGTGATATTTCCAAAGATCATAATATTAACGCCTGTTCTTTTATTTAAGCCGCGCGTAGACGGTTTGCCGATGACTACTTACTATTATTATATTATATTACTTACTATTATTGTATATACTTACGTAATGTATATACAATAATAAATTAAAATCATAATTTTATTGCAACAACTGAAAGAAAAAATAAAATTACTGTCGCAAATAAACGCACACACATAAAATACAAGGAATTTTACCAATAAATACAGTTTAAGAAATATACGTGCATCAAATTCATGACATTAAGGCCGGAAACTCAGCATTCAGCAAAAAATATTATAAGTTATTCTTAAGGTACACTACAACATAAAAATCACTAAATTAATGTCACACACAATAACAAAATAAACAATAAGCGTGCATAAACCTAAAAACTCTCATAAAAATTAAGTTGTAAAAAAGGGTACGGAACTCGAGTCCGTAGAGTAGTTAATAAAAAAAAAAACTCAACATTATGCTGTGTCAGGAGGTAACAGTGCTGATTTTCAGTTCCAGCCTCCATCAAACAAGAATCAACCCAAACAACCTATCATTCATGTAACCTTTTTTGTCAACCCTACTGACCATCGACGCGTGACATCATGAGGCTATCGGCAAACCTTCTGCGCACAGGTAGTATGTAAGCAAATGGTGTTAAAATGTATTGTAACGTTGTGCATCGGTATTGTAGAAAGAGTATATATGTAGGGTGTTCGCGTTTTGCCTAGGTAGGCAGGTGTAAGCTTGTATATAGATGTAGGTGTATGTTGTATGTAACACAATAAATACCTCGGAGTGAAGCAGGCCACCCATTAATTTCCTTAATTACAAAACTAAATTACGTCATATATTATTAAGAGCCACCCACCTTTTGGCTATTCTTTTATCAGCGCAATGTGGCGTCAAACACGTCCGCATACAATTCATGTTTTATCTTTCAAACGTGTATATTCACGTGTCATTAACTCGAATATGCTACATATATGTTGAACTTGTTTATTGAACAAACAGTAATAAGAAAAGAAAAACAGAAAAAATTAAACTAAATACTTATAAATAAACTAAATTAATTTATTTATTTATTTATTTATTAACTTACAAACATCGCTATCATTGCAGTTGTCACCAATACGATAGCGTGGTACACATAATACATTATAGATAAATATATATACATATTGAGTCGTCATGACATATAACATAATACGCAGTTCTTGTGAATTCGGAATGTCAATTTGCCGACATATCTTGTTCAAACGCAAGGCCTGTGTCATCGGCGCCTTATTAAGCGAGTTGGTCCTGCCGTGTGGTAGTACTACGAGCATTGGTGGCTGCCTACGTCTCATCACAAAATTCGCTGGAACGTTCAATTTCATTTCAGCTAATACTCCTGAGTTAATATAAAGTATGTAACAAATCGCTGCCAGAGGGAAGCGTGCCCAGAAGGCTGGCTGCTTGTTTTAAGTCTTATATTTCTTATATTACACTAGGAATTATCCCGCAGACTCATCTACCATATCGTCAGACAGATGTAGTGAGAGAAATCTGTATTTAAGCTCGTAAAAAATTAACAAAGAAAACTATTTTCACGTGACATTTTTTGCATGGACAAGAATAAATATAAAAGTTTCCAGTCACTTTGCTAGAGGAAGGTTGTCTAACTAGATTATATTAGCCTCGTCGTGGTGTAAACTAACGTACTCTACATATAAAATATTCATTAAAAACTTACTGGTCAGCGAGTTCTAAAACAACGCAATCGTCGTCGGGGTATTTTACAAGCGGGATCAGACAGGATCATTGGATTAAGTCGAACATACAGAGGATTTAGAATGATTCTGTCATCGGTCTGCTTTTACGTGTTTGTTTTTAATATAACCCATCAGCAACTAATAAAAAGTTCACAATAACTTGTGAACGTTATTAAATATGTTCAATTAAACTTGCAATGTTCTTTAAGTTAATCATCCTTCAAGCACTTTGAGTGTGGACATGAATGGTATTGTAATCATAATTGATATCCGAATTAAATAAATCCCCAACTATTGTGGTCTTAAATGTCCAAAAAAGGGTAAAAAGCAAGGAAAGCGCCGCGTATCGCTTTCAGAGAGGCCAACGGACACAAAGCCGCGTACACAATGATTAATGAACCACGAAAGTGGGCATAAAATTAAATGGATACGCGCCATACTTAATATATCATTAGCGTGACGTAAAGGCAGGTGCAGACGACACGCGCCGATCGCTGCGATAACGCTTCCTTGCCGGGTCTTCGCTTTACGTCCGTGTCCTTGCCTTTATGAGGACAGTTGTGTTTATTGCCCGCTTTATGGTGTCACTCGTACGCTCCGAAGTTAACCGTGAACATTTACAAGGTGTCATCATTAGAAAAAAATACTAGATGCTTATTTATAAATGAATATGAATAATAATTTAAATTGCCCAAAAAAACATAACTTTAAAGTGTTAAATATTACGTGACTAAATATTCATATTTAAAACAGGCTAGTTTAAACTAAATTGGTTAGTTTAAAAGAAACTTAATAAGACTCTTCAATTTTCGATTGAATTATTTTTTTAAAATAAAACGTAAAAAAACATACTGACTGATATATATAATATAATAAGGCCATCTAGGTATGTTAGATTTGGGAACATTTCAAAATTAAGCAGATGTCACATATTACTCTGATATTCATCGTCTTTTTTTAAAAGCATAATAATTATTTACATTATAAATCAAATTGCATAAAAATTGATTTATATCCAAAGCCATAATTACAAACTCAATATCACATTTGTATGTTTATTTATTTATTTGGACAACACAACAGATAACAATATAATATAGTTTGTAAATTATTACATCTAGATTGAAATCCAAGCGTGCTGACACATCCGTGTTAAAATTATATTTTCGGAAACAAAATTGTGTGAATAATGTCAGTAATAAAGATTCAATAAATACATAAAGCTAGTAGTTTAATACACATTTGATTTATTTATCATAATATAGGTTTGCTATCTCAACAGATGTTAAGTGACGGCACAATCTAGGCTGTATACAAGGCTTTTGACGCTTGCGTCTGTAAATCACCTCCTGTCCTAGTCCTAACCACATCATCAATGTCAGAAAAAGTACTCATAATAATAAAATTGCATGTATTACAAAGTAAAACAAAGAAGGTTTCCCAGTAGCGACCTCCAGCGGTCGCGAGCTATAAATCAAGCCGTATCTGCGCCGGCACGTGGAGGCCCCTTTACGCGAGATTCCGCGTGCTTCTGCTCGGCAACAGAAACACCGTACATGGTTCATTTTTGTCTTTCAATTTGGATGAATCAAGTGATCCATATGAATATAAAATTGAATCATACAATGTGATTGAATGACATGGTGACTTTTCATGTATATGCCTTTCAACCAAATTGACTCGATTTGATTGGTCCGTCTGATATTAGCATTATGAAATGACACTTAGGTATTATAATCATTTGATATAAATCTCAAGTTATAAATAATATAAAGCCTAAAACTTGTACTTTATGTTATTATCAATTAAAAGACTCGACTATACATAAAGCTAGTTTACATTAATTTCGAAAAATAGCACCTTTTAAAACAAAATTCACTATACTTGTATCTATTTGCCTGTCTGGGTGGCTATCACTCCCGGTCTGGATTAACCAACCTTGTTGTGTTCTGGCATTAGTGGCCAGGTTCCGATCTCCTCTTCAAGATGGACATTGATAGCAACTTTCCGTGCAGGAACGGAGGAAAATTACGAGTTCCTGCGTTGGGGCGTCCTGTCTTAAGAGGCGACAAAACAACCCACAGCCAGGTGGTAGGAATTTACCCGTCTGGGTGGCTACCACCCCTGGTGTAGAGTATAGCGGTATCCAATCATCCTTTAGATATCAGCAGCGCATTTGTAGCACTTCTGGTGTTGCAAATGTCCATAGATGATGGTAACGGCTTTCCATCAGGTAATTCCCCTGCTTTTATCCTGTATACTCATGCAATAAAAAATCGGTATGGTACAAATATTAACTCCAAGATGGTATATTTTGTTTTTAAGGATATCTGGTCTTCAGATTTCCCCTCGAAAAGTGACCGTTCAGATTAAACTAGTGGAAATATACTAATTAGTACATTTATTAAGAATTAATGGGAATTATTTGAGCTTCACATGCCGAAAAAAGGTTTAAATGAAACAAAAAACGTGATGGATTAAATTGTTGGCGTTCGTTGTTTTTAATATACGTTTGTCCTTATTTAAAAACCTGTTGAAATTATTATAAACATTAAACGAGTATTAAAAATATCAAGATTCCGGTACATACTTACAACTTTTGATTTTAATGCTTCATTTATTTTATAGGAGTATGGTGGAATTATACCACTGACAACCCCTTTATTAAGAAAATTACGAATACTTAATATTTTCATAGCAATGCAATAATTATTATTGCATTCGTAATACAATTAAATGTAACAACTTCTTCTGGGAGTTCCAATGGCACAGAAAGGAAAGAAAGAGAGAAAGAAAATAAAATATTGTTACGAGTTACAGGACTCGAATTAAAATGCTGTTGAAATTATTATAGAAGTTATTAGAACTATACAAACACGTATAACACAGGTACAAATATAACTTAACACGACCAGTCCAAACGTAATGTGCGAGATGGTAATTCCATAAAACGCGCAAAGTCCGTCACTAAATAGATTACCGAATGTGGTACACACGTCTTGCTTCACTCGTGGTTATCGCTAGACTAACTCTTCCTCAATCGGGCCATTGCTTTATATTGCACAAATGCAAATATGTCTGCCGGCAAGCGTCGACGCAATTTCCCACAAATCGTAATCCGCACACGTGCCTAATTATGCCTACAAACGGCCATAAACGAGTACAACAGGCTGCTCTCCACAATAACCAATAAATAATTAAACAAAAGAAGACAATCATAAAAGAATTACAATTAATTCAAATGCCGACAGGTAATAAAGTATCTTTCTATAGATATGCAGGTGGATTTTGTTTTTTGTCGGCACTAGGTCGTAACAATGTGAAGAAATAGCGACGTACTTACATTGCTGACATGTATCTCAAAAATAAACATATATTTTGAGAATTTGTGCGCCGCATTTTCAGCGAACAAGGTTTGCACTCAGCATATTGCTGTGCCGGAATTATATCCGACACAACGCTGATTTTCAGTGCAAAACCCTCCTTTTAGCGTAATGCTAAAACAACCCGAATATTTTATGAATTACATTTAAAAACTATTTAATTTGTAAATTATACTTCCCCCTCCTTCTATCCTAACCTCCTATTCCAATCACATATGCCATCCTCTGACGGTAACCACTTTCCATGAGCTGGGCAATTTATCTGTTTACCAGCATCGCAATTAAAAAGTATGAGCAGACTTAAGTTTTGACTTTTTGTGCAAAATAATCACCAAACTCCCGGGGGCAAAGGCTATTCTTACTTCAATCACACATAAATGGAGGTTGTGAGGAAACGGAAGTAATGGCCGCGAGCTCAGTTTCTTTCCTAGACGTCAAACATTGGCGTAGGTAGTTATTCATTGAGCCGTGTGTTGCCAACGTGGGCCGCCTTAATCCAATAATTACTGTCACTCTCTTGGCCGACCTCATTCTATCGAGATAAATAACTTAAACACCTTGTCTACTACATTAGAATTAAGGTGGCACACTTAATTTAACATGAACATATTTTAGTTCTAACTTTAGTTTTGCGAATGTCCACAGATGATGATATCCACTTGCTATCAGGTATACCGTTAAGATGACTGCTTTATTCCAACAATTTATAAATTTGTACATACCTCTGAACAACCTTATATTTGGAGTGTGTATGGTACTAAAAGAAACACTTTATAATGATGCATAGAACTAAAATAACAGCACAAACAAACTCGCAAAATATGCAGATTTTTTTTATTGCATGAGTTCAGCAGACAGGCAAACGGCCCACTTGATGGAAAGCGGTTACCATCGCCTATGGACATTTGCAACACCAAAGGTGCTACAAATGCGCTGCTGCACTCTTAAGGGAGACTGTAACACAACTTAAGGTTGTTATGGCGACATACTTTAGACCAGGGGTGATAACCATGCAGTCGGGCAAATCCCCTACCACCTGGCTGTGGGTTGTTTAGTCGCCTCTTAAGACAGGCCGCCCGACCGCAGGAAATTGTATTCTTTCTCCGTCCTGCACGGATAAAAAAATAATATTTTTACGGTAAAAGATAATATATTCGTATCATACGAAAATCAAATTCAAGACAGTGAAAAACTTAACAGCCGCTTAAATTTTTAGCCAAACTTAAACATTCGACAAAGCTTAACAATACACTACTTTGGCAAATAATATTATTAAATTTCAGAATCACGAATCAGTTCTTATTAGTAGTAATGCTTATTCAAAACGTTTGCAAAAAATCTAGTCGTTAATAGTTTTATGTAAATAATGAAAAGAGCATATTAAATAGTTTGCAAGTAATACTCTCACATTAAATAAACCCAGGTTATAATTAAGTAATATACAAGTAATTACCTGTTACAAGATCATGATCATTTAATAATCGTAACGTGTTACGTCTGATTATCATAAATACTACATTGAATACTTACTCATTTCCATACTTACTCATCCGACAAGGCGGCCGTCGTCTTGACCGACAGCGCTCCGGCGCAGGCGCAGCCGCAGCGCTTCGCGTCGCATCGCTTCGTGTAGCTCCGATACATGTCGCGCAATACCTATACTTAAAAGACATATGTTAGAATACAGTCTGTTTACATCTGTACTCAACTGCCGATTTTCATGAAATTATCAGAGATCGCATTGGGACTGTTATACACAATTAAAACAAAGATTTTTGACTCCTATAAATAAATATATGAGTAATTTGCAGACAAAAACCCACATATTGTATATCCCCAAATTAAGCAAGTTATGTTTGTGTTACGAAGACCTTTGGGGCCGCTCCCAGACACACAGACCATAGTAAATGAAGGAGAAAATTCGTTTCCGAAATTTACCATACCAGAAATCAAACCCGGAGCCTCTGAGTTGCAAAGAAGTAGGCGGGCAAAATCTTAACCCGCTCAACCACAGACCGTCAATTTTACTCGAAAACAATAGTTATAAATGATGATTTTAATCTTTTAATTTATACGGATTGCCATCTCAAGCATCCGTTTAAGCAAAATTCCTTTCCTGAATATGAGCCTGAAAGTATTAATCTGTTTGTTACATCCGCTGTATTTTATAATTATTATGCAGTTCTATTAAGATCGGGCACGAGTATGAAATGTGTCCTCTATTACAATATTTATTATAATTATTATCATTGGTTTCTGGTTATCATTGTATCCTGTTTCCCTACTGTCCAAAGATATTAACTACTTTTATCTCGCAAATTGTTGACTTCTTATGAAAATTTATGTTTTTTTTTAATCGAGTGTACTGAAAATTTAGATTAGCAATAAGGCTGCTATCCGTTGGCATTTAAATTTCAGAATCATAATGATATCTTATTTCAATACTCAATACACTTTTAATTGAAAGAAGAAAAAGTCCTAGCGTAACAGGGGAACGCTAATAAGCTATTATATATTTATATTAGGATATACAAACAAATCTCGGTGAATAGATAATTTCATACGAGTTGTTACACGGATATACACGAAGTGATGTGCCAATAGATTTAAGTAATTATATGGTTTTGCACTTATTTTAATTTTAAAGTAATAAAGTATTTTATTGTTGGTTTTATTTAAATTTATTTATTTGATTTACTAATTAAATATTACACAAGTAGAATTAGTTTAACAAAATTGGGTCGTTGTGGTTTTACGCAACACTGAAAATCAGCGTTGTTTCGGATATAATTCCGTGTGTATAATAAAGTATAAGGAATGTAATAACGTCGCTATTTCTTTGGTCTTTCTTTCTTTCTTAATTTTCTGATTTATGACTCGGCCATTAATGTGAACCACACAATACAAAGTAATTTACTTTTGCCTGATCCAAGCCCATTTTTCTATGTAACGTGCTTGATATTGCTTGCATAAAACCACTATTTTCGTACCGTGTGGCCTAATTATTTCAGCAATGCTTATTACTACTTGATTAACTTAATTACATATTTTATGCACTTCATATTTGATTTCTTTTTTTAATAGTGTTGGGAAAAAAGAAAAGCAGGAATGCGGACCTCGAGTTTCTAACCAAACGATCGCTGTGCAACCGTGAATTAGTGCTCGGATGATGATCAGTGTTTGAAAAAAATAACAACTTATGTTAAAGCTTGATTTACATTTTCAATGGTTAGTTAGGAAGACAGTTAACTAGCGAAACTAGCGAGTTGAGCCCTTATCGTCGTCCGGACAGACAATCACTTACGCCAATTTATTACTTAATAACTCGCGAGTTAACTCGTTACTTGACTAATGTCTGCTTTCGTGATTTAGCCATGGAGTCTTAGAAAAATACTCAATAAAAAATAGTCCATGATATTTCAAGAACTACTCAACGGATCTTGTCCTAATCACGTTTTGTTAATTTTTAGCATATATAATTTTAGGAGGTAGATCTGTATCTATCTGTATTAAACAATAACCTCCTACTAGAGCTTGTGAAACCATACCATTGTTGGCATCCTCCCTTCCTCAAAGATTGGAACCATATTGTTACATGCCATCAAAGATAAACACACAGCTGCCTATCGTAAGCGCAGTTTATTGTCTTCCCGGAGTTAGGAATTCTTTTATGTTTAGAATTTGTAATTAAGAAAAACATGCTATTATTTTCCTACTTGTTTTATGCCCGTATCGTATCATTAGCGTCGAACTAATCCTTATTGTTATTGTTTTTGACTTGTTGGCCGTTCGCAGGAATAGATAACCAGGTGTGCAAATTACTATTTCTCGGAAACTCAGTGCGCGCGGCCAATTTTTTTTTGTACTCTGTAGTTAGTATAAGACATTGCCCGAATGAAGGGGTGGGGCAGTCAAGCGACGACTACGAGACGAGTAAGACGTTTGTAGTACTCTCGATTAGCGATATAGACGACGGACTTTGCGCGTGTCGAATTGCATTGAATCGTGCAGTATGAACTGGTTGCATCCAATTTTATTTGTATTTGTTTCATACGTGTTTGTACAGTTCTAATAAATTCTATACTAGTTCCAACGGCATTTTTAATTCGAGTCCTGTAGCTCGTAACAGTATTAATTAAGTTAATAATCTTATTTTTTGTCTCATAAATTGACAGGGTGTTAACAATAGTATAGTCTCCTTTACTTGGCATACGCGTAATAATGAATTGTATGGAAAGATGTTTAAGCGTCGTAGGCAAAGAGAGTCCCCTCGCGTTACACCGTGGGCGCTGTAAGCAGAAGCGGGTCAAGGCAGCCGCTTCCGTAAACCAGTCGCGTGACTCGGCTTCACTCACACCACCCGTTCCTTATCTTCACTAAATATGTACGACAATGACGGAGCGGCACCATGTTCTCTATGTCACATCATAGCTCGCTTACAAGTTGCCAACTGATGGCTATACGCCTGTAACTAACTATACCTCTATCAGTCCATATAAGTCATGTCAATCTTCTACAGTGGTCAAGTAAATATTACTTAGTTATGGTTTAAGTGTGTTAATGACGCGAGTTCGAATCCTGGCCGGAAGAGCATGCAACTCTTAGGCAATTTTTTTGACCTAATGTTTACCACGTGCTGGCGGTGAAGGAAAACATCGTGTTGAAACTTGCACACCGAGATAACCGATGTGCCAAACCCGTCAGGCTATTTTGGACAAGCGTAGAGGGTATAGTACCCGTACCTATAAAATTGGGAGTCCCAAGTCCAGGAGTGGGACGTTTGTGGATTCATATTTATAAGGTATAAATTTACATTTGAACTTTGATTCATATAAAATTTACGTTTTATATGAATCAAAGTATTCTAATATCTCTTACAGTTCAATATTAATGGCATGTACAAACTTATGTAATTATGTAAATTTAAAAATAAATACAAAGCTTGTTTCACTCTTACATACGCGATCTACATATACATTACATTTACATACAAACTCATGCGTACACATAAGTGTCACAGACATATGAGTTTGTTTGTTCCCTTCTTCTAGCCTTGGGTATGAACTATTTTTTATGGAATTTCGAATATAGATACTAAAGATAATCAAACAATTTTCATCCCAGAAAATGTAATTGGTTTCTTAAAATTCGAATTCAAAAGTCAAATTAACGAAGTCAGGTGGAATGCCCTAGTTATATAAAATACTAGCTGTTACCCGTGACTTCATCCGCATAGAATTTTTTTCGTGGAATATTAATTTTAAAAGTAGCCTAAGTTACTCCTTATAACATCAGCTATCTGCCGGCGAAAGTCCCGTCAAAATCGGTTCAGCCGTTTCAGAGATTAGCCAGAACAAACAGACAGACAGACAAAAAGCTTAAAAGTTGAAATTTTGATTTAATTATCGTATACACTTCCAAATGCATTTAGTAAAAAGCTTTAAAGTTTGACATTACAAACAGACACTTCAATTTTATTTATTTGTATGTATTGTATAAATTTCTATATTCAAAGAGTCCAAGCTTCTAAACTGTGCAAATGGATACAAAAGCACTTTAATATCAAATGACTACCAAAGTAAAAAAATATATTTCAAAATGTGTCAATTAGCAGAACTAGTTAGTCCTTCCGCGTTTTACAATCTATTTTATATCTGAGCAGGCGAACTCACTTTGTATTCGATATTTTATCGCAAACTAGCTTATGCCTGCCACTTCATTTGCGTTGGACTTGGTTTCTATACCCTGCACTCCTGAACCCTGCAAGATATCGAAATTAAACATATACGATTTAGGACGAAATTGCTATTTTAATGTCCAAAATTTTAATTAAAATCCCTTGAGCCGCCTCGCAAGATATTCAAGGGCAACTTTCATAGTGATAAACAAAAATCTAATAAAAAAAAGGATATAGGACTCACAATTAGTGTAAGACGTTTTTGCATACTCATCGCTGTAGTAAGTACCTTCAACATGCCCAAGAAAACGATGGCTGAAAGTTGGTAAAAAGGCAGAAACATCTGTATTTATAGAATTAGAGGGTAATGAAGAGACTGTATGGTAAAACAATAGATCTGGAACAACCGGGACTAATACAATAAGTATAAGGAACAAGGAATGATTTTTAATATGTACTTTTCGTCTAATCAATGTCGTAAGAAAAAATAACGCATTTTCTGTTATTTTCTATGGTCTGTGTGTATGGAATCGACTCCATTCACATCTATACACACCCGCACCCACAGACACCCAAATACACCCTCACCCACCCACGCCTACACGCCAACACACACGCACACACACACATATACGCCCACTCATACATTCATCTTTAATTCTAAAATTTTATTTCTGTGTCTTAACTGTGTAAGCTTAAATTTAAGTTAATCTTAAGAATCTTTTTTTTTGGTAGCTATGGAGTGGAGCACTCTTGACCTATCATACAGATTTCTTATAAATTTATTTCAGGCACTAGTCTCACGCACCAGGTTTCTTAGTGAATCTGTTGTGTTGATAAACAAACAAAGTTTTTATCATTATTACAAGGTGGCCCGTTGTACATTACCCATAATTTATTTAGCATGGGGATGTACAATGTGTGTTTGTTTGCAGAAAGTCCAAGAAATTACTTAGTGAGATTGCAATTAATTAGTGCCGCTCGTACTTAAGTGTCACTTGCACCACCAAGTGCAAAAGTTTAAAATCGAAACGATTCTGCATGTACATCATTGCACTCCATTCTTGACAACATCGAGTTCAAAGCCCTTTTTAACAAGAGTACCAAAACCATCCGTCGATCTCATTCAAGCAGCAATCAACATGGCGCTGACAGCCGCCGACATATCAATAACAGCGGAGTCGCATTTAAAATTGATTTATACAATACATTACACTATGAATTTATCATGTTAATTATGTTAATACATTTATAATATTTACATTAAATATAATGTAGGCAATGGCTACTGTTTAATACATGACTTTTATAATTTGTTAAGTAATTTTCGTAGTACGTAGTTTCTATTTAACCTAATTATTCAATGGAAAGTATTATACGAGATGCTTATTGAATGGTAATGGTTTTTTCACAAACTTCAAAAGTATACTGTACATGGCGGGTTCGTTCCTACACTGTGTAGTCTAATACTGAATGAAAGCTTCAATGAACTCAACGATATTTTGATTATTGATTGCTTTACTTGTTATCTTCATACAGTTCACAAAGCATATAGGGTTTTATATAAGGAATATTTGGTTGAATTTTTAATAAGTTCAACTCAGCAACGGATTTATGATTGTCTTGGGGTCTTACTTAGGGTTAATCGTATCTCTTTTATTAAACGGCTTCAAGAAATAAATTTCTTAATTCGTTTGTATAATATTGTAATATGTTTTTGGAGGTTTCGCGGTTGAGTACAATATTTTAAATTTAACAGCATTTTGGCTGTTCTGTGAAGAAAAGTTCTGATGGATTTATTTGATAAATCAACGCTCAGTTTGCAAGTACCTTTTTTTGTTTACGAGGTGTATCCATCATGGACACCCTAATCTTCGGGGACTACGGTAGGGTAGTGTTGAACTCCCGATGGCATGCTCAGACCTACCAACTAAACCACCTCTTTGTTCCATCTTGACGCCGTGTGTCAGGACCTCGGGAACCAAAGACACATCCGATGGCCCTGACGGCGGTGGCTCTTATAGCCCCTCCTTCCAGCGAAAATCCACACGCAGCGCCATCTCTCGACCGCTATTTGACCGTTTGTAAGTACCGAACCTAACCTAAATATTGCATTTTTTATTTAACCTACTGGAACTCGTTAAGTGATATCCCAGAAGATGGTCGGTAGGAAGTTTTCAAAGTCAAAAGTTTATTAAGAAACTTAATATCTACAAATTATAGACATACTTGATACACATATTATAAAGAATTTATCTTACTATTAATTTTGAAATTGTTATACGAGAGTATTGGAATGTGCTACTCATTCATATTCAATTAAATCACAACTTTTAGGCCCAATTTGTAAGTGTAAGAAATATGTTCGCTGCGTAAAAGTATGTTTTAATAAAACACGAACATGTTATGTTAGGCTGCATTCTACGAATTGATATAATTTACATTAATATTTCAATTGTCACTGTGGAATCTAAGCGATAAAACGTGTTACAATTATTTGCATAAACTTGACACGAGTTATTTTTCCTTCTTTCACTCGTTAATTTTTATGTAAGGTGTGTAGCGGGTACTACCTAATATAGTACATATTTTTGTATTAAATGAGAAATTTTCGTTACACGTGCTTGAGCCATTTAATTTTAGATTAATTTTATTTCTAATGTATTTCTTTTGAGATGGTGTAATTTTATTATAGGTAATCTGTGCACAAAAATTACTGTACTGGACTGTTTTAAATATACATCATTTATAAGTAAGTCAATATAAAAGCTACTGCCTGAAAGCTTATGCTACACTTTAGTGTAGCATAAGCTTTCAGGCATATTTATTATTTATAATAAATAACACAGTGTTACTTTTATCCGTGCAGGAACGGAGAAGACTACAACTTCCTGCATCGGAGCGGCCTGTCGTAAGAGGAGACAAAACAACCCACAGCCAGGTGGTAGGCCTAGAGTATGCCGCCATAACAACCTTGTGTTGTGTTCTGGCATCAGTGACCAGGTTCCAGTCTCCCTTAAGAGTGCAGCAGCGCATTTGTAGCACCTATGGTGTTGCAAATGTCCATAGGCGACGGTAACCGCTTTCCATCAAGTGGGCCGTCTGCTTGTCTGCTGAACTAGTGCAACAACAAAAAAAATACTATGCATAGATATCGGCTATCAGAAATTGAATTTAACCTGTGCGTATTTTAATTTGATTAAGATATTTTAAAAAAGTAATCATGAACGAATTTCGCTTGTACCTTTTATGAGTAAAGAGTAAAGTCTAAGACTGAAAAACTCAGACTAATTTCATATTTCAGTAACACCTAGACCAGAACAAAAATCAGACAGGTCTTCGCAGATCTTCATTAGAACACGTATTACTATCAAAATGTCCTTTGCTTAACTTTTGAATAAAACAGTTTTGAATTGGAAAAAACATAGGACTCGATTTAGGATCTGTGGATTCAGACTCAAGCAACCAATGTCTGAATCATTAGACCTTGACAAACTTTGTTAAAACTACAAACACTATAACTACCATCGCAATGGTATATTTGCTACTGGGCTAGTATCACGTTCATGATGACAAAGCCCACACGTCGCTCCTCAAGCTGCCTTGACGAGAATATCTCACAAATACATAATTCGCTCCACTTACCCCGCTATTGGGCAAAATGCACGGTTTATTATTATGTTTGTGGTTTCGAATTTTGCAAGGTTCTTAATTAACTGAAGAAGTAATTCTAAACAAGAGCATGTATCATAATAATATTGCTCAACTAAAACACTAATTGAGATGAGCCTGTAGCCTAATTAATAATACTGTACATACTTTTAACTTTATTTTAGCTTGCTTCATTGTACTAGGAATTTAATTAAACTTTGAATCCTTGAAACTTTAGATAAACTGTAACCCTGTAAACCTGGGCTTTAGTTAAATATTGATGACGTGATACTTTTATTTTGGATATTATAAAGAGACGTCACTATATTTGTTAGTAATAAATTACCGGCGACCTCAACAAAGCAACGTAAGCAAAATTGTACTTTCAAATAAATACAGTGATTTGTTAAGATCGTAGCAAGTAAAAATGTATACTTTCTGTTTACCTACAAAGGAATCAAGCGTGATGATATGTAGATATCCATGTGTGTAAACTAAGCGAGCTCGAAATCTATGTGAAATGTATATAGTGGTAGCTACTGGTTCTTACTACTCATTAACTTGGCTTACCATTAATTGACTGTTGGCAATACTTGTACCGAGCTCATGTCAAATTTCAACTGTGAGATATAGAAACCGGCCATAAGTGGCTAACGCAATTGCATCTCGTTTCCATATCCTGGGTTGGAATCCTGTCCGAGAAGCACGCACCACTTAGTTTTTGTAACCCAATTGTTATAATTCCCATGAGCCGATGATGAAGGAAATCATCATGATGAAATTTGTATACTGAGATAAACGCTATGTGAAATTCGTCGTACCGTTTTTTTAATCAAATATAGCGGGTATACCGTCCGTGCACATGACTTTAAACTATCTTCACTTAATAAAACTACGTTTTAACGGTTTTAAACGCGATAATTGATTTGATTTTTATTATTCCGACGTTTCGGCCGCTTTTCAGTAGCCATGATCACGGAAGACAAAGATGTCAAGTGTCAATGAGCATTGTTAAAGTTTTATTTAACCTACCGCCAACTTGTTCATTTTAATTATGTAATTAGTTTTAATTTTTGTTTATGGTTATTATTTAGTCTATGGGAGCCTAATCGAATTTACCACCGCTTCGCAACGTGTTATGGCTAGAAGAGAAGAAGCGGCGCAAGAAACTCTTCAGCAAACATGCCTAGCTCTAATAATTTTATATAATATTAAAATGGGTGGGAGGAAAAGTAAAAATAAATTATCAATCAAGTTGGTTTGTGTACCGCGCTTAAAACCGTTAAAACGTAGTTTTATTATGTATACTAGTCGCGAAAATTTAAGAAAATACTATCTTCACTTCCTCAATAAACAATTTAACTGTCACAAGTTGTTTTTTTCAAACCAGTCTTAGTATAAAGTATTTCCTGATATTAGCACGTCGTAAAATAATTAAAAACTCTCCAGCTTTGATATACGATTTGAGAAATTATAGACATAATTAATATATTGTAAAACTACTTTCTGGCTCGACAACACAAAAAGCGATAACACTTTCATTCTAACCAGTGAAGGGACCACCTAAATGTGGTTCGCTATCTCGCTTGCGCATTAGCACGTTTTTGAAGATATAAACTGACAGAATTTACTTACACAAAACTAATTCAGTTTATTACATATAATAATAACAAAGAAGCTAAGTCCATCTAGTTTAGACAACTGTCCAGCAAAACATGGAGGTGAGTTTTTATCGGGATAAAAAGTCTATGTATAGTTTCGTTCATATACGTTATGTAGTGTTCAAAAAGGATGCGATCGCAGCGCCATCTTTCTCGATAGTTTTGTCTATCCCGCGGAGACCACGTCATTTATCGGGATACAAAGTATCTTAAGTGACGCCCCGGAATATGAGCTTGCTGTGTGTTGAGTTTCATTTAAATCCGTTCAGTAGTGTTCAGGTAATGCTTTAACACACAGACAAAAAAAATCTAAAAATTGCGTTTCTGTACACACCATCGTACGATAGTTAAACTAGGTTCAACTTAACTGACCAATATTAGGCGTTTATCTATTCCATATATTTTGTTTGACGTCTTCTTGTTGGCGTTTTTGTTAGATATTCCTTCTTAAATAGATCCATCTAGTGGCGAGTTTTGGTACTAGTTGTAGGTTAACAGTTAATCTAAGTTTATCTTTTACTTAACTTTATGGAATCAATTGTTATTGAACTCATGGCTGGTAACCTCAGAAACCGGGCATTACAGGTTTATTATATAATAGTATAGATAGATTACTTCTTGTGATTTTTTATGTGTAAAACCTTCTCTAATAGCCGGTTACTGTATCAATCGTTAATTTGCCTGACTACCGAATAAAATTTGATCTAAACTTTGACAAGTAATGTCAAAAAATAAAAAATATCAGATAAATAATAAGATATAGCAACCGGCCATAAATCAAAATGACTTTACATTCGTTATTGCTGTAATATTATGAATTTGTCGTAAGTCCATTTTGTCAATTTATATCCATAAAAATTTAATAATACGCGTAGGTAATTTCTTGAGCATTTAGGTACTTTCTTAAGTAAAACTAGAAACTTCTTATTGTATGTAGTACCTAGAGGTAATTTACGCTGGCGTTTAGGCGCGTCGCAAGCGTTATCACTCAAGGCCAGGCCATTGTTGATACCTGCTTTGTTATCAGAACAAGGCCTGCAGCCATTCTTCGATCCTTCCAAGTGTGAAGCCGTCGGTACGCGGTTTCCATGAAGCGATAATAGTTAAACAGTGTATTCATCTCTCATGGATATACCAGCCGTGGGAAATCCATTGCTAATTAGTGTTTTTTGTTGTACAGTTATAATGATGGTCGTCAATTTTTAAATGATTTGAGGACTGGATACATTTTGCAACTATGTAACATATTACACACAATTTCCGTACTTAGTATTTTTTATTGAAAAAAATAACAATTACTTCTCTTGTTTATTTTTTGCGTAATTTTTGTTTACATGGACGTTAGGTCATTAGGTCCTATTATAATAAATCTATCTGACTTATTGATGACTAATTTTTTTTAATCTTTGGCTATTTCAGAAGTGGAGTGACAACATCAGTTAACCTACAAGAGAGACTTAGGGTACAACTATTTTAGAAGGATAGAAGTTTCTTTCGCATTCATTTTGCAAACAAAGACAGATATTGTGTATGGCTAATATACAGATCACTCTGTGACCGATTCCAGACATCCAAATCATAGTGAATAACGGAAAATTTCTTTGCGAAATTTAGCATGCTAGGAAACGAACCTGGGACTTTTGCGTTAAGACCGGCAAAGCCTAGCCCGCTCAATCACAAGAGCACTATATTTTTGTAAACACACAAGACTCTACAAGCGGGCCAAATATCATATCTTAGCAATTCTTGAGTTCATCAGCACCCAGTAACACACAGACAAGACGTCGAAGTAGAATAAGGATTACTCTTTTATCTTTAGATATCGAAGCCCTAACAGTAATAACTCTATTAAGCTCCCTAAGAATCTTGTGAGATGAGTGTTGTCACGATTTCTAAGCGACGTCCGGGTTCCCCTAGACGCCCGTCTAGACGCTAAATTGCAGGATGTGAACAGTCCGGCCGCAATCGCATATCAATCATAATAAAGACCTAAATATATATAATTGACTTATTGGGTGTCTGCGATTTATAACTAGACAACCAGTTTGAGTTATTATTAGTAGAAAAGTTTTGGTAGCTTCATTATGTCCAAATCGGTCATAATCAGATGGCTATAATCACCTGTTCACTACCATACTTAAACTTGAAGAAACCGCGTGATTGTTGATTAAGTTTTTTTATAGAACTACTTACACATTTAAGTTTACAATGCTTAGGAGGAGCACTTGTGTTTTCCGAAACAAAAAAAAAATACTATTTTATCTCTGAGTAATATGTGCCAGCGAAACTTCGTTTGCGTTGCCATGAAGACTTATTTGTTACTAAATTGAAACGACACGGTGGCACCAAAAAACGCGACAGCAACGCCATCTTTTTAGCTATATTGGTCCATCTTGTACATATATATATATATATTATTTATTTATTTATTATTAAAAAGTAAGTAGTTCGTACTATATGTTGCGTATGCCACCATCGCCATTATCATCTCAATTCATTCCTGGGGTTGTCTGGAAGAGATCGCTTTTTACCGATAAGATCGCCCTTTGTACTGTATTGGTGTATAATAAAGTGTTATCTGTCTATCTCACTAAAGAGACGTTATTTATTGAAATAAGAGTATTCTGAGTATTGAACTGGGATATAATCTAGCTTCAGTAATTTTAATTATTTTATTTTCGGAATCTACTATACCGAATTTGCCTCTCTAATATATTTTCTCTTTTTTAAATTTATTGTAGACACAAACTTGAACCCTAAACTCTCTCTCTCTATATATATATATATATGGCCAGGTGGTAGGGCCTTTGCCCGACTGGATGGCTGCCACCCCTGGTCTAAAGTATGTCGCCATAACAACCTACAGTTGTGTTACGGCATTAATGACCAGGTTCCAGTCTCCTTTAAGAGAACAGCAGCGCATTTGTAGCACCTTCGGTGTTGCAAATGTCCATAGGCGATGATAACCGCTTTCCATCATGTGGGCCGTCTGCCTGTCTGCTGAACTCATGCGATAAAAAAAACATTATAATATGTAAAAACGGCGTATGTTTAATTGTTATTATCTTACACACATTTCATGATAAAAATATTTTAGAATAAATAATAAAACTACGTTTTAACGGTTTTAAGCGCGGTATTTTATTTGAATTTATTATTCCGACGTCTCGGCCACTTTTCAGTAGCCGTGATCGCGGAAGACAAAGATGTCAAATGTCAATGAGTATTGTTAAAGTTTTATTTAGCCTACCGCCAACTTGTTCATTTAACACAAATTTGTTCATTTTCAAAATATTTTTAATCAATGTTTAAATAATAATCAAAAAGCTATTTGATCCTTTGATTTGTCTGTTAAATAAGTCAATAAATATTATTTACTATATTATAAATTTCTAAGCATGTCGTTTGTACATTGAAGCTATGATAAAAAAACAACTGTAATTCACTATATAAACGATGGAGAACACGATGCATTTTTGTTAGATTTCTTGTCTGTTTGTTCGGGATTCACGTAAAAACTACAGGGCCGATTTCAATGCAGTTTTCGCTAAACGACAGCAAATTCTAAGACTTGAAATCCGCGCTTTTATCCTGGGCCGCGGAAATCCCAGGTTTTTTTTTTGCAATGATTAAATTTGGCCATTTAAAAAAAAAAAAAATTCTAATTTGAATTTTTCACTGATCCATAGCAAATTTTATGTAATAAAATGTGTGATATTTTTATCCCGGGAATCCCGCAAGAATTTTCCCGAGAGCGGTTTGTAGTTGTTCGGGTGCATCAAAATTAGCTTATTTCGACAGAGTTTTCACTAATACGATAGCTTACATTCTTTTTTCAATACTGCGGTACTTTGTGTCCCGGAAATCCCACGGAAATTTCAAGTCAAGCGTGGGCGAACGTGCGGGTATATGCTAGTAATATACATACAAAAAAACCATGGTAGGTGATTAGCGCAATGGAGCGTTTACATAATGTTATTATTGTTACATGCCGTCAAAAATAAGCGCACAGCTGCCTGTTGTATGCGCAGTTTATTGTCTTCCCGGATTAAAGAATTCTTTTATCTTTTGAATTTGTAATTAAGAAAAACATACTATTGTTTTTCTACTTGTTTTATAACCATCATTAGCGTCGAACTAATCTTTATTGTTATTGTTTTCGACTTTGTTAGCCGTTCGCAGGCGTGCAAATTACTATTTCTCGGAAACTCAGTGCGCGCGGCCATTTTTTTTTTTACAGTGTAGTTAGTATAAGACGATGCCCGAATGAATAGGCAGGCAGTCAAGCGACGACTACGAGACGAGTAAGACGTTTGTAGTACTCTCGATTAGCGATATAGACGACGGACTTTACGCGTGTCGAATTGCATTAAATCGTGCTGTGTGAGCTGGTTGCATACTGTTTTATTTGTATTTGTTTTATACGTATTTGTACAATTCTAATAAATTCTATAGTAGTTCCAACGGCATTTTTAATTCGAGTCCTGTAGCTCGTAACATTATTCTCTAATGTACATATTATTACACCTATTTCACAAAGGGGTAGATAGAAAGAAAGAAAAAACGTTTATTTAGTCTTCACACAGCGAGACACATGGCGATGAATTGTTCGATGATATATACCAAAAAATAAAAGTCGCGATGGCACCAAATAGGTGCAGTTCAGCATGTGCCAGGCAACAGGTGCCTGGCGCTGGTTTTCAACTGCACCCTAGAACGGACGAATGTTGCACTGTTATTTATATATATACATATATATATATATATATATATATATATATGTGTGTGTGTAAACAGTAACTATGAACCTCTACTTGCTATGAGTCTAGCACTGCTCTATATGGAATATTTCAAAACATCTACAATTTCTCTACCAGTTACAACTCTCATACAAAACAAACATTCATTTATAAATGAAATAATTTGAATGATTATTCTTCCTGGCACTCGGTTATTATTTAACTATTGTGCAACACAAATATTTTGAATTTCTTCCTACATCCTCAAGGTAGGCAAGTTTTTGTTCGCAAACTAGTTTTTTCGTTGCCCACATCGAAACTTAGGTACAATGCATTGTTATCAACTGACTTGTTTTCATTAATTAGGTTTTTTGCCGTCTTAATTATGTTGCGAGTATAATTTGTAGGAAAAAATAGGTATAAAGTTACTTTTAGGTTTAAATATGTCTAGTTAATTAACGATTTAAACACTTTAATTTTTTTGTTAAATAAATTTCATAAAAACTCTGCAAAGTGGGTATTATCCACGTACAGTGAAGGATTCTTTAGGCATAATTTTGATTAACTTATATTTACTATTTTTGTCATTACGCTACGGAATCCTAAAAAAGCTTTAAGTCGAAAATACTACATTTCAAAAACTGATCAACATTGTGTATATTTAATTTGTATATATAAGAGAGAGAGAGAAAGATAGCACTTTATTGCACACCAAAATTATACAATTACAAAAACTGACCATATTTACAATATTTTCTGGGCAATACAATAGGCGGCCTTATCGCTCAAAGCGACCTCTTCCAGGCAACTTAAATCATGAATCAGACGATGTAGGTGGTGCAGGAAAAAGGCAAGAGATACATAAATACTCTCTAATTTAAGAAATAAATATACAAATACATACATATATACATAGTCATATATATAGAATAATACATTTCAAAATACGAATGATGAAAATCACGTGACAAAAAGAATGTTCAACTACAAGATGGATGGGTACAAATGTAAAGGTAGACCAAAACAAAGATGTATGGATTGTGTGAGGGATGCTATGATGATATGTGGTGTGACAGATGATGTATGTCCGAATAGAGGAGTGTGGAAGGTAAAAACATATTGTGCCTAATCCCCCAACCCCAAATAGTTGGGAGATGGTGACAGGAAAGAGAAAGACAATACATTTCAAAATACATAAGTTGGATGTAGTTAAATGAAAAGGATCCAATCCACATCAAGTCATTTTCGAGATATTGACATTTGAAGTTTATAACGTATTATTCATAGGTGTTCATTATAAAATAGATTGTGAGTGTAATGGTATCTTGGAATATTATTTTTATTTTTATTGTATATATTACTATCACACAGAGTATTGTTTTACTGATTTAGTTTCTAATACTGGTTAAGAACCGCGATGGTTAGATCGATATAAGTGAAAACAAATATACATGTGCCTATTGATGTTGATTGGTTCCAATGTTAATAATCAATAAAAAAACAGCTGTTTTTACGTGGGTCTTTTCTACTGACCGATAACATCGATATGTAGCATCAGTTAGGTGCACTTAACTAAATTTTTACAATATTGTGGGTTGGATCCTTTTCGTGTAACTACGTCCAGTTATTATAATAAATGTATTAGCACGATTATATTGTGTTAATCAGACATAGCTATTTGTAGACAAATTTTTAAATATTGGTAAGGATATCATTTATTTTAAGACCACGATTTCAATTAGGTTTGTACATTTGTATGTTATACTTAATTTTTCAGTTATATTTGTTTAAAAACAATTGTAGAATAACAATTATATTAATTGTAACATTGTGTTGAAAGTAATTTTCATTCAAGTGCTTTAGGCTTTATCACTTTGGTGTTATTTTTTTGTTTCATAGTTCAAAAGTTATATTGTCACTTTTTTACGACTATGGACAGAAATGGGATAAAAAAGCAAACAAAATACAAATTTAATTATTACAATACCTATTCTTCATAAGTAACGTTTTTGACTCCTTATTTAAGCAGTAAAAAGCATTTGGTAATTTTCTTAACAATAGAAAAGGTTACTTGTTAAATAAATTTTAATATTATAACTATGGAAGACAATTTTGTAAGACCTAAAGGTATCCCATAGTCACATGTGATGTGCACTGATTTTTGCCTTGCAATTGGTAGACATAAACTATCGCCAAAATAGTTTTCTGTGTCAGTCGTTTACTGTCTATAATAAAAGGATTTGGACATAACAGATATCTGAGTATCTAGATTTAGGAATAAACTCAATGCTCTGTATTTTAAGTTTTAGTGTGCAATGAGCATTGATTTTTCAAGTCTATCTTATTATTTTCTTCTCTTTCATTTCTCTGATCTCTTAGTTTAGTTCTATCTGTGGTGTCTTGTTAATAGTTCACTATCACGAATCTATTATTAATGTGATAAGAATAGTTGGCAGTCGATCGAAAATTGTGAAATAAAATAAGTAAAAAGATTATGAGAATTATGTTTTAAAATTATAAATATCACGTTATGACTACGAATCCCTAAATACACACAAAAACAGATCTTATGCAGATGAAGTCTGAAAAATCCTTATGACAGGCCTCCTAAAATGTTGCAAGTAAACGTCTCAATTATCTGAAACATAATTTAGCACATAATAATTATAACTATGTTTTAACGGTTTTTAGTGCGGCATTTTATCTGATTTTCATGTCGCCCTTTTAGCCATTTTTCACTTTAACATTGACACTTGACATCTTTGTCTTCCATTACCGAAAAGTGGGTGACATGTCAAAATATAAATCAAATAAAATGCCGCTCAAAACCGTTAAATCGTAATTTTAATTATGTAAGCTCGTTGTTTTTTTTTTATTGTAGCATAGGTTAGTGTTTGACCAGGATCTCGTCTGATACTAGGCAACGATATTGTGGAAGATATGGACGCGAAAACTGAAGCAAATACTATAAATAGGCACGGCACTTACTACAGAGACACGATACAAACAGGCGTACGAATATAGGTTAAATGTAATACATAGTATTTTGCAATGAGTGGCGAGTGTGGCGTCGCGGCGGCGCGCCATCTATCGGCTGGACACGGAGCTATAATGGCCTTTGTTTGTATTGTGGGACGCTACATGGTAACGGCAGACATATCTATTCACAATCAACTTGGTATAGTATCGTTGTATTGTCATAATTGTCTTGTATTTATGATTAAAACACAATGCTATATTTTCTTTACCTTTGAAATTTATACATATAGCTAATGCAATTGTGGCTATAAAATATTTTTATGAAGTTCACGCAACAAAACAATTATAATGTTTCTCTTTAAAGAATTAACTTTTATATAGTTACTAGAGATCTACAGTAGCTTGTACAAGTTATATAGTGTAATAATATGTTTGCACGTCGCTAAGCGTGAACATGTCCTATGGTATATCGAGTCTAGTAGGTACTTATGTACAAAATTTCAAGAAGGACAATAAGCATCAAATTTGTAGCAATCAACAGAATTTAAATTCCGTAGTACGCGCGGTTCTGTGGACTTCCATAGGCTTCAAATTTTTCGGGAATAAAATTGCGCCAATGAATTCGTAGTGCTCTAGGCCTTAAAATGTATTAAACGTGAGCCTCCCTTTCGCATTTAAAAATTAGTACGGAATTTGCGCTTATCCAAGTTAAACAACATCAGTAGAAGTGAAATATTTAACCAACGAGGTTAAATAAAATTACTGGACACTAACGTATTCTCTAAATCTTTGGAAGAGCGGAATCTTCTGATACAACCATTTTTTCTCTAAGTTAAAATACCAGCAACAGAATAAACATTGTACATATGTGTTTTTAATCCATCGCTTAGCAGTGTGGGATCCTGAAGTCCTGATGTTATCTGTGTAGGAACAGAAAATAATAATACTTCCTGCAGCCGGGCGGCCTGCCGTGAGAGGCGACAAAACAACCAAGGTGGTAGGGCATCAGTAGCCAGATTCCAGTTTCACCTTCGAAGCCAGCAGTATATTGACAGCACCTCTAATTTTGCTAATTTCCATAGGCGACAGTAAACCACTTTCCACCACAGTTGGGCCGTCAGCCTGTTTGCTGTGCTTCAGCAATAAAAACAAGTCATGGGCCTCTACAAAGAGGCATCAAAGCGACTCATCAAAACTCTTCAGGTGATCAGACGGCTGGTGTCTAATTCCGACAACGGGCCAGTATAGCGGTCCAGCGAGGAAACGTAGCCAGCCTTCTGGGAACCTTACCCATTGCCTTCGATGACCTAGGCTCAGTATTATATTTTTAGTGTATATAATATAAGTTAAGTTTACTACATGCTTCTATCTAGATTTTGATGTAATTAAATAGAAATCACAGTTAGTAGGTATAATATTGGCAATAAGAATAGATAATCACGAGGCGGGTGCGTGGGAGAGGTGCCGTGCGGACTGCGCCTCCGCCACTGGACACCCTTGACCTGGTCATCATCGCCAGCTCATTGGCCATCACTATTAAAACATCTAACCATATTATTAACAGAACCCATTTTCAAATTAGTATTTATGATACAGTATCATCTATCCTTTTTGATAAATATACTAACATTATTTACATTATAGAAAACAGGTAATAAAATAACATCTTACTTTTACAGTAGACAGATAAATGGAAATCATTTCGATTACTGTTTGAACCATAATTCATTATTTATTTATTTATTAACTTACAAACATTGCTATCATTGCAGTTGTCACCAATACGATAGCGTGGTACACATAATACATTATAGATAAATATATATACATATTGAGTCGTCATGACATATAACATAATACGCAGTTCTTGTGAATTCGGAATGTCAATTTGCCGACATATCTTGTTCAAACGCAAGGCCTGTGTCATCGGCGCCTTATTAAGCGAGTTGGTCCTGCCGTGTGGTAGTACTACGAGCATCGGTGGCTGCCTACGTCTCATCACAAAATTCGCTGGAACGTTCACTTTCATTTCAGCTAATACACCTGGAATAAACAATTTACCTCTTAACAATTTAAATAAGTAGGAGACCAATGCAAACTTTCGTCTGGATGCCAAATGATTATACCCAACCATGCCTAAGACAAACAAGGTGGGGTACATCAAAGGATAAAATGGGTAAACACCATAAAGTCTTAGGTATAAAAATCTAGTAAATTTATTTTGTATGCGCTCCAACATGAGACTATATTTAGTTTCATGTGGAGCCCAGATGATTGCGTTGCTTATTATATTATTATTATTATGTTATTATTTAGTTAATTAAATTATTCATAAACTTTGATTAACTTTTAAGCAATGCGCACTATTTAAACTTATGTAATAACATGTTTAAAGAATTATTTAAGCAGCTGTCAGATTAAACAAATTTTTAAATACTGTTTAAGTCTAATTAGTTGTTTAGTTTATTAATGCTAAGAACGTTAATTAGCAAGTTTTATAAATAACGCTTATTAAGTCACTGGAAGGAACTACCACCTAAGAGACAGGTTGGCCTAATTTAGGTGTTAGTACCCAAATTCTAAAGCGTAATGTATAGATACATAATTTTACTGTCAATAAAAAACTTTCATTTGACTCGTTTCATTTACAAAATGATGATGTAAAAGGCCACGAAGTTTAGGATGATAAAAAGTGATGAGTCATGTTACAGTTATTGAGTAGCATAATTGTCCTTGTCGTGTTTCTTTTTAAAGATAATAATTGATTTTGTTATGTACCCTCTTATTTCTAAACGATACGATCGGCCATTTCCTTAATTCAATCATAATGTTATATTTTTATTTATTCTGTGATTAGTGTCTGTTTTGTATAGAGTAGTTGTCTATAATTTATCATAATTTTTTATAACAATATTTATCTTTTATATGACGTCGTAACTGTGTAGATTCTAATTCAAAATCTCTCAATTGTGTATAGACGGTATTCATTACATTTTATTTTCATGTTGGCAGACGCGATAGATTTGTGTTGTGTACGGTTTATTTTATTACATGTAAAACTTTAAGTATAATGTTTTATATGATATCTTGTTTAAAATATTATCTGGAATTCAGTGACTTCGATCCGCTATCGGTTGCGCCAATTTGTTAAGATTAATATACTGTAAAATTGGAGGGATGTCGAGATGTTCTAAGAATGCTTGTCGAGTTTGAATAGTCAGTGTATGAAATATCACAAACTACTGTAGATATAAAGTATTGTGACCAGTTGTTCTTCTTTTACTACCATAAACCCTTCTGAGTTGTTGCAAGTATTACAGTCAGTTGATTTTACTATCACCTACACTATTGAGTAGTAAAGAGGTACGTTTTAAAATAAATTCTAAAACAATGTTCATATAGAAGAGCGAACGTTAAAATATCTCTCGTCATGAACTTTCTTTTGAAATATCGCGATAATAATAATTAGGTACAGCTCCTATTATATTCATAACACAAGCACAACTTGCTTAGTGATACACAATGTGCTTGTTTGCCGATTATTGTTAGTTTATTTAATTGATATTATAAATTTATTTATACGTTCCCATGTTTAGTATAGTAAAACTAAAATAAATGTCAAAATATAAATATATTTACGTTTCCTTTTAATTTATAAATTAAATTTTAAACCAACTCACTATTTTTTAAACCTTGAATTTCATTAATATAACGCGAACAACTATATATAAATTTGAAATATTTTATTCGTTTAATTTGTTTTTTACATTATTTTGTTTTTTTATTAAATGCAATTTCGTTACCAGAAATAGAAAGTACTATATTTTTTTATGGCTGAAGGCTTTTAGCAAAGTATTTTTATAAATACTATAATTATGGGCAGCAGACATCGCGTGATATGTCACGTCCATTTAGATCGAATTTATATGTATTTTGGACCATTTGACGACATATAAATTTACTTTTTAAAGTTGGAAACAATTTATAAAAATCTATAATAATATAAAATTCTGAAAATGCCGTGTCTGTACATCGAAGCTATTTTAAAAAAACAAGCGGAATGGACTAATACTAATCATGGTCGGAATAAACGACGAAAAACACGGGGCATCTTTTTTAGATTACTTGTCTGTTTGTTCGGGATTCATGTAAAAACTACTAAACTGATTTCGATATGGTTTTCGCTTGTCGATAGCAAATTCTTAGACTTAAAATTTGCGCTACTTTTTGTTCTGGAAATTATTCTAGAAATTATGTAAAATGGCCAGATTAAAAAAATCGAATTCCAATGCAATTTTTTCACTGATCGATAGCAAATTTTATAAATAACGTGTATGATGTTTATCTTCTTCTCTACTTTCATTCTCATCCGCTTGATACTAAATCAATATAATTCGAGACTTTTTATATTCCTCGAGATTTCCTAAGTTCAAAACCAATTAATAAAACTGTCATATCAAGCAAGTCCTAATATCGCTATACTAGGTCTTTCTTGATATGACAGTTTTTATATTTATTAGACTTCTTTACTACATATATAGTTATGTATGCCCTTAGTAACATTACTTATCCCGGGTTTTATAGAAATCCTTGGAATTCACGTATTTTCATACAAAAAAATCCGTTGCTCTGCCGAAAATATTCTTTGATTTTAAATACTGGCAACATAATTGTAATTAACGTTACCTATAGACCATGGACGAAATCGCAGACATATCCTAGTAAATCCATGTCATCTTATTATTTCGCAGCGAACAGTATTATGAAGTTGACTACTTTTAGTTATATAACCAAAACAACGTGTGGTTTCACTGAACTTTCATTATAAATGTAAAAGTATGCAGTTTCGCTATTAATTAAACTCTATGGAACCGATAGATTACGAGTTTGACAACTTCTTCATTATATCACTAAAAGTATGCACATCGCTAGAATATCATTTCATTTCGAGCAGGTGGTTTGACTCTTCCAATACGTAACATACACCTTCGATTATTGTTCAATAGCTTTAAGATTATGATGAACAATAGAGATTTTCATTCATTCATTCAAACCTATACCTATTGCGAAGAGAAATCATTCGAACCTTATACTATTGCTTCCTTAACGATGAAAACCACTAAAGAACAAAATGTAAACGACTTTTGTACGTAGCGATTATGGCTAAAAACATTGATGAATAATTGCTTTTTTTTACAGATAAACTTAAAAAGCATCACCGTACTTAACTAAAAAAATTGAGCTACTTCCAAAATACACGAATAAATATATTTATATACTCGGATTCGATCTCCCAATTCGTCCTCGTTGGACGAAATAAGCTAACTTATACGTGTCCTAACAACTTCAAACCACTCCTAGGAAAAACCCTACAAGATTCCCGGAATATAAAGTACCGTAGATTTTAAGTCCGGGAATTTGCTATCGATCAGGGAAAACCGTATCGAAATTGGTCCAGTAGCTTTTACACGAATCCCAAATATACAGACAAACACAAAAGACTACACTTTTATAATATTATAGATATCAAGTATTGCTCTTTTAAATTATAAATTATTTTTGCAGATAGAAACATTAAGCAACTAATTATTAACAACATTGAATTCAACTGATATGACGATATTCTGTAGCCCTGTCTTTTGCCAACTCAAGTCGAACATGGTATAGATTTGTAATGAAGTAGAATAAAAACATATTACGAAAGACATTGCAACTCCTGTACAACTAAATTTCGATTAAGATACGAATCCTGTTTTAATTCTTAATATTTTCATTGAAATACATTAAACCGTTTCAGAACCAATTGAAGACTAACTTTCAAAGTGGCTACTACATAAATAATATTAAATATGGCCGTTTATTTTGAAATCATAGACAGACATTTAAAATTTTATTTAGATATATATTTTGAAATGAGTAATAGTGTCTTAGGTAATAACTACATAATTATGTTCGCAAAGGAGCTACAGTTACTTAAACTTAAACCAGTTAAACCAAAATATAACTAACTAATTGTGTAATTATAGCAACCGTCTCATTATCACAAAATCGATATAATTGAAACTTGTCAATTAATTAAATTGTGTGTTCGTAAGTTTCTCATCCTATTAACGTTTTCACTTCTGTGAGTTTATAGTTGTTTATTTCCAAAATGTATTTATTTAATGGTTCTACTATATCGTTTAGATATCGATGGTAATTACTATTATACTCGAACACGCGAGATGTCACTTTCAGCGAGTTTTACTTTATAGAGGAGAGACACATATTTTATATAGAGTCTGTAAGATTTGCGTTTATTTTAAGAAATACCTATCCGATTTCAATAATTTATAGTCGTTTCACACCAGATAGCCCATTTTTTACAAATTACCTTATAAGATTTGGTACTTATGAGGTAGTGAATTTAAAAAAATAAGATAGTAGAATTTAAAAATGTATTAAATAAAATCTGTCGAATATTTTTTATCATGTAATATTTTCAATTAAATGCCATTTTATGATTCAGAACCCTTAATTGTGACATACACTTTAACTTAATAATTATAAACATAAGCCTAGTTCTCTGTAGAACGTGTGCCAGAACAGAGGAAGATAGAAAGAAAAAACATATTATGCCAACTCCAAATAATTGTGAGAAGGTGAAAGAAAAGAGAGACGAATATAAGCCTACAGTGACAACTGTTTACGTTAAATTCCTGAACCTCGAGTGTTTAAGATAACTCTGCTTAGTTGAAAGTGTCGTATTATACATGACTTGTTTTTAAAAATAACAACAACATGTTTAATTTTAGATCGTTCCAAACCTACAATTAATTTGCTTGAGAACTCAAATTGTTATGCCATTAATTGAAACTTTTGAACAATAGGTAACCCGTTTACGCGCATAATAAGGTGAGATAGTGATTATTTAAATGTTTTGCGTCAATTTGAATTGTTTTACATTGACATTGATCCCCACGTTGCTTGAGGTTGTGACTGACGTATAATTCTTATTCTTCATTATTTGATATGCGTTTAGTATAAGGCAAAACCATACTTAATTGATAAATAAATATCCCATGTTCATCCTTATTATCAAAAATCCCTACTGTGACGTATCAAATATCTCAATAATCGGAACAAAAATCCAAAACACACGTTGATATAGGTACTATTATGCTTTAAAATATTGTTTTTATTTTATCTTTTTATTCAAAACAATAACATCTTCATGATTCAAATACACAATTTATAAATGTGTGTTAATAAATGCCTATTTATAAGTACTAGTTAGTGGTCGTCTAGTGGTCTAAATTCAATCATAATTAATTTAAATTATAAGTTAAAACATTATTAAGATTCTGTTGCCAAAGACTATATATACTTAATCACAGATTTCGCCAAGGCTACACTGTTAATTTGACTTAAATAATAAACAAAAGAGTATATATGTGTCAAATACATGGTGTGTGTAATTTTTTTTTTATTGATTTAATGTATTTTTTATGCATAATTTAAAAAATATTAGCATTCTGCACTCCTTCTCTATATGAACTATAAGTGTGCAACATTTCATACTCCTCCGTCCGTGTAATTTTTGTAAAAACGGGTACAAAGTTTTTGCTTCACCTATATTGATATAATGATATTGTCAAAAATTTGCTATAGATACTATGTCTATGTTTGAATAGAAAAGATATATTTTCCTAAAATTACCAAGTTATAAATAAGCAACTAAGTCAAACCTTTTGTGTTTTTATTTGATTTCAAATCATTAATTTGTTGTCGCAATGTGTAGAAGAATTCGCACAGATATGAAAAGTCGGTTTTTGAAAGGTCGAAGTAAATTATAAAAGTAATAATCGAGGCTGCGCGGTCACATGTCGGTAATTAAATTGGAAATCCTTGTTGATTTATTGCGAACGAGTGTCGATTCCCAAGTGACAATATGGGGTCAATTGGCCACTAATTAGAGGTGATCGGGTCAGTGGGCCCCCGTGACTTCCCGACCCACTGCTCGACGGACCCGACCATCGCATTTAAGAGACATTCGTCTTATATCTTCGACTGTATATCGTTGTTGTCAAAAAACACTTTTTGTTTGAAAAATATGAAATGATTTTTTTTATTTTGCAGAAACATGGAGATGAAAGATGTTATAAATAAATGCTTGGTACATGTTTCGCCTTATAAGGTATACAAAATTTTTAAACTTAATATAACTACGTAGTCAAGGTTAGGTTAAGGTTAAGGTAATTTCATTGTTCACCACAACCTAATTTAACGTTTGTTTTAATATATCTTTAAATATACTGGTTAAGTGCAGCAGTTCACGCAAGATGAAGGCTTCCGTAGAGACAGACCAAAATGAAGAAAATAATAAGAGTTTTTAACAGAACAGCCACGGGATATCAAAACTAAACTTGTGTTAGCTACTTACTAAATTTGATTAATGGAGAAAAGACATACGATAATCGATTTGTGTGAATGAATTTCAACAATTATTTATATGAAAACACTTACACCACACGACTAATTCGTTCGAAATGAAAATATCAACACATTAAAAGAAATCAGATAATCACTTTCACCTTTTTTGCAATCTGGGCCCAAGGATGTACGAAAGCGTATCAGTCTCCTATGCAATGTCGCTTCTTAGGTGATCATTGTGAAAAACTAATTACTTTTTTTACATAGACAGTAGATAACTATAAAAAATATCACTTCAGCGAACTCGTGCTAAAAAACAAAGAAGAGAAAACTGTGGAGTGTAACTTCAATAGAAATATGATTATTAGGTTATAAAAAACAAGAAATAATAACTGGCGCCGTAAATCATAACTATAATTACTTTCAACTAAACACGGCGATGGCTTCCAAAATCTGAACAACAACCACAATAATTGTTATAAATGATGTATGTATGTCTAAATTAATAATTAGATTTATATTGCAAATAAACTACTTCCTGCAATTGGAGTTGTTTTCGCTGTCAGGCACTTTTAATTGGTAACTGGTTTTCAACATGGCCGAACACGTTTGGGTGTCACTTTTTATTTAATTTCATTATAAGAGATGAAATTTAGAAATTGAAAATTGTTTAATTTGCTGGTGATTTGGACTGAGTTAGGCACATTTAGGCTAGGTAGACCCATTCATTAGATGACTATAAAAATGGCGCTGGTGCAGTAACACTGCTCTGGGTGTAAATAAATCTACCCCACTTCTAAACTTCTATACCTTTTATATTTTTCTTGTTTTTATATATTTATTAGAACTTTCTATACAGGTAAGTTTACGTAAACTTCAAATTTGCGTCTCGTGAAAAATATACCATTTTGATATAAAAACTATCATACATTCGATACTATAATTGTAAGGACCAAGATAATAGGTTAATGCGTAAGGCATTAAATAAGATACATACAAACAAGTCACTTTCTATATATATCTAATATTACGGTTTTGCATTTGGCTTTGCTCGTGTTAATGTGCATTATGTCAATAAATTCGGATTGTTGCTCAATACAGTAAAATTATTAATAAGCTTCAAAAGGAATGTAATGTTTATATTTAAATTTAACCATTTACTTTCCTCGTTAGAAGTGTCACAGTATAGATAGATTGAATAATTAATTTTCGTGTAGTGTATGTGTAAATTGACTTAATATAAATACGAATTACAGAAGACTAAATCCACCACCATTTGCCTTGCAAGCCTACAAAAATAATAAATTTTATTACAGCCCCATGAGCAGAATGTGTGGTCTGTATAATGAGCTGGTCAGCGATAATCCCATTTTAGATATATTCAATGGCAACACTAGAGAGTTTAAGCGATTGATCAGAGCAACAAATTTCTCTGGCATATATTAATTTTTTTCTTATCAACAAACACATGTCATAGAATCTAAATAAACTACTGTATGGTATACTATTATTTACATAAGGCTATATCTGTATTTAAAATTTTCTGTATTCACATGTTTAGGAATACGACTTAGATTCTAAAATTATGTTAAAAATATTTAGATATATTTATGGTTGTATTCTGTTGTGTGAAATAAATAAATAAAACTTGTTATTTATGTTTCTGTTCTTTTCCTAGATCATAAGTATCAATTTTTGGTTTAGATGTAGGCTTTAAATTTATGGAAATACTGTAGGATTCTTTTAATAATAAAATCATTATTGTCCAAATAATATAATTCTATGGAACAGTCCCTTTTTGGGTTCATTCTGATAATCTGTTAAGTATTTTAGATGTGAAAGAGTAACAATTGTACTCACATTAGTATTTTAGAAAATTTTAATGAATTATATAGTTTACCTAGTATTTTTGGAAAATGAGTATAGATACAAATTATAGTTACATAGCTCAATTATTGATTCGCAGAACTTATAATTAGATACTTTGGGTGAAAGATATGAAGAGAGTGCTATAATATTTGCTGTGATGTAAGGCTCTTGGATAAATATAACTTCGATCATAAAACTGGCTTTTATTTTTACACTATTAAGTATATTTCAGTAGTAAAAAGGTTCTCTCCTAACTGAATTCAAAAACCGTGTACTCTTTTCGTTTTTTGAATTCCCACCAATGAAAGCGAGTTTTATACAAACTCTCATTGGTTAGTTGTACTCTTACGTCCTGGCTAACACAGCTATATAGGCATAGATTAACAATAACAAAAGTAGATCATTAAGTATTTGACAAAATAAATTTAAATAAATAAATAAGGAATTTGAAGTGGATAGTTATATATAATTTATTTTATGATTAGATACGAAGAATAATAAACATAGCACACATCAAAAGATGTTGTTGCTATGTTTTTCTTAAGGTAGCATTTGTCGAACGTCAAAAGCCTAATGCCAAAAGATTGACCTTGAACTTGATCTACTTTTGTTTATGGAGGAATTACATTTTACCAATTTTATTGCGAAAGTTTCTAATAGACATGGGTAAGCGAATAATTGAGTTGGAAACCCGAATGCGTGCTAAGAAGGAATATTGTATATTAAGCGAAGTAAATAATATAAAAATATCTGCAACAATGAGCGCGATAAATATGTCCACTACAGATACATTATATTTTTGAGCTATTCGACAAGAAGGAAAGAAATCACAATTTACTGATCGTTGTTTTTTACATAATTTTCCATTTGAGATTGGGGTTGAAATGAGAATCTCCATTACTGGTACGTCTGTCTGTCCTAATAATCGAAAGACGCCACGAGTCCAATCACCTCAGCATTTTACGACCAATACCTTATTGATCATTCGCTTATCGCATTTTTATTTTAGTCCGAAGAAAGTTCGTAAAATTTAATTAATTTTTGTCTCGCTTTGAAAATAAATTATTACGACTTTGTGAGTTTAGTGGTAGGTACATATTTGTGAATTGTACTAGTGATAATTTTTTTAACAAATTATACTATACTTAATTTCTTGAACGACTGTTGCCAATTAGTCTTGTAACGCTCGATTAAACAATTGACAAAGTTATAATGGCAAGGTACTGGGCATTTTATGGCTGATTTACACGTGTTAAGAACTTAAGTAAACAAATAGATTTAACTAAATTTTAAGTGTTATTAATCATAACATTAAGTTGGATTAGCCTAATTATAAATATAATAGGCAGTGATTTTAGATTTTTCTCTAGACTGTTGAGACTATTTTTATATTTAATCATATAACTAATTAAATATGTTTCGTGATGTTTCGGACTTAGCTCTGGTATAAATGCTACTGAAACTAATGATATACTTAGATACTAATATAGGTATACTAAGATTATGATTAAAATTGCATCTAAATCCCTTGCTTATAGACTTCTAAAAGCTAATGAGACTATTTTAAATAAAGTTAGGAAATAAAATTAGATCTATTAAGATACTCCTTCAAGAAATTAGTTACGTTTTAAGCGAATCCGAGTAAACAATAAAGTGATTAACATGAATAACACACGTGATGTTACGTTTTTTTCCGCGTTCATCGTCCATCCGCTTCTCGGTATGGTCTTTGCTTCTTTGTTTTAGGAGGAAGTCTTTGGAATTCGTACGACGCGTCCTCGCGCCAACAACGGCTACCTGCTTCCAACGTGTACGTCACCAATACAGACGTGGGCAACATTTTCTTTAATTAATTATATCAGTGCATAACTGAGAACATTTTCTATGTAGTGGAGTCATGCTGAAATCATTAAATTGATTACAGCTTAAAGTGTACGGCCTGAGTGGCAAAGCGTTCGGCGGGGCGACCAGCGGGGCGGGCAATAGAGCGTCCAACCACATCATAGACGTGAAGTCGCTAGTTTGTCGGTATTCTATAGGATACACTTCGGGGAGTGTGCCGAGAAATTGCATGAATTGGTTCCTCCCTCACCATTTTACCACCGAACAAGCAGACGTACGCGCTCACGCCACCGATATACGGCGGAGCTGCCGCGCCAGCTGGCTCCACGAACTTGAAACGGTTAGCCTCGAGCTGATCGTGTTTCGTGCGATGAGTGCGAGTCCCGCTGGCCAGCTTCCCCTTGCTCCTATCTCAACCCCCCCCATCAAATCCTCTTCCAGCTTTGCAATAACAAAAAATGCAAAATTAATCATTTGTTGTCAAAGATTATACTTATATAATGACAGATTTTGCCAAGGCAAAATAAACAAGAGAGTATATATGCGTGTGTGTGTCAAATACATGGTAGTGTGTGTAATGTTTTTTTGATTGACTTAATGTGTTTTATATGCATAATTTTTAAAAATATTAGCATTCTTCTTCTCTATATAAACTAGAAGTGTGCGAAATTTCATACTCCTTCGTCTGTGCAATTTTCGTAAAAAGTTTTTGCTTCACGTATTAATATATAGATTTATTCAATAAAATCGTGTACATAGGGATTAATGGAAGTAGATGAAGTGAAAGATGCTTATTAGGATAGTAGGAAATGGAGCTCCTATGTCTCTGCCTCCTCCTATGCGAAACGGGTGATACGAACGAATGATATATTATATATGTAATTATTTATCCGTGCAGAAACTGAGAAAGAATACAATTTGCTGCGGCCGGTCGGCCTGTCGTAAGAGGCGACAAAACAACCCAAAACCAGGTGGTAGGGTATTTGCCCGTCTGGATGGCCACCACCCCTGGTCTAGAATATGCCGCAATGACAATCTTGAGTTGTGTTCCAGCTTTAGTGGCCAGGTTCCAATATCCTTTAAGAGAGCAGCAGCACGTTTGTAGCAGCTTTGGCGTTGCAAATGTCCATATACGATGGTAACCGCTTTCCATCAGGTGGACCGTCTGCCTGTTTGCTGAACTCATGGAGTGAGAAAAATGTAAATGATATCAACCTCTAAACGACCCATTACTGCGGCTCGAGCCTCCCTATTGTTAGAGGAGAACAGACCCACATCTCTCCAAGTTGAATTAGCGAATTTAACACATCGTGTCTTGATGTGTAAATTTCATCACGACGGTTAGAAAATAGCCCAAGTGGTGCATAATTCCCGGTCAAGATTCGAACACACGTCTCTTTCAAAACGAAAGTTTCTAACTAGAGAACATTACTCACTAAGATAATGCAGTTTTTTGATTGGTCATTTGGATAATATGATTAGTGCATAACTAGCCATGTTCTATGTTGTAACTTTGAAGAATGTTCTTTAAGATATGTATGTTGTTTAATTACGTTGATTCATGTGACAGTGGATGTCGAAACAATATAAGACGATGATATGAAATTCATTCAAATTAATTATACGCCTAGATCGTGCGGTCCTGAGGCCATGGCCTCGGTAATTTAGAGAAAAAAAAGCTCTCCAAACGCCAATTAAACTATTCAGGTGATCAGAACGCAGAGGCCTACCTCGGACAATAGATCAGTATGATAGATTCAACAAAGTAATGTTACCAGGCTTCTGGGTATCTTAGTCGTAGAAAATTGTGACAAACTTTTCTCAATCCCCATGACATCCAGACCATCGTCATTTTAGATCCCAAAAGCAAAATTTTTGATCATTTATAAAAAATTGTGTGTATACTATTCACACGCAGTAGAAGTCACATTTCATATATTATACTTTTATAATATATTTAAGCTTTAAAACACAATTTTTTGTAGTATTAACAAAAAACTTCAGAACATTTCCTAATCAACCTGTATGAGTAGTGTTGAAGTTATTAAATATAATGTATTCTATCTGATTCTCATTGATTTATGTGTTTATCTCTTTTTAGTATCGCTTTTTCGTTTCATCGAGTTTCAAATCACAGCGATTATAGAGAAGTTTCACTTCAAAAAGTAGAGGAAAATATTCACCAATCTGGAGAACCTGTCTGGGTTTAGTAGACTTATAGTATTTTGGAATTATAAGTGGAATACAATACATTTAATTAATTAAAATTAACTAAGGCCAAACTTTTTGCATAGCATCTATTAGATAATGAACTTTTAGTCGCAATTTAATTATTAAAATTATAGCTGTAAGTAACAGAGTCGTATCTACAGTTTACTATAGAAATTGAACCCGGTACCTCTCTTCCAAGCGAGCCACGCGACCGTCACTAAAATAATTAGACCGCGACAATCATCCATTACAAGAAAGAAATCACTTTTGATAAAGATAAATTAAGTTGAAAACTAACAAAATCCGAGCTCGTCGCGCACCGGATATCGCTCCACAGATATAAATAAACTGAATTTCGCCCGTAATGGCCACACCGCGCTCTCTTGGGCTACTCTGCAAACTATTGCTACAATCTAAAATATTATAAGTGCTGTACTTTGCTTTGCTTCACATTTCTAATATCTCACTGTATATTCATTATACTCCTATTTAAATTAGACAGGTAGATAACTCTTTACTGCAAAACATAAACAAACAGAAATAGAACAGTCTTATACTAATATCTAAAGCTGAAGAGTTTGTTTGTTTGCCTGAACGCGCTAATCTCATGAACTACCAGTCTGATTTGAAAAATTCTTTCAGTGTTAGATAGTCCATTTATCGAGGAAGGCTATAGGCTATATATCATCAGGCTAAGACTTAGACAGAAGCTAGTATAGTATAACAGGCCGTCTTATTCCTAAAAAGCGATCTCTTTCTGGGAACCATTGGTATGATTTTTAATAATGAAAAATATACACAGTACATATAAGTAGTAAAATAATATAACGAATTAGACAGAGATGCACATGGAAACAATTTCAAACTAAAAGATTTTTTACTATTTATAACATATTCAGCACAAAAACTCCCCTGAAAGTCTCGCCTCTCCTAATGCTTATATTACACCTGACATGATAATTTTAGTAACTGTGTCTAGATTCGACATTTTCATTTACGTTAAACATTAGCCAATGAAGAACGGCGTTATTTTCTAAGGCTATAAGTATGTCGCATTTGATCAGAATACAAATGCAGGTGAAGCTGGGGCATAAGGTAAAGAAACTAGTAATTGAAATGGCTACGCTCGAAGAACTGGACAGCTTGGAAGCAGTCTGCTGGGTGTTCTTTGTAGTGGTGTTAGGCTGCGGCCATCCGGCGCGGCGGGGAGCGGGGCCGTCGGGCCATAAATCCAGCGCTCAGCGGCCCGCACCTGCCGACCGGAGCCCGTTTTTTAACAACGAATACTTTGCGGTTCAATGTTGAAAAAGCGACAGGTACGTGGCCTACCACAGTACCTGTTCACTTCTTCCCTTCATACGTGATATGTCTTATAAATCCGATTTATAATATCAATTGTAAAAAATCAAAGTAGTGATTATTTGCGATGAAAATTGATACTCTTGCATAGCTAGTGAACGAAATTTTAAAACACATATACAACGCGTTTTAAAGGTTAACTAATTAGAGAATGAAAGTGTTCCTTTTAACATATTTTTGAAACCCGTTGAAATCGTTCCGATGGTTTTAAATAGTAAACATTATAAGAACTATATCAAATCGCATAAAAGATTACTCCTATGGGTTCTTAGTAGCGATAAATTTGCAGAAGTATTGCCATTTTACTACAGAACCTTAAATGTCGGAAAGACACCATATCTCATATAAATTGTTTAAGATTTTCCACTGTACAATGATGACATGAAAATTTAAAACGAAGGACTACTTATCTCTGCAACTACTGACCTTAACGCTATCCGAGATAGAAGACTCCGACCTAAATCACAGCCCAACAGACACATCACGAAACCATGAAGATTCCCTCAATAAGTGTTTGTTCATAAAATTTTATAGCTGTGTTAAATCTGATTGATACTACGCTGCTTTCTGGACCCTTTCTCTAAATTAGGGTAATGTAATAAGAAAAAGAGACTCTGAACCTTTAACTGTGTCCCGCGCACCCTTTTTAATATATTGTAACAAGGGTTTTAATTATGTATTAGCATTCTTCCATGTGAAATAAAATATCAATACATCCTATTCCCTATAGGGGTTTAACAGATGACCTACACACTATTTACTCTGGTCTGAGTGTAGTAATATTATATTTTCTATATAATATACAAGTTAAAACATTAAGCACATAAAACTAAGTAAAATTAGTGAACCTTGAATTAATTATTAAAGTAGTACCTAATTAAAATAATTATTATGTTATATTATTAATTATTTGATAATGAGTGCCACACAGCCTTCAAAACTGGTTTACGTCAAATTCGCCTAAACTTTATTCAAACGATTAATCAATCGCAATAAGAATTTACACGCCAGTAATGTTAATTAGAAAACCTCCATACTAGTTCGATGTTGGTTCCATATATTCCATACCTATTTACTTATTTATTACTCTTTTTACTACTAGAATCTCAAAACTAAATTATTACCTGATTATCAATACCAAGAAATAAAATTGAACTGCCTATGATTTCAAAACAAAAACTACTATATTAAAGGCCGATTCAATCATCAGATAAAAGTTATCAGTCGAATAAATTGTTACCTGAGTGAATTTAAAAGTTAAACCATTCAACTATTTTATTCATGCAACTGACATTCAAAATGTTTCCATGTAATATTTTATTCAATGAATGATTTTTATCTGGTGTTTAAAAGACGTCTCTCAATGCAATAAAATAACAATTTTGATATTTATTGTTAATAATAAAACATTTGTCGTAAGTAAATTGTACCAATTTATATCTTTAAACATATAGTAATGCAAGAGTGAGACAGCGAAGTCTATATCAGACAGCACTGTTGTTTAAACTAAACAACTGAAAACAATGCCATCATTCAAATCAAAAACAAAATGGTACGAAATTCACAAAATAACTATTATATGTAGATAACAAATATTTCACTAATTGCCCATTCGTGGCGATAAAAAGCCGCGGATGTGTGAGATTGCGTTACCCTACAGTTACACTCCGCACGTCAATTATTATACCATTTTGACAATAAGTGAATGCATTTAGGTGTACACCAAAATATAATTATATACCTATATGCACGTGGCTTCATTTGATTATAAAAAATACGTTGAAAATATAACGAGCCATACGTAAGAAAATTCTGTATGGATTTAAAATTTAGATATTATCGAGTAGAAAAGGAAAATATACCCAATTTGGTGAAAATACGACATCAATGTTTAAATCTCAAGTATGACAAAAGTAAACAAACAAATTCACTTTCAATTTTTTATTAGTAGAGAAATGGATTTATATGACTGATTAATTCGTTTGTGTATGTTTTGAATGCACTCTGCAATTAAACACTCAATTAAAACATGAAAAGGGAACGCACATCAGAGCAACTGAGATACTTTTTACCATCTTATAAAGCGTCGCAGCCTTATAGGAGCGTACAAACTTATGACGTCATAGGTTTGTACAATTAAAAGGGGTCGAATAGCGCGTTAATTACTATTTGAACAATAATAAAAGTATTTGTATTATGATACTATAAAGGTAAGATAATAAGATGTTATTTCAACGCCCGTTCTTTTATATGTAAATAATCTTGGATATTTTTTACAATGTATGTTTGTTTGTTGTTAACTATTTTAGATAAGAATTAAGTGTTTAATGTTATAGTATCATTTGTTGAAACGTAGATATCTCAAGTTCGATCCTGGCGTGGTAAAGTTCATAAACAAACTTTCCTTTATTTACTGTGTAGTTGAGTTTTATATCCAAATATAGAGACTGTATCATAACATATAAGCTTTGTATTTGTCTGTTGATTATAATAATGTTTAATATTGTTAGATAATACGCGAGTTAGAAGTATCAAGTCCTTAAACTTCGGCCAATGTTACGAACGTGAGTACCGGCAACAATGGCCGCATACGATTTCAATGCGAAGCCAAAAAACTCTGCAGAGAGGCGGAAACGCGATTGTCCTCTTGGGAATTCAACAAACATTCATTGTCTCAGCTTTTTTTAACTATATTCATTATTTTAATGTGATAAAGTTGAAGGTCGCAGATGGTTTCATCAAATAATAACTTCTTCACACTCTTGCAGGCGACAGAACTAAATTAATCACTACTTTTGCCTACGGCTACTATAGATTTTGTCAATCTGTTTAGCATTTGTTTATCCCTATTATTATATAATAGCAGCCCATAAATGTCCCACTGCTGGGCTACCCGCCACGCTTGTCCAGGGTGGCTGGGCAGGTTTGACACATCGGTTATCTCGATGTGCAGGTTGCATCACGATGTTTTCCTTCACCGTTATTAGCACGTGGTAATTGTAACAACATGCACATTAGGTCAGAAAAGTGCCTAAGTGGTCCATGCGTTCCGGCCAGGATCGAACCCGCGCCCTTTGAGTTTGGGACGCGTGCGCTAGCCATTACGCTACCACGACTTATTTATCCCGAGGAACAGTATCTTTTTCTGGATGATGATAATGAGAGGTATCCCTGTATCACTTCCTATACTCCTGACAACGTGCATGCAGCATGCAAATGTCGAGATGTTCAGCTGAGTCTGAGTAATGAGAGCATCACAAATAAACGAAAATAACTTTATATTTATCTTTAATATCAGTTAGAGTTTATATCAGTAAATAAATATAATTGTAAAAATTGTCTGCAATTTCAATTTAAAACGTAAACTGCTATTCACACAACACATACATAATTGAAGAAGTTTTCGCTAATAGACTACGAAATGAATGAATAGAATTCAATGAAAATTTTGGAAGTTATAAAATGTATCTTTCGTTTCGACATCTTAAATGGTTCAGAAGAAATAACTAAATAAACTAAGACGAGCGCGAACGATCTGATCAATATTTAAATTACCTTATATATCTTTATATACCTAACCATTGATAAAAAACTGACGCATGGACTCAACTCAACTCAAATGAATGGACAGTAAAATAAGAACTGGTTACAGATTGATTGACATAGCCCAAGCCGTCGGCAATTACTTGTATTTGAGGCTTTAAAATAATACATCTATAACTTAATATCAAAAAATAGTCTTTGTAAAAGTACCTATGTGAAAAATAAATTTAAATAAATAATATACGAACAGCTGATGAATATGAAGGTATTATTTAATTTATTATAGTTGTACGTTTTTGTTTTGATATTGAAGCTAGACTATTACCCACCCAACAACATATCAACTTAGATCGCGGTTAATACTATAATCGAGATATTTCAGATAAACTTTCGTAATTACGCGCGTGCGTTATGTTTTGAAATAACTATAAGATGGTAAACAATTGCTCGGAAACATAATCTTTAAATTATTATTGAGTTGGTCCTTTGACATGTTACAAATACTACTTCTCTGTACATTTATTAATAGTGAGAAAGAAGAGAAATATATCAACAAACAAACTAACATTGTATATTTCTAATATGCAATCTACAAGTGTTCAGAATGTCTAATATACATAATAATCAAATTGTTGAAGGCATGTAGAAATGTATTTAATCATACTAGTGGTTGGCCCGTGGTCGAAATTCGACCATAGTTAATTTAAATTATAGGTTTGAACATTGTTAAGGTTCTGTTGTCGAAGACTATATATACTTAATCACAGATTTCGCCAAGGCTACACTGTTCATTTGACTTTAACAATAAACAAAAGAGTATATATGCGTACATGTGTCAAATACATGGTAGTGTGTGTGTGTAATGTTTTTTTTTATTGATTTATGCATAATTTTTAAAATAATATTAGAATTCGCCGCTTCTTCTCTATATAAACTATAAGTGTGCGAAATTTCATACTACTCCGTCCGCGCAATTTTGGTAAAAATGGGTACAAATTTTTTGCTGTGTTTTTGCTTCACGTATTAATATATAGGTACATATAATAAACACATTTCCAATATGTTCAAAAACTTTCAAAATTATAAAAAAACAGTTACAACTAAATAAGTAGTCGAAGGTATAAAAATAACTATCCTAATATAACAAATTTATCGAATAATTAAATCGTACTTACTAACAATTTTTTATATACGCAAGCGAATCTACAATTAAGGTTCTTTTGTAGACTAGTAATATTAAAACAAACAAAACTGTTATAACAAAGCAGCCGTGGTAGCACGCGTCCGAAACTCAAAGGGCGCAGCATGCACCACTTGAGTAATTTTCACCACGTGAAGGAAAACATCGCGATGAAACCTGCACATCGTGACCGCCAATCCACCTGGGACAAGCGTGGCGGGCATGCTGTCCGCACCCAGCAGTAGGGCGTTTACGAGCTGTTATTTTTATACAAACAAAACTTGCTTATGTATTTAAAAAGAACTCAGAAACTAACCGGAATATGTCGAGGGTGGCTAATGCACGCGTTTGTGGTTTAGGAGCCACTTTTGCGGTTGCAAGTGGTCGACTTCGAATGTGGTCACCTGACGCGTGGCTGTCGCGGTGTTGCTTTTGAAATGCTTGCGCCGATCCGGTTAAAGCATGGTCCTATATTTCGCAGGCCATTTTTTGCTCTCCTCACTTCATTAAACATCGCTGTCGTAGCATTAGTTTGGAAATATTTTTTTGTTTTATAACAGTATTAAAAATGTATTTAGGGCGATGGCCGTTTCTATAATACTTTTTCTAATATTCGTTTAATTTGATTTTAGGTTATTATAATAATACATATGTACAATAAATGTGTAGAGCGGTCGAGTTTGTACATAGAATTAATTTAAAAAAGTGAAAAAATTCAGGGGGCTTATTTTGTCTGTTAGAGTATCACGTAAAAACTACTGAACGAATTTAAATGAAACTCAACACAAAGCTAGCTTTTATCCCGGATCAACAATTAAGATACTTTTTATCCCAATAAGTAATGTCGTTTCCGGAGAATAGGCGAAAATAGCCAAAAGCATGGCGCTGCGGTCGCTTTTTCTGGAAGCCGCTTTTTAATTCACCAACAAACACGCCACCGTCATGGTAACGCGAACAAAGTTTCGTTGGCACATGCTAGTATAAAATTAAATAAGATTAGAAATTGATTAAAGTGTATTAATTGTCATAATCTTAATATATGTAATAAATTTAATTTTATTGTAATCTTGAAAAACCTAACTAGTGTTTAAAGCTATTTGATTTTTGATAATAAAGCTTTAAAAGCGAAATGCCCAATAAAATCTCTTAATATATTCATTGTATGAAACTGTAAAATAAATAATCAAACAAGCCGCCTCGCTACATTCAGTTATGGTTAGTTAAAAAGCTTGTTAATACGAATTCATTTCGTGATTCAGAAACATTTTACCGACCTTATCATATTAACACTTAATTCTGAATTATTTTTTATTATTTCGGCAACATTGCTCGTTGGTTTCTAGTATGTAAAACTATGCGTGGCGCCATCTATCGGCTATACACTCAATACATAAGACAAACGTTGCTATCAAGCTGTGAAAACGAAAAACAAAATTTCAAAGAATTTCAAACATTTTTTGATATAAATAAAAAGTAAATTAATCTAAAACAGAAGCATTAACAAAGTATCTACCAAATATGTTTGGTTTGAATTTCGGCTTGCTTTGAGAATTCATTTCCTCATCAGACATTAAATTTTGTTTTCTCCCCGTTGATTTGTGTAGGGGTTTCCTTACTATTTTGGCAGATATGGAACGATGAAAAAACTTCATGTCTTTCTGTACGTTATATTTATGTTGAACAAAACTAAGTAAATATCAATAAAAATTGGTAGGAAGGTGTAATTTATATGCCGCTACACAATCCTAAGGTGATATTGTGAAAAAAAAATAGGGCTAATTAATTAAGTATGCGATTAACGCAACTCGTTCATTGGATCAAACCTCATTAGGTTACAACATAATATTATTATAATCATACTACACATGTAACGCCTTACATTCGTCACATACGTCTAACACCAAATACATAATATCTCAACAAAATCTAAATATATATAAAACTTGTGAAATCATGTTAAATAGATATACAAACAAAAGTCAATATAATACCAAACCAGCGACCATGTCTATATATAACTACGAGATGACATTTTGTGTACCATTCAGTAGGTATTTAAAAATATCTATACATAACGATGTTTGCTAGTTTCCTTTTACACTCTTGTAATAGATTTAAAAATTCTCCCTTACATTTGCGTTATGAAGCAGAAAATTCCGAATCCAAAAAATACTTTCAACAAGAATCGGTTTGAATAAGATCTGAGAGATTTTTCGATTTTACTTCTTGAAGATTGCGTAAACAATGAACGTCGCTTATACGGGACCCTTGACACGTGGCCGACACGCACTTGACCTATTTGTCCTGTGTACTTTTTGTCGACTATCTTGTTTCCGTCATGTGGAATGCCACGAGTGAGGAGCAGCAATAGTGGCGATCATAAAAACCCCTCTGCGGAGGTTTCACCGCGTCGCCAACGGTCCATTGGCGAGTCGGAATGCCACTCGGGCCGGCGCGGGCGCAGACGCGCGTCCGCACTCGCACACGACCACTTTTTGCCTCAGCGCCGGCGCAAGAAAGCGCTTTTCGTTTTTAAACTGTATTTTATCGCAATTGACAGGAGAAAGCCATTGACACTTTTTTCGAAAATATAACATAATTTTTATTCAGAAATCTAAACTGGTTCTAGTATTTAATTAAATTAAATTTTAAACCGGATAAGTCTACTCAGATTAATCTTGTCAGATGGACTCTAGATTTCACGTTATGTCCAAGCGTGTTAATTTAATTAATGCACCAAGTAAGTTCACAATCTAATTCAAAAGTTTTTGAGCGTACGACCAGTACGCGTAGCCCGCATTGATTACGGTAAGATAAACATATTAAACGTTTTGTATAAAATAAATCAAATTATCATAAAACATAGACAGGTTATTATTCAAATTGTGAATATATTAACAGAATCTATGAATATTATGACATAAACACAAATAACACAATCATAATAAAGATATCTATATACTTAGTATAATAAATATGTGCAGGGTTCAAGTCTGCACAATGCATTTACATTGCTAAAAGAATCAGGGGCTCATTCGAACCAGCAGATTCCGAAAATACAAACTTTATGTTTGTCAGTCTGTTCGAGCGTTACGTGAAAACTACAGAACTGATTTGAATGAAAGTCGGTACAGAACTAACGTATATACTAGATTAAAGCTCACGATATTTTTCATCCCGATAACAGATGCCGTTCCTATGGGATAGACAAACTTAGTGAAAAAGCTATCGTTTCCATGACAACAACATGGATGAAGTTTGACTATCACATGCTATAGCGTCATATATATTGACTGTGGTCGAATTCGTCTCACTTAAAGCGTTAAAAATAACCCCTTTATCGAATAGCCACAATGCATACTGCATACATTGCATTCGCAAACTGGCCGAATCCACTTTACGTAGTTTTAAACCAATTTACAAGACATAGGAGAACATGGATGCAAATTGAATTTTGACGCGAACACAACACGCTTTAAATAAACATTCATGTCAGTCATTAAGAATTAAAAACAACGTCCCATCACAAATAACGCGTTACACCAATCGCTACATCTGCGTGAAACGGCCTATATCTGTAATCTTACACCAGATGAAGCCGCACTATAATAAAACTAGAATATGACTATCCGCTAATTTACACGACTGCTACTAAAGACTATCAAAAATAATCATCTACATTTCAATTACTCTAAAATCATTAAAAAAACCCGTCCCATTGATTAAGCTCTAAACTGTGGTGAAATTTAATTAATAACATCGAAATATCAAGACAAATATAAAAGACGAGTACCGATATTGCTGCCTATTAATCAATTAGTTGATGGAGATCCAATTAAATAGAAACTATTTGTCTGTGGGTTGGAAGCCCATTAAATTATGTGCAACCGTCGTTTATATTGTTTATGTGACGTCCAACATAAGCCTCTACGACGGTGTTTGGCCAATTTTCAAAACGTTAACAACAGTATCAAATAGAAAATCACTTTCTCGACCAGTTTTCAAATGGGTCGTCATTTGCGGACATGGCTCGAATATTATGTAGACACATTTGTCAATTTTAGAGACACCAAGCCATAAAATCCAAAAAAAAGATGAATCTTTTTTTATTCGGTCTTATTAGATAGCATGTGTAGTAGCTTAACCAAGTATCTATTACTATGATATATGACTTTAGCTTAAGTATTTTATGACAAAAAAACAACATATACAACTTTAACAATGCAAGGTTTACGTATGTGAGAGATTGTATTGTCTTCTACTAAATGTTTTCTGTACATCGTTAAGTAACTAAATTGAAGATATTTCACAAAATTATGTAAGTAAGCATAGCATACAAAATATGTAGAATTGTAAATGTAATGACGAGAACATGGTACAAAAATATTGTTTAAGTTGTTTCTTAGTATTTACTTTGCCTTAAGTAAATAAATGTTTGAAAGCCAAGTTAAAATATGTGTTAATAGAAATATGTGGTGTGGCTCCATATTTCTAGCTGAAATAGGCTAAAGGCTAACTAACACACATGCGAACATACAAGCGAGTACAGATTCAGGACTTAAGTTTTCTCAGTTCATAAGTTATAACAAACATATCGTAGAAAAAACAAATACGCTGTGCCGTTTGATATATGAAGGTAACAAACAGGTGAAAAAGTAAGAGGGTTAGAGAAATATGCGATCTCCTTTGTGTGCCTGCGTGTAGTTTGTCAAATCTGTTTTTTTGTGTGTCGACGAGGAACGAAAGGGCTTTGAGCCGAGGGCCGAGGGCCGAGGCCTTTCGGGCTTTGGATCGCCATAAATAAATGCACCCGTGGGCTTTTAATTATGACCTACTGACCGGGTTCCAATAAATACTCTTTTGTAAAATATTACTCTCTTTTATTTAAATACTTAGAAGATAATATAAAATATTGTATGACTAATTATATTAGGCTCTAACTTGCACACCTAACTTCAAATTTAACTATTTACAACAAACTGAACAATCGAAACAAACAGGTTTAACTTAATTTCGTGGTTTCGTCAAAATGAACGACATATACAAGAGACACGTGCGGCCATTCCTCGTTCGAACGGAAACACCACGAAATATATGTACACAACACTCTTAATTAATTATTAAGCTTCGATCGGACCCTCTCGCGGTCACGCGGATGCTTATTGCCAGATCAAAGGCGTCAGAGGACATTTTCAATAAAAGTCATTTCCATATTTCAATTTCTATAAAGAACTTTTTTAATATATATATATATCATCATATACGTCGTAGGTACATTATTGTATATAGAAAAAATACCTATTTTTACAAGTATTAAGTACCAAGGTTGGCCACAGATACATACAAACGAAAATAATAAAAAAACAACAAAACAAGTAAAAAACAGGAATAAAACCATTTTGGCATCGTGTCTGTATCCTTTTAATATTATATTTTGTTAATAAATTATGTGTGGGACTTAGGCGTGGGTCGCGCGAGGCGCGTCGCGGCGCGGCTGCCGCCGGTGGCCGGCGGCCGGCGGCCGGCGGCGGGCGGCGGGCGCGCTCGGCAGTCGCCGCACGCCGCCGGTCGCCGGCCACGCCGCCACTCTCGCCAAACACTTAAACGATAAATTGCACCTATTGACTCACTCGTATTCCCTTACAAAACGAAGCTTCGACCCCATTCGTATTTTTTACTCTCGTCTTCGTCACTAATCATAAATTTACAGTAATAGCAACAATTTAAATTTAATCCACACCACAATGACTCCCTACTGACAGGTAGGCATGTATGAACATCGTTATTTTATAATATCTATAAATAAATTCGATGAAATCGTCCTTTACAAGAATGAATGGCGCTCCGCACTCCTCGCCGGGCGCGGCCGGCCCTACCTCGACTCGGCTACGCGTTCGGACGGGCGACGGGCTGAGCCCGGGCTGAGCCGGGGGTGAGTGTAATGCTAGTGTCGTCGTACTTACCGCACGACGAGGCTGCGGCGGCCGCGCGCGGCGGGGGTGCGGGAGCGACGCCGGATCCACATCCGAGTTAAGCTCTTATTTACCAATTAGACTATCTAGCTAACGTTATCGGCGAACACTCCGAATCTCGGCGCTTCGATAATGCATAAACGATTACTGGCTTCGATCTTAACATTACTCACATAATTAATCGATGACTTCACTGAAATTATAAGAACAACTTAAACTTAGCGTTCGGGGGTCCACGGGACGGGGCTCGCGCGAGAATTATTTACAGGTAGCGCGGGCCCGTCGACGACCGGTCACTGTGCGCCGCGGGCACGTCCCGGCGCGCGGCGCGTATGTACACGCTATGTACAGAGTCATGGGCTCATACTCCATCACGTTAGGAGGGGTGTATCCCGCGGGCGGGCGCGCCTCGGCGGCTAGTGCGGCTCTGCGTAGTAGGGCCGGTGCGGCGCCCACGGGGCGAACTGTTAGTGCGCGGCCAACGTGTGCGCGCCCTGCGGCAGCCCGTGCTGGGGCGAGAGGCCAGGCGGCGAGTGCGAGTGGGAGTGCTGCAGCGGCGAGCCGTGGCCGTGCACGTCGCCGTGCCCGTAGTGCGCGTGCCCCATGCCCTCCATCATCTCGCCGCCGAGCGTGTTCGGCGGCGTCATGCGCTTCTCCTTCTGCCTCCTGTTGCAAAACCACACGCGCACCACCTCCTTCTCTAGCTGCAGGCTGTCCGCCAGGCTGGTGATCTCCTGCGCCGAGGGCTTTGGCTGCTTGTGGAAGTGCTGCTCGAGCGCGCCCTTCACCGACACTTCTATCGAGGTGCGCTTCTTCCTCTTTCTGCCCTGCGCGGCTATCTTGTCGATGCTCGTCGGGCTGCCCGTCGTTGAATCGGCCTCCTCGAGCCACTTCTGCAACAGCGGCTTCAGTTTGCACATGTTCTTAAAACTGAGCTGTAGAGCTTCGAACCTGCATATGGTCGTCTGGGAGAAAACGTTTCCGTAGAGGGTTCCGAGCGCAAGACCCACGTCCGCCTGTGTAAAGCCGAGCTTGATTCGGCGTTGCTTGAACTGCTTCGCGAAGGCCTCGAGGTCGTCGCTAGTGGGCGTATCTTCCTCGGGCTGGTCGCGCTCCATCACGTGGTGGTGCAGCGGATGCGGCGAGGGCTGGATGTCCCTGAGCATGTGGTGCTGGTGCATAGGCATCGGGTAGCCGCCGTGGAGGGCGACCGGCGAGCCGGCGCCGTAATGCGGCGAGACGACAGGCGCATGCCACCCGTGCGGCATGTGTCGGTGCTCGTGAGGCGCGGGTGGCGGCTTCACGTCGGGCTGGTGCGCGTGGGCGTGGTGCTGGTGCATCGCCCAGGGGTCCGCCGGCGGCAGCGAGGTCCACGGGTTGCCGAGCACGGGTGCGCCCGGCGAGGGCGAGCCGCCGGCGTGCATCGGATGCTGGTACTTCATGTCCGCGGGCTCGGCGCTGCGCGGCGACGCGGCGTGGTACCCGCCGAGGTTGCCCAGTTCCATCTCGGCGGGCATGTACGTGGTCGCCGCCATGGCGCCGTATCTCAGATCCACGGTGGACGGCGTTTTGCCGGCTCGAAGGCTCTCGAGCCTTCAACTGGCGTACTTATTCGCGAAACAAGCGCGTGTATCGCGCGGCGCTGCGGCAGCGGCGGGGGCCACCTCACATCACCGGGGACGACAGCGAGCGACATGCGCGTGCGTGCGCGACGGCAGCACGGAGTGGACTGTGGGGCGAAGCGCCGCTGCGCGCGCCCCACACTCGGAGAGGGGCGGCCCCGCCCAGCGCCCGGCGCCGCCGCCCGCTACTCGCGCCGTCATTACTGCGCCCCGCCCGGCGGCCCTGCGCCCGACCCCCTCGCCCCTCGCCCGTCACCCGCCGCCCCCCGGCACCCCGCGCGGAAAACTACGTCGCCTCACTTCGTGCATTGTACGATGAGCACTCGCTGCACGGAGACTTGCTGCGAAACAAAACAGGGGTACTGCACGCCTGGTGCCGGCGGCACTCTGTGTGCACAGACACGTAATACAAATATGATGCGTACACACACATACCCATGGCAACCGCGTCGCGGCGATTGTCATTTACAGCTCCGCCATATTACACTGTGTTTGGTACCGATTTAACACATATTTTGTCGTAAATAAGATAACATGATCACATCGTACATAATTATAACGACATGTTGAGGGCGTAAATAACATTGCAAATTGACTTTCTATTTTCTAAAAGATACAAGTACCTCTTAACGAGTTTAGTACACAGATTTGTTGAATGAGCAATGCTCTTAAGCAAACTGTTTCAATTAACACATTGATAAAAATATTTAACACTGATATTATAAAAAATTTCAAAACAAAGATTAAGGCAGTCTTAAAGCGTTTACGCATGAATAATACAATCTGTAGGTTTAGTACAGTCTGGCATAGATTTGTAGGGCATAATTATTCTAATACACTCACTAATCTTGATAGGATTATAAAGTTTCCTTATATTTTTGCCATTGAGAACTTATAGTATCTCTTAAATAGACGTGACCCTTGAAATATGTTACTTGTTTTTAACAAACTTTGATTTATCATGTTTATTATTAACTTAGTTGATTTCAATGTGAGTCATGGATATTTTCTTTCCACCACGAGTTATTATGAAATCTAAGCATTTTATTAAGGATCGTTGAAAGGCATCTACCACAGCCTTTATCATCGCTTGAATCATGTAAACATTGAACCCGTGTTCCTTGCCGAATGTTCCATTTTTCTAGTTAAATAGTACCCTGTGGTCATTGTCTTTATTGAAAGTAAATTTCATTATGATCGGTTCATATCTAAGGTTTTGTAATTAAAGCTTCTAATGACTCAGTCACTTAAAGCGCAAAAGGATCGAAGTATATATAGAGTGGATAAATAAATATATGTAGGGCGACCATTAAATAATTAAAAAAAAAACTTTGACTAAATTTTTATTTAATAAATATGAAAAAAATTACAGCTAGAAGTATAAGAAATAACTTCATTTGATTTTAATTTACCTAATTATAACAATATGTAAAATTAATGTAAAAATTACAGAGTCGAAAAATGTTAAGTAATGCTACTCTATACGGAACGTGTCGTCAAACACTTTTACTATTCAACTTATAATGATTCTAATTATTTAAATGAAGCGAGTGAATCGTTAATGGATTCCGCGCCACGACCGCGAACTAGTGGCTGCGCGACTGCCAGCGCCATCTGTTATCCAATAGTTAAAACTTGGTCGAAGTTTAAATAATTAATAGTGCATAATTTGCATTTTGATGTTTTATTAAAATATTGAAAATGCCTATTCTTCAATTTTAATTAAATATTATTGTACAATTTATAATAAATAAATGTGTTTCTTATATTACTTATGCAAATAAATCCAATACGCTTACAGTTTAAAAAAATATTTTTGTAACGCATTTATTGAAGAAGCTAATAAAATGTAATTAGAAATCGTTCTCAGCCTCCTATAGCAGGTTTGTGGAAATATTATTGTATTTAATCTTAAATTAATACAAATTAAATTCATTATAATTTAACGAACGCTCCTACCAACGCCATCTATCATCACGTAGCTGTATCGTTAACTCCACCCTCTTTCAAGAGGGTTGTAATACATGCTGAAAAGAGGTTTTAAAAATATGGTTTAAATTTTATACTTGAAGCTCTCGTAAAACTATACAAAATATCTAACTTAACCTAAAGTTAGATTTAAGTTTCTGCAAACAATACCTATATTTAAATAATGTATTGGTAGTACAAGCAAGTTTTTTTTTTAATCGGCTGACATCTGTAAAGGAGTTACACATATTCCCAAGCTAAGCTAGTTATACTTGTTAGTACGGATAACTCTGAGCCTGATCCCAAACACTTAATTCAGATGAATATAAGCAAATTCAATTACAAAACTTAAGCTTCCTGAAATCGAACCCGGGTCTTCTAAATTCTAGTGAATGAACTGAGTCGACGCTTAGACAACTGCACTATAAAAGCCGTTATACTCTTCCATCGACCTTCAAATGTTATCATTACTATACGTTCGTCAAATCTTATAAGAAAACCAAATCATGTAATATCCATTTAATTTACACTGAGATCTAATGAATCCATCCTTATAATGTTTCTTCTTACTTATAAAGTTGATTTGATGGAAAATAAATGACTTTGTCATCTTCGAGGTTAGTACTATTACGGGAAGAGATTAATGAAAGAAAATAAGCAAAATCTTACAGAATCGTAGCAAGTGGAGATCCATCGTCTGTGTCACGCCTAACGGAAACAAGCGTGATAATATATATCGCATGTAATCAGAAGATGGACACACACACATTGTACATCCCCAAACTAACAAAGTTACGCTTGTGTTATGGGTAATATCCAACGGACCACTCTAGGACCACAGATACCCAGACCATAGCATACAGCGTTAAGTTCGCTTAAGAAATTTACTATGCCCAGAATTGAGCCCGGAGCCTCGGCTCTGCAGCAAAGGCCCAGTCCACTCAACCAAAGACGGTCAAATACTGTTTCATATCTGATTGATAAACTGCAATACACATTGGAATGTGGGTGTTTTTTAATCTACGAGTAATTGTTGATTAGATTTAACTTGTGTTTAAAACAAAAAAGCCTCATATGCAAATGCATTAACTATAGTATTTTTTAAATTTCATATTGGAGACTCACGGGAATGACACTAGCTAATTAGAATTGGTTACAATTCGATTATTAACCAGTAAAAGTAAGGTTTATTCTCATATACCTATTAATATCGTTGATAGTCTTAATTCTCCTGCAAATTATATGAAAATACTATTTTGAGTACTATCAAGTAACTGTGCAGCTAATTAGGATATCTCCTACATCGCCATATTAGCTTAGAATATCCTGTAAGTTGGGTTGCCTGGAGGAGATCGCCTTAAGCGATAATAAGGCCGCCTATTGTTCTTTCTAAAAATATTGTAATTATTATTTTGTGTCTGTTATTTTGAGGAGCAATAAAGTCTTATCTATCTATCAAAGTTCAAGTTGAATATATCTACAATACATGTGGTGTTTACTTATTCCTAATATTTACATGAGGTTTATAGGTTCGTTAAAAAAGAGTTCACTTTTACATTTTTTTGTTTAATTTATAAACTTTGCATTATGAATAGGTGCGTTAGTGGTTTTTACGGAAAGTTGCCGTGACGGTACTGATGGATAGACGAATTTGATGATTTAATAAGTTGCTACTGAAACCTAATAAGTATACAAGCATACTTAATTTTATATTAAATTAGAAAGTTTGTTTGCCTTCTTACCTTATTCTCCATGGCTGAAAATCGTCTCATGTTTATAGAAGATTACACATAATTAACAGTCTTGTATTCACTCTTCTTCTTAAAATATGCAATTGTTATTTTCTTATTATTTATTGTTGTAATTTTAATTTTCACTTATTAATACTTTGTCTTATTTCTTATAGTAATACTGCTATTCAGTGAGTTAGAGAGGAGACGCTGTCACTTAAGGCGCGTTCCTTTAGTATCTCACTACGCCCAAAATGCTCCGTCTGCCGTTTCACATGGCGACCACGGTCGTTATGATCGTGGCGAAAACGTCACTAATTACGTCATTATTTTCGATCACAGAGCGCTCACAACGACCCATGTCAAGAGATGGGTCGAAGAGGGCGTTGACCACAGAGCATTAATTCTATCTATCAACCTGAACGCAATTTTCAAATCAACCAATGACATTTGTATATTTCGTCGTTAATGACATCAACGTTCCATAATCCGTTCCACTAGAGTTTAGGATTGTAACGCTCGTTAGCAAGTGGGCCGAGAAAAATCACGCTCGTGAACATGGTCGTTGTGAGTCTCTTGTGGAACTATTCTTGTCTAGTTGAATTGACGTTTATCACTTCATAAATAACACTGTTAGGACAGTTTTCATCCTTAGATGCAACAAATACTCTGTATTCCGAACGATATGAGACTATTCAAAAATGTTTGCCTGAAAATGAACCTCAATTTATGACTAACTGCGAGTAAATAAAAGGGAATATTTTGAAAAAGAGAAAGTACTCTTTTACCAAAGGCGATACTAACGAAACGAAATCGTTGTATCATTAAACATTAACAGGCTTATAACAGCAAATCAAACGAATTTTTAAAAATTCTTCAGGCAAGATTATACAGTACTAAATTTTTTTAAGTACAAGTGAAACTTTAAAGAGAATAAGAATGTTCGAATTTCTATTATATTATAGACGTCTTTATTCTTAAGTATTTTGACCCTTATTCGTAATAATTCAATCTAAGTTAGACTTTAAATCACTAGAATTAAGTTCAAAACTCAATGCATTGTTACGCGAAATTTCCTTTGATATACGTATGAAGGAATATCTACCTTAAGAATATATCGATAGAGCTAAAATTCGTTTGAAATCTTTTAAGTTTTATTTAAAATGAAAAGTAATACTAACGGGTAAAAAGAAATGTGTTTTAATTCGAATTAATTTTTTTTTGTTTCTTTTTAGTGTCGCTTTTTCATTTCATCGACTTTCAAATCACAACGATTCTAAAGAAGTTTCACTTCAAAATGTATTTAACAGAGTCTAAATGGCTACCAGCCCTGGTATAGAGTATGCCACCATAACAACCTTGAACTGTGTTCCGGCATTAATGGCCACGTTCAAGTCACCCTTTAAAGGGCGGCAGCGCATTAGTAGCTCCTTCGGTGTTACAAATGTCCATAGGCGCCGGTAACCGCTTTCCATCAGGTCGGCTGTCTGCTGTCCGCTGAACTCACGCAAAAAAATACTTTGTCTACGTACTTATCTAATAACTGAGGTTAGTTATTAATTTAAAGTACTCATTATATTGCAAAACTTGGTATTTTTTTTATTGCTGGAGTACAGCAAACAGGCTAACGGCCCATCTGATGGAAAGAGGTTACTGTAGCCTATCCTCGCAATACCTAAGGTGCTACTAAAATGCTGCGCGCCTCAAATCGGAGACTGGAACTTGCCAATTGATGCCAGAGTATAACTTAAGGTTGTTATGGCAGCATACTCCAGACCAAGGGTGATAGCCATCCAAACGGGCAAACTCTCTACCATTTGGCTGGGCTGTGGATTATCGTGTCACCTCTTACGACAGGCTGCAAAATTAGTATTTTTTCTGCGTTTTGAAAATATTGTCAATTTTCGGTATTAAAATTAATTTTGTTGGATAATCGAAAGAATCCTTGTAAGCTGTGTAGGTATTCGTCGGTCGTCGGGTATTTTCAATTTGCGCGGCGTGCGCGGGCGCAGCCGATCAATCCGTTCCGCGAACGACCTTCGCCGGAGGTACCTACGGCACACCCACACTCGTCTCTCGTCTCCCGTGTACTCTGTGCAGTGGATATGAACACATTGTAATAAGAACCGTCCAAAAACAAAAAAGGAATACTAATTCCTGCAGACTCTCGTAAGAAGCGACAAAATAACCCACAGCAAGAGATAAAGCATTTGTCCGTCAGGATGACTACCATCCTTGATCTAGAATATGTCGCCATAGCTACCTTGAATCGTGTTCCTGCACAGGAGGCCAGGTTTCAGTCCTCACTTCGAGGCTGACAACACATTGGTAAAACCTTTGGTGTTGCAAATGTCCATAGGTGACGGGAACAGCTTTCCATTAGATGGGCCGACTCCTGCACTGCAGCAAGAAAGAAAGAGAGAGATAACACTTTATTGCACACCAAAATATACATATTTACAATATTTTCTAGGCAATACAATAGGCGGCCTTATCGCTCAAAGCGATCTCTTCCAGGCAACCTAAATCATAAATCCAGGTGATGTAGGTGGTGCAGGAAAAAGGCAATAGATACATAAATACTGAAACTAATTAAAGAAATAAATATACAAATATATACATAATCATATATATATATATACAATAATAGATGTTTACGATGCTAAGATGCTTAGGTTAACTGCGCGGGTTGATTTAATTGTGGTGCTTCGGTTGTGGATGACCCCTGTTGTATGTTGGGGAAGCACCACTAGCGAGAGCCCATGGCTCAATCGCCATGAGGTAGCTAGGCTCAACCGCTGGAGGACAGTACAAAATAAAACGACGAGTGTTGTACTCTAGATGTAATTATTGCTAAGACTATACTTATATATACAGAAATCTTAACTGCTCCGTGAAAATATCTAAAACCAAAAATGTTCGTAGATGCATCTACGAAGCTTTTCTGTTTTCTGTATTAATAGATTTAACACGTACATGAACTACCTAAGTAGTAAAACTAATTTTAAGCTTGCTAATTATGTAGCAACAAATTATTCCAAGTGCGTGACGTAACGTTAACCTAGAAACGTCCCAATCCTGGAATCTACTTATTTTTAGAAGGACGAAAATTATATTCGCTATTCTGGTTCAAAGCGGATTAGTGGGTTTCATTGATACATCGATACTCTCAATGTGCAAGTTTTATCAGGATGTTTTCCTTTACGATCACCACATGGTAACAGTAAATATTAGGTAAGAAATCAGCAAACTTATCAGCTATTAAACCACCCCAGCATTTTTAGTAATAAGATCCTTAATGTATATCGGGGGTTACTTGCTTATTTTGGGATGAGAAAAATTTAAAGATATTTTTTTCATATAATTAAAACTAGATTCTGATTGTAGTGATGAAAAAAGGTATATCTGGACCGCAGTATAAGTTCTTCCTGGGAAATATACTAATTGTGCAAAACAAATTTAAAAATAAAAGAATACAAATGTTCAAAAATCTGATGGCACTTTTGAAAAATTATTAATTAATAATTATTATGTGTAGTAAAGTATCTAATTTTAAACGTAGAGAAATTATAAAAATATAGTCTCCTTAATTTTTTTTGTTTTACCTTGAACTTGAAAATTTGACCAGTTGGCCAAAACTTCATTATATAAATATGTAAATTTTGATTTATGTATGCCTCACAGCGTGGTGTACGCAGACGCCACTCAGCGAAATAACTTTGTAAATGCATATTGCACAGAGAAATACAGTAGAGCAACTCTACACAAATATACCCACGTTAAATAATCGTGTTTAATTCCTGTCAAAAGTAAGGACTTCCCATGGGAAGTGGTTTGCATTGTTGATCGTTCCTCTAATAAGATGGTAGAAAACGGGACGCAGATTCAGGTGACTTTTCAAAATGTCCATACTTTTGTTTGGATACGTTTGGATACATACATACTCGTCATTTACATTATTTGTTGTTTATTTGATGATCAGGTAGATACTCGTTGCTATTATATAAATTACTTTTTAAAGCGTGATGTAATTAGAATTTAAAACGGAAAACATAATATTTTCTTAAGTTTTCGCGACTAGTAGGTATACATAATAAAACTACGTTGTAGCAGTTTTAAGCGCAATAATTTATTTGATTTTTATTATTCCGACATTTCGGCAACTTTTAGTGAAAATTAACCGAAACGTCGGAATAACGAAAAATATGTTTATTGTCTACTAAAAAGTATGTAAAGTAGGTACTTTTAGGTAATCTAAAACAGAATCTTCAAAATTCTGATGACTGGAATTGTTTTACAAACGTTTGCAGAAACCAATATTAAAACTTGTACGTTGAGAGATAACAGAAGATGAATTTGTATGCTCCAATTATAAAGATATCTTTATCCCGCAACTTGTGACAGATTTTCGTAGATTTGTTAGATAAAGTGCTAAATAAAAATGGTGGACTCCTGAACACAGCACGAATCATGAGGGGGTTTGTTCCTGTCCCTGAAGCAAAGTCGCGTAATTTTATATTCTTTATTATTCTATCCGTGCTGGAACGGAGAAAGAATACAATTTCCTGCGGCCACGCAGCCTGTCGTAAGAGGCGACAAAACAACCCACAGTCAGGTGGTAGGGCATTTGCCTGTCTGGATGGCTACCACCTCTGGTCTAGAGCATGCCACCATAACAACCTTGAGTTGTGTTCCAGCATTAGTGGCCACGGTTGCAGTTCCATCTACGAGGCCGGCAGCACATTGGTAGCACTTTTAGTGTTGCAATTGTTTATATGCGACGGTAACCACTTTCAATCACAGTTGGGCCGTCAGCCGTCTGCTATACTCCAGCAATAAATGAAAAAATCTTAATTAATATTCACTCTTTTTTAAAAAGAGCATTTTCGTTTGGAAATACAAATGAGTAAGAACCAATTATTACAAGAAAATGAATTGAATAAACCCTCTAAATGTGTGAATACTGTGACGCCGAGGAATAATTCGGCGCGACCAGTCAGCTGGCCGCCGCGCGTTAACATTATTATAATTACCTTCGACAATATCCAAAACATCCATACTTTATTCATGCATACATTCCGAGCGCGACTCCGCCTGGAATACCAACTAACCGGCTCCTCGGTGGAGTACCGATATTTCACACATTCTACGATCACTACCAAAATAGTGCTCTTTCACTAAATAAGGCTCAAACGCTTGCCTAACATTCTCCTTGTGTAATGTTCTAATTTATCTGCTAGCAAGGAAAGTAGTTTGTTGTTTCTTTTTTATGATTTTGGGCATGTCAGATTTCCGCAATATAAAAAGTAAAATTCAGAGTTAATATACAAATATAAAAGTTACAAATGAAAAAGATAAAAAATTCAAAATGTAAATATATAAATCAAATGTTGTTGCTACAGCTGAGGACGACCGATGTTGGCTCCTTGTGCGCCGTATTTCCGCGTAAGTCCCAATCTCCTTCAGCTCCAGATTTTCTCGTCGTTTTCTTGTGGGGTACTTGTCCTTTTTTAGGCCTCCCGGAAGGTACCTTTTCACCAACCATACTATGGTGGCAATGGCAATTCCTCCCGCCAACAAGGTGCTCATCGTATAATGTCCTGTCGTGAACATTCAAATTGTTGGGAAGGCTCTCTGCTCCCTTTTGAGCTGATAATTGCTTTTCCAGGGTCTGTGCTCTTCAGTTAAGTTTGGTTTTGTTATCTGTGGTAATATAATTTTATTCTTCGCATCCCACATGCCGATCGGCGACTCGATAGTAGGTACTTCTAATACTATACCTACGTCATTTTTGCTACTATAACCCATAATATATATATGTGTGTGTGTCTGTGTGTGTGTGTGTGTGTGTGTGCTTTCGATTACAGGATATTTTGTCACTGAAGATGTGATAATTTCCGCATGATACCTACGCAAATGGAGCCGCGCAAAAGCCAATCACAAATCTAAGCGAAAATCAAGCAAACCCTAGTTTTGTAATGAGATAAATATTAAATGAATGTATAATAAAATACTCAATTGGACGGGTTTCTTTAAATATATATATGCGTTTAGTTTAGTTACTTTTAAGTTATTTTAGTAATTGATATAGACTGAGATTCAGTACCTGTCTTGAAACAAGAAAGAAGAAATATCTAGTTTCTTCCAGGACGACTTAAGAATGATAGACACTTTTTGAATAAACGATTGTGTTATAATATCTGCACCTTTCAAAGCACATGTTCATGTGTTACCACAGCTTGAAGTTCAAGTTTCGAACTTATGTTTGGACTTGAAGCGTTATAAATTTGAACTTATCGATATCATCCTAAAAGAGCACGTTATTATGAGACTGGTGTTGAATTAGGTAATTTAAATTAAATATAATTATTTAAATATCATATACCTATGCATCTGCAAATATTTTTTTGGACTGAACTTTCAGAGATAAACATGATTTAAATACTTACGTCGAAATGTAGTTGAAAATTGTGAATATGCTTAAGGAAGCACCAGAGGTGGGGATTATTTGCACCAGAATGCCAAATATTCTTTTACTTATGTTATAACAAAAAAGATCACTAATCATTTTTGAAAATAAAAATAGTTTTAGGGGAAATAACAGTTGGTTCTACAAAACGTGATAGATTAATGTACTTAAAGGAAGATGGCAAATACTTTTATTCTACAAGGGAGTAATTTTGCCCCATTACTACATGATACATAATGATATAATTGAATATCTATAGGATAGTGTGTCCGTGTGTTGGGCTTTCGTGTGGCCAGTGGTCGCCGCTCGTCACCCGTCAGCCGTCAGCCGTCATGTGTCAATCGCGATGGCGTCGCGGCCGCATTCCTGCGCACGCGCACCCGCACTCCGCCCCCCGGCCTCCCCCGCACCCCCGCCGGGGAGGGGCGGACACGCCCAGCGCAATCCCACATTACACACATTAACCACAAACCACATCGATGCACTATTCCGATCGACTCGCATGGGATACACAGGGGAGGGATATCCACGATCTACATCCGAGGCGTATGAGGTACATATACAACTTGCAGGCTAATCATGCATGTCCCTGATGGACCTCTCAGTCTATGAGTAACAGACTGCTAACTAAAACCAAAAAAGATTCACTAATCCCCGGTACCTTTAAAAATAATAAAAACTTATCAAGCAGAACAAGAATGCTTTGGATATTAACTTAAATTGTTATAATTTATGGTATTTGTAAACGTATAATAATAGGCCATAAACGTCCCACTGCTGGGCTCGCGCCTCCCACTGTTGGGCATCGGATAGTACACCCGCCACGCTTGTCCAAGGCGGCTTGGCAGGTTTGACACATCGGTTATCTCGATGTGCAGGTTGCATCACATAGTTTTCTTTCACCGTTGTTAGCACGTGGTAATTGTAACAATGTGCACATTAATGCAATACTTGCAACTACTCAGAAGGGTTTTTGATAATAAAAGAACAGCAACTGGTCACTTTAGCAATTCATATAAACAGAGAACCTTACGGCTTACATACATGCTATGCACACTCTTCACACTCGACAAGCATTTTTAGAACACATCGCCATCCCTCCAACAACTTTACAGTATAAGAAACTTAGCAAATTGGATTGAAGTCACTGATACACTGTTTTTATTAAAGGGTTATGAATGACAACAATTTAATACATTGTTTGGAAATTTTATATAAAATATTATACTTAAAGTTCTACATGTAATAAAATAAACCGAACACAGTATAAATCTATCGCGTCTGCCAACATGAAAATAAAATGTAGTGAATACCGTCTATATACAATTGAGAGGTTTGAATTATAATCTGTACACAATTACCACATATTACAGATAAATATTATTACATAAAATTATGTACAAATAATTGAGAGAAGGTGAAAGAAAATATCAAGTAATTAAATGTTTCGAAAATAAGTTGGTCAATGGTATTACAATCTATCAAACCTCAAAATCAATTGAACGAGTCCAAAGTTCAAACATGTAATTGATTAGAAATAAATTTTACATAAAACATATTTGACAAATAGCAGTAGCGTAACGCCGGTCTAGGGTTTGAATTACACTTAATGAGCTGTCTAATTGCGATGCGGTGGTACCTCTGGGGAGCATTGATGGGACACGTCCTTGGTACCAATTCTCACTTTTAACGCGGACAGCGTTTGGTTTTCAAGCACGAAAGTCGTCAATATGGCCGTCGCATTGAATTTTAAAACCATAACTCGAATACAGTGGGGTCAAATCATTCACGGAATTAGAATCATTTGTGCTAAGAACTTGGATGCGTGGAAAGTGATATAAGATACAGAGAGAGAGAGAAAGAGAGAGAGATAACACTTTATTGCACACCAAAATATACAATTACAAAAACAGACCATATTTACAATATTTTCTAGGCAATACAACAGGCGGCCTTATCGCTCAAAGCGATCTCTTCCAGGCAAACTGAATTAAGAAAAATTGAATCAGGCGATGTAGGTGGTGCAGGAAAAAGGCAATAGATACATAAATACTCAAAATAATTTAAGAAATAAATATACATACAAATATACATAATCATATACACACATATACAATCATATATTTCAAAATACATAAGTTATTATAATAAATGTATTAGCATGATTATATTGTGTTAATCAGACATAGCTATTTATGAACAAATAATGTTTTCTGAGTAAATTTCTGAATGTTACTAAAGATTTGGCATCTTTGACAGTAAGAAGCAGCATATTCCAAAGTTTGACAGCCTGCACTGTAAAAGAATTATCATAATAGGATAACGTGTGTGCAGGTGCCATAAGTTTTCGATAGTGGGAAGATATAGGTACATTGGCCATATCCTATTTACCATATATGGACAGATTAGCTGGTTCGGCGGCGAAAACTGATGCATCAATACGTAAACCTCACTGACAATTATCGGTTTGTGCCATTTGCTGTTGAGATTCTGGGACCGCGGGGTTCCGAAACCATGAGCCTCTACAAAGAGTTTTATATGACCTAAACAGAAGACGATGACGCTCTGTCGATACTTCTTAGTGAGTACCACGCTTTCACGGACAGTTTACCCTCAGCTGTTCTGAACTATATTGTTTCGTCGATGACTGATAATTCTGATGGTCCTCTTCCTGCTCCTCCTATCTCATCTTCCCTATCCAATTCTTTCTATCCCATTCCTGATGTCTGATCCCAAATCTCTTTATATTGACTCTCTTATCCCATCTTAAAGGCTGGTAAGTGGTAACATGTTCGCTTCACATCTGGGGCCTAATACTGCTATTATTATCTCGTCAAAATCACTAGACACTATCGTCTCAATCGTAGGTTGCCTGAGTTCGGTATTCTGTTAATTCCAATGACGTGCTCATGGCACACACTCTAACTTTGTAAATACTTATAAACGAAAACTCTCTAAATACATTTTTAAAATGTTGGTAGTTTTTCAATAATTATTTCGGTTGACGCCACTTTTGCTAGTTTTCATTTCAATTTGTTTCTACTATTATTCCGCCGCGACGATATCGAGAGGATATTTTGAATTTAGTAGAATACACATTTTTGCCACTATCACAATGGAAACGTACTTTGAATATCTACGCAACAGCAGATATTGAAATAATGTCTAAGCAAGACAGTAGTAACCAACTATTAGAGCTAAATTAATTAAGCTAGGTTAAGTTTTGTTCACTGCGTTAATACACATTTTATGTACCTATATTTAAATGTCCATGAGATACATTTATCTGTGTATTGTTGAATTTACTTCCGTAATCTATATATTAATACGTGAAGCAAAAATTTTGTGCTTCTTTTTACGAAAATTGCGCGAACGGAGAAATATGAAATTTCGCACACTCATAGTTTATACAGAGAAGAAGCGACGAATGCTTATAATATATATTTTTTTAAATTATGCATAAAAAGCATAATACATTCAATCAATAAAAAAACATTATACACACTACCATGTATTTGACACACCCACGCATCTATACTCTTCTGTTTATTGTTGCCTTGGCGAAATCTGTGATTATAGAAGTATAGTCTTTGACAACAAATTATTATGATCGAATTTCAACCACGGACGACCACTAGTTATTTTTAATTTCTCACATTTACTCAATTCATATAATTTTAATATGAAATAACGTCCATTTTGTAACAAACTAAGACAAATTTCTGGATAATTCAAGATACTACAATAAAATAAAATTTGAATGTCTTGAATAAACGGACAGAGCCTGGCACTCTGGCGATGTGGTGCCATGGCAAGGGGGTACCATAGTGATGTAGTACCATGGCGAGGGGATGCCGAAAATGGTATAGTTTACACTATTCTCCTAGTCTAAAGTTGCTAATACGACACGAGGTGTTTAAAAACTTATGAAATATCAATAAGAGAAATGAACGGGGAACTGTGCAGTGTCTTCCATGACGTGCCCTAACACGAATGTTAAATGACTTCTCCGTTGGGATTTGTTATTCAAGTGTTGTGCGCGTGCGCCGAGTTATGGCTGCATTCGTGGAAGACGGTGCAGCGTTGCCTCACTGTGGACGGCCTAATGGCCTTCTAAATTTAGACGGATACCTACCTCTCGCAGGTTCAAATCATTGTTAGCAATTGCTTCGGAATAGAATAGTGTTCAATAAAGTACTTGACATTTTTATTGCCTGAAGCAGGACAAACAAGTGCTTAATGGGCAATGATCGCCTCCACCTTTACAACACCAAGGGAGTAGCCAACGCATTGCAGGCTTTTAAAAATATTTTAGCCCTGGCTAGGCACGGGGCAAACTTCGGCCAGAAGTTTCCTACACACCATTAGAGAGATAGAGAGAGAGAGAGAGATTACACTTTAATGCACACAAAAATATACAATCACAAAAACAGACCATATTTACAATATTTTCTAGACAATACAGTAGGTGGGCTTATCGCTCAAAGCGACCTCTTCCAGGCAACCTAAATGAAAGAGATTTGAATCAGGCGATACAGGTGGTGCAGGAAAAAGGCAATAGATACATAAATACTCACACTAATTTAAGAAATAAATATACAAATATATACATAGTCATATCTAAGTATAGAATAATAAATTTCAAAATACACAAGTTATTATTAGGTTGGGGAAAAAGTTTCTTCGCATTTTATATAAAAATTCAAAAGATTTTTTTATAAAGTTTATTTACATTTGACTAAAGTATGTAGGTGTCATTTTGTTGGATAACTTTTTGCCATCTTGTGGGTAGGGACGTGATCCCATTGCTATAAAAATTTTGGGGCTTCTGATCAAAAAACTGCGAAAAGTGATTTTGGCAGTCCTCTCGTGATGTTAACCTGACACTGCCTAAGGAATTCTGCAGAAACCGAAACAGGTGAAAATCTGAAGGTGCAAGGTCAGGACTATACGGCGGATGCATTAACACCTCCCTGCCAAACTCTCGTAATTTTTGCTGAGTGGCTAAAGATGTGTGAGGTCTAGCGTTATCATGGTGAAAAACCACACCCCTTCCGTTGATTAATTCCGGCCGCTTTCTCTCAACTTTTTGCTTTAATCTTATCAGTTGTTCGCAGTACAGTTCAGCATCGATGGTCCTGCCTGGCGGTAACAGCTCATAATGAATAATGCCCTTCCAATCCCACCATACACACATCATCACCCTGTTGCGAGTTAACCCGGGTTTCGCCACAGTCTGTGAAGTTTGACCGGCCTTTGACCACGAACTTTTTCGCACGTTCTTGTCGTACGTGATCCACTTCACATCACCAGTTATCAGCTTCTTCAAAAGTGGTTTGGTTTCAATACGTCGTAATAAAGGATCGCAAATGAGTATACGGTTCATTAGGTTTCTTTCAGTGAGCTCATGAGGCACTGTAGGAAACCTACATAGACACTGGCTGTATGGAAGTCTAAATATTTTATAATGTAAACCACATGTCTAATAATTTTGGTCAGTTGCTATTGAACTGTTGATGTGAAATATTGTTATTTGCTATTCAATTAATACAAACTATAGTCCAAGTGAAGTGCAATTTTATTTCTATATATGTACGCGCATACACCAGCTAACTACAGTCTGCTGAAATATAAGTTTTTAACAGGCACCCAAATAACGAGCTTTTTTATGTAACCAGCTTTTTCAAATGCGCCAAAACCGTTTTGTGGTCAATTATCCAATTTATCCGTGCAGGAACGGAGAAAGAATACAATTTCCTGCGGCTGGGCGGCCTGTCGTAAGAAGCGACTAAACAACCCACAGCCTGGTGGTAGGGCATTTGTCCGACTGGATGGCTACCACCCCTGGTCTAAAGTATGTCGCCATAGCAACCTTGAGTTGTGTTCCGGCATTAGTGACCAGGTTCCAGTCTCCCCTAAGAGAGCAGCAGCGCATTAGTAACACCTTTGGTGTTGCAAATGTCCATAGGCGATGGTAACCGTTTTACATCAAATGGGCCGTCTGCCTGTCTGTTGAACTCCTGCAATAAAAAAAAATAAAAAAAATCCCAGTTCTCCAGCTACATCGTAACTACTAATATGCCGATCTTGCTCCAATTTTTAAAAAATGGCATCAATTTTGTCCGTAACAGGGCGACCAGAGCGACGTGCATCTTTGATACCAAAATTTCCGCATTGAAAACGCTTAAACCAAATTTGCGCTACTCTCACAGATACTGCATTAGGTCCATAAACATCACAAATGTTTTTCGCGGCTTGTTTTTAATTTTTACCTTTTTTGTAGTAAATTTTAAAATGTATCGAATTTCTTCATTAGATTCACTCATTTTAACAATAAGAAAAACAAATGAAAATCACACATTTCCCTAATTTGAATTTGGAATTGTCTTCTTTAAAATTAAAACTTTTTAATGATACCAAAACCAGCCAGATACAGATGTTATAGCCAAAGAGATCTTATTACAAGTTCATACATACTATATGCGAAAAGACTTTTTCCCCAACCTATTATAATAAATGTATTAGCATGATTACATTCTGTTAATCAGACATAGATATTTGTGGACAAATAGTGTTTTCTGAGCATTTTTCTAAATGTTGGTAAGGATTTGGCCTCTCTGACAGTAAGAGGCAGCATATTCCAAAGTTTGACAGCCTGCACCGTAAAACAATGATCATAATAGGATGAAGTGTGTGCAGGCGTCATAAATTTTCGGTGCGTTTCATGGCGCAAATTATGGGCAGTGGATAGGCGAAGGAATTTAAAACGTTCCTTAAAGTACTGGGGACTGTTAGGAGTAAATAATATGTAATGACCATTATTACCTAGACGCAGAATAAACATTCTTGACTGGTCACTTTGTCGTTAGGATTTAGTGAAGAATACTAAATTTAAATAAATCTTTCCAATATTATGGATTTGAATACATTCTCTATCATAATTATCACAACTCGTTATCATTCCTCATTCTTTAAACTCACAGACTTGTGTTTAAACTTTATAAATATTAGCAAAACACAAACACGTCATGAACTTATTTTTTTTATATATAATCAGCATACACACATTATAATGTTCGAACTAAGCAAGTTACGCTTGTGTTAATGGATAACATACAAAGGGCCTGGGGCCTGTCACAGACACCCAGACCATAGTAAATAGCGGACACTTCGTTTACGAAATTACCATGCCAGTAATCGATCCCGGAGCCTCTGTGCTGCAGTAAGGGGGCTTAACTACACAGGCCTAACTACTTACTTAACCACAGAGGCCATATTTAATCTACTATTAAGCTTTTACAAGGTGTATTCCGTGAAACCAATCAAATCAAAGAAGGATGAACGCACAGACGGAAGATACGATAAATTCGTTTTTTTTGTCAAAATACTTACGGAACCCTAAAAGTAAAGGAATCATCATCCGAACGATAAATGCCAGTTGCGTTCGGATCGTTCACCTCGACGCCAAGGGTCCGCTTTCCTACTTTTAACTCGTCCGCTTCGGGCGGTTTTTGGCATCCCCTGTTTTAAACCATTGGTGCGCAAGTCATCCTTCACAAAGTCGAACCTATTTCAACGTATTTATTAGGCCTTCCGCTTCTACCGGGATAGGAATAATGCAATTATTTCAGGAATCCATCTTAATGGGTGTCGTTGTCGCAAAGGCGGGTCACTTCACGTGATAGAGCGGTTTTACATGCTTTCCAATTACAGAACACCGTGTAAGAAATTGCTATACAGATTACTTAAAGTGAATCCTTCATCTGACACTGCGTGGTCCGTATCAGATGCAGTGGCGACTTCTATGTAGATTGGTTTATTAATCAAATGCACGCGATATAATAAATGATATGAATTTGTGCACAAATTAAACGCCATTCCTCTATAGGTATAAGGTTTTAGTTAAAAATCTATATATAGGTATATAAAACAAAGTTGTGTTAATTACACCATTTATAACTCAAGAACGGCTGGACTAATTTTTATGATTTTTGGAATTGTCTTCGTCTGGAATAGGATAATAAGTATTAAAATATGATATTCATCAATAAAAAATATCAGTCTAGCCATTAATTTATTACGATCTTTTGAGGCCGATTTCGGCAATGGTGACTGCATTTAAACTCATTTTCATTTGTCTGATTTAGGTGAATTATTTTTGTGTTTATTGAAATGGGCCCCGGGATGGTTTAGATTCTCGATTGGACCCGGTAGGTGGCGCCGTTGAACACCTCTTTAACGGTGGGACCAATTTTGATGAAATTTACAAGTAGATTCGAGAATAATTTAGATAACAATTGGTCCCGGTTGATGGCGCTGCAATCGGTTTATTGTTTAAGGGTAAGACAACGTCTGCCGGGTACAGCTAGTAATTATTATAAAGAAAAAAAACGACGGTGTATAGAATACAAAATAAGCTAATGTGTAGCTATTATAATCGTGTCAGAATGGTCATCTCTAAGGTCATAGTGACACCATAATGGTTACTTTTGTGTTTTTGAAAGATGACATTGTGACGCCAGTGACAACTGTACCGACACAACTGAAAAATAGACTTCGCTACTTGTTCTTTAAATTCACATAGTTTTAGTTTTATTGTAGACTGGTGTGTACCGGCGAAACTTCGTTCGCGTTGCCGTGGCGGCGTTTGTTAATGAATTGCAACAGTGGCACCAAAAAACACGACCACAGCGACACCTTTTTAGTTATATTCGTCTATTCTGCGGAAACGACGTCATATATCGCGATAAAAGTGTTCTAAGTGTTGATCTGGAATGTAAGCTAGCTCTGCGCCGCATTTCATTTCAAATTGTTTAGTAGTTTTCACGTGATACTCTGACAGACAGACAAATATTCTTAAAAATTGCTATTTCGTAATCTGCTGCGTACTAGCCTTGACTTTTAAATTCACTTTACAAATCCCGATATAACGATCCCGCGAGAGACTTATTAAACCTATAGGTATAGTTGATTTTAAGCATATTGAAAATAACCCGAAGCGTCTCCTTTGAACGATTTTCTAGAGATACCTTTGGCAAGTTATTCCTAACATTATAACAATGTCGGAACGGTTCCATATTTCCTCCAATTACCCGGCCATTACCCACATCGCAGCTAAAAATAAAAATCGAAAGTTAGACTTACCGAGCAGCTGTTTCATTTTTATGAACAAGGGGCATTAGGCCCGCCGCAAACGAGGAGACGCCGCCGCCGCGCAGGGCTGCCACCTGCCGCTTACTTTCAACATAACCTGTTGTAAAGACATACAGACACATTGTACGCGTCATTCATTTCATTCGTTCGCACCTTCCTGTTCCGTAATCAAAATCTCCCCCTCCTACCCCTTTCCGTTCCAAAAGAGACGTTGCATACCTCGCCCGCTACGCACGCATAGGAACTAAAAACTTTTACTCAAAATCTCTAAATAAGAGCTCAAAATGAATCTATCGCACCGCGACGTGAATAATGCAGGAAAATGTTTTTATTATACAACATCAATTTTACAGCTTTGTGCCTCGTAAAAATGGCTTATCGACTCAATCGGTAATCTTGATTACGAAACCCTTGAATTATGGCAGTACATACTGTTGGCGCCACCTATTTCCCAGTTACCAATTGTGCCTGGAGTTTATAACGTCTTGCAACCCCCGCATGTGTCCACCGCCCAAACTTTAAAATAATATAAAAATGCTACCAACTACAAAACAATAACATTGCGTCATTGCCAGGATCACAAAAACAATTATAAAAATTAGTTACTAATTCACTAAATTATCTAGACGATAATTTAGTGGGCTTATAAAATTAACTAACTGGTAGAAAATGGTAATTTAATCATAAATCGAATCATCTGAAAAATCGCCTAAAATATATTATCTATGGTACCGATAAACACTCACTATAAATCGAGCTATCTAATGAATCGACTAAAATATTATTACCTATGACGAGTGTCTATGTGATATTGATGTACTCTATGGTTTTTATGACTACTGTGGTGGATATCTTGCAACACAATACTAATAATTAATAAATACATATAAATAATTTCAAACCATAGTAGGTACTACACAACGAAAATATGTTTATTTACCATTCCTCAAATCTCCTTGTTGGCTGTATTGGTCCAATCACTCTAATTGAATGGAGCTTGTTTTTACGAGTTATCATAGTACGAGTAGTAATAATAATAAGAAACACTGAAGTGAAACTGGAGAACTGGCAGCAGTGTGCAGCAAAAAATTATATCATGTTAAAATTCTCAACACTAATTACAACAAAGGAGACGCCTACGCTTTCGTACATTCTTGGGCCCAGATTGTAGAAAGATGAGAGTGATTTTGAGATGTTTTTAGTAAATTGATATTTTTTATAGATGTGTTTTTATATTCAAAATTGTAGAAATTCATTCAAATAAATCGATTATGGTATTCAATAAATTAGTGATCTTGTTTTCAAGATTTCCCGTCTTCCAGATAGAATTTGGGGTTGATGTTTTCCAATTTACAATAGGAAATATACCGCTTTTTAAATCATATCTCAACTCATTAGATTTCTTTGGCCCGAAAGTCCCCGTCTCCTTTTTAGTAATCGGTCGGTAATAAATGAGTACTATGAAACCGACATCTAAAATAAGGCCAGCCCTACACGAGGCGATCGTACTGGGTGCGATTGATGTCGGGATGTAGTGTTCCTAAAAGCGATCCTCGCCGGCCAACAGGAGCCAACAACCAGCGCTTGATTGAACTCCACCCACTCATTATTTTCTTATAGAAATAAACTAAACTTTTAATCTTATACTCAAACCTTGCTCAGAGCAAACTAACAATAACACAGATATAATTCTTGTTTCTCTACAGACCTTTCAAATGAATAAGAGTCATACATATATAGTACAGTATTACAAACGAAGTATATTAATTAATCACGTTTAACTATTCCTCAGCTTCTTTGGGTAATAGTATCATGTTATAGACTTATAGAGCATCTAGGATTCTACAGTAATCGAGCTATCTAATGCCAGTCGTGGTAGCATAATAGCTAGCGCACGCGTCCCTAACTTAAAGGGCGCGGGTTCGATCCTGGCCGAACGCATGCATCACTTAGGCAGTTTTCTGACCTAATGTGCATATTGTTACAATTGCCAAGTGCTAACAACGGTGAAGAAAAACATCGTGATGCAACTTGCACATCGAGATAACCGATATGTCAAACCTGCCTCGCCACCTTGAACAAGCGAGGCGGGTATACTGTTCGCTTCCCCTGTAATGGGAGACCCGAGCCCAACAGTGGGATATTTATGGGCTGTTATGTTGATGTGAAATCAACTTTCCAATCACAGGATTTTCAAACTAACACACAAGCATGAGACAATAATATGTTTATAAACCTATATATATCATAAATCCGAAACTAATTTTTTAGTCTTTTACGCTATCAAAGCAATACCACTAAACCAATTTTTTTCCTTCCTAAGAAGGATATAAATTATCTTTTTTAAACTTGTCGCCTAAAGCGTCCAAATTGTACTGAAGGATGGTATGCAGTTCTTTAAAAAAGTTAAATTTACATATTACTTATGTAACGACACTGTAAACAAAACAGAAATAATAATGTAGTCAATAGGGATTAATAGAAACTCTAGTCAAAGAGAGGTTTAGAATTAAATTGAATATTTTTGGGCGTATAAAGCATTTTCGTAGTTTTTCAACTATAAATGACAAAAATCAATTCTATTGTGTGTGTATGTCCACATGTTAAGAATCTATTGGAAGTAAAACAAGCGTTGAAATTGAGTATGGATTTTTCGAAATATTTGAAAATTGAAATATACAGATTCCCTTAGAAAGGTATTAAGGTGGAGATAATACAATGATTTACAACGCAATTTTAGTTGGGGTAATTCCCGAAAAAAATCTTAAAGTATAGATATATTTATATGTAGAGATATAAATAGTTAGATAGACTTTATTGCTCACCAAAATAACAGACAGTACATTAATTACAGTGTGTTAATGCTGAACAATGAGCGGCCTTATCCCTTCGAGCGATCTCTTCCAGGCAACCTAACTTGTAGGTAAAGTGCTTGTTTCAAATTAGTATATTTTTTATTTGCATGAGTTCAGACAGACATGCAGACGTTCCACCTGATGGAAAGCCGTTACCTTCGCCTATGGACATTTGCAACATCAAATGCGCTGCTGCTTTCTTAAGGGAGTCTGAAACCTGGCGACTAATACCGGAACACAAGGTTGTTGTGGCGACATACTGTAGACAAGGGGTGATAGACATCCAGACGGGCAGGGTAGGTATACCCTACCACCTGGCTGTGGGTTATTTTGTGGCCTCTTATGGCAGGCCGCCCCAACGCAGAAAATGGTATTCTTTCTCCATTACGTTCAAGGCGGGCAAAGACATAGACTTACCCAATCTACTATACTTAGGTTTTAGATCATTTATAAAAAGACCAAGTCTTGGACTCTCAAAGTGAAGCCAGGTAGAAGATGCTTTCACGCTTTCGTTCATATAGACTCCGTCTATACTTTTATTTCGTCTGAGACTTAGATAGACTGGATTACAATCTGAATAAAAATATAGTGTATAGGCATTATGCGGCTAATGGGCTGGTATCGGGCATAATGTCGCGCAAATCGCCCTGCTACCGGCGCGCGCGCACTATGATTTAGGCGCATTACCCCCTCCCCGCGCGCACCACGCAGCAACGCCTAATTACGAATCATATGATTGGGACACAGATGCGGGTTGGAGCCGCTCTTTAGTGCAACTTGACTCGTACTTTACATACTAGTACGTACATATCTTTGTAGTACACATTTCATGTAGTCTATCTTATAGATGTAGTGAAAATGTGCCTGCAATCATATTATATACGGTATTAAGACATCTTTTTCACATTCATTATTTCCGTCCATTAACACTTTATAGCGCGATATTTTATTTGATATTTGGAACGAAGTTCATTATCGCACGTTGCTCGGCAGATGGGAGCTAGACGAAAAAAGTGTAGATACCTGAAAAGAAAAATGCTAACCGCTATATATTATTATACAATTTCGAACTTTAATACCATGCAATAAGATCTAAAATAAAATAATATCCATCACTTTAATATACGGTGTTTTAAAATTAGAAGGTCTTGTAATTGCCCTTATTATTATACAATTTCAAATTTTAATATTACTAATCGCGAAGACTTAAGAAAATATTATGTAATAATTTAAATTTAAAATTGTTTATACTTATATAAGAGGGTAGTGTTGAAAGAATGAAAAATAAATGTCAGAGCGGTGCAAGTTGTTTATTATGGCCATGCGTTTTATAGAGCATTCTTAAGAGTAATTATGCTTCGTGTTAGTCAGTCAATCTGTCTGTAATATATTAAATCACTTTGCAATCATAAACAGTTGATATTCTGTGCAAATGTCCATATTTTAAACAAATAAATTACTTTGACTTTAGGATAAATGATTTCAAACAGTATCCTTTGAGGAGCTTTTGGGATTGGGATATATTCGATTGAATTTTTTTTTTTTTTGGTTCCACAACCAAATAACGAAAACTGTGGACATTTCTCACAACCCTTCGTCGTATCGTAGTCGTATTTATTTAAAGTTGTTAGATGACATTGAGTGCTTTTAAGTTATATACTCAATTTACTTGTCTAATTATATAAATATAAATATAAATGGGTGGGGTATACGGCACATTTATATATTATGAACAGATCCGAACTTTTTTAATATAGGTTAGAAGGCTAAGGCGGGTTCGAAGCGAAGCTAAATATCCGCCTGTAGCCTACGTGGTTACTTTTTTATGATCACCCAAAGTTAATTTTATATCTCAAATAATAAATGAATGTGCCGTATATCTATACCGCACCCAGTATTGCTACTCATTTTCGAATATAGATGTATTACTTTGCTAGAAAAAAATAAACTATATTATTTCCTTCAATTTAAAACATCATGGCATCAAGAAAAAATATATCCATCATGTCTTATGTAAATCACAAAAATAACAATTCCGATGTAGGTAGATAGGTAGTAACAAAAAAAACAGGGAATAAATGAATACAAGAAATATCGATTTTTCAACGTCCAGCAACGTCTATAATTCTGACACTGCATGTTTAATTCAACGCTTATAAATATTAAATTTTCACAAAAGTCTGCGTAATCTGGAAGTAGCGAAAAAACTAATAAAAATGTATGACAAAACAATGAATTTTAATATTGACTGACGTTGAGATATTAGCTCTCCATTGCCCTCTCAACGCCGTCCTGACATTCGAACACCACTTTGACTTTGAAATGCTAAAGAACTATCTCGATTACCGTAAGTTTAAAGTTCGTCTTGTAAACACATTTTCTTTATAAGGGGACGATTTCCAAGTTTATTTATTTGCTTAAAACAGGGTACATAAATTTGAGGCGATATAAGAATACAAGACTCACATGTTTTGCCTATGCGGCGTGCAAATTTTCCTTATCATTATCAAAAAGAAATACACAATTATCACAAAATTAACAAACAAAAAATATACATTAAGGGCAATTAGCAATTTTTAAAAAATTACCCAAACATTCGTTTACGGAGTAAAAATATTTATCCAACATTTATTTGTGTAGTCTTTGATTGAATATATTTGTGAGCATATATTTAAAATCTTCGGGAAGTTTGTTAAAAGTAGTCTGTTGTTGGTATTTAAGTTTAGTTAAACATTTCATTGGTAGGCACTCAACGCCTCAAATCAAATTCTATTATTGTTACACCGCTTCTCAATGAGCTATTTTTTGAATTGTAATAAAAAAGTGTAAAATTAAATACTTACAAATTTTAGATTTAAAGATAAATCTGATTTTATATCTAGACTTTAAATAAATGATGATGTTTGTTTGAAACATAAACAAATTTACTATAGAGCTTTTATAATTATATTATCTAATGAACGCTATAATTAATTAGTTTTTCATATTGTAGGTACATAATTATCTCTGATTGCGGTTTTTTTTACGTTTACTTGTAGGCAAACTGGCAAGTGGCTACCGTCGCCCATGGACATCTGCAACACTAAGGCGGCCGATGGGTTGCTTACGTCATACGCCCTTTTTGAAGAGCCCCATATTATAGCGCTCTGGGGAAACTGATCTTTTCCAGTAAAATTGTTCATTGACTTTATTTCTATTAAGATACAAGAGTTACAAACGTTAAATAAAACAAAATATAGGTGATTTCAGCTTTAAGAAAACACAATAAAGTTTATTTTGGCAGTTAAGGCGCTCAGAAGGCTAGCTACGTATCCTCGCTGGATTGCTGTACTGATTTGTTCTCCGAATTAAAGTGTTTATAAAACGTAAGTAGTGCAACGTAGTAAAACCTTATTTTGGCGAGAGAGATACATTTGCGGAGAGGCCAGCGATGGTCGGCCGCAGGAAATGCCCGCGGCGCGCCCTGACGCTAATAAACGTGTTCTACCTATTTTAAGAAGGTTGCCACCACATATCTGGCCGAATATTTCTTATGGCCTCGTTTCATGTTTATAGTACGAGAAATTTGTATGTGTTTTTTACCGTCACATATTACTCTGAATTTACTGAATCAGAGGCAATGTACTCGATTTGTTTCAACCATATTTAAAAAACCGTACACAAGTTACAGAAATTTCTTCATTTGATTTCAATAATAAATGTGACAATTGACATTTATAAAAAGTACGCAAAATTAAATATGGTGTTTCTCAGGGCAGCGTCCTGGGACCACTTCTTTTTATCATCTGTATTAATAATTTACCTAGAGCAACAGATAAACATGTTAACCTATTTGCTGACGACAGCAGGGTAACAATACCCTCTATGAGTAATGAAACGTATGAAAATGACATATAGAGTGCTTTGTCATCTTATACTAATATATAAAGCTGAAGAGTTTGTTTGCTTGAACGCGCTAATCTCAGGAACTACTGGCCTGATTTGAAAAATTCTCTCAGTGTTAGATAGCCCATTTATCGAAGAAAGCTATAGGCTATTATACTTATATATCATCACGCTAAGATCTTACTTTTTATTTAACTATTCTACGCGGACGAAATCGCGCGCTGAAGCAAGTCTATAATAAAATGGTTAGATAACAATAATTTGAAAGTTAATTTTAATAAAACTGTAGCTATACATTGCAGACAACGTGTGATATGTAGAAATCCACTAGCAAGTTATAATGACAAAATGATACAGGAAACTAATAAATTCCTAGGTTTAATAATAGACAAACGAAAACTGTAAACTGTAAACTGTAATAAACTGGACAGAATATAATGAAGTTCTAAATAAAAAATTGTGTAGCTTTGCCAATGCCCTTTACCAACTTAAATTACGGCATATTACCTTGTTGAATGCCATTTAAGATATGGTGTAATATTCTGGGGCAACCCAATTAACAATAAAGATGCACAAGATCCATGTTTGGCTTAAAATCGACTGATAGTTGGAGAGAATGTTTTGCCAAATATAAAATTTTGATACTTCCTGACCTTCTTTCTATATCATGGAAATAGCAGCGATCGTCAAAGATAACTCTAATTTAATCCAAACACTAGCACAAGTAGTAACACGTAATCACAGAGATCAGAACAAACTCCGTCTAGCAGTATCAAGAACAGAACTCATGAACATAAGTATGATTAATTTGTATGACTCCAATCATTTACAATAAGTTACCTAAAGTCTGGAGAGATTTAAAGCATGACAAATATAAACAAAAATTGAAGACATTTTTATTAAATAAATGCTATTATGAATTACTGGACTTTTTGAATAATATTTTTATTTATATTAATGTGGAATTAATATATTAATAAAATAATAATTGTAGTCAATAATTAGAAAGAAAGAAAAACTTTATTCGAAGAAATAGCGACGAAATTACATTCGTTATATATTATTATACTTGAATTTGTGCGCCGCATTTTCAGCGAACAAGGTTTGCACTCAGCATATGCTGTGCCGGAATTATATTCGACACAACGCTGATTTTGAGTGCAAACCTTCCTTCAAGCGTAAGACCAAAACGACCCAAATTTGTTAATTAAATAATGAATAATAATAATTTATAAAACTAATTCTACTTATATAATATTTAATTAGTAAAAATAAATAAATACATTTGAATAAAACCAACAATAAATACGTTACTTATTAGTATAGCAATTATTTTTTATGTCATTCTTTTTGGGTTATTATTATGACATTGTTTGTAGGACATATTATTGTAACTTTTCTATGCCTAACTGGTCAGCATGATGCACCTTTACTTTATACCATCGTGCATACTCGGATATGTAAATACTCATGTTTAATAAATAATTAAACTATGATTTTGAAAGCTTGATTGAAAATACAAACGTTTTACAATAACAATTTAATGTTTTCTCATTGACAGATGACATTCCAATCATTCTCTAATCACAGATAATGAATGTATATGGAGCATCAAAAGGATTGGATTGGAAAACCACAGACAAAACATATAATAGTAACAAAAACTTTATAAATTATTCATTTTAAACATATAATTATGTGTTTATTTTGAACTTTTATTTTTTATTCTTGTGGCGATTAATACAATCAATTTATTAGAAATCTGCTTTTTTTGTCTTGCAAATACTATATATATTTATATATACAAACAAGTAGATTTAAAAAAGTAAAAAAACAAAAACCGGACTTCAAAAAATACAATTACCAGTGTTTTTAAAATGTAGACATTTTAAAGTAAAAGCAGGTGTTTTGCTGCGACTAAATAAAATAAAGTTTACTTAACTTCTATGAACACAACAACTCTTTTAGGTCCATTCCATAAATAACGTTGGGCTGTCGTGGTTCACTCAACCGGTAATTAAGATCATAAATACCAAAGACAAATCGAATCCCGGACTCCCGACGGGGCCAAAACAAAGAGTGCGGGGAATATTATTTTTTTAATAACGTAATTACCGTCGCGGGTCGCGGTTCGGCCCATCGCCAGTGCTGCCCCCGGCCAACTTGCCAGCAAACTATTTAATGGCTTACAGACGACTTCTACTCTTTCATTTAATATTAAATGCCTTTCATTTTTTTCATTTTTAGGGTTCCTAGAACATTTAGTTAATTTTTTTTTATTGCATGAGTTCAGCGGACATGCAGACGGCCCACTTGATGGAAAGCGGTTACCATCGCCTTTGGGCATTTGCAACACCAAAGATGCTACAAATACGCTGCCGCTCTCTTAAGGGAGACTAGAACCTGGTCACTAACGCCGGAACACAACTCAAGGTTGTTATGGCGGCATACTCTAGACCAGGGGTGGTAGCCATCCAGTCGGACAAATGCCTTACCACCTGGCCTTTTACGACAGGCCGCCCCAACGCAGGAAATTGTATTCTTTCTCTGTTCCTGCACGGAGTAAAACATAAAGTAACATAATACAAAGACAGACAAAATGATGATTCTAAAAATTATATACGACGATAAATCTTTTTAAACTACTCCCGACTACTTAAAGCAAAACTTGCAATCTCTAAAAAAGAGTTAAAGTACAAAAATAGCTCTCTTACTCCGGTATACAGCCAGGGAGCAATCCAAGGTGGAGCCACCAATATTATGCGATACATATCGAACGACGGCCGCCTCAAAGCGGCGCAACTAATTCCGAAACAATGCACCGCGATGCGGGGCTATTGTTTATGTTACCTTTAAATTGATTTTATATTGATTTCATAAAGTATTTTCTCCTTTATAATGGCAATAAAGCAGAATTTTGTGCTTTTTGTTTATCTATCATCGTCAGCCATTTGCAGTCCACTGCTGGACGTAGGCCTCCCCAAGACGGCGCCACTCATCCCTGTCCTCTGGCTTCCTCATCCAGCGCCTACCGGCGACCTTGCACAGGTCGTCGGTCCATCGGGCTGGAGGGCGTTCGACACTACGTTTCCCGGCTCGTCTGCTCCATCGGCCATCGGTCCTGCGGCAGACGTGCTCCCACTGCCACTTCAACTTGCTAATTTTGCGAGCTATGTCGGTTACCTTGGTTCTCTTACGGATGTCTTCATTTCTAATTTTATCCATAAGAGAAACACCCAACGTAGCTCGCTCCATAGCCCGTTGAGCGACTTGGAACTTGTGAACTAATCCTGCCGTCAGTGTCCATGTCTCGGCTCCGTAGGTCAGGAGAGGTTTTGTTTGTCTATAACATTATAAAATTCTAAACATGCAGTGTCTGTACATTGAAGCTATTTAAAAAAACAACTGGAATAGACTATATAAGCGATGGATAACACGATGCATTTTCTTTATTTTCGTCTGTTTGTCTATTTGTTCGGGATTTACGTAAAAACTACGGGGCCGATTTCCATGCGGTTTTTCCTGATCGACAACATTTTTTTAAATTCTGCGCTTCTTTTATCCTGGGAATCCCGCAGGAATTTCCCCGGGAGCAATTTGTAATTGTTCGGGTTTTCCTAAGACAACAGTTACATTCGTTTTTAAATGCTACAGTTCTTTGTGTCCCGGGAATCCCGCAGAAATTTTAAGCTAAGCGTGGACGAAGTCACGGGCATATCCTAGTTTAGAATAAATCTAAAAATACGTTCTGAACAATGTTTATACTCATAATCAATAATAAACAAAACTATCAAATTATCAATTTAACAACCCAAAAAATTGTTCTTTAACTATTAAGCATTTTAAGCAATGTTGGTAATCTAGCGACGCGAAATCCAGAAAGCAAATTTCTTAAGAAAATATTTTAGTTTTAAAGAAGCCGCTACCTTTTAAGGCTGTTGCCTCCAACCTAGATGATATTTTCAGTCCCAATCGTACTTTAAATCTTGATTTATCTTGCAGCACAATTATAAACAACAAATTAAGTTTATATTTTTGTCGAGCGATAGTTTTTTAGTCCACAGTGTAGGTAGATGCGCAGGTAAATACAAGTCAGTGACATAAGTGAACTTTTTTTTTTTTATTGCATGAGTTCAACAGACAGGCAGAAGGCCCACTTGATGGAAAGTGGTTACCGTCACCTATGGACATTTGCAACACCAAAGGTGCTACAAATGCGCTGCTGCTCTCTTAAAGGAGACTGGAACCTGGTCACTAATGCCGGAACACAACACAAGGTTGTTATGGCGGTATAGTCGAGACTAGGGGTCGAGCAAATACCCTACCACCTGGCTGTGGGTTGTTTAGTCGCCTCTTACGACAGGCCGCCCGGCCGCAGGAAATTTTATTCTTTCTCCGTTCCTGCACGAATAAAAATGAAATAAATGTATATGGTTAAGAGTTTGTGCATCAGTGTTTAATTCTTATAATTAGTGTCTCTTCTGAGAATATGATCCAGCTGTCGTCTTAAGTCTAATGTAAAAAGACAAAACAGTTATGTACGAACAGGTATCTATCTATAGCTAATTTATGGCTAAAAGTGCTCCACTCTAGTCGTGGACAAACATAAGTTTAAAATATGATTTTATATTATTTTAATCTTAGTAATTTGAGTGAATATTCGCATCGTGGTTCATGTACAATTACCCACTGATCATTAGAGCCGCTTAAACTAATAAATAAATTAACAACATTTTGCTTTATAGTTTAGAAACACTGTGATATATAGCTATATAACTTCTGAATGCTTTTTGTTAGAGAAGGAACCAACTTGAGGACACATATTCTTTTTGATGTCAGATTTCCCCCACTGATTTTCTGCTGCGTTCTGTGGCCGTGTACGTTAGACAAATGACACGAGCTTTGTGTCCAAGTGCGGTGCGCACAAAGGCCGCTGATGCGGAAACCAAATAATCGCACACGTACGCGACGCTTACGTGATGCTGAGGAGCATGGCTCAAAATGCGATTTGCGTGTGGACCGACGGCCGAGGTGGCGCCACTCTGGGTTGCCACAAGCACCACTGTTGTATCGTACATCCACGTATACAACGGAGTGAGAAACCTGTGTTAAATAAAATGCCCTAATGCATAGTTGTGGCATCCATATTTTACACTATAACGCCTGACTATAGTAAATTTAAAACAGTTATAAAAGTCATGGTAGCGCAATGGCTAGCGCACGAGTACCTATTTCAAAGGGCGCGGGTTCGATCCTGGCCGAAACGCATGCACCACTTAGGCAGTTTTATGACCTAATTTGCATATTGGTACAATTACCACGTGCTAACAACGGTGACGGAAGACATCGTGATGCTACCTGCACATCGAGATAACCGATGTGTCAAACCTGCCAAGCCGCCTTGGACAAGCGTGGTGGGTATACTGTCCGTTCGCCCTATAATGGGAGGCCCGAGCCCAGCAGTGGGACATTTATGGGCTGTTATTGTAAATTTTAGGATCCCACACACATTTTTGTCTTTGCCTGTGTGGCGTTGTTACCTATTTATTTCGGTGCTTATAATAGGACTATATTGTTTCCAAGCGTTTATTTTACTTTTGACGTTTACACGTCTATCAAGTTACATATTTCTTGACAGTACAGCCCACATGAAAAAAATGATATAATTGTCGTACTTTATTGTTGTGGGTGACGTAATAGTGATGTTCTGTGAGTCATGTAATTAATGCACAGACTATAAAACCATCGACACTATACGGAAATAAATCGAAGTAATCGATTTGTAAATAAAAAGTGTTCTATTTTAAAGAAAAATAATACCGCAATTATAAGTGCTTATAAAATTGCTTATTTAATATAAGTAAAATATGTTCATTGAAATATGGGTATATTTATTAGACGATACAGTATTTTTAGCAGAAATATATAGATAGGTTAAACTGATTAAAGTTTATTTATAAATGAAGTCGATTTTTATAAAAAATCAAGTCGCTAACGCATTAGGACGTTACTAATTGACCTGTCATCGAGGTGTCAAAAATAAAATAAATGCTTGTAAAGGGTATAAAAGTACTTACAATTTTCTATCCAAATCCTGTGATTTATTTAATGAACAAACATCATTTATTTGAAAAACTTAACTTCTTTGAATTTTGTAATTCGGGTATGGGAACACCGCCCTGAATAATCTGATTAATACGAACTTAATATTCCTATCATTAATTTGCTGAAAATATGAATTTTACAATAACTTAATTATTTGCAATCTTTTTCATTGTCGTAGGTCGCATAACATTTTCTTAAATGTTCTCAGGTTGTGGTCCTATATTTAAAAAAAATCCAAAAATGGAATCCACTTGTTGCTTTGAAACTGCATAAAAGGCGGAACCACCAACGTTCCAGCAAGCATACGAGCACGGCGAGCACTTGGCTGAAGTAATCTTCTAAGTAAATACTACTCCTCTAAGTATTATCTATCAACAGGCAGCTCTTCCCTCATATAACCCTGCTATCTGAAGCAGGAACTTAAGGCCTTCTTAACGAGAGAGCTGTGCCGCTTCGGACCCCTGTACACTAGCCACCCACTGTACGTTGCCGGCGCACTGAACGGCGTCTCGAGCGCCCTGTCCCTCAACGCCCGGGTTGCTGCAGTTCCTGCGAGTGGCGCCCTGCTGCTGCTGACGCGCCTGCAGCTTACGACTCGCTGCCATCATCAGCGGCTGCTTTAGTCTACTCTCAAAGCACTCGGGACTATTAAGATAAGTTATATGCGTTTAGAGCCGCGTTAGGTTTCTTATTTCCGTGATAGTTTATCTAAGATATTTGTATTAGAAAAGCACCTAAAAAATATTGTTAGTGAGACTCTGGCATTTTATTTCACAACAACAGGCATACGCGGCTATAATGAACATATTCACAAAAACTGTGTACACGGTGTGTACTTTTAGCCAGAATGTGCATCAATATCATGAGTCATCGCGTACAGGTGTGTACGTGTGTTTATGGTGTCAAACATTAAACAAATTATATTTTTTTTTAATTACGCTAGTTCTGCAGATAGGCAGACGGCCCACCTGATGGAAAGCGGTTACCAGCACCTATGGACATTTGTAACATTATTTGACAAATATTAGTTTTATATTTAGGTGTTTTATATATTATTTAGATATTAGAACTAATGTAAAGAGATAATAAGTGATTAGTTTACATTATTATTAAAAAAATGACAAATGTAACTTTTTGTAATCTCAGTACTAGCAACATTGTCTTTTTTGTCTGTCTCTTGGTATTTCAGTGTGGTGTTCGTTTTAGTACTCTTAAGTAAATCCACTTTAATCAAGTTTTTCATACTTATTTTGACCTTAACCGTGCTGTATGTACATACGACTTTTTTGAAATGTTAATGTACGAAATTATAAATTATTTTAATATAATATCTTGATAACATTAATGTATAAAGAGTTCGTAAACAAATTAATGTTGAATAATGTAGCAAAAATTAATTTAAACATTATAAATAGTTTACAAGCGCTGTAAGCAGACTAATAACAAACTAGCGAATTTATTAATTCCTAGTTATATGCAATTATTTATAAGAGTGGTGAACTGGCAACACCAGACTCTACGAGCGCCGGAGTCTCAGCAAGCGGAGGCAACGTCGACGAGTCGAGATGCGCGATAGGCCGCCACCACGTGACCAGCCAACTCATCACAATCACACGACAGATTTCTGACCTGGACCAACATTCTCATCACCAATTGCAACTGATTTAACAATGACCTTGACGTGGTAGAGCTATGCTGGGATCATTATCCTGATTTCAGCTGTTGGGGCCGGCTCGGTCGGTTTGATACCACGCTCTCACAGAATACCAGTTAGCTTTTCTCTATGTTGAATAGGTTTGCGTTTGACCGACATTGCACCTGATGTCAGGTGGAAATGCAGTTAAGATGGAGCACGCCTACCTAGAAGATATCTTCACGCAAGACTTGAAGACACCTAGATTTTATGTTTCAGGAAAAACAGACGACGGTAAAGAGTTCCACTCTTCAGCGGTGCGTATGATCAAAGTGGAAGCATAGCCTTCCGTCCGCTTTGTTGGTAATACCACCATATATGGGTGGCGTGAGCTCGTACGTCTGCTTGTCCAGTGGTAAGAAGGTGCAACTGTATACTATAGAATACCGACAAACTAACTTTCACTTATTCATATTAGGTTGGGGAAAAAGTTTCTTCGCATTTTATATAAAAATTCAAAAGGTTTTTTTTATAAAGTTTATTTACATTTGACTAAAGTATGTAGGTGCCACTTTGTTGGATAACTTTTTGCCATCTTGTGGGTAGGGACGTGATTACATTTCTATAAAAATTTTGGGGCTTCTGATCAAAAAACTACGACAAGTGGTTTTGGTAGTCCTCTCGTGGTGTTAACCTGACACTGCCTAAGGAATTCTGCAGAGACCGAAACAGGTGAACATCTGAAGGTGCAAGGTCAGGACTATACAGCGGATGCATTAACACCTCCCTGCCAAACTCTCGTAATTTTTGCTAAGTGGCTAAAGATGTGTGACGTCTAGCGTTATCATGGTGAAAAACCACATACCTTCTGTTGATTAATTCCGGCCGCTTTCTCTCAACTTTTTGCTTTAATCTCATCAGTTGTTCGCAGTACAGTTCAGAATCGATGGTCCTGCCTGGCGGTAACAGCTCATAATCAATAATGCCCTTCCAATCCCACCATACACACAGCATCACCTTGTTGCGACTTAACCCGGGTTTCGCCACAGTCTATGAAGCCTGACCGGCCTTTGACTATGATCTTTTTCGCACGTTCTTGTCGTATGTGATCCACTTTTCATCACCAGTTATCAGTTTCTTCAAAAATGGTTCGGTTTCATTACGTCGTAATAAAGAATCACAAATGAGTACACGGTTCATTAGGTTTCTTTCAGTGAGCTCATGGAGCACCCAAATATCCAGCTTTTTGTGTATCCAGCTTTTTTCAAATGCGCCTAAACCGTTTTGTGGTAAATTGCCAGTTCTCCAGCTACATCGTAACTACTAATATGCCGATCTTGCTGCACTTTTTCAAAAATGGCATCAATTTTGTCCGTAACAGGGCGACCAGAGCGACGTACATCTTTGATATCAAAATTTCCGGATTGAAAACGCTTAAACCAAATTTGCGCTACTCTCACAGATACTGCATTAGGTCCATAAACACCACAAAAAATTTTCCCGGCTTGTGTTGCATTTTTACCTTTTTTGTAGTAAAATTTTAAAATGTATCGAATTTCTTCATTAGATTCACTCATTTTAACAAAAAGAAAAACAAATGAAAATCACACATTTTCCTAATTTGAATTCGGACTTGTCTTCTTTAAAATGGAAACTTTTTAATGATACCAAAACCAGCCAGATATAAATTCTATAAGCCAAAGAGATCTTATTACAAGTTCATACATACTATATGCGAAAAGACTTTTTCCCCAACCTATTATTTCAAATTGTAAGTGAAAGTTCCTTATCACATGCCCTCTATCCCATTCTAAGCCCTCTATTTCATCCCCTGCATTTTATCTTCTATTCCATCCCTCCTATTGCTCACTTCGCCCCTGGTGATGCTGACATGTACAGGTAACGGTAACTATTTTTCACGGTACTGTCCGTTTGTCAGCTTGACGATGACAAAAAAGAGTAATAAATATTTTGTATATCGGATTGTATACTTATAAATGTAATTAGAGGAGTAAATTACGCAAATTTAATAGACCAGACCAGCGTAAAATTGGTAACGCGCTACAAAAGCTTAAATCCGGTTTAAAAATATTTATTTCGTGTTAATCCCCATTAAACCAATATTAAGCAGGGTTTTAAATAATACAGACGTTCTCTTGCCCTGAAAAAATAAAAATCTAGAACCCGATTCCAGCGCCACCTACCGGGTCTAATTCAAATTCAAATTGAATTATTAAAATTAAATCAATTGTGAATCTAAACCATCCCCGCAGCCCTCAAAAATTAATTATTTTACACTTTGTATTATATTATTGAAGTTTTAGTAGGAATATCTATTTTTTCTAGATAGATAGATAAATAACACTGGTACCGCCATATAAACCTCCTTTCGACCTATACGACCTTTTCTTCTAACATATTTAATTTCTTCCATTAAATCTGACGGCGCGTTCCCCTTGCGCACGTCGCGTCAATCACTCATTGTCATCTCGTAAAACTAAATTAAATCGCTCCGCATTGTAAATATATAATATAATATAACGCGCCCGCAACAATAATAAATATATACACATCAAAATAAAATATAATAAATATAAAACTGAAGTGAAGTGAAAGTGGACTCGGGAGCAGAGGAGCAGCTGCATTTCATGCCCATGAACCAAGTAAGTGCGTGCTCGTTCTCAAACTCCCGTCCAAATTGTCCCCCACTTCTTTTCCTGTAAAATTGACACAGTTCGCTTATCATAAATCCAGCGCCGCCGCAACAAACACTTCATTGTACTCCAATACAAAAAAAAAAAAAGGGCGGTCTTATCGCTAATAAGCGATCTCTTCCGGACGATCCTGTAATAAATATTGCCTTTATTAATCTGGGATAATCTAGCATTCGAATAGTGAAAGAGTTTTTGAAATCGGTCCAGTAGTTTTTGAGTTTATTCGTTACAAACATACAAAAATACAAATCTTTCCACTTTATAATAATGGTATAGATTAGCTGTGCCTGCGACTTCGTCCGCGTGGAATTTTTTTTTTTGGAACCCTAAAGAAAGTTAAAAGAAATAGTAAATAAGCTAAGTTACTCCTTATAACATCAACTATCTGCAGTGAAAGTCCCGTCAAAATCGGTCCTGCCGTTTCTGAGATTAGCCGGAACATTCAGACAGACAGACAATTTTTTTGCAATGCGTGAGTTCAGTTCCCAGGCAGACGGCCCACCTGATGGAAAGCGGTTACCTACCCCTGTGTACATTTGCCACACCAGAGGTGCTACAAATGCGCTGCTGCTCTCTTAAGGGAGACTGGAACTTGGCCACTAATGCCGGAACACAACTCAAGGTTGTTATGGCGACATACTCTAGACCAGGGGTGGTAGCCATCCAGACGTGGGTTGTTTTGCCGCCCGATCGAAGGAAATTGTATTCTTTCTCCGTTCCTGTACGGACAAAAATGTTTTTTTGATATAAGTACCGTATATATAGGTACTTTTATATGCATTTAGTAAAAAACTGTTATTTTGACTTTACAAACAGGCACTTCAATTTTATTTATTTGTATACATTAATTACAGTGAATATATCACAAGACACACGCATAGTCACCGAGGGTGTCGGAGCAAAGAGAGAAGGGTACAATCTTCGGGCTGGGATACACTACCGCACTATATTAAGCTGCGTCCACACTCTCAATACGGACAAAACTACGCAGCATAAACCCGCCAAAAACTGTGAATGAGGGTAATGTTGTTCAGCAAAGAGCTTTAGTCGTTTGCAGCAGAGTTGGGCCCAGCTCCCCTGTTTGTGGATTCACTGCAGCGGCGGCTACTCGACGAGTTATTACCGAGAGTGGCGATTGTAATTCCGCGCGGGTGTGCGCGTACGAGTGCGCATACGCAATCACGTGCCACAAAATAGCAACAACACAAAACGGCTATTCGGTACAGAGCGCTGTAACCGAAACTCACTCCTATAGGAGGTCTACGTGCCATTATACAGAAACCCTCTTTATAATACATATTGTTACGAGCTACAGGACTCGAATTAAAAATGCCGTTGGAACTACCATAGAACTTATTGGAACTGTACAAACACGTATAAAAGAAATACAAATAAAACTGGATGCAACCAGTCCACACTGCACGATTCAATGCAATTCGACACGCGTAAAGTCCGTCGTCTATATCGCTAATCGAGAGTACTCGAAGACATCTTACTCGTTTCGTAGTTGTCGCTTGACTGCCCGCCCTCCATTCGGGCATTTTCTTATACTCCCTACACAGTACAAAGAAATTGGCCGCGCACATTGAGTTTCTGAGAAATAGTCATTTTCACACCTGCGAACTGCTACAAAGTCGAAAACAATAAGGATTAGTTCGACGCTAATGATGGTTATAAAACAAGAAGAAAAACAAAAGCATGTTTTTCTTAATTACAAATTCAAAACACAAAAGAATTCCTTAATCCGGGAGAAAGACAATAAACTACGCTTACAACAGGTAGCTGTGCGCTTATCTTTGACGGCATGTAACAATATAAAGGGGAAAGTCCATATGAGGCCCTCAATGAACAATTGACTAGAGAAAAAATACTATATATATAATTTTTGTTATTAAAAATATATATTTACCTACATTGAAATCGGCGCTACTACAATAGATCACAATTCGATAAAAAAGTAAGTTTAATGAAAAACCAGGAAGTAGTGGCAAAAAATTGCCCTCATATTGGTATTATGATTAATCGATCGACCGAAATCGATCTATACACAAAATATGCATTAACATCAACGGCATACTTAATGGACTTTTATGTGGTCTTTATTACAAAACTACTAAAACGAATATAATAATAATATTTTAATTAGGTAAAAGAATTATCGACTTTTATTTACCCTTGATAGTGGCAACACTGAATTGAATCTGACATGTCATGCTGTCATCCTGAGAGGCTAACTGACAATTCGCTGTTGATCACACGCGATTTGAATGTGTATTGATCTTTCTTCGACTTCTTCTACTGCAACCTTATTATACCCCAATAAGAATAAAAAGTGTCTCCCTAATTTTTTTTTACGAAGACACTTTTTATCATAATTTAATTATCAAACAATGAAAATAGGGAAATTTTTGAATTATTATTGTCTCACAGTTGTAGCTAAACATTTTCATATAGAAAAATAACCTAAAAACTTTTGTGTTTTTTAAATATATCTACAATAGTGGCGTCAATATGAACATAATTTTTACATATCTAATACCATTAAGATTTAAAAAACTCAATTTTTATTGTAATTTTTTATGTCCATCTGGGGCCTAATACACTATGTAGTATGGGCTTTCCCCTTTACGGTTTCTTAGCCATTTTGGCAAAGACTGCTGCATATTGGTAGTTAGAGTAATTTTTCTCAAAAAGTTCTATGTTTATAGAAACATGCATGCTCATACAAAATGATATTGTAAAATCATAAAAACATACATTACACGCACGTGAGAGGAGAATATCGTTACACAAATCTTACATATTCATAATGACTTTCTAAGAGTTGTCCCTCGCCCTTCAAATCAGAGGCAAAATTGTTTAAAAAAAATTTAAAAGTATTTGATTAGTAGTTTTTGAGGTATAAAGCTGAGAGGGCACTATAATAAATCGCGAGCGCTTTAAGAATACCTTAAAACGCAAAAACGTGTACGATCACGCATAGCGGTTGGCGTTTTTGCTAAATTTTATTTCATTGCCACAATGGATTTGTGGCGAGCAGTGTGTGTTGTGGCATTGCTTTAAAAAAATAGAAAATGCAAACGAAGCCGCCGCCGTAAGTACTGGGTACATCCACTAAAAGGTCGGTAGAAAAAGAATATCTACTAATAATAATAAACAATATGAGACAAACAATCATACATTTTCAAACCGCTATCCAAATGTAACAAATTAAGTTTTTAAAATCAGTCACTGACAACAATCGCTAATGCATGCACTCGTATAAATAGCTATATATTTTCTTCCGTGCATAGAATGCAGCATTCCTGGAGCCGGGCGGCCGGACTGGATGGCTACCCTGGTCTAGAGTATTCCGCCACAGCAACTTTGGGTTGTGTTCCGGCATCAGTGGCCAGGTTCCAGTTTCTCCTTCAAGGCCGGCAGCACATTGGCAGCAGCTCTGCTATTGCTAATGTCCATAGGCGATGGTAACCACTTTTTATCACAGTTGGACCGTGAGCCTGTCTGCTGTGCTTCAGCAATAAAAAAATACATTTTCTGCGGTTTCAAACCGCTCGCATTTAATCGCAGTGCGGGCTAAGACTAAGGTATTTTCGATTAAAATTGTAGTGGGTGCACTTACTACGTTTAGTTGTAGATGGTCTTATATTATATTTGCTTAAAATATACCATGATCCTGGTTACCACACGCTCGGGTTTCCAACTCAATTATTTGCTTATACATTTCTTAGATTTCATTGTATTTCTATTAGAAACTTTCGCAATAAATAAAACTTGTATTTTAATTTAATTCTCAGGTCAAGTTCAAGGTCAATCTTTTGGCATTTGGCTTTTGACAATTGACAAGTGCTACCTTATGAAAACATAGCAACAACATTCTTGTGATCTACGCTATGTTTATTATTCATGTTTAATCATAATTTGTAATCACAAAATAAATTATATATAATTGTCTATTTAAATTTTCTTATTTATTCAATTAAATTTAGTTTATCAATTACATAATGATCTACTCTTGTTATTGTTAATCGATGCCTATATGGCTATGTTAGCCAGGACGTAAGGATACGACTAACCAATGAGAGATGTGTATAAAACTCGCTCTCATTGGTAGGAATTCAAAAATTTTAAAAAGACACGGGTTTTTGAATTCAATTAAGAGGAGACCATTTTGTACGCCAAAAAGATACTTACTAAAGTGTAAATATAAAGTCAGTTTAAGATCGAAGTTATATTTATTCAAGAGCCTTACATTACAACTATAACATCATAGCACACTCTTCAAAATCATTTTTAGGGTTTTGTAATCAAATGATCAAACCTCAATCAATATGTAATTGAATTGTCGTAATTTAAATTATCTTAGGACTGGCTACTGGTGTAGACTTTCTGTACGTTATTGTTTTGTGGTATCACTCACATGTTAGAAAACTTATGCACGTGATCCGGTGTCCGAGTGGACCTGCACACGTTACAATGTACCACGGCGCTTTGGAGAACTCGCACCCGCGGCTTGGCAACAGCCGGCAGCCCACCGCTGGGCAACTACAGTTATCGAAGCGTGTCGTTTTATTAGCTCATTAAATCCCACTGCTGGGAAGTCCGTGCCCAACAGTGGGAATGAAATGTCAGGGCAATTAACAATATACTTGTCGAGTTTAGTTTAGGTGGTAAATTAGCAAGGTCCACAAACGGAAAAATCAATATGACAGTTTTCCCGAAACATTTTCCGTCAACTAGGCAGAATTCAAATCCACGAGTCTAAAATGAGAGATCACGACTTAGAAAATAAAAAGAAAGAAAGAAATTTTTGTCACACAATTAACAATAATAATCGGCAGACAAACACACATTGTATATCCCGGATAATATACAACGGATCACTCAAGGGCCGATTCCCGACACCCAGATCATAGTAAATAACGGAAAGTTCATTTACGAAATTTACCATGCCAGGCATGAACCAGGAGCCTCTGTATTGCAGCAAGGGCAACCGGCAAAGGCTTAAGTCACTGAACCACAGAGTCTTGAAACAAAGCAAATCTATGAGTGTATTATTTGAAGTCAACACTTAATTTAGTCATCTGACGACGTTATCAAAGTGGATAGGTATTTGATAAGAGGGGATTTGTTATTCATTGTATTCATGGAGGAGAATTGGTCCTCGGGCGGCGGACACGTCGATCACATCTCACTCGATGACGCACCAAACACAACAACATTAACTTAATCGAATGCTGAACAAAATACCTACTAGTGCTTATATAACAAACACTTGGAAAGTTTTTTATGTTTATTTTTGCGCGGGATTTGTCCACATGGACAATTGGACACGTCAATCCCATTACACAATACTTAACAAATCTAACATAGTACTGGTGAACAAATTAAAAAAAAATGTAAACATTTCAAAAATCTTTTAACCATTTCCGAAGTAGGCTCTGAAAATATAGTTTTTATTATGCCTTATCTATTATTTATAAAGATATTTTGGTATAACCGCATTTTTTATAATTTACTATGGTGTGGGTGTGTAGTGTGCAGGATCAGCCCCGTCTGTTTGTCTGCCATTTATTTATTTTAATTAGGCAGCAAGCTTCAATTCAAGCTTTAACTTTGGTGATAGTTGAAATAAGTTTTAACACTACTGTAAAAACTTTACTAAACCCGTTGTTAAACGAAGAAGAATACAATAGTACACCAATAAGATTACTGCCGCTGCCTTAAGTTTATGATAATATCACTTATAACAATAAAATGGATAAATATTTCAAATGATACTTACATGACATAATGAGTGTTTCACTAAATTATTCCTTACATTTATTCGACTTCAACGCGCGTTTCCTTTTAGGAAGTTGCTACGAGTTGAAGAGTCACAAGTGTATTCGACAAGTAGCCGTGTGCGAGTTAGAATCTCGCATGTATTGTTCCTCTGTAAATAGAATACTCGTATGAAGTATTTTTAATACAATCCAATTTAAAAATTGAGAAAAGATTGTTGGCATAAATGCATAAACATTGAGTAATTAAGAATTACGAGATCATTTCTATAACCTTTCCAAGTTATATGTTTATCACCTCCTAACAAAAAGATAGCGTATAGTGAAGTCAACTGAGACACTTTTTCTCATCTTACAAAACATTGCCTCATCAATTTTGTACGAACATACCAGCCTATGACGTCATTGGTTTGCGAAAGTTGAAGGACTCAAATGGTGTAATTATTTTTATCATAATATTTTAAAAGTAAGGTGTTGTTTACCACCTGTTCTTTTAAATATAAATAATGTTGGAATTTATTGTAACACGTGTCCGCGTCCTTATGCCAATACAATCTTTTGTACTTCTACATTAATATTTATAACTTTCCTATAGTGAACAACAATGGCTATAAAGTAAAATTGAAACGATCAGAAAGGGGTAAATAACGAACATTATATTTGTAAAGTGGGGTCATATGGTGCATATGTTGAGGAAACTGAAACAATAATATCAGTGATTTACAAAAGGGTGCAGGGACGTACTACGGGTTGATATCAGGACCCCGTCTGGTGTCTCATCTATAGATAGAATATCTGTGGTCACTGTGCGGTCGTGATGAGTTCTTCAGCAAATACTTGAAACGGAACCTTCTTAGTTTCGTAAAGTGTCACTGATTATTACGTCTATCTAGACGAAAAAAGGAACTAACTTCCGTGTAAATTGATAAAATGATTTTTTTTATAGCTTGAGTTCAGTAGACAGGCAGACGGTCCACCTGATGGAAAACAGCTGCCAACGCCTATGGACATTTGCAACACCAAAGGTCCTACAAATGTGCTGCTGCTCTCTAAAAGGCAACCTGAACCTGGACACTAATGCCAGAACACAACTCAAGGTTGTTATGGTAGCATACTCTAGACCAGGGGTGGTAGCCATCCAGCAAATACCCTACCACTTGGCTGTGGGTTGTTTTGTCAGAAAGTTGTATTCTTTCTCCGTTCCTGCCGTAGAGCTGGCGCTGTACGTGTAGGCAAAAATGGAATACAAAAAATCAATACGCTTTATGGGTGTAAGTATTGTTAGATAGATACTGGTATTTATCATGATAATTTATTTATTTAAATATAAAGGTCAATGACCTTTTTGCTATAGGTTAAAAATTCAAGTAACTTTGCGAAAATTTATTTGATTACGCTCCTCTAGAGTACCGCATCGAAATGATAAAATTGACAGATGTCTACCACTATGAAGCTCTTTGAAGTTCCTGATCCTACATGCATTTGACCAATGTTTTGATGTTGCTGTACAGTAATTGCTTCCCAAGTCCGTCCACGCAGAGCAACATTTAAATATCGTTTATCGGATGTATAATGTGACGAGGTCATTTGCTAAATAATTCATCCAATAACAAGCCACACATCAGCGCCATCCCGACGCAATGCTAATGCGCCCCGGGGCCAGGTGTTCACGAAACAAAACAACTGATTTCAATACGGTCACTTTGCGTAACGGTCAACTGAATCAATTAGATCGTTTAAGGGAAATTTTCCATGGAATTGCTTTAAAGAATGACATCCTTTATTGAAGATGAATTGACGTACTGCATCATAAATAAATCTTAGAGATTATTTACCGTGATAATCTGAATAGTATTAATTACATTTCTCATTTAAATTCATATCCGATGTTTTACTATGCTTCAAACGGACTAAGGTTTCATGTGTGTTATTATTACAACTATTATCAATAACAAAGATACTATAGTTAATATCATTTCTAAATCTTAATTTTTTCGTGTAAACCGTTGTTTCGGGTTCTCTGAGTGCGACCACTGTTCATAAAGTATTATAAAATCAATAAATATATAAGTACCTATTGTGTTTATGTAAGAACAGGCGGCCCAAAGGGGTCACTTCCGCAGATTCGTACTACGAATATTACAAGTATCAAAAAAAGTGGAACGTTATGCCATGACTACACCTACTAGTATAATTAGACACGTGACAATTTCACTAAGCGATTCTTGAAAAGTGGCCGTTTTAGATCCCCAGTTTAATATACGATATTTCGTGATCTCAGTTAACATTTTATAATCATATTAAATATTAAATTAATTGATGTCGCTTTTCGGAATATGTGGGAAAAAGTATGTGTTATAATTTTAAGACCTCTGTGGGTCAGTGGACGCACAGGTCCTGGGACTCCGGGACCCTGCAAGATGAAGTTTACATTATTTGCTGTGATCTGGATATCCAGAATCGACTCCAGCGAGTTGTCCGTTATACCTATATAGTAACACTAACAGAAGCGTAACTTACTTAGCTTGGGAATATACAATTTATGTGTTTGTCTGCTGATGATTATTATATGCAGTTTAATTGTAAAATAGACTTTCGAAACGAAGCATCGGTACGTGTCGTGGCGTGGATTGTGGCCAGACGGTGGTGACAAGGAGATGGAGCGAGGGCCTCGTCGCCAGGAAGCCACGTCGCGTACGTGCCCGCCGGCGCAGCTCGCACGCATCTCACAGCGACCTACAACTCTTGATACTTGCTCGTTGCGGCTACAAAATACTCTCCGAGATGAATATTTCACCATCCCAATTCTTCTTCTTCTAAGTGGTCCACTCCCTGCTTTGGATTATGACTTTGATAGCAGTGAATAATTGCGCATTGTACAATCATACTACATACATACATACTAACCCATAGCCAGGTGGTCGGACATTTGCCCGACTGGATGGCTACCACCACTGGTCTAGAGTATGTCGCTATAACAACCTTGACTTGTGTTCCGGCATTAGTCCGGCAGGTTCCAGTCTCCCTTAAGACAGCAGCAGCGCATTTGTAGCACCTTTGGTGTTGCAAATGTCCATAGGTGATGGTAACCGCTTTCCATCAAGTGGGCCGTCTGCCCGTCTGTTGAACTCCTGCAATAAAAAATCATGTCCACCAAGATCGGTTAAAAGCATGGAGGATGGCCAAGTTTATTGACATGTCCAACTAGTCAGCAATCTGGTCAATCAACTTATTCATAGATCTAACACGAGGTTTCTTGCCTTCCAACTTTCCCAATGACCACAAGTCTTTCCATTACGTCTGGAGAGGGCTATGCGGCCGAAGTACTGCAGTATATGTTAATGTTAATGCTGCCCTTCCGTTCCTAATTTACATAAAATAATAACATAAACGGTAATGGCTGACTAGTACACTCATTTTTATATTTATTCACGAACTGACTAGCACACTCATTTTTATATTTATTCACGAACTGACTAGCACACTCATTTTCATATTTATTCACGAACTGACTAGCACACTCATTTTTATATTTATTCACGAACTGACTAGCACACTCATTTTTATATTTATTCACGAACTGACTAGCACACTCATTTTTATATTTATTCACGAACTGACTAGCACACTCATTTTTATATTTATTCACGAACTGACTAGCACATTCATTTTTATATTTATTCACGAACTGACTAGCACACTCATTTTTATATTTATTCACGAACTGACTAGCACACTCATTTTTATATTTATTCACGAACTGACTAGCACACTCATTTTTATATTTATTCACGAACTGACTAGCATACTCATTTTTATATTTATTCACGAACTGACTAGCACACTCATTTTTATATTTATTCACGAACTGACTAGCACACTCATTTTCATATTTATTCACGAACTGACTAGCACACTCATTTTCATATTTATTCACAAAGTAGAACTTCATTGCCGGTTTCGCTATTGAAGTCAAAGGCAAACCTCGAGAGTACTGTATTATTACGACCTAGATGCCGACAAAAACAAATTCATACCTGCATACCTGTAAAAACACATTTTATTACCTTTCGGCATTTGGACTTCTTTTGTTTACTTTGTGATTAGAAAACAGCCCATTGTGTATTGTAATCTTTTATGGCAGTCGTTAGCCAGGCGTGTCGGATTTAAAGTACAAACTGATTCTAGGAAATTCGGTTCACGCGGCCAGGCAGACATATTGCATCTGTGCAGTATAAAATAATGCCCCGATTGAGGGACGCGGCAGTCGAGCGATAACTACGAGCGAAGCAAGACTTGTGTACATTCGGTAATTTATTTAGTGACGGACTTTGCGCGTGTTATTGCATTACCACCTTCTGCATTACGTTTGGACTTGTTGTGTTGGGTTATATTTGTACCTGTGTTATACGTGTTTGTATAGTTGTAATAAACTGTATAATATAATAATTCCAACGGCATTATAATTCGAGTCACGCACTCGTAACAGCATTCTAAATTTTGGAATAAAGAATATTATATACTTTATAGTTACTTTTTTGTGTTCATTCTTAATCAAAATTTCATAGTAACCAGTTCATTTCGTAGAACGAAATATAAATATCCAATCAAAGTCACTTTTACAGTTGTATGTAGATATCAATAGCGGAAATCTTATTACTTATTTTGGTTTATTTTGAAAACAATGTAGTTGTTTATTTGATTTTGTTTAAATCAGTACATTTTTTGGTATTAGTCTGATTGCCGCTTATTTGAATTAACTGTATGGAAATTTGATGTCATTTGTTCTTTATGATTGTTATATATTAAAATGGTGCTAAAAGAAATGTAAGCAAAGTATTAAACTCGATTAGAGATAGTATAGAATGGTGGATCTGAGTGTGCGCAGGAGTCACACGCAGTGTCATCCAGTGCGTTAACACGATAAATATGGGACTACGTGCACCAACCTTTTGTAATCCTCCCACTAATAATAGACGCAGCAGTACCTTTGCACCGCTCGTTCACTACTGCGGAGTATGGGCAAACGAGAAGTATGTTACAGCTCGTAATATGTACTGCAATCCTTTCATCACTACTACACACAGTTTTACGTACTACATAATAATACTATTTAACAAGCAGAAAGCATCTTCGATATTTCCTCTCTTGCCAAGTTTCACATTTTCCGGAACAAATAACCTGTTGCAAAGGTACAAATTTGAATTTGAACTCTTTTGAATTTTATGCTAATCAGCTGTGATCTCACAATTTCACAAATATTGTTGCAGTCTTTTAGTATGCGCCCTAGGGTTATGCCCCAATAAACGGATTTTCTAACAAAAAAGGTTATTTCCTATTGGGTAATAATGTTATAGTAAGTAAACATTCGACAATATCCGTTGTAAGCAATGATGCGGTTTGTTGCTTGCTAAAAATTGGGAACTCCAGTCTCCAGTCTCAATAATACCTTCAATATAAACTCAAATAACAACAAAGCAGAAACTGGTATATCGTCTCTTTGCTTCAGTAATGTTATCTTAAAAATTGAAATTTTAGAAGAGTTTTTAACTTTCAAAAAATAATTGTATCGGAACGAATAACGTGCCACCTTTTAAAATACTTAGAAGATTGACAGGAAAAAGAGAAAAAAGAGATATTTCAATGTTCAAGATCACACTTTATTATAGCCAAAAGGCGATATATAATTTACAAAGGACAGGCCTTGGCCTGACAGCAGCGAATAGTGAACCACCAAAGACATAATGTGTTCTTTAAAGGAAGCGACAAAAAAGTGAATGTGAGGTTAATTGCAGTCGAGGCACGCAACTCACGCGCAGCGATCACGTCCTCGGCCGAATGCGGACGCAGGACCACGCTTCCGGTGCCCCGGAGCATGAGGGTGGGAACAGCTCCAACAAAATTCAATGACACTAGAACTGCAAGAGAACATGTCATCGGAGAAAGATAATAGCTTTATATTAGCAGTAATACATTCAAATAGATCTTTTTAGGGTTTTAAGTACGGCTTGCAAGTCAAAAAGTGAATCCCATAAATACCATCTAATAAAGAAAAATAGTTTGTGCACTAACAGGTGAGCTCGCTTAATCTGATTTCATCAAGTCACTTAGTAGTTTAAGTGATAGTGGTCAAATATAAACCACTGTAGCAATAGCAATAAATGTTACTTTAATCCCAATTTACATCGATTCACCTAGGTTCCTTCTTATTATCGAAAGTACCCAAAGACCGTGCAAAAACGGAGTAAGTCAATATCAATGCCTGCGGCCAGGCGACCTGTTGCAAGAGGAAACAAAACAACCCATAACTAGGCAGTAGAGCATATGCTCCTGTGGATGACCACCACCCCTAATTCAGAGAATACTGTCTCTCTGGTCTGTCTGCCCTAATTTTTTTATAGCTGAAGCACAGCAGACAGGCTGACGGCCCAACTGTGATGGAAAGTTGTTATCATCGCCTATGGACAATAGCAATACCAGAGGTGCTGCCAATATGCTGCAGGCCTTGAAGAAGAAACTGGAACCTGACTACTGATGCCGGAACACAACTCGGCTGTTATGGCGGCATACTCTAGACCAGGGGTGAAGCCATCCAGGCGGGCAAATGCCCTACCACCTGGCTGTGGGTTGTTTCGTCACCTCTTAGAACAGGACTTTTTCCGTTCCTGCAGGGAGAATGCTTCTTCTTCTGCTGCTACTTCAGCAATAAAAAAGACCAAACTTCATATGAATCCTATCATTTATTGATATGTAATAAAATATTGTTATTCACTCCTCCGATTGACATCCTTGTGAAACAAAAGCCAGCAGTGGATGGACTTGCGCGAGACCGCCCGCCAAAGCGCTTATGGCATGGAAAGACATGCCGGTGAATACTCTAAAAGCTTATGCGCAATAATCACTGCCTTGTATTCCAGTTCATGGTTCAAAACTGGTTACAGCCTCGTTACTACGATTAAAACGGTACCTGGCAAAACACTTATTAGCTAGTAATATGCACACCATACCTCCTGCCCATCATCAATGTTCTAACACGGGTTTAACATTAAAAACAGATTGAATTGCAAAGCAAAGCACTTACTATTTATTGATGATTTGGAATAGTGTTAGATTAGATAGAGATTTGGCGTTTTCTATCAAAGTCCACTGAAGACAAATTGGTTGCGCCGAGGAACACCTCCTTATAAATTCTTCCTCCCCATACTCGCCATCAAGAAAAAAAAAAAAAACTTTTAAATGAAGAATGCGCAATACAAGACGAGTTAGGGTCACTGCTGTCATCGCGATATATAAAAAACACGTAAAAATAAACTGTTGGAACTGAAATGAATGCATGTTAAACCATAATTAATCCTAGTGAGTGTGTGAACCCCCGGGGGACGAGTGCAGTGTGGCGGCGGACTGGTGGCGAGGTAAGTCCTTCCTTGCTTCTTCTTCCACGTCCCTTTGCCTTCTCCCGGCCATCGCATCGCGCCCGCACAAATACTAAAGAATGACAATTTTGCTGAATTAAATCCTTTATAGTTTGACCCTAACAAGCGCTCGGATCACAACAGATGACGTCACAAAGCCATTCTTGTTTTTATAAAAAAAACTAAACTAAAACTTTAAATCGACATCCAATTATTTAAAACAAATTTTTTAAACTTACATCAGTTATAAATTGAGAGACCTAATTAGCTCTTTTTAAATTTTTTGGCTCTTAAAATATACAAAACAAATTATAATACTGTTGCGAAACCGATACTAATCCTTTTCAGATGTTTTATTACCCCTTCGTATTTGAATGATCTAATAGGTTGGGGAAAAAGTCTTTTCGCATATAGTATATATGAACTTGTAACAAGATCTCTTTGGCTATACCATTTGTATCTGGCTGGTTTTGGTATCATTAAAAAGTTTTAATTTTAAAGAAGACAATTCCAAATTCAAATTAGGAAAATGTGTGATATTCATTTGTTTTTCTTATTGTTAAAATGAGTGAATCTAATGAAGAAATTCGATACATTTTAAAATTTTACTACAAAAAAAGTACAAATGCAACACAAGCCGCAAAAAAATTGAGATATTTATGGACGTAATGCAGTATCTGTGAGAGTAGCAAAAATTTGGTTTAAGCGTTTTAAATCCAAAAAATTTTATATCAAAGATGCACGTCACTCTGGTCGCCCTGTTACGAACAAAATTGATGCCATTTTTGAAAAAGTGGAGCAAGATCGGCATATTAGTAGTTACGATGTAGCTGGAGAACTGGGAATTGACCACAAAACGGTTTTGGTGCATTTGAAAAAAGCTGGGTACACAAAAAAGCTCGATATTTAGGTGCCTCATGAGCTCACTGAAAGAAACCTAATAAACCGTGTACTCATTTGTGATTCTTTATTACGACGTAATGAAACCGAACTATTTTTGAAGAAGCTGATAACTGGTGATGAAAAGTGGATCACGTACGACAAGAAGGCGCGAAAAAGATCGTGGGCCAAGGCCAGTCAGGCTTCACAGACTGTGGCGAAACCCGGGTTAACTCGCAACAAGGTGATGCTGTGTGTATGGTGGGATTGGAAGGGCATTATTCATTATGAGCTGTTACCGCCAGGCAAGACCATCGATTCTGAACTGTACTGGGAACAACTGATGAGATTAAAGCAAAAAGTTGAGAGAAAGCGGCCGGAATTAATCAACAGAAGGGGTGTGGTTTTTCACCATGATAACGCTAGATCTCACACATCTTTAGCCACTCAGCAAAAATTACGAGAGTTTGGCTGGGAGGTGTTAATGCATCTGCTGTATAGTCCTGACCTTGCACCTTCAGATTTTCACCTGTTTCGGTCTCTGCAAAATTCCTTAGGCAGTGTCAGGTTAACATCATGAGAGGACTGCCAAAACCACTTGTCGCAGTTTTTTGATCAGAAGCCCCAAAATTTTTATAGCAATGGGATCTCGTCCCTACCTACAAGATGGCAAAAAGTTATCCAACAAAATGGCACCTACATACTTTAGTCAAATGTAAATAAACTTCATAAAAAAACCTTTTGAATTTTTATATAAAAGGCGAAGAAACTTTTTCCCCAACCTAATATTTGCGCTAATCCCTTTGTACTCCTACCGGTAACACGTCATATATCCTTCTTTCTACTGTTTACAGTTCATGCACATTCTTGGAAGCCATAAAGCCAATGGATTCGTGTCATTACGATTTGCTGCTTTACAGTTTGGACTTGTTGTATTCGATTGTACTTGTAAGAACTGTGAATTACGTGTATGTACTTCTAATAAACTTTGTGATAATTCCAACGGCATTTTAAATTCACATCCCACAAATTCGTAACAATACTTAGAATTTTAAACAATAATTCGTTTGTTTACAGTTATTCGAATATAATTCTGCGAGCTTACTGTCGCATTAGTGCATCACATCAATATTGAAACACGTGTAGAAAGATGAGAACACGATGACGTCATAGATGTAATGAAAGTGGTGAGCATTGATGGACGTAAGAACTCGAGTCAAAGCGCAGCGAGTGGCGAGCAACGGTCGAGGTGGTGACAGATGGAGAGCGATCAGGGAAAGCATAAAGGCGCTGCAGCAGCGCGCCGCCACACGCATACCGAGCAACTTTCCAAAGCGTGCCACTACGAGCCCCAGTGCACGCGATCACAAGCCATTTTGATGTGAAATAAACGTAATATTGAAACTAAGCAAATGTCCCAATAAATTCAAACATTATTTACATATAAAAGCGTTAAAATAAGATCAGAGCATCAAATTTTCTAAAATATCCTGACAGAAATAATTTTAATTATTGTTTAAACAATAACGACTTACTCCTTTTATGAAGTCATAAATATATACGCTTGTACCAAATTCAAGGAGGTTGCGACATTTAGAGATAATAAAAGGTATCTCAGTTGTTTTATGGCCGGTTCCTATATCGTACTATTCATTCACTTGCCATACCATCGGTTGAATTTTGACATTACTTGTATGGAGCTTATGTCAAATTTTAACCGACAGCAAGGCAATTTAACGGTCGGTAAGATATAGGAACCCGCGCTTAATCGTCCGCTTTCCCTATTACTAGTATATTATTAGTAGTATTAGGTATATTTACGATAACCTTAATCACAATAACAGAGCCCATAAATCATTATACATAAACACTATATAAAGATAAATATTTTATTATTATTTTTATTTGCTTTTTTTTTATTTAATCGGAAGGCGAGTACACACACTGTATATCCCCAAATTAAGCAAGTTACGCTTGTGTTATGGGTATACAACGGACCATTCTGGGGCCGATCCCAGACACCCAGACTATATAGTCATAACGTAGTAAATAACGGAGAAAATACGTTTCCGAAATTTACTATACCAGGAATCGAACCCGGAGCCTCTGCGTTGCAGTGAGGTAAGCCGGCAAAGGCTTAGCCCGCTCAACCACAGAGGCCGTCAATTATCATATTATACGTAAATAGTAAGATATATTAATTTCATTACAAAAATTTCCATAAAATTTAAAATTCATCGGAATTTAACACATCTCTAAACTAAAAGCTAAAATTTAATTGGTCTTGGCTTATGGCCGGTTCCTATAATAATAATAATTTATTTGTCAATGACACGGTACAAACGATTAAGATCTTACATTATATGTTACAGAACATCATGTCATTACCCGTTCTTTATATGTACAATAATCATTTGAATTTAATTTACAAATTAAAAATTACTTTATAATTAATTAATAGCTAATACACGAAACAATTATCAGTAAAAAATTCAATTTCAATAACTGAGATACATATTGTTACGAGCTACAGGACTCGAATTAAAAATGCCTTTGTAACTACTATAGAATTTATTAAAACTGTACAAACACGTATAAAACAAATACAAATAAAACTGGATGCAACCAGTTCATACTGCAAGATTCGATGCAATTCGACACGCGTAAAGTCCGTCGTCTATCTCGCTAATCGAGAGTACTACAAACGTCTCACTCGTCTCGTAGTCGTCGCTTGACTGCCCACCCCTCCATTCGGGCATCGTCTTATACTAACTACACAGTACAAAAAAATTGGCCCCGCGCACTGAATTTCCGAGAAATAGTAATTTTCCCACCTGCGAACGGCTAACAAAATCGAAAACAATAACAATAAGGATTAGTTCGACGCTAATGATGTTTATAAAACAAGTAGAAAAACAATAGCATGTTTTTCTTAATTAAAAATTCAAAACACAAAAGAATTCCTAAATCCGGGAAGACAATAAACTGCACTTACGACACTCAGCTGTGCGTTTATATTTGACGGCATGTAACAATATATTCAAATATTATACGTCAAGCAAAGAATTTTAAATCTAATAGGTTGGGGAAAAAGTCTTTTCGCATGTAGTATGTATGAACTTGTAATAAGATCGCTTTGGCTATACCATTCGTATCTGGCTGGTTTTAGTGTCATTAAAAAGTTTGAATTTTAAAGAAGACAATTCCAAATTCAAATTAGGAAAATGTGTGATTTTCATTTGTTTTTCTTATTATTAAAATGAGTGAATCTAATGAAGAAATTCGATACATTTTAAAATTTTACTACAAAAAAGTTAAAAATGCAACACAAGCCGTGAAAAAAAATTGTGATGTTTATGGACCTAATGCAGTATCTGTGAGAGTAGCGCAAATTTGGTTTAAGCGTTTTCAATCTGGAAATTTTGATATCAAAGATGCACGTCGCTCTGGTCGCCCTGTTACGGACAAAATTCATGCCATTTTTGAAAAAGTGGAGCAAGATCGGCATATTAGTAGTTACGATGTAGCTGGAGAAACGGGAATTGACCACAAAACGGTTTTGGCGCATTAGGAAAAAGCTGGGTACACAAAAAAGCTCGATATTTGGGTGCCTCATGAGCTCACTGAAAGAAACCCAATGAACCGTGTACTCATTTGTAATTCTTTATTACGACGTAATGAAACCGAACCGTTTTTGAAGAACGTGCGAAAAAGATCGTGGTCAAAGGCCGGTCAGGCTTCATAGACTGTGGCGAAACCCGGGTTAACTCGCAACAAGGTGATGCTTTGTGTATGGTGGATCGGAAAGGCATTATTCTTTATGAGCTGTTACCGCCAGGCAGGACCATCGATTCTGAACTGTACTGCGAACAACTGATGAGATTAAAGCAAAAAGTTGAGAGAAAGCGGCCGGAATTAATCAACAGAAGGGGTGTGGTTTTTCACCATGATAACGCTAGACCTCACACATCTTTAGCCACTCAGCAAAAAATACGAGAGTTTGGCTGGAAGGTGTTAATGCATCCGCCGTATAGTCCTGGCCTTGCACCTTCAGATTTTCGCCTGTTTCGGTCTCTGCAGAATTCCTTAGGCAGTGTCAGGTTAACATCACGAGAGGACTGCCAAAACCACTTGTCGCAGTTTTTTGATCAGAAGCCCCAAAATCTTTATAGCAATGGGATCACGTCCTTTCTTACAAGATGGCAAAAAGTTATCCAACAAAATGGCACCTACATACTTTAGTCAAACATAAATAAAAATTATAAAAAAATGAATTTTTATATAAAATGCGAAGATACCTTTTCCCCAAGCTAATATTTAAATTTATAGTTTCGAAAGTTTTACGTTATAAAAACATTTATTAACAAGCCAGTCATATAAATTAGTCTCAAATAAATTTATATTTTAAATACTTTTAAATACATCCGGTACATTATTATATAATTATATATTTCCGCACATATTAGGACAGTTTTTTTTGCATTAATGCATTTATTCGATACAATTCTATTCGGATATCTTATATTCGTAGGATACAGTTCTTTTGCTCTTGCTTCACGAACAAGTTTTACACATTCGAAATATACATGCTGGCAATGTCAATAGCGGCTTATAGGAGTGCCAACGAGCTACACCGAACATAGTCCTTCCGTCGTTTTCGTGCAATAAATGCACAATATTAATTGATCCATATCGCAACCAAGACGCTACGTAGCCATACAACGCTGACAACACTGCCTTGGGATGAGTTTTATCTTAAGGAATGTAGAACGTACACAAATTTATCAATTTTACTGCATACTTGTAGCTTCCATGAAAGATACTTAGGTATCCAAAACTATTACCAAGAAAGTACTTCGTTTCCTTCAAAATTGTCTCTCCATTATGAGTTATATTCAAAGTTATATCTTACTGTTCATTCCCTTGCCTTAATCAATCAATCAATAACTCTTTATTGTGCACCAATACAAAAAAGAACTTACAGACTAAAATTATGTCTCATTCTGCACAAAGGGCGGTCTTATCGCTAAAAAGCGATCTCTTCCAGCCAACCCCAGCCTTGCCTTACCATCGGTTGAATTTCGACATTACTTGTATGGAACTTGTGTCAAATTTTAACCGATAGTAAGGCAAAAGTACGGTCGGTAAAACATAGGAACCGGCCGCTATTGATACTTACTACAATTGCAATGGCGGCGTTATTATAGGATTGTTATGTTCATATAAATTGAATCGAATTTTTACTCTTTAGTAAGCATCCCTGAAATGAAGATATTGTGAACCTTTTATTTGTGTCAGAGCTTAGGGGTCCTTAGGTACTGCTGATTTGTATAGACAATGGGCTTATTATAGTGAACGCGAAACAATGTGGGGCCTACCGCGCACCGGCACATTGCGGCGCCAAAATTCTTGCGCTGACGCAGCTACAGGTAACGGTTTTGCGACCTCTAGACGAGGCCGCGACGACGCCTCTCCGAAAACATCTCGTTAGAGGGCATTTCAAACATCATGCTGTCATTTGGGCCGTTGCCACGACTCCATGAGCACTATTTTGTCCATATAACAACTGAGTGATACAACAATAATGATAACGTGAATATTTTAAGTCATTTTTCCTGTTTTACATGATATTTTTCGCATTCTGCTTTGCTCGCATTCATTTCAAACCTTACTTACAGAAAGTATCCCAAAGAAGTAAAGGAAAAAATTCTATGTTCTCTCCCGCTAACTATCTTTTCCCCGTAAAGTAGGAACAACAAACGTACAAGTTTCTTTCATATTTACCTATACAATAATGTAAATCTGTAAGCACACACTTAAAAAAAAGTAAGTACATCTTAGAAAATTATAAATGAGGAGTTTGTTGCGCCATTTGGTGTTATTAAAATAACATAATATTTTATTTTGATATGAATATACATAGATAAGTAATAGTTCAATCGACTGCAATGTAGTCAAAAAAGGGGGACCTTCCACAAAGAGTAAAAAGGGAGGTAGCTCCGAGTTCCAGTTGAGTGGAGCGAGTGCGCAGACACGCCACCTTCCTAATAAAGAGAGCTGCCTCTTCGTGTAACCACAATACAAGCGCTTTTTGTTCAATAGTCTGTTTCAAAATGATCATAATTAACATCGATACAAGCGTAATATTGTTTTTACGCTACACTGATTAGGTATTTCATTTGAATTCTTTAGAAACTAGACTGAGATAGTATGCATTAATTCTTCTGTCTAATTCCAGTGTCCTTCCGTGCTCACTTCTACCTACATAAATAAATTAAAAGACATATCCGCTATTTCCATGCCACGAAAAGTAACTTATAGTTTTTGAAAAGTGGAAAATACTTCGATCAGTCGGGTTCTTTTTTAAACGAAACATCTTTCAGTTCGTCATTTTTTCAACTATATTTTATTCAACGGAATACTCAGATTCTCACTCTCCTTTATAACATATTATTTACTCCTAATAGTCCCCAGTACCTTAAGGAACGTTTTAAATCCTTCGCCTACCACTGCCCATAATTTGCGCCATGATATGTACCGAATACTTATGACGCCTGCACACACTTCATCTTGTTATGATCATTCTTTTACGGTGCAGGCTGTCAAACTTTAGAATATGTTGCCCCTTACTGTCAAAGAGGAAAAATCCTTACCAACATTTAGAAATTTGCTCAGAAAACACTATTTGTCCACAAATAGCTATGTCTGATTAACACAATATTATCATGCTAATAAATTTATTATAATAACTTATGTATGACGCGGGTGGGACCTCCGTGGTGTTATTAAAGTGTGACGTCAGCAATGCCGACGTCACGATTGTTGGTTCCTTGGTGACGACCCATATTTGAGTCCTCGAAATAGAATTTCAAGAGTACTCGGTGTCGTATATTTCAAGAGCGTTACGACGTCCCAGATAGGTCCATCCCGTTCGGCGGCTCGAGCAATAATGACCGAAAGTTTTTTTTTTTTTTTTTTTGAGCTGGATCCAGCTGAATAGCCGCAGATGGCTGTTTCAGCGATACCGGACTTTGGGGGCTTCCCGACTCCGTGGGAGCGGAGGCGTTCAGCCCGGGGCAGCGCGCTCGAGGAGGCACCTCCTGTGAGGTTCGACCTCGGCTCGACCGCTGCGGGGGATTGACTCTACATAGGAGATAGCCGTGAGAGGCTGAATGAACTAAGCCAATAGGCTGAAATGATTGTTATTGGGGACTCGTTATCGACTCCGCCGGCGGAGCCGATCCTAGTCTATCGTTACTACCGCTTCGCAACGTGTTATGGCTGGAGGAGAAGAAGCGGCGGAAGAAACTCTCCAGCAACACGCCTAAGCTAATCTTGTATGGCTACATGTGTCTGTAATGAGTGAGGAGTGATTGGTGGGTCTTAACCCTGAGAGAGACGGTTCGAGCCGGGGGCTCTCCGGCGTCTGTTCTGTCTGCGTCTGTTATGCCAGGCTGATGTTCTGAGCCTCGGGGGGTTAATTATGGCGAGAATACGGGTGATTTCATCCGGCTCGTCAATGAGTACATTGCGAGGGCGTCGTTTACTCGTGGGAGCGTTTGGAGTGGGTTCGTAGTTGACCGTCTCCGTCACCAGAGGGTTCGGGTGTCGGGGGGCAAGGTCAAAGAATCTGCGCGAAAGGGAGATTATGTAGTCTTTGATGGAGGGAAGCTCCAGGTCGCGATGCAGGTCGACGAGCCGCATGTATGGCGGGGCGTCGGCTGCAGCGCGTAAGAAGTGGTTCTGGATTTTTTGCAATTTCCAGATGTTGTAATCGCTGGCGTGGCCGAAGACCACACTCGCATAGGTCATGATGGGGCGGATGCAAGTTTTGTACAGAGTCACCTTATTTCTAAGGCTCATCTTACTTTTCTTGCCTATCAACGGATAGAGTCGGCTTAGGGTCCAGTATGCTCTGTTCCTGACCGCTCTGGTGTGCTTGTGGAAGTACAGGCCTTTGTCGAGGGTTACGCCAAGATATTTGACTTCGTTAACCCATGGGATAACTCGGTCGAATAGCATGATGGGCGTGAGTCGGTTGGTGGGATGACCGAAAGCCGCCAGTGCGGCCGTATTTAAAGGGCTCGGCGCACGTGTCGGTGCACGTGCACGTGGTCACACATTTTTAGGTTAAGTATTGAAATTACAATTAATATAATACATGTCGTTTTACGTTAATTTCACATTACAATCAAGTCATAGTAATTAAATCAATGATTATTATTCAGGTAATACGTTAATTATTGTATTTGCGCCGACATGTATTATTGTATATATATAACTATGTATATATGTATCTATTTGTATATTTATTTCTTAAATTAGTTAGAGTATTTATGTATCTCTTACCTTTTTCCTGCACCATCTACATCGCCTGATTCATGATTAGGATGATGATTAGGTTGCCTGGAAGAGGTCGCTTTGAGCGATAAGGCCGCCTATTGTATTGCCTAGAAAATATTGTAAATATGGTCTGTTTTTGTAATTGTATATTTTGGTGTGCAATATAGTGTTATCTCTCTCTCAACGTTTTTTTTGTTTTTTTTTTTTTTTTTTTTTTTTTTTCACTGAAGTGATTAATTTATAAATTGTACTTATGCATGTACTATAATATAATAAATAGTTCGGAATAGATACTTAATTTTGCAAAAAGTCGTATTCGAAATACTACCATTATACTATCGTATAGTGAAATTATAAACAAGACAGTGATAGAATACGGTAACAAGTTCCCCATAAAGGTGAGAAGATACCTTAGGTAGAACAAACAAACCAAACGATTGTGCTAATAGCTCAGAACTAGTTGTGCCCGTAACTTTCATCGAGCGGGTCTTAGAATATATAAACGCATCTACTGGAATGTGTAATATATTGATATTGAAAATATACAACATTTTGAGATAAATTCCTTGATAGTGACTAAAATTTCCATCTTAATTCGTTGAACCGTATTCGAAGTCTATTCGAGACAAAATACGAAACACAAAACCAGATAAAAAAACGGACGTTTATGATCAGACCCTGTATAAATAGCAGTTTGTACATAATTTACGGCATTTCGCGTCCGATTATAAGTCTCGAGCGTCCGATTATAAGCCTCGACGAAAGGCTCTCGTGCGACGACCGCGTAACATCCTCACGGACAAGGTCGACGATATCACAAAACGGCTGGCTCGGATCAGCCCGCCCGCGGTTAGGACGGCAGGCTAGCAAGCACCGACAGACAGACACAGACGGCGGCGTCGACGCCGCCAATCACGATCTCTCCACGTCCCCGCGAGGGACGCCAGGAGACACAGCCCCCCCATAGGATAGACTAGGCGTGTTGCTGGGAAGTTTCTTTCGCCGTTTCTTCTCTCCCAACCATAAAACGTTGCGAAACGGCAGTAAGATAGTATAGGCCACCGCGAACCGCCGATCCCGGTCCGCCGGGATCCTTCCTCTCGGGCTTTATATTACCCGTCGCCCGCTCTCAATTAGTGCATTGTGTCGCCCTATGGTGGGCATCATTAGATTCATCCCCCTCTCATGGCAACAGTCCAGCCGAGGTGAAACTCCCTAGGGAGCCCCCTCGAGCAAGTTGTGAGGTCTTCGGACCAACAACATAAAGCCAAGTCCAATAAAAAAAAAATTACGGCATTTCTTTTAAAGTCACAGACACATATTTCAGTTTTATCTGTTTGTCTAGATTAGTTATATTTGTTGATAGATAGATATACAAAACCACGTGTAAAGATTGCAGGTCAGCGATTTCGACACATTCGCAATGAGCAGGTGTGCCGCAGACGCCGGGGTGGCCACACATTCAAATATACACCAACACTTGGTATTATTCAAGACTTTCTAGGGACCCACTACACTAAAAGTAACTAAATAGTCATACTAACGCTTGAAAGAAAGACAAAAACTTTATTTGAAGAAATAGCAGCTCTTCATGCAATCACTTAAATTGTATCCAAAGCTCACTTAATTATAATTCATTGTCGGCCAGCAACTGTCCATTACTGAACGTAGGCCTCCTTGATTTTTGGCTACATATTTTGGTCTTCCGCTTTCTTTATCCAGCTGCCACCGGCGATGTTGTGTAAATCGTAGGTCCATCTGACTGGAGGGCCTCTTATACTACATTTACTAAGACGGAGTTTCTACTAAATAAATAATAGAATCAATCATTACACATCCCATCGATAGGTTCGAGCCTCTCTCTTTTAGAGAAACAACAACATATTAGCTATCCGTGCAAAAACGGAGAAAGGATACAATTTCCTGCGGCCGGGCGGCCTTTCGTAAGAGGCGACAAAACAACCCACAGCCAGGTGGTAGGGCATTTGCCTGACTGGATGGCTACCACCCGTTGTCTAAAGTCTGTCGCCATAACAACCTTGTATTGTGTTCCGGCATCAGTGATCAGGTTCCAGTCTTCCTTAAGAGAGCAGCAGCGCATTTGTAGCACCTTTGGTGTTGCAATTGTCCATAGAAGATGGTAACCGCTTTCCATCAAGTGGGCCGTCTGCCTGTCTGATGAACTCCTGCAATAAAATAAAAAAATCAACGCTTATCCGAGCATGACGTTGTAACAATATGCACATTAAATTAGAAAAATTGTCTAAGCGCCTAATCGCTGTAAAGTGCCTAAGTAGAGTTTGATTCCAGGCCAGGGTTAGCCACTAAACTGCCATGATTTGTGACCTACTTATTAGACGGAAAATTTGTCTGGTAAAAACTAACTGTACAATTACACCAGATCCAAAACTAGTACGTACTGTAAAGACTAGTAATAATAAGTGTATGTCTATGTCAAACAGGTTGGCTCTCCCAATGAAGTTAAATCCCTATTGTTTGTATTAGGTTGGGGAAAAAGTTTTTTCGCATTTTATATAAAATTCTAAAGATTTTTTTATAAAGTTTATTTACATTTGACTAAAGTATGTAGGTGCCATTTTCTTGGATAACTTTTTGCCATCTTGTTGGTAGGGACGTGATCCCGTTGCTATAAAAATTTTGGGGCTTCTGATCAAAAAACTGCGACAAGTCGTTTTGGCAGTCCTCTCGTGATGTTAACCTGACACTGCCTAAGGAATTCTGCAGAGACCGAAATAGGTGAACATCTGAAGGTGCAAGGTCAGGACTATACGGCGGATGCATTAACACCTCCCAGCCAAACTCTCGTATTTTTTGCTGAGTGGCTAAAGATGTGTGAGGTCGAGCATTATCATGGTGAAAAACCACACCCCTTCTGTTGATTAATTCCGGCCGCTTTCTCTCAATTTTTTGCTTTCATCTCATCAGTTGTTCGCAGTACAGTTCAGAATCGATGGTCCTGCCTGGCGGTAACAGCTCATAATGAATAATGCCCTTCCAATCCCACCATACACACAGCATCACCCTGTTGCGAGTTAACTCGGGTTTCGCCACAGTCTGTGAAGCCTGACCGGCCTTTGACCACAATCTTTTTCGCACGTTCTTGTCGTACGTGTTCCACTTTTCATCACCAGTTATCAGCTTCTTCAAAAATGGTTCGGTTTCATTACGTCGTAATAAAGAATCACAAATAAGTACACGGTTCATTAGGTTTCTTTCAGTGAGCTCATGAGGCACCCAAATATCGAGCTTTTTTGTGTACCCAGCTTTTTTCAAATGCGCCAAAACCGTTTTGTGGTCAATTCCCAGTTCTTCGGCTACATCGTAACAACTAATATTCCGATCTTGCTCTACTTTTTCAAAAATGGCATCAATGTTGTCCGTAACAGGGCGACCAGAGCGACGTACATCTTTGATATCAAAATTTCCGGATTGAAAACGCTTAAACCAAATTTGCGCTACTCTCACTGATACTGCATTAGATACATAAACAATACAAATTTTTTTCGCGACTTGTGTTGCATTTTTACCTTTTTCGTAGTAAAATTTTAAAATGTATCGAATTTCTTCATTAGATTCACTCATTTTAACAATAAGAAAAACAAATGAAAATCACACATTTTCCTAATTTGAATTTGGAATTGTCTTCTTTAAACTTAAAACTTTTTAATGATACCAAAACCAGCCAGATACAAATGGTATAGCCAAAGCGATCTTATTACAAGTTCATACATACTATATGCGAAAAGACTTTTTCCCCAACCTATTATGTCCCGGAATATGCGATACAAGTGTGTCCACCCCAAGGAGAAGAGGTCAAGTTGCCAACACATCCGCGAGTATCGAATAGTGTTTTGCTAAAAAAATAAATTATTATTCCTATAACAGACTATTAGCATTCACGTTTCCTAATAAAACAGAGACACTTTTAATTAATTACCTGGTCAGTTTAGATCATTATGTTGTTTACTTAGGAGAAGACTGGTTTCCTACAACCGAATAAGGATTGTATAGCTTAAGACTTTAAAGTCATTTTCCTTTGAAAGTGGACTGACGAATTTCTAAGTTCTTTTAAGATCGAATTTTGATGGTAATGTTATAGCTGCTAGTTGTCATTAACCGTTGTTAGTTACATGAATTATAATTTCTTAAAATAGCTGGTGGACAGATGGGGCTTTCCTACAATGTACGAGGATATAGCAACGGGGCTACAATCAAGTCATTATTTTTCGATATTATGACTTTATTGTTTCATGTAATACAGATATATACATAATTTTACACATTAAAAATAGGCCAAGTGCCTGTCAGTCCAGGAACAACGATATGCATAAAATGGATACTCTACTGTTAATCAACAATAAGTATTTATTTATTATCTATACATAAATTACGAATAATTATTGGTAAGTGTAAAAGAATCTACTTTTTTTCATGTTGTAAGGCCTATTTCTCACGATAAAACTTTCACGCATTACACTAAATACTACACACCTGCAGAGACAAAATATAATATGGACATAATTTTCAAATATCAATTAAATGTTAGAATATAATAAATAGTATTGCAAAACACATGTGGACGTGAGTGGCGACAGCGCCCAAATGAGGCCGAATAACAAAAACTATCTATTTTCAAAACAGCGTATATTACGCTTATAGATATTATTTTAGATCTTATTTCATTGCACTAAAGTTTGAAATTGTATAATAATATACATTGGTCAACATTTTTCTTTTCGCTTTAACGTTTTTTTTCACCTGGCTCTCATCCGGCACCGCAGAGTAACATGCGATAAGGAGCTTCACTTCCCTTCACAGCACTAACGCAGATACAGCAGGAACATAATTATGGGGTTAGTATATATATATATATATATATATATGTATATATATACTAATCCCATAATTATGTTCCTGCTGTATCTGCGTTAGTGCTTTGTCCACACTTGACTTGACGGGATTCTCAAGGGACGGATTTAAAAAAGAATGTAAGCTATCGTTTTATTGGAAACTGTGTCGGAATAAGTCAATTTTTATGCATCCGGACAACTTCAAACCGCTCCGGGAAAATTCCCGCGGGATTCCCGGGTCAAAAAATATGACACATTTTATTACATTTTTGCTACCGATCAATAAAAAAATCACATTATAATTCGATTTTATTTAACCTGGCCATATTAAATCATTCCCAGAAAAATTTCCGCATTATTCCCGGAATAAAAAGGAGCGCATAGTTTAAGTCTGAGAATTAGCTGTCGATCAACGAAAATCGTATCGAAGTCGGCCCAGTAGTTTTTTAAGTGCATCACAAACAAACAGACAAAAAAATCTAAAAAAAATTGCTCCGTGTTCTCCATCGTTTATATAATCTATTCCAGTTATTTTTTGTTGTCATACTTGAAACGTACAGATACGGCATGTTTTATGATTATATAATTTTATAGATAAATATTTATAGCTTTACTTGTTCAGTTGAGGCTGTTTGAAAAGCTGCGTCATGTAAGCCTTACCGCTATTTCCATCACATGACTCGTTGCCGAGGAGCTGCTTGGTATGCGAGCAACCCCACTGACCCAGGCTCAATCCTCGTCACACTTGGCATCGCGCCGATGTATTATAAGCCACTCCATTGTATTCTGCTCTTCGGTAATCCCTATGAACACGATTATACAATGTCCCTTGCAATTAGTTTTGCATGACAACTCAATTTATACATTACACCCATTGCGGTTGAGTAGTCCTTTACTCATTTGGTCCAGGGTTCGTATCCTCCCCTGGCAGTGAAAGAGGCCTTATGGGCCCCTGCGAAATGGCTAGGTGGCATTAAGGCAAAGGACGAAACACCGAGAGGTTTTAGTGGGTGTCCCCGACTGTGGCGTGGCAATATCACTTCTTGCTTACGGTACTACTACCACCCCAACATGGTGAATCCCAGAATCCCCACCGCGGGGGATACGGTTTCTTTAAAAAAAAGGTACCTAGTGGTAGTTTCCGAGTGGTTGTCAAGGGGGGCGGCGATCACTGTGTTCCCATGCGCAAGCGCAGCCGCGTGCACTATCGGGGAAGAATCGCGGGCGCGTTGCGCGCCGACGGCGTCACGACCACAGCCGACGAGGGTAGGCAGCGATACATGGTCTCGTGTCGCACATCTTCATACATTCACAAGTACTCATGCACCATCAATGCCATCACAACCAAATTCGTTTGCGTAGTTCTAATCAACAGAGTCAAATCAACCTTGATGACAACTTTGGGAGAGAAAAGAATTTCTAGCTTGTGGCGCATTATAAAACAAAACTTAATTTATATTATGACTCGGAAATTTAAAATCAATCGGATAGCTGTTTAGCGTTTTATTAAAGATAATTGTAACTGAAGAGCACATTTACTACGAAACTATAGCTATCATCCTATAACAGCTAAAAACAAAAAATCGCCAAGTGTCTGTCAGATCTTGCGCAATGTACGGTTCACACAAAGGGCCAAAAGTCACTGCTTTTTTCGCGCTATTTCGAAAATACTACAATGTCCTAAAAACTACTAACAGGTTTAATTTCAGCCTTTTTTTATTTTTGCTCCCTTTTTGTTTAAATTGTAGACAAAGTACATTTTTTACATTTTGAATGAATGAAAACATTATTTATTGTTTTATGATAATTTTATTAAATAAAAAACTTATTAAACATTATGATTTCTTTAAGAGCTGGGTAACAATACCTCTGGTTCCTATGCGAATTGAAAGTTAATTTTCATTCCTAAATTAGTATGGGAATCACCCCTTATTATATTCTGTATTTCGCAATTATATTACATTTTCGTGTCACAGCATATTAATACACCTATTTGTTCAATTCGGTTCAAATAAATCCAGTATTGCTTAAGAAAAATTACTAAAATACATAGAAAAACGGGCAGACAGACAAGCATGGAAATTATATAAAAATCCCGTTTCGGGACAACGACTACGAACTCTTAACAAGAGCGCTGTGTGGTTAGCATAGTGCGCATTCTTACCATCATCGCCAAGTTCATTAGAATGTGTGAACAAACACACTAAATGTTTTTATAGTAATAATGTCGTTAGCTTTCCATGACATTATGGCCATTTGCCATTTCAATCACGTAATGTGCGAGCACGGCGCGCGCCGTGTTCCGCGTCGTCTCTAGTCCAGGGCCGCACTCGCACCTGCCTGCGGGCCCCCACTGCGCTTATTTCAAAAATAATGTAGATGGCACTCTCACTACGTGTCAGCTGTCACACTCACATTTCTTTTAAATCAATCGTGATAAAGCACCGGGGATCAATCTCCATCGCATCATTATATATATATTATATAATGAATGTTAGTATATTATGACATTGATAAACAACAACGCAGTTTGAACGAACGCCATGAAACTGGGCAAATTCCTTATTTCACAGTTATACCTCTAGTTTACTTTAACTCGCCAATAGATGGCGCAGCGACATATTTGCTGCTATACCGTCAAAGAGATTACCATGAAAATTGTTACATATATATATAAGTATATTCGAACCTGTTTGTTTGTTACTTTTTCACGAATAATCAACTGAATGTACTTTAATTAATTTTGGCAAAAACATCGTCTGAGAACGTATCCCGGGAAACGACATACGCTAAAGTCTATTCTGTCAATAAATATCTTGATAGAGGTGAAACAGAGAATGAAAATTTATACAGCTAACCCATAATTTAACGCTTCCTAGTTGGAGATATCAAAATTTGAACTTTGGTAAAACATAAAGAAGAACATGTGTCTGTGTTACAGCTTTTTTGCTTCATTTAGAAAGTAACATTTTTTTATTCCAGGTAACATCTAATCTTTATATATAAAATCGTTCTGTGCTTGTGGATGTGACTGATCTCCTGCTAGACAGCTAGACCGATTTCGTTAAAATTTTGTGTGTGTGTTCAGGTGGATTCGAGAATTAACTTCATAATTTGACCCGGTAGGTGGCACTGCAATCAGGTTCTAAATTTCATTTCTTCAGGGCAAAACAACGTCTGCCGGAACAGCTAGGAATATGTAAAATTTCATATCCGGTCTAGCTAATTTGAGTCATTTTTATGTCCTAAAATAGTACATTTTATTTTGCCAATTTTTTGTTGTCTTTTAATGTTTTACTTGACACCGACTGAGAAAGATGTTGAAGAAAATGTTTAATTTCCTTTATTTGCTTTTTAGTTTGAAGTATGTTAAACTCGTATAAAACCTCTATTTCGCCAATGGTGACGAGACAGAAAAATTAGAAATATATTTAAATTTTGAAGTTTATGTTTGGAACGTTGTGAAAAACGAGCTCTATAATTTGTCAATTGAAAATATCTGTACTAGAAATTTACCTAAAATATATTATATGGTTGGAATTTAAAATCCGGAGTTTCCTTGAAAGACCACGACACCTTGGTACCTAACAGCTTTTTCTCCAGTAGGTTTATTTTGTTGTTTTTTTTCTTAGCGCAAAGTGTATTCTCGGCAGACAACAATGTTATTCTTTTAATACGGGTGCCCGGGTCCCCAGAATGAGGCGCCCAAATCCGCACCCACGGTACAGTGGCAAAATGGATGTTTGGCGTTTGGCGACGCTGGCGCGGACACGGCCGCATGCCGCATATCGACTCGTAGGGCGTTCTCACGTCGGAACACGGAGCACCGCACCATGACCGCTAATCAATCGGACCGTGGGAGACGCGCCAAGACACGCGCGCCGCTACCACGCGCAACTTGCCACCTATACGCGTATGCAGATTGATGCCACATTTCTACATATTCGAATTGATACAGGACATCGCAGAAGACAACTGCCACTTGCAGCGCATCGCATGACATTCGATACAAGCCGCTGAGTAGGAGGTATCCCGAAATCCGAATGCACGTAGCTGTCACTCGTAGCATACCTTATGGAGCGTCCCTCGTCATGATTTAGCCTGACACCGGCATCAACTGCCATTCACCAGCAGCACCGGAGCTATTTATAGGTCGACTCGTCGGCCGCGATATATGGTGCGCGGGCGCAAGCACTGTCGCAGGCGCGAAATACGGAACAATGGCGGTTTAAAATACAATGAGTGCGAGCTGAAATACATAACATCAGCGACATTCCCGTCACGAGCGCGCGCTTACCTTTTTCGACTATTTTGTTCGTGTGCATGCGGCATGGACGCACCGGGCCGATCACGAGCCCCGCCGCCTCCTTATTAATAACGTGGTTTGAATTGGAAATTCTGGAAACAACGCAACACAAATCCTAAAACTTACTCCCGCACCCACACGCGACATCAGAATGTCGCCGCCGCGAACTATAAAAGGCGTCTTGGCGCCGAGGTTCCGCTCGTCACCTGGTGGTGTCATGCAGCGATGCAGCGGACTTCACACGACAGAACTGAAAGTCTCGAACATTGACGCAGGGTTGGCAGCTTATCGGTTGTCTATCGGATACACTTTGGAGATGATGCAGCTGAGCTCTTCGATCTGATGACACCGACTCCCTTCCATCATCGAACAACCAGACACTGGAATGCGGCACCGATATATGGTGGATATTCCACCTATAAAAACGAAACGCTTTGCGTCCTCCTTCATCATGCTCACCGCTAAAGAGCGGAACTCGTTGATGGAGTCTGTATTTCCTGTTACTTACAACCTGGGTGTCTTCAAGTCCCGTGTGAATAGGTATCTTTTAGATAAGTATGCCCCATCTTAGATCATATTTCCGTTTCACATCGAGCGAGGTCGTGGTTAAATGCGAACCTATACTACCATGGAAAAATTAATTATGTACAACTATAAAAAAATAGTTAGAATCCCTTAGTTGGCGTTAGCATTCCTCCGACGGCGCGGTCGTCATCCCGAGCATATGAGATGCAGTCGTGATAGAACAAGCGACGGGAAGATGCGCTGATGAGTGGCTAATCGGTGTTTGCGATGCAGCTCGACGCGGCCGAGGCACGACCGCCTCGTGCCCTAATTGCCGCGGCCACACCCGCTTACCATACATTAGAATGGGGAATCAGCAATTCCGGAGATGTCTTAGTCCACATCGCGAAGACTGTCGCTCGTGCAATCCATCTTCGACCTTAGATCGGGTGGTGAAGAGCGCTTACGGCTCGATCACGCCGTCGGTGGCATGGGGCGTTCTGAGAGATGTCGTGACAGGCAATAGTGCGAGCCGATACGCAAATTGTCTAATTAGAGTGTCGGTCGGCGGTCGTGGTCGATTAATAAGCATCGGATGCAAATGTATGCGACACCGTGCGACCGCCGTTGCCACCGTTGCCCGCGCCGTTCCTCACTCTATGGAGTGTTATGGCACACATTTCTTACACCTTGCGCTGTTTCAATTTGCAGGTGCTGAATTCACGGGCCACCACAAGAGCCTGTTTCAATGTTAAATTGACTACTTGTCTTGAGGGTTTAAAGTCTAAGATATTATTACTATGTTATTCGGAGGCGGCAAGATAGGCCTAAACATAACCACGGCCCCCCTTGCAATTAAATAAATGCAAGTATCTATTTCCATGCATAAGTGGTATAATTCTGATATTGATTAATTTTTGAAGTCCTTAATGGAGTCTCTGCTGAGTAAGCATCGATTGTATTTGTGGCTTCTTGACGTATTCCTTTTTTGTTATCGATGAATAACAGTTGCGTTATAGAAATAAAAAGCACTACACTATGCATATTTTATTACGTAAAAGCCTGAATAAACAAAGCTTGGTCAGGTAAGAACATGTATTTGTTATAGATAATAAATTGTAATTATATTTAATATACTTAATAATTTTCTGTGTCGATTTATAAAATGCCTAATGCGGTGACATTTTTCCTGTTATTATTTTCTAAATGTAATTAATTTTCAGGGCCAAATATAAAATATTCTTTGATATCTTGTTAAATAAGTATATAATGGTAATTTTGGGTATGTTGTGGCTAATTGGATATCTCTTACAAACTTAGCCGCTGCTAGTATGAGTAATGAATATGTATTTTATAATATTTAAATATACACGGATTTATAAGCGAATGTCTTCATAAAAATATATTACACGACATTTCTTTTGTGGCCGTAATAATTAGGACAACTACTAAATCTTTTAGTTAACTAATGTACAATTTGTACACTTACTCTTGCTTGTAGTGATGGATGCTGGCAGTAGTTGGTGGAGTGCTGGTGCTTTCTTGTAGTAGGGTGAAGAAATTACAATTTGTTGCTTTCAGGTATTAATTCTCGTACTAGTTGAGCTTGGATGCTGATCCCTGGGTTCAACTTAGTGGTAGTTGAAGTCATATCTTACGACTAATAAATAGCAACTCGTAGCGACTTGATAGCAACTCAATCACAAAGTATTTGTAAGCCTTATTTATACTAATATTAAAGTAGCCTAAAGTAGGCAGCAGCCGTCAGCAAAACGCTGTACGTTGAACCGTAAAACTAAGGCAAAAAAAACCTTTAAAAAAGTCGTCTTAGGACCGATTCTTCAAACATCAGATAGAAGTTAGATAGATAGATAACACTTTAATGAACACCATTTCAGAAAACTTACGAACTAGTATTATTCTTATTGTGTACAAATGGCGGTCTTATCGTTAAAAAGCGATCTCTTCCCGACAACCCGTGGCAGGAATATTGCTGGTTAGGAGTGGCGATGGTGGTATACATAATTATTGTACGATTATTTACATTTTAATAATAAATATATAACTATACTATATATACAAATATACATATAAGTTATATACAAGGTGTAGTGATAAAATGCAACTATTTAAACATAATAAACATATATGCAATATAATACTAATTATATAAAATTTCATATCATTATATTGTATATAGTATTTCCTGACCATATTCTTAAATGTTAATAGAGATGTTGTCTTTCTGGCAGTAACAGGCAATGTATTCCAAAGTTGGACATCCTTAACCGTGAAAGAATGATTGAAAAACGTTGTATTATGAATAGGAGTAATAAGTCTATGTTGACTGGAAGGGCGTAAATTGTGAGAGCGAGAAATAAATTTGAAGCGTTCTTTAAGGTACTGTGGAGTAGTAAGGATGAATAAAATACTATAAAGCAATGAAAGAATATGATTATTCCGGCGAAAACGAATTGGCAACCACTTGAGGTTTTTACGAAATTCAGAAACGTGGTCATACTGAAATATGAACCTTATAGAAAAGTTATCCATCGAATAAGTTATTCCCTGACTGAATTTAAAATTTAAACAATTCAATTGTTTAATTTGTTCATGTTGCACTTTTCCTATAGTACTGTCTGGTGATTGAAAAATCGGGCCTTAATTTAGAAAGGATACCGGAAGACTAGAATGCATATCAGGTTCATTGTGAGCAAGGTCTTATTTCTCACGCACATGTAGAGCGGCGACGGCAGCGACACCCTCCGGACGCCGACCACTCATCCTCCGACAGTGTTTGACATCAAATAATTACACCGTGCTCTCATCTGTCCACTCTATTTATTCAATCAATTTAATACTTATGCTTCGGTAGGGCTGACTAGTAACGAGGCTTATATACAAAGGCTGTTTTGTTTGTTATGTTGTATCTAATGATAAACTTTAAAGAGTAGATCAGATTCAAACACTAAAAGGTAGACAATGTTAAATGAGTGATAAATTCAGATTCAGAATCAGTTTTATTGCTAACTAGAGTTTTCTCTAGCTGAACTCTTAAGAAGTAGTTCTATTTTCGTGATTGAGGAGGTGGGCACTGAAAATCAGTGCTGTGCCGGCCTATGTTTCGGCACAGCAAAAACCGAGTGCCAACCTATTGTTATTATTATAAATTATTGCCAAGTGTCGCATTTTTAGAAACAAATGTTTTCTTTCTTTCTATCTTACTTACATAAAAACACCTATATACGAGTATATAAATCTTAAGTGAAAAATCATCTAACTGATGGTATGGTGAAAACCACTTAAAAAATCGTTCCATGATTTAGTAGGAGTGAGCGGATATGAAATAGACATACGCGGAAAACGATTTTGTTTTGTACTATGTAAAGTATAAGTAAAGTGAACACGGATGGAAATGTTACAATCAGTACATCCATATATAATATCAGCCCATAAATGTCCCACTGCTGGGCTCAGGCCTCCCATTATAGGGGTAACGGACAGTATACCCGCCACGCTTGTCCAAGGCGGCCTGGCAGGTTTGACACATCGGTTATCTCGATGTGCAGGTCGCATCACGATGTTTTCCTTCACCGTTGTTAGCACGTAGTAATTGTAACAATTTGCACATTAGATCAGAAAACTGATTAAGTGGTGCATGCGTTCCGGCCAGGATCGAACCCGCGCCCTTTGAGTTTGGGACGCGTGCGCTAGCCATTAAGCTACCCCGACTTCATCCATATACCTATAATATATATGCAAACTAGGATATGCCCGAGATGTCGTCCACGCTTGACTTGTAAAAAGTATCACACATTTTATTACATAAAATTTGCTATCGATCAGTTAAAAATCACATTGAAATGAGTTTTTTTTTATCTGGCCATTTTAAGTAATTCCCATAAAAATTCTCGCGGGATTACCAAGATGAAAACTAGTGCAGATTTAAAATTAGCGAAAACCGAATCGAAATCGGCCCAGTAGCTTTTATGTGGATACCGAATAAACAGACAAGACATCTAAAAAAACTGAATCGTTTATATAGTACATTCCAGTTGTTTTTTTTAAATACCTTCAATGTACAGACAACAGACACGGCATGCTTAGTATTATAGATAATACTAGTTGTCCCGACAGACGTTGTCTTGTCCTGAAGAAATAAAATTTAGAACCCGATTGCAGTGCCACCTACCGGGTCCAATTGTGAGTCTAATCCATTCTTGATCCACCTGAACGCACACAAAAAGTTTCACCGAAATCGGTCCAGCCGTTTGTTTAAAAGGAGTCCAGTCACATATACACGCACAGAAGAATTTTATATATAAAGGTAGATATTCTGCCGACAAATGTAAACAAAATTACTTAAATCTAAGTTAGGGACAATTTAATGTACAATTTAAAAGGTGAAATTAAACAAAAAATATGTCATTAATAGCCACGTCGAGAATTATTCAAATATTCAACACCCGTAAGTTGAAAGTTACCTGTAAGTGGGAAACTCAAGTTCATATTTATAATATTAACCGAGTATCTGCCAAGAACGCGGAACTTGCAAACATTCGATATTATGATAATAGCACTACAATATATGTTATTGTGGTGCTATTATCAGAATATTCAATACATTAAGCATGAAAACGTGGCATGTGTGTGTTTTCTACATTGTATTTGATTGATCAACAACTTGATAATTAAATGTAACTGAGCTGAAAGCGATCAATTATAGTTCTTTGTGTTCAATTGTAACTTAATTCCCTAATGAACGAGAGAATGATTTACATTGAAATGTTGCAGTGGTGCGAAAAAACAATGAATATTTATACTATTGTTACTTATTTTCCACTGCCCACTGGAACTTCTCAATAACTACACTAAATTCCTATTAGCGAAGTATCAAATGCAGGCAATAAAACAATATCTTGAGACTGGAGCCAGGAATTTTGAAAATACGAATTTTTCTATTGTGAAAAAATCAGGTGTCGAATATAGCAAGATTCAGTTTATTGCTTCCTAAAGCATAAAGCAATAATGTAAAAGATTAACCTTCGGGTGAGAAACGTTTTTGAAAGATCGTAACCCTAATGCACTTCGTCGGGAGTAGCACAGTAGGTAAACTCACAACATACAATATTAGTGTTGAACTGTTGACTTGGCGGCGTTCGGCGGCTTTGTCCTGAGACAAAGAGAGGATTCCTGGTAGGACGACGATTGTATGTTACATCATTTCCATTAACATCTTTAAAATAACCTAGATAATACTAATTATAATATAATTTAGTAGGTACAATCAAGAAATTTGAATTAAATTTTGGTCTTAAAGTACAGTTTCAGTCTCATCGTCTAGATACCACACATTGAATTTCGACTTGAGGCATTCGATGACCGGGAGGATCGCCAAGCTAAAGAAGGCCGGTCCGAGTGGGTCGCCCTGTTCACAGCCCACTAATGATAAAATAAGGTTGTTTTTATAGTTGACATTTCAGGGTTTTGAATAGCTTTCACAAAGAGAATTTGATTTTTCTGGAATATTAGATATTACTTCGTCTAACATGACGGACCTGTCGACAGAGTTAAACGCATTCTTTACATCTACTTTTAAAATAACTTCTCCGCCTTTATTTTTTATGAGTGACAGCAATTATAATTAATAAAAATCTAATACAACTAACAGGGACATTAGTTCCTATCATCGTTCTTATCATTATTTTCTACGGATCTTTGAAAGTTACCGGAAAAAATAGAGAGGAATATCACTAAGGTGATACGAGCATGTAATAAGGAGGTATGAAAGTCATGTAACAAAGAAAATGTTAAATTGGAAGATTGACGGGTACAAACAAATGTAAAGATGGACCAAAAAAAAGATGGATAGAGTCTGTGAAGGATCACATGATGATTTATTGTGTGATAAAGAACGTATGTCACAATAGAGGAGTATGGACGGAAAAGACATTGTGCTGACCCCAAATAATTGAGAGAAGATGAAAGATAACAGAGGAGTTCTGTTATATCTAACCACCCTTAAAGTGTAAAGTAAACGCCCAAAGAGCTAGCTAATTTTATTTAATTATTTATACGAAGTTTTTTATGTTCTAGTTATTTGCGAAGTGTATAATTAATTATAAAAATAGTAAAACACTATGGAAATATAGATAAAGGCGATTGTGCAGAGACAGGGACCTCGAATGCATAACGCTGAGTCTACAGCCAAGAAAAAACTCCCAGCGTGCTTAGCGAACAATGCGTGCACTGGTACAGACAGTAGTGTTCGAGGGGACAACGGGGCCTACCGGCGCTAAGGTATGCTTATCCCGGCGACGAAGTGCGGCCGCGCCACTGCACATTTCGGGTACTAAACAATGCCATTGTTTCCAACTGAACGGTCGTCTTCAAATAGATATCTGAGTAATATTTTGTTACAAGTCTGACTCTCTTTGAGCTCAAATAAGGCCTCATACATATATCTCCAATTTCTGAAGAATTTCAACAAAACAAACACATTATCTGTTGTAGTGTACAAAATTATGTGTAATGGAAACTTAAAATAACAAGTTACTATACATTCAGTAAGGGAAATCATACAATTGTTGGCACTCCCACTCTATGATTGGCACTCTGTTAATTTATTCGAAACGTTAAGAAAACTAAATATGTTTTATTTCGTAGCCATACCATGATAATATAATAATAAATATTTTAATGAGAAAACAAAATGTATTAAAATTTCTTAACACCTTAATAAATTGACTGAGTGCCAATTAGTAGGTGCGGTGCCAACAGTGGCATAGTTTTGTTTGGTTGTAAATAGAGTATCTTTACAACCAAACAAAACTTCAGGACTAAAATTTAAAATGCACATTCCAAAATTATTATAATTAGAACGAAATTCCTAAAGCTATAGATTTTCTTCGGTTTAATCATTATTCGTTTGAGTAAAAAGTCCGTTGATTATGTATGAGGGCGAGTTTCAGAAGTCTATAAATGCTTTTAATGTAAAACGACCGTCAAAAAATATCGGGACAGCGTCGGGAACAAAATCGTAATGAAAAACGAAGGCGGACGCGGACGGGTGATCGTTTAAGGGACGAGCAGACGAATCGTATCAATACGCTCATGGAACTTTTAGGGACGTATAAAATACGAAGTCATTGTCTTTTTTGCACGTTCGGTTTGCGCGCGCGCACCCGCCGCATACTGATGAGGGGCGCGCGCGGCGGAATGCGCGGGCGCCGTGGCACCCCAGCACCGCAGCGCTTAGACTCACCACTGGGCCGTGGTGGCCACAGTTAATTTAAACCCCTCATAGATCAATAAAAATTGACCAAGTACGTGTCAGCCTATGTACAATAAAGAGGTCCGTGGAAGTGACTGACGTCCACGGCGGTCATTCGACTGCAGAGCTCTCCCTCAAAGAATATTTATTTGCTCAAAATTATTCATCGGTTGTTATTACAATCAAAGAAAGTATTTTTAAGTTCTATAACCCTGAGCCTCACAATTTAAAGGAAGATATACTTTTTTAAGAATTAAGACTTACTATCTTGAATAAAAAATAATTAATAATTATACTCATATTTGTAAAACCTATTTAATCATACGCCGCACATCTACGTGCACTAAAATATCAAAATAGCTCCAGGACTCCAACAAAGCAACATCATACGCCTCTGACAAGCCATTTCACTTTCATTTCAATACCTAAAAAATAAAAAAACACCATTTCTAATCTAGTATAGTATAGATATTTGACATCTATAATGCAATATTTTTAACGGGATCGAGCGCCTAAAAACGGAATCAAACAACGTGTTTTCCAAATTCTTCCAGACTAATGAAAAAGCTGCCATTCACTTAAAGCTCTGCAACCACGATACGTGAATAACAACCTTATGACGACGATGATAAGGTTAATAATAAGAAAGGAATAAGCAGGATGTGCCGCGAATGCCAGTGGCTCGGACATGGATGTGCAACGATACCGATCACGTTCCAAACGAAGTCGCAATGTTGATTTCTTTATCAAACTTTTTACTCTCCCAGAGTCTACGCTTACCATTAACATTTTATCACTGCAATGAATTAAAATACCTTTTGGCCAACATTAACTAATTTGAGACTAATGCCTTTTGATTCTTTGATGGGTTATCTGCAATTAGAATCAAACATTGCCTGTTTCATATCTAAATTAGTTGCACAATAAAAATTCTAACATAATCCATTTTTTGCGAACTGATATTGTTAGTGCAATTTTGTATCAAAATAATGGCTCAATGCATAAGAATATGTATCCCTCCACCGTAGGCAGTCGCTAATAAAAGTTGGTAGCATACATACGTTTGTTTTATTCGAAATCATAGTCATCTGATCGAAGAAATGAAAATGCATCTTAACAGCCCGTACGGATTTCATTATCTGGTCTGCAATATGGAAGGGGCTTACCTCCAGGCGCCTACCAGCTAGAGCCATGGGGCTGGTTAAAGAAAACCCAGTTCTAAGGTGACAAAAGCAACACCCGGGCGGTTTAGTATCCTGTAGATGCCGTGAGTCCCACACTAAACTATTATTTATCATAGATAAGGAATATTTTAAGACAAACATTTAAAAAAATCCAAAAAAAATAGCTATGTACATTTGCGTATTAATTAGTATGGATATTAATAACTATGTTGTTGATTTACCCCATTCTCCTTATCACGGTGTGGGATCAAAACTTCTTGGTTAGGTAGTCAATTTATTTGGTAGCGCATAATAATATTGCGTCAATAAACTTTTTGATTAAAGAGAGGACTTTATATCACTTGTTTTAGAACAATTTGTTGAATTATTTTTTGAACAATATCTTCATCAAGTTAATTATGATGGATATGTTAATTCGAACACCGCGTGGTGGTTAAAAGGGGATATCAAATATGGTTGCGCCGCGCATACCTGCTTGGCCTGAACACCTTTCCGTCAAGCCTAATTTTTCTTTCAAAGTTGTTCAATTGGTAATTGCAAATATTTACTTTTAAATGAATACTCAACCTTTAAGCTAAATGCATTTGATATTTAAGTATTTCCAACGAGGGCGTTACATTCGCTTATAGGGTCACCGCTTTTTGAACATTTGATTAAGTTTCTTATTAGAACCAATTGTTACATGATACACATCCTAACGAATTTGTGTGGTTATTTTAATATTGTGAATAGTCAATCGTCACGTCAGCCGCAACAGCGGGCTGTTAAATTGTTCGAGGGTTATATGAGTCCATGTCAAGCTAGCAATGTGGCACAAAGCGGCCACCCTACCAATATATGCAACCATCGGGGTTTAACTTAATTAATCGTCGTTATAAGAAAATTGTTCGAATTTATATATTAATTTATTTACTTTCCGTTACTCGTAGTACTTATTGTACCATGCGTCATCGAGGCAATTGCACGCCGGTCCGGGTAAGCGCAATAGCAACTGGAACTTGCGTAACATGCTCCAGCATAGAGGCGAGGTTGAAGCTAAATTCGATTGTTGTGTTCTAAAAACGTTTTATAGAGGAAGCACGAACTGTTGGCGAGCGGAGGGCGAAGGGCGAAGGGCGGAGGGCGGAGGGCGGAGGGACGCCGACGGCCGCCGTTTGATGCGCTTGCTACCATCCACTGAACACCTCAAACTTTTCCTTACTAAATAATACCTCATTAAATTTATTTCAACTTAACGGCCTCGTGATTCATGGCCGATTCCTACAACTTACGGACCGTTCATTTGCCTTACTATCATATACATATACTATAAGTGGACTAACCCTTTCCCGACCTAGTTTACTAAAAAGCAGAGGCTCTGGGTCCATTCCTGGCATAATAAACATTGTACAACGAACTTTCCGATTTTTACTGTTGGTCTAAGTGTCAACCCCAGAGTCATAACGCAACACAAGTGTAACTTACTTAGCTTGGGGACATACAATATGTATGTTTGTCTGTCGTTAATTTATTATTAATTTATACTTATTAATAATAATTAGTGTGGCATTTAATTTTGTTTTTTATTTCAGTTTCTTGCCGCTTCTTCTCCTTAACAGCAATAACAATTTTCGAAGCGTTGTACCTTAGGGATGGGCCAAAATTCGTTTTACATTCGGTTTGACCGAATTTCGGCGACTTGAGCCGAACTTCGGCATTCGGCCGAAATTTGGTTTAAATGTCGAACATTCGGTGCAAAAAAAAAAGTAAAATAACTACTTGCACTATTTTGACTGAAGTTAATAGAAACCATATCTGTCATAACCGTAATATAAAAATTGGCATCTATATACTTATGGTCATTTATTTTAGTTAGGAACATGTAAACCTGAACATGCAATGTGCTAAAAATAAATAAATATAGGTCTTGATTGAGTCTTTGCCTAATTAAATAGACATCAAATTAAAACAAAAATTAAATAAACCTACACTTACAAAAAAAAACTTATTATTCCTCTAATAAACATCAGTAAATAGTGCAACTGATTAATTATAATGTGTAACTTGAATACAATAAAAAAACACGTCCAAGGGACATCAGCAATTACAACTTTAATTTTAATTGAAATCACTTTTTACGAATTAAACATTATGAATTTAGAATTATAAAATGGTGATTGTTTTTCAATTATAGGTCTAAAAATATATTCTTTTAACCACCCACTCATTCTTAAATTTACGGTTTCATCAAGTCACGACGTGTTGCTCTTGAGAAAGCGTGGCGAAATCAAACCGAAGTTCGGCCGAATCTATTGTTTTAACCGAATGTTCGGCCGAAGTTCGTATTCGGTTCAAACCACATTCGGCCCATCCTTAGTGTATATAGACTGGGAATTAAAATAAAATTTTAACCTATATGTATGACCTTCAAAAAGCGTTATCCAGTGGAACTTATTTTGAATAAAAACTTTTGAATTTGAATTAGTTTTATTTTCTTCGCCAAAGTTAGTTTAAAACACAAACTCGCAAAGGGTAAAATATCAGGGCTCCTATGCTTATACTAGGAGAAGTAGGCTTTATTACTTAGATTCTGGTGTTTATTTACTTTATATAAAGTATTATTATTTTATATCATACAGACCATGCATATTCATAAAAACACATCCGACAAACTGTGGATTTATTACAAGTGTGACGCCAAAGATGACCATAAATATCAAAAACAACTAACGATTTCACGAATTAATAACAAATAATGTTTCAATGGATTAACTATAAACATCGGACTTATAAATTAAAAAGTAATAGATAGACAACTCTTTAGGATTCAAGAAAATCATTAATTCAAAGAATGCATCTTAAGTTGAGCACATTCATTGCAATATTTAATACTTGTATATACCTCTATCAATAGCGACTCTTATCGATACCTGTACTATATTACTGTGAAAATAAGCTGAATGCAAGGCCGCGAAGGTTGAGCACCACTGTCTCTGGGACAAGAAAACGCACGTCCTCATTAGTCATTCCGCGCTCGTCTATACAATATTTATGCCAGTCTGTCTGTTTTTTAGAGTTCGCCGTCGTCGGTTGATAGTTGACGCTCGTCGCTCCTCGAGCGGCGCAGGCGCATCGTGCCACCGCCATGCCCATTATGTGCAAGCAGCACAACCCATTCTTATCTTACTTCAGAAGTTTAATATAGGCTATTCGCAAGATTTCATTCTACAGTATTGGATTATTATATAGGTAGTTATGAAATGAAATCTTGAGGGTACGATAACTGGAAGTTGTCCGTCTTATTTTAAACAATTGCAAAACTTTGAGATAATTATATCAAGCACCATAATAAGCAGCTGGACATAAACAAGTTAATAATTGATAAGCTATCAGTTTCGAGCTTCTTGTCTACTTCAAACATCACAATACTGATGTTTATATATATATATATATATACATGTAAAACTGCAATTAAATGTTTGTTTTTCACAAAATGATATTATCTATAAGTACATTAAGCACTTTAAAAATGATGAACATGGGATATTTTCCATAGTAAAATATTGGAGAGATCCCGTGGGACACGGAACTGAATTATGAAGTGGCACATGACGGCCGAAGCCCGGCGCCGCAGTAGAGCTTCTACCATCAATATCATTACACTATGATACGTCATTGTATGGTAATTGATCAAGTCCTCTCATGTTGCTTATTTATATTACGTAGAGAAATATTTATAGCCTTTATTTGTGCTGCAATGGTTAATTGACTTTATACCTATAGTAGTTGTAACAGTACATCTATTAAAACTAAATAATTACATCATGAAATGCTTTGTAAATATCGTGTGCACTATTTAGCCAAAATATTACTAAAGAAAACATTGTATGGATAGGTAACATGAAAGACACAAATGATAATAACGTGTATCGTAGCTATTTGCCCATCGTGGGCGATGGCGGAGCAGTTACGAGTACTAACACATGACTAGAGATAGGGTTCTCTATTATTTGATACAGTAGATTTACGTAATATCCGCGGGAGCCTTTACATATATTGGAAGATTCCTATATGGGATACAACGACTACTAACACTGTCGGTTTATTTCGTCGAAAATATTCCACAATTATGTCAAGAATTTTGCGGATAAAACATCGTACCGAAATATACTTTGATTTAGAGTAAATTTGAAAGTTCTTAAATAAGCCTACAAACTTACTGGAATCAATATGAATAAGACCGTTAATGGCTATGCCATCACACAATTGTGTCATAAAATTAGAAAAAAAAACAAAAATTACGTGTGGCGTCTGTTTATTATTAAATTTAAATTTTACTAGTGATGCATATTCGCTTGCAAAGTGGTACAATGTGTGTCGCTTCTGAATTATGAAATGGGAATTTTGTCAAGGTGCAGAAATTAAAACAAGCTTTTAATGCAAATCGGGTTCAATGAGAGTACTTACTGTTATTTTCATTATTTACTTTTATAAGGTTTTAGAGCCAAACGCCAAATAGTGAACGTTCGACACGCACTTGGCAACTTTTTCCTTTTACATAAGAAGGTTAACAAAAAATATCCCTGGATTAACAGAAAGTCGTGCTTGGCCTAGTTAGGGTGTCGACATCCAAACAGTCTCACGTAAAACTAATAAGACGTATTCATGTTAAGGGCGGTAATTATTTACATCTCCTTGATTATTTTACTTTGAAATGAAAACGAAATGTAACGAAGGACTCTTCCGCAGTTTATATATATTTAATAGTAGTCGCTTGGTGCAAATATGGCGGACAGTTCGCGAATAACTCACCAGCCGACGGCAAACAAGGACACTGTAATGTATAATGTACTTGTTTTGTACCGGAGTTGAATGGGTTGAATGGGACAAAATTTGTTTTCTTTTATTGCCTATCATTCGTACGTGAGCCCAATTATTAATTTCTCCCTTTTTAATATATACGCTCTATAGCGAAAACAATCTGTGCAGGAACGGAAAAGAATACTATTCCTGCGTTGGAGCGCCCTGTCGTCAGTGGCGGCGAAACAACCTACAGCCAGGTGGTAGGGTATTAGAGCTAGAGAATGCCGCCAGTGTGCTAATGTCCATAGGCGACAGTAACCACTTTCCATCACAGTTGGGCCGTCAGCTTGTCTGATATGCTTCAGCAATAAAAAAAGTCCTCTTTATTAGTAAGTAAGTGGGGTACTTTTTTAACATAATCTCGTACTTTGGAATACTCAAATAATTTCATACTAATTTTGGCCTGCCACAAGGATATTTTAGTCAATAATTGAACTACATTCAATATTGGCGAAAGGTATTGATTGATTGATGATTAAGAGATTGATACCAAAAATAAATAGCAGTGTGTGAGTAACGCAAGGACTTTCAAAGAAATAAGTATCTATTTAAACTTATTATCAAGAACTTTAACCCAAGTAATCAAATATTCATAAACTCCGAATGAGGTAGGTATATTGATTAGGTAAACATTTTCGTCACCCAAAACCCATAATGAACCTACATTATGGGTTTTGGCTGACGAAAAAGTTGACAAAAAGTATCGTATATCGTATTTTATTTATTTAATAAAACTAAATTAATAATATTTCTTATATTATAAAGTTTTCAAAGGTGAAACTATTATCAATTTGGGTCATGGCAAATATTTCGCTGCTTGATATAAATCAACATGTATTTGTGTGTGTAACAATCAATATTTTTTGGCGACGTTGATTATAAAGAAAGCCGCGCCACCTGTCGCGGGGAAGAGAGAACGCGCCGCCACACGGACGGCACACAGGCACACGCCAGTGACATCACTCAGTGCGATGCCAGCTATGGCCGGCCGAGGCGCCTGGAGCCGCCGCGCCCCCCGCGGCCGCCCGGGCGCCGGCGTCGGCGGCGCCTCCGGGCGACTGGCCGCGGCTCACAATAAGGTGGCCGCGAGCACAATAAGGCTCAAGTGCTGGTCGTGCAAGTGAGGGCCATTGTTTTTGTTATGGCGCGTTTTTTGGCCGCGCTTCGGCGCCGCTCGGCGGCCAATGGCGGCGGCGCGCGCCTGCCATTGGCCGCCACCGCGGGGGCGGACACCGGCCGCTGAATTTTCGCGCCTTTTCGCGTAACCCCCCTGTTCTCATATTTGTTTCTAGAATCGATTCCATTTTCAAAGTAATCCTGAGCAATACACTAATTTAATAAGCAGGTATCAGTTTTTTATGTTTGCTTGTAGGCAAACTGGCAAACATCTGCAACACTAACGGAGCTGATGCGTTGCCTACCTCATTGATACTTTATATATCTGTTTACGCTCTTTTTGAAAAGCCCCATATTGTAGCACTTTGAAAAAATCGTAGAAGGGAGTTCATTCCACAAATGGCTCGCGTATGGCATAAATTAACGTGCAGATGAACTCCCAATCGCGAGTTAGTGTTCTGTTTCAATGGGGAGCATTGTGCAGACGGTAGAACACGCTTAGAGAACCTTTAAGTCTTAGAAGAGCCAACGTCTCTTCTAAGACTTAAAGGTTCTAAGCCGTCTGTAAGGTCGAGATCGTCGACAATCCGGACCGCTCGGCGCTGCAAGGAGTCAAGTGGGTGCAGCTGGTATCGAGGTGCCCTAACCCAGAGGTAGTAGCAATACTCCACATGGGCTCGGACTTGGGCTTTGATAATAAAAGCCTATATCCCGGTGTGAAGTGCCGCTTAGCCCCGTTGAACACCCTCAAACTTTTTTGGGGCTATCTTCGCTTTGGTCTCCAAATGACCCCGAAGCAGCACAATCGTAAACTAGAAATGCATATTTGATTTTGTCATAATTGATTTTGATTGACACATTCCGTTCTAATAAGGACATATTGCTGCACAATATAGGTGCTTTATAGAGTTCTTGGTGCAACGTTGTCCCATATGAGGGTTGCTTTTTTCCGTTTTAATTTGGATTTACAAGAATAGTGAAAATGTGAGGTATGGACGAGTTTAAACGCAGAGCTTTGCTCATTTCAAAATATGACAACCACTACTCTAAATTCCTGTGATAAAAAATATAGTAAGAAAATTTTATTTGTACATTTGTAGTTGAAGCGTTTCTGAGTGTACAACGAACAATGTAAAAAAAACCTGTTAGAAGGAAGGCAGCCTGTATTGGGGTGGTTGAGCTCGTGCAGTCGCCTCCTCCTCATCATGGATGCTCCTAGGACGGGCACGGTCACGGGTCACCACTATTTAACAAAGAAACACAACTACCAACCTATGCGCCAATTGGCCACACCACCATGCGACCACTTCGATGTTTAATATATGTATATACTCGTATGTCGCATTAACATTAGTTTTAAAATAGACCCATAGATAAAGCTTACCTCGAAATATAATAATAATTATAATCCACCTCATAGGTTTACCTATAAATCATAAGTAGGACATACTAGATAGATACATAATAAAACACACAAACATACACACCATGTCATGTATTTGCACTAAGCAAAGTACGCGTGTATTAAGAGTCACATCACCGCATACAGCGGACAACTCTTGGACCGATCCCACTAGCAACGAAATCGAAGTAACGGAAGTTCCGTTTATCAAATCAGGGTATTCATGTTCTGGACAAGCAGGGGGGGCAACATTCAAACCAATACACTATGCCCGTCATAAGTGTTATCCGCGTACAGCAAAGATCTCGAGGGAACGGTACGCCGCGGTTTTCCCATTGCGCTGTGACATGACGTTTTAAGAGCGTTTAAAATTTCTTAGAAGGTGGCAACGCGTTAGCGACACCACTAATGTTGGAAACATCCATAGGCGTAACCACTTTCCATCAGGTAGGTCTTATGCCCGTTTGCCTGCTTCAGGACTTTTTTTATCTATTATCGTAATGTATTAGGTATATATTTTTTAAATACATATCATTTTCTCTCTCTCCATATTTCTCGTATTACTTCATAATAATAAAAGCTTGATTAAGTAAGAATTATATTATAATTTTTATCAGCGATCAAACCCCCAGCTGAAGTGGTATTTCCCTATTTTTCGAGAAATTAATGCAACACATCGATTCATTCAATTTGCAAATGTTACCGTGTATGTAAGTAATGAGGGGGTAATAAGTAATAAGTAATTATTATTTACATAAATAATAATAAATTATTATTTATGTAAATAAATAATAATTTATTTACCTGGGTATAGCTACTATCCACTCGGAACAAGCGCCCACGATACCATCACAACGAGTTCTTCCTTATTATTTAGTACTTCTAACTCTTACATTCGCATAATTGGAGACAATAACAAGGTCGTTTGCATATGCAAAGAGAGCTGCCACTCCTCCACCGACAGCTAAATCAAAATAAAAGCTTTCGATTGCAACAGCGGCGAGGGAGGCCCTTCGCACTTCCGCGAGCACAGGGCTGCCACTCACCACAGCCGCCACCACCTTCGGAACGTGTTGCCAGATGATTATAGTCGTAGTGGGTACTGTAACGACTAACCTTAGTCGTCATAATAAATTAAGAAAATAACTATTTTAAATTTAAATCTTGGAACGCCTCCCAAAACAAACGAGAGCAGTATTGTATCGGCCCTCAAGCAGAATATATGTTTTGTAAATTGTCTTTTAAGATAACACAAAATTACATCTTGAACCAGTTTCTTATTTACTGCAAGATCCCTGTCAGCTCTAACCACGGCTGACGTTATAGTACCAATGCTAAAAGAGTCTGTTCTGACTCGCTTACCTAATAAAAATTGGTTACCGTCATCTATAGTTTGCAACACTAATGGTAAAGCATTAGGATGAGGTAGAGGAGATGGGACAGGAGGGATAGGATAGAGGAAATGACGTACAGAGCTGGGATGGGATACTAGGCATAGAACAGAGAGTTATTTCTGCAAGAACAACTTACATAAGTAGAACATAAATGACAATACGAATTCTTCGAAAGGATGAAATTCAATTACTATAAATTGATGGTGATGATGATGGTTCCATGGTATGCTAAATATAGTCATTTGGTAACTAATTAATTCCTCAATTTTATTGTTGCTTTATGTTAATATAAGCATTATTGGTCACAGAGAGGAAGGTTCTCAGAAAAATCTTGGGCCCAACAATAAAATGAGATGGCAACTGGACAGTCCGAACCAACCCCGAAATAGAAGACGAAATCTCACCGCCTCCGCTGGCTCGGTCATGTAGAACGGATGGATGGAGAATCGGGGATTGAAGAAAGTATACTTGAGGCGACCAGTCGGACGGCGACCGTGTGGTCGTCTCAAGTATCGCTGGAAGGATAGAGTGGAAGCTGACCTGAGCGCACTACAAGCCCGCAACTGGCAAGACACTGTGCAGGACAGAGGAAAGTGGCGTACTCTCGTTTCGGAAATCAAGACTACCTTTGGATGAGTCACTCACACTGAGCCATGAGCCAACGGAGTTAGTTAAGCATTAAGAGGCTGCCAAAATTTTCCCTCTGTACTTCAACATCGCCGGGAAGACCTTCATTGATGTAAGCTTTCTTAATTAATTACTGTTCATCGAGTGAATTTTCCGAACCAATATTATGACGGTCGCCTGCCAATATGTCTTTAATAATATAATTTATATTCGTAATAATTTGAGTGCCTACAAGCAGTATAAGGATGTTCACAATTTCAACACCATCTTCTTCATCTGCCATCTTTTAGATTACAAAAAGTACTGTCCTCTTTCTTGGGGGTTGGTATACGCTTCTTCAATAAGATTCCGAGTGAAATGTTAGATCTGCCTTTCACTAAATTCAAAACCAAATTAAAAAGTATCTAGCTAAAAAAGGGATACTACACTATTGAAGAATACTTAAATGACAAAAATTCATTTACATAGCAGTTCGCTCTAACATCTTATACTATATTTTGTATAACGTTGTCTTGCCAAGCTTATAAGGGATTTATGGAGATATATTGCAGCATAACATTTTAGTTCGTCATGTCATTATTATAACTTTCATAATATTTTTCTTTCCTTTTATTGTGTCTTGGTCTTATTGAGTATGCACTGTTTGCTACAACTCCATTAATTCTTCAAAGAGTAATTCTGTAACATACTTCTGTATAAAACTTATTAAAAAAAGACAACTTGAGATATAAATAGAATAAGAAACTTAAAGAAAAACAATATTTAGCTAGACGTGTTGCTGGGGAGTTTCTTGCCGCTTCTTCTCCTTAACAGCAATAATACGTTGTGAAGCAGTATATATAGAATAGGAAGAAAAATTAAATTTTAACTTATATATATGACCTTCAAAAAGTGTTCTCCAGTGGAACTTATTTTGAATAAAAAACTTTGAATTTGAATTTGAATTTGAAGTTTGTCATGCTCTGGTATTTAATACAACAACTCCACCAGTAAATCTTAACTCAGTTAGTCACTAATTCTGATCGCTAAAAGCAGCCCTATTATTGGGAATCAGAAATCTTTCGCATTTAGATGAGACAGGCAAGGCGCGGACGCGGGCGCCCTCTGTGACACAAAACAAACTTAATATAACGCGGAGTGCCCTTGTCGCTATGTGCAGGGCCGCACTCCGCCACGTCCAAGTCAAAGACCTGAACCCCCTCCTCCCAGCCTCGGCCGCTCGTTATCTCTCCACTCGGCTCTTCGTCAAGAAGCTCTTAACGCGACTCGCTCCGCGTTTTGTTTTGCAATTCGCATCCGCGCCACTTGACACCTGGCCCAGACGTACAATGATTATTATATTTTCTGCTTTCGGCGATTCACCGTACTCAAAATCCATCTCAGTGGAAGAAAGCAATTATTCACTGTCATCAAAGTCGTGATCCTTAGGAGTGAGAGTACGACTTAGAAGTCGATACCTATGTGTCAACTTGGTGGTTTCCTAACATACGTCTGTTTTCGCTACATTCACATATTAACTTAGTCTCCATTACCTGTATAGGTATACTTTACCAAAAATACTGTGTGCACTGAAGGTTAAAATAAATTGTCAATGTCTTCTGAATTATATAAGTACTTCTTCTCTTGTGTCATTTTGTTAATCGATTTCATATGAAATGAGTGGTAGAGCTAGCGCTGGATGAGACGTTAAAGCCGCGCCGAAAACAACAAAGGAATCGACACTCTGAAAGAAGCACATAGCAAAGTACAGCGTCCGCTGAGGCAGAGTGGTTGAGAGGTGTCACGTGGCCGACTCCTCCGCGCCTCGGCCCGTCACACGTCTTCGCGTTTGTGATGCAAATCTGCGTTTAAGTGATCTCCAACGAACGAGGACCGACGATGTATATCCGCTTTGCTAACAGTCCAATTCATTATACAACGCCGCGTTTTAAATCGACGCCCACTTCAATCCGGGAAATGAGGTACTCGTTCAATGATTTCATTATAAACTATTAGTTCGACGTGACGAGGTGTGTCGGGTTAGCCTGTTTTGTTCCAATGACACCACTTCTACTCTAACAGAATATATCAAAGACTACCCAGCTTTGTAGATTTGTTAGTGTATTAAAAAAATGAAAATGTCGCTCATGTATTTTTTATTTCTCAAGTGCTGCAACTAACGGGCCACCTGATGAAGCGTTCCATGTTTAAGGGCACTCTTATGTCGTAATACATCGAGAGACGTTGGAGGAGGAGAAATAGAGGAGGACGAGGTTGCGTAACGCGTCCTCCGCGCCATCATCTACTTCTCGCTTCTCATCGTGTTTGCCGCAACCCACAACACGAGGATGCGAGTTAATGTCATCTATATTATATCTGCCAGATCTTATACTCATTGCGCGATGTATTATATTATGTTTATTAAATTATTTAAAAAAGAATTTCATCCCAGATCGCATCATCAGTTTTCTTATCGGCCTATGCTGATGTTTCGATATGAACTAATCCTGTAGGTCAGGTATGGGCAACCTTTGACATGTTGAGGGCCAAACTTTAGCGTGTAAATACGTTCGCGGGCCGCGTTTAAAAGTATTTAGTGCATTTTAAAGTAGTGATAATATTTTTGCGATAGATATTAGACATGAAATAATACGACTATGTTATTATAGTACAGTTTATTAAAATAACAAGATAAATAAAATGGTACATTATAATTAAATCGTTCAATTTGCAATTGTTACAAACTACGAAAGTTAAATATACCGAAATCAATGAGACACTTGAGCTTGAATTTGGGAAACTAGTCCATCGATATGTGGATTAATTCCACTGATACAAAGACGTAGAGAATTTTCTAAATTATCGTCAGTCAGTCTTGTACGATGTGTTGATTGAGGCGCCTCACTGTCAATCCCGTGAGTATAACTACCTGATGTAATATTTTTTAAATTGGATTTTTTCAAAATGTCTCGCGGCCCGGATCGTATCTTACAGCGGACCGGTTGTTGCCCATATTTTCAAACATTATAAGTAAGTCCCTACCTGTATTACGCAAATCACAAAATATTATTTTCAGATCGATTTGTGGAGAAAAGAGACATCTACACGTTACAATGAATTCTACTATTTCAACATATTTCTTTTAAAATATCATCATAGAAATAATTTTAATTACTTTTCAAACAATAATTAATGCGAAAGTTTACGCCTTTACTTATACCTACTTATGACATCATAATTAGGTGCGCTCGTACAAAATATTAGGTTGAGGAAAAAGTTTCTTCGCATTTTATATAAAAATTCAAAAGGTTTTTTTATAAAGTTTATTTACATTTGACTAAAGTATGTAGATGCCATTTTATTGGATAACTTTTTGCCATCTTGTAGGTAGGGACATCCCACCTACAAGATAGCAAAAAGTCCCATTGCTATAAAAAAAATTGGGGCTTCTGATCAAAAAACTGCGACAAGTAGTTTTGGCAGTCTACTCGTTATGTTAACCTGACACTGCCTAAGGAATTCAGCAGAGATCGAAACAGGTGAGAATCTGAAGGTGCAAGGTCAGGACTATATGGCGGATGCATTAACACCTACCAACCAAATTCTCGTAATTTTTGCTGAGTGGCTAAAGATGTGTGAGGTCTAGCATTATCATGGTGAGAAACCACACCCCTTCTGTTGATTAATTCCGGCCGCTTTCTCTCAACTTTTTGCTTTAATCTCATTAGTTGTTCGCAGTACAGTTCAGAATCGATGGTCCTGCCTGGCGGTAACAGCTCATAATGAATAATGCCTTTCCAATCCCACCATACACACTTCATGTATCACCTTGTTGCGAGTTAACCCGGGTTTCGTCACAGTCTGTGAAGCCTGACCGGCCTTTGACCACGATCTTTTTCGCACGTTCTTGTCGTACGTGATCCACTTTTCATCACCAGTTATCAGCTTCTTCATAAATGGTTCGGTTTCATTACTTCGTAATACAGAATCACAAGTGAGTACACGGTTCATTAGGTTTCTTTCAGTGAGCTCATGAGGCACCCAAATATCGAGCTTTTTGTGTACCCAGCTTTTTCAAATGCGCTAAAACAGTTTTGTGGTCAATTCTCAGTTCTCTAGCTACATCGTAACTACTAATATGCCGATCTTGCTCCACTTTTTCAAAAATAGCATCAATTTTGTCCGTAACAGGGCGATCAGAGCGACGTGCACTTTTGATATCAAAATTTCCGGATTGAAAACGCTTAAACCAAATTTGCGCATTTTTTTCGCGGTTTGTGTTGCATTTTTACCTTTTTTGTAGTAAAATTTTAAAATGTATCGAATTTCTTCATTAGATTCACTCATTTTAACAATAAGAAAAACAAATGAAAAACACACATTTTCCTAATTTGAATTCGGAATTGTCTTCTTTAAAAGTAAAACTTTTTAATGATACCAAAACCAGCCAGATATACAAATGGTATAGCCAAAGAGATCTTATTAAGTTTATACATACTATATGCGAAAAGACTTTTTCCCCAACCTATTATACGAAGCTATGACGTTTTGTAAGTTTATAGAAGGGATCTCAGTCAGAATAATAATATTTCCGGTCTGCATTGGCAAAAAATTAGTGGAGTTAAAACAACAAGTGAACGGTAGCGCAATATCCGTGGGTATTAAGATGGACCCCCGCGGAGGCGATGGCCGACGCCCGTCGATGGGGTGTCGAATGTCGATCGGAGTTTGCGCGCGGCGCGTGGCGCGTGGCGCTTTAATGAACTATTTGCCGGTAAACAACACGCAGCGGCCCGCCCGCTTTGTTCCGTTGCGTCCGTTGCGCCCCTTGCGCCCCTTGCGCCCATTGTGTCCCGAACAACGCCGCCGCGGCGGGGCGCTTATTCGCGCTGGTCCAAACCTCGAAACCAGCTTCTATTATCATAAAACAAAAGTATACAACATATTAAGTTACAGATTGTTATATGCCATTATGAAAACATTGGTATTCTATGCGTACTAGTGTCTTATGATTTACAACAAACATTAACGAAGATATTCGCAAAAAACTTCAAAAGATTATTATTTGTTTGTCCGCTTTCATGTCTTAACGATGCTAGCGAACGTACATTCCGACGCGATTGCAATAGTAGACTTGGGGTCCAGAACAACTGCCGTTCTATCCTCGCGCTTTCTGTATTTTGCTTAGTACTGATGTAGATCTTTTTTGAATTCCAGCCAATTCACGTGAATCTTTAGAAAACCTAACCATCTATCTTGTGTGCACAAACGCAAACTTATCGCCCGTTCCTATATCTTACCAAACGTTCATTTGCCTTACAATCGGCTTAAATTTGACATACATACACACACACATATATATATATATATATATATATATATATATATATGTGTGTGTGTGTGTATATATACATATGTAACAGTGCAACATCAGTCCGTCCTAAGGTGCAGTTGAAAACCAGCGTCAGGCACCTGTTGCCTGGCACATGGTGAACTGCACATATTTGGTATCATTGCAAGACTTTTTGTTATATATCATCGTACAATTCATTGCCATGCGTCTCGTTGTGTGATGACCAAATAAGCGTTTTTTCTTTTCTTTTCTTTTCTTTTCTTTCTATACGCTCATACAAATAATGTGAAAGTTCAGCCGATAATACGCCAAGTGAATGAATAGTACATTATAGGAACCGGCCACTAATGTTCTAGCTCTGATGTTTGTAATGCAAATATTTAAGTTATTTGACTAGCTATTTAACATTGGCGATTATCTGACATGTCAAACGATCTTAGCTTTAATTGCCCAGCTGGGGCTCGGGGCCCGGGGCTCGGGGCCTGGGGTCCGGGCGGATGCGAACGCATTAATCCGGGATTGAGCGAACGCTAATGAAAACTGACCCACTAATACCAGCCAATAGCTGTCGCAACTAATTTGCACTATTTAGCGAAAATGTTTCATGGACTTTGTTTTTTAAATACAATACTAATTTTATTTAAATCGTTTTAACTAATATTTATTGGATCACCACATCGTTCAAGTAGATGAGCAGCTTTTAAATCACAGTTATCCGAATTCTTCATACTTGTATTTATCCATTTATTAGAAAAAAGAAAGAAAAATTATTTATTTAGAACTAGATACATACCAAAACATACTTATAAATAAGACAATACAACTGTGAAATGGAGTTCTAAATCGGTCCTAACTCAGCATGATGCTGGTTGTGATTAATATCCTATTATATAATTCGGTTATAAACTATTAAGATGAAACTTGCTATTAAAAATATTCCAACCACAGACTGTGTTATAGCAAGTCGACAATATCAATGTGCTATCGCATACATTAAGTATTCGGGGAATTAAAGATTTCAGATCACATTCACATAGAGTTAGAGTAAGTTTGTAGCCTTCTTTAAGTAACTTAAAGAACACTACAAATACAAGAAATGCAATTATTTCAAAATGAAGTCTTACAGATTACTTATTGAAAGTCATAAGTCTACCACCGTTTCCAAAGCAATTTTAGTTCCTGTTAAACGAGAAGTGGCGTATCAAACTCCCCAGCAACATATCTTTACTTCATAAAAACAGTTGTTATTCGTCTTTTTTCAAAAATATACTTTAAATTCTAATACAAGGTTTTATCATAGTCTATACTCTTAACTCTATATGAATAAGACCGTAACCCTCTCTCACGAGGAAAAGCCGTCAAGAGTCATGATTGAATATGGCAGTAATGATTTCATAGCACATGTTATTGTGCAGAGGCCACGTCGATGCGAGGTTTGTCGGTGGCAGTAATTAAAAGGCGGCGAGGCGGCAAAGCCGACGCGAGGGCCCTCCACGTCACTGCCAACAAACAAACAAACAAACACACGCGCCCGACGACGACTCCGCCGCATCACGACACACTTTCATTGCGCAATTAGCACACGATTCAACTTTGATTTCTATTAGCCACTTGCATATACAGCATTATCGTAGTAAATCCCGGCTAGTATTTATCACAGTTCTGTCTGTCTAAAGGTAGATAAATACAAAGACTGTCTAAAGTTCAATAATCATCATAATAGGTTTGTTACTACGATAGTAATACAAACTTGTTGAGCTAATGTAGCTCGCTCAAATGTACTTTTTTTAGTCGATAACCTATAAGCTATGGTAACAAGTTTCTAACTAACGTACTCGCCTCTCATACTCCTCCGGTTAGAATGTTGACGAAGAGGGGCAGTTTTCTGACCTATAACTGTTACAATTATGACTATGATATGCGGCGTAAGTTTGTGAGTTCGTAGTAGTAGTAAAACTACATTGTTGTAGCGGCGTGAGATACAGATTAAACCTACTACTTTCAAACAGACGTTTGCAAATTCTTGATTACAGTGCGACGACTCTTTTCAATGATATTTTTGTGCATTCATTTCGGTATAAAACAACCCTATACGTTTTCTTGCTGGCAGTAAAAATGTCAAATCCGCCAATTCGTCTTGAACATGCCTGGCGGGTATACTCGTTTTTGTAGGCCTAAAAATAAAGGCCGGAGCCCAGTACTAAGATATTTAGAGTCCAATATTATATAAACAGTAGCGGTTTCGGCAGACGTTGTCCTGCCCTGAAAAAAATATCTAAAACCCGATTCTAGCGCCACCTAAGGGATCTAAATGTGAATCTAAACCAACCCGGGATCCACTCAAACACTAAGTTTTATACACCTTGGGTTAAGTTATTGAAGTTTTAGTAGGGATTCTTAATTTTTTTCTAGTAATAAATATAGCCTGTATTAATTTGGGATAACGTAGCATTCTAATGGTGAAAGAATTTTTGAAATCGGTCCAGTAGCTTTTGAGTTTATTCGTTAGAAACATACAAATCTTTCCTCTTTATAATAACTAATATTAGCCAAAGGTAGTTTTAAGAAAAATGCATATTAAATTGGACAGACATATAAAATATTATAGTTTTGAAACGTTTCATGGATTTATCCAGAAACATCCCACGTAAATGATAGAGCAGCCGACAGCACAAAGCACGGGCGATATGGTGGGACCGTGCCCAATCGGCCAAAGGGGTCCACGCCACAGCGGCCCGTGATTTACGGGGCTCTGAACAACGCCAGGGCACAGGTGTCACGTCTCAATAAACGCTTTTCTATAGAACCAACAGATACGATCGCAGGTTGCCATCATGCCACTCGATGCCTGTTAGCACGTATGGCGGCAAGAGCTAGCTATGGCTCGGAAACAGCGAGGCCCCAATGCGAACTGACAAAAACAAAACATAATTTTGAAACTGCTTACACTCTATAATATTATAAAGTTCTCAACAAGCCGTGTCCTGTGCATTAAACAAATTTTAAAAAAAATCTTGTCTGTTTGTCGGTATGTCTGTTTGTTCGGGATTCACGTAAAAACTACTGGACCGATTTCGATGCGGTTTCCGCTGATCGACAGCTAATTCTTAGACTTAAGCTCTGCGCTACTTTTTATCCTGGGCATCCCGCGGGAATTTTCCTGGGAGTGATTTGTAGTTGTTCGGATACATAAAAATTTGCTTATTCCGACACAGTTTTTTACAAATGCTGTAGTACTTTGTGTCCCGGGAGTCCCGTGGGAATTTCAAGTAAAGCGTGTTCAAATCGTCCTCCTTTCATATTGCCTTTCTTCGTAGCAGTTACACAAAAGCTGTGTACATGTCTTCAAGGTAAGCTAGTTATGCTTGTGTTGTAATATATAAATGATCACTATGGGACCAATCCCAGACCATAGTAGATGACGGAAAGATCGTTTACGAATTTACCATGACTGAAATTGAACCTGGGACCTCTATTACAGTAAACAAAACATTAGTGATCGATTTCATTCAGTGCTTAAATTGGTATTTTCTATCGCACGAGCAAGTGAGGGTAAAGCAAAGAGTCGCACTTTATTCGACTATGTACATTGATTTTTAGTTATTTCACAATTTTACCGAGTCATTAATAATTATTATATATTGGCAACACCTACCTAGAATGGCTACAGTCCTAAAATGAAGGCGTGAAATGTTACAAAAAGCAATGAGATCGCGTCCCGCTGAGATGAGAGTAGAAAGGGCACGTAAGCGACGGGCGTGTGTCATATTAATTTGAATCGATCAGCATATACTGAAACGGACCGGCCATGGATCGGACAAGGCAGCAGCCGCATACCAACGTGCGCTATGACGACAAACACCTCCGAGGCGCGGACCTTTCCAGAACTCATCAATATTTGATGCCGCTTTGCTTTGCAGATGAACCCGCCACCGATACGGATGTCACAACAACTGCTGGATCGTTATTTATTAAAGTAGGCACTCCCAAATATCCAGCAACGGAAGGATATCTACCGTGATCCCTTTAAACTATACATACTACTATATAAGTTTGTGTACATCGATCCTTCACACCAAAGCCGACCGCTTTGGCCGAAATACAAAACAGGAGTCCAAAACGAGCGGCCGTGTGCGAGTCGCACATGTAAAATTCCTCCATAACACATTATACATTTAGATATTAAAAGATTCGTTAATCTGTATGATTGATTTATAAGCTTATAAGAAATCGATACTAGCTACCCGTCTTGCAGCTTTCGCCGACATGTACTCGTACATTATTCCAATTAGATTTTTCCTTTTAAAAAATTGTAACAAGGTAAATAAACTTATTAATGTTATTGTATACGCAACAATAAACAATTACTTGAAATTCAGGAAGGGTTTTTTTATTGCATAGCTTCAGCAGACAGGCAGACGGTCCACCTGATGGAAAGCGTAAGCATCGCCTATAGACATTGTAACACCGAAGGTGCTACCAATCTGCTGCCGCTCTCTAAAGAGCTGGAACCTGGCCACTAATGCTGGAACACAGCTCTAGGTCTAGACTTAGATCATCATAGGTGTAACCATCCATATGGGCAATACCCTTCCACCTAAAAGAGGTGAGTTACCAAAATAAGAGAGGTTATTTTGTCCCCTTGTTCCTGCATGAATACATTTGTGCTATTTCCATAAATATTTTATGACATCAAACTTTTCTTGGACAATTTTAATTTTTAATTTTGTAAAAAAAGTCCAAGTAAGTTATTCCCTTCCATCGACGACTTGTTGTTTGTGTGTTGTTGTGAGTTGACGGGCACTCACTCCGCCTCATTATTCTCCATCAGCCGCCAAAATATTTCTACTTTCATCAATCCATATTATTTAAAAGTCAACCAATGTTTATTACTGGGAGCAATGGACATTTAAACAAGTTATAAACAAAATCACACTTTATAATCGAGATTTTTTTCATGCAAACAGTATTTGACTGTTGGCATAACATACACGATATTGAACGATTGAGGAAGAAAGGTGCGCATGCGACTCACGAGTACTGACGTCAGTCCGGTGTCCGGAGGCGCAGATATGCGCAACATCTCCTCCCGTGATCCCATTACAGGGGTCCATCAGCATTTGGGGATGCGGAGGAACTAACTTCTGTTGGTGAAGTGGGTCACTCTGCTTCCCGGGGTGACTCGGGCCTTGATGCAAGGTTGAACATGGGAGGCAGGTTCAGGTTTAGTGGTGTTGTTGAGAACGTCTGTATCAGAGTCCCACACGAGCCGTGCGGCACTTGATCTGGTCGCGTAAGGTCTAAGGGCCCAGTATTGTACGAAATGTATTCCCCTGCTTTAAAATATATATATATATATATATATATATATATATATATATATATATAATATGTCGGCGTGGAGACATTGGACGTGGAAATGCGGAACCCTGACCTATACTTATCGAAAACGGGTGAGAGGTTCCAGCTCGAGGCTATTGTCGGGCCAATGGACTCGCTGAGGAGCATGGTCGAGGCCTTGCTGCATAGCGACGATCACTGGAAGGCGGTGTCATCCTTTTGCGAGTTGGTTATGCCCCAAAAGGAGGCCGGCTAAATTGAATTAAATTTAATTTGAATTCCTTTCTACATTAAACACTGGTTCACTGACCATTATTGATCTAATAAATAAAAACTTCAATGAAAATTTATCTAACATCGAAGCTCTGGCGCTTTTAGGTTTGACTAGTCAAACCTCGGCTCTGACAAAGTCAAAGTCCAAATAAATGACGTTTTTCTACCTTTGACTAACGAATTTTTGTCTAACCTGTGAGAGATCAATTTATACTGTCCTTAAATATGTAACAAGTGCAGTACGAATCGACGTTTAACAGAGTCCGCCTTAGTCGCTTCTAGGATCGACTAAGCAAAGCCCGAAACAGATTATTTTACGTTTGATGTTTGACTAAAAAGTTAGTCAGAGGCTGAAATTGGAATTTATTTCGGCTTTTGTCGAAAGGCCTTGGTCAAATCTAGGATAAACTAGTCGTTCCGGGTAGAGACTGCATATCGACCTTTGACTATAACATCTATCTATATACGTTATCTGTCAATATTTAACAATATCACATCGCAAATAACGCATTAAACTCATCGCTACATCTGCGTGAAACAGTCAATAGCTATAACATTATTTCAGAAGAAAAAATGGCTTTAGCTAAAAGCTCGTGAAATATTATAACTACTATGGATGTTAAACTAAAAAAACTCATGAAATATAAATAATGATTTCTGATGCGATAAAGTCCATATGTGTACACAACTGCCCAGAAAAATATACAGACGGGTCGAAGCCAACCCGATTTGAAGTAATATAATGAAAGAAGTGTTGTGTGTGTGTACAAAGGTATTTATTAGTGAAGTGAAAAACGCGATAGTAGCGCCGCCTACTTTGCTAAACGGTCTGTTGATTCGGGTTATAAGCCAACTATATGTCGAGTTTCATTCATATATGTTCAGTAGTTTTGAGCACGGATGCGATCAAAGCCATCTTTTTGGCTATTTTCGTCTATCCCGGGGAAATGACGTCATTTGTCGGGATAAAAAATGCCTAGGTTACGCTCCGTGATATAAGTTTCCGTTTCGAATTGCATTTAAATCAGTTCTATATAATAAATATAAACCCAAAAATTCTAAAAGTTGCATATTCGCATCCTGCTGGTCCGAATTAGCCCCCTGATATTTCTCACATTTTTAAATGCATTGCAAAAACTCGAAACATTGAATGTAGATATGTGAAATTTATATTATTATAATTTTAAATAGATTATTATGTATAAGTAGTTGATTTATTGGTTTATGTGTTACTTGGCGCCGACTTGAAGATGTTGTTGAAAATATCAAATTTTTACTTTTTAGTTACTCTTGAAGTCGGTTTCTTTTTTGCCAATGTTTTTTAACTTCTCATTTAAATACATACACGGTATCTAAAAAAATAACGTGTTTATGAAAGTATCCTAAAGCTGTACTCATTGAATCCTGCTCAAAAAGAATGTTCAAATCGATTCGGAAACAAAAAAGTTTCCTGCCCGTATATCTTCGGAACTCAAAGTATAATAGCATGGGATAATTTATATGGGACCATTTTGAAACTTTGCTGAATCCACAGCAGCGTCGATCGATCGATTTAGAAAAAAGTTATGGCTGAACATATATACATAAATAAAAAAACATTTACACTACGAATTGAAAACCTTCTTTTTTCAAGTTGGTTTTTTTTATTTTTTATTGCCTACTCCTCCGTCATGTGCCAAGACAGAGACCATGTTTTTCTTGTCTTGTTCTAGCTAGTCTTATACTACTTATGCTATAGGGATTATATGGGGGGGTATCTTTATTTTATATGTTTCTTTCTTTTCTTTTCTTTTACATTTACTTATTATTACTTTCTTACTTTCTATTACAATCAAGTTGGTTAAAAATGGGCAAAAAGTATGAATTTGCTCGGCTGTTGCAGTTTTTGCTCGCCCATTTTAATTATCATGTTAAATGTTTAGCCCTCTTTGTTCCCGGCGGTAACGTTGCACGTTGCAAAGCACCAACGTGTAACCTTTAGTGCGCCTGACTTATGGTCGCTTACAACAAATAAATAAGCATTACACTTTTATACTTAAAGGCCGCGCTGCAAAACACTTCATAGGAGCAAAGGGTTCATAAAAGTAAAGCTCTTACTTCGATGTGTGCCAACGTCTATCTGTCTGGCACACAATAATGCCGGCAACTATTGTAAGCGTCAACGAACTTCGCAAAATAAATCAACAAATGCATTTGTCGTAGCCACAGAACACATTTGGATATATAACCAAGATGACATAAAGAATGGGCCCAACCTGGACCGGTGAACTAAGCTCCCCTTACAGTCACCCCGTTCCTCACAACTTCAACAACTCACTATTTCAAAGTCTTTATATCATCTCCATATTATACATAAATATCAAATGACATAAGAACATTTTTTTCATAAATAAACATTAAAGATAACTCACTTACTCAGTTTACTGAAGAGAGCAACGCCTGGCGACTGGTAGTACAACTGTGTCTACTTCGCCTCAAGCACCGCTTAAATACTAGAAATTACTCGAAATTACCGTCAATTAAATGTTGGCAACCTAAAATGTCCAGCAACTTGCTAATACCTGTTACAGACGCCACCAAAACGTTTAGTGAATATTAGCTGATGCCCGCGACTTCGTCCGCATGGTGCTCTTTTTTAACTATCCCACGGGAACTTTTTAATTTTTTCGGGATCTCAAAAGTATCCTATATGTTGACCAGGGATATAATAATAATAATAATAATAATAATAATAATAATAATAAAGACGGAAGCAGACAGAAAATATTGCAGCAAGACGAGGATGCGCACGCCCACCACCTGCAGCGCCCGCCTCGCCCGGCTCCACGTCTCGGTCGTCGTCATCCGATGAAGACTTCGTGACGCCGGCGGCCACCGGGGTGTCGAGCAACAGCGAGGAGGGGCCAGCGCCGTCCGCCCCGCCAAGAAGACCTGCGCGAGGCCGAGGACGGCCACCGTCGGCACGCTTGGGACCTGCGGGACGTATCCCGCACCCGGCCCCCGCTACCGGTGGTGCAGTGCGCCGCATGAGATGGTCTCAGCAAATGAATGAGAGCGTCATGCGAGCGTACTTCGAGGCAACAAATATAGGAACTAACCTCACTGCGTATCGTGATCGGATGCTGTCTCTGTTTCAGGTGCTTCACCCAGATACCACTGTAACGGCACAACGCTTATCGGATCAAGTGCGGGCTATCCAGAGGTTGCACTTGCTGGATGAATCTGTTCTTGACCGTCTTCGCACTGAAGTACGAACCAGCCTTAGGATTACCGAAACTTCGCAATCTCCGGTACCGCAGAACTATAACATAATAACTAATACAATGATTAATCTGACTTCAACAACAGCGGTACCGCCAGAGACGGATTTAGGTATTCCTATGGCTGACTACGTAAGTAGCCAGGATAATGAGCATATGAGGAGGAGGAGTTTGGAAGCAGCGATTAAAGATTTTAAGGATATGCCTACATTAAGTAGGCCGCGTCTACCGCGTTTGCCCATTCATAAACGTAGCTTGGCTATTATGGACCACATGAACTCGCTTTTAGCTTCACACCTTACAGAAAGTAAAGATCTAACTGAAACACATGCTATTTTGTATTGCGGAGCTGTAGCTGTGTGTCGCACAGTTGGAGTAAATTTCAATGACAACCCACAACCTGTTCGACACACATGCCAGAAACCAGCTTGGCAATACAGAATAGAACGCCGAATCAATATAGCTAGAACCTTAATAGCCAAGCTACTCTGCTTCCGGTCGGGAAATACTCGACCTAAAATTATGCGTTTCGTGACCCAAGCATTCGCTGGAACTAATATCGGACCTAATGACTATAAAGAAAGGGTCATGGAGCGCATAGACTTCCTAAAGCAGAAGATTTATGCATGGGCAAATCGAATTCGTAGATATAAAAAGCGTACAGAAAGATTTTATCTTAATCACCGCTTCCAAAGGGACCAAAAGAGGGTTTATAGAGGTTGGGAACAACCCGAAGAGCAGGTTATTGACAGGCAGCTCCCAAATGCGGATGCTATTTCGGCTTTTTGGCGTGGGATTTGGTCGGTGCCTGTTAATCACACAGAAGGCGACTGGATGGGTGCTGTTGAACAGAAATGCGGACTGATACCAGAAATGGATTCTATAACTATTGAACCATATGATGTCGGTTATGCAATCCGTTCGGCCAATAATTGGAAAAGCCCTGGGCCAGACGGCTTGCATAACTTCTGGATCAAATGGTTCAAAGTTTCGCATCCCTGTTTGGCTACACAGTTCCAGGACGCCTTAAATTCAAGAAACGTTCCAACCTTTATGACCACGGGTGTTACCCATCTGCTATACAAATCTGGTAGTACCACGGAACCCAAAAACTACAGACCAATAACTTGTCTTCCCACCATTTACAAGTTGCTTACATCCATTTTGAAATCAAAATTAATAAAACATATAGTGGATAATACACTTTTGGCCAAAACTCAAAATGGATGTAGGCCTGGGTCCCGTGGTACTAAAGAACTCCTTCTCATAGATATGACCATTAATCAACAAGTCCGCCGAAATAGGAAAAACCTCTGCACCGCCTGGGTAGATTATAAAAAGGCATATGACTCAGTGCCGCATACGTGGCTAATGAGGGTACTGGAGTTATATAAAATTGATGTAACTCTACGTGCCTTCCTTGGAGCGTGTATGGGGCAGTGGGTCACTAGACTCTGCATGCCCGGCGGTGGTAGCTTACCTATTTCGGACGGACTTATAAAGATAGAGCGAGGGATCTTCCAGGGTGATAGCCTGAGTCCATTGTGGTTTTGCCTGGCCTTGAATGCTTTAAGCTCTTTGCTGGAGGATTCAAAGCTAGGCTTTCATCTTCGTAGAGGGGGTGAAGCCATATCTCACCTGCTGTACATGGATGACCTCAAACTGTTCGCATCGAAAAAACATGACCTACTAGAGCTGCTAAACCTAACTGAAACGTTTAGCAGCTCTATAGGAATGGAATTTGGTGTGGACAAGTGTGCGGTTATGTATGTGCAGCGGGGAGAGTTGTAAATTCTAACGGATTGCAGCTCTCCGAGGGCATGTGCTTCAAAACCCTTTCCGAAGATGAGACCTACAAATACCTTGGTATATCACAATCATTGGGTATAGTTGACAAGGATGTGAAACAGCTGATAAAAGAACGATTTTTAGCCGCTTGAGGAAGGTACTAAATTGCCTTCTCTCAGGTGGTAACAAGATTCGTGCTTTTAACAGCTGGGTCATGCCCTCGTTAACTTACTCCTTTGGTATACTAAGATGGACTCAAACAGAGCTAGACGCACTGGACCGAAGGGTCCGTTGTATGCTGACATCATATCGAATGCATCATCCACGATCATCGGTGATGAGATTGTACATCCCACGGAAGTGTGGTGGCCGGGGATTTTTAAATGCTAAAGACTTACACAACCGTGAGGTGTATAACCTACGAGAATATTTTCTGAAAACTAACGAAAGTATGCATCGAGATATGGTGTCAGTAGACAAGGGATTCACCCCGCTCTCTCTTGCAAAAGAGAACTGGCTCAGACCTACGGTATTGAGTACCTCCGAGCGGATGGACGTATGGAAGAGCAAGGAGCTGCACGGCAGGTTTTACCAGGCGTTATATGGGGCCGACATAGACTTGCCGGCGTCGGTGAACTGGCTACGTCACGGTGACCTCTTTGGGGAAACCGAAGGGTTTGTCTGTGCAATTATGGACGAGGTTATCAAGACGAACAACTACAGAAAGTACATCCTGAAGGACGGCACGCTCGACGTATGTCGGGCATGTCATTGCCCGGGTGAATCCATCAGGCATGTTACTTCCTGTTGTTCTCGTCTTGCTAACTCCGAGTACTTACACAGGCACAACCTAGTAGCCAGGATTATCCACCAGCAACTTGCTCTTCGATACGGTCTGATAGCGACTGAGGTACCTTATTATAAATATACCCTGAGCCAGTTCTCGAAAATGGTCATAGCACGCTTATTGGGATCGATCTATTATCACAGACAGGACTATTGTTGCCAATAAGCCTGACATTGTGATAATAGATCGATCTGCGAGACGAACGATGCTTGTTGATATAAGTATCCCACATGACTGTAATCTCGTAAAAGCTGAAACTGATAAATTAACGAAATACCTAGACCTCGCGCACGAGATTACTGACATGTGGCATATGGAGTCAACGATCATCGTACCGATAGTGGTGTCTGTTAACGGTCTAATAGCGAAGAGCCTCGACCGACACCTAGAGAGGCTCTCGCTCGGTAAATGGGTGAAGGGCCAGATACAGAAGGCGGTTCTCCTGAGCACGGCACGCATTGTGAGGAAGTTCCTGTCTCTGGAGCCTTAACCACCGGTAGTTTGGACCCTAGGCCCCGCTGCCGACGGACGTCATCTTTTTATATTTTTTTAATATGTGTTTATTTTTTATATATATATGTATTAAAAAAACATAAAAAAGAATATAAATAAATATGTATGTGAAATAATAATAATAATAAATCTTTATTGCCAAAAAATCTAATACAATAACTTATGGAAGTCCCTGACTCCCGAGCTAGACATAAGCCTGTGTTTCGGGAATCAGTGCCCTCTCACAGTAGTATATAGTTTTAAACACACAACAAATATAAATCGGTAACAGTGTTTTTATGTGTAGTGGGTAAGCGCGTAGATGTGCCTGAGCGCGCGCCCGCGCGCACTTTGTGTGTACGTGTCTCTCTCTCTCTCTGTGTGTGTGTGTGTGTGTGTGTGTGTGTGTGTGTGTGTGTGTGTTTGTGTATGTGTGTGTGTGTGTGTGTGTGTGTGTGTGTGTGTGTGTGTAAGTGCGTGTGTGTGTTGTGCATGTGTGTGAATGAATGTGTGTTGTGTATGTGTGTGTGTAATTATGTATGTAATGTACAGTTTCTATTAAAATAAATATATTAAATCAGTGCTTCGGTGGTCGCATAGTCAAGGGTAAGTAGCCAATTTTTTAATTTAATTTTAACTTCCCGACTTGTGAGTTCATGTACATTGATTTGTTTATTTACCTTGTTATATAGTGTCACAGACATATCGCATTGCTGCCGTCTTGCCAGGCCAGTACGGTACATTGGAGTTGGCAATATGTTAGTTACAGCACGTTTCTTATCACTAGTATTGTTACATTTTGGTGTAATTTTATGTTGCTTTAGGGTTATATTGTATATATATAACTGCCTAACGGTTAACACGTTACTTATCTCATATAATAATTTTGTGGGGAAGCGATAAGGGTTAAAAGTTAACGTTTTTAGTAATGATCTTTGAGCCCTTTCTAATTGAATCATATATGATTTAAAATCGCTGCCCCAAACAACAATACAGTACCCTACAACTGACTGCACCAATGCAAAGTAGACTATACGTAAAATATTAAACTCTGCAACATATCTTAATTTTTTGAAAACCCAAATAAGTTTTCTAACACGTATTATTAGATTATCAATATGAGCATACCAGTTTAAATTTTCATCAACGACTACTCCTAAGTATTTAATGTTGTCTGTTTTAGATATAGAGAGGCAATCACAATGTCCAAGAAATGGAGTTTGGCACATATGTATTTTAATTTGAAAATCATATTGTTTAATTTTAGATGCCGTGAATTGTATGAATTTAGTTTTAGAAATGTTAAGAGTAAGATAATTAATCTGTAGCCACCTATTTACTTTTTGCAGTCCACATTCAGTTATGTATTTAACTTCTTCCCAGGTATCTGCTTGAAATATGAGCGCAGTATCATCTGCGTAGGTAAATTTTTTTCCATTAGCAAGTGGTAAGTTACACAAGTCATTCAAGTACAACAAGAACAGGCTTGGGCCAAGAATACTGCCTTGTGGCACTCCATAAGTGACTTCAACTACATCACTTATGAACTGTCCAATTTTAACACGTTGAGTCCTTTCTGTTAAAAAATCTTTAAAGATATCAAGAGCATATCCTCTTATGCCAAGTTTATTTAATTTATCTAATAGTATTGGTACTGCAACAGTATCAAAAGCTTTGGCTAGGTCAAGAAAAACACCAATACATTTTCGTTTAGAGTCTATCTGTAGAGCAACATGATTAATAAGCTGACTGACGGCATCTTCCGAACTTTTAGATGATCTAAAACCAAATTGATTTTGGGATAAAATATCATTACGTTCCAAAAATTTCATTAGCCTACTATTCAGCGTCTTTTCCAAGACTTTCGATAATGCTGTGAGGACAGATATGGGACGATAATTTGTAACTTGTTGACGGTTACCACTTTTGTGAACAGGCGTTATATGTGATGTTTTAAAAGCGATAGGAAATACTCCTTGATTATAACACATATCTATGAGCTTAGTAAGAGGAGGGACAATAACATGGATATAAGCTACCACCATACAAAATTTCATTTAAATCGGTCCAGTCGTTTCGGAGATTAGCGGGTAAAAACAGATAGACAAACAGAGAAACATAAAATTTTAATAAAATCTAAATCAGTTCTGTTTCACTTCTTACATCCTCCTGACTCGGTTTTTAGCATTTTTTTTCATTGTAGCGAAATTCGACCTCTACAGTTTTATTATATGTATATATAAATAACAATATCGTATTCACTAATTAACCTTGTTATCCACTGCAACAGACCAATAAACATCCACCTAAAAATAGCAAAATCTGTTCAATTGCGACATTAATATACAAGTAATTACTTCATAATATCTCTTATAAATAATAACATTTAATTTTATTTAAAAATAAACTCAATCATAAATAAATTAAACTATACTATAAATTGAACTAAAAATAAACCATATATACAAACTATAAAATCTAGTACCAGACCGCTGTCTGTTGGAAACGTGTCCAAAAGACTGGCCACATTGCCTCGCTGAATGGCAACGCTAATGCGTTGCCCGAGGTACATATAGACCAGTCTTTTGGTGACGTGAGACATCCACCAGACCTTTGGCTATGTCTCGATAAAGCTTGTGCGCCTCAGGCCCCCATGGTTTCAGGGTCTCGACCCCAAAAGCCGCAAATATGTAACCATTTCCGATGTCTGAGTATTTGCGGTGTTTTAGAGCCTCCTCTTGTGCAGCGGCTGTACCGGCAGATATGCTAGTGGCTGGAAGACGGGTCGACGCGAGACGCGTCCCATACTAAGGGGCGACCCATCATCCAGGGCACCAATGACATGCCATCGCGTCTCTTGCCATCGTCGTCGCGGCACAAGCCGTTCGGTTCTAGAACAGCAGGTACCCCGGCGGTTACAAGAGCCCGATGGATTATGCCATTAAGTGTGGCATGACGTGAAATTGTGCCGGTACTTCTGATACACGATAACCCATCGTGACCGAGGCGCTCCGCCTTATCGCCACACTGACAGCGCTGTGGGACAACACAGGCCGCCACTACGCAAATGCAAGCACTTATTCTAAACGTGTTATCTTCTAGAAAAGTGCCCAAACTCGCCGAGGAAATTGCCTGTAGCCACAAGCCAGCCTATAAATATATATTAGCTGCCATAAATTTAGGTTGCCAACACGATTAAGGCTAAATGTATGTAATTTGGCATACATATAGATTAGTGAATTCAAAAAAGTGCTTTGTCAAGTTTGGGAAAATATGTTTTAAATATAGTTACGAGTTGCAGGACTCGAATTAAAATGCCGTTGGAATTACTATATAATTTATTACAATTATACAAACACGTATAGCACAGGTACAAATATAACTGAATACAATCAGTCCAAACGTAATGCACGATTCAATAACACGCGCAAAGTCCGTCACTAAACAGATTATCGGATGTACACAAGTCTTGCCTCGCGGCTGGTTATCGTTCGACTGCCCTTCCTCAATCGGGCCATTGTTTTATATGACGCAAATGCAAATATGTCTGCTCGTAAAGCGTCGTCGCAATTTCCCAGTAATCGTAAATGGCACTAATTATGCCTGCAAACGGCCATAAGCGAGTACAATAGACTGTTCTACACAATAACCAATAAATAAGTAAGCAAAAGAAGATAATCATAAAAGAACTACAATATTATTAGCTCAAACGCCGGCGGGTAATAAATGTGTTTTGTTTACAAATATGCAGGTGGGCCAAATTGTAACAATATCGAAAGGGGGACCCGAAAGTAAGACATTTCTACAATTTCCGGTCCTTCTAGTAAATTAGTATACAAAATACGTAAGTCATACACCTGGACACACTTCCAGTTTTTCTAAGAACTGTGTTTATCGTCAAAGCTGCACGTCTTTTGAATATGCTACCTACGCCACACAGTCCGATCGTTGCCAAGCTTCTAAAATCACATTCAGAAACTTTATCTTTCAATTCTACACTGATTCTTTAATGAAATAGATATAATTTGTGTATAACAGTATAAAAATAATAATAATAGATATAGTTACAATTATTTATAAACTTTATGAATTCAAGCCTAAAGTTGTCAGGAACAGGTCGCATACTCGTACTAACGATATTCATCCCACAATACCCATCTACTATCTACTTCACTACTTCATTTTCTGTCGCTTGTATATCGCGAGTAGGTCCGCATACTTCTGCTAGTTTGTCAGAGATTTTAAAAAAGTCGCTTTGACATACATCTTTATAAATCTTTTCATTCCGTGCAATAAACGAATTAACATGAAGCTATTTTTTAACGAATGGGCTATTAATTACTGCTATTACTAAAAGTAAGGGTTCCGCCCCGTATTAGACGTTTGGCGAAACTTCGAAGAAATGACGAGCTTCGGTGGAACTCGAAAAAAGGTGCTACCTGTTGTGTTGGGACATCACGCCCTTATCTGATTATGTTAGAGTAACGGGGCCCATTTGTTTAATACGCTGGTGCCGTTGCACCAGTTTCAGAGATCCATGGCTATTTTGGCAGCAACGGGATCCATTATGCAGTCCTCATATCGTTACGGCAATATTTCTCATAAAGTACTGGATAAAGGTATGTATTTGCTCACACCTAAGGAGAAAGGAAGAATAAAATATTTTTCATTTCATTTCATTGTTTTGCCCCAGACCATCATTTTGTTACAACACACACACACACACACGTTTCTTACTATAAATTACACAAACTTTTAAAGTATAATATGGAAAATTCTGAAAACCTCTAACTGGAAGAGCTTAAAATACTTCCAACGATGATTGGATTGAAGGTCTTTTAAGCAGTTTTTGGAATATTTTTGATGATTTTTACTGTACAAATTCAACCCTCTAGAGATTTATCAGTCAATCAATCTTTATTTGCAAAATCATACCATATGTACAGATAGACAATAGCCGATTAATTGTATATATTATTATCACAATTACCACGTGCTGGCAGTGAAGGAGAACATCGTATTGATACCTGCATATCGGGATATCTGATGTGTCAAACCCGCAAATCCTTGGACAAGTGTAGCTGGTGTAGGTACTAAACATTACCCTAAAAATGAGAAGACTCGAGCAGTGGGACTATTATGGGCCAGTATTATATAAGGTATGATATAACATTGAACTCTTCTGCTTGGTGTGGCCTCGTGATCAATATTGGAATTCACCGAATTACTGTTAGCAATACTTCTTTCTCTGTGCACAATATCTCAATGGTGGCAACTCCAAAGCGGACAACCATCGGCCATGTAAGTGTTATTTGTCTTTTTATCTGCCATTTTCTGTTTGTAAAATGTAAGCTTATGTAAAAGCTAAATGGATTTATAATGTGTTAAAATAGATGTAGTGAATTGAATAAGATTATTCGTCGTATTTTATGTCGTCACGGTTTTGAAAATCCTAAAACGGGATGATGGGGTCGCCATTCATCGCGTCGAGGGAACAATACCTGAGCCGACCTCGGTCTCGAATTAAGAGGAAAAAAACACCGTTCGAGATTTTGACAGGCATAATTTCTTTAGCTCCTTTCTGGGAGCACGAGGAGCGTGATATATGGCGGGTGACGGCCATTGTGCCGATGAGGAGGCCCATGCATCTATGGGACATGCACTACTGTGCCCATAACGACGCGAAAAAACGCATTTCCCCTCGCCGCTTCGATATGTAAGTCATTGTTTTGAAAAATCGCACCATTGTCATAGAATAGAATAGAATAGAATATATTATATTTATCGCGTAATGCATGTACAAATTTGTTACGGTTTTTACAGTATCAATGCATTATACATACAATATTGAAGTATAAAAAAAGTATAATCAATTAATGAATATAATTAAAATTAAGAATTAATAATAATAATCTATAATTAATCTAAATAATAAAATGTCTAACATTTCAGCATGTCAAATATATTTATGTCAATTTATATTGCTTTATCGTCCATAAACATGTTTATATTGTAATAACATTTGGTGGTCAGTAACAAATTTTTTTTTTTTTTAATAGTGTACATGGCAGCACTCTAAGGGACTTCGGAGGCTTATTGTATACGAAGGGTCCCATGCAATAGACACTTGCGCATTAATGGCGTAAATGAGTCGATGGTGCAGACTCTAAATTCATCGCGTTTGTTACGTGGAGAGACCTCCGATCGCTGACTAAATGGCTGTGGATTAGTTTTGACAAACATAGATATTTCGAGTATCATTTTCAAACAATTAAAAGAAAATAGAACAAGTTAATAAATCTTATTAAGCCCAATTTACATTTGCATCAGGCGAATCTGGCGAGTTAAGACCTACTCGGAAGTTAATTAACTGCTAAACCAATACTAATGTTAATTGGCCTTTAGACATCGTTACCGATCACTCCGATAGACTAGTAATATCTACTTATTGTCCTTTCCACAGAACATAAGAATGAAGAAAAAAATCTTAACTATAGGGTCTATATATAGTGGAAAACCCGTGCCCAAAATAGGTAGAATTGCTGTCATTATAATAATGTGCACTGTGTTCGCCACTTCGTTAGCGTAACACTTGGTCTTTATATTCAGAACTCTACAAGATACCAAAATAAAACTTACGAAAATTTATGCTTATTCGAGACAAATTTTCAAACAGACTGACAGAGACTTTTTTAAATCAGTCATTTATGTTAAGCACGTATGTTTATATAATGTATTAGCAGTTTTGATTTAAATTTTATTGCTTTAGAACAATGGTTCTTAACCTTTAAGTCATGAGGGACCATTTACAAATTTCTGTCTTCCCAGGGGCCACTCAGTCGGTTATGTATATGTATAGATTCTATGTATTTACTATTTTAAAATTCTAAAAAACAAGTTAGGTACGGATTTTAAATTTAAGGAGATTTTTGTGATTGCATTCTGTTTGCGCGGTTTGCGTTGTGATGACTCGACACAACACGTCACGTCACTTGTTTATTAGGATGGCTGCGCGGACCACCGGTTAAGGACCACTGCTTTAGAAGATAGATAAAAGAAGACCGAGGTATCTTTAAGAGTGTAATTGACATTATCAATTTTGAGCTGATAATGTTGTTATCAGCGGTTACATAACCACGGATGAAGGCGGTGGTCATGTCAGTGCGGAGCGCCATAATTAAGCGGGCGGATGCGTAAATCAATGTTGTCTTGCTTATTGCTCATCTCGATCTGTGATTTCATTTACTTGGAAATGTATAGAGCTGTTAATTGACACTTTATTTACTACTCGGATGTTATTAGTTTTGGACTAACATGACAAACTATTATTATAATGATTGATATATATATTTTTATGTTCCTCTTTACATTTGAACCACGTATTTAACTAAATGGTGGTAACTTTGTAGTATCAGTAACGTGATTAGTATTACACAATATACACAAATTTTCATATTCGGATATTTCATTTCGTTCGTTGAACATAAATTCTCCTAAAGCCATCAGTTTTGTTGATTAAAAGCAACTGTGAAATATTTAGTCAATATTAATAAATGAGTACAGAATATTAATTAATATAAGTATGTTTTGCACTTTATTGTGCACCTTGCATAATTTATTACTTCGATAGCTTGATTTGAGCCAGACACCAGTAAGACACTCTCACATATTCTATTTTAAATATTTTAAAGTTTTACATACGTCGCGACGCGGTGGATTAATTTGAACTATTTTTAAGGTTTTTGAGTGGAACTTCGTAGGTTTGTAAGTTTGCGAAGTGTCTGTTTTTGGAAACTGAAGAGGGGTAAGACAGGATAGGGGAGGAGCAAATGAACGTGTGAATGGCACGAACAATACCAATATGTTAAGACTTTTTTTTACTCTCAGTCCCTCAAGACTATATAAGTAAAATGTTCAGTGCCGGATCACATATTCATTCAAAGTGTGCACAAAACCAACATAGCCTTTGCATAAATGGAGGTATTAACAACTCCGAGTGATGTCCGCGTTGCGGAGACAGTTGGCAGGACGTCTGCCGGAGGAGGCACTCCGCCACCGGAGTTAGTGCCTAACTAACTATAAATTACAAGGTCACCAATTAAGATAACGCCAGCCGGCGCTGCCACTGCCGGAACAGGACGAGCCGCACACGCTGTGGACGACCGTTCCCGTTGCATACGCTACAATTAGCGAGACACGTCACAATTGTGAATGAACTACACAATTAAATATTACAAAATAAGAAGTCCTGTTTGTTTTATACGTAGCCTTAAGTCACTATCCATTTTCATACGTCCGAAATCATATTATATTCTCCGTCATTACATCTGTTTCGCTTGATGAACAATTTTACATCTAGTTAGATTTCTGCACCTGCACCCTAAGTGTATATTTGAATGAACGCCAACAAAAATATCTTTTGATTACGAAATCTTAAAAAAAAATATGTTTAATTCTACGTCTAATATGTTACTTTGGCAACCCAGGAAGATACTGTCGCCGAGCTAAATATTATCCCGTCAAATACTATATCGTTTTTAACCGACTTCAAAAAGGTTCTCAATTCATCTGTTTTTTTAAATGTTGATTTCTCCGTCAATTGTGAACCGATTTTCAAACATTTTCTTTTAATCGAAAGGTTATACTCCCGAATTGGTCCCATTGTCACTATGTCAGGATCTGATTAGTGGATTCCAAGGAATTAGTGAAACTCGCGAAAATTATTAACCAACTTCTTCGTAACACGATATCTCCGTAAATTATAAACAGATCTTAATTTTTTCTTTCTTTATTCATAAATATATACTCCGGAGGTAGTCCCATACCTTACCCATGGTAGGTTACCAAGTCAGGATGATGAAAGGATCTGGTTCCAGGGAAATCGAAAATAACCCTTATTAAAGAAACGCCGTGCGCCTAAATTCATGGAAAAAAAGCTTGTATACGCGTGCCAGTATTACACTTTCTACAGGCGCTTAATTTTTTTGTAGGCTAGTTTTACACGATTTCTCCGTCAATTGTGGACCGATTTTCAAATTGCTTTTTTTTTCAGTATAAATATTCATGTTTAAATAGCAATCTTCTCCTACAACAACATACTTCAGGTTAAAGTTATCCTGCCAATAAATGAAGCATCGGGATAAACAGGTGAAATGTGCTGCGTCTGCAACACGCCCTAGGGAGGAAGGCAGGTCAGTCCACAACAGCCACGACTCCGAAATAAAAACAAATTGTTTATTGTATGAACAAAATGGCGCGCCATTGTGCCATACTGCCAACGGCCACTTGCCATACGCACGACACGAAATTCGCGGACATAAAACTGCTAAAACTACTTATAATATAATAACTCTGTGGAGGATATCGAGTTTGTATAATGCGTTTCAAAATGAGAAAAAAATTCTTGGGGGCTAATTCGGATCGGCAAAATTCAAAAACTTTTAGAATATTTGTCTATATGTGAGAGCATCACATGAAAACTACTAAACAGATTTCAATGAAACTCGACACAGAGCTAGCTTATATCCCGGGTTATCACCGAGGATACTTTTTATCCCGATAAATGACGTTGTTTCCGTGGGGTAGACGAATATAACGAAAAAGATGACACTACCGTTACAGTCCGCTAATTAATACGTCGTCGTTTTGACAAAGGTGCGTTGTTAGTAGTACATTAAAACTGTTCTGCTATCTGCTGTTTTAATTGAAAGTGTATTTTGAACTCTACTAGGTATCATAAAGTTCTTTAAAGTTGCCTACTATTGCCTAGTTTGGAAAGGAATGGTTCCCCATTTATTGCCTTAAATGTAGATGTAACTAACAAATATGCTTATGGTTTCAAAATGATATGATACGTGAAAGGCATCAAATGAGCTGAAGCGATAATTTCTGGTTTACATTTCGCTTACACGTGTAACATTATAATAATAAAACAATGAAAACACTAAAGACTCTGTTTAAAGAGAACACTTTCAAGAAGAATCTGAATTTGTAAAGCCCGTAATTTTTTTAGGGTATGGTCACACTGAGCGGAGCGGAGAATCGCGGCTTCGTCGGCATCGAAAGGGTCCATAAGTTACATGGGTACCAGCGCGAGGTGGCGGCCGCAACGGCAGACAAAGGGTCGCGGGCGCCGCCGCCGCGGCCGAGAACAATGGCGCGGTCAATACGGTAGCCGCCATTTGCATATCGGGGATCGACTCCCGCGCATGCGCACTCGCGCCGCGCCGCACCCGCGCATATACAAATAGCACACCGAGCGATGCAGTTTATTACCACTTATAGAAATACAAATACGTTGCTGTACTCAAAACACGCACATATCTGCCAGAATTTGAACCGTCGTTATCAGAGCCATACGCGGGTGCCATAGCTACTGAATCACCACGACCTACCTAACTATTAATTAACATATTTAAGTATTTGAAATGCAACATTGCATAGATACATTTAAACTATCAAAAGGAGACGGGGACTTAGGGGCCAAAGAAATATAATACGATGCGGCTACCTAACTTAAGCGTTATGTTTTTTTATTACAAAATGGAAAACATAAGCTCTAAATTCTATCTATAAAACGAGAAATATTAAAAAAAGAGTCTCAAATAAATAAGTTATCGATTATCGTAATCGATGTATTTGAATGAAGGGTATAAACAGGGTTTCAAAGTAAAAACTGCTCCCAGCGCGTTTTCTACTTTTACTATGGGGATCGTTTTGTTATCAAATAAAACAATCCACCCAAATTTTTATCTTTTTATGTCAAGTATTTTTCGAGTTTTTGTTGTAATTCCCGGATGAAAAGCCTTAAAATTTAAAATTTAATTAATTTTTTTATTATATTTAATTTATAAGTATATATTAAGTTTTTACTTAAAACCCTGTTATACCCTTTCAACATATAATAATAACATGTACCTATAAAATTGCCGTTCTGCAGTAGTGGCCATTTCAAATGAAAATTATTTTTCTTTGGTTAAGAGTTCTATTTCCAAATTTATTTTATTTTAAAAAGATGGAATTCCGTTTTCCAAATTAGTCATTTGTTTACTGATTAGCGTTGAATTTTCATCGCATTTGAATCTTTTTCGTCATCATGGATACACGTTTAAAATTCGGGTAATTATGCAATGTGAGTACCGTCGTGGCAATAGCGCAACATCAACGACGTTTAAGGGAGCGAACGCTACAAAAGAATAAGAATAATTTTCATTCAGTAAAATCGGTTGACAATCACGAATTAGAGGCGATTGTGGAAACTCAATCTACGTCTGAATTAACAACAACTGTCGACGTTAGCGTCAAAATAATATTGGTCCATTTGCGTCAAATTGGTAAGGTATAAAAGCCTGACAAATGAGTGCCTCACGAACTCAATTATCGCCAGCGTGAAGTACGCGTCGACAGTTGCACTGCTCAAAAGGCACACAAACGAAGGAGTCTTGAACCGCATTGTTACCTGCGACGATAAATGCATTCTGTTTGATTGGTTGGATCCTGGTTCAGCACCTAAACAATGGCCTAAACGAAAACTTACCCCTAGAAAAGTGATGGTACACTGTTTAGTAGTCTAGCGCCGATGTGACGAGTCACAGCTTCTTATCAAACTTACTTCTTACTGTGAAGAACTGAACACAATGATGGAGAAGCTCGCACGTCTTCAACCAGCTTTCCTCGTCTCCGCTGCTCCTGCGCGACAACGCGCGACCTCGTACTGAACAGCAAACGGTCTCCAAGTTACAAGATCTGGGGTTGGAAGCTCTCCATCATCTGCACCAGAACTTGCGCCTACAGACTTCTACTTTTTCCAGAATTTGGATAACTCCTTTGGCGGAAAAAAATTAAATACTCGAGAGGCAGTAAAAATACCTTTGAAGAATTCGTTGCCTTCCCATCCAGCTGATTTCTTCAAAAAGGAAATCAATATAATGCCATTATGTTGGCAAAGATGCATTGATTGTATGGGTGATTAATTTGGTTAATAGAAAAGCTATACGTTAACTTATTTCATTAAAAAAAACAGTAATTTCTTCGGTAAAGACCAAATATAAACAACTTACACCACATTCAAAATAACTAAACCCATTACAAGTATAAAAATATCAACATAATAATAAGATATCTTAAAATCACTGTCATCTCCTTAAAATCTGGGAATATATGAAAATGTATCCGTCTCCTTTCTAACGAGACAGCGAGAGTTTCGGGACACGCCAGTAGAGTCGTGTATCGAGGCTCGCCAGGATTTAGGGGATATCTCATACGAAATAGATTCTTTCCATAGTTTTGTGTCGTTTAGGGTGTAAAGGACCTGAGCACAAGTAAACAAGAAAGGTTTATTTATAAATAAGTATGAGAGATGTATGTGCGTACGAGTCACGTGGCTCCACGTGAGCCAATTACCATGCATTTGAATTGAGTGACAGCGGCCGCTGGAGATTTTCCAGAGCAACCGGCATCGCAATCGCGCGGCGGCTCCTCGTCAGGGCCGAAGGGGCACATGCACATTATCACCACCGTTTCCTTAAACATTAATTTATGTATTTATTTAGTGGTGGAAAACCTACACCTATTGCACATTAAAACACATTTGAAATTATGAACAGACAGCCAATTACAGGTTTTCGCGAATAATATCTTGATTAAGTAATATGCTGATCTATATACTTATAATACACTATAAAACTAGTCACAAAAACAATATAAATAGAAGCACACAATGAGCTATATCCCATCGATCCTGAATCGGTAAAAGATGTAATTTCTTACAGAGGGCTAAAAATAATTCGCTGCAATTCTGGGTCTTTTTCCGTATTAAATTTCCTAATTAACTCTTCGACTTAACACCTATAAACATACTTCAACTTAAATAGTAGATTGTGTATTCTCTTCGTTAATTGTATATTAGCTGCTCTAAAACACGTCTTTTATAATGGGTTTGGTAGGATAAATGCTCAGCATGTAGCCGGGATAGCTCCGTGGCTAAGGCATTAGCTGACCTAGGTTCAGACTCTGGCCAATAACAGGCACTTTTCTGACCGCGTATTATTAGAAATTTCAACGTACGCTTTCATACATCGAGATAACCAACATGTGAAACGTGCAAATCCGCCTTGAACAAGCACAACGAATATACTCCAGCTACCCTAAAATGAGGAGGCCCGCGCCTAGCTGTGCAAATGTATCTGTGACGTATCTATTACAAAGTGGTTGCCAATTGTAAAAATGTGTCCTATCAGTTGAGGCGGCGATGGCTTTTACCCAATCGAACCCCGACGCCATTCCCGAAATGGTTTCCACCTAATGTATAATTCAGTTGATTCGATTAGGCTAAGTTTTTGAGCGGACGGACGGACGCCGGGTCGCCGCACCGCGCATACATATGCATGGAGATCTTCGATCGATCAGCATATGGAGCATGGCCGCTCCGGTCACCTTTCTTAAATAACACACTCCCAACGATCTGTTGAATTTTATTAGACTGTATTAATGATGATCAAGATGGTCTAGATACTTATGCGAAGTGCACAGAGCAGTGTATGCACCACAGTATACATACGAAGAGGTAAGGAGTGTCATCTCTGTATATGAAAAGTGTCCGTCAAAACGCGCATATTACGGGTGGCGCTGCAGTAGCATAGCACACTTTAAACGAAGATTTTGTAGAATATAAACAAGGACCGAAAGATTTCATTCTACACGTTTTCTCACAACATTATATTCACTTTATTTTAGACTACATAAATAGTTGATGATTTTCTATACTGGTATTTTATTAATTTTATGGTACTCCAACAGTTTTAAATATTTGAACTCGACACATTTCACTAATGTCTACAGCAGCTAAATTCATACCGCAGTTTTTCGTATGCCAGCGCTGTTGTAGTAAGTATTTGAACCTCTATTTTTAGCATACTGCTGGACACTTTCTCAACTTCTCCTTCATATAAGATGGCACTCTCTATCTCTATCCTCCACAATTCAGGTGAAATTTAGGAACTGTCACTGTCACGAGAGCGCGCGCCATGGGCGCAAGTCGATAGTGACACTAACCACTTTATGTGGGCATTGTCGAGCCAGTGTAGAGAGAATATACAAATACAGAGTAAACTCCATGTAACGTCACTCGATTTAACGACGAACTCCCTTAAACGTCGAAATCACTTGGCTTTTGTTGGTTTAGCTTGTCTTCCATAAAATGATACATTCTATATAGCATTACACCCACTCAATAACGACAACAATTAGGTAAAAAAAAGTGCCTTTTAAGTTGCCAATATTAATAAACTGCGCAGTTGTGTACGTTCTATCGCTTTATTATCCTAACCCGTAATAAACTCAACTGTCAACATAATGCGTACCGAAATTTCTAAGTAGATCCTTTATCACCGAGATGCCTCAATATCGCAAAATATAAATAAAATAAGTAAAAAATTACAACAAAATTACTGGTACAGCAAAAGACGTCAGACAAAAATAACAGACTTCTCTCCATTTAACGACAACTCTCCATAACGCCATAAAATGCACAGTCCCTTCAGTGTCGTTATATAGAGTTTACACTGTATTAGGAACCCTACACACGGCCTGATATTTGACAAGTAAAGTTGCACCGTCTGCGTCGTTTTTTGATTTCTTTTTATTGCATGAGTTCAGCAGACAAGCCGACGGGCTCACCTTATAGAAAGCGGTTCCCGTCGCCTATGGGCTTTTGTAACAAAACATTTGGCATGTCGGAGTCTTTGGATGGAACTAAAAGGAGTATAGTAAAAGCGGAAAATGCTGATGCAACAATAGGAATGGGATGAGATGAGTGGCTTCTCGGAACAGAGTACTCTTATAATAAAAGTAACCACGCAGGGCAGTTCTATTCTGCTGCCATTTGGCTTTATCTAACTTTAAATAACCTCTTATAATTTTTGATATGTTTACTTATGGTAAAAGATCGTGGAATTTATTGTAATAAAGTGTTGTTAATGCGTCGATTGATACATATTAAAAAGTTCTGTTTTAACAGTCGCAACAACTAACTTAAACTGCTCCACATTCGACTTCATCTCTTTTTAGGAGAACATTGATACTCGACGAACTACGCGTCCAGGAATTGCCAACTCGTCACCTTTCTCCGTAAACAAGTCGGTAACCTAAGTATGCCTAAATCGCAAGAGTATCGCAATAATTATAATAATCAAAGTCACCGACAAACTATTGAACGAATGAAATGATACGCAAGCGAACAATTTTTTTATAAATGTATCCGGGAAATAAAGCGACGTCTGTGACAAAAAACGATCTATTCAAAAGGGGGACGCAATAACAAACATTAGGAGCTTCCCGAACGGAAAAGAGGAATGCGAGGCACGCGGCGACTTTTTTACGAGGACAAAACAGTCCGGAAGCGATGCGCCGACGCATTACGCACAGATCATTAAACGCCCTTCTCCGTCCCGCGTCATATTTATGGCAGCACGCCTCGAGGAGCCGCCCTCCTTCGGGGATGTCTTCATCGGCATCGGACACGGCACCCGAATCAGCCGACGCGAAGCGAATCATCCAAATAGAAATCATCAACTGCAAAGAATCAGAACAAAAGTGCAGGAACGGGGAAAGAATACAATTTCCTGCATTGGGACGGCCTGTCGTAAGAGGCGAAAAAACAACCCACAGCCAGGTGCTAGTGTATTTGCCCGTTTAGATAGCTACCTCTCGTGGTCTAGACGTAGAGTATACCGCCATAAGAGCCTTGAGTTGTGTTCCGGCATCAGTGGCCCGGTTCCAGTCTCCCTTTAGAGAGCGGCTGCGCGAAAGTTACCGCTTTCCATCCGGTGGACCATCTGCCTGTCGGCTAAACTCGTGCCTATGAGTGCCCATGGCCCAGTCAAAAGCAGGAAAAGTCGTAATAAGTTTTGTTTGTCTTGGTTGCGCCTTTGCTGGCCAACCTCACTACAACAAAGAAGTTCCGGACTCGATTCTCTCGCATGGAAAATTTTGTAAACCGAACTTTCCGTTATTTACTATGGTCTGGATGTCTGGGATCAGCCCCAGTGTAGTCCGTTGTATATTACCCATTATATACTTATATAACACAAGCGTAACAGGCTTAGCTTGGGAATTTACAATGTGTGTTTTTGTTCACCGATTATTATTATTTAAATTATTGATAGCCGCGGCAGAACAAAAGCACCGAAAACTAGCACTATTTCACTCTCGCCTGGACAAAAGATAAACAGCCTCACTTAGGATCGAAGGCAAGGGACAGTCGGTTTGGCTAACTCCTTCACGACACCGCTCCTCCTAGGCGCAATGGATGCACTACACAAATAGAACGCAGCCCTAGTAACCTCCTCCTGGAAATGTAATTAAATCTGAACAGTGGCTGACGTAACAAACCGACAATATGCCTTACAGATATCAACTTTGCAAACTCAAAGCCTACCGAGTGCATTCCAAGAACTTTTACACCGCAACACAATAAAGACGCCCTTATCTTCAACGATATGCCATTTCATGAGTACCTATTTTTGGATGTCCTGCGATACAACTTTTACACGTTTTGGCAAGCACGATAGTTATATCAGCAACTGCCTAGTAAGACAATAAATGCTAATTAATTTGATGAAATTCATGACATTTATGAAATCGTAGGACTTTTAATTTAACACCGATTCAAGTTTGAGAAATATGTCTTAAAGAATAAGACGTTGATTTAAAAATTCGTTATGATTTTGTATGAAAACAAGACGGGAGTGGTGGCGCTACCTGTGATCAGTGGACGATTCCTCTTCTTCAATAGTAATATCGTGGTAATTTACTAAGATGGTTTGTTTCATACATCACAAATCGCACTCAAAAAGTCACCCTTCTTGGTCATTTTTCGGAAGTCACCTGCACCACCTCAGGAGTTCCCCAGGGATCAATTTTAGGTCCTTTATTATTTGTTATCTTTATTAATGACATTAGTTCCTGTGTATGAAAGGTTTTCTGTCGAACATACACACATAATGTATACAAGAAGATTTAGATTATATATATACATTTAAGTATAAATAAATGCAACTCGATAGTTTTCACAAAAAAGCAATTATACTTACAAGCTTATGGTCCCTTTCCCAAACTTTCTTCACACCACCACGAACATATTTTTATCTCTCTACAACACCATTATCAGACCTCAAGTCGAATATGCCAAAGTATGGAATCCATTTTATAACAAATATACAGCCATGCTGTCACAATTATATAGACTGCTTGCCTCTTAAACACTAATATTGATTACAAGTCTGGCTTGATCGGTGTGATACCACGCTCATTGATTTTATACTATATACTTTTTTTTTTTTATGTAACTTTAATGTATATCAGAATATTGGCGTGAAGCGCCATTTAGACAAGACTGATAGAAAGCATGTATGAGAATGTTAGTACACAAGTCCGCACTGCAGTAGGAACCACGAACAAGTTCCCTATGAGGGTAGGTTTGCACCAGGGATACTGGTCATCGATGCACTGACTGCAGAGCTATAGGATGAGGCCCCCTAGATGAAGATGGGGTGGCATTTCAAAACAAACTAGACAGGTGGCGGCAAGCGCTAGAGGGCGTTGGATTAAAAATCAGCAGAACCAAAACCGAATACCTGTTTTGTGATTTTGGCGGGACATTTAGTGCTGTGCCTCTTAAACTAGAATCAGCCACACTACCATGTAACCCCGAATTCAGATACCTCGGTTCACTACTGCAGAGTAATTGCGATATAGAGAGGGATGTAAGGAGAAGATTAAATGTAGCATGGCTAAAATGGAGACAGGTAACCGGTGTGACGTACGACAAACTAATGCCACGCTGAAACTAAAAGGTCAAATATTATATATAAATCCGTCATACGACCAGTCATGCTATACGGATCCGAATGTTGGGCCACCAAAGTGATAGACCACAAACGTCTCCCCTTAGCTGAGAGGGATGTGTGGTGTCACAAGAATGGATAAGGTGAGAAATGAGTACATAAGGGGATCTTTGAAAGTTGCACCCGTGACTGAAAAATTGAGACGAAGAAAATTAAGTTGGTATGGACATATAATGAGGAGGGATGAAAGTCACGTGACAAAAAGAATGTTAAACTTCAAGATAGATGGGTACAAATGTAAAGGTAGACCAAAAAAAAGATGTATGGATTGTGTAAATAGAGTGTAATAGAATAGAGGAGTGTGGAAGGTAAAGACATATTGTGCCAACCCCAAATAATTGGGATATGGTGAAAGAAAAGAGAGGTAAATACTTTACATCAGCTCGTTTGTTTGCCTATTTGTACGCTTGACAATAAGAACATTAAAAAATACGCCACCGCCTATTGCTAGCTAAGAGCGAGCACAAAGTATGGTGACATGTGTCTATAACATTATATTCTATATTTATGAGATCGCATAAAGAAGCGACGTTTAAAGGATAACTAGGCTACCCCTAATCCCAGCTGCACCCGTTTTATGTATTTATGAAGCTGATTTGCAAACACTGCCCTCTATTCGAGTTCTCTCAAAGTGAATGCAACACGACGATAGCACAATTCGACTCACATGAAATTTTACAACAGATCATCTTTATTAGTAGATGGCGCTGCCCACATATGTTTCACAAAAACGCAATAGATGACACCACTCGCAAAAACGCGACAACCTTCCGTGTTTCGTACAATATGTACATTGATACCACAAAATATTGAAATGTTGATTAGAGTTGACAGCGCTGGCAGCGGCAGATCATGTTAAATTTACATCAGAAACCCGGAACAGACCCTGAATTGTGATTTGCGAAACTCGTTGAAGGAAAAAGATTCCTTCCATCTAGGATACACAGGCCTATCGGATCCACAGTGTCTCGTGTGGCTCGCGTTGCTCGTGTGGCCGACTATTTCTAGGGAAATACAGATAAATTAGCTTCGACACGTTTTTGCGTTTGTAGTAGTGTACTGCCAGCAAATAAATAAATAAACTAATAGTTTATATACTTTTTTTTGCATGAGTTCAGCAGACAGGCAGACGGCCCACATGATGGAAAGCGGTTACCATCGCCTATGGACATTTGCAACACCAAAGGTGCTACAAATGCGCTGCTGCTCTCTTAAGCGATACTGGAACCTGGCCACTAATGCAGGAACACAACTCAAGGTTGTTATGGCTGCATACTCTAGATCAGGGGTGGTAGCCATCCAGTCGGGCAAATACCCTACCACCTGGCTGTGTGAGTAGTTTTGTCGCCTCTTACGATAAGCCGCCCGGCCGCAGGAAATTGTATTCTTTCTCCGTTCCTGCACGGATGAAATATATTATTGTTGTAGGCAGCTACTTAATATGAAACTAATAATATTAAATGATATTAAAATAATCAATATTAATTTTAAATTTACAAGTCCTGTAAAAAATAGGTTGGGGAAAAAGTCTTTTCGCATATAGTATGTATGAACTTGTAATAAGATCTCTTTGGCTATACCATTTGTATCTGGCTGGTTTTGGTAAAATTAAAAAGTTTTAATTTTGAAGAAGACAATTCCAAATTCAAATTGGGAAAATGTGTGATTTTCAGTAGTTTTTCTTATTGTTAAAATGAGTGAATCTAATGAAGAAATGCATTTTAAAATTTTACTACAAAAAAGGTAAAATGCAACACAAGCCGCGAAAAAAATTGTGATGTTTATAGACCTAATGCAATATTTGTAAGAGTAGCGCAAATTTGGTTTAAGCGTTTTCAATCCGGAAATTTTGATATCAAAGATGCACATCGCTCTGGTCGCCCTGTTACGGACAAAATTGATGCCATTTTTGAAAAAGTGGAGCAAGATCGGCATATTAGTAGTTGCCATGTAGCTGGAGAACTGGGAATTGACCACAAAACGGTTTTGGCGCATTTTAAAAAAGCTGGCTACACAAAAAAGCTCGATCTTTGGGTGCCTCGTGAGCTCACTGAAAGAAACCTAATGAACCGTGTACTCATTTGTGATTCTTTATTACGACGTAATGAAACCGAACCATTTTTGAAGAAGCTGATAACTGGTGATGGAAAGTGGATCACGTACGACAAGAACGTGTGAAAAAGATCGTGGTCAAAGGCCGGTCAGGCTTCACAGACTGTGGCGAAACCCGGGTTAACTCGCAACAAGGTGATGCTGTGTGTATGGTGGGATTGGAAGGGCATTATTCATTATGAGCTGTTACCGCCAGGCAGGACCATCGATTCTGAACTGTACTGCGAACAACTGATGAGATTAAAGCAAAAATTTGAAAGAAAGCGGCTGGAATTAATCAACAGAAGGGGTGTGGTTTTTCACCATGATTACCCTCGACCTCACACATCTTTAGCCACTCAGCAAAAATTACAAGAGTTTGGCTGGGAGGTGTTAATGCATCCGCCGTATAGTCCTGACCTTGCACCTTCAGATGTTCACCTGTTTCGGTCTCTGCAGAATTTCTTAGGCAGTGTCAGATTAACATCACGAGAGGACTGCCAAAACCACTTGTCGCAGTTTTTGATCAGAAGCCCCAAAATTTTTATAGCAATGGGATCACGTCCCTTCTTACAAGATGGCAAAAAGTTATCCAACAAAATGGCACCTACATACTTTAGTCAAATGTAAATAAACTTTATAAAAACACCTTTTGAATTTTTATAACAAAATGCGAAGAATCTTTCTCCCCAACCTAATATAATTTACAAATACTACTAGAAACGCAAAAACGTCTGGAGCTAATTTATCTGTTCTACTTTATTTCGCTCAGAGAATTCGCTTTGCTGTACACTGTACAGCGTGGCAATGGCAATGGCAATGCAGCCGGTCTTCCGAGCACGCGTCCCGCTGCCAATGATCTCATACATACCTAATTTATAATTTTTGACTTCATTTATTTATGTTACGTTTATATTTAGGTATTTTATATGTGTTAGGCATAGATCAATTTTATTGTTACATAAGTGATATTTTGTAACAATAATATTAAAGTAGGTACCAGGATAAACTAGGATATGCCCGCGACTTCGTCTAAGCTTGACTTGAAATTACCGCGGGATTCCCGGGATAAAAGTATCACACATTTTATTACATAAAATTTGCTATCGATCAGTGAAAAAATTGCATTAGAATTAGATTTTTTTCAATCTGGCCATTTTAAATTATTTCCAAAAAATTCCCACAGGATTCTTGGCATAAAAAGTAACGAATTTTAAATCTAAAAATTAGCTGTCAACCAGCGAAAACCACATCGAAATCGACCAAGTAGATTTTATGTGAAACTCGAACAAATAGACAAGAAATCTAAAAGAAATTGTATCGCGTTCTCGGTCGTTTCTATAGTCTATTCCAGTTGTTTTTTTTTTAAATAGCTTCAATGTACAGACACGGCATGTTTAGATTTTTATAATATTTATAGATTTTATTAAATTAATTTTATTTTAATACTGTAGTCAAATCACGAAAAAAGGGGGACGTTGTCATCTCTACTAACTTTCTGTGGAACCTGCGATCCCATGGGAAGAGAAGTTTATTTTCTAATGTCCATGTTCCATATGGGAAAACGTTACTGTTAGTGACCGTCACACAGATGATTCTGATGCGTCTTTGTTATTAATTGTTAATGACGTTAAACATTGACGGATAACGTATGTGTATATTTAAACATTGAACTTAGCTAGTCATTAACGGCATTATTATTAAATTTGACCACAGTCCGTAACAGTAACATTATCCCAGATGGAGCAGGGACGTTAAAATAAAAATGACTAAAATGTGTAGCGGCTATAGCACTTATTACAAATTGATTTATTAGTATGTGACGAGCTGAGATGATCGTTGTTCTGTTTTTCGGGTTCAAGGTTATCGTGAAAAGTAACCAAGGCGACAGAGCAACAGGCGGAACGGCGCGCGATGCTTTCAAATGTATCATCGGATACATTTGAAAGGCCGTCGCCATGACTACTTGTTTGTTACAGACAACTTCAGATATACTGATAAAAATATTTGTGTTGTGAACTCGAACGCGCGTGTGTTCAGTGAAGATCGCTTCGTGGACAGGTGTATGTGTGTTTACAAGAGTTCAGTGAACGGTGGTGAGTGAGAGGAGGCGCGTCGCGGCGGAGGTCGGTCGCGCGACGGCGATGGCCGCGAGGCACACTGGCCGGCGGACGCGGCCCGCGATTCGAATTCGGAATGCAGCTGGCAGCGGCGTCAGGCTGCCGTGACAGGCGTCCCCTCCGGATGTGCTGCTTGCTGCTGGCCGCGTGCGAGCAGTGCTACTTCCTGGTGATCGGCGCGCTGGACAAGTGGAAGGGCGGCGGCGGCCATGAGCGTGTCCGCAGTGCGCTCGGTGCTGGTGGAAGGGCCGCAGGCGCCCAGGGCCCGGGGCCCGTATACATATGCTAGCACGCCGAGGGCGCTGTACAACAACGCCAAGCTCAGGCGGGACCCGTCCTGGTGAGTAGCGTGCACCAATTAGTACAACAAGACAAATAATCAATATTTCTCATTAACGCTACAAATGAACTGTTTCTATAAACCATCATTAACATGTATAAAGTTAACATAATATGTCGTGCGTCGACGCGAGCCGTTTTACATGCTGTTGGTTTGACTACCCGTGTTTGGCAACGCTGCCTCAACAGTTGGAGCCCCCGAACTACGCAAATATGGAACATTAGAAAGCAGTTACATATTTATTATGTTTCAGGTTAGGGCCGAAGGGTTAGAGCTGTGGGGCCCATTAGTAAAGCTTGCTTCAAAGAAAGCGAGAATCTCTGACCAGAGTTCGTAGTATGAACAGCGAATAAGCATTGCCATCTATCTGGGCACCCTTCCCTCTGCCAGCATTCCGATACACACTGTCACATTCAGCGAGGTGTTTCCAATTTTAATTTACTTTTATGGGTATATACATATAAGAAAAGACGGGAAATATCCCTTTTGTTCTGATTTAATATCTGTGTTCATCTCCTTGAAATTTTACACAATACCATTTGGACGAGGTACGTGTTTCGATAAGGATGAGGTGAAGCTTGAAAGGTCAGAGCCGCCAGTCTTCATTTTAAACATCACATCGACCAACTTGAATATAATATATTCCTGGAAACATTTGAGCCATTTAAAAGTCTCGACACCATCAAGATTGTGAAAATACATGTGAATTACAGAGTTCGGTGGTGAGCCTTGAACCGGCAGCGGAGTGGCCGTTGCGTGCCCGCTTGACCCTCGGCAGACCTCTGCCGGGCCCTGAGGTCATGCCGAGCGTTGCCTATGCTGTAATCACGACCGAAGCGATTTATTTTAAGCCATGGATCGATGGAGACGCCTAACGCCGCTGGAAATATATAGCATAGCCCACGTGTGGACTGAAGGCTTCCCATCTCTAGGATTAGACGACAAACTGACTAAACATTAACCCTTGTCATTAATCTTTCACGTAATTGTACCTAATAATTTGCATTTTACGCTAAATTCGATTCAGATTCGCAAAAGATTCCGTTGTGTGGAGAAAAGTAGTTTGTGAGTATAACATAATAATAATAATAACAGCCCATAAATGTCCCACTGCTGGGCTCAGGCCTCCCATTATAGGGGGAACGGACAGTATACCCGCCACGATGTTTTCCTTCACCGTTGTTAGCACGTGGTAATTGTAACAATATGCACATTAGGTCACTAAACCGCCTAGTGGTGCATACTTTTCCGGCCAGGATACGAACGGCTGTCCTTTGAGTTTGGGACGCGGGTGCGTTAACCACCAAAGTACCAACGTGTCCGACTACGAAATCTTAAGATATATACTCATGATTATTCTATTAGCATTCATATTCGTATTCGTATTCACCAACGGCACTGCAGAGCAACAAAACACTAATAATATACCATAGTCACTAGCATCGAATAATGGGACCATAATTATGCATGAAATTTGGCATGAAGGTGTAGTCTGTGTGCCACTATGCCGCTACACAATGGTGTATTTAAACTGCAAAGCAACTAAAACTTAGGGGTGGCTCGACGTAGAATTGTGAGGGTTGAAAAAATATGTATACAGAAATAATGTGTAGGGTCGTTACACAGGTTTTATCGTAATAATGTATCTTTATAAAAAAATAATTAAAATCAATATAAAAAGATGATTACATATTCATCTCTAAAGCCAGAAAGAGCCCTAGCTTTGGAACTACATACATATTAATACGCTTATTACCTATAGGGGTAGGCAGAGACGGTGGAGTTCCACTTGCTACGATCTTGACATACCTCTTTCGCTTGGCGTACGTTCATTAATCTCTTCATACATACACGCAAAAACTCTACCACCCATACTGTTGTCATACACTTGTTTTGTCAGGCTCTCTTCATCCATTCTCTCTACATGTCCGAACCACCTTAACATGCCTTTCTCACCACTTGTTATTATACATCTACTTTGAATCCACGACGTTCCTTATCGCACTGTTCTTCACTTTATATTTCAACTACCGTGTGGACATTTCTTAATAACTGATTGGCATCCTGCTCTCTCGTTTCATATTTCACATCGTGATATCTCTGGACTTTGACATTCGCTTCCAATTTTGGACCAACTTTCAATTTTTTACAATTATTAAATAAACATCGTTATGAGTGCAGGAAAGGAAAAAGGATGCAATTTCCGGCTGACGACCTATCGTAAGAGGCGACAAAACAACCCACAGCCAGGTGGTAGGGTATTTGCCCAACTGAATGGCTACCACCCCTGGTCTAAAGTATGCCACCATAACAACCCTGAGTTGTGTTCCGACATTAGTGGTCAGGTTTCAGTCTCCTTTTAGAGAGCGGCAGCGCATTGGTAGCACCTTTGATGTTGCAAATGTCCACCGCTTTCCATCAGGTGGGCCGTCTGCCTGTCTGCTGAACTCATGCAATAATAAGAATGAAAAAAAACATTTTCACTACTTTTATAAATTTGTCATTTGCATAGACATACCTATAGTTTACTTCATTACCTGCTATGTTATTTACTTCATTTATTTAATTATCCTATATTTGACATACATTATGATGAAACCTGCACATGGAGCAACCAGCGTGTGAAACCTATCCGACCCGCTATAAGTTCTGCTCTGAAATGGGCAAACCCGTGCCCAGCAGTGGGGTATTTGCGGGTTGGCATTATTAGTAGGACTTTTCAGAATCAATACGAAAGCTAACCGCTCCCGACGACTTGGGCCACTTTTTTAGTTAAAATGCGGTATATATAATCTGTCACAAATATTACTAATGTACCTATTTGATGAAAGTAGCTTAGCTGTATTTTTAACTAGCTATGGCCGCCACTCCGTTCGGCCATTGTAACGGAATTAGCACTACAAATCTTCTGAAACCCACAAGACATCGAAGTGAAACACACGAAAATTTAAGAAAAATGTTTTCCAAGCGGTATTACATTTACCTACCTTGACGGTTCCCATTGCTGGTTTAGAGTTTGACGCCACAATAACCCAGTCCTCTCTTGTGAGAGGTCAATAAGGGAAACCTCATGTTGTTACGAACGTCTATAGGCGGAGGTAATCGCTTTCCATCAGGTGAGCCGTTTGGCTGTTTGATGTTTGTCAGATTCAGACACTGAAAAAACCTGTTTTAGTTTCTAAATTTTTCATTGACAGCTATAGTACCAATTCTATTGCTTATTGAAGACAGACGTTTCGGACCGACATAAACAATTTGTTTTTTAAATCCGTCAATTATGATTTAACATCTTAACAATAGCAATTCGCACATCATTTTTTATTACATACTAGGTTGTACTCCGTGTCTGACTATGGTGTTTAAAGAACAGGCGTTAATACAAGTTACATTGTATTACATTTTTATGTATTTGCCCCTGGAAAATTCATTTTATATCGCAAACTATCCCATCTCCCGGGATGAAAAGTATATATGTGTCCATTTTCAGTATTTAAACTACATTTAAACAAAATTGCAGCAAAACCGAGCCGGTACTCCTAGTACCTTCCCTAAAGGCTTAACAGACAGATCGTGTTACTATCACATTTTTATATAGATGATGATTTTTGGTGTCTATAAACTTGAGAAATGATTGGTCTGCCATACAAACTTTCATCCCCTGTAGCAACCCGTTCTAGTTTTATTACCAAATGTTCAAAATGTCCAGAATGTTTAAACTACCTAAATAATAATATAATATCCAAAATGTTCAAACTGGCCCAAATGAACAAAATATTCAAAAAAGTCAAAAATAACCAACTGTCCGAAATCTCCAAACTGTCCAAAATGTTCAAAATGATCAAAATGTGCAAAATATCCAAACTGATCAAAATGACCAACATGTACAAAATATCCAAAATTACCAAAATAGCCAAAATATCCAAATTACCAAAATGTCAAAAAATTACCAAAATGTGCAAAAGTGACCAAAAGAACCAAAATAGCAAAAATGCCCAAATTAGTAAATCACAAAAACCAAAACCTATCCCATTTTCTGGGATAGCCTTTACTTAAATCTATCCCATTATCCCGGACAAAATGTATGCCTTCTTCACCTTCGGTATTAAAATTACATAATAGGTTGGGGAAAAAGTCTTTTCGCATATAGTAGGTATGAACTTGTAATAAGATCTCTTTGGCTATACCATTTGTATCTCTGGCTGGTTTTGGTATCATTAAAAAGTTTTAATTTTAAAGAAGACAATTCCAAATTCAAAATAGGAAAATGTGTGATTTTCATTTGTTTTTCTTATTGTTAAAATTAGTGAAACTAATGAAGAAATTCGATACATTTTAAAATTTTACTACAAAAAAGGTAAAAATGCAACACAAGCGGCGAAAAAAATTTGTGATATTTATGGACCTAATGCAGTATCTGTGAGAGTAGTGGTTTAAACGTTTTCAATCCGGAAATTTTGATATCAAAGATGCACGTCGCTCTGGTCGCCCTGTTACGAACAAAATTGATGCCATTTTTGAAAAAGTGGAGCAAGATCGGCATATTAGTAGTTACGATGTAGCTGGAGAACTGGGAATTGACCACAAAACGGTTTTGGCGCATTTGGAAAAAGCTGGGTACACAAAAAAGCTCGATCTTTGGGTGCCTCATGAGCTCACTGAAAGAAACCTAATGAACCGTGTACTCATTTGTGATTCTTTATTACGACGTAATGAAACCGAACCATTTTTGAAGAAGCTGATAACTGGTGATGAAAAGTGGAACACGTACGACAAGAACGTGCGAAAAAGATCGTGGTCAAAGGCCGGTCAGGCTTCACAGACTGTGGCGAAACCCGGGTTAACTCGCAACAAGGTGATGCTGTGTGTATGGTGGGATTGGAAGGGCATTTAAACTGTTACCGCCAGGCAGGACCATCGATTCTGAACTGTACTGCGAACAACTGATGAGATTAAAGCAAAAAGTTGTGAGAAAGCGGCCGGAATTAACCAACAGAAGGGGTGTGGTTTTTCACCATGATAACGCTAGACCTCACACATCTTTAGCCACTCAGCAAAATTACGAGAGTTTGGCTGGGAGGTGTTAATCCATCCGCCATATAGTCCTGACCTTGCACCTTCAGATTTTCACCTGTTTAGGTCTCTGCAGAATTCCTTAGGCAGTGTCAGGTTAACATCACGAGAGGACTGCCAAAACCATTTGTCGCAGTTTTTTGATCAGAAGCCCCAAAATTTATAACAAAAGTATAACAAACAGAGAGATATGATTTTAGGCACATGTATTAAAAATTAAATAAATGCACATAATACCGTGACAAGAGTGTGAGTCAGGAGAAAAAGAATAAAAAAATAAACAAACAGAGGGATACATATATTTTTATACCGAAAACTATTTCATTTTTCGGGATAACCTATGTATCCTATGTTCATCCTCGTCATCAAAAAAATATATATATACTGAGTTTCAGCCAAATCGGTCCAGTAGTTTTTCCGTGAAAACGGAAGACAGACAGTCAGGCAGACAGACAGACAGAGTTACTTTCGCATTTGTAATATTAATAGGGGTTTTGAAATCACAAACAGACACTTACAATTTTCATAATAATATTTTTAGTTTTGATATAAATCAGGTTACTTTGTAGTGAAACAATGGACACGATTTAGTGTAATGTTGCAGCCATTTGGGCATCCACCGCGTGGCCGCGAACTGCATCGAGCGTTGAGCTCTCGGCGTGTTGTGGCGACGTCGTTGCCGCGCGACCGGCCCCCGCCCCCTCCGCCCCCCGCTCCCACACCCGAACATGAAACGCCTGAATTACTCTCCAGCCTATCTCATGCATCCTCGAAGGAAAAGCCGCAAATAATCACAATAATTTAATTTGTTTTATGATAGGCTGTGTGCCAGTCAGTTTCAAACATGCAAAGACCTTGTGAATAAAGTTTGGTCTTTGTGAAAAGTTAAATATTAACCTATAAGTACCTGATAAGATACTTGTTGGCCATACGTCGCACTGCTACAGTGATTGTTACAGTATCAACTTTGTTTATTTGACTGAAATCCGTCAAGTAACAGATTCATTAGAAACTGTAAAAAAGTGGTTGTGTGCGAGTCGGACTCACATTTAGAGGGTTGTTTTATTTCAACTGAACAAATACGCCGCACTCACAGAAGCGTTGGCCGCATAATTGCCTACATTATTCTGGGCGCGCAGCACAAGAGGACAGAGGAGAAAGGCTTATCCCTAGGCCGAAAAGAAACCCTTGTTTAAATTTATTTTTTACGATGTACTCAGTCGTGTGTGGAGTCGTTTTTCCTATTCTTAACTTGATAAATTGTGATATTTTTTCTTTTAAAGGTGTAAAAAGCGTGTCGAGCTTTTTCTCTATGAGGTAAAATAGAAAATCGTAAAAAAATTGAGATCAGATAGTGATGAATGCACAGAACTGACAGAAGTCCGTAGCCTCTGAAGAGGTAAACTCAAATTACTTTTGTTATGTATTTGGAAGGGAGCGTCCCCGCTTCTGGCGCACGATTGTGAAGCAGTGACTTGTTCCATGAAACAGAGTCGATAAGGTGAGGCACTCCATCAAAGTCACCGCGCGGCGCGTGGCGTGGCGTGTGGCGTGGCGTGGCTCGCGGCGCGCGACTCGGCGCCGGTTAGCATGCGAAGTCCGGAGGAGCAACAACCTTAACCTTGATGTCCCGACGTGGAGGGGGGGGGCGGGGGCGGGGGCGGGGGCGGGGGCCCCCGCGGTCGCCATGGCGACCAACGTCTCAACTTCCGTTACAAGTCCTCACGAAAAATACATAATACCTTATCGGTCTCATTGCAATCTGTCTATAATTACGAAATGATTGCGTGAATCGAGAAAGGCCGACGCACTCTTCGTAACTATTTGCGTTCTATTAATAAATAGCGCTATTGTATTGCCTTAAGCAATATTTTATGAGGGTTAATTTATTTTTATTATAATACTTTTAAAATTGGAGTTTGATCCACTCCCTTCCCAATATGTGTGTTTGTGTGTCGATTGTTATATTAGGTTGGGGAAAAAGTTTCTTCGCATTTTAAATAAAAATTCAAAAGATTTTTTTATAATATTTATTTACATTTGACGAAAGTATGTAGGTGCCATTTTGTTGGATAACTTTTTGCTATCTTGTAGGTAGGGACGTGATCCCATTGCTATAAAAATTTTGGGGCTTCTGATCAAAAAACTACGACAAGTGGTTTTGGCAGTCCTCTCGTGATGTTAACCTGACACTGCCTAAGGAATTCTGCAGAGACCTAAACAGGTGAAAATCTGAAGGTGCAAGGTCAGGACTATACGGCGGATGCATTAACACCTCCCAGCCAAACTCTCGTAATTTTTGCCGAGTGGCTAAAGATGTGTGAGGTCTAGCGTTATCATGGTGAAAAACCACATCCCTTCTGTTGATTAATTCCGGCCGCTTTCTCTCAACTTTTTGCTTTAATCTCATCAGTTGTTCGCAGTACAGTTCAGAATCGATGGTCCTGCCTGGCGGTAACAGTTTAAATGCCCTTCCAATCCCACCATACACACAGCATCACCTTGTTGCGAGTTAACCCGGGTTTCGCCACAGTCTGTGAAGCCTGACCGGCCTTTGACCACGATCTTTTTCGCACGTTCTTCGAAAATGATTCGGTTTCATTGCGTCGTAATAAAGAATTACAAATGAGTACACGGTTCATTGGGTTTCTTTCAGTGAGCTCATGAGGCACCCAAATATCGAGCTTTTTTGTGTACCCAGCTTTTTCCAAATGCGCCAAAACCGTTTTGTGGTCAATTCCCAGTTCTCCAGCTACATCGTAACTACTAATATGCCGATCTTGCTCCACTTTTTCAAAAATGGCACCAATTTTGTCCGTAACAGGGCGACCAGAGCGACGTGCATCTTTGATATCAAAATTTCCGGATTGAAAACGCTTAAACCAAATTTGCGCTACTCTCACAGATACTGCATTAGGTCTATAAACATCACAAATTTTTTTCACGGCTTGTGTTGCATTTTTAACTTTTTTGTAGTAAAATTTTAAAATGTATCGAATTTCTTTATTAGATTCACTCATTTTAACAATAAGAAAAACAAATGAAAATCACACATTTTCCTATTTTGAATTTGGAATTGTCTTCTTTAAAATTAAAACTTTTTAATGATACCAAAACCAGCCAGAGATACAAATGGTATAGCCAAAGAGATCTTATTACAAGTTCATACATACTATATGCGAAAAGACTTTTTCCCCAACCTATTATATTGTTCATATACATAGAAACTTGTAACATCTAAGCTACGCGAAGAACGTAGCACGAATTTAAGCTTACCTTGTGGTAAACAGCGAGCGTAGTATCCAGCGCCGTAGGCAGCGTAGCAGCGTTACGAATCCCTACGCCAAACACTACGTTGAAGAATTTCAATGATACAATTGGAACCCAGGTGCTAGGTTTAAATATTTTTTACTATTTGAAGTATAATATAATTTCAGATCGAAAAGGCCTACTAGACTGTCAGCAAAATCGGACGATGTAACGATCCTTAGTCAATAAATAGTACGAAGTTGCATACATTTTTATTGACATTTAATTATAGTTTATTTTAGGGCTATCCAAAAATATATTACGCTGTCAAATATGACCATATTTATGATTTAGCGTAGGACCACTCAACCGAAGACAGATAAAAGACTAAAATAACATTATAATAGTTATCGGAGTCATTAAAGAGTTGTTGCACGGAATGGCACTTTTGTGCGAACCGCGGCAAGTTGACGGCGCACGTTTCATCTGTTTCCAGTCAGGACCAGTTCATCTCTGTATCAATAATATATTAAGCGATAACGACTGCGGATCGAATGAATTCGCAAATAGTTGTGTCAGAGATGCGCCATGGGCACAATAGCGCAACGAGGTGCGCGCAGGACGGAGCACGCGATGGTCACGTGCCGAGGCGAAGCGATGACCGGCGGCCGGCGGAGCGGCAGTCAGCGCCGGACGCGGGGCCGCAGCGGCACGTGCGCCCCGCCACATCGACGACCGCCACACTGAGCACGACGTGAGTGTAAAGCCCCACGATGCCCCCGGTCCAGATACCCGCTGAAGAACTGGAGCCGCTCGACGACGGCGACCTGCTTCGAGTGGCGCCCAAGTCGGTGGCGCGCAATGTGAACGTAGTGAAGCCCCTGCAACCGGGCGATGAGCCCCCGACCGACGGTGTGAGCCCCCAGACCATTCTCGACCCCAAGTTCTCGCGAGCTCTGGATTTTAAGCTCCGAAGGTTGAAAGAAAAGGAGATTCTGCATACGAACCTGCGCCGACCGACGCGTAAGCCCCGCAACGGCCTGCTCGCTGCTTCGAATCCCAACATTAGTCTAGGAGAGCATCCCCCCGACGAGCAGCTGAGTCGGTCTCAGCCGCAGATCGTCATAGTGCCCCCGGATGACGAACACTCGAAAGTGTCTCCCAAGACGGAAGTCAAAATGGCGGCTCGAAAGAGTCGGGCTCGGAATGTTTCGGAGGGCGAGAAGCCGAGGTTCATCACGACGGTGAAGTCAGGCCAGTTCCTGCTCCCTCCGCCTGAGTTGGCGTGCCTGCTGGGCCTCGAGACGCTGTACCCGCCGCAGGAGAGGGAGAGGATCGTGTACTCGTACTCCAGCAAACCCAAGGCGGTGGCGTCGCGGGCGAAGCGGACGCCCCCGGAGCGGAAGGAGCGCGAGGCGGGCGCGTGCGCCGGCAGCCCGCCGCCGGCGCCCGAGCCCTCCAGGCCCAGCGCTGGCCAGCTGTTTCGGGGCGTGCGGGCGCTGGTGGCGGGCGTCGCCGGCGTCAGCCGCATGCTGCGCAACGAGGACGCGTGAGTTCCCTCCTTTGGTGGCACCATCGCTGAATCAGCTTAACTCTTGTTTATTCACCCCGGGTTCTATATTTTACCGACGGCTGTCTGTAATAGTAACTGATTGATTTTGAAGCTACCAATAGCCGATGGTTGAGAGGGCTATACGAGCGTTTCACAAGCTCATTCACAATTTGTAATCAGTAATTAATTCCCTCCCAAGCGTTTTGCTAACGCAATATAGTTGTAGTATACCTCCTACCTTATTTATTTTGTAGTTATAACTACAAATACATTTTCAAAAGAAGAGACCTTTTGTGATATACGATTGTCATTAAAAACCAAGCTTTCAATCAATCTGCTTTAAAAATACTTACAAACATATTTCAACTTTTTAAATAATGATTGTTTCATTGTCATATTTTTTATTAAAAAAAGAGTGCTGTCACAAGAAACAGTGTTGTCACTTCAGAAATTTCTCGCTAGTTATAAGGATTTGTGATTTTCGATCGCAATTTTTTTAATACGTTAAGGCTAAAAGCAACGATTTTCATGGTACCAGAATCAAATGACGGAAACTTTGTCCGGTTGTTTGTTTTCATTCAAATGTTTTAGGGAACTTTTTGTAACGCGGACCGTTTCACACAGATGTAGCGATGGATTTAATGCGTTATTTGAAGCGATGTTGTAGTTTATTGTTAATGATGTTAAATATTGACAGTTAGTACGTACTAATACGTTATCTATTAATAATGTTATATTCATTCCCAGTTATTTTTAACGCTATATTGAAGACGCATTAGGTCAGAATCGATAACTATAACGTTATCGCAGGTGAAGAGATGAATATAAAGCAATACTTGAATTGGAATTAGAACTGTTAAAGATAGAAATAGTAAATTTGACAGATGTAAATAAATGAGTTTAATTTAAAATCACCTATTAATAACGACAAAAAACCGGCAACCGGTAATAACATTCCTACGAATTGTAGTGTTGAGAATAGTGTTGAAAATTTATAATATAGAAATACTTCATCTGTCATTTCCATAGAAAAAGTCTACCGATCGGTTAGAAAATCCCTCCCATCGGTAGTTGGTACTTTCATGAGTAACTAGCTACGGACCGTTCATTATAGGAACATCAGTAGAGCTACCAGGCGTTAATATTCTACCCGTCGGTATCAAAAACGAATCGTTTCTGCAATATTGAAACCGGGCACAGTGGTCTTAAGTTAATTCTCTTCCTTACGTTGTTAGGTTGCTGCGCGCTATAATCGACATCGGTTTATACGGTGTTACTGTTACAGAAGGGTCATACATAATAAATGAAACACCAGAAACATGTTTTGGATGGTGAGATCAATCGAAGATGAAGGTGGGCTGCCGCGAGTTACGCTGCGGTGCCAATGAGTAACACGCGGCTCAAATAAATGATATCGGGGCTAATTGCATTGTTCGCCCGGTGGCGGGGGCGTGGGGCAGGGGCGGGGGCATTGGGCGATGGCCCACTTCCATTCAACCCCAAGAAACAATATATTAAACATTCGTAGACAAGTTCAATAAATACGATAACATTATTTTCCTTATATTATCTCAGTTTGTTATCACCAAATAACTGTCCTTGAGGTGATGAAAGTCAAAGCATCGTTATTTTAGTATTTCTCGTTAACAAAACAGAAAATATGAGTTATGTCAGTTACATTATTATCACATATTGCAACTTACATTATATTCTACGTATACTCGTACCTTGTCTTTTCTTACAGAATAAGTTTTGGATAAAATTTTAGTTAAATAGTATCTTTAGATAATTAATATAAAACATTTTCTACTGTAATATCTAACTTTAGATGTGGCTTAAGTAGTTTAAGACATTTAAACATAATGAAATAGTGTAACTCTTTACAGACACGAAAATGATCTAAGGAAAAACAATATATATATATGCAATGGTGCATGTTGGACTGTTTCAGTGGCAGCATGGCGACGACGCAGTACTCGAACGTGATGCACGAGAAGCGCGTGGTGCGCGGGAGCACCTTCGCGGCGCACCCGCAGGCGGCGGTGAGGCCGCTGCACAATATTTTGCTCATTGTTCTTCTTGTTGCATGTCGATTAAAGATAGACGTTTGCTTTTTAACAAATAATTATGATTGTCTACTTAAAATATTACCGCGCCTGCTATGCGAGCCAGTTTTCTTACAACCCACCAAAAGCAGCCTGCAATAAATATAGTGCTGTCACAGCGAGCGTGTCGCTCTTGTACACATAGGAATTTGCTATCATACAACACAGTCCACCAAAAGGATTTCCGACAAAAATATAAGATAGCCAGTTTTACAAATCATTTTAAGCACCTACTCCAAGATTATCTTCCGCTATTTGAATAAAATGTGTCACAGTCAAGCGTACAGTTGATCGGCCGACTGCCCGGAATCCTACCAAAATTAGTACAGTAATTGAAAACTAGAATATCCCAGCATATTTAATTGATTATAATCCCGAGATACATAACCTATGTTACATGTTGGTTTTCTGATACAATAATAAAAATAGATGTGTAGAACAGATTGCGTAGTGCCGAATAAAACCATTCCATTTGTATCTTAGTAATGCAGAGACAGCATGCAATTCATTGATTACGTATTCGTGCTGCCTGCGTATGCTTGCGAAGCCTTGTTTAGGGTCAGTTTCTCAAATGGCAACCTTTTAAATATTGAGCGAGATCGATTTAAACGATCCTATTATAAATAATTTAAGCCCGTCTGCTGTCAGGGCGACGGGCTGGAAAGCGGCGCAGCGCGCGCCGCACGCAGCCGGCGGCGGGCGCTGGCGCGGCGCGCGGCGGCGGCGCGGTTGCGGCCTGGCACGCCGCCGCCCGCGCCCGGTAGGCGCCACCACCCCATACAGACGGACTACTATCTACAGGAGGTCAGTGTTCTAAGCTTCTTCTTCTCGCTTCGCCGAACCTTTATATTACTAAAAGGGATGAACACAAAGCACGTAGATGATGGACCGATTTCCACGAAAAAATCGCTTGAAGGGTATGACGTCCATGGCAGCCATTCTTCTGGTGACTAAAGAGTTCGGTGTTGTCCCGCAGTTGTTCGAGAAGGGCGTAGAAATGGAGGTCGGCGTACAGACGGACCTGTTCGTGGACCGGCCCGCGACGCCCGTCTACGTGCCCGCCAAGACAGGCGCGGATGCCTTCACACAGATCTACCCCGGCGACGTGAGTCATTTTCAAACATACCGAATGCAGTCGAAAGATTCATTCTTCAAGGTAGCACAGAACGTGGTGTATTGCTACTTTATTACAGCACTGCATAATGGTGTAAATGTGACTCATAATTTTATGTCCGTGTACACCGAATAGCTCTTGGGAAAATTAGCTGTGACATACCAAGATTATTATCTATGTATTAGTATAATAATGCAAGCAGGTCCATCTTTTAGGGTCTAGGTTGCCATTGACAGACATGCAACACAGTTATGATTGTATTGATGATTTGCAGTTGTTCGATTTCGACTTGGAAGTGCAGCCGATCTTGGAGGTGCTGGTGGGCAAGACGGCGGAGCAGGCGCTGGCCGAGGTCGCGCAGGAGGAGGAACTGGCGACGCTGCGCGAGCAGCAACGTCGCTACGTCGAGCTGCGCGATGCCGAGCTCGCCGAGCGGCAACGACTCGCCGCGCAGGACCTGCGCCTCTACCACGAGAAGGAGCGGCGTGTGGCGGAGGCGCGCTCGGCGCAGGCGGCGGCCACCGAGGCGCGCGAGCGGGCCGCCGCCGCGGGGCTTGTGCGGGGCTACGTGGCCGAGCTGGTGCCCGCGGTGCTGGCCGGCCTGCGCGACCAGGGCTACCTGCTCGAGCGTATACATAGAGGTACGGGGCGCAAATGGCATTCAGACGCCGCTCAAACCCGATCTTCGCCCTCACACGACTGTCTCGTGTTTCAGGCGTGGACGAAGACTTCGTGCCGTGGCTGGTGGAAGAGGTCTCGCAGCAGATCGAATCCATCATCACGAGCAGAGACGTCGTTACAGGTGAGTCGGGAAGTCGATTGTGTGCGGTCGCTTTGCCTGGCCGATCTTAAATTGTGCCCTGCCCTTCGCAGAGATAGTGCGCGAGGTGGTGGAGGCGCGCGCCGAGCTATACCGCGGCGCGGGCGAGCGCCGGCCCGAGGAGAGCGTGACGCCACCTTCCGAGCCGGCCGCCGAGGCCGAGGGAGAACGTAAGTAACAACCTAATTAACTTATTATAAATTATGCTTTGCTTTAATTTTTCCATTGTCTTTCTTAGTACTTTGTATAACTATTTATACTTATTACGTACATTATCAATAGGCGACGTGTGCGCCCCACATCCCACGTGCACTTGCGTTGGCATAGCGAATAAAGTGTCAGTGCAACCTGTCGTGTGGCGGGCAACGCGACTGTTTCGGTGGCGGCTGCGATTCGCGCCACCTCGCCACGTGTGCGCCGCCCTCGCGCTGCATTCGCGACGCACTTGCACCCGCTCAATGGGCTCATTACGCCACAATCGGACGCGTATTACGGCGTTCGGCGTTGCGGTGCGCACGCGCACAGCCGAGGGGAGCCCGATAATGCGCGTCGGGCCGCGGTCGCGAACAATTAAGATTGATACGCTGTGATGAGATTATAATATGGTTTTGATGCGGGGCGCGGGCGGCTTAGCACTTTTATTTTGTTTGGCATTAGCGTTTTAACCGCCGGTGTTCGCTTGTCGCCTCGAATGGAGTGGAGTGGAGTGGAACGGGGCCGGTGTCGGGCCGAGCTGCACGTGTGTGCCGACCCTCTTCTGTCATTTCAATCAAAACTACTCCTGCTGAGCCCTTAACATGCAAAATGATAAACGATCAGTTAATTCGAACCTTAACAGTAAGCAATCTTCAAAATAATATGGATTATGGTCAATGTTTATTCTTCTTGAATAAGTCACAGCCTCACAGCCATTGTTTCAGTCCGATGACTCTAATTAGAGGCAGTCCGACGAAGATATGACATGAATGGATTTTATTAAGCCAGTAGGCGGTGGGATATTCACTTTCAGAGTTGTGCGCCTTCAACTTTTGAAGTGTAAAGTGGAAAATTTTAAAAAATCAAGGTACGTAGGTTGCATAGATAGATTGCAATAGGATCTGCAGAGTAATTTAAAAAAAAGATACCCATATGGAAAAATTTGGATTGTACAATTGTTTTGGGTTCCATAACGAGTAGCCACGAACACAATGGACATTCGTAGTCTAAGCAAAATCGTTCACTTTACATAGACTATTAACGCTATTGGCTGACTTTCTCTGTCTTATGAACCGAGTATTGGGCATTTTAATCCGGAGTATTATCATGAAACGAATGGACGATTATAAAATGATTTGCACACTGCCAATTCGAGATGTGCGCAGCACCCCTAAATAATATAAACGCAACTGCCACATCGCAATAAACATTGCGGTATCATGTTGTGTAGAGGGTACTGTGGGTTGGGGACATATTGCACGCATCGGTCTGCGCGTGCCCGGCGCGTGGCTCCGTCCACCTGCAGCTCGCGATCCCGTGCAAACGTGGCCATCGCCTTATATCCTCTATTTTTATTTGATTACAATGTTACAAGTGAATGCATTGACGTGCCACTAATTGTGATGCGTAACAATTGCACATGGCCATGGCGTACACACGTGTGCATTCGAAGATCGAGCGGGCGATAGCGGGCGATAGCGGGCGATAGCGGTCGGGGCTTAGTGGCCAGCGCCCGGCGGCGACAAGCCCGCGATGGCAATCGAATTAAATGCGATAGCCCCGACAGCTGAAAGCGATGCTTATCTTGCGAAACATTGCTACAAATGTGTTTACTAAGTTTAACGCCATTACCTACAATTTAACGATAAAACACAAGCGACGGATCGAACCGATCTAGTACTCTCTTCACTGACCACCAGTATGTCTTCTAGTCCCTGGCAGATGGTAGGGTCGCCATGTGGTAGTCGGGCACCTCTCGTAGTTTTTAGTTGGTTGTAGGTAGTGTCCTACTACGTTATGTTATATTGTCCTAATGTGATTGATATCTTTATATTTTTTATTATCGGTAACTTTAGGCTAAGTGTGCAAATACTTAATTAACGTGCAATGACCCCTTTAAATTACAAATATCACGACTAATGCACATAATAGATAGTAGTAGTATTCTATTCCAACGTTTCAGCTACTTTTCAGTAGCCGTGAGGCTAAATAAAAACTTTAACATTACTCATGAACACTTGACATCTCTGTCTTCTGTCTTCTGTCGAAATAAAAATAAAATAAAATACCGCCGTTAAACCGTTAAAACATAGTTTTATCACTTGTATTATCATTGGGAAAAAGATATTATTGGTATGGAGCTTTATTAAATAAATAAGGCAAATGAACGGTTAATAAGATATAGGATAAGCCATAATAATGATCTACATATTGATGTGGTGCGAATTGTATATCCGCCTTCGGTGTCCGACAGCGTTTTTGCAAAAACAAATATTTAGCGTGCACTTGCAGCGGCAGCGGCCTGGGCCTCGAACCACTTTCGACACAAGCGCCATGGCGATTGAGTTGCAATTCGAGCGGCACCGCGCGGCCGCCGTGTTTGCCCAGCTGGCTGCCCACCGCCACCAGCCCGCGCGGAGGGTGAAGTGAATTTAAACAGCCACCGCCTCTTTATAATAACAATGTTAAATCTTAATAAAGCTCTTCAGGCTTAATCATTTTATTTTTGTAGTATTATAAATATCTACTACAAATTCAAAATTTTCAAAATTTTAAGGTGGTGGGCACAGTTTTATGATTTTAAAAACCAATGTCTCTCCGTCTTATTATTATTAATGACTACGATAAAAAAAATATCAAAGGATATTTACGATTTGACCACATATGATCAGGTATGCAGATTGAAAAAAAAAATCGAAATTCAGTTAAAGTACCGCCATCCTTAATTATTTATTGTTTCTTGCTTTTACTACACTTGTGTAGTACGTGAATATTCTATCGACGACAATATATTCTGACAAAATCACTGGTATGCATAAAGACAGACAGACGGATAACAAAAACAAGGTTTCCGTTTTTGCCAAAATGACTACGGAACCCTAAAGATGCAATTTTTTTCCAAAAGTTTTTACATTTACATTATTAGTAGTATTATTGACATAATTATTAACATTTTGTTTGTAATAAATAACATTTGTATGTGTATATATACTTAGTCTGGCCATAAATACTGTTACAATTAAAAAGAAACAAAATATTACATTTGAATTTGGAATCTGTCATTTTTATATGATTGTTCATTGTGTTTTCTCATTTTGGCGCCAATACATTGTACAACATTTTGCGATATTAAAACGGAGTGGGGCGATAAAGAGAACCGAATCGCTGTGATTGCATTACACAAAGTAGGTATGGAGCCAAATGCAATTTTAAAAACTCTCCGTACGCTTGGTATTAGCCAAATATTTGTGTACCGGGCTATTTATAGGTACAATGAGACCTCTGTTTGTGACAGAAAAAGATCTGGCTGTCCACGTAGTGTTCGTACTAAAAAGGTGGTTAAAGCAGTAAGGGAAAGAATTCGAAGAAATCCTGTCCGAGAGCAAAAGATTTTACTCGGGAGATGAAGATATCATCACCTAGAACCATGTCGCGTATTTTAAAAGATGACTTAGGACTTGCAGCCTATAAGAGACACACTGGTCATTTCTTAACTCATAGTTTAAAAAAGAATAGGGTGGTAAAATCGAAACAACTACTGAAGCGGTAAGGTAAGGTAAGGGGAGGTCACAGAAAAATTTTGTTTACGGATGAGAAATTTTTACAATTGAGCAACATTTTAACAAACAAAATGACCGTATTTATGCTCAAAGCTCTAAGGAAGCTTCTCAATTAGTCGACAGAGTGCAACGTGGGCCTTATCCGTCTTCAGTGATGGTTTGGTGGGGTGTTAGCTATGAAGGAGTGACTGGGCCATATTTTTGTGAAAAAGGTATCAAAACATCGGCACAAGTGTATCAAGATACCATTCTTGAGAAGATAGTTAAGCCCTTTTACACACCATGTTCAATAACCAAGAATGGTCCTTCCAGCAAGACTCGGCGCCGGGTCATAAAGCTCGATCCACGCAGTCTTGGTTGGAAACGAACGTTTCGGACTTCATCAGAGCTGAAGACTGGCCGTCGTCTAGTCCCGATCTTAATCCGCTGGATTATGATTTATGGTCAGTTTTAGAGAGTGTGGCTTGCTCTAAACGCCATGATAATTTGGAGTCCCTAAAACAATCCATACGATTGGCAGTGAAGAATTTTCCCATGGAAAGAGTGCGTGCTTCTATTGATAACTGGCCTCAACGTTTAAAGGACTGTATTGCAGCCAATGGAGACCACTTCGAACAAGCTTTTTATATTTTAAATTGTTTTATAATAAATATAATAACTATTAAACTAACACACTGTAAAACTTATAAATAATATTTGCAATAGAAAAAAAAATTGTTTTTATATTTATGGCAAGACTAGATACATATATACATACACGCACATGTATATATAGTATAGGTACATATATTATATAAAATAGTATTAAGTAATTAGGTTCTAACTCTGGTATCTGTCTGTGTGTCTCAGTCGATTGTTTCAGAAATTATTCTATAATTTAATATGTATTCACTACACTATACAATAAAATGCAATGTTTGTTGACAGTGGAAGAGTAACCACCGGCTGCGGCGCACGAGGACCGAGCCTTGTGCCTCCCTAGTTGTGATTCGGACTTGAAAAGTGTATTGTAAATATTATAGGTAATTATAATTTAGGTAAATTGTTAGGCCCGTGTCTCCCTGCAGCAAGCGTGGGTGCGCTCGCTGCTCGTACATGAGAGCCCCTGCAGTGCACCTGCACCCGGCGTCGGGACTCCGCGGATGCGCTGCGCTGCAGGCGACCGACGCCGCTCGCTGTTCGGACTGAGTTCATCTCTGTGCCTCGTTTTAAAGGGTGATTAGTACCATTAAACTTATTGAACATCGTAGATTACGAAGATGCAGTAAAGGATCGTTTTTGGTAAAATCCATTAAAATGATGTTCATTAGTGGTAGTAACGGTGATTTTGGTACTCACCCGAGGAACCCTAGTTTAAATATATCGGTGGGGAATCATTCCCAAAAATTAAATGATTATATATTATCAATATGTAGACTTCGTAGGAGGCCTTTAAGAAAACAAGCCAAGTGATACCTTGTCCTTGTATTTATTAGCTTTTCTATCTGCAAAATTCATGCATGTTATAAAAGTGGAACCATGTTGCGGACGTTGCGTTCCTCACTAGTCTTACTTTCAACTATTTTTTATTTGTCGCCGACATCCATATTTGGTTAAAGGGATGGTGATCGGCCTTATTGAAGTGATCTTGTGATTTAATTTCTAATTGTTGTTTTATAATTAGTTAGAAATTATTTGTATACTTTTACTTAAAGAGATTCGATTTGTAATTAATAAAGCTGTTACAAAATGAGTTGTTTTAATTTTGAATTGCATGCGCCTGCCACCTTTTCCGCAATTATTATTGTGCACCGCAATGTGCGGTTTGTCCGCGAGGTGCCTCTCGGGCTGCGCCGCGCGCCGCGACATGCTGTGCGCCAGTGTCAAGTGCGTCTTAGAAAACAGTACCTATTGCAAGTAGTATACTTAAATAACTTCTAATGGAGCATCTGAAATTACAAATCAATACTGTTCAAATACAACGATACAATTTTAGTTTCGTAAAATTTAGTCGTTTTGTCATGTAAAACTAGATGGCGCTACCCGTTTCTAAAATCACTGATCTTATGACTTATCAAGTACATTCTGATCTACCTTCTTTAAGGTTTTATTAAAAGACCTTCTGTTATAGTACAAATCTTGTTTTATTAAATATAAAATTCTGTTATAAAATTCCTTAGAGGCCGGCAACGCGTCAGCATCGCCTCTGGTGTTGCAAACGGCCATAGGCGACGGTAACCACTTTCCATCAAGTGAGCCGTCTGCTAGTTTGACTGCCAAATGCAATAAAGAAATTAAAAATATCATCATGAATCATTTGGGTACTGTTCTGCGAAACTGCGAAAAACTGGACTATTGGAACTAAAGCAGGTGGTAATGATGAGAGTCCGTGATGAGGTAACGGGAGGCGGGGATATTGCTCTAACGAGAGTTTAATGGTCGGAGGGCGGAGGGCGTCACCCTCCGGCGGACGACGCGTGCGCTTATAAAGCGCCGCCACCCCCGGCGGGTGACATTCGCAATGTGCGCCGACGCTCGGCTCCTCGGCGGAGAGATGTCGCGGGTGTTCTCGCGGCGCGGGCTGTCGCGCGGCGCCGTCTCGCGGCCCTTCGGCGCCTCCGAGGTGCTCGCGGCGCTGCCCCCCGCCGCCGACGCACGAATCGTGAGTACCCTGTCACATATCTATGCGAACACTTCTTCCAGGTGCAACAGTATTTTCTTTATACTGCTTTGTATAGCGCCACGCACACTTAGCGGCGACGACAGCCGCGCGTTCGCCGCTCGCATCGACAGTTTCGCCACCACCAGAACGTCGTCGTCGTTCGTTGTTTATAAACGCCAACTCACAGCTGCCGGGCGGCGGCTGAATGTTCGACTGTTCATATCAGATTGGACCGGTTGCTTTAATGTGAACAGCAAGAGCCGACAGTCGGCCTGACCTAATGTGAACCAGCGCTTAGTTCGCCCTTTGGAGCTACAAAGCGCTAATAAACTAAATGTTAACATTGATCTAAACAAAAAGCATAAAGCTGGAAGTGGCCGCTGCGTAGGTACTGTTAAGGTATCCTAGGGTCTCGTTGGGCAAGACTTGAAAAACATTAAGGATGTTGCAGTGACTTTATTTTAGACTAGCTGTGCCCGCGACTTGGCCCCTGTGGAATTTAGTAAGTAACCCTAAAAAAAGAAAGTAGCCCAAGTTAGTCCTTATAAGGTCCGCTATCTGCCACTGAAAGTCTTGTCAAAATCGGTCCAGCCTTTTTAGATATTAGCCGGAGCATCTCGACAAGACGGACAAAGAATTAAAAAATTGATTTTTTGATAAAGTACCGTATATACTTTCATATGCATTTAGTAAAAAGCTATTATTTTGACATCACAAACAGACACTTCAATTTTATTTATCTGTATAGATAATGGTTAGTACTCGTACATTTTCAGTGTTTCCGAACACGAAACTCCATTGGCGATGCAAAATTTAAGAAAAACTCTGTTCGTTTTTCTTGTCCATTACCAAATTCGCACTACACACTAGATATGATCTAACTAAAAACAGCACAGCAAAATGAAAAACAGTTGTGCCAATCTAACAAAAGAAATTATTATTTTCTATTTTACGATAAAAAGTAATAAGAATAAAGTTGTAGACAATTTAATTTGCTGCAAATAATGTCTCATAAAATTGGCTGTAGAATTGCTAGTTTACGAGATACAGCGCGAAAACCTTTTGTAGCCCTTTTTCCCCAAGATGGCGGCCGGGGGACAAGAGTGGCGACCCCACAAACTTGAACATAAGCTTACTAACACCGCACCCCCACCCACCTAAACATCAAAAAAAAAATGCGCCCCTGCAAAAAGCAACCCTGAATGTAACTTTTATAATAGCCTAATACTTTTTGACAGAATGTATGTAGTGTTGTAACATATAAGGCGTCCTCTAATTTTTGAACTTTGGGATAAAAAATTAAAAAACAATAATTTCAAGGTGCTACTACAAAAAAATATGGTTTGTAATGAAAGTAGGATAATCTAAAACCAGATTCCTATATCTCACCGACCGTTCATTTGCCCTACTGTCAGTTAAAATTCGACACAAGCTCGATACAAGTAATGTCAAAATTCAACCGATGGTAGGGCAAATGAATGAACAGCAAACACAGAAACCGGCCATAAATCGAGTTTTTGAAATGTGTGATATTTTTAAGCACACATTTTTGGCGTTCCGTAACCCAAAAAATAGAAAGATGGAACCCTTTATCGTTAGTGGTTGCCACGCACTTGCCTGATTGCTATTTAAGTTAACATCCCACTTGTCATTATTGGTTTTAGCAGGCAGCGTTTTCATTTGAATCGCAACATACATCAGTATTACCAAGTGCTGTGTAAGCCTTAAGTTTTTCAAGAGTGACTAAGCATCTCGGTAAGACTCTTGAAACTCTTCTACTTGTATTCAATAGCTTATACATAAAACCGGCCATTGGTTTTCTTCTGTTAATTGTAGTCTTTTATTCAAATGTATTTTGCTGTAGATTTTCCTCATATAAATATTAAAAATTACTAATAAATTTTACTTTAGTGCGTATCTATATACGAGGATTGATAGTATTACGGCACTACACAGTACACCCTCCTATCAAATTTCATTCATATCGACTCTGTAGTGTCCGAGAAAGATTAGTCACATCCATAGACAGACAAACGAACGGACATAATAAAACGTTTAGACAAAATAAATCAAAATATTAAAAATCATTCAACTCTACAAGAATATATTCTTATAATGAAATTAGTGTTCAGTTGTCGGTATGTTGCTGTGGCCGCATCTGCTCTAGCTTATCGCACGATGCCCAACCGATATGAAGATGGGTGTCTTCAATTTGTACTCCTTTCAACCACACTGAATCAATTAAGACCTGTCTAATATTGGCTTCAGCTAAGCCAACCTCACTTTAAGTATTGAAATTCTTTCATTACAGTTGTACCATTCATGTGTATTCTCTTTGTATTGGCACTAATTGTAAACGTACTAGGTTTGCGCGGATTTGGATGCGGAGGGGATGGTGTCGCCCGTGGGCGGGGAGGGGGGCGCCGCGCGGCTGGCGGCGTGCGCGCGCCTGGCGCCGCACGTGGCCGCGCGCACCGGCACCCTCGAGTGGGCGCCGCTGGGCGCGCTGCGGCTGCGGCTCGACTGCGACCTGCCTCCCCACCACGAGATCGCGCTCTGGTTCCACGAGGACCTCCTCGCCCTTCTCGGGATGCCCTTCCTGGCGCTGCGCAACATTCGCGGTGAGTGCGCCTTCACGCTCGTTCACTGCATGGGCCAGGGGTTCGCTTCGGTCACTCTGCGGTTGCGTGTTCGCAGGGCGCGACGACTACGCTTGCCACGAGTGCGACGCCCGCTTCGAGAGCCCGAACCCGCTCAAGGTGCACCTGTTCCTGTCGTGCGCGCCCTTCGAGCCGGCCGCCTTCTGGCGAGAGGTCGCCGCGAGGGCGTCGCCGCCGCCCGTGGAGCCCGACCTCGCGCGACTCGAGGCGCTCGCCACCGAGTGGGGGCGCGCGCAGGGCGGCCACCTGTGCGTCTACTGCGGCAAAATGTACTCGCGCAAATACGGCCTCAAGATCCACATCAGGACGCACACCGGCTACCGGCCGCTGCGCTGCCGGTTCTGCCTGCGCGCCTTCGGCGACCCGAGCAACCTCAACAAGCACGTGCGGCTGCACGCCGGCGCCCGCGGGGGCGCCGGGGGCGCCGCGACGCCGCGCGCCTGCTCCGCCTGCGGCAAGGTGGTCGCGCGCCGGAGGGACCAAGAGCGGCACGCGCGCACGCACGCGCCCCCGGGCAGGTGACGCGCGTGCGTGGCGGTGGGGATGGGGGGGGGTGTGCAATATATCACGTCAAATAAAGGAACACTCGTTAGGATGTTTTTGTTTTATTGCATAATCCTAGGTAGTCTGGAGCTAGTGCGCGGCGACCTTGGCGGCGATGCGCTTGTCGCGCTCCTCGGCGATGGTGAGGCGCACGCCTTTGCCGCGCGGCAGCGAGATGTACGCCTTGGTGCCCTTGCCGATGATGAACACGTTGTTCAGCCTCGTGGCGAACGTGTGCCCCGTGGAGTCCTTGATGTGCACGATGTCGAAGGAGCCCGGGTGGCGCTCGCGGGACACGATGGTGCCCACACGCCCCAAGTTGCGCCCGCCCGTGATCATACACAGGTTGCCGGACTCGAACTTGATGAAGTCCATGAGGCGGCCCGTCGCGATCTCCAGCTGCACCGAGTCGTGCACCTTGATCAGGGGGTCCGGGTAGCGCACCGTGCGCCCGTCGTGCGTCACCAGGAACGGCACGTTCTTGGGCCCCGTGCCCACCTGCCGCACCTTGCACAGCTTGTACTGCAACAGACAAAGGTGCATATGTCCCTCTTTATTATAAGCAATGAGAGGCAATAGGTCCTCAGTTGAACAATCCAATCGAAATCTAGTGGTCAACATATAAAGATTCAAAATAGTCCAAAAACACAACAGAGCAATTTATGTAACTTAGAAAAACAAGAAATATGAAAATACTTATGATGTTTTGTAAGTTTATGGTTAGCAACTAGGATTTTAAGCTACGAAATTAATTTTATGATATAAAATGAATTTTGAGTGGTTATAAAAGAAGATCAAATCTATATTAAAAAATTCTGATATGTTCTGAGAGAAGAAATAGGTCAGAGATCTCTTTAAATAAAACACACTGGCTACAGTTTAAAAACGAGCCTTGTGAGCTGAAGTGGGTCTGCCACGACAGTGATCAGCGGAAAGGGACAACCAATTTGTACCCATCATTTAAATAGTTATTAATGAATAAATAGTGACCAGTCTGTTCTGGCACTTTGGTCTAAACTTCTAAAGTCTAACCTAACTCAGTGTTCTAGTCAGTGCTTGCGACTTTCCACTAAAGCCCAAAGCCGAGCAAGTGTGTCAAAGCAGCGGCCAGCGAGTGTCCATATTATTGACATATCGATTCATTAAAGTTTATCACAATGACATCCTCTACACAGAGTTATTGAACCATAAAGGAACAAAAAATTTAATATTCCAGCAAAGTCTATACGACTTAATCAACCCATAAATGTACCTTTAAGTTTTACTAATTACAGACAAAACTCATTTCTAGTGCGAGCAAGTAAGTAAATATGATGACATCGACCCATTAGCAATCAGTATTTCAGGAGCCAAGCAGTGTCTAAGCCTTAAATCTTTCAACAGTGACTAAGTATCTCGGTGCCTTTTTTACGTCTGCAAAATAGCTTCTTCGTGAAAAGCTGTCATTGGCTTTCTTTTGTTAATTGTAGTTATCTAATCAAATGTATTTAGCTGTAGGTTTTCCATAAATAAATCTCACAAACAGGTTGAAGTTAGAAAATTCTTTATTAAAAGTTGACAGCGAACATTTACACATAAGCTGTTTGAGCCATAATCGGTTCGTGAGTATGGAACATGTAATAATTGACTATGTCTTGTCGTTTAATTGAGTGTGCAAAGCTGTAAAATATAGTTATGTAGAGTGCAACTGTCAAGTTTTCCAGAACATACATCATGAAGTAGGTCCATATCCTTTAATATTCAATGACTTTTGTAAGCAACAATAGTCTACTTAGAGCACAGTTGTATGCTTAGTCAACTATATATCCAGTATGATTAGAAGAGTAAGTCCTAGATCTTTAACAGTGTTGGTTATGGACCGGGAAATAATATAGCACATATTATGAATACTAGCAGTTTTATTCTTACATGCAATATATGCATGGCAGAGTACAGTTTTCTTGGAAACTTAAACAACAATAGACGCAAAGACATACTATATTCTAATATCATTCAAATATAGAAGACGCCCTACAAAAAGGTTCTTGTTGATATGAGAGGTTTATTTCACAAACAGATTCTGATTTTGTGATATAGCATTTATAGGGTAATTAAAAGATATAGGTCTATTATGACACATGAAACTAATGTCTGTACATTGACACTTATCCTGTTTTTAGCATAGTATTCAGATAGCCGATTTAAATCTTCTTGTATTTTTTTGTAATCACTTATGGACTTAATATCATAGTATGCAAAATTTTATTAAGGTGGGTATTGGGGGAAGCAAAAGAACAATAAAGTGAAGAAAATGGATACCTTGGCTTCTTCTGGTGTGATTCGGTGGATGGTGAAGCGGCCCTTCACATCATAGATTAGCCGGAACAATTCATTTGTCTTCTCGATGGACACCACATCTGGAAAGTGAGGCAAGACAGTGAATAAGGTGCCAGCAGCAGAGCACTACAATTGCTCTCATGTTGGAGTACAATTATGAGCAGCATTGTCCTCGTTTGGGGGTTAGTGTTGTTAGTTAGTTATGCCGTGTCAATAAGATTCCAAATGTAATATTAGAACTGCTATTTACCAAAAACAATAAATTAAGAAATATTTGAAAAAGGATGTTATTCCAGAATATCACAATGACAACTGCATTTGTAGAGTAGCTCCCTCCAGTTTTAATTAGATTTCCTTTATAATATTATTTTTTATATAAAAATCAATTGCTGTTCGTTAGTCTCACTAAAACTCAAGAATGACTAGACTGATTTGGCTAATTTTAGTTTTGAATTATTTGTGGAAGTCCAGGGAAGGTTTAAAAGGTGAGTAAATATGAAAAACATTGTTTCTGAGGCAGTACGAAGTTTGCCGGGTCAGCTAGTATTAATATATATTAGAACCAAAAACCTAATAAGAATTTATGGAGACATGTTTAGTATGCTTATGATATTACAATGCTAAATTTCTTGTTATATTTATGTTCTGTTAACTGCATCAATTAATTCTTGGAAATATTCATGTAGTGATGCATTTAGTGTTAAAAATAATGCCTTTAGAGAATAGACCCATTAATATATATTATTGTATATACATATGTTATCTGTTAATGTTTAACATCATGAACAATTTCACATCTCAAATAACACATCACACCCATTGGATATATCAGTGTTGTATCTGTCTATTTCTGTAACATTGTCACAGGTGAAGTCACATCATAACACATCCACATAGAAGTGGTGCAAGAAGAGGAAGCAGACTTAATTATTAACTTAAAAGGTTGATCTTCAAAATAACAATCTGCAGTCAAACTTGGTTTGAATAAAAACTTTTGAATTTGAATATATAATTGTGTTATAAAGTATTTTTATATAGTACCTATGTCATTTTTATATTTCTCTTTGAAGTTTTGATACATTTAGAAAAGTAACAAAAATAAGGATTAGTTTCATGTTTTGAAGAGCCCATGTTGAGTATTACATTTTGTAGGTAGTCTTATATATAAAAATCAATTGCTGTTCGTTAGTCTCACTAAAACTCGAGAATGGCTGGACTGATTTGGCTAATTTTAGTTTTGAATTATTCATGGAAGTCCAGGGAAGGTTTAAAAGGTGAGAAAATATGAAAAAATTGATTCTGAGAGGGTACGAAGTTTGCTGGATCAGCTAGTCTAACATATTATGATTGTTCTGTAATCTTATGATTACAGAAAGTTCTTTGCAATCAAATACCGATAAAGCCTTTTTTCATTTAAAATTTCTAACACCTGTCATTTTATTCTCTATGGTGTCATAGGCAAAATCAATACCTACATGGTGGTGCCAGTTGGGTCAAAAATAAATAGATAAAGTATTACATTAGGATTTGCATCATAGATGGCACAGCCTCCAACAGGCACTTTTCATATAGTGTAGATTTTTTTTTATACATTAAATTTTTAATTTAAAAAATTACAATTTAATGTAATTGACATTCTCATCAAGAATATACCAATTTGTAGAAATGTGAAAGTGCTTGTTGGCACATGATTAACCTGGAGAGGTACACACTGGTCCAACTGGGATGAAATCATTACACTCGCATCAGTGTGTTTGGGGGCAATATCAACATTTATCTCTGAGGAACACTCATAGTCTACGGCTGACCACCAATATTTGAAATCTAGTACCTAATGAAAAATGAACATTTGTACACACAACTAAGTTTTAATTATAAAATTGTATATTATTAAAATATATGCATTTCAGGAAAAAGTTGCTTCATTGAAGACTTCCTACGCTTCATTGCTCTTACTATTAAATACCTAAAATTATAATATGAATTGTGAAATATGGAATTTACTTGTCCATTAAAAAGGTCAACAGCTACCAGCACCATATATACATCTTTTCCCAACATTTTTAGGGACTTCTCAATTCTGAACTTTAAAATTATTCTATAATAATAACCAGCATTAGTTATTATTGCAGCATGCCCATGCCATTTTGAAGTGCAATATACTCTATTACTTATTAATGGAAAGTGAAGTAAACAGTTTCAGTGCGGCAATTTACGATTATGAAGTATTTTGATAATCACTATAGCCACACGATCAGGCCATGCTTACATACAATATAAATAAATACTCACCCATGAATCCCGCAGGGTAAGTGGGGTCAGTGCGGACTTTGCCGTCGACTTTGATGAGCCGTTGCTTGACAATTTTAAGCACCTCGTTGCCGGTGAGCGCGTACTTTAGCCGGTTTCGCAAGAAGATGACGAGCGGCAGGCACTCGCGCAGCTTGTGCGGGCCCGTCGACGGCCGCGGCGCATACACGCCGCCCAACTTGTCCAACATCCATGCCTTCGGCGCGTTCAACCTCTTCAAGTGCTTCTTCGGCCCGCGCGCCTACCGACATCATCACAACATAACCTCGAAGCCAATAACAACAATACAACTATGTGGAAACACAAAATCCTTTCGTTGAGACTACCAAGTTGATTTCTATTCTATTGAGAACCCTACACCTTCGTACTGTGTCGTGGATCATAGAAATTTGTTGAATTTGACATTAATAAAATTAAATACATTTTTCGAAACAGGACTCAAATTAAAACAAAAATATTAATTTAAAAGCATTTAGCCCAGCCTGTTTGTAAATATATACATATTGGCACAGTTAAAAGAAATTTCCACCTCGAGATTTATATAGATTTCTCACTAAACTACAATCCAAACTCACCATGTTGAAAACAAATTTCAAAAGAAAATTCAAGTTGTTCAAGAAATCAAACAAGAGGATATATGTCAATTGTCAATTGCCAGATCACACGAATTGTCAGATAGATTGTCAGTTATCAAATGTTTAATTGTTATTATTTTATTCGCTACAATGGTGGGCAAAGAAACTTATTGCATACAGTCTATTTATTGTATTTTACCCTCCTAACGACCCGGTTTTGCAACGCTTTCTTAAATTAAACGCCCAAAGTCCTTAAACAAGGTTTCATTGGCAAAAACCAAGACTTTGAACCTTAAAAATTGTGCCTTACAGTATGTAACCTCACAAGTATGATTTTTTCTTGTCTCAGGTGAACAAGGACAAGGGAAAAAAGGACACAAATAGTTAACCTTTTGATATGCCTTTAGTTCAAAAGCACTAGACTTAAAAACAACAAATATTGTGCTCGAAAGGGTACACTTGACTATGCTCAAATTTTTCTTAAAAACGCATCATTACTTAATAACTATAAATTTAATACTGTATGTTGTGGATTAAATACTTATTTATTTACATGATAGAATACTGGCAATTGATTTTATATAATTATTATAAATTAAAATAAAAGTGAGTTGGATTTGATCCAAACGTAAAGAAAAATGATATTTTATTTTCTTTACTCCCGTTTTAATTTATATATGTTATTTTGCCTCATTATGATCCATCACATCTGGTGACCGTGAGTAAAAAAACCTGTAATATCTGAAGAAGTAAAATTAAATAGGTAGGTACCTATTTAAAGAAATGGACCGCATAAGCGTAGTAAGTAATAAAAAAAAATTGAAGATTTATTAGAGGAGGCAGTTTACCGAAGCAAAATAATATAATTACATATATTAAAATGGGGCCATTGAAAAAGAATTCTTCTTCCATGATGGGACTAAAGAAAATAAAACACCATATTTTCCTTAAGTTCAGATCACCACCAACGCGATTTTCTTTGTAACTATAATAATGTAAAATCAAGTGGCTAGTATTATAAAATTTATTTAGAATTCTATTTAATCCACAACACTGTTCTCTACGACTGTTATTTTATGTTTAAATTATTATTTTATTTATTTAGGTTTATGGCTTGGCAGCTAGGCCTTTAAGCCAGATCTTAGATTATAATGTAGTTTCTTCATTTTCTTAAGCCTATATGTAGCACAGCTGGACTGTAGGTTATCAGATGGTGCCATCCGACGGAGTTCTTGTGACAACTCAAAAAGCCACATTCGACTATACAGTTCACATTTCTCACAAAACACATAATAACTACTCAAAAACTATAAAAATCCTACAACTATTGTTCATTTTAGAGTAATTTTGCACATTTTTAGAAAATAAAACTGCATAGCACAACGTCTCCTTTCAGTTCCCGCCAAAAACTCTTTTTTTAAAATTTTTAATACAAACCACAGAGTACATTAAATACAAACACCTTTCAGTTCTCGCCAACCAAACACTCCTCAGATGTTTAATAAACTGGCAAAAGACCTTGTAGTTGTAGCTATAATTATAAAACATTCTCAAACTGTCTCAAAGTAAAAACAAGTATGAAGGTCACTGTAAAGGACAAATCTGACAATTTATTAATAATAGGATAAAGCTCTGTTATGATAATTAATTATCAGAATTACCACTGGTAACATAAAGTTAACAGTAAGACTAGTTGCGTAAATCGGGACAAGGTTTATCTCAATTATCTCGTTGTGCTGATGCTGATACTCTGTCTCCTGAATTAGTTCTCTTGGACAGATGACATTTATATTAATTGTTGTTAATTAATATCGTTTATTAGGTAAGAGCTTTTATATTTATGAATCTTCTGCAACTTTGTGGCTTAAAAAATAATGATTGAAATTTAGAATTAAGCTTCGAGTTTTATGTTGCCCATATTTGACCAGATTCCTGTCACTTCTAACTTTAAACATGGCCCCATTCTATTTGCAGTATGAAGAGAGCCCTCAAGATAAATGTTACAGAAACTACACCTGTAGTACAGAAATTTCCATGTTAATAGATGCGTTACGCTTCAGATAGTATGATGTAGGCTCCATTAAAATGTTATCTTCATAAATATGCATAAACACGGAATGAGAAAATTATGAAAATATAAATATGGTTTCCTATGGTACAATAACGACACTAACGGAAATTCATCATTTAGGTAAAAATTAATAAACAATACAATTAATTAAGTTAAATACATGCATCATATCAATAGAAATAATGCCCAATGTTAGTCATGACTTACCTAATTGCGATGAAAACACAATTACTTATTTAATTTCAGGATTAGTCTGCAAATGGGTAAATCTATAGATGTTTGATGCACGAATTTTAAGTAGGGGTGGTGGAATGGGGAGGGGGGAGACATACTTACCCCTACTACCACTGCTATGGTCTGGAGATCTTCACTTTTTTTTTTTAATAAACATGACCTCACTTATTTTTTCACTAATTTCCAGTAATCAACAGAAAAAGAACCAAAAAACAGCATAAGTCGACAAACAATGAAGAAAAAATATGTTACATATACCACCATCGCCATTATCATCTCAATGAATTCCTGGGGGTGTCTGGAAGGGAGCGCTTTTTAGCGATAGCACTGCCCTTTGTACATAACTGGATATAATTTTAGTTTTTAAGTTCATTTTTGTATTGGTGTATAATAAAGTGTTATCTATCTAAAAAAACACAACAGAGCACATTCCCATACTCTATAAGAATAACCATGAAAATATTCAAAATGGTGGCCAATAAAGATGAAATTATAAATTGTGTATAAAATAAATAGTAAATGGTAACCAGTTGGTTCTGGAATTTGCTGGCCACCAACACTGCACGCTCACTTCGCTCACTCAGCTTGTGTGTTTTTGTCTGAAGCTAACTTAACCTAACCTAAATCACTGTTCTAGTCACTAGTCATAACCTTTCACCACCCATCACAATATTGTTAGTGAAAAAATAGGTGAGGTTATAGGTAGGTCAGGGGTTGCAGAAAGGGTAAGTATACCTTCCTCCACTACGCCCAACCACTATTTAAAATTTGTGCAACGGATATCTGAGTAGTAGCCTGCAAATGTAACATATATGACAGGACCATAAAAATAATTAATAATTATAAAATCAACTATTAAACCATTGCTAAAAATCACCATATTTGTAAGTAAACCTCAGATTAATAATATTAAGAGAAAAGTTTTTACTTCACTTTGCTAGATGTTATGATACAGCATGGAATATCAATATTATTCAATCTAATTGAAGATCTTTGCACGACATGAAAATATAGAATTTTAGATTTTTCATTATTATTATTATGAATAAAAATAACTATTCCTAGTATATGGAGATTTAGCATACAGATTCCGTTTTTGTTTAAACTTCCTTCCTCCATAGGATATTTCAGAACTGCTAGGGATTCCTAACATTTCTTCCCACTTCTCTGTGCTTGAAATCTCAATGATTTCTTCCGGGCAAGACTGTTTTAATTGCTCACTCTCATTATTAGTGTCTACAATTTGTGTGTCAGTTTCTTTATCTTGATTAGTATCTTGCACTTCTGTTGCCAACTCTTCATCTGGTGTATTAGTTTGTCTGCGGGTCGAACCGCACTAGTTGATCAATGTGTCTGTTTACCACCTCACTATTATTCTCCATTCTAATTCTATAACTGGATGGCCCTCCTTTGTATATCACTGTACCTGGCATCCATTTTGGCCCATTTCCATAGTTTCTGTACATTACCTTTTGTCCTACTTGTGTTTCTCTATGTTTCTTCTGTGCATTTCTTTCTATCTGTTGCTCTATCTTTTTACATTGTATATTATCTAGATGTAAACTATCTAGCAATGTTCTTAAGCGTCGATTCATTAATCGTTCGGCTGGACTCTTTTGTGTTGTAACACATGGAGTTGTTCTTAAACTCAATAGCATGTTTGGAATCTTTACGTCCCCATTCACATTGTCCATCTTGCGTAATTTATCCTTGACGGTTTGTACCATCCTCTCAGCCAGCCCATTTGTAGCAGGATGATAAGGGGCTGTAGTCACTTGTTTGATCTTATTCGCCTCCAGAAAATCTTTCATTTCCCTTGATATAAATGGAGTACCATTGTCTGACACTAAAGTTTCACATAAGCCATGAGTTGCAAATAGGTTTCTAAGGTGTTTAATCACAGTATTTGAAGTCATGTTGTTGATTACAATTACTTCAGGCCATCTTGAATAAGCATCCACTACGATAAAAAACAGTTTACTTTGGAATCGCCCTGCGAAATCCACATGTATTCGAGACCAAGGTTTTGTTGGAGTTATCCATTCATGACTAGTTTTTGGTGGCATGTGTTGATTTTCTGCACATCGTTGGCAATCTCTGACTAACTCTTCTATATCTTCATTTAGGTGTGGCCACCATACATAGCTTCTAGCTAGCGCTTTAGTCTTTACTATCCCATTGTGAGTATTATGTAAAAACCGTAGTATTTGGGTTCGCAATTGTGCTGGCACCACAACCCGACAACTGTGTAATATGCAGTCTTCCATTAATGATAGATCATTTCTGTGTAACCAGTAAGCACGAAGTTCGCCGTCATTTACTTTAGCAGGCCAGCCACATTTCATGTGATGAATAACTCTTGACAGTATTCTGTCTTTTTTAGACTCTCTTGCAATTTGTTCTGCTTCCACTGGAAAATCATCTGGCCTTTCTGCCATCAGAAGGACATCATACAGCTGAGGCTCAGATTCCTCTGGAACTGGTTGTGGCCAACGGCTCAAACCATCGGCGTTGCCAATCTGAGAACCTGGTCTATATATTATATCATAACTATAGGAAGTTAATGCTATAGCTATACGAGTCAAGCGGGGCGATAACATTGTAGGTATCTGCTTTTTAGGATCAAATATACCTAGTAATGGTTTGTGATCTGTTATGATAACAAAATGTCTGCCCATTAAGTAATTGTGGAATTTTTGTAGGCCAAACATAATAGCTGCTGCTTCCTTGTCTAGTTGTGAATATCGTCTTTCATGAGTATGCAAGGTACGAGATCCCATTGCAATTGGGCGCTCTTGCCCGTCCTCCATTACATGAGCGATTACAGCTCCGACTCCGTAGTCTGAACTATCACAGGTCAGTACCAATTGTTTTTCCAAATCATAGTGAATGAGTGTTAAGTCACATGACAGTAAGCGTTTAGCGGTATCAAATGATCGCTGTTCTAAATCTGTCCAACACCATTTTTGTGATCGATCCAATAACCGATGCAGGGGCTCTAATAATGTAGCCTTGTGTGGTATGAAACGTTCATAAAAGTTATATAAACCTAAAAATGCCTGTAATTCTGCAATGTTTTTAGGTTCAGGTGTCTTCATTATAGATTCAACCTTGCTCGGAGCCGGATGAATACCTTCAGCATCTATAATAAATCCTAAGAATTCTACTTTATCCTTAGCAAATTTACATTTCGCTTTATTAAGGCGAAGTCCCGATCTAGAGATTCTATGTAGTACCATATCCAAACGCCGATGCATCTCCCACATAGTGCGGCCACATATTATAATGTCATCTATTAGAACTGCTACCCCAGGAATGCCAGCTAACAGTGCTGTCATCAACCGCTGGAAAATACCTGGGCATGCTTTAACTCCAAAAGCGAGTCTGTGTACCGTATACAAGCCATTGCATGTATTTAAAGTTAAAAGTTTGGCAGTGTTGTCATCCACAGCAACCTGTGTGTACGCACGTTCTAAGTCTAATGTTGAAAAGAATTTACCACCCGCTATATTCGCAAATACTTCGTTAGCTGTTGGCATCGGATATGTATCAGATTCTGTAGACTGGTTAACAGTACTGCGATAATCACCACATAATCTATATCACCATTCCTTTTGACAATTGGTACCACTGGTGTAGCCCATTCTGAGAATGCTGTAGATTTAAGTACTCCTTCTGACACAAGGCGATCTATTTCTTTTTCCACTCTGTCCTTTATAGCATAAGGAACTGGGCGTGCCTTCAAAAACTTAGGTGTTACCTCCGGTTTTAAGTGAATAGTAACAGGATGTCCAGGGTATGTACCCAGGCCCTCCTGAAATACTTCACTATATTTGTCTATCAGTTTGTTTATATCCTGTAAATCTATTTCAGACACGAAATGAATATTCAGTGTAATTTCAAGTGGCTTAAGCCAATCACGCCCTAATAAATTGGGACCATTTCCTTTGGCTACTACTGCTGTTAGATCACGCTGCAAGCCTTTGTAAATAACCTGAAGCGTAATTCTACCAAGCAGCTTAACTGGCGCGTCCGTCCACGTGCGTACATAATTACATTATATTTTTGTGTAGTTTGTATATATCATTACGGACAACATGAAATACCAATGTTAGCAAACAAAGTATAGGTGTGAGGGGTGTTGAAGGTCGTGACCAATGACAAGGACAGTGGGGTAGGTTTTCTTTAGACCAAAGCTGATGGCAGCACGGACTGCTGACCATTTATTCATTGATAACTGTTTGTGTTTGTTTGTTATTTAATAATAGTATTAGCATAGTAGGCAGTCTGTGTGTATTTTAATTAATTGTATTTTTTATTAATTACTTGCCTAAGTGAAGATTTTAATATCATCGTGATACCATAGCAAGCCATATTAATGGTCCTGATTATAAGAAGGACGCATAATTTCCTCGTTCCGCCTTTATGCACGTTTACCATTACCTTTGTAACACAAACTAAATGTTAGTTAAGAACTTACAAGTGTAGGGTATTCACAGCCTTTTGCAATGCCAATAGTGCACTAATTAAACTAATTAGCGGTCTTACTCATATTAAGTTAGCGTAACTTTGAAGGCTTCTTTAAGAACCATATAGAAACCTACAAACTTACTCTTAACTCAATATGAATAAGACCATAGGTCTTTATCAAATAAATCACAGTTGCATAGGAAATTCACATTTTAACAAATTAATTTCAGTAAGGTATAAAGTTGGCTTATTTCTTAAGGTGCCTATTGAAAAATATCTTACCATTCTAAGGGCATTTTTGTCAAGTTATTTAAAATTATCTATCTTTCATTCTATTTACCAATTTTCAAATAATTTAATTATTTGAAAAACAAATTTAACAAACCTCAAATTTTTATATTTTTCTGCCTAGTAAGGAGTACTAGAAAATCTATTCATCTCTTTATAAATTTGAATAACAATATATAAATTGTATGTGAATGGTAGATATAGAATAATTCATGATGACATTTTTCTATATTTTAAACCAATTGATAATAAAATGGTTGATCATCTAATAGCTCCAGCTACCATGTAATTGCTGTAGCAAACTCCTTCTGTGTTGTGGTGTCATTTATTTCTTCTGCAATTTGAAACTATGTGTCTGTATTGTTGTAGACCGTAGTTCAAATATAAATTTTTCATCCTTTTATGAGTATGTGCTGTTAACAGTACCAATACAATATGACATCAGAGATGTTTTTATTTCACTGAACCAGTGCAGTATAATTATGCTATACTATTGCTATCTCAAAATGTGCGCAATACAATTATAATTAGTATTTAATCTTACTATTCACTCATTTGCAGTTGCATGGGTCCTGCTCTACCATTGTACTTTGGTTGTTTCAAGGTAAACGTGCAAGCCTGATGAATACATAGTGTATTCAGTTTAAAGATGTTTATTTATTTATTTATGGATCACCAACAGTTTTATACATTTGATGAAGTACAATAATAGGCCTTTTAAAAACGACTTATAGGTGAACACCTCGTACCCTAGTACTGTTGTTTTTAACAGGGGAAAGAAAGTGGTTAAAGGTTGTTGCAGAGGTCTTAGTGAAATTGGATTAACAATTTAGAGTAATCTACTCTAATCTACTATGAAACAATGTGTGAACAAACATGGTATCTAAAATATTTCTATATGTCTCAAGGGAATCAATTTTACAATAAATAGTCTTTTTGGGTATTATGTTTCTTTTCTTACCCTGTGTTTAGCTCAAGAAAAGTGCCACAGAAATCTCTTTGGTATGCATTCTAATGTTAAGGTGTGTGTGCAGTAATGAGGTTACCAGGCAACACTCCAGAGTAAAAACAATATCTTTGTTTTGTAATTACGAAGTACTTTGCTATTTCTTAAGACAAACCCCATAATTTTAGATGCTTTTTTATTATATTATCTAAGTGTGGTTTAAAAGTTAATTTGCACTACTACATGCCGACGGAGTGCATTTGTGAACTGAATTGGTACATGGCATGAAATAATGTAGGAATGCCAAAAGTGCCGATAAGTGGGATTTGTATGTTTGTAAACTTACACCAGTAGTTGGATATAGGAACAACTATTTTCCATACATACATCAAAATTTATTTCATTATTTATTTTTTAATACTTTTTACACAAAGGTTATCAAGTCAGTTTAAATGGCCTATTTTATTGCTTAGTTGATTATGATTAGATAGAGGTGAATTTTTCAAGTGGGCCGTCGGGGCCAAATCCTAACCTATACGAAATAACGAAAAACACTCGAAGCAGTCTCGTTCGCAGATCGTTAGATTTTTGAAACATTAGTTCATCAGGAATCGAATTGGTAGATTTCGAAAAATTAATCACACTTGTATTGTTATACCAAAATATCGTGTAGCTTCTAAGGATCAATTTCTGTGAAGGGATGTCAAACGGCAAACCAAAGGAAAGGGTGGTTTTTCAACAAAATGTTCTATTTGCCATACATTAATTAAACCTCACCTCATTTTATTCAATACTAGCTGTACCCGGCAGACGTTGTCTTGCCCTTAAAAAATAAAAATCTAGAAATCGATTTCAGCGCCATCAACCGGGACCAATTGTTAATCTAAACAATTCTCGAATCTACTTGAAAATTTCATCGAAATTTGTCCCACCGTTAAAGAGGTGTTCAACGGCGCCACCTACCGGGTCCAATCGAGAATCTAAACCACCCCGGGGCCCATTTCAATAAACACAAAAATAATTCACCTAAAGCAGACAAATGAAAATGAGTTTAAATGCAGTCACCATTGCCGAAATCGGCCTCAAAAGATCGTAACAAATCAATGGCTAGACTGACGTATTATTAATGATATTTTTTTTATTGATGAATATCATATTTTAATACCAATTATCCTATTCCGGACGAAGACAATTCCAAAAACACAAAACCATAAAAATTGGTCCATCCGTTCTTGAGTTATAAATGGTGTAACTAACACCACTTTGTTTTATATATATATAGATGGTAATAATGAAAATTATTCTATTTTTAATAAGCATCTATAAATTAATATTCGCAACGCTCGTTATTTTACCCTAAACAGTCAATGGGGTAATGATTGTGTTCAAAAGAGGTGCGGTCAAATGACGGGCGCAATTTGATGTTTATCTATTGTAACATTAGTGTCTTCTATGTATCGAGAGTATATCTGACAATGTTCGGTCGCTTGAAGTACAGTCCCACGAGGGTGCTGACACCATATCCTGTCTGCCTTTACATTTACATTTTTAATTTTAATTATTTTATCCATTTTTATAAATGGTAATAATCATTTTAGAAAAAATAAAATACTATAAATTAAAAATGTGATCTATTATTAATAAAAATATAAAACAAAATACACTTTTTATAAACTGACAGAAGTCGCGCCCTCATAGATTTCGTTTGAGCATACCTGCTTATGACGTCACTAGCGGTCCCGGCAGACGTTGTCCTGCCAGGAAAAATAAAATTCTAGAACTGATTCCAGCGCCACCTACCGGGTCTAATTGTGAATCTAAACCATCCCGGGACCCCCCACCCAAACACACGTCAAATTTCATCAAAATCCTAGAACTCGATTCCAGCGACAAGTATCTTGTTTAGATGGACTTTTTTAAATTCGTAATATCTTTTGAATGGAATGTCCGATTTGAATAATTAAACAAGTTATCTACAGGTATTGAAACAGTCTTGAATACGAAATGATTTATTTGGATAAGGATTAATACAAAGTATGGATAACTTGATTTGGTTTTGGTCAGCATTTCTATGAACTTTTCAAATGTAAAAAAGTATAGTGACATACTACAATAGTTGGATATATAGTATCGCGAAGTTTTTTGTAGATATTAATATGTTCTTTAATATCGTAGACATTTTTTATTCTATCTTAAATAGTTTCCGCAGCGCATGCGCCGAAAGACATTTAATGGATATTTTTTACACCTTGGGTTACATTATGGAAGTTTTAGTAGGAATCCCTAATTATTTCTAATAATAAATATAGCCTATATTACTTAGGGATAATGTAGTATTCGAATGGTGCAAGAATTTTTGAAATCGGTCCAGTAGTTTTTGACTTTATTTATTACAAATTACAAAAATACAAATTTTTCATCTTTATAATAGTACTAGAGTCAACTTCTAGTACGCGCTTCTTGTTTAAAGAGCCGGCGTTGATACAGGTTACATTGTACCAAATTTTTATGTTACTGCTATTTGCACACGGAAGATTAATTTCATTTTATATCACAAACTATCCCATCTCCCGGCATGAAAAGTATTTATGTCCATTTTCGGTATCAAAACTACATTTAAACAAAATTAAAGCAAAACCGATCCAGTACTCTAGTAGTTTTACGTGAAAGACATAAACACACAGAAAGACAAATCGAGTTACTATTGCAATTTTTATAGACCATGAATTTTTATATCTATAAACTTGAGAAATGATTGGTCTCATCCAAACATTCATCTTGTATTTCAAACCGCCCTAGTTTTATTTATCTATCCCCTGTGTATGAAAACTACATAAATGACAATACTGAAAAAAGGACGAAAAGAACAAAAGGGACAAAAACGCACAAAAGGACAAAAAAACGGACAAAAAGGGACCAAAATGGCAAATCACAAAAATCCTATCCTACTTTTTGGGATAACCTAAACATCATCTATCATAAATCTATCCCATTATCCAGGATGAAAAGTATCCCTTGACCACCCTCGGTATTAAAATTAAATATATACCGAATTTCAGCAAAACGGTCCAGTAAATTTTCTGTAAAAGCATAACAAACAGAGAGACAAATATATTTTTATCCCGGAAACTATCCCATCTTTTGGGATGAAAAGTATCTTATGTTCATCCCTTAGACCATTCAATAGGGTTCATCCTCGGCATCGAATATATATATACAGTGGTGGTGGTCATATAATTAAGGACGCTGGTTTAAAATGAAGATTTTTTTCAAACTAAGACGCAAAACTAATTGCATGTATTTTTTTTTATTTCTCTCGATATCGTAAAACTTTTCCATAATACCGCTGTATTCATTAATATGATTAACTAAAAATAAATAGACAAACTTTTTACGCTACTTCTAAACATAGTATTCCTATTTACTGGCTGGTCACGTAATTAAGAACGCTAAATAGTTTATACCTTTATTCAAATTTAAATAGAGAACACTCAGTCGATTTGTTACTGCTTGTATAATTTTGGCGCCATTTAGTGCTGTAAAAGATTAAAAGTGATTGCTTCTTATGGAAAAATAATGGGAAAAAATAAAAGTTGTGATAAATCTACAAGGGAAGTAATAATAAAACTTCGCCGGAAGAATTGCTCTTATAAAAAGATAGCCGACCATCTGCAATGTTCAAAAACTATGGTTTTCCACGCTGTAAAGCATTTTGCTACGTATCGAACTACTTCGAATGTTCTACGTGTACCTAAATAGAGAAAAACAACTCCTCGATATGACCGAAACATCGTTCGTATGGCAAAACAAAATCCTTTTAAAGGGTCCAATGAGTTGAGAAAATAATATTTTGGTGAAAACAACCCTTCAGCAATCTCAGCACGCAGTATTCGAAGACGTTTGGTAGAAGAAAAATTGCACGGTAGGATAGCAAGAAAGGTACCCATGTTGAAACTTTGCCACAGGCAAGCCCGGCTTGCATTTGCGAGAAAGTATGAAAACTGGACTGTGCGATAGTGGGAAAATGTACTTTTTTCTGAGGAGACGAAAATAAACAGAGTATGTTCTGATGGAAAACGATATGTACGACGTCCCCCGAATACAGCACTCGACCCTAAGAGCACGAAAGTTACATTAAAGCACGGTGGTGGAAATGTGAAAATTTGGGGGTGCTTTTCTGGACATGATGTTGGACCTGTAAAGTTCGTAGAAGGTAACATGGATCAGTTCCAATACAAAAATATACTGGAAGAAACAATGTTACCTTACGCTGAAGACGTCCTACCGGTTATTTGGACATTCCAGCATGACAATGAACCAAAGCACACTGCACGCACCGTAAAGGAATTTCTTGCAGCGCAATCAGTTTCTGTCTTAAACTGGCCAGCTAACAGCCCAGATCTACACCCAATACAGAATCTGTGGTTTGAATTAAAGAAAAATGTTTCAAATGCACAGTGTGGGAATTTAAGAGAGCTGTACGACGCTTTTTTAGAAGAATGGAACTCTTATTTCTCTTGCGAAATGTCAAAAATTATTAGAGTCAATGCGTCGCCGGTGTAAAGCAGTAATTATAAAAAAAACCGTGGATATGCTATTAACTATTAATTTTAGTTAAAAATGTATTAAATTGCTTTTTAAATTTCTCGCGCTACATATTATTGTGATTTTTTAAACGTGAGTGTCATACAAAACGATTCCCGAGCAGTTTAATAAATCGTTCTTAATTATTTGTCCAGCTTCAGTACTATTTGAATGTGTTACTTTGGTAAAATAAATAAAATGTGAAAAAAATAGCGATTTTATTCTTTATTCCTAAGCCACGTTGCTCTATTAATGTGGCTATTTTATAACATAACTAGTTGCTTCTCAGAAAGTACACATATCTGTGTATGACACGATTTAACGAAAAAAACTTCTAGAACTTCAAATCGTTCTTAATTATATGACCACAACTGTATATATATAATATAGGTTAGGGAAAAAGTCTTCGCATATAGTATGTATGAACTTGTAATAAGATCTCTTTGGCTATACCATTTGTATCTGGCTGGTTTTGGTATCATTAAAAAGTTTTAATTTTAAAGAAGACAATTCCAAATTCAAATTAGGAAAATGTGTGATTTTCATTTGTTTTTCTTAGTGTTAAAATGAGTGAATCTAATGAAGAAATTCGATAAATTTTAAAATTTTACTACAAAAAAGTTAAAAATGCAACACAAGCCGTGAAAAAAAATTGTGATGTTTATGGACCTAATGCAGTATCTGTGAGAGTAGCGCAAATTTGGTTTAAGCGTTTTCAATCCGGAAATTTTGATATCAAAGATGCACGTCGCTCTGGTCGCCGCCGTGTTACGGCCAAAATTGATGCCATTTTTGAAAAAGTGGAGCAAGGCATATTAGTAGTTACGATGTAGCTGGAGAACTGGGAATGGACTACAAAACGATTTTGGCGCATTTTAAAAAAGATGGATACACAAATAAGCTCGATATTTGGATGCCTCATGAGCTCACCGAAAGAAACCTAATGAACCGTGTACTCATTTGTGATTCTTTATTACGACGTAATGAAACCAAACCATTTATGAAGAAGCTGATAACTGGTGATGGAAAGTGGATCACGTACGACAAGAACGTGCGAAAAAGATCGTGGTCAAAGGCCGGTCAGGCTTCACAGACTGTGGCGAAACCCGGGTTAACTCGCAACAAGGTGACGCTGTGTGTATGGTGGGATTGGAAGGGCATTATTGATTATGAGCTGTTACCGCCAGGCAGGACCATCGATTCTGAACTGTACTGCGAACAACTGATGAGATTAAAGCAAAAAGTTGAGAGAAAACGGGCGGAATTAATCAACAGAAGGGGTGTGGTTTTTCACCATGATAACGCTAGACCTCACACATCTTTAGCCACTCAGCAAAAATTACGAGAGTTTGGCTGGGAGGTGTTAATGCATCCGCCGTATAGTCCTGACCTTGCACCTTCAGATTTCCACCTGTTTCGGTCTCTGCAGAATTCCTTAGGCAGTGTCAGGTTAACATCACGAGAGGACTGCCAAAACCACTTGTCGCAGTTTATTGATCAGAAACCCCAAAATTTTTATAGCAATGGGATCACGTCCATACCTACAAGATGGCAAAAAGTTATCCAACAAAATGGCACCTACATGCTTTAGTCAAATGTAATTAAACTTTATAAAAAAACTTTTTGATTTTTATATAAAATACGAAGAAACTTTTTCCCCAACCTAATATATATATATATACTGGAACAGACAGACAGAGTTACTTTCGCATTTATACTATTAATAGGGATGTGTGCGCTTCCCTGTTATGGACATTTGGAAAATAATTTAATTTCACATAAAATACATAACAGTGGCAGTCCCACCACGCCCATTTACCTCGTAGATTATCGCAGTCGACGTGATTGTATTTCCTCTGAAGCATCGCCATTTTAATGGGAAACGCATCGAAGACGTTATCGCGTTCGTCGTGACTTGCGACTTGCGCACCGGCTCCGGGGTCGTCGAACGCGACCGCGGCGGCGGCGCCTTTCAGGTCGCATTATGTTCTGCTGCTTGTCGAGACTCGGATGCCGGCATGTGGAAGTATCCATCGTTGAACCCTACCGCAAGGTGCCGAGCTCCTTTATTCATTGCAATGCTCGTACCATTTTTAATAAAAGGAAACGGTACACGAAGGTAATACAAGTGAGGACGGCAGCCATGGTCCTTTGTAAGGAGATAGCGTTACAGAGCAGCGGTTCCACCGGGTGGCTACGCTTTTGTGTCGACGCGCGGCGTGACGGCCGACGGCGGCCATATAAGCGGGCGGCGCGCGGCCGCTGCGCTCATAGTGCGCGCGCACGCAAGTGCCGATGCATGCCATGGTGAGCCGCGACAAGGCCGACTACGGGAGGAAGGTCCACGAGAAGGCCGTCATCGAAAAGGTCCGCCCTCGCACTAGCCCGCCCCATGGAGCCCAACGGGTCCGCCGCGGAAGCGCTCTTGCGCACGCTGCTCGTTTATATGCTCACTCTTGCGGTACCTATGGGTCGCACTCAGTCCTCCGTTCTCACTCCCCGTCTTACTGACGCGGTTCGCGTGGTCCCGAAGTAATCGCGCTCGTTGCACACAGAGGCAGATGGCGATCGAGCGGTGCGCGGCGGCGGCGGCCGGGCAGGCGGACGGCGCCCCGGCGACGCCCGGCGGCGCCTCGCCCTCGGCGCGCCCCTCCTCGCCTTGCAGCGCGCCGGGCGCCACTCCCCCGCCGACGCGTATCATCACGCTCGAGCATGGCGAACACCTCGACTCCACCCTCTACCGGTGAGTACTGCCGTCGTTGTCGTCCCATTCTCCCACTGAGATGGCTTCCTAAGTGTATCGTAAATAACTGGTGATATTCTTTTTAGATATTTAGAAATGACCTCAATGCCTATCGGGCGATGCACACCTATGCTCCCATGCTATGGAAACAACTCTTAGCTATGTAGACGTTAAATTATTATCTCACAGTATTCAAACTCTGACTGCTTTATATTGTGACGATTGTGAAGAAAGATCGTGTCTGTGGCCCTATCGGTGTAGGGCGTGTGGCACTAGTGTATACTTGAACGTGCAGGTTCGAGAAGGGCTGCCAGCTGGTGTTCCGGCCGGGTCCCTCGCTGCTCGGCCGGAAGGTGTTCCTCTACACCAACTACGTGCTATCCGATAACCGTGAGTCGCATCACCCTTTCACGTCTTTTATTCGTTTTTCATTGCGCGAGTTCAGCAGACAAGCAGATGGCTCACCCGATGGAAACCTGTTACCATTAGATGCAAAATACTTTTCAAAGTTGTAATTATAATTCATATTTTTTTAGTTAAACAGTTTTACCGAAATGAAAAATAGTAATGATGTAGATTATGTACATTATATAAGCTACAAAATAATCGGGTAGGTCTTGGTAGGTAGTCCCATCGTGCCATTCGCCTCATCAATCTATTCTAGTCCTTTGATCGGACTCAAAAATGAAATGGTGGTAGATGAGGAGAAGAGCAGCGACCAAGCGGAGTTCATCCGCAACCAGTACTACGCGCTAGAGTGGGCGCGCGACGCCGTCGCGGAAGGTGACGACGCCGGCGAGGGAGCCGACGCGGGCCCTCTGCTCGTGCACACCGACGTGCACTGCGCGCTGCGGCTCGCGCGCGCCGGCTCCTTCCACTACTACTTCGTGTACGACACCGCGTGAGTATCGCCCCCTCCCCGCTCCCACCAGGGGGCCCCCCAGCGCCCCCCACCGCCTCACACTCACACGTCCCGTGTCGCGCAGGGAGTCGCCGATCGGGCCGCAGGGCTCCGGCTGGTTCCAGGTGAGCCCGACGCTGCGCGTGGGCGCCGGCGACGAGACGGTCCCCCTCGACGCGCTCATGTGCCAGACGGTGCTGGCCAAGTGCCTCGGCCCGCTGCCCCGCTGGGAGGCCGCGTTGCGGGTGGCCAAGGAGACCGGCTACAACATGGTGCACTTCACGCCGATACAGGTACGGCCTCGCCCCTCCCCGCCCTGCCCCCGCCCCCGCCCCCGCCCCTCCGCCCGGCGCTAACCGCGGCCTCGTCGCAGGAGCTGGGCGCCTCCGACTCGAGCTACAGCATCGCCAACCAGCTGCGGCTCAACCCGCGGTTCAGCGGCGACGCGGGCCGCGAGCCCACCTTCGCCGACGTCGAGAACCTCGTCTCGAAGATGCGCACCGAGTGGAAGGTGCTGTCGATCTGCGACGTGGTGCTGAACCACACCGCGAACGAGACGCCGTGGCTGGCGGCGCACCCCGAGGCCACGTACAACTGCGCCAACTGCCCGCACCTGCGGCCCGCGGCGCTGCTGGACGCGCTGCTGGCGCGGCTGAGCGCCGAGGTGGCGCGCGGCGAGCACGAGCCGCGCGGCGTGCCCCGCGCCGTCACGCGCCACGAGCACGTCGAGGCCGTGCGCCACCTGCTCGCCGCGCAGCTGCTGCCGGAGGCGCGGCTGCACGAGATGTACAGCTGCAACGTCGCCGAACTCGTGCAGGAGTTCTACTACATGGCGCGCAACAAGGTGCCCTCGGCGAAGGCCAGCGGCGGCGACGACGAGGCGCCCGGCGAGCTCAAGCTGATCCCGGACCCGCAGCTGCGGCGGCTGCGCGCCACCGTCGACATGGAGCTGGCGCTGCGGCTGTACAACGTGTACCGCGGCGACTGCTACGAGGAGGAGACGCGGCTGCGGCGCTGCTGCGACGAGCTCCGGCGGCACCTGGAGCAGCTGAACGAGGCGGCCGCGGAGGCGGTGCGCGACCACCTACGCGCTGCCGTCGACAACGTCCTCGCCGGCATCAGGTACTTCCGGCTGTCGAGCGAGGGGCCCAAGGTCGAGGAAGTGAGCGCCAAGCACCCGCTGACGCCGCGCTACTTCACGTGGGCGTGCGCCGTGGAGAGCGCCCCCCTGGCGGAGGTGGAGGCGGCGTTGTACGGCGACGCCGGCCAGCAGTGCATGGCGCACAACGGCTGGGTCATGGACGCCGACCCGCTGGCCGACTTCGCGGCGCGCGACGCCGCCGGCCGCGTCTACCTGCGCCGCGAGCTCATCGCCTGGGGCGACAGCGTCAAGCTGCGCTACGGCGCGCGCCCCGACGACAGCCCCTTCCTCTGGCGGCACATGCGCGACTACGTCGAACTCACCGCCGAGGTCTTCGACGGCCTTCGCCTCGACAACTGCCACTCCACGCCGCTGCACGTGAGTGCTCGCCCCGCCCCCGCCCCGACCCGCCCCGACCCGCCCCGCGCCCGCTCACGCTCGCGTCCCGCTTCCAGGTCGCCGAGTATATGCTCGACTGCGCGCGCAACGTCAAGCCCGACCTGTACGTGGTCGCCGAGCTGTTCACCAACTCTGACCACGTGGACAACATATTCGTGAACCGGCTGGGCATCACCTCGCTGATCCGCGGTGAGTGTTTGCCCTCGCCCCTCCCCGCCCCCTCCCCGTGGCCGCCTGGGCTGATCGTGTGCGCATCCGCAGAGGCGCAGAGCGCGTGGGACTCGCACGAGCAGGGGCGGCTGGTGCACCGCTTCGGGGGGCGCGCGGTGGGCGCGTTCCTGCGCGAGCCGCGCCGAGCCGCCGCGCCGCGCGTCGCGCACGCCATGCTGCTGGACCTCACGCATGACAACCCCTCGCCCGTGGAGAAGAGGTAAGTGTCTTTGAATAATTTTTATAAACCCTGCCGAAGCAAAGATTTTATTACTTAAATTAGATGTAAGTAAGTCGGCTGGTCCTGACAATATTTCACCCAGATTTTTTATAAATCATTTATTGCTTTGCCATTATCTCTTTTATTTAAAAATCAATATCCTCTAGAATAGTGCCAGAGCTATGGAAATCTGCATTTATAACCCCCGTTCATAAAAAAGGGTCTAAATCTGAAATTACTAACTACAGACCGATCCAAGCTCTGAATTGTGGCTAAATTCTAAATTCTTTGAAAGAATTATTTACAATCAGGTTTATTGTTTGTTATTTAACGCTTTGAGTCTTTACCGACACGGCTTTTTGAAAGGTAGGTCCACTGTTGCGAATCTAATACTACTTAATGACTATATAACCGTAAATATGGACAGAGGGAGTGTTATCTACACTGACTGTAGCAAGGCATTTGATCGAATTAACTACAATATTCTTCTTTGTAAGCTTACAAATATCGGTATTAGAGGAGATCTTCTAAGATGGTTTTCATCTTACATAGACAATAGATTGCAAGTTGTCGTATTAAATAATGAAATACCGAGTTGGGTAAAGATCCCGAGCGGCGTCCCGCAGGGCTCTTCGCTTGGACCTTTGCTTTTTATACCTAATGTAATGACCTGATCTTGATGAATGACTCGTTTTACATTCCGCAAAGTTATCGTTGGGTGGAAAGTTAATATCGGCCGCGCAGGGTTAATTGCGCGAAACGCCGCGTCTGCCACAGGTGCGTGTTCGACGTGCTGCCGTCGGCGGCGCTCGTGGCGATGGCCTGCTGCGCCACCGGCAGCACCAGGGGCTACGACGAGCTCGTACCCCACCACGTCCACGTCGTGGACGAGGCGCGGCTGTACCCCGTGTGGGGCGAGGGCGGCGACGCGACGACCGACGAGCCGCGCGTCGGCCTCGACACCGGCATCGTGGCCGCCAAGAGGGCGCTCAACGAGCTGCATCGTGAACTGGCGCTCGGCGGCTACTCGGAGGTGTACGTGGACCAGATGGACGGGGACGTGGTGGCGGTGACGCGCCACGAGCCGCGCTCGCGCCGCTCCGTCGTGCTGGTCGCGTTCACCGCATTCACCGCGCCGGAGCCCGGCGCCGCCGGCGGCCGCCGCGTGCGCCCGCTGCGCTTCGAGGGCCAGCTCGACGAGATCGTGCTCGAGGCGAGCGTGCAACGCGTGGAGGCGCAGAGCGCGTTTGCGCGCCACCCGCGCCTCGTCAACGGGCTCGCCGACTACGCGTGCGAGGTGCGCCGCGGCGTGCCGCTCGCGCGCTCGGCGGTGTTCGCGGGCGCGCGCGTCGAGGGTGCGTACACCGTGCTCGAGTTCCGGCCGTTGGCGCCGGGCGCCGTGGTGGCGGTGCGCGTGTCGCCGCAGCCGGCGCACGCCGCCGCGCTGGCGCGGCTGCAGCGCGTGCTGGCGCCCGGCGCCGCAGACCCGCTCGCGCTGGAGCCGGCGCTCGCCGAGCTCGACCTGGCCGACCTGAACGCGCTGCTGTACCGCTGCGAGGCGGAAGAGCGCGAGGCGGGCGGCGGCGGCGTGTACGAGGTGCCGGGCTGGGGCGCGCTGCCGTACGCCGGGCTGCAGGGCGCGGCGTCGCTGCTGGCCGAGGTGACGCCGGGCGACGAGCTCGGGCACCCGCTGTGCGCGAACCTGCGCGACGGCGACTGGCTGCCGGAGTACACGTGGCGGCGGCTGGAGCGCGAGCCGCGGCTGGCGGCCGTGGGCGCGCGGCTGCGCGACGCGTTGCGTCCGGTGGCGGCGCTGCCGCGCTTCCTAGTGCCGGCGTACTTCGCGGCGGTGCTGCGGCTGGCGCACGCCGGCGCGCGGCGCGCGCGCTGGCGCGCGCATGGGCGCGTGGGCGCGCAGCGACTCGTTCGTGCGCGCGCTGGCGCTCACGGGCGTGCAGCTGACGGGCGCGGTGGCGTCGGCGCCGCTGCCGCCGCCGTCGCCGGCGCTGCCGCCGCCGCGCCCGCCGCGGCCGCTGTCGCTGTCGGCGGGGCTGCCGCACTTCGCGGTGGGCCACATGCGCTGCTGGGGCCGTGACACCTTCATCTCGCTGCGCGGACTCTTCATCCTCACCGGCCGCTATCAGGTACCAAACATAATCGGTACAATCCCCATTACAATACTGTAAAAGCGAAAGTAACTCTATCTGTCTGTTACGCTTTCATATTCCATTTTGAAATCAATACATTTTAATTACTAATTAGTAACTACACTGGTTTTTCGAATTATTGGACTTATTAAACTCTGGAACCCCTTTGGGCCTTTGAGAAGCTGACATTTACGGTATAATTGAATTGTAGCGCACAAGAAAAGTTTGAACGTCATCACTTTCAGAACGGCTCTTCGGGCTCTTCGGGCTCTCTCAAGTTTAAGCTTATGTGACCCTCCCCGAACAGGTATACAATACCTTATTATGGAGTTATACAAGGCATCATATGTCAAATTTAAAATTTTGTTTCCTACTGAGTTACGTATCTTTTTCATAAGAAATATGAGGTTGCGTGCCCGAGCGCAGACACTGTTAATTTGTCTGAGCCAATTCAGAGTTTCATTCAAAATAACACCGAAGTATTTAACGTTGTCTTCTCTACATATGCTTAAGCAAGAACAGTCCTCGGTTGAGGACAAGCAAGTATGTGCTTTAATTAAAAAAGTTCAGAAAGTTTACTAGAAGAATCCGATAAAAAGAACATTACAAACTTAATTTTATCGATGTTTAATGTAAGTGATGGGTGTATTAAGGTTCACTATTGTTTTGACCTGTATCAGGATTGACAATGAAATACCTGTTTACTTATAAAGGTGTATTTTGCGACTGACTTCCAATAGATTTTAATAGACGTTAAATATAAACTCAACAGTAAGTAAATTTTATTCAACCATCCCTCCCATGACTGTTTTGAGTGCATTCTGGGCCTGAACTTTCACATCATCCCAACTGGATCCAGTTATAAAAAGTGCTGTATCATCTGCATAACAAACTATTTTACAATGTGGTATTTTTAGTTTACAGAGCTCATTAATGTATATTTTAAACAAGGTAGGTCCAAGGACACTGCCTTGTGCTACACCGTAATCTAATGTCATTTCATTGCTTAAATGGTTTCTATTTTTCCTTTTTGTAATCTATGTGATAAATAATTATGAAACAGGTTTAAAAAAATTCCTCTGATTCCCATATTTTCTAATTTACCTAAAAGTAAACATTTTGATACGGTGTCAAAAGCTTTAGAGAGATCTAAGTATATTGCAATGCATTTGTCTTTTATGTCTAGACTATGTACGATTTTATTAATTATTAGCTTAATTAATAAAATCGCATGCACAGCACAGCAACTTCAGTCCATACTCCAGGTTGAAAACCAAACTGGTTTTGAGCTATTATTTTAAACGTTTGTAAATAATTGTGTAGACGTTTATTTATAACTCTCTCCAAAAATTTCGACAGCATAGGTAATACAGAAATAGGTCTAAAATTATTAAAAGAGTCAGACGAACCACTTTTTGGGAGGGGATCTACAAGAGCAACTTTGAACGAAGCAGGGAAGACACCAAAAGAAAGAGCTAAATTACATATGTGGACAATAGAAGGAATCGCGTTGGCGACACCCCTGGCGTTGCAAACGTCTATAGGCGACAGTAACCACTTTCCATCAGGTGGGCCGTCTGCCTGTTTGCCTACTTCAGGCAATAAAAAAAAAATCAGTATATTATGGAACATTATAATAAATTTAGCAGGAATATCAGCACTTGTTCATATCAGTTAATATCAGCACAAAACAAATGAAAATCACACATTTCCCTAATTTGAGTTTGGAATTGTCTTCTTTAAAATTAAAACTTTTTAATGACACCAAAACCAGCCAGATACAAATGGTATAGCCAAAGAAATCTTGTTACAAGTTCATACATACTATATGCGAAGACTTTTTCCCCAACCTATTATATATGATATATAAGTATGTATTTTGTATGGCTCCCGCTCTGCTGTTGTTGTTTGGGTGTTTCAAGGTACAAGTTTGATGAATATGTAGTGTTCAAGGTGACAAAGCCAGGGGTTTCAAATAAAACGTTCGGAAGAACGATAATGATTTATTGTATAATAGGTTGGGTAAAAAGTCTTTTCGCATATAGTATATATGAACTTGTAGTAAGATCTCTTTGGCTATACCATTTGTATCTGGCAGGTTTTGGTATCATTAAAAAGTTTTAATTTTAAAGAAGACAATTCCAAATTCAAAGTAGGAAAATGTGTGATTTTCATTTGTTTTTCTTAGTGTTAAAATGAGTGAATCTAATGAAGAAATTCGATACATTTTAAAATTTTACTACAAAAAAGGTAAAAATGCAACAAGCATGAAAGCACAAGCCGTGAAAAAAATTGTGATGTTTATGAACCTAATGCAGTATCTGTGAGAGTAGCGCAAATTTGGTTTAAGCGTTTTCAATCCGGAAATTTTGATATCAAAGATGGACGTCGCTCTGGTCGCCCTGTTACGGACAAAATTGATGCCATTTTCGAAAAAGTGGAGCAAGATCGGCATATTAGTAGTTACGATGTAGCTGGAGAACTGGGAATTGACCACAAAACGATTTTGGCGCATTTCAAAAAAGATGGGCACACAAAATAGTTCGATATTTGGGTGCCTCATGAGCTCACTGAAAGAAACCTAATGAACCGTGTACTCATTTGTGATTCTTTATTACGACGTAATGAAACCGAACCATTTTTGAAGAAACTGATAACTGGTGATGAAAAGTGGATCACGTACGACAAGAACGTGCGAAAAAGATTGTGGTCAAAGGCCGGTCAGGCTTCACAGACTGTGGCGAAACCTGGGTTAATTCGCAACAAGGTGATGCTGTGTATATTGGTGGGATTGGAAGGGCATTATTCATTATGAGCTGTTACCGCCAGGCAGGACCATCGATTCTGAACTGTACTACGAACAACTGATGAGATTAAAGCAAAAAGTTGAGAGAAAGCGGCCGGAATTAATCAACAGAAGGGATGTGGTTTTTCACCATGATAACGCTAGATCTCACACATCTTTAGCCACTCAGCAAAAATTACGAGAGTTTGGCTGGGAGGTGTTAATGCATCCGCCGTATAGTCCTGAACTTGCACTTTTAGATTTCCACCTGTTTCGGTCTCTGCAGAATTCCTTAGGCAGTGTCAGGTTAACATCACGAGAGGACTGCCAAAACCACTTGTCGCAGTTTTTTGATCAGAAGCCCCAAAATTTTTATAGCAATGGGATCACGTCCCTACCTACAAGATGGCAAAAAGTTATCCAACAAAATGGCACCTACATACTTTAGTCAAATGTAAATAAACTTTATAAAAAAAACCTTTTGAATTTTTATATGAAATGCGAAGAGTCTTTTTCCCCAATTTAATATAATATAATATTCTAGCGTCTAAGTAAAAACTAATGTATAGAAACTGGACATGTCGTTTATTGAGTTGTGAGAGGTGAGAGGTTCGCGCACGTCGAAGTGCATTTGCGAAGTGCTGACAATAGGGAAGTGTGTACTTGTAAATCGTACATACTGAGTTTCAGCCAAATCGGTCCAGTAGTTTTTCCGTGAAAGCTTAACAGACAGACAGAGGAGCTTAACAGGCCTCCGAGCCCGCTCCTATGTGGCCTGCTCCGTCCCACACCTAGTCGGCGTCGTCGGGGGGTGCTCTCTCGTTAACTGGGAACCCTTGGGAAGAGAGCTGGTTTATTGACAGAGCGAACGCTATTTCCGCCAGGAGGCGCGCGCCCACATCCTGGGGTACGCGGCGTGCCTCCGCCACGGGCTGATCCCCAACCTGCTGGACGGCGGGCGCCACGCGCGCTACAACTGCCGCGACGCCGTCTGGTGGTGGCTGCACAGCATCCGGCACTACTGCGCGGAGGCGCCGCAGGGGCACGCCATCCTCGCGGAGCCCGTGTCGCGGCTGTTCCCCACCGACGAGGCGGAGGCGGCGCCCCCCGGCGCGCACGACCAGCCGCTGCACGACGTCGTGCAGGAGGCGCTCGACGTGCACTTCCAGGGGCTGGTGTTCCGCGAGCGCAACGCGGGCCGCGCCATCGACGCGCACATGGCCGACAAGGGCTTCAACGTGCAGATCGGCGTGGACCCGGACACCGGCTTCGTGTTCGGCGGCAACGACGCCAACTGCGGCACCTGGATGGACAAGATGGGCTCCTCGGAGGCGGCCGGCACGCGCGGCACGCCCGCCACGCCGCGCGACGGCAGCGCCGTCGAGCTGGTGGCGCTGGCGTACGCGGCGGCGGCGTGGCTGGCGGCGCAGCACCGCGCCGGCCGCTACCCGTACCCCGGCGTGGTGCGGCGCCACCGCGACGGCAGCCTCACCTCGTGGAGCTACGCGCAGTGGGCGGAGCGCATCCGGCGCCACTTCGAGCGCCACTTCTGGGTGCCGCCGGCGCCCTCGGCGCTGGACGCGCGCCCCGACCTCGTGCACCGGCGCGCCATCTACAAGGACTCGCACGGCGCCACGCGCCCGTGGGCCGACTACCAGCTGCGCTGCAACTTCCCCGTCGCCATGGCCGTGGCGCCCGACCTCTTCGAGCCGCAGCACGCGTGGCTGGCGCTCGACCAGCTCGAGCGGCTGCTGCTCGGCCCGCTGGGCGTCAAGACGCTGGACCCCGCCGACTGGGCGTACCGCCCCGACTACGACAACGGCAACGACGGCGACGACCCCGCCGTCGCGCACGGCCACAACTACCACCAGGGGCCCGAGTGGCTCTGGCCGCTCGGCTTCTACGTGCGCGCGCGCCTCGCGTTCGCGCACCAGTGCGGCCGGCACGCGCGCACCGTCGCGCACGCGTACGCGACGCTCGCGCCGCTGCTGGCCGAGGTGCGCACGTCGCCGTGGCGCGGCCTGCCCGAGCTCACCAACGCCCAGGGCGCCTACTGCGCCGACTCGTGCCGCACGCAGGCCTGGAGCTCCGCGCTGGCGCTGGAGGCGCTGCACGAGTTGCGCGCGGCGCGGCGCGCGACGCCGCTCGCCGCCGACTGACGCGCCCGCGCCCGCCCGCGGCGCCTGCGCCCCGCGCGGCCCGCCTGCCCGCCGCCGGAGCCCCGCCGCCTCTACGCGGAGCCCTACGAGCCGGTGCCGCGCCCGCGTCGCCGCCCGCTGCGCGCCCTGCGGCGCCTCGTGCGGCGCGCGCGCTGCTGCGGCGCGCCTCCTACGACGCGCTGCTGGGGCCGCGCTCGCGCGCCGCCGAGCTGGCCACCGTCGTCTACAGCGACCGCTACTTCCGCTACGGGCTGCGGTTGCGCGCGCGCCCGGCGCCCGCGCGGCGCCTCGTCGCCGACGACGGCGGCGGCGCGCCGCTGGAGAGGCGCCCGCCGGCGCCGCGCGCGCGGCCACCTCATGCCGCTGCACTCGCCGGCGGCGCCGCCCGCGCCCGCGCGCCGGCCTGCTGGTGGACGCGTCGGCGCGCGTGGTCGCCGTGTCGCCGCGGTACGCGCCGGCGCCCCGCCGCCGCCGCTGCACCCTCGCGTCCTGTCCGTGGTGGAGACCCCTTCGAGGGCGTCGCGCCCCGCGAGCCGCCGCCGCGCCGGCCGCCGCTCACCTACAGGCAGTCGGCGCAGGGCGTGGAGCCTCGGCGCGCGCCGCCTGCGGGGTGCGCCGAGGCCGCGGCGCCCGCTGTCGCTGTCGCTGACGTGCGGGCGGGCGCCGTCGTCGTCGCCGCCGCGACCTCAGTTCGCGCTGGCGGAGGAGCAGGCGCCGGCGCCGGCGCCCGAAGCGGCGTACGAGCGCGTGTGCGAAGCGCTCGCGAAGGCGTCGCCGCGCGTGAGCGCCGCCAACGTGGCGCCGACGGGCGACGTGGAGAAGGCGGGCGCCGAGTGGGCGCAGCGCAAAGTGCTGAACACCGCGCGGTACAACAACGGCGCGCGGGCGCCGCTGGTGGGCGCCACGGGCGCCGAGGCCGACGCGGGGCCGCAGCGTGCCACAGTGCGCGTGATGCTGGCCTGCAGCGGCCTCTTCTACGCGTTGGCTTTCGTAGCCTTCTACCTGCTGAGCCTGCCGTGAGCGTGGCCGCGGCTCCCCCGTTCGCTAACTAGTCTAAGAGAGCTACACGTTTACGTGACTGTGCCATAATATAATATAATCACTATTGTAGAGTTGTATTGTTGACGAGGTAGTTAATATATTTTATCGATATCGTGTTTTAACCTTTGTTAAGATCTCCTTTTAATAAACTGAATAATTCGCGAAACTTTATTTCATTACTCCCGATTGATAGCAAGACACTCTGCTTTGGTGCTTTTTCCCGTACCTTTTCAGTATCATCGAGCTGGGTGTGGGGCCTCGTTGTGCAGCAGTGAAGCACCACTAGCCGAGAGCCCATGGCTGACATGACCGCTTGAGATTTAACTTAAGACTATATATACAGAAACCTTATCGTTTACGTCATGTGCACACCAATATCATACCGTTATTACATATTACATTTACACGTTTATGAGATTAGGCATTTTTGACTGTATCTTCAAAATACAGTGCCTGCCCAATCTTGTCGACAGCTCTAACACCAGATATATATTCTGCATATTTCACGCCAATACACAAAAAAGGTGATTACAGTGACATAGTCAACTATCGGCCGTTCTCTATTCTGTCTTCTATAGGTAAATTATTTGAATCTCTGGTCCTGAAAATAGTATATTTTCATTTTAAACCCTTAATCAACAGCCAACAATTCGGATTTTTACCGGGTAGGCCGACCACGTCTAACCTGCTTGCATATGTCAACGATATAATCGAAGCGTTTGAAATGAAAAATGATGTTCACGGAATCTACACTGACTTTTCCAAAGCGTTTGACGTGGTCGATCACAGCTTACTTCTTCAGAAGCTTGGTCATGCAGGGATATGTGGTTCGTTGCTGAGATGGTGCGAGTCATATCTTCGAAATCGCTCACACTAGTTGTCGTTCGTGGCTTCAAGTCTCCAATCAAATTAGTACCTTCTGGTGTATCTCAAGGCTCACATCTCGGACCAATATTTTTCTTAAAATTCATCAACGACCTTTGCCCCACAATTACTTCCAAATTCAAAATTTTTGCTAATTATTTAAAAATCTATTGAGCTATTAACTCCAACAGCGATATCAATATCTTGCAACATGACCTATAAATAACATGAACATTGATCGCTGATGTAAGCTAAAGAACATGATTCTTGATGCATCTAAATGGTTCCACATTAGTTTCACCCGTAAAAGAGAGTCAATTGATGCAAAATACTTTATTGACGGCACACCAGTCGAGGAAGTCTCTAGTACTCGAGATTTGGGAGTGATTGTTGACAAAAAGTTAGATTTCAGAGAACACATTGATTTTATCACCAAAAAGGGTTCTAGATTGGCTGGTTTTGTTATAAGACAAACTAAACTTTTCAAAGAGCCTGAGATACCCATTATCCTATTTAATACGTATGTCCGCAGTTTACTTGAGTATTGCAGCCCAGTTTGGAACCCATCTTACACTGTTCATGTACAGAGATTAGAAAAACTACAAAAACAGTTTCTTTACCACCTTATATAATCGCTGCCGTAGTCTAAATAGTTACGATTCCAGATTGGAATACTACAAAGCAGTACCAGTGCAGTTGCGACGCAAGACTGCTGATATTCTATTTCTTTATAAACTCTTAAACAGCAAAATTGACAGCCCCGAACTTCTCAACAAACTAAAATTCGCTGTACCACGAGCTGGATGCCGTTTGCATAATCGTAAAATATTTGCTCTACCAGCATGTCGCACTGTGCACTGTCAACACTCACTACTCTACCGTCTTTGTACTGAATACAATAATATCTGCCATGAGCTCGATATTTTCTATGTCCGATACATTGAATTAAGCATTAAGCACATCAAGAAGTTTCATACTCCTTGTTAATTATTTATTTAACTTCATTATTTATTTATTTCTTCTTTTTTTTTAATTACTATGTACTCGATGTCTTTATATAATGCATGCTGTGTTCGAATCAAGAAGGCCAGTAAGCAACCATATTATCTGTTCGCGCCGCTTATTTTAAAAGCCTATCCTATCAATTTATTTTCACAACTACCCGCTTTTCCTAACCGCGTTATCCAATCACCTTTTCCCAGACGCCATCTTCCGTTCCATACGACTATCCTTGTCGTGCTTACCGCAGTACTAATACTGCTCGTCTTTACGAGTCAGTCTGCTGTCGACCCTCGTACGACAACCCGCACATCTTTTTCCGCCACAACTTGCATATAAGTGCAGTTATACCGCGCCGTGTGTGTACCAATAACAATCGAAGGCCGCAAGAAGGAGACAAGCCAGAAGGTTTGCTGCAAGGCTCACGACTTGGTGATCAGCACGCATAGTTAGTGCAGCCCAGAGGCACGCAGGTTTTTTTTTTTGATCTTGTTCTTTTTGATCTTTATCTTTTATTATCTCTTGTTTTTTATCTTTTGTTTCTTTAATTTTCCAAGAATTTATTTTACAATGTTTCTTATAGCTATACATTTTTTATTACTTTTAATTTTATATAATTTTTGTTCCAAATCTTAAACAATTTATACATGTTTTTCCAAACTATTGTTTTTATTACACATTGCTTATATATATGCTATTACTTATCCAATTATATGCACGAATTCCTAGTCTTACTATTTATACATTCGACGTTGCGAGCTTCTTACCTCTATTTTAAGTCTACTTTGTACATCTTTATTTGATTTCTTTCTAGTCTATATTATACATTCTAGTTTCTTAATTTCTATCTATTTTTGTATTTATGATTTTTTTATGTTTTTTTTTTTTTGGACTACATTCTATTTATTTATTTACTATTATTTGTTTGTACATTATAAATATATAACTAAATATATAATAATTATACATCTTAAATATCTATTGTTTTATTCTTATTCGTTACGCTTTTAACAACTCTTAAGCAGAATGCTATGAAGTCCTCGACATTTCTTTTGGACATAAGTTCTTCCATGTTTTTATATTTTATGTCTACTCGAAGCTTGCTTTCACAACTATATCTCTCCCGGGCATATACCGGACACCCGAAAATAAGATGCGGAACATCCTCTTGCTGCTCCTCATCGCAGATGCACGAGGGATTCTCTTTGCACCCGAACCGGTTCAGGTACTCCGAGAATCCCCCGTGCCCCGTGAAGAGCTGGGTATGCAGGCCAGTGAGGCCGACCTGCCTAACTATCTTGTAGGCCCGCGAGACTTCAGGGAAAAAGAGTTTCGTAACGGATGCTGTTGACTCTTGACAGTATCTCCGGTTCCATTCATCAACCGTTCCCATTCGGAACTGCCGTTTAACGAAGGAAACCGGACACTTGTCGTAAAGCGGCTTCACTTTCAGAGAAAGTGCCGCCGCTTTCGCCAACTCATCCGCCCGCTCGTTTTCTCTGACGTCGACGTGGGCCTTTACCCAGTACAGGCTCACCTTCTTCCCATTTAGAACACACCGCCTGATGTTCTCCCTTGCTTCAAATGCTAACGGGTTCACTGAGCTCCAGCTGCACAGCGATTGCAACGCCGATCTAGAATCACTGTAAATGCCAAAACTTCTTTCTGGACGCTTCCAAGCCGACGCCGTAGCCTCACGTATCGCCAGTAGCTCTGCCTGGTAGACCGTGCAAAAGGACGCCAGCTTGATTTTCCGGTTTGCGGTCTCGACCTCATTATCCCAGAAGGATAATGAGGCTCCGACCTGGCCTTCAATCAAGCTGCCGTCCGTGAAGATGCGCACCGCCTGTTGCCGTTTCGCATCCACCTGCTCCTGGTCCACCAGGCAGTCAAACCGTAAATCGATCTGTGAGGCCGGGTGAGTTGTGTTGGCGTAAGCAACTCGCATTTCCATCTTCCTGTCCCCAAGCATTGGCTGCTCTACCCCCCTCTTGGCCTCGTATAAGGAAGCTACTTCCTTAATACGGAGGTCAAGGGGGAGCAGACCAGCCAGCACCATTGCCGAGTTTAGGGAGACGGTCTTATATGCTCGACACATTTTTTGAGCGAATCCCCTTTGGACAGTGTTGAGTTGCTTACGCACACCCAACTTTGTAACTGAAGGCGTCCAGACGCTCGCTGCGTACAGGATTACTGGCTCCAGCACCGCTGCATACATGATCCGGACGATCTCAGGGTTAAGGCCCCAGGTGACCTTTGCGGCGCGCGATAATTGCTTGTGGAATTTAATTGCTTTCGCACATACATTACGTATGTGCGGATTAAATGTTAAGCTGCTGTCAATGGTCACACCTAGGACCTTAACCTCTGAGGTCATCTCTATGCTGACCCCTCCCATGTTCAGTCTTGGGGTGTCATATTTCAATTTTCGTGTGAAAGTCACAGCTTTCGTTTTGTGAGCGACAAATTTTAGTTTATTACGGACACCCCACTCCTGAACATAGGAGAGAGCCGCATTAGCTCTTCTCTCTATGTTGCTGCCGGAGTCTGCGTCAAACAGCAGAACCACATCATCAGCAAACGCCTGCACATATTCTCCTCGCGCATCTAATCCTTTAAGAAGGGGATCGAGGAGCAGGTCCCATAGGATAGGCCCCCCTATGGAACCTTGCACAGAGCCTTTCGTGGTTTGTCTTTCCACCTCTTCTCCAAGGTAGGTACCTTCTCGTCGTCGCTTACCTAAGCGTCTCGCTTAGGTTAGGTTAAGTTAGGTTTTTTTTTTTTTTTTTTTTTTTTCTCTGGTGGGCCCGGACGAACAAGATATATCCGGGCTGCTACTCTTTTTATTTATTGCTCATACACTTTATACAAAAAACTTACAAGAAATATATTTAATATGCTATTTTATTTACTATATATTGGTTGGGAGAGGTTGGTTTAGATTGGCTTGTATTTGGAGTTGGTTTACATATTTATCTTATACATATTTGTTATATACTCATTCTAGATCTTATAATTTAGATACATATTTGTTATATATATTCTTATGTTTGTATATAGTTTTTAACATTTTTTCTACACTAGGTTATTTTAGACAATATTTTTGTTACTTTCGTATTTTCTTATGATTTTTCCTTATCTAATGCAAACCTTATTCTAGTTTATTTCCAATCTTATCCTATGTAACGTTGTTTTATTATCTATCTACTTATACATTTTCTTATTTCTACTGTCTTATTTTCTACACGTACTTTATTTAGACGCTGGAATAATATACAATCAAATATATATTCAGTGTCAGTTGTTTGCTCATTATATTTATTACAATTTTGTTTTAATATCTATTATTATTGTGTTGTTTTTATAACATCTGTTACATTAACCATCTTTCATTTCAGATAGTGACTTTCAACCGGGCACCTGTGCTGAGTTCTACAGGGTCTACACTCAACGTGATGCACCATGACAGAATGTATAGCTGCTATTTGGTGAATTTTTATTTTGTGTTGTGTTATACTTTTATTTTTATGTCAGTTTCGTGTAACTGTGTGCTGATGTGTGTATTACTTAACAGACTACTTTTTATAATTAAAAAGAGTTTGTTGTTGAAGTTAATATGTTAGGTAATTGTGTTATGCTGTATATATCTATTATTAGTTAAGTTTATATTATAATTATATTTGTTACTATTTCAATGATACGTCTGTTAGTTTATAGGTTTATTACTCCATCCATTGAGCGATATTTCTGCTCACCCAGGTACCCGGCAAGATTACTGATCTTGCCTTTTATTCCCCTTAAACTCCATATCGAGTCCCCATTTACGACGCCGTCCACTGTCAGGTGCACTCATCGGCAACACGCACGATAGCGGGAGCGTAGGCTTCTCCTCATTGTCAGTCAAGCAAAGTTATTGACCATAGTGTTGATACAAGATGTTATTGTGCAATGAGGTGAAGCTTCCCCTCCATAACTATTGTGTTGTATACCGGCGGTTACATCTAGCAGTAGGCGACGGTGGCGCGCACCATCGCATCCCACCGAGCTCTGACCGGGCATGCCTCGCTAAAGGCATCATGCTCGGTGTCCTGCTTTTTCTCCCTAACGCAGTTTTTGCAGGCGGGTGGCGCGCCCTCTTCTATTTCCTGGCACTCCCTCCTCGTGTGGGGACCGCCACAGTGACTACACAGTACCTGAGTCTCGGTACATAGCTTCCTGCCATGTCCGAAACCCAGGCACACAGTACACTGGGTAAGGGGGGATCTATCCGTGACCTGCACGTTCTGCAGGTCGATCTTCACCATTCCTACTTCTGTAAGCCTCTTCCACAGGGTTGGGGCTACTCTCAGCACCACCCTGTGGGTAAACGGGTTCCTACCACGGATTTTATACGCTATTTCCACACTGTCGTCTCCCTCCTCCAATCCCTCGAAGACCATTGTATTCTGGTTTTTTAGGGCCTGGAGCAGATCGTCGTCAGTGTGGACTCTGTGGACCCCCGTCAACATGACCAAGGGTTTTTTGTTGGAGATTTCCTCCACTACGAAGCCGGTCTTCTGCTTCAGTAGTCTCTCCTTGACCTTGTCCCTATCTTCCGTGGTCCTACATCCTATTATTATCTTCCCGTTCCTGGCTTTCCGTACCCGCTCAATTTCGACTCCTCCCTGTTTGGCTTTAAGCGCCTCCCCGACGTCCACGAGGGTCTCTTCACTTGAGCGTTTACTCTGACCATTAGTTACAGCCACGGAGTGCAGCGTTCCCTGGTTCCCTTTTCCCTTTCCCCGCGTCTCTCTTGTCTCTCTTAGTTCTACCTCAGCCTCTTTTACAAGGGCGAACATGCGATCCAAGGCTCCTTGTACCCCCGTTTTTATTTCGGTTTTTAGGTTCCGAGAGTCCTTCAGATGCATGCTCGCCTTTACCAAGCAGGCTCTTGCCTCGCTCTCCCTACTCTTATACTTCGAATTGACAGGAGAGACACTATTAGTTGGTGACGCTATTGTAACCACTTTTGCTGAGGCTTTTGTCTGCTTTACGTAGGTCTTATTCAAATTCTCAGAGGACTTCTTTGTGGCCTCTGCTTTTACTACAGTCGTCTTCTCATTAGGGGGGGAATGCGCCACGGGAGCCGACTTCTTCATAGGAGGAGGAGAGAATCTCAGCGTTACCGCCTTTCTTCTGGTTTGCGGTTGCCTGGTGGTGATGGGGCTCGTTGGTGTTGGGGGAGTCCGCTCTTCCTGCACGGCCCTGTTCTTGACCGTTTCAGTCCAAGGACCAGGGGTATATATGTGTACAGAGGGGGGTGTCTCATATCCTGCCCTCCTCCTTTTTTCATCCTCCATCTTTTCTTGTTCGAGGCAGTATTCTTTCTGTTCTTTTGGGCCTAAAGTGGGCCATTCGCCATACTTTTTATCAAGTTTTGCCATCTCCTCATTCGTTAAGGCTCCTTCAGCCCAAAGATTTTTCTTCGGCGTTCTGTACATTTTCCTTCAAATATAGATGTACAGTTACTGCCTAGAATTAACTTAAATATCCTAGTCAGTTCTCGCAATAGCGGTAAACTGACTGTATGACTTTGCTAATGTGTATTTATGTGTACTTGAGTTTGTATGATTAGGTTTTGAGTGTATGTATTGTTTGTTGTGTAATGTAGTGTGTAGTATATCTTAAATTCTATTTATATTAATTAACTGGTGCAAAAACACGTAGTCAGGAGGTCAATGTAATAAATAGTCACAATATATATTGAGCCTGTCAATTTCACAATTATTAATACCAATCTGTCTTTGTTCTCAGGTAAAAACCTGGGTCGAGATCAATTTCCGCAACAAGGAAGTCAACAAATAAAACACAGGTGAGTATTTATTGTCTACCACTTATAACTATGTATGTATCTATTACTTATTGCTACTTATACTAATTGTTCGCTCGAACACTACCCTTACTAATGTTTTTCTTTTTTGTTTCAGGTCCAGGGGGAGAGCGGGATGGCGCCGGGAGCAGGTAGCGGAGCAGGGAAGTTCGCCGCTTCACCACGAGCTCACCGATGTCAAGAACGCCGAAATCGGAGAAGAAATCAGGAGGATACAGGTAAGTAAAAGTTAAGGGGGGAGATAGAGGGGAGGGAAGGGTTTCAATCGACAGGTCTCTCCGCCACGAAGGGTTTGATACCAAACTCGGTTACTTTCGCTCCAAGACTGGCCGAGAAACTGGATCCGAAGTTTTACAACTTCTGATCCAGACAAAACTTCTGTCTGTGTTTCTCGATAAGTATCGATGCTAGAAGTGCGAGACTGGGCTCAAACTTCCCGCCGCAAAGAGATCTACCGATTGGGATAGAAAAATAGGGTACAGTTTTTGGTAAAAATTTTTACTCAAAAACGGGTCCAATCGACGCGCCTGGTCCTGGGGGCCATCCCTGAGGAAACCCGAGTCTCCTCAGGTGGATATCCTAGAAGTTATGAGGAATTAAAAAATTCAAAGATGGCCGCCGTAAAAGTTCAGATGCCCAGATCTCAGGAACCAAGCGCTCGATTGGGCCCGTGTTTGGGTTCCTAATACTGCCCCTGGCCTGATCTGTGTCCCTATGCCAAAATTTTTTTTCGACATTTTTGACCAAATTTTTTAGTGTAGTCAATAGAAATAGGTCTGCCAACTACTCCAGGCAAAACCCCACTTCTCTAGGGCCAATACTTACTGAGAAAAACCACTTTAAAAATTTTCAAGATGGCGGCCACGATATTTTAACCTCTAAAAACTCAGGCGTTATTGTACCTAGACTACCCGAGTTTGGGTTCTCCTGAATGCTCGTACGAAGATCTATGCAGGCGGATTATAAAATCCGGTCAAAAATCACGGTCCGGATTTTGATCTGGGTCGAAGCTCTAAGAGGTGCTTATGCCTCCTATCGTTACCCCGATTTTCTAGGCCCAATACTTTCCGAGAAAAATCGATCCAAAAATTTCCAAGATGGCGGCCAAAAAACTCAAAATCGAGATTACTCGGGTCCTATTGGGCTCAATATGGTCGAGTTTGGGTTCTAGGAGTAGGAAATCTTGTCGCGCATATAATGAAAGTACTAATTTCTAATTTTTGATTATATTTTAGGAATTATTTACAAAAAATCACATAAAATTGGATATTTCGAAAAATATTGTTCTTAAAAATCTGAAAAAATGTATAACAACTGTCAGATTTCCTGCTCTTTCGATCCTCGTAATAAAAGACTACACATGTAATATTAAAAATCTTTTTTAGAACTTAAACTTTGAAAAAATGGTTTTTTTGAAATTTACCAAAAATTTTTCTATGGACAAAATTTCTTAAAAATACTATTAAAATAGCTCCAAAGGTTCTACACGAGGCTGCGTTTTTAAAATCCGCGCGCCGTTAAAGATTGTTTAAATATTTAATTTTAATCAAAAAACTGTTTAATTGAAATTAATTAAAAACTATTGTGCTTAAAAATCTAATTCTTACGGTTAACTATGATGTTTTTGGTGGCCTCTACTCGTAGTCTTGTTTTCCTCTTCTAAGTCCCAAATTGGCGAAGTTGTCAATTTTCGAAAAACTCGAAAATGTTAAATATCTCGGGAAATATGGTCGGCGCGTGAGCGTGTTATATGTCATTTGATAGGTCTCAATAAGACCTATCTTTGCGCAAGTTAAAATATATAGCTTACCGATCTATTTCTCGAGTTATGAATTTTCTAAGTTTTTTCCCAAGTCCAGTTTTTGATGTTTTCAGCTTGTAGCTCGTCAGTGGTTACTCGGGTCTTCGTGATGGCTATTGGAGATTTCCTGGGCTCTTTGTCCCGCGTCGTTTGATGCCTCGTACGTCGTGATTGGTGAAGAATTGGCGAAACCGGAAACACGTGCCGGCCACGTGCCGGACTTTCCCACGCCAATATCTCCGTCGTTTTTGGCGCGATGGAAGGCAAACTCGGTGGGCACCTGGGGGCCAATGGGGCCTACTTGGCGCTGATAAAAAATCCACACCTCGCCGATCTATTTTCCGAATGCGGGGTAAAAACTAAGTTTCACAACGGTTTTTTGTGTCCCACTCTTTTGTTCGAGAAGGTACGTTTGCACCGATACTTCAGGCGCCTGCGCCTCACTATTGCGCACAGTTTGACACTTCGCACGACTCTCTAACTGCGAAAAAACCTATTTTTCGGTTTTTTTTTTTTTTTTTTTTTTTTTTTTTTCGCGCGGAGCTCAGGGAAAATCAACCGTCCGGGACCGCGGTTCGAGCGGAACATCGCTTGGAGGAGTATAGGGCTGCCAAGAAGGACCTTCAGGTGGCCATATGCCAGGCAAAGACCCGGGCTCGGGAAGAAATTCTATCCACGCTGGATGGGGACCCCTGGGGACGACCGTACCGGGTGGCGCGCAAGAAGATGCGCGCCTGCTCCACACCGGTGACGGAGTCCCTGCCGGACGGGGTCCTAAATAGAATTGTAGATGGACTCTTCCCGGACCCGGGTGCTTTCACCCCTCCGACGATGTGTCCTCCTCTTGAAATACCCTCGGAGACTGATCCTCCCCCAGTCTCCGAGGAGGAAATGGAAACGGCCCTGGATCGACTCCGGGGCCGGAAAACGGCACCGGGACCGGACGGGGTCCCATGCCGAGTCCTCTTCCTGGCCGCCAAACACCTAGGCGGCCAGCTTCGGGAACTCTTTGACGCCTGCATCAGGACAGGTGAGTTCCCGAAGCAGTGGAAAGAGGGCCGGCAGTGCCTCATCCCTAAAGAGGGCCGCCCTCCCGAAGATCCCTCCGCCTACAGGCCCATCGTGCTGTTGGACGAGGTGACAAAAGTGTTTGAGAAGATCTTGGCGAGCCGCCTCGTCCAGCACCTTAATTCTGGTGGGCTTGGACTCTCGGAGGCTCAGTACGGATTTAGGCCGGGGCGCTCCACTCTGGACGCCCTGTTCGCGCTAAGGAGCCTCACGAGAGAGGCGGAGAGTATAGAGGAGTCTGTCTTGGTGGTATCTTTGGATATCCAAAATGCCTTCAACAGTCTACCTGTCGAGGTCCCCCCATTCGACATGGAGGAGCTGAAGCGCTCCATCATCATGTCGATGGGGGAGTTTGTCGACGCCCGCCTCTCGGTCCTAGAGGATCGTTTGCTCCCCCCCAAGATTGTGCGTCCGCCACTGGCCGCGGATAAGAGGTCGAAGGCGGCACCTGGGACTTCGGGTGCCATGCCTCCCTCCGCGGCTGCCCCTCCCAGGGTCTCCGAAGTTCCGACGGAGCCCCTGGAGATGGAGATCGAGCCGATCCTGACGGCGGTTACCCCTTCCCCGTCCTTTGCCCAAGTGGTTGGCCCTCCGCGCCCCCACCCGAAACCAGGTCCCTCTGGTTCCCAGAGGGCCCCTGGAAGACAGGGAGTTACCCCCTACTCTGCTTCCGCCCCCTTCCAGACGGATCAGGGCGAGTGGACGGTAGTAGGAGCAGGGAGGAAGAGCGCGAGCAGTAGGAGGCGTGAGAGGAGAGAGAGGAGAGCGCGGGAAAACCTAGCCCTAACCTCCGCCCCCCAAACTTCTGCTCCGCAGCGGCGGAACGAGCCGGCCCGTAGGCCCCCTCCGAGGAGACCGGCTCCGCTGGTGGAGGCAAAGGCAGCGGCAGTCATGGTGACGCTGCTGTCCGATGCCTCCAAGAATGGTGTCACTTACCGCCAGGTCTTCGAGAAGGCTGCGACGGCAGTTGACTTGCAGGCGATGGGCCTCAGAGAGGGCCTCAGGATCGTCCGGACGGCCAGCGACGCCAGGCTCCTGGAGCTGCCGCCAGGGCCAGAAGGCGTCGAAAAGGCCGACCGGCTGGCCGTGGCCCTCGCCGCGGCATTAGAGGGCGTGGCTGAGGTCGCTAGACCGGTGAAGAAGGGGGATATCCGTGTCACCGGACTGGACGACTCAGTCACGCCATGGATGTTAGAGGAGGCCATAGCTCGCGCGGGAAACTGCCCTCGCGACCAAGTGAGATCTGGCGGTATCGGTGTTGGACCGGGGGGGATGAGCGCGGCCTATGTCCAGTGCCCTGTTCCGGTCGCCAAGATGTTGACCGAGCTGAAACACGTTTGCGTGGGGTTCAGCTCGGCAGTGGTGTCGGCCCGTGAGAGGCGACCCATACGCTGTATGCGGTGCCTCTACACGGGCCATATCACAGTGATGTGCCCGGACGGGCGTGTTGATAGGTCGGCCCTGTGTTTCCGCTGCGGCAGAAGCGGACACAGGGTCGCTCAATGTTCGGAGCCAAATACTCATTGCGTGGTTTGCGCCGAGTCGGGTCTCGACGCAAACCACGTGACGCTGTCGAGGGGCTGCCTCCCTCCACACGTCCGCGGCAAGTTTGTTCCCCCAGCGAACATCGGGGTAGGAAGACGCCAGGAGGAGTCTAATATGTCCCATTAATATGCCCGGACGACATATTAGACTCCCTGCAAGGGAACGTCAACCACTCCGCCGGGGCCAGGATTTGCTCCTGCAGTCCATGGCGGAGTGGGAGGTTGGTCTGGCCGTAATATCGGAGCCGTATTACGTCCCCTCCCAGAGTAACTGGGTTGGGGACCTGGACGACACGGTGGCAGTGGTAGCCAGTTCGGGCGCTGGCACCCAACTCATCGAGATCGAGAGGGGGCGGGGTTACGCGGTGGCAGGGTGGGGGGAGCACACCTTCATAGGTGTGTACTTTTCCCCAACCGACCCCTGGCAGAGTTCGAGCTCTTCTTGGACTCTGTCAGGGACGCCGTGGGCAGACAGTCGCCGAGGGCGACGTTCGTACTCGGCGACTTCAACGCCAAATCCCGCTCCTGGGGAAACACTGTCACCGAATTGAGGGACTGGCTGTGGAAACGTGGGCGCTCCAAAGTGGTTTGACCCTGTTGAATCGTGGTTCGGTCCACACCTGCGTGCGAACGCGGGGTGGCTCCGTCGTTGATCTGTCGTTTGCCACCCATGCGATCGCACGCAGGGTGATGAACTGGAAAGTCGAGGAGGAGGTGGAGACTCTGTCAGACCACCTTTACATAAGGTTTGAAGTCTCCCCTCCTCCTAACAGAACAGGGTCAAACCCCCCACGTAGTCACGGCCAGTTCCCTCGATGGGCCATCAGCCGGCTCGATCCCGAGCTGGCTGAGGAGATGGCCGTCGTCCAGGGCTGGACCAACCGAGAGAGAAACACCTGTCCGGAGGATCTGGCGGAGAGCATGCGCAGAACCCTTACGAGGGTCTGCGATGCCTCGATGCCACGGTCGCGTCGACGTCGCCAGAAACCAGCGGTTTACTGGTGGACCGCGGAGATCGGCGGTCTGAGGGAGGCAGCCCTTCGGGCTCGCCGATCTCTGAAGAACTGCCGGCGTCGGCATCCTCCGGACAGAGGTGAGGAGGAACATCGCTTGGAGGAGTATAGGGCTGCCAAGAAGGACCTTCAGGTGGCCATATGCCAGGCAAAGACCCGGGCTCGGGAAGAAATTCTATCCACGCTGGATGGGGACCCCTGGGGACGACCGTACCGGGTGGCGCGCAAGAAGATGCGCGCCTGTTCCACCCCGTGACGGAGTCCCTGCCGGACGGGGTCCTAAATAGAATTGTAGATGGACTCTTCCCGGACCCGGGTGCTTTCACCCCTCCGACGATGTGTCCTCCTCAGTATGTTCCCTCAGAGACTGACCCTCCCCCAGTCTCTGAGGAAGAAATGGAAGTGGCCCTGGATAGACTCCGGGGCCGGAAAACGGCACCGGGACCGGACGGGGTCCCAGGCCGGGTCCTCTTCCTGGCCGCCAAACACCTAGGCGGCCAGCTTCGGGAACTCTTTGACGCCTGCATCAGGACAGGTGAGTTCCCGAAGCAGTGGAAAGAGAGGCTGTGCCTCATTCCGAAAGAGGGCCGCCCTCCCGAAGATCCCTCCGCCTACAGGCCCATCGTGCTGTTGGACGAGGTGGCAAAAGTATTCGAGAAGATCTTGGCGAGCCGCCTCGTCCAGCACCTTGATTCTGGTGGGCCTGGACTCTCGGAGGCTCAGTACGGATTTAGGCCGGGGCGCTCCACTCTGGACGCCCTGTTCGCGCTGAGGAGCCTCACGAGAGAGGCGGAGAGTATAGAGGAGTCTGTCTTGGTGGTATCTTTGGATATCCAAAATGCCTTCAACAGTCTACCTTTCGAAACCATCATAGAGGCACTCCGGTCTCATGGAGTGCCTCTGTACCTTAATAAGACTGTTGAAGGCGTACCTCCAAGACAGGTTTATCCTCTGGGAGGGCGGCTTTGGCCAGATTTCTGGTAGGTGACGTGTCGTGTGCGGTGTTCCACAGGGTTAGGTGCTGGGTCCGATCCTGTGGAATGTTGGTTACGACTGGCTCCTCCGCGAGCCAGTCTTGCCCGGGATGGGGGTGATTTGTTATGCCGACGACACCCTCATCACGGCCCGTGGCGGAACCTACGAGGAGTCCGTGGAACTAGCCAACGCCTCGACGGCGTTGGTCGTGGAAAAAAGTGCGTCAATTAGGCTTGAGGTCTCCCCGGAAGACGGAGGCCCTCATGTTCCACGGACGACGTAGACAACCGCCTCGGGGCACGCACGTCGCCGTCCAGGGAGTGGCGGTAGCGGTAAAGGCCCAGATGAAGTACCTGGGCCTTGTCCTGAACGGAAAGTGGAGTTTCGGGGCCCATTTCACCCAGCTGGCCCCGAGACTGCTAGGTGCCGCTGCCGCCCTGGCCAGACTCTTACCCAATGTGGGAGGGCCGGGCACGGCCTGTAGAAAGTTGTACACTGGTGTCCTGCGGAGCATGGCGCTGTACGGTGCCCCCGTATGGGTCGATTCGCTCCACCGCAAGAACAGGACCCTTCTGAGACGTCCTCAGAGGGTCCTGGCGGTGCGGGCCATACGGGGTTACCGAACAGTGTCGTGGACGGCGGCGACACTGCTCGCGAGTGATCCGCCCTGGGAGCTCCAGGCGGAGGTGCTCGCGGCAGTGCACCGCTACCGACAGGACACCAGAGACAGAGGAGAGAGGCCGTGTCCGGCAGTAGTAAGGAGGATCAGGGTCTTGGCGACCGAGGCCCTGGTCCAAGAATGGGCTGATGACCTGAGGTCCCCAGTAGCAGGAAGAGAGACGGTGGAGGCGGTCCGCCCCCACCTGTCTCGTTGGGTCTCGAGGAAGTTCGGGACCCTAACGTACAGGCTGACGCAGATACTTACCGGGCATGGGTGCTTCGGTAAGTATCTGCATCAGACAGCGGGGCGGGAACCAACGCCAGAATGCGCAGAGTGCGGCGCACCCAACGACACAGCACACCATACGCTGGTGGAGTGCGCCGCCTGGGGACCTCAGCGTCATCAGCTAGAAAGTTCAGTGGGTCCTGTGTCCTCGCTCCAACAGTTGGCCGAAGCCATGTTGTCGAGCGAGGACGGATGGAGAGCGGTTTCCTCCTTCAGCGAGACGGTAATGTCCCTGAAGGAGGCCGCGGAAGAAGGACCAGGGAGGTGGATGCGTACGCAGACCCCATCCGACGACGGCGGACTGGCGGTCGGAGGCGTCGCTACGCACACCACCTCCCTTAGTGGGCCGTCACAGGGGGCCGCGGGGACCGGGGGTAACCCGCGGACTTCCTCCCCTGTTGATGAAGCAGGGCACCTTGCCTTCGGGGTGTCCTGAAGATTGCCAGACGTAGGGGTGTCACGAATGCAGTAGCTCGGCTCTAGTTCTCGTGGCACCCCGTAAAAGCGTGGGAAAGAGGCGCAGGTTAGGTTTAGTGGGTAGTCTGGCGGACGGGATCTCGCGACTACTACCGCCGCCGGCGGTAGTTATGCGTGGAGATCCCCGCCGCTGGGAGTCTCACACTCCCCTCGGTTAACCTCCCCCGGGACCGAGGGGGTGTCGCAAGAAAAGACATTCCCCCTGCGTTATCAAAAAAAAAAAAAAAAAAAAAAGGTTAGGTTCCCCCCCAGGGGGTGCCGCCCTGGACACGTCTCCGTCCAGGAAGCGGTACAAGGGGATGCGTCCCCGGGGCCCTTAGCCGCCACTGTCACTTTCCCCCCTTCACTCCGTGACAGTGGTGTCCCACCTATCCACTCCAAATCCTTGTATTCCTACCTCCTCCTTTCAAACCTCCTTCACAAACACCCCTCCTTTCCGACGTTAGATGAGCGCCCCTCTGCCGGTTCTCATGGCGGAGAGGCGAAGTTTGCCAGCGTTGATGCACTTGCTCCGCTGGCAGACCAGTAGAGGCAGCGCGGTTCTGTCCCGCGCGCCCCTTGACGAGGACAGTGGCGGCGGGCCCAGCGGTGGGGCGAGAGTCTCGCCACTGGGCATTACCGCCGAGCGTTATCCCGTGTGGTGCCGTGGTCACGTCTCGCGGCCACACGGGACCGCGGGGCTTGCCTTAAGTGGCCGGCCCAAGTGGATGAGCACCACAATAAAAAATCCCCCAAACCTAAGCTGCGGCGCAGGGCGAGAGGTGAATGGCCGGGGGGGTAAACCCGGTCGTTACTGCGAACCACACCCCGTTTTTTGTATTCAAATTGTTTTTTACTCGTGGGAACAAAAATGAGAAGTACCAAACCCAAACCACCCGACGCAGTGCCCGAGAAGGGCGGAGCCGACGTAGAAGAGGGGCCCGAGAAGGGAAAGGGCCCGAGAAGGGCGTAGTAAAAACCAGCTATTACTCGCGTTTCCTATCTGCGATTTCGTCGCAGACGGAGGAGCCGAGCACGAGTCCTCGTCCGGGTGGCTCCCGCGCAGTCGCGCGGTCGCAGCCCCTCGACGAGGACGATTTCACCTGCAGCTCGCCCGGTCATTCCGAGGGCGAGCAGACGACCGCACCCACCAAACCCCCTCCCAAGGCTCCAGCTACGAGAAGGGGCAAGGACCGAGGCGCCACCACGACGACTGACGAGGAGAGCAGCAGCCAGGCTCCAGTCTCCCGCAACCTGCGGTTGAGAGAGTACCTGGCTGTCGACACCCTCCTCTCCTCCCCCTCATCTTCATCGGAGGACGAAGACGGGACGGCCGCCAGAAAGCCCGCGTCCAAGGCGGTAGACGCCAGGAAGGGCAGAGGCCGGCCCCCAACAACCGGCGAATACGTGGGCCTAGCGGCCGCGAAACAAAAGCTCGTAGAGGTCCAGCGTGCGCAGCTCGAGCTTGAATTGGAGAAAGAGGTCGCAGAGAGGGCGTCAACTATGGTGACCACGAGGGCCACACGGCCTAGGGCTGAACTAGCCCCCGTGGACCCAACCCCTCCCGACGCTCATGCAAATGTTGAGGCTCGCACTGCGCACGCAGAGGGCCTCCAGAGACAGATTTCGGAGTCTCTGGCGGTGGTGGCCAACGTGGCCAAAGTATCAAAGGGCCTGAAGGGTACGCTCCAAAAGGCCCTTAAAGAAGCGGTGACCTCCATACAGGAGGCTACGACGGAGCTCCTCGGCCGTACCAGCTCGGAGGAGGTCGCTCTGCTCCGTGCGGCCAATAGCCGCATGGAGGCGGAAATTGCGGACCTCCGACGAGAGCTGAGGAGCCTCCAAGATGAGGTCACCCGGTCACGAGCGCCCCTGGCGCCACCGGCCCCACCACCGCCCAGTGCGGATACGAGCCTGGCTGCGAACCTGGAACGTCTAACTCTCCTCATGGAGAGCAGGTTCGCGGCCATCGAGGAGCAGATCTGTGCTGCCCCTCGCGCTAGGCCCACACCGCCGCCGAGCCACTCACCAACTTCGTGGTCCTCGGCGGTGGATGCCCCCCCGCGTCCCGCTCGACGGGAATCGGCTGAAGTACCGGCGCCCCCTCCCCCAGTTGCAACCGCAGCAGATGAGGGCTGGTCGACGGTCACCAGAAGAAGAGGCGGCCAAAAGGCGACCGTCCCACCGTCGGCCGGCACCCAGCCGGCTACAGTCACCGCCCCACAGGCGCAGTCCACCCGCGCCAGGCGGCGAGGGGGAAGAGGGGGGAAAAGGAAGGAAAAGGGGGATGTGGCGCAGGAGAAACCCTCGCAGCCCCCCCCTCCTCCCGCCCGACCTGAAAAGAGGAAAAAGGCCTTGGAGAAGAGAGCTCCGCGATTGCGTCCCCCCAAATCGTCCGCCGTCGTCCTGACAATCCTGCCAGCGGCGGTGGCGCGGGGAAGGACCTACGCGGACTTTCTCTCAAGGCCAAAACGAACATCCGGCTGGCTGACCTCGGGATCGAGGGCGGGCTCAGGCTGAAAAGGGCGCGCACAGGGGCGCGGATGCTGCTGCTGCCAGGCACCAGCAGCGCCCCACAAGCCGACGCCCTTGCCGAGCAGCTCCGCACCGTCCTCGATCCCGATTACGTGCGTGTCACCAGGCCCGAGAAGGTGGTCCATCTCCGCATCTCGGGTCTGGATGACACCACCATAGGTGAAGATGTGGCCGCCGTCATTGCGCGGACCACCGGGTGCCCGCTTGAGGGCATCAAGACGTCGAAGGTCCGTCCCGGTCCTGATGGGATGGGCCAGACGGTGGTGGCCTGCCCGATGGCGGCCGCCAAGAAGCTGCTGGCGGAAGGAGAAAAGCTCCTGGTAGGCTGGGCCTCGGCCTCTGTTCAGGCCCTCCCGCACAGAGCTCAGAGGTGCTTCCGCTGTCACGAGACTGGTCACGTGGCAGCGGCTTGCTCCTCTGAGGTGGACCGCAGCGGTACTTGTTACCGTTGCGGACAATCCGGTCACCTGGTGACCGGCCCCTGCACCGCGAAACCGCACTGTCCATTGTGCGAGGCCGCGGGCAGGCCAGCTGGTCACCAGCTCGGTGGGGGGGCGTGCAAGTCCAAGCCCACCAGGAGGAAGAAACCGCAGCAGCAGCCAGCCAGCCGGACGGCGGAAGCAGCGCCGGAAGAAGCCGCGGGCGCGGCGGTCACCACAAGGGCCGCCGCCAAACGCGGCAAGAAGTGAGCCCGTGGCAATCAAGCCACGGGCCGGCGGCAGCGGGCGTAGAGGCCTCGGGGACTCGAAAGGCCTCCGCCCGCACGAAAGCCGCGAGAGGGCGTGAGAGGCAGCCGCGCGACCCTCTCAGAGCCGGGGATGTCTCCCCTCCCCGGCTCACACACAGGAGAGGCCGCCTCTGCTTATGAGGCGGCCCACCGCTCGCCGGGGTTGCGGACTAAGGCCACAGCCACATACCGTGACCCCGGCACGCAGGCGGAAGAAGGCTCCCTTGGGGTTTTAGTGGGTATACCCGGCGCCGGTCGTATTGATTAATCGGCGTCGGGGGAGCCCCACACACCGGCCGCGACTTCCCCGGCGCGGCTGATGGTGCGGCAATGCATTTCCCCAAGTAAAAAAAAAAAAAAAAAAGGTTAGGTTTCCCCAGGCTCCCCAGGGTGCCGCCCTGGACACGTCTCCGTCCAGGAAGCGGTACAAGGATGCGTCCCCGGGGCCCTTAGCCGCCACTGTCACATCCCCTTCACTCCGTGACAGTGGTGTCCCACCTATCCACTCCAAATCCTGTATTCCTACCTCTTCCTCCCAAACCTCCCTCACAAACACCCCTCCTTCCGACGGCGACAGTCAGCGTTGAGCTCCGCTCCGCTGACTGTCGAGGAAGAAACGGCGCAGTTCTGCCCCGCGCGCCCGTTTGACGTAGACAGTGGCGGCGGGCCCAGAGATGGGCACTACCGCCGAGCGTTATCCGTGTGGTGCCGTGGTCATGTCTCGCGGCCACACGGGGACCGCGAACCTGCCTTAATTGGCCGGCCCAAGAGGAGAAAACCTCACTAAAAAACCCCCAATACTTAAGCTGCGGCGCAGGGCGAGCTGTTTTGAGGCCGGGGGGGTAAACCCGGTCGCTACTGCGTACCACACCCAGTTTTTTGTATAAGAAAGTTTTTGACTCGTGGGAACAGTATGGCAGATTTTAACTCAAAACCCCAAGACGTAGTGCCCGAGAAGGGCGGAGCGAAGGTAGGAGACGTACCCGAGAAGGGTAACAACAACGCGAAAGGGCCCGCGAAGGGCGGAGGTGACAAAAGCTTTTACTCGCGCTTCCTGTCGGCGATCTCGCAGCCGGCGGAAGCGGCGGGTACTAGCTCAGCTGGCTCCCGCACACTGCGGTCGCAGCCGCTCGAGGTAGACTACGTGTCCTCGTCCGACCTATCCGGGGACGAGGACACGGTAGCCCCCGTCCAGGCCCCACCAAAGGCCCCGGCCCCAAAGGGTCGGCAGGGAAGGGCAAGAGGAGCAAGTCAGCCGCCCGCCGAGACAGGCTACGGCTGAGACTGCCCGATATGGTCTTCGACGACTCCTCACCCCTGGCGTCGTCGACGGGCGAAGACGATGAGGAGAGACCGCCCCCCAAACCCCCTGCTAAAACTCCGGCAGCAACAGCGCCGGACGCCAAGCGGGGCAGAGGCCGTCCTCCCACAACAGGGGAGTACGTGGGCCTAGCTGCTGCTAAGCAAGCGCTGGTGCAGGCCCAACGCGCTGAGCTCGAATTGGCGAGCGAGAAGGAGATCGTGGAGCGTGCCTCATCAATGGCTACCGCGAGGGCGACGAGGTCTAGGACCGTTCCCGCCCTCACGAGCCAGGCCGCTCCAGAGGCCCGCGCAGCTCACGCGCAGGGCCTGCAGCAGCAAATCACCGACTCCTTGGCGGTGGTGGCCGGGGTGGCCAAAGTCTCAAAGGGCCTGAAGGGTACACTCCAGAAGGCCCTAAAGGAGGCTGTGCTGGCCATCCGGGAGGCCTCGGAGGAGCTCCTGAGCCGAACCTCCAGCGAGGAGGTCGCCCTGCTCCGTGCGGCTAACGGCCGCATGGAGGCAGAGATCGCTGACCTCCGCTCCGAGCTCAGGAGCCTCCAGGCGGAGGTTGTGCGGCCGCGTGCAGAAGCCGCGCCGCCAGCCCCGCCCAACACGGAGTCGGTGATGGCCGCGAACCTGGACAGGTTGACGCTCCTAATGGAGAGTCGGTTCGCGGCCATGGAGGAGCGAGTGCGCTCGGTCACAACCCCGAGCCCCGCTCCCCTAGCTAGGCCCACCTCCCAGCCGAGCTCGCCCAGCGTTCTCGCGCGGCTCTCGGCTGCGGAGTACCCCCCACTGCCCTCCCAAAGGGCCAGTATGGAGACGGCGGTGGTGATGTCCACCCCACCACCGCCCGCCTGTCCGGCGCCCCCCCCTCCCTCGGCCGCGGCCAGAGAGGGCTGGACGACGGTGAGCAACAGGAGACCCCGTAAGGGCAAGGCACCGTCGGCCAACGCCCCATCGGCCGCGCCCCCCGTCGCTGACGCTGCTGATAGCGCGAGGCGGCGGGGGAACAGAGGAGGACGAAAGAGGGGAAAGGGTAAGAAGGCGCAGGAGCCATCCTCGCAGCCTCCCCCTCCCCCTCCACCGCCCCAAAAGAAGAAAAAGCCTCTCGAGAAGAAGGTTCCGCGACTGCGTCCCCCGAAGTCCGCTGCCGTCATCCTGACTTTACAGCCAGGCGCGGCGGACCGAGGGGTTACGTACGCGAATCTCTTCTCGAAGGCGAAATTCTAGAATACGGCTGGCTGACCTCGGGATGAGGGCGGCCTACGGCTCAAGAGGGCGCGCACGGGGGCGCGAATGTTGGTGCTTCCTGGCGCCGACAGTGCCCCCAAGGCCGACGCCCTCGCGGCACAATTGAGGACCGAACTCTATCCCGAGGACGTGCGCGTGACCAGGCCCGAGAAGACTGTGTGTCTTCGCGTCTCGGGCCTGGACGATCACGTGCACGCAGAAGATGTGGCCGCCGCCATCGCGCGGGACCACGGGATGCTCCTACGGGAGCATCAAGGCGTCAAAGGCCCGTCCCGGTCCAGATGGGATGGGCCAGACGGTGGTGGCCTGCCCGGTGGCGGCCGCCAAAACGCTTCTGTCAGCAGGTACGAGACTCCTGGTGGGCTGGACTTCCGCCCTCGTGAAGGCCCTGCCTCACAGGACCCAGAGGTGCTACCGCTGCCACGCTGCTGGTCACGTGGCGGCGATGTGCACCTCAGAGGTGGACCGCAGCGGTCACTGCTACCGCTGCGGAAAAGCCGGCCACCTGGTGACCGGCCCCTGCACCGCGAAGCCGCACTGCGCTCTGTGCGAAGCCGCGGGCAAACCGGCCGGTCATCAGGTGGGCTCCAGGTCCTGCGGGGCCAAGCCCACCAGGAGTAATCGCCAGGCAGCCAGCCGTATGGCGCCGGACAGGGCCGCGGCCGCGGCGGCAACACCATCAGCCGCCGCGGGAAGCGGCAAGGAGTAAGGCCCGTGGCGGTAAGGCCACGGGCGAGCGGCAGCGGGCGTCGAGGCCTCGGGGACTAGACAGGCCTCCGCCCGCACCATGCCGCGAGAGGGCGCGAGAGGAAGCCGCGCGACCCTCTCAGGGCCGGGAACACCACCCCCCGGCCCGCACACAGGAGAGGCCGCCTCTGTTTATGAGGCGGCCCACCGCACGCCGGGGTTGCGGGTCAAGGCTCACGCTGCATACCGTGACCCCGGCACTCAGGCGGAAGAAGGCTCCCTTGGGGTTTTAGTGGGTATACCCGGCGCCGGTCGTATTGATTTATCGGCGTCGGGGGAGCCCCACACACCGGCCGCGACCTCCCCGGCGCGGCTGATGGTGCGGCAATGCATTTCCCCAAGTAAAAAAAAAAAAAAAAAAAAAAAGGTTTCCCCCAGGGGGCCAACTCGCCAAGGCCCGTCCCTCCAAGGACGACCCCGCCAAGCCCCTCGCTCATATCGGGGCGCTTGGCCGAAGAATTCCCCCCTCTCCCATCGAGGAGGGAATCAGTAGATACGGCGGCACCAGTGTCGCCCCCAAGTGCCTGTGCGGCGCCCCCTCTTCCGGCTGCAGCCGCGGCCGAAGCCCGGGCGACGGTCAGCCATAAGAAGAAGGCTCAAAGGGGAGCCCCACCGTCGTCCGGTACCCAACCGGCAACTACCGCCGCCGAAGCGCAGCCCACCCGCGCCAGGCGGCGAGGAGGCGAGGACGCAAAGGCAAGAGACAGGGGATGTGGCGCAGGCTCCGGCCTCGCAGCCCCCTCCTCCCCGTCCTGAAAAGAAGAATAAGGCCTTGGAGAAGAAGGCTCCGCGTTTGCGTCCTCCCAAATCGTCCGCCGTCGTCCTGACGATCTTACCAGCGGCGGTGGAGCGGGGAAGGACCTACGCGGACTTCTATCAAGGCCAAAGCCAATATCCGGCTGGCTGACCTCGGGATCGAGGGCGGGCTCAGGCTGAAGAGGGCGCGCACAGGGGCGCGTATGCTGCTGCTGCCAGGCACCAGCAGCGCCCCCCAAGCCGACGCCCTCGCCGAGCAGCTCCGCACCGTCCTCGGTCCCGACGACGTGCGTGTCACCAGACCCGAGAAAGTGGTCCATCTCCGCGTCTCGGGTCTGGATGACACCACAATGGATGAAGACGTGGCCGCCGCCGTCGCGCGGGCCACCGGGTGCCTCGTCGGGGGCATCAAGGCGTCTAAGGTCCGTCCCGGCCCAGACGGGATGGGCCAGTCGGTGATGGTCTGCCCGGTGGCGGCCGCCAAGAAGCTGCTGGCAAAGGAGAAAAGCTCCTGGTGGGCTGGGCCTCGGCCTCCGTTCAGGCCCTCCCGCACAGAGCTCAGAGGTGCTTCCGCTGTCACGAGACTGGTCACGTGGCGGCGGCTTGCCCTCTCAGGTGGACCGCAGTGGTAGCTGTTACCGCTGCGGACAAACCGAGTCACCTGGTGACCGGCCCCTGCACCGCGAAACCGCACTGCTCACTGTGCGAGGCCGCGGGCAGGCCAGCTGGTCACCAGCTCGGTGGGGGGCATGCAAGTCCAAGCCCACCAGGAGGAAGAAGCCGCAGCAGCAGCCAGCCAGCCGGACGGCGGAGGCAGCGCCGGAAGAAGCCGCGAATGCGGCGGTCACCACAGGAGGGCCGCCGCAAAACGCGGCAAGAAAGTGAGCCCGTGGCAACCAAGCCACGGGCCGGCGGCAACGGGCGTCGAGGCCTCGGGGACTAGACAGGCCTCCGCCCGCACCAATGCCGCGAGAGGGCGCGAGAGGTAGCCGCGCGACCCTCTCAGGGCCGGGAATACCACCCCGGCCCGCACACAGGAGAGAGGCCGCCTCTGGTTACGAGGCGGCCCACCGCTCGCCGGGGTCGCGGATCAAGGCTCACGCTACATACCGTGACCCCGGCACCCTTGCGGAAGAAGGCTCCCATGGGGTTTTAGTGGGTATACCCGGCGCCGGTCGTACTGATTAATCGTCGTCGGGGGAGCCCTACACACCGGCCGCGATCTCCCCGGCGCGGCTGATGGTGCGGCAATGCATTTCCCCATGTAAAAAAAAAAAAAAAAAAAAAAAAAAAAAGGTTAGGTTAGGTTAGGTTAGGTTAGGTTAGGTTTCCCCAGGTGCCGCCTGGACACGTCTCCGTCCGGGCAGCGGTACAAGGGATGCGTCCCCGGGG